>CM061238.1:80498684-82998684 GCA_030848705.1 Heracleum sosnowskyi
TGATACGTGGACATATCCTATGTTGCCCAGTAATAATCAATTGTAGAAGGGGGGTTGAATACAGTTGTATAAGATTCTCGACGTTAAACACAAATATGAATAATAACAGCTTTATTAATTCTGATATAAAACTGTTACAAACTCTCTCAAGAAATTATGATGTTCTTGAGAGCTTCTAGGTTAAAATATACTCGTCTATGTGATCGATGTAAAATCAAAACCTAAACTGTGTTTATATACTACACAACTTCTCTATCGATTGCAAGATAAGTCCAAATCAATTACAAACATTATTGAAACATATCCTAACCGACGGCTGCATTCCTATTAACTAGGAACCGACAAAATAAACTTCCTTCTTTAACTGGACTCTAAAACAAACTAGAATTAGTAATCCTGATCAGCTTCCAGTCCTGATGATAAATCCTGATCACAGTCCTGATAGTAATCCTGATAGCAATCCTGATACTGACGCTCATGCAATAATGATGACGTCAGCAATCCTGATCAGTTTAGTCCAGATCCGGATGATCATTGAATCATGATCTAACAATCTCCCCCAATCTCATACTTTGTAAAATAAAGTATAGATTTCTAGATTCAATGATGCCAAAAATACATATATACAAAATGTACAAAAATAACAGCAACAACTTATCTTCAGATTTTCTGGTAAAACAAATTCATCTTCAAGAAGTTTGTCAGTAATCTTTCTTCTTTGTCTTCAAGAATCTGAATTAGTCTTTCCTTAAGATTTTTGAGTTCTTCATCTTCCTCATTAATCTGGTAGATAGCTGCCCTGAGATTTTGAATGGAACTTCTTTGTAGATCATGGTCTTCAACCAGGAGGTAAGCAATTTCCTTCCCATCAGGATTAAGAGTCAATTGTCTCATGCCAAAAGGTATTTCTTTAAAAGTAGTGCCTCTTTGCATTTCAACATCTTGATATCTCAGATTTAAGTACATGGGAGTATAATCACCATTGTAATTTCTTCCTTTATCAAACCTTCTCCTTATGGTTGACAGAATCATATCACTCCATTCCTTGCATACTCCATTCTTCCACTTGAGCAGATAATGAACATATTTCAGTTCCTTTGTCGATTTAACTAACAGATCTTGAATGGATATCACCTTCACACTTCCATCTTTCATGAAGTACAGAAGCTTCTATTTCTTTTCAACACCATCATGACAATCTAACACTATGTCCACCTGACTGATAATTGACAGGTCTATTGCACTGAATAGTGTCAATATGTTTCCACTTCTTATCTTTTTCTTTTTCAAGAACATAGCTCTTCTCTAGCTTGTATTGTTGTCTTCTAGAATTTCTCCACAACAATCTGTTTGAATGTTTTAGCTTTTACACATAGAGATTGAAATCTCTATATGTTGTTCTTTTAATCTCTTTTCTTCTTGCTTCTTCTTCTTCATCCACTTCTTCATTATGAGAGTCAACCACAGTAGATAAAATTAACAAATCAACCTCTTGTAGAATTTCAGATTCATCAGGACCTTGAGCAATGTTAGGATTAGAATCTGGAATTTCAATTGTATTACTGATGAGAGTTGATTGTCTTGGTCTTTTCCTCAATTGTGGTCCATCATCTCTTTCTTGATCTTCTTCTTGAATGATAGTCCCGATAGCTAGAGTATCAGGAGCTATTGGAGTTTGAGAAGCATCAGGAATTTCTTCAATTATTATCCCTCTAGACATTGTCTGTCTAGCCATTGTTTGATTTGATGAGCTTCTTCATTTTCTTGCACCTCTTCTGACACCTCTTCTAACTCTGCCTCCTCTTCCTCTAGCAGGAGCAGGATTATTAAAACTATCCATGATTTCTCTTTGTTGAATTAAAAATTCTTCATTTGAGAGATCAGGATATTCTTCACTAGCTGTAGAGAATGCCTTTCTAGCAAACAATTGTTGAACTCTCTTATCAATAGATTTACAACATCCTCGGGATTTTCAATTAGCACATCTTCATTACCTTCAGGAATTGTAGAGAGTGTTTGTCCATGACCAGGTGTCAGGATTTGATCAGCCATCAGGATTTGATCACCTGTCAGGATTTGCTCTTCCGTCAGGATCTGAGATTTCACCAATGTCCTTACTGTTCTAACTCCAGAATCAGAAACATGAGTTGACTGCATGGATTGACTTTGAGAAGTTTGAATTGTAGACTTTACCATAGCAGCATCAAAGGATCCTCCTTATAATACCATGGCATCACCATCATGTCCAGTATGATCATCATCATCATTATTATTTCTCAATACTAGATCAGGTGTGCATTTTGTCTGACTTACCTTCTCCCCCTTTTTGGCATCAGGATTGGATAAAAGATTTAAAATCAAGGAAAGAGAGGCTTGAATGTTAGTTACCTTTGAATCCAAAGAATCAATTCTGGTGTTGATGTGAGACTGTTCAGTAATAAGTGACTTAACATGGGACTCCACAACTCTCAATTGAAAACCAGTTGGTGCCTTTGTCAAGCTATTGGAAATATCAGTGCTCACTAATTCAGTAGCAGCTTTCACATAATCAATTTCATCCGTGAGGCTCTTAGATAAAAGAGTTGTAGCCTTCAAGTGATTCTTCACATCTTCATTCTCAATAAAGCTTGCAGCATAAGAAGCATGGTCCAAAGCACATGGATAACTGACAGGATCATCAGACCTGTACAATTCATTTTCCCATTCATGTCTTCTTAGCTGTTCAGCTGGATCAATTGTAGAAGGACCAGAAAAGTCTTATCTAGAATCTTTTCCTGTAGAAGCCTTTCCAGCCATGAAAGTGCTTGAAGAACCAAAATTAGTTCCAAGACTAGATTGAATTGTTGTAGCAAGCTTATCCTTCTTAATATCCTCATCATCATCATCATCATCATCACTGTCATCAGAATCATCATTATTAGTAGGATCAGGAAGAATAATACCTTAAGCTTATCCTGATGATCTGTGATAGGAGCTTTCATCGGCCTTGAGCTAAGTGGTTCTATCAGGATTGGCTCAGCATCAGGAGCACCACTAGCGTCAAGAGTAACACTGTCAGGATTTGATTGGCATGCATCAGTATTTGCTACCAATGGTTCTTGTGGAGCCTGAGGTTCAGAAGCTGCTTCAACACTTTGAGTTGGAGGTTCTTGTGTGCTTCCCTCATTGACAGTGTCCTCGACCAAAATTTCAATTTCAGGAATAGTAGATGTCCCTTGAGCATTGTCAGGAAACTCCTTAGAAACTATAGCTGATTTGCCTGCATCCTCACTTTGAGAGGATGGTTCTTGTGGGGCAGAAATGTGAATGTCTTCATTCTCCCTTTGAGAAAATGGTTCTTGTGTGACCATTCCTTCAGTTGTACCTTCACTCACACTTTGAGTAAGTGGTTCTTGTGTGGCTGGATCTTCAGTAGCTACTGAACCACATTGAGGTTCAGGTTCTTGTGGTCTAGATCCCTTCAGTTTCTTTTGCCTCTGAAAAACCTTCTCTTCTGCCTTCCGTTTCTTTTCCATGGGATGAGTAAACCCAAGTTTGGAAGCAGCAGCACCAACCTTCTCCCATGATATTTCTACAATTCTTGAAGTTGGAGAGGCTTTGGCTGGAGAGTCTGAGATAGAGACAATTGTGCTTGGTGTTGCATCAGGACTACCAACGTCAGGATTTGCTTGAGCATCAGGATTTGATGACTCGTCAGGAATTGAACTAGCCTGAACATCAGTATCCTGCTTCTCCATAGGAATATGATACCTGCTTTTAACAAGTTTTCTTTTCTTCTGTGGCTTAGTAGATGGTGCCACAACTTCACTAGCAGTATCAGTAACTTCCTTATGCATTCTAAATTTGGAGGATATAAGCACGTCATCCTCAGAATCAGTCTCATCCCTTAAAACCAACTTTCTTTTCACAACAACAACCTCCTCAACCCTATCAGCTTTCTTCACCAGGACCCCTTGTACACCCCCTTGTTTCTTCTGTTTGGTGAGTGGTGTAGAGGAGAAATCCTTTTATCCTGATTGCCTTCCAGACACATCAGATCTAGCTGATTTCTTTGATTTTACAACTACAGTCTTTTGAGAGACAATAGAGGTGGTTGTGGAGTGTTTGGAGTGTTTGGGAGGGATGCTTGTGTTAGGAACAAGGTGTGATTGTCCTTGCCCCATAGCATCAGAAACTGATCCATAACAAGTAGGCATTTTCTCTTTCAAGAAAAGCCTGACCTCATCAGGAATAAAGGCATTGCCTGTGAAACCATTTGCCTTATCACTGTTGACTAAAGACTTCACATTATTTTCTGTAATTCTACAAATTGGTAGAATCACATCCTCTTCAAAAATAGCACCATGACACAAGTGATTAAAAATTAACTGAAAAAATCTAAGAAAACGGACAGAACCCAACTTATCTTATATCCTATCACTTAAAGCTTTCAGAATAAATGACCCATAATAAAAAACAGTAGAGTAAATAAGAGAGTACCCTATCTTGAGAGATCTTGATGGTAGAGCATCAAAGTTGGATGTCTTGTTCAGGAAACATCTACTTATGGTGTCAAAGAAATAGTTCCATTCCTTCTTTAGCTTTGTCATGAAGAGATTTCCATATCTCTTAACCTCTCCATTGTAGCCTAACTTAGTAACAAACCCAAAGAGAGTTGAGTTTGAAACTGTAGCAGTAACCTTATCACCAAGAACAGGCAAATGAAGAGCTTCTTCCACAATAGCAGGAGTTACATGATGTGTAACACCATTGAATTCAAAACTCATCAGTATTGTGTCGGATGGGCCTTTATAAAAAACAGCCGTGTTCCATACCTGCATCACTGTCCATTAGGATTGACCAGTTGACTTCCTATCAGGATTGTGTCCTATCAGGATTTGATCAAAATTACATACCTTACTGAATGACCATCATGATTTGACAGTCATCAGGATTTCCTCTCTGTAACTTTCCTCAGAAATTCTCAAAGTTCATCATTCCAAGTTCATTCACCAACTTATTAAAAGTAGCTTCAGGTAGTGGCTTGGTGAATATATCAGCTAGTTGTTGATCAGTAGGAACAAAATGAAGTTCAATTGTTCCTTCCAGAACCTGTTCTCTTATAAAATGGTACCTGATACTGATGTGCTTAGTAAGAGAATGCTGAAATGGATTTCCTGTCATTGCAATAGCACTTTGGTTATCACAATAAATAGGGATCTTGGAGTATGACAGACCATAATCTAACAACTGATTTCTCATCCACATTATCTGAGCACAACAACTTCCTGCAACAATGTACTCAGCTTCAGCAGTTGAAGTAGAGATAGACTTTTGCTTTTTACTGAACCAAGAAACTAGTCTACCACCAAAAAACTGACAACTTCCTGAATTACTTTTCATGTCTATCTTGCATCCTGCAAAATCAGCATCTGAGTAACCACACAAACCAAAATCTGATTCCATTGCATACCAAAGGCCAAGTGAAGGAGTGCCTTTGAGATATCTGAAAATTCTTTTGACTGCTATCAGATGAGGTTCCCTCGGTTTTGCTTGAAATCTTGCACACAGACAGGTTGCAAACATGATATCTGGTCTACTTGCAGTGAGATACAATAAAGAGCCAATCATTCCTCTATAGTGAGTTACATCTACCTCAACACCTTGATCAGGATCAAGTTTGGTAGCTGTGACTATGGGAGTACTTGCAGTTGAACTATCTTGCATGTTAACCTTTTCAATAAATTCCTGGTATATTTAGACTGATTGATAAAGATGCCATCATCAGTCTGTTTAACTTGGAGACCAAGAAATTAACTCATTTCTCCCATCATGCTCATTTGATATCTAGACTGCATAATCTTGGAAAACTTTTCACACAGCTTATTGTTTGTTGACCCAAAGATGATATCATCAACATAAATCTGAACTAAAAGCAAATCCTTACCATGATTCAAATAAAACAGAGTTTTATCAATAGTACCTCTTTTGAATCCACTTTCTAGTAAGAATTGAGCTAAGGTTTCATACCATGCTCTTGGAGCTTGCTTTAGTCCATAAAGTGCCTTATCCAATCTTTAAACATGATTTGGATATTTTGGATTAATGAAACCAGGAGGCTATTCAACATAAACTTCTTCCTCTAGTTCACCATTTAAGAAAGCACTTTTAACATCCATCTGGAAAACCTTGAATTTCTTGTGAGCTGCATATGACAAAAAGATCCTGATGGCCTCTAGTCTTGCAACAGGAGCAAAAGTTTCATCATAGTCAATTCCTTCTTTTTGGGAATACCCCTTTGCAACTAGCCTTGCTTTGTTTCTGATAATTACACCATCTGAATCAGTCTTGTTTTTGAAAATCCATTTTGTACCAACAATTGACCTATTCTTTGGTCTTGGCACTAGTTTCCAGACTTCATTTCTTTCAAATTCATTCAATTCTTCTTGCATTGCAGTAACCCAATCAGCATCCTTAAGTGCATCTTCAACTTTCTTTGGTTCCTCCTTGGATAGAAAGTTATGATAGAGACATTCATTTTGAGTTGCACTTCTTGTTTTAACACCTGCATCAGGATCCCCAATTATCAAATCAGGAGTATGACTTCTTGTCCATTTCCTAGCTGGTGGTAAATCATTCCTTGACGTAGATGCTCCCCCTGGATTGGTGTTGTCTAGATTAGAAGAATTTGCTTCAGTAGAAGCTCCCCCTGAATTGTCGTTGTAATCTCCTGATTGATTATCAGGATTGTCACTTGAATCAGTATCTGAAGAATTCTGTCATGATGTTTGAGTAGTTTCAGAACTAGTAGCTGTTTGTTGTTGCTCCCCCTCAACATTTGCACTGTTAGTAGTGTCACCATTATTTGCATCATCAGCATTGGCACCATCAGTATTGGCACTATCAGTATTTGGTGCTTCATCAGGATTTGGTGAGTCATCAGGATTTGGTGAGTCGTCAGGATTTGGTGACCCATCAGTATCCGATAAAGTGTCAGTATCTGATTCTTGTTCTTCAGGATCCTTGGTAGCTTCATTTTCAAAGATCAACCTATCATGAGAGTCTTCATTGATTCCAGTTATCTTCTTCTCATCAAAAGATACATGAATTGACTCTATGACAATTCTTGTTCTCAAGTTAAAAACTCTAAAGGCTCTTGATGCAGGATAGCCAATAAAAATTCCCTCATCAGCCTTTGTATCAAATTTCCCTAGCTGTTCAGGATGAGTTCTGAGAACAAAACATTTACAGCCAAACACATGAAGATGCTTCAAACTAGATTTCTTCTCCTTGAGCATTTGATAGGGAGTTACACCATGTCTGTTTATCAGTGTGAGATTTTGAGTATAGCATGCTGTATTGACTGCTTCTACCCAGAAATATGTAGGCAATTTAACTTCTTCCAACATAGTTCTGCCAGCTTCAATAAGAGTTCTATTCTTCTTTTCAACTACTCCATTTTGCTGGGGTGTGCCAGGAGCAGAGAATTGTTGTATGATTCCTTTGTATTTGCAGAACTCTTCCATCTTTGAATTCTTGAATTCAGTACCATTATCACTTCTCAGTATCTTAACTTTGTACTTTGTGTCTGTCTCAATCATTCTCACATGGTCCAACAGTATCTCAGGAGTTTCATCTATTCTGTGCAGAAAATACACCCAGGTGAATCTAGAATATTCATCAACAATTACAAGAGTGTACCTTTTCTTACTGATGGACATAATGTTGACTGGTCCAAATAGATCAAGATGTAACATGTGATATGGTTCACCAATAGAGGATTTAGATTTACTCTTGAATGATGTCCTTCTCTGTTTTGCTTTTTGACAAGCATCACAGATGTAACAGCCCCAAATCCGGGGTCAGGGATTTAGGGTTGTCACGATCCATGTACTCCTTGTCTTACCTGTATTACTCACACCATTCATATTTCACCTGCTCATGACCCCACAATATATGTCTCACACACACACACACAGGTTAGAGTCTCAGAAACGACACACTACAACAACTGCGGAATAAATAATTTTTATTATTACAATACCCAAATGTCTTTTGAATCTGTTACTGATACAATTTCTAAGTATTGTTACATTACCAACTTAGCCTTCTGATGCTCACAATCCTCTAATACCATTCATGTCTATACATAAGTTGAATGCCAAAAGCCGTAGCCTGATTCAATTGGTTCGTACTACTCCCGGGATCACTGCTAGGAACTGTTTATGGAAACGCCTTGCGAGGTATGTGCCGTCCCATTGGCATCCTGCTTCGCTGCTATATAATATATATAAAATAATAGCAAGAGTGAGCGATAGCTCAGCAAGGTAATGAAAGTATGGCATAATTATGCCTTTAATTCACCCCAGAAATGAAGCGGGTATAAGACAATAATTTGTCAAAATATCTCGATACTGAAATCATTTCCTTATCGGAATGTATTCCAAAAATACCATTGTTGTATTTCAAATATCATCTCCATAATATTCTGCAAACTTTCGATATTCATACTATGAACAAAGTTCTAGTATAGTATAAAAGCTGAAATAATAAGATAACTCAGTATATCCTTTCCGTAAAATATCTGTTATATAAAATATAAGCAGACTATCAACATATACTTGAAAGATGAAGTTATAAGGAAAATTCAATATCATCTTTCATATCAAACATTTACCTCATATCATAATTTGGAAATAAAGACAGTGCAAAATATTTCCAATCCATTTTCTAACTCATCTGATTCCATATATCTTTTCCATAAAATCATATACCTTTTCGTAATTTCATATGCTTTCTCATAAACTCATATACTGGAATAAACTTGAATACTCTTGAGTAAACTTTCTTTTTCTGAAAACTTGCATAACACATGCTCTTTCATGGATGATGAACTGTACATGGAGATTCTGGGCGCCGAGGATACCCCTACGATGATCAGTCGCAAGCTGTATCCCCCTGGTCTTTTTCTACGTAGAAGGGAAGATAATCAGTCTCACACCGACTTACCTCCCCGCCTTCGGTTGTAGGTAGGAAGAACAGACCCGTTTCACCAGTCCGTCGGCTTGATACTCTCCTATGAGGAAGAACAGACCAGTTGCAATAGTCCGTCAGTCTGTTACTCTCCTCTTATCCTACGGTCGGGCACTTACTGATAAACTAAGGGAAGAACAGACCCGTTGCAATAGTGCGTCAGCCTTATTGTAATTCCCTTAGGGGACCGGCGCTACTCAGTCCCTTACATATTCTCCAAGTTTGAGTAAATCCATAACACTGAAACATAAAGTTCCTTTCCCTTTTTCCCCAAGTATACAACTCCACAAAGTAGTCATATCTGGTTGGAAAGGAAAATTCGCCCATATTTCCCAAGCTGACGCTTGTTAATGGATACAACTGATTCCACTGATCTTACTCCTCGAGTCTTGAGGAAGTAATCAAAATCATTTTGATGGTAGCATACGAAGCTGTTAAATTAATAGTTTCAAAAAGATTTAGGACCGGGCAGTCCACTTGGAACAAACATAAAATCTTGAGAGAGGTCCCATGAGTCTTTGTAGTTTGAGCGAACATTTAAGTCTTTCTGAATATAGACTTAAAAGGGAAATAGATTTGGGAGCCTTCTCTAATTATATTTATAATTGTCTGAATAAAACTTTATTAGTTATCTAGGGTTAAAGAATAGTTTTCACAAAATACTTCCTTAAGAAGTAGGGCTTTAAATAATTAATGAAAACTATATTTAATAAAGAATATTTATTTAGGAGTAATTCCCAAATACTTTCTTAACAAAAGAAGGGATAATAAATAATAATAATAATATAACCCTAGATAACAACTGATACCATTCCCGGTCCGTAGAATAAATACAGAGTACATACCCCCTACTGAGGGTTTTTCTTGACCTATCGACTTATATATATATTACCATAGCCATAGCTTATAAGTCCAACTTATACTTAGCATCATAAATATCGATTCGAAATCATTTACACATAGCATATATCTCAATATCTTATTTATCACAACATCTATATACGATGTGAGGTTTGAAAGCATGCATCTATCATATGCATATACTATAATCTCAATAGTTTTAATACTATCACATCTATATACGATGTGAGGTTTGAAAACATGCATCTATCATATCATATGCATCATCAGTATAATGTAATCTGAAATACAACATGGGATTTAGAAAACTTGCATCTAGTATATGCATACTTCAAAATATGGTTTTAGAAACTTGCACGATACTTGGAACAAAGAATATATATACATAGATATATTTTTGAATCAACAAGTACTAAACATTCGAAAATATGCCCACTCTAACAATAGAGTAAGGGTTAGTGCTCGAGAAGTGATAGGGGTTCGCGACGATGCCGGACAATCTAGACAAAGTCAAAGAAAACGCACGATTAATCCCCTAGATAATCCACTTGTACTCAATGCTTAAACACGTAAGCGAAACACAACCAAGGAATTACTAGCTCGTTATAGGCTCATACTAAGTCCATGTTTAATCGACAATTACTTAAGTCGTAGGTTTAGTCCGAAATCGATCCTCGAATACAAGTTATACTTAACCATTTACAACATTGGTTTCCAAGTCATGTTCTTAGTGGTTTTCACTTGCGCAACCTCGGCTAAAACATTTTTATAAAATCGAAAAATAATCTTTTTAATCCGAATCGTTTTCGTGAGCCTTCCTAACTGTCTCTAGTATTATTCCTCAAAGTTTCACATTTTAATATGGCTTCTAAGTGGTCCACATATAGCCTCAAAATGACTGACCAGAGATGGGTTGTTCCTCCGAACGGCGTTTACTAAAACTCACTTTTCTCTTAAACCGTAAATCGGATTAACATGATTCTTGCGCTCACGTAAACTAGAAATAAGGCTCTACACACTCATGTTCATCATTGAACCAAAAGAGGCAGTTAAGTTTTCGGATTCTAGGCAGTTTTTAGAGTTATCGAAAATCGGGCATTACAACGGCTTAAAATCGAATAATCCAATTTTTTCACAACATAACCAAGCCACACCGGGCATACCATACATCCACAATCTCAACCAACAACCATCATACACCTCTAAGATCAGTTGTGAGGCTCAAATCCAACACCCATCATTTTACACATTTCACAAAGTTAAATAACAACTAAAATACTTAAACATGATCTCTTAAGCTTATAACATCAAAACAATCATCAAAACTCATATGAACTCAAAGGGTGGGTTAGGGTTTTACCTTCTTGGAAGCTCTAGCAACACTAACCAGTGGTCACAATCACTCAACAAGCCTTAGATACTCCTTACAAAGCTTAAATCTTAAGATCCAATCAAGAAAACAAGTTAAAAAGATTTCGGAGTTACTATTCATCATCACTTTGTAAAATCCATATAAAATCGAAAAACAAGAGTTTCGTTCTCAACTTTTTACCACACCTTCTACTCTTCAAGGGATTGCTTTTGAGTCCTATTTCATCACCAGAGGATGCTTGAAGCTTGACTTATTGGCTTTCTAAGGTGAGTGGTCGAAACTGGAAAAGGCAGGGCAGTTTCGGTTCTCCGACTTGGGGAAGGGATTTGACTAGGCTACACTCCTTTTTTGGCCATGAAATTTTGAACTAATGTTTCCCATGGAGTGGAGAAGCTATGGGTAAAATTTGGTGATTTAAGGATGGATAGAAGTGGAGATATGAATTTGTCTTTCCTTGATGCTCCTGCTGGGCAGAATGGGGGGGGGGAACTCTTCTTCCTTTTTCTTTTCTTTGTTTTGGCTAATTGATGATAATAATGCTGATATTTGTATGAAGTGGTGAGTCATCACCCTTGGTGGTCTCTTCTCCCGACACTTGTCCAACATGCGTTGGCTTTGATAAAGTAGTTTTACTGTTTCACTTTCCTTTCACATGTATGATCCAAATGTTTCATCCCTCAAATTAATCTTGTTACATGTTACTTCCATGTCTATATTTAATCCTGTAAATGTTGCCTTGTTCCTCTTGAAACGATTCAAAATATTTCCTAAGAGAGCGAATAAAACTCTACGCGGTTCTCGCAGTGAATAGTAATTATTCACTTCAACAATCGAATCCTTAAATCGACTTTAATAATATAATAAAATTCCAAATTATTAAATCCTCAATTCCTCAATTTTAATATCTCATTTCTTGAATATAATAATATATAATTCGCTGCCCGGTCAAATACTACACCAAAATAAAATTTGGAATTTCTGAATTCCGATCGTCTTTGCATTCACTTATTTACTCCATAGATCACTAATATGACTTCGGAATATCCACACTACGTCTCGTACATAGGTGGCACGAAAAATTTTCTTAACCCTCAAAATCACTATTCATCCACCGAATTCACTATTCGCTGATGCACTTAATCATAATAAGAAAAGTTTTAAATTTTTCCAAAAATTCGGGTTATTATAACAGAGTCCATTAGGACTATACAAAGCTTTAGGTAATCCTCTCACTAAATCTTTCTTAACCAACTCATTGATATTGCTGAAGTTTAGATGAGAAAGCTTCTTTTGCCAATTCCAACTTTCATCTACAGATGCTTTACTGATGAGACAAGTAGGGGAATCATCAGTGTTGGTGTGAATGTTGGCTTCATAAATGTTACCATGCCTGTAGCCAGTGAGTGATATCTTTCCTGATTCTTTACTGACTACTTCACAATGTGTGGAAAAGAAGTTGACATGATAACCTCTGTTAGTGATTTGACTAATACTCAACAGGTTGTGTTTTAGTCCTTTCACTATAGCTACTTTTTCAATGATGACATTGCCAATGATTATATTACCATATCCCAAAGTTTGTCCAATGTTGCCATCTCCATAAGACACAGTTGGGCCAGCTTTCTCCTCATATTCTGATAACAGGGCTTTGTTTTCAATCATATGCACAGAACATCCACTATCCATGACTAACACACTTTTCTTTTTACCCTGCAATCAGACAAAAATACACTAGTTAGTATTTTTAAGAACCCACACTTTTTGGGTTCTCATTCCATGCATTTTATTAATTTTAGCAGCAGAAGACTTTTTGACAATAACAGTCCTGACAGGATAGTATTCATCAGGATTTGCTTTGTCAGTATCAGTATTGAAAGATGCATTCTTCACTTTGACATTCTTAGATTTACCAGAATTTGCACTTTTATAAAACTTAGGTAAAGGATCATAAAAGTTATGATACAAATTATGGTTTTCTTCACAAGTATAAATAGAATGCCATTTACTGCCACAATAAAAACAAGACTTCTGTGGTTTATAAAATACTGATCTATTCCTAACATCAGACCTAGGAATCTCAGTAACTTTCTTTTTACTCTTCCTGTAATCAATAGCAAGATGATTAGAGT
This sequence comes from Heracleum sosnowskyi, assembly GCA_030848705.1. Lineage (NCBI taxonomy): Eukaryota > Viridiplantae > Streptophyta > Magnoliopsida > Apiales > Apiaceae > Heracleum > Heracleum sosnowskyi. The sequence continues at coordinate 80,512,059 of CM061238.1, forward strand.
TACCACAGGTAAAGCAACATTTTCTAGGTGCATTTGAGATAAACTTATAATTATTCTCTTTATTAATCCCAACTTTACCATTCATGTTTCTTTTGACAATAGGAGTCTTTTTTTTCCTGTTACTTCACAAAATTTATCCTTAAGTTGTTTCTGAGACAATAAACCTATATTCTCCTTAATAGGTTTAGACTTAGCATTTGAGACTTGTTGAGCAGAAGTAGATCCCTTTTCAAAAGTAGAATTGGGATCTTTACCAAATACAAATTTAATAGGCTTAATCTTTGTTTTGGTCTTGTCTATAACATGTCTATAGGTCATTGGGTAAACTGTCTCATTTATAACAACTTTCTTTTTCAATTTCTTATCTTCATCTAACTTATATCCTAGACATTCTTTCCAATTCTTAGAAGTATTAATTTCATGAAATTTCCTTCCAGAGTCTGTCCAGGTTCTGATTTTCTCATTAGCAAACTCAAGTTCTTTTTCAAGAGCAGTACATTTAAATTTCATCTCTGTAAAGTATAATGTAACATAAGATGTAAAAGAGATAACTGTAACTCAACAAAGGACAAGACAAACAATAATATTAACAGAAGCACGGGAATCCAAAATCAAAGAAGAAAAGGTAAACTCAAAAAATCAAAATACGGTATATATTCTTGAAGTCCGTAAACAGGTCACGGAAAGAAGTTCATGAAAATGTTCAAGCCTCAGTGACAGCAAAAGAAACAAGACTTTCAAGACTACAGAAGTATGTGAATGATTTAGGGTTAGTACCACAGGATTCCAGTGATTTATTTGAAGCAACTAGATCGACAAAGGACTTATCAGCAGCATTGAATTGAAGACATAGAAGAATTGATCAAGTGTTATTCATCTGTGAACCAGACCAGTTGCACTAGTTGACGACACTTAAAAAAATCAAGTTGTTTTATCGTCTCAGAAGAAATTGATACAGTCTAAAACTAAACACCCTGAAACTCAGAAGATTTATTAATAGATCAAGTCAAGAGGAAATAGCTCGATGGTTTTTATTAAATAAAAACTATCGAATGGGATACATAAATTCTATCAGAATTCAATTATAAAAGAATTTGACTTTCGATAGTTTTTAAATAAAAACTATCGAATGGTAAATTTTTTTTATAGATTCGATAGATTTCAATTTGAGGAGCAGGTGGAAAGTTATTTGTTTGTCAGGTTGATTAGAAGATGGACGGCCAGGATTGCTTGTTCAAACTTGGCTTGATAGTTTTCTAAAACAAGTATGCAATTAATAGAGAGTGAAGAGTGTGTCTTCTTCAGTTAAGGCAGAAAACAGAAGAATTTACGAGGAGAGAGTTTGAGCCAGAGAGAATTATCAGAGAAATTTATATTTCTCAGAATCTTATCATTGTATTGAATTTGTGTAACCTTAAACTCATTGAAGCTAATCTACGGATTAGAAATTGTAGCACCCCTCCAGGTTTATATTTATAAAACGATATATTCCCCGACTCTTGGTTTGATTTGGTGTATTTGATTTGGTATATTTGATTTCGTAGTTGAGCTGAATGATTTATCTGTGAACGAAATTGAATAATTTGTGAGTATCGTATTCAACCCCCCCTTCTACGATACTTTGGACCTAACAATTGGTATCAGAGCTACTTGATTGACGTACAAATCAGATCCGGTGAATGAGACTAAAATCAAACATAGCTTGAAAATTCGAAGCAAATTTTTTAACTTTCAAAATTTTTCATTTGATTGGAATTTCTTGAATTTTAAACAATTTGAAATTTTCAGAAACCATGAGTGCTCCAAAGACAACCGTTGGTATTAAAGTTCCCCCGTTTACAAGAGATGATTTCGGTTTATGGAAGATGAAGATGCTGTTATTTATCAAGGCGTCTAATCCGTTGTATATTGGCGTATTAGAGAATGGACCGTTTGTGCCAATGAAACCAGTTAGTGAATCTACAGCTCCTCATGGTACTAGAATTCCTCAAGGCACCCAACCTAAGGATATTACTGAGTACACAGATTCTGACAAAGAACTGATTCGATTGGATACAGGTTTGATGTTGATATTTGCAGACTCCGCAGACAAGGAAATGAGCTATCAGTTAATGAACTGTACAAGCGGGAAACATATTTGGGATACCATAAATTTGATAATGGAAGGAACTGAAGACGTTCAGGAAAACAGATTGGACATCCTGACTTCTCTGTATGAAGCTTTTAGGTCTCTTCCAGGAGAAAGTATAACTCAGGTCTTTGAGAAATATACTAAGCTTCTTAATGAATTGGCAATGAAAGGAAAGACCTATCTACTGAGAGAAACAAACAGGAAGTTCATGATGACGCTGCCCCATCATGTAGAACACAAGTCCTCATCCATAAGGGAAAGAATTGACTTCACAAAGATGTCATTAGAGATGATCTATGGCAAGTTGAAGACTTATGAGATGGAGCAAGAACAACGAGTGATAATCTACGGACCAGGGACAGTGGACAACAAGCACAATGCACTTGTGAGATCAGCAGCACTTGTAGTGGATGAACCAACAACTTCTGATATTCAGGTTCAAACCCCTAGAGCTGGAAAGGAGGTGATTATAGAAGCTGAAATGGATTCTGTGAATCTGGGTGTTGATGAAAGTGATTACTACACCTAGAAGAGCTTCAGAAAATGGAAGACAAAACCATGGCGTACTTAGCTGCAAAGTTTAGCCACATTCGTTTCAAGAGAAACCCTAAGTAAAAGTTCAAGGGCTCAACCAACAGATTCCAGAAGAGCAAGTATTCACCTGGTACAGGTTTTAAGGGAGGCTACAAGACTGGCTCGATTGACAGAAGCAAATCAAGATGCTACAATTGCAATGAGTTAGGGCATTTCGCCACTGAATGCCGGAAGCCTCGTCAAGCAAGAGACAAGAAAGATGTCTATGAAAAGAAAGACTCTTATGAGGATTTGAAGAAGGAGAATGCCAAGCTGAAACAGCAACTGGAGGAATTGTCTGGAAAGTAGAAAGGGAAAGCTTATATAGCAGAGGGAAAGCACTGGGATGATACTGATTCGGATGAAGAGGAGGAGTATGTAAATGTTGCCCTAATGGCTGACTCTTCAGAGGAATCACCACAATTATCTCAGGTACCTATCTTAACAACAATTGACATGTCTAATTCCGAGTACAAGAAAACTGTGCAAGATCTAAGTGTAGAATTGTTTAATGTACACACAAGCATGCTAGCATCAGAAATGGAAAATGCTAAACTAGTTCTTAAGATTAAAAATCTAGAATCTAAAAATGAAGAACTAGAGCTTGTAGCTGTCACATTAGAAGATCTTAAGCAAAAGAATGTGTACTTAGAAAACAAGGTCAAGTGTAATGATGAGATAGAGACTATCCTCAGGAAGCAGATTTCAGAGTTAGATTTGAAACTGAATGCTTTTAAGAATTCCGCCCTGATTGCTAAGGAGATCATTGATACTCAGACCCAGGGTAACAAGACTGCTATAGGACTTGACTACACCATAAAGGCTGGGAAAAAGATTCTGGAATTTCCTGTGACATCTATTGTTGTCAGGAAGAATGTTCTACACATTCTTAAGAATGTGGTCAGTCCAGTCTTTGTCAAGCCTTTCTCAGAACCTTTTCATGAGGATGACCTTTTCATTAAACAAGAATTGCTTGAGGAGGATTTATTGAAGGAAAAAGAGGTAAAGACTAAGTTGCCTAGGAAGTTAGTAAAAACTGATATAGGCAATAAGGTTATCAAGACTAAAAAGAACAGGAATGGGAAAAAGAATGTTGTTAATCAGGAAATTGTTCCATATTCTCCCATTGCATCTAGGAAGTTGTGCACTATTTGTAATTCTGCTGGACACCTTACACATGCATGTAAAAATGTTAAAGTAGAAACTGCTGATACTTCTGCAATGCATAACATGTCTAACATGCCTGATGTTCATGAACCCTGTGGTAAGAAAGAGTGTTTACTATGTACATACAACATTATGCATGCTTATTTTAAGTTGATGAATGCATCTGGTAGCAATAGCACTGATATTGTCAAACCCATAGAAAGCATGAATGTTAAACAAGTTAAGACTAACTTGCATGTTACTCCTGTTAAAGTATCTAAACCTTCAGGACCCAAACAAGTTTGGGTACCAAAGTCCACTTAATCAATCTGTGATTGCAGGGTAAGGTTAAAAGCTCAAAGGTTGTGTGGATTCTGGATAGTGGTTGTTCTAGACACATGACATGTGAAGAGTCCCTGCTTACAGAGGTGGTTAAGAAGACCGGCCCGATTGTAACCTTTGGAGATGACAACAAAGGATTCACTACGGGATATGGTAAATTGAAAATTGGGAATGTCATCATTGAAAACATCTATCTTGTTGAAGGATTGAAGCACAATCTTTTAAGTATCAGTCAGTTCTGTGATAAAGGCTACAATGTAGATTTCAGAAAGGTCAAGTGCTTGATCACAAACAGGAAGGATGAGAAACTTGCTCTACTGGGAGTAAGAAAAGGAAATTTGTTTATAGCTGACTTAAGTTCTACCAGTGAAGGAGAAGTTACATGTTTCTACAATAAGGCTTCTTCAGAACAAAGTTGGCTATGGCACAAGAAGCTCTCACACTTGAACTTCAAAACTATGAACTCTTTGGTAAAGAGAGAGTTAGTGAGAGGGTTGCCCCTGATGGAATTCAATCAGGAGGGACTATGTGAAGCATGTGAAAAAGGGAAGTCGAAGAAGGCATCACATAGAAGCAAAGAAATGACAAGCATTGCTGAACCATTACAACTGATTCATATGGATTTATTTGGTCCAGTCAATGTTATGTCACTTTCAAGAAAAAGATATGCATCGGTGATGGTGGATGACTACTCCAAGTACACGTGGGTGTTGTTCTTACAATCAAAGGATGAAGCAACACAACTAATCATTGATCACATCAAGAAGATAGAAGTGGAAGCCAAGCTACCTGTGCGGACAATCAGATCAGACAATGGAACTGAATTCAAGAATGCAGTTCTTAATGATTTCTGCTCAGAGAAAGGAATATCAAGACAGTATTCAGCACCAAGAACTCCTCAACAGAATGGACTAGTGGAAAGGAAGAACATGACCTTGGTTGAAGCAACAAGGACCATGTTGAATGAATCAAAACTTCCCACTTACTTTTGGGCTGAAGCAGTGAATACAGCTTGCTACACTCAGAATCGAACCGTGATCAACAAAGATCATGAAAAGACTCCGTATGAGTTAATGGCCAACAAGAAACCAACACTGAAGTACTTTCATGTGTTTGGTGCAAAATGCTTTGTACTTAAAGATGGAGAACATCTAGGCAAGTTTGATGCCAAAGCAGATGAAGGCATTTTTCTGGGCTATTCTCTGGAATCTAAGGCTTACAGGGTATATGTGATTGAAGATAAGAAGGTGTTGGAAAGCTTTAATGTAACATTCGACGACACCAAAAGACCAGGCCTGCAAACTAGAGAGAACTCTAAATCCTTGGTATTTGAAAATCTATCAGGAGATCTCTCTAACAATGAAGAAGAACCTGAAGTTGTTACAGTTATTAATAATAATGATAATGATAATGATTCTGGACCAAGTGGTGATAGTGGTGGACATACTCAAACTACTACTGGATCCACTAGTCAATCAACAGGGTCAACAGATCATACCGTCAACAACTCAGGGGGAGCAGGAGAAGGATCAACTAGTCACACTCCACAACATCTAGAACAAGGAGAATCATCAAGATCGCATCTGCCAAGACAAAGGGTATGGAATAGAGATCATCCCTTTCACTTGATCATTGGTGATCCGGACACAGGAGTGAGAACTAGGAGGACATCACAAAATGAATGTCACTATTCTGGGTTTCTTTCAGAAACAGAACCTAAGAAAGTTGAAGATGCCCTAGATGATCCAGATTGGGTGATTGCAATGCAAGAGGAACTCAATCAGATATAATGTTTGCAACATGCTTGTGTGCTAGGTTTCAGTCTGATCCTAAAGAATCTCATCTAATAGCTGTTAAACGAATATTTAGATATCTTAAGGGGACCCCAAATCTTGGAATTTGGTACCCTAAAGATACAAGATTTGATCTCATTGGATATACAGACTCTGATTTTGCAGGTTGTAAGATTGATCGGAAGAGTACTTCAGGAAGCTGTCAGTTTCTTGGAAGAAGGTTAGCTTCTTGGTATAACAAGAAGCAGCATTCAGTGACCACATCAACAGCTGAGGCTGAATACATTGCTGCTGGTAGCTGTTGTGCTCAGATCTTGTGGATGAGAAACCAACTCCGTGACTATGGGCTTTTGTTGACAAAGATTCCAATATTTTTTGATAACACAAGTGCCATAGCAATCTGCAAGAACCCAGTGCAACACTCGAGGACGAAGCACATCGACATCAGGTATCATTTTATCCGAGAGCATGTCATGAATGGAACTGTGGAGTTACACTTTGTACCCACAGAGGAACAAATTGCAGACATCTTTACTAAACCGCTTGATGAATCCACTTTTTCTAAGCTGGTTGGTGAACTTGGGATGTTAAATCTTTCTAATTGATTTTGATTAGAAGTTAGTAACTGCAAGATAGTCCTAGTGAATACATGAGTTTAAGAATTTCTATATCCTTAGGACTCGTGAATTTATTTTCTGGAGCAATTCTCGTAGTTAGGATTATTGTACTAATTTTATGTCATAATTATGGATGATATATCTTCTGGCATTTAATTGGTTATTAATTCTAAAATTATTTAGGTGCTAATATTTGTTCTAAATATTTAAGCATCTATTTAATTTGAATTAATTTACTTTGTTTTAAACATTGTAGATTAATGTAGCATAATTTATTGGATTTTAATTGGTTAATATCACTTAATAATATTTAGTCGATTTTATTCTAAGAAAATTGTGAATTTTCTGTTAGATATGATTTTCATAAACTTGTAAAAGTTTATACAGATTCTAAGTTGACAGGAAAAACAAAAAGTCTGATTTTTAAAACAAGAACATGTTTTAGAAATTGGACAGAAGCAAAAAATATCGAATTTAGGAAATTCGATAGTTTTTCAAGTATTAAAAGAAATTTATCGAAAGAAATTTTCGATAGTTTTTGGAATAGGAAAAGAAAACTATCGAAACCAATTCTCGATAGATTTTGAAATTCAATTGAAAAAATATCGAATGGAATTTAACTAATGACATATTTAAATTCTCGATAGTTTTTCTAAAAATACCTCGATAGATTTTGAGCTTTCAAAGAGAACTTTCGATAGTTTTTTTCTTCAGAAAATCGATTTAAATTCCTAACTTCAAATACTTCGATAGTTTTTCAAAAACTATCAAAGTCATGTTGACTTTTTTGCCCCTCTGGAAATCCATCGACAGTTCAAATAAGAAACTATCGAACACTTAAATGACTAAAATGCCCATGTCAATTCAAAAAGTATATAACAGTCCTTTACGTTTTTTTTTCTTCTTATTCTCAGATCTAAGGGATTTTGTTTTATGCTTACAAGAATACATACAACTAAGAACATCACTTTCGATACAATTTTCTTCACTTTAACCGATTAAAACTTGGATAAGTTACAGTTCTTTCATTGTTAATTGATTTTAACCGTGAAGCTTTGTTTCTTTTTTGTTTTGAAACTTCATAAAGGAAGAAACTATCGAACTCAAGAACTTGAACCTTATAAAACTATTTTCACCACTGTTCTTTAGAAATTAAGTGTTTATCAATTGATTTCTTTGGATAATTGTGATTATTTGGAGTTACATAATTAGGGTTCTTGATAATAGTGATTCGAGGTTGTGTTTTATATTTTTTTTTTAAAAAGGGGTTATTTTGTTTTTATTTTGATTAATTAGAAATAATTAATTGAAAATTTTAGTTTTGGTTTAAATTTAATTTTCTGGAAATTTGAATTAAAATGGCTGGAGAATTTATCGTAACCAAAACTAACCATGTCTCGTTTCAGAATTTGCAATCCATTACGAATTTACAATTTCGTGCATGGGCAGAATTTCTGAACACACGTTCATTAGTGGCATATTCTTTGAGTACTCCCGTGGTCCTTTGTATCGATCAATTGACTGCGTTGTACACATCCGCCACTGACACATCTGAGAACAATATTAGATCCTTTAGTTTTGTTGTGCCAGGGGGCAGAACAATAAGGGTGACAGAACATGACTTTAATAGGGTTTTACATTTTCCAACAGAAAACCATGTTCCGGATCCCACGACTGAGGAGATATATGCTTTCTTCACTCTCATAAGAAGTCAACAACCAAACTTCTTTGTGGGAGAGTACCTTAAGCATTACTTGACAAAGCCGTGGAATTTCTTCTTTCACACTCTTATCCATGTTTTTACTTCAAAGCTGACAAATCTGCATGGTATTCCCTTATTTCTTCAGAAGATAGGGTTTGCCATTGCTAACGATAGGCATATAAACATAGGAAGATTAGTGATTGATCAAGTTATTCTATGCACGGGACCACTGGATGAAAGAACAGGCATGGATGATGTGCTTTGTTTCTATCCTAGGTTCCTACAATTAATTCTAAATGATGTGTTAACAGGTGATGAACGGGAGACATTTGAAGGCGAGGAGACAATGGAGTGCATGAGGATGAAGAGCAATGCAATAACCGCTCTGATAAGAAAGAATCATCTTCCAGGGGTACCCACTGTTCTAACTGAATATCTAAGAACGGTGCCCCTACCACTTCTACCCCCAGGGGAACAGGTAAACGAAGGTAATATCCCTGAACCTGTACTGGCTCCTGAACCACAACCAATGGATGTAGATCCAGAGCCCTCAGCGGCCATTTCTGACCATGAGATTGCAAACCCACAATCTCTAACCACGGTCACAGAGCCTTTGGAAGAGCCAAATGAAACCATAAACGAACCTCCTTCTCCTACTATACCCAATATTCAGACATCCATGAGTGTAGAGGGAGATATACACTAGTACAAAAATGATCTTTTACGTCGCCTATTATACGTCGGTTCTATCCAAAGGCGACATATAAAATACTTATATACGTCGGTTCCGCCTAAAGGCGACGTATATAAGTGTTTTATACGTCGGTTGAGGAAAAGGCGACGTATATAATTCTACTATATACGTCGGTTAAGTAAAAGACGACGTATATAATGACATTATACGTCGGTTGAGGAAAAGGCGACGTATATAATGCTACTATATACGTCGGTTGAGGAAAAAGCGATGTATATAATGCTATTATATACGTCGGTTGAGCAAAAAGGCGACGTATATAGATTTTTTTTACATCAGCGATCTTAAACTCCGACGTATAAAATTGTCTCTTTTTATCAACAGACGTGTAAAATATTTGAACCCAAACGTACTTCACTCTTTTATTTCCCCAATGCTCTCCACTATCCCCAAATTCAACCGGCTCTCAGTCTAAATATAATAAAAAAAGAAAAAAGCGGGCAATAATGCACAAAACAGACAGACACAATAACATGCTCTCAGACACACAAACACGAGATCTTAAATCGACCAAACTACTCGAAGATTAAAATTGAAGATTGAAGCTTAAAGTATAAATTTGGGAGATTAAAGCTCTAAAACTCCGGTATGTTCATATCAATTTTGGGCTTTTTTGTTCAATTCAAATTCTTGATTTTTTGGGAGTTAATTAGGGTTTATGTTTTGTGTTTTGGGTACGGGTTTATGTTTGTTTAATTAGGGTTTATGTTAATCGTGTGTTTCAATTAGGGATTTTGTTTATGTGTCCTATGTTTTTACATATAAGTTATGCCAGAACAAATTAAAACAAATTTCAGATTTGACCTTAAGTTTACACAATTTATGTTATGTCTTGTATATTGATGAGTGGTGAAGAATTATCCCTGTCTATTATTTCTTATAAATGTAAATGAATTTGCAGTGTGTGTTGTTCAAAATGAGTGATGATTTCTTGTAATTTGTTTTTCCTATTACTGACTGTAGAAACTAGAAGTTTTAATGGAATTTTGTTCTTACTTTAAGAGTACTAGTGTTTTAAATTATGTTCTTACTTTAAGAGTACTAGAGTAGGGGTAAGGTGCGGTTACATCCTAATTTCTGGTGTATGTAGCATGGTTGAGGTAAACAGAATTTGCTCCACTGTTCAGAGACTGACCTTTTATGTATCCTTTTTATTTAGCAAGCCGGGAGAATAAAATAGATGCAGAGCTTTTCTGTGTGTACATGTCAATGTGATGTGTCTATTCTCTGTTTATTGTGGCAGAATTACTTATTCTAAACAGAATCAAGTAGATTGGATGAATTCACAATAAACAGAATTTAAGCAGAATAAACACAATTAACACAAGTAGATTAGCATAATTATCATTTTATGATATAAGTAGATTAGCATAATAATATGTAGATTGCTAAATTTACATACAAGTATACAACTACTATCCGACACAAACTCAGAACTTCAGTTTGTGCATTACTAAATCAAGGTGCTTATAGTTTAATTTGTAATTATGTGGCTTCCATACTATAGAAGAGATAATTGTAGAAACTACTATGCGTCTGATTTTGTTGTTGCACGTCTGCAAATAGACATGCTACTTAATTTGTTTTAGAATATCTCATTATAAATATTGCTGTCCAAATCATTCTTTGGATCTATTTTGTTTTGTAAAAATCTTCTTCAGTAGACATATCTGTTGTTTGCCTATACCCGTCTAAAAAAGCAATGACTACTTATGTGCCAAAGTGTTTAAAGTCTTGCTACATAGCTAAAAAGTATGGCTATTTAACACACAGAAGAAAATCACCACAATAATAATATGTTCAGAATACAATATGAGCACATACACCTTAAACAAAAATCAAAAGGTATCTTAGATAGCCAATTACGTTTTGTGTAAATACTCTAGCAGTCTACCAAGGTTAATTACATTTGGGATTTGATCAGATTATACACATCAGATTATGCAGGTTGTATTTTAACCATCAAATGTTGTTCTCTGTTTGACCATTTAAAAGTTGGTTTGATCTTTTTCTATGGCTATATGAGTTTCATGTTTTCTTTGTAGTTTGCTTGTCTAATATGATCTGTTTCTTTGTGAAGCCTAATATCGATGCATCGTTTCTTTGTCAAGCCTAATATGGTTGCGTCAGGAGTGAACCCTATATGGAAGCATCAGAACTGAAGCCACTAGACTTATGGAAGGAATGTGACATGTAGAATGTTTCTTTTGAAAGTTCTCGATTAATCTATGGTAAGTTTTATTTAAAAACTTAAATGACGCTTCTGTTGGACAGGTCGAATCCTATTTATTTCTTTATTTGGATGGTGTTAACAAACTTTTACTGTAATTAGAACTTGAACTTTGAACTTTGAAGTATGTCTGTAATTACAGTTATTGCAATCATCCTAAGGGTGTCAGTGAGATCTTGTTGATCAGTGGTATGGCCTTTTGTCTTAGCATAGCTTATTGTTTTTTTAGTTTATGGACTTCAATTTTGCTGAATATAGGTTTGAGTCTGGCCTATTTTGATATATGTATGTTTTACTATTTAATCGTCGATTGTTAGGACTTAGGAGTAACTGAATTTAGACTACAAGTGGCGAAAATTGCAGTGGTGTTAATTTTTGTGTAACTATTTGGAATGATAAAAAGAGGGGATTGAAAGCTAAAAGTTATGATTATTTATAAAGCTTTTTTGTTTTCAAGAGGGACATTTACGTGTTATTTGCAGTGAGATCTTGTTGAGCAGTGGTATGACTTTTAGCATAGCTAATTGTTTTTTTTAATTATTTACTTTTGATTTTGTGGAGTATATATGTGAAATTAATAAAATGTGATGTGTGTGCCTGTGAGAGTGTTTGCCTGTTTTGATTGACGTCTGTTGTACTAGCTTACCATCGATTGTTAGGACTGAATAAATGTAAGCATCTAGGATCATTACTAGCCAGCTTGTCTAATGCAAAGGCCTCCCATTCATAAAATTAAACATTGATAATGTAGATTACGTAGTCAGCTAGTTGTCTGCTAAAGTTGGCAGCCACGGTCTGCACTCAAGTCGAATAAAACCTGATGTACATATACCACCACTAGTACAAAAATGATCTTTTACGTCGCCTATTAGGGGACAGGTATATGTTACGATATATGCATTTTATTTTTGTCTTGCTGAGCTTAATAAAAAAAACTTAATGTCCTACAGGTTGCTTCTTATTATACAAGGCAGCCTGTTATGCCCTTTCAGAACGGATGGAACAGCTTGTCTCTACTACAAAACAAGCAGTCTCCAAGCAACTTAGTTTTAAATTTCATCATTGAATTATCATTCAATCTCAGTGTAACTTGTACAATCTTAATTACATGCCATGGTTGACCCATTAGATCGGGAATTTGTAAACATTTTGGTTATTGTAGTTTTTTTTCCCCAAAGGTTATTGTAGTTTTTGGTTGTACAAAATTTTGTTAATGTATGTTTTTTTGATTATTGCACAGGTTTCTAGGTATGATTAGATTACAGAGGAACAAAATATTTTTTTTTTAATTTTTTGGACAATATACGTCGGTTGTTTAGAAGAACCGACGTAAAAAGATAACAATATACGTCGCCTTTTTGTTTTATACGTCGGTTACTCAGACTTTTATACGTCGGTTATTTTGGTCTTTTACGTCGGCTTAATAACTGACGTATATTCTACCTATTACGTCGCCTTTTTAACCGACGTAAAAGACTGTGACTTTATACGTCCCCTCTCTATACGTCGCCATTTAACCGACGTATAAGGTCGATTTAACCGACGTAAAAGGCCTGTTTTCTACTAGTGATAGTGCCAAAGAAGCACCACATAAGGAGATACACCCTTCAACAACAGCTATGTCTTCCTCTAAAAGGAGAAGAATAGAAACCGAGGCAACTGTTGAAACTTCATTTCAATCATCCAAAGGGCCCTTCACAGATTTTTCTGATGCTGATTGGGCTACACTAACCAAAGCTATATCTGAACCTATAGCTCAATCAAGCAAGGAGGAATTGACGGAAGCAACTGGTGTTCCGACCATATTACGGTCAGGTTCACTGGTTGAAGGTTCTAAGAACCAAGTGTCTTCACAGACGTCGAGAGAAGGCTCTGACCCAAATGCAAAATCTAAAGGGTCATTGCCTAGCTCTCTAGATGGAACATATCTGGATCCTGCGGGTAAAGGGTTTGACATAGGTGCGGATCGGCAACTCGGTGACAATGAATCAATTCCAATTGAGGAGTTAACTGAGGAAAAGTCTTCACAGACTTTAGAGGGAGTTTCAGGATCTCTACTGTTAATAGAGCCCGATTCTAGCCTCCTAGAGATTAAAACTCTAGATCCTACAAAGGATACATCATCTACGGATGATCAGCAACTTGGTTTATCCAAGGACGGGGACTTGCGAAGCCCCATTGCACCACCGGTGACCTCCTTAAGGATGGCTACGGTGTTTTCGGATGCAGGTACAAAGAGCAACAAGGGATTGAGTGAAACACAAACACTTACACCTGGCCTGAGTGAGAAAGGAAAAATGAGTGAAACACCAACAGAAACGTTGAGTGCACACCCAGAGCCAAATGTGAGGAGTGACACCCTAACCCTACCAAATATTGATGATTTGCTACTACCTACTGAGAGAGAAGTACATGTTCCATCCACTCTCAAGGAGATGACGGTTCATGATAAGCAAGGAAATCCACTATTCAAGGTTCCACTGAGACCTTCCTTTGACCAAGGGATCTCCTCTGATCAAGCCAATGCTTCTTTAATGTCTATTCAAGAGAAGGTTGACTTGGCGGCGGCTGATTCTAGAAGAACTTACCGGGTCTTAGGCAGTGCATCTGGCACTATAACAGGTACTACGCAAGCAGTGGACTCCTTGAAGAAGGAAGCAATGAAGGAACTAGTCGACTTGATGACTGATGTCAAAGAGCTGAAGGATGGATTCATGAATGAGGTGAATGCTCTGCAACAAGGTCAAGAAGCTTTGAGAGAAGATGTTCTGGTTATCCGGGATGGTCAAGCTAGGGTAAAAGATGCAATGAACACCCTCTCAAGAGTGGAGTCTAAGCTTAACCAGAGATTGGATAGAATTGAGAAGACTACCAAGTTGAGATTGGATGACATTGACCTGAAGTTGGCTTCTGTGCAAGAAATGAATAAGGAGATAGCTGAGTTCATGGAGAACCAAAGTGATGACATACATTCTATATGGAATATGTTGAGGAACCAACAACCCGAACCATCAAATCAACAACCTGATCCTGCTATAAACTTTTATGCTGAAGATAACTTCATCGAGGATTCCTCAACTAAGGGGGAGAAAGTTGGAGAATGGGAGGCAAATGGATGGGGAAGATGGGAAACCAATGAAACTATTCCGGTTAGACAGTACTGGATTGAGAACATGGTGCAAGAAGAGGAGAGTGAGGAGGAATTTGAAATCATGCATGATCAACCACTACAAGAGGAGCATGAGCCATATTATCCGGAGCCAATAGAACATCCTATATTGGATGATAATATGGAAGAAGAAGAAAATTCTCTGTCACTGGAAGAAGAAGCTGCCTTGGAGATAGTAAAAGCTGAAAGAGCTGAAAGAGATGTCAGGCAAGCTGAAAAGCAAAGACACCAAGCAGTTCTAAGGAGTGAAAAGCTGAAAATATTCAAGGTGTATGCTAAAGTGAGGAAGAAGAAAATGATGGATTTAGCAAAGAAGCAAGGGATTGACTGGGAGATGGCTTATAAAACCTTTTGTGGAGTTGAAGACGGATTAGAAGTCAACGACAATGTGGAGGTGGAAGCTATCATTCAGGACATCAGAAGTGCAAATCCTGAAGATCAGACTTACTTCACTGCACTGAGAAATTCTGTGATCTTTCTGAAAGCTGGAGTGAAAGCAAATGGTGACTGGAACATATTGATCAATTTTCTTGAGAAAGGTACATTTGTGATTTCTACTAAGTTTTTCAAATAGAGAACATACACGGAACTGCAGGTGATGCTCGTCAAGATTCAAAGGACTACAAGGCTAAATGAACTGCTCCGTGAGCATGTTAAAGAGATCTTGATGAAAGTCAGTCCAAAGATTACTGATAATCCTCCAATGGTTAGATTCATGACGAATGACTTGAACAGAGAACATACACGGAACTGCAGGTGATGCTCGTCAAGATTCAAAGGACTACAAGGCTAAATGAATTGCTCCGTGAGCATGTTAAAGAGATCTTGATGAAAGTCAGTCCAGAGATTACTGATAATCCTCCAATGGTTAGATTCATGACGAATGACTTGTTCAGAATCTGCTATTTGACTGAGGACAAGCTGAAAGAATATCTAAGCAACTATCTTATATCAGTGGAGAAGTATCTTAGATCCACTGGATTCACATCAACGGAGAAGGACAAAGCAGCCGACACTCTACGAAGATTTCTAATGGAGAATGTTCCTTACTATAGGAAGAGAGTGGAGAGAGGATTGGAAGTGCGTCCCAGACTACCAAACATGCCAAAGCTAAACAAGAAAGATGTTAACATTGCATGGTTATGGGCTGGAGTGGGACAAGAGGTTGAGTACATTGGAAGACACATCAAAGGAGCAATCCTTAAACCTGGAGAACCACTGCACTATCCTTCCGTGATTGATTATCAAGCTGCTAACTCCAATCCAATGATTGAAGAAGGTGAGATTGAGATGGACTGAAGAAAAAAAGCAAAGAACAAAAGAACTATCAGCTCAGTCTAGAGGAGCAACTTCTATGTATAAAGTTTTATTGTTTTTTGAATTATGAAATCTGGAAATGTATATATTGTTAGATATAATTACTGACGTTTGTTTATCAGTGTTTAAGCAACAGGTACTGACCAGAGTTTATCAGAAGCCGGTCAGAGTTTAATTAAACTCTGACAGGGTGAAGAGTTTAAAGGAAGCCGGTCAGAGTTTATTTAAAGTCTGACAAGGTGATAGTTGAATTAGCTGTCAGTGCTGAATTGAAGATTCTAGAAGCAATATATTCTGAAGATGGAAAGAAGCAGAATATATTGATACAGCTAAGGAAACGGAATAGAAGATAAGAAGCAATCCTTAATTGATAACAATTGTATAGCTAATTTGTAGGAATATCAATTAGATAAGGATTGTGTAACTGTGTACTATATAAACACAGATAGGTTATCCCTAGAAGGGATGCGATCATTGAATATTTTATTCTTGTAACCTAGAAGCTCTTTGTGATTCATTAACATCACTAAGAGAGAATTATTTAATATAATTCAGTTTGTTGATTTACAAACCTGTGTTCTTAATTGTTATTCTCATACCTACTTGATTATATATTGTGTATTCGGCCTAACAATTGGTATCAGAGCCAAGGCTGTTTAATATATACAGTTTTACGATTCAAACACAATATTAATCATGTCTGAAGAAAATCAAACTGCTCCTAAGGCTGAACAGGTTAAGCCCAATTCTGTGAGTCGATATGAAACAATCAGGGTTCCAATTCTCAGGCCAGTAGAGTATCCGAATTGGAAGGTTAAGATGACCATGTTTCTGGAGGCTACAGATCCAGAATACCTTGACAGAATCTATGATGGTCCTCATATGCCAACTAAATTGTCCCCTGTTGTTGATGGTCAAGAACAAAAGATTGTTCCAAAGGAAAAGAAAGATATGACTCCTGAGGATATCTCATCAATTGCAAAGGATGCAAAGGTTAGACATCTTCTCCACAGTGCTTTAGATAATGTTATGTCTAACAGAGTAATTGGCTGCAAAACTGCCAAAGAGATATGGGATGCTTTAGAAGTCAGATGCCAGGGAACAGGTGCTATTAAGAAGAACAGAAAAACAATACTCACACAGGAGTATGAGCACTTTGATTCAAGAACTAATGAAACCTTGACTGAGACTTATGACAGATTTTGCAAACTGTTGAACGATCTGTCTCTGGTTGATAAAGAATATGAACTTGAAGAGTCTAATCTCAAGTTTCTGTTATCTCTACCTGAAAAGTGGGATTTAAAGGCAACAACAATCAGAGATAATTATGATCTTGCTGATACAGATCTTGATGAGATCTATGGATTGTTAAAGACTCATGAACTTGAGATAGAACAAAGAAACAGGAGATCCAGCAAGAAGACAAAATCTGTTGCTCTCAAAGTCGAGGAGAAGCCCATTAAGAAGGAATCATCAAGGAAGAAAGCCAAGGGAAAGGCTTTAGTCATTAAATCTGAGAGTGAGTCATCAAACTCTGATGATGATTCAAACTCTGGTGAAGCTTCTGACTCTGATGATGATGAAGAACAGATGATGCAAATGGCTGCATTGATGGTGAAGACCTTCAAAAATATGGGGTTCAAGAACTTCAAGAAGGGAAAGAGATTCTCAAGGAGAGATTCAAATTCAGAGAATGAGAGAATTAAAGCTGAGAATCTTAGTCTTAAAGATAGAAACAAGTTTCTTGAAGGAGAACTTGAAAGAATGAAGCAGATTCAAAAAGAAAGAGATGATGTTGTTTATGTTGAACAGGAGTTGCTTAAAAGGTATAGGCAACTAGAATCTGATTTAGAAAAAGAAAGAAAAATAATCAAGACTTGGACAGATTCTGGAAGAGACACTCATCAAGTGTTTCAGAATGATTCTGTAGGTTTAGGTTATTGTGAAAATGATGAACTTAGGTTTAAAGACAAGGTTAAGGTAAAACCACAACTTCAACCTGTGAAATTTGTTCCAGAAGCCAATAAGTTAAAATCTGTTGTAATAAGAGAAGCTGATATGGAATCAGGTGAAGCCTGTGAAAGACAGGAAAATATTAAAACAGAAAAACTTAAGGAAGGAGAAACTGTTAGAAAGCCAGTAAAAACTTGTGAAAAACAGGTTAATGTTGGTTTGATGACAGGGAAACAGTTTAATCATAAGCTGAAAGAGATAAAATCTGCCATGAAACCAAAAGGGTCCAAGAAGAATAGGAATGGAAAGATAGGCATAAATAATAGAAATAATCATTTGCCTACTGGTGCTGCTCCAAGGAAAACATGTTATAATTGTGGTAGTTCTAATCATCTTGCTAGATTTTGCACTAAAAACAAACATATTAATTCTTTAACTTCTACATCAGGAGTAAAGAATGATTATGTAAGGGTTAAACCACAAACTTTATGCACACACTGTGGGAGCACTTGGCATTCCATTTATACTTGCAAGAGTTATCATGCTATTTATCATAACTATTATGAGCTAAAACCCAATCTGAAGTGGGTTAAAGCAAACTTTGCAAGTGTAAAGTCTGACAATGTTAGCTTAAACTCTGTTGATAGTAATTCCGCTGCAAAAGCTAACACTGTTAAGAAAGACAAAGGATCCAAGCAAGTCTGGGTCCTTAAAACTAATACTTAGTATTTGTTTGTGATTGCAGGGTATAATAGAGAGCACACTTATCTTGGACAGTGGATGCTCAGGACATATGACTGGAAATAAAGCCCTGCTATCAGACTTTAAGGAGAAGGCTGGTCCAAAGGTTTCCTATGGAGATGGCAACATAGGACACACTCTGGGATATGGCAATATCAATCTTGGAAGTGTCATCATTACAAATGTAGCTCTAGTCTCAGGACTCAAGCATAATCTGTTATCTGTGAGTCAAATCTGTGACAGAGGAAACCATATAGATTTTCATAATGAATACTGTGAAGTTATCAGTAAATCTACTGGAAAAGTTGTTCTAGTTGGACACAGGCGCAACAACATTTATGAAGCAAGTTTGGTAACAAACTCTGATGGAAAAACAGTGTGTCTGCAGCCAGAATGTCAAATGAAGAGAGTTGGAACTGGCACAAGAAGCTCTCTCATCTCAATTTGAACAACATAAATGAGCTAATAAGAAAGGATCTTGTAAGGGGACTTCCAAAATCTATACTCAGTCTAGATGGCTTGTGTGATTCTTGTCAAAAAGCCAAGCAAAGGAAGTCATCTTTCAAGAGCAAATCTGAATCTTCAGTAGTGGAACCTTATCATCTTCTACATGTTGATCTCTTTGGACCAGTGAATGTGATGTCCATGGGCAGAAAGAAATATGCTCTAGTAATTGTTGATGAATATACTAGATATACATGGGTGTATTTCTTGTCAAAGAAGGATGAAACTGCTCAAACTCTGATGGATCATGTAAATCTACTGGACAAAGGATCACAGCACAAAGTCAAAATTATAAGGAGTGATAATGGAACTGAATTCAGAAACTCAATTATAGAAGCTTTCTGCAAGGAAAGAGGAGTGAAACAAGAATTTTCTGCACCTGGAACTCCACAGCAAAATGGTGTAGTTGAAAGGAAGAACAGAACTTTAATTGAAGCAGCCAGAACTATGCTTGATGAAGCAAAATTACCAACATACTTCTGGGCAGAAGCTGTTCAAACTGCTTGTTTTACTCAAAATGCAACATTGATCAACAAGCATGGGAAAACACCATATGAGATGGTGAAAAATAAGAAGCCAAATTTGAAATATTTTCATATATTTGGATGCAAATGCTTTGTGTTGAAGACTCATCCTGAACAGTTGACAAAGTTCGAGTTAAAAGCTGATGAAGGAATCTTTGTTGGCTATCCATTGTCAACAAAAGCATTCAGAGTTTATAATCTAAGAACTAAGGTGATCATGGAATCTATACATGTGTCATTTGATGACAAGAAAATAATTGGACTTGAAGACAAGGATGGATATGATCAACTGCGTTTTGAAAATGAAGATCTATTCTCTGATGATATAAACTCTGATGAAGCAGAGTTGACAAACTCTGACGAAGCATACTCTGAACCTCTACTGGTAAATACTGGAGAAACTGGAAATTCTCAAATTGAACAAAGTAGAGAACCAGTTGAGGGGGAGCGTGAAGAAGCTCAACAAGACACAGCAAATGAGTCAGTTGAGGAAACTGATTCAAACTCTGACAGTTCAAACTCTGAGCCATCCAATTCAGGGGGAGCCTCAGATGCTGCAGAAAGTCAACATATGAATCAGGAGAGCATGGATCAAGGGGGAGGATCAAATAATGATGCAAGAAACCACTTACCAACAGCAAGAAAGTGGACACAGGCACACACACCTGATCTCATAATTGGAGATCCTGATGCTAGTGTGAGAACTAGAAGTGCAACAAATAATGAGTGTCTGTATCATGCTTTCTTGTCTCAAACAGAACCAAAGAAAGTGGAAGAAGCTCTTCAAGATGCAAATTGGATTACAGCAATGCAAGAAGAGTTAAATGAGTTTGAAAGAAATGAAGTCTGGACACTTGTACCTAGACCAAAGAATAGATCAATAGTAGGTACAAAGTGGGTTTTCAGAAACAAGACTGACAGTGAAGGTGTGATTACAAGAAACAAGGCTAGACTTGTGGCAAAAGGTTATTCACAACAGGAAGGAATTGACTATGATGAAACCTTTGCTCCAGTTGCAAGATTGGAAGCCATAAGAATTTTTCTGGCCTATGCTGCACACAAGAAGTTTAAAGTCTTTCAGATGGATGTAAAGAGTGCTTTTCTCAATGGGAAGCTTGAAGAAGAAGTGTTTGTTGAACAACCACCAGGATTTGTAGATTCCAAGCATCCAGATTATGTCTACAGGCTTGACAAGGCATTATATGGACTAAAGCAAGCACCAAGAGCATGGTATGAAACTCTCGCTCAATTTCTTTTAGAAAGTGGGTTCACAAGAGGTACAATTGATAAAACCTTGTTTTATTTCAATTCTGGTGATGATTTGCTTTTAGTTCAAATTTATGTAGATGATATTATTTTTGGATCTACTAATGACAAACTCTGTAAGAAGTTTGCAAAGCTTATGCAATCCAGGTACCAAATGAGCATGATGGGAGAGCTTAGTTATTTTCTAGGCTTACAGGTCAAGCAAACAGATGATGGGATTTTTATCAATCAAGCAAAATATACCAGAAATCTTCTAAAGAAATTTGGTATGCTTGATAGTTCATCTGCTACAACTCCCATGGCTACAGCAACGAAGCTTGACAAAGACACAGGAGCCTCAGTAGATATGACTAACTATAGAGGAATGATAGGGTCTCTACTGTATCTTACTGCAAGTAGACCTGATATCATGTATGCAACATGTCTTTGTGCAAGATTTCAAGCAGATCCCAGAGAGCCTCATCTAACAGCTGTAAAAAGGATTTTCAAATATCTCAAAGGAACCATAACCTTGGGTTTGTGGTATCCTAGAGAATCAGAGTTTAAGCTAATTGGTTACTCTGATGCAGATTTTGCAGGCTGTAAGATAGACAGAAAAAGTACAAGTGGAAGCTGTCAATTTTTAGGTGACAGATTGGTTTTTTGGTACAGTAAGAAACAGAAATCAATTTCTACATCCACTGCAGAAGCAGAGTATATAGCAGCTGGTAGCTGTTGTGCACAGATTTTATGGATGAAGAATCAATTGCTGGATTATGGGTTAAGGTACTCTAGAATACCTATTTTCTGTGATAACCAAAGTGCTATTGCTATGACAGGTAATCTAGTACAGCATTCCATGACCAAGCACATCAGCATAAGGTATCATTTTATCAGAGAACATGTGGAAGAAGGAAACATTGAGCTTCATTTTGTGTCTACAGACCAACAACTTGCAGATATCTTCACCAAACCTTTGAGTGAAGCTACTTTTACAAGATTGGTAAATGAACTTGGAATGATCTCTGGTTCTGACTAGAGATACGGGTTAGACTCACTTTTTATGTTCATGATCTCTTACATGTGTTAACTGTTATGTGAACCAGCATGTTAAACTCTGATAATAAACTCTGTGAAGTGTCAGTCATACTCTGAAAGTAAACTCTGATGCTAAACTCTGTTGGTCATACTCTGGTAGTTACAGTTTAATGCTATTCTCTAATTGTAATTATGTCTGAAACATATGGACCAATGAAGAAATTTGTATGAAGCATAATTCTCAGTAAGTAATTATGAATCCTTAAGAGTTGTATAGATTCTGATCTCAAACATGTGCAGTAAGTTAACACAGCATGATACTGTCTCTGTATTTATACCATCTCTTAGTTTATTGATCCTATACACTGAGTCTGTATTAGCTGTTTGCATTTTCTCTCATAAGTTAATTATATCTACTGATGAAAAGTCTAAACTCTGATTCTTAATTGAAAATAATTCACCCTCAAATCAAAAGATGCCAAACAGAGCACAAATTCCTTTGAGATCATGTTGTGCCTAGGAAGATCCAGGAACTTATTGTATGAAATAAGGGCTAAAATCTTTGATTTTTGGTGACTAGTGCCAACCACTGATTACTGGAAAAAAAAAATTTAAAAAAAATATATATATATATATATATATATAAAGGGGGTGAAAAATAAAAGACATATCCAAATGAAAGGATATCAGTATACAGAGTTTAGATATAAAATCAGATTTTATGTTATACATGAGAGTTTAGGCAACCAGTTTTTACTACTTTAGTTTGTGGATTTTATGCACTTTGAGATGATCTAAATATTGATTACGGTAAACTCTGCTATTGCACACACATATTTTCACACCTGTACAGTTTGAGAAAAGAGTTTATTGACAAAGAAGGACAAATGGTAAACACTGATGTATTGTGTGACATATGCCGAGGTAACTTTGTTTTAATCTCTAATGGTTAAAATAATTTCTTTGTTTCAGACATTTTATAATTTTGAGATTAGACATTTGTTTTTCGAAAAAGTATGATTGGTAACGAATATATTTTACATTCAACAGAGAACAGAAAGAGTGTGTTTGATAAGTTCTGATGGTGATTAGTAGCGCTGATGAGTATGTTAGTTTATTGTTTAAAGTGATATCATTTCTTTCACTTTACAATTACTATGAGATACTGATATGTAAAACAAAACAATGGATTTTTCTCATTAAATGATTCAAACTTTGTTTACATTCAGACAACTTTATACTCTTGTCTAGCTACTGTTTGATTAACAGGCTACTATAACATCTGGGATTTCCAAGGCTTGACAACCCCCTGATGTTGAATCATCATCATCATCCTCTCGACTTCTCTTTCTGGTTTGCAGCTTGCAGGATTCCAAGAAGACATTCTTTTTCGAACCCTTCAAGTAGCTCTGATAGAAGAGCATCATACAGATCTCCACAGCCTCATCATCTGCAAGGATGGGCACATCATATGGTCCAGGACGGATGATGTGCACATAGGGGTTGGAGATAGGTCCTTCTGCTATTTCATCATCAGCGATGAGCCCTTCATCATTCAGAAATGACAAAACAAGAAACTCATCGATGATATAGTTTGCTTGTTGACGCCAGTTCATGTTCAAGAATGATTCTACATCCATGAATTCAAAGGTTCGCGCTGCACTGGGGTTTCCTGAGTATTCTTCTTACACTATTGGAATGGGTGATGAGGATTTAATCCGAATGATGCGAGAGATTGGCTACTCTGGGCCATTGACAAAGATTGGGCAACTCAAAAGGCCGTTTCTGCGCAAGGAATGGAGTTTCTTCTTCGATTGCATCACTAGGACATTTGGCAAGAAATGCACAAATTGGGATGTTATTCCCACAGACAGTCTGCAAATCGGGTATTCTTTATTATATGATAATCATTTTGATTTTGCACGACTTGTGTTGACTAACTTAGGGGAGAAGATGACCGAGAATAGAGGAGTTGTTTATTTTTCTCGATTCTGTCAGCTTTTGGTTTCTTATTGTGTTGAAGGAGAAAATGTATTTGAAGCAGATGTTTCTTGTTTTAAATTACATAAGAGAGTATTTACTGATCTAGTAAATAAAGACATTAAGAAAGGCATTGTTGGAGATCTTTTGCTACCTACTTCTGTGCAACAGTTTGTGGATGCTCAAGTAAATCCACAACCACAAGCTGAATCTCAACCAGAACCTCCATCAACTTCTGTTAAACCTGCAAGGGGAGGTAGGACCAAGCACATTGGTACTAAACCTGCAAGGAAACCATCTTCTGAAGCTGTGGTATCAAGACCTGAAGAGATACCTCAGAAGACAAGGCTAAAGAAAAGAAGAGCCAATAGGGCAAAGTCTGTTGTTGAAACCTCAGAGACTGAAACTGATGAAGAAACTCTTCATCAGAGAAAAAGAAGACTAGTGGCTGCACATCTTTTTGGTGCTATAAATGTAACCATGGACAGAGTCTCTAAGGACACTGAAGCTCCTGCATCAGAGAATGAGGAGATTGTGGCTGAAGCTGTTCCTCAAGCTACTCCTGAAATTGTTGTTGAGGAGGATATTATAAATGCTGATGAGGACAGAGTGTTTGTAAACACTGAAGCTCCTGAAGTGTTTGTTCAGGAAGCTGCTGCAAATGCTGAAGCTGTCAATCTAGACAGATTAAATACTGATGCTACTATGGATTTCGATGCTCCTACATCAAAGGTTCATGATGTAGTTGAGCAAGCTGCTACTCATTCTGATAGCAGAGTTTTTGATCTTGATGCACACACCTCTATCCATTCTGATCATTATACAGAGGGTGTGGAAGCTGATCAAGTAACTGATCAGGTAGAAGAATCTTTGGCCACTCACACTGAAATTATTTCTTGTGATTTTGACAAAGGTGAGGAGGTTAATCAGATGATCAAAGTCACAGAGAACATTGTTAAAGCTGTGATGGAAAAGGAACAAGAGGCTACTGATGAGCTAAACTCTGAGAACATTATTCTTGAAGCTTTGCAACAATCTGTTGTTGAGATTGTTCAAAGAGAAGCAGAGGTTTTTGCTCAGGCCACCTCTAATATTCCTGAAGCTGTAGCAGAGGAGAACATTGATGAAGCTGCACAGTTTACTGCTGACAATATTCTTAATGCAAATGAAGCAGCCAATAATGAAGAAACTGGTAATGATGCTGAGGGTTCTCATTCACACCCTAGTATTCAAGTTTCATTGGCTGATGATGTCAATAGTGCTGACGCAAGGGAAGTCAATAGACAAACCAATGAGCATTTCCAGAATATGTACTACAAAAATTGGGCTGATGCAGATTGTGTCTTCCCAGCACAAAGGGCTGCAGATTTTCTATCTGATTCTGTCAAGAAGATCTCAAATAATGATGTACTTACAAGCTTACAGGCAACTGTTGTTCAAGTCAAATCTCTTAATAATAGATTTGATGAGAATCAACAAATGCTTACCAATCTAAGGAATGAAGTCAGTATGAAGGATCTTACTTTCAAGTCTGACAGAACTTTTTATTATACTATGCTCAAGCAGCAAGCCAAGGATTCTGAGGAAATCAAGAAGAGGCTTGGGAAAGTTGAGGAAAATCAGACTGCAATGTCTACTCAACTGTCTTCCATTTCTACTGCCATTGAATTGCTAACATCAGTACTACTTTCTGATGATGTCAAAAAGGGGGAGAGTGTACCTAAAGACAAATGCAAAGACACTCGAGCTCTGAGACGGAAGGATGATTCTACTGATGGGGGAAGCAAAGGAAATAAAAGAAAGATTTTTGCTTCAAGGCAAAGCAGGACAAGAGTAAACTCTGAAAAGATAAACTCTGGTGGCTTCAAGGCAAAGCAGGACAAGAGTAAACTCTGAAAAGATAAACTCTGGTGGCCAATCTACTTCAAATCTCAAGCGTTTAGTTGTTTCAACTAATCCATCTACTGATGAAGAGATTGCTGCTAAGATATTCATAAAAGAGCATGGAAAGAATGTAACTATTGAAGATATCCAGGCTGAAGAGCAGATGCTTGCTGAGGAACACAAGAAAAATCTTGAAGCTGGAATCTACAAGAAAAAGGAAATCAAGGTTCCTAGAAAGAAAGAAGTTGGTATTTCTATCAAAGAAAATATTCAACAGAGTATACAAAATACAAGGAGACCTGTGATTAAAAACTCTGATAAGGGTAAAGGCATAATGATTGAAGAGCCTAACCTGAATAAGAAGTTTAAATCAACCTCTGACATTGCTCAAGTTGAAACAAGATTAGATAAATCAACCTCTGACGCTGCTCAAGTTGATGTTTCTATTGAAGATATGACAACCTCTGACGTTGCTCAAGTTGTACAGAAATCTACACTACTTCCAGGATTCAGCAAACCAAAAATTCTTGAAGACTTAAAGCTTGAAGCTGTGAATTTCTCAGAAACCAGAACAGTATTGGGAAAAGAAGCCTTTGACAAATCTGGACTGGGTTCACACAGAGAGAGAAGAACTAATAACAGATCTCAAGACAAGTTTTCATTGGCAGAATTTGGAGTTGGAATTACTCAAGAAGGCCTTGACAAACTAGAATCTGTACAGATGATTTTTCACAAAGGAATCAAAAAGGAATTCTTGTTATATTTTATGGCTGATGGCAGAGTGTATAGATTTGGTGAATTTGATATCCAGTTAAAACTTTGGGAAGAGCTAGAGTATGTTCTATATCTACTTGAAGTAAAGAATAGAAGTACTTATGATGCTGCTCGAGTTTTGAAGGAAAGGATGATGAAATCGAAAGTTTTGAGTGGAGCTGGAGTATCAAGTGCATACATTCCTAAATACAGAGATGCACATGGAAAGTTGGTAGAAATGAAAAGGAATAGTGCTAGGTTCAGAACTGCACTAAATAAAAAGGTTCTTGAGTTCAATCTAGAGTCTGATAAACCTTTTTATATCAGACTTGGCAATGAAATGAACAAAAACAGCATATATTCTTTGAGGGCTGCCATTTATCAAATTGGTGAAGATGAACCAGAAATGAAGGAGCTAAAGAAGATTATGATTGCTGAATTGAATAGAGCTGAGAAGAAACTACTGTTAGATTATATCAGGACTGTGCCTGATATTCAAGAAATCAAGTAAAGTCTGACTGTAAGTTTTTAATATATTTTCTATTCTAAGTCAAATTTAAACTCTATTTTAAATTAAACTCTGTTATATGTTAAACACTGCATTTGTTAAATGTTTTTGACATCATCAATTATATGTTTAACTTGTACATTTTATTATGAACAAGTTGGGGGAGATTGTTAGATATAATTACTGACGTTTGTTTATCAGTGTTTAAGCAACAGGTACTGACCAGAGTTTATCAGAAGCCGGTCAGAGTTTAATTAAACTCTGACAGGGTGAAGAGTTTAAAGGAAGCCGGTCAGAGTTTATTTAAAGTCTGACAAGGTGATAGTTGAATTAGCTGTCGGTGCTGAATTGAAGATTCTAGAAGCAATATATTCTGAAGATGGAAAGAAGCAGAATATATTGATACAGCTAAGGAAACGGAATAGAAGATAAGAAGCAATCCTTAATTGATAACAATTGTATAGCTAATTTGTAGGAATATCAATTAGATAAGGATTGTGTAACTGTGTACTATATAAACACAGATAGGTTATCCCTAGAAGGGATGCGATCATTGAATATTTTATTCTTGTAACCTAGAAGCTCTTTGTGATTCATTAACATCACTAAGAGAGAATTATTTAATATAATTCAGTTTGTTGATTTACAAACCTGTGTTCTTAATTGTTATTCTCATACCTACTTGATTATATATTGTGTATTCGGCCTAACATATATATTTGATCCAGAATGCATTTAATATTATTAAGTTGTCTTACTTTAATTAATTTCATGTTTCCTTAGTTAGTTGAGTTATCCTCGAAGTATTTGCTTGTCAAACTCCATAGAATCAAATAGGGGGAGATTGCAAAACATAATGTAACTATTAGGCCGAATACAATATAATCAAATATATATGAGAATAACAATAATCAAGAACACTGTTTATGAATCAATAAACTGTAATTGTATTAACAGCTTCTCTCTTTATGATGTTAAAGAATCACAAAGAGCTTCTAGGTTACAAGAATAATAATCAATGATCGCGTGTCTTCTAGGGATAACCTATCTGTGTTTATATAGTACACAGCTACATACAATCCATCTCTAATTGATATTCCTATAAGTTAGCTATACAATTCATATCAATTAAGGATTGCTTCTTATCTTCTATTCTGTTTCCTTAGCTGTATCAATATATTCTGCTTCTTTCCATCTTCAGAATAGATTGCTTCTAGAATATTCAATTCAGCACCGACAGCTAATTCAACTATCACCACGTCAGACTTTAACAAACTCTGACTGGCTTCAATGTAAACTCTGATGAACACCTGTTGCTTAAACACTGATGAACAAATGTCAGCAATTATATCTAACAATCTCCCCCAACTTGTGCATAATAAAAATGTACAAGTTAAACAGATAATTGATGATGTCAAAACATATAACAAATGCAGTGTTTAAAATATATCAGAGTTTAACTTTATCTTAGAATAGAAAACATTAAAAAAAACTTACAGTCATACTTTACTTGATTTCTTCAATATCAGGCACTGTCCTGATATAGTCTGTAAGCAATCTTCGTTCAGCTCTCTCTAGCTCAGCAATCATAATCTCTTTCAGCTCCTTCAATTCTGGATCACTTTCACCAGTTTGATATATGGCAGCCCTCAGAGAATATATGTTGTTTCTTCTCATATCATTGCTCAGTCTTATTATAAAGGCTTTGTCAGATTCCAAATTGAATTCCAACACCTTTATTCCAAGAGCTGTAGAGAGCTTTGCACTATTTCTTCTCATCTCAACAAGATTTCCATGAGCATCTTTGTACTTAGGAATGTAAGCACTTGTAATTTTAGCACCACTGAGAACCTTTGCTCTCATACTCCTTACTCTCAAAACTTCAGCAGCATTTTGAGTCCTTTGATTTCTGACTTTGAGTAGATATAAGACATATTCTAACTCTTCAGCCATTTTCAAGTGTATATCATTTTCACCTATTCTGTATACTCTGCCATCAACCATGAAGTATAACAGAAAGTCCTTCCTAAGTCCCTTATGATGAATTAACTGAACAGACTCTAGCTTGTCAAGGCTCTCTTGAGTAACCCCAACACCAGGTTCTGCCAGTGAAGTTTGATCCATTGGATTGTTATTTATCCTCTTTTCTCTGTGTGATCCCAGACCTGATTTATCTCTTCCTTCCTTGCCCATAATAGTCCTACTTTGCAGTATGTTAACAGAACTAGGGTTCAGAGTTTGTGGTAGAGTTGGTCTTTTGAAAGTGTTTAGCAGTTGAGAAGAGAGTGGTGTTTGAACAACTTGAGCAACGTCAGAAGTTGTCAATTCCTTAGTAGATCTATCAACTTGAGCTTTGTCAGAGGTTGATCTAGCTTCAAAAACTTCAACTTGAGCTTTGTCAGGGGTTGAATAATTCTTCTTTGGTAACTGTCCTTCTTCTTCCAGTTTACCCTTACCCTTATCAGTATTTGCTATCACAGACCTCCTTGAGTATTGTATACTCTGTTGAGAAGTTTCCTTGATGGAAATACCCATTTCTTTCTTTCTAGGAACCTTGACAGCTTTCTTCTTGTAAGTACCAGCCTTTAATTTCCTCTCATGCTCTTCAGCAAGACTCAGCATTTCAGCTTCCATGTCTTCAACTGTAGCTTCATTACCATGTTCTTCTAAAAACATCTTAGTAGCAATTTCTTCATCAGTAAATGGATTGGCTGAAATAATTAAACTCTTAAGTCTTGAACCACTGGCAGAGTTTGAGATTCCTTTACCAGAGTTTGTCAACCTATCAGAATTTAATCTTGATCTTCTTTGCCCTTGAGCAGAAATTAATTTATGAGAGAAAATGCAAACAGCTAATACAGACTCAGTGTATAGGATCAATAAACTAAGAGATGCTATAAATATAGAGACAGTATCATGCTGTGTAAAATTTCTGCACATTTTGTAATCAAAATTTATACTACTTAGAAGGATTCATGATTACTTACTGAAAATCATGCTTCATACATTTTTCTTCATCGGTCAATATGTTTCAGACAATATCACAATCAGAGTTTAACATCAAACTTTAACCGACAGAGTATGATAGACACTTTGTAACTGACAGAGTATGATATCAGAGTTTAGCATCAGAGTTTAACATGCTAACTAAGATAACAGTTAACACATGCAAACAACCATGAGCATTAAATCTAATATGCATAGATTTTGAGTCTAACCAGTATCTCTAGTCAAAACCAGAGACCATTCCAAGTTCATTTACCAATCTTGTAAAGGTAGCTTCACTCAAAGGCTTGGTGAAGATATCTGCAAGTTGTTGGTCTGTAGACACAAAATGAAGCTCAATGGTTCCTTCTTCCACATGTTCCCTGATAAAATGATACCTTATGCTGATGTGCTTGGTCATGGAGTGCTGCACTGGATTACCTGTCATAGCAATAGCACTTTGGTTATCACAGAAAATAGGTATCTTAGAGTACCTTAACCCATAATCCAGCAACTGATTCTTCATCCAAAGAATTTGTGCACAACAGCTACCAGCAGCTATATACTCTGCTTCTGCAGTGGATGTTGAGATTGACTTTTGTTTCTTGCTGTACCAAGAAACTAACCTGTCACCTAAAAATTGACAGCTTCCACTTGTGCTCTTTCTATCTATCTTACAGCCTACAAAATCTGCATCAGAGTAACCAATTAATTTAAACTCTGATTCTCTAGGATACCACAAACCCAAGGTTATGGTTCCTTTAAGATACTTAAAGATCCTTTTCACATCTGTTAGATGTGGCTCTCTGGGGTCTGCTTGGAATCTTGCACAAAGACATGTGGCATACATGATGTCTGGTTTGCTTGCAGTAAGATACAACAGAGACCCTATCATGCCTCTATAGTTTGTCATATCGACTGGTGCCCCCACTGTCCTTGTCTAGCTTTGTTGCAGTTGCCATGGGAGTTGTGGCAGATGAACTATCAAGCATACCAAATTTCTTCAGAAGATTTCTGGTATATTTTGCCTGATTGATAAAAATCCCATCATCTGTTTGCTTGACCTGTAAGCCTAGAAAATAACTAAGCTCTCCCATCATGCTCATTTGGTACCTGGACTGCATAAGCTTTGCAAACTTCTGACATAGTTTGTCATTAGTAGATCCAAAATAATATCATCTACATAAATTTGAACTAAAAGCAAATCATCACCAGAATTGAAATAAAACAAGGTTTTATCAATTGTACCTCTAGTGAACCCACTTTCTAAAAGAAATTGAGCCAGAGTTTCATACCATGCTCTTGGTGCCTGCTTTAGTCCATATAAAGCCTTGTCAAGACTGTAGACATAATCTGGATGTTTGGGATCTACAAACCCTGGTGGTTGTTCAACAAACACCTCTTCTTCAAGCTTCCCATTGAGAAAAGCACTCTTTACATCCATCTGAAAGACTTTGAACTTTTTGTGTGCAGCATAGACCAGAAAAATCCTTATTGCCTCCAATCTTGCAACTGGAGCAAAGGTTTCATCATAGTCAATTCCTTCTTGCTGTGAATAGCCTTTTGCTACAAGTCTAGCCTTGTTCCTTGTAATCACACCATCACTGTCAGTCTTGTTTCTGAAAACCCACTTTGTACCTACTACAGATCTGTTCTTTGGTCTAGGTACAAGTGTCCAGACTTCATTCCTCTCAAATTCATTCAACTCTTCTTGCATAGCTGTTATCCAGTTAGCATCTTGAAGAGCTTCTTCCACTTTCTTTGGTTCTGTTTGAGACAAGAAAACATGATACATGCATTCATTTGTAGTAGCACTTCTAGTTCTTACACTAGCATCAGGATCTCCAATTATGAGATCAGGTGTATGTGCCTGTGTCCACTTTCTTGCTGTTGGTAAGTGGCTTCTTGTATCAGTATTGGATCCTCCCCCTTGATCCATGCCCTCCTGATTCATGTGTTGACTTTCTGCAGCTTCTGAGGCTCCCCATGAATTGGACTGCTCAGAGTTTGAGCTTTCAGAGTTTGAATCAGCTTCCTCAACAGACTCACTTTGAGTGTTTGAGTCACCATGTTGAGCTACCTCACGCTCCCCCTCAACTGGTTCTCTGTTTTGAGAATTTTCAGTTTCTCCATTATTTACCAGTAAAGGTTCAGAGTATGCTTCGTCAGAGTTTATCAGAACCGCTTCATCAGAGTTTGTCGGTACTGCTTCATCAGAGTTTACATCATCAGAGAATAAATCTTCATTTTCAAAGCGCAGTTGATCATATTCATCTAAGTCATCAAGTCCAGTTATTTTCTTGTCATCAAATGACACATGTATAGACTCCATGATCACCTTTGTTCTCAGATTGTATACTCTGAATGCTTTTGTTGACAATGGATAGCCAACAAAAATTCCTTCATCAGCTTTTAACTCAAATTTGGTCAACTGTTCAGGATGAGTCTTCAGAACAAAACACTTACATCCAAATATATGAAAATATTTCAAATTTGGCTTCTTGTTCTTCACCATCTCATATGGTGTCTTTCCATGCTTGTTGATCAATGTTACATTCTGAGTAAAACAAGCAGTTTGAACAGCTTCTGCCCAGAAATAGGTTGGTAACTTTGCTTCATCAAGCATTGTTCTGGCAGCTTCGATTAGAGTTCTGTTCTTTCTTTCAACTACACCATTTTGCTGTGGAGTCCCTGGTGCAGAAAACTCTTGCTTCACTCCTCTTTCCTTGCAGAAAGCTTCCATTACTGAATTTTTGAATTCAGTTCCATTATCACTTCTTATTATCTTTACTTTGTACTGTGATCCTTTATCCAGTTGATTTACATGATCCATCAGAGTCTGAGCAGTTTCATCCTTCTTTGCCAGGAAATAAACCCAAGTGTATCTAGTATACTCATCAACAATTACTAGAGTATATTTCTTTCTGCCCATAGACATTACATTTACTGGACCAAAGAGATCAACATGTAGAAGATGATATGGCTCCACAATTGAAGATTCAGACTTGCTCTTGAAAGATGACTTCCTTAGCTTAGCCTTTTGACAAGAATCACACAGGCCATCTAAGCTGAGTATTGACTTGGGAAGTCCCCTTACAAGATCTTTTCTTATCAGCTCATTGATGTTGTTCAAATTTAGATGAGAGAGCTTCTTATGCCATTTCCAACTCTCTTCATTTGACATTCTTGCTGTCAGACACACAGTTTTTCCATCAGAGTTTGTTACCAAACTTGCTTCATAGATGTTGTTGCTCCTGTGTCCAACTAGAACAACTTTTCCAGTAGATTTACTGATCACTTCACAGTGTTCAGTATGAAAATCTACATGATATCCTCTGTCACAGATTTGACTCACAGATAGCAGATCATGCTTGAGTCCTGAGACAAGAGCTACGTTTGATATGATGACACTTCCAAGATTTATATTGCCATATCCCAGAGTACGTCCTATGTTGCCATCTCCATAGGATACTTTTGGGCCAGCCTTCTCCTTAAAGTCTGATAGCAGGGCTTTATTTCCAGTCATATGTCCTGAGCATCCACTGTCCAAGATAAGGGTGCTCTCTTTTATGCCCTGCAATCACAAACAATCACTATGTGTTAGATTTAAGGATCCAGACTTGCTTGGATCCTTTGGCTTTCTTAACATTGTTAGCTTTTGCAGCGGTATCACTATCAACAGAGTTTAAACTAACATTGTCAGACTTTATACTTGCAGAGTTTGCTCTAACCCATTTCAAGTTGGGTTTTAGCTCATAATAGTTGTGATAAATAGCATGATAACTTTTGCAAGTATATATGGAATGCCAAGTGCTCCCACAGTGTGTGCATAAAGTCTGTGGCCTAACCCTAACATAATCATTCTTTACCCCAGACTTGGAGGGTAAAGAATTAATATCTTTGTTCTTCCTGCAAAAACTGGCAAGATGGTTAGCACTACCACAGTTATAACATGTTTTTCTTGGAGCTACTGAAGTAGGCAGATGATTATTCCTTTTATTTATGCCTACTTTTCCATTCCTATTCTTCTTGGACCCTTTTGGTTTCATGGCAGATTTTACCTCTTTGAGCTTATGATTGAACTGTTTTCCTGTCATTAAACCAACATTAACCTGTTTTTCACAGACTTTTACTGGTTTTCTAACAGCTTCTTGCTCAATAGGCTTCTCTGTTGTAGATTCAATATCCACTTGTTCAACACAAGCTTCAACAGCTTCTTTTACAACTACAGACTTTAGCTTACTGGATTCATGAACAAATTTCACAGGTTTAAGTTGTGGTTTTACTTTAACTTTATCTTTAAACCTAAGTTCATCTTCCTCACAGTAACCTAAGCCTACAGTATCTGTTTGAAAAACCTGATGTGTGTCTTTTCCAGAATTAGTCCAGGTTTTAATCACTTTCCTCTCTTTTTCCAACTCAGACTCTATTTGCCTATATCTTTTAAGCAATTCCTGTTCAACATAAACAGCATCATCTCTCTCCTTTTGAACTTGTTGCATGTTAACAAGCTTCTCTTCAAGAAATTTATTTCTTTCTTTGAGACCTAGATTCTCAGATTTTATTATCTCATTCTCTAAAGTCTGATCCCTATAACTAACATGTATGCTTTTAAGATAAATTCTTAATTCAGATATATCATCAATATCATAAGCATAAGTTGTTAGGGGTACCTTGTTTTCAGATGAGTCAGCTTCATCTCTACCAGTTGCCATGAGAGCATAATTGACTCCCTCATCTGAGTCTGAAGTGTCTGCCCAGTCTTTGCCTTTTGAGATGAATGCTTTTTCAGTTTTTCCTTTCTTGCACTCTGGAGCATAGTGACCCATCTCTTTGCACTTGTAGCACTGGATCTCAGATTTGTCCTTCTTTCCAGACTTGGTATCCCTTCCATCAGACTTTCTGAAATTCTTTCTTTCAGAATTTGAATCTTTCCTAGAGAATCTTTTTCCTTTCTTGAAATTCTTGAATCCCATCTTTTTGAAGGTCTTCACCATCAAGGCAGCCATTTGCATCAACTCATATTCATCATCCTCAGAGTCAGAAGCTTCATCAAAGTTTGAGCCATCATCAGAGTTTGATGACTCACTGTCAGAGTTTACGACCAATGCTTTTCCTTTGGCTTTCTTCCTTGAGATTTTCTTCTCGATGGGCTTCTCCTCGACTCTGAGAGCAACAGATTTTGTCTTCTTGCTTGATCTTCTGTTTCTTTGTTCTATCTCCAATTCATGAGTTTTCAGTAACCCATAAATCTCATCAAGTTTAGTTTCAGCAAGTTCGTAATTATCCCTTATAGTTGTTGCCTTCAAATCCCATCTTTCAGGTAAAGATAAGAGAAATTTGAGATTTGATTCTTCAAGATCATATTCTTTATCAACTAGAGATAAATCATTCAACAGTTTACAGAATCTGTCATATGTCTCAGTCAAGGTTTCATTGGCTCTTGAATCAAAGTGCTCATACTCCTGAGTGAGTATAGTTTTCCTGTTCTTCTTTATAGCAGAGGTTCCTTGACATCTAACTTCCAAAGCATCCCAGATCTCTTTTGCAGTTTTGCATCCAATAACTCTGTTAGACATAACATTATCTAAAGCACTATGGAGTAGATGTCTAACCTTTGCATCCTTTGCAAACGATGAGATGTCTTCAGGAGTATAGTCCTTCTTCTCCTTTGGAATTGTCTTCTGATCTTCACCAGCAACAACTGTTGACAACTTAGTTGGCTTATGAGGACCATCATAGATTCTATCAAGGTATTCTGGATTTGTGGCTTCCAGAAACATGGTCATCTTCACCTTCCAAATTGGATATTCTGCTGGCCTGAGAATTGGAACCCTGATTGACTCATATCGACTCACAGGAGCAGGTTTCACTTGTTCAGTCTTTGGAGCTGCAGCTTGATTTTCCTCAGTCATGATTATACTTGTATTGTTGATCGAAAACTGTATATATTAAACAGCCTTGGCTCTGATACCAATTATTAGGCCGAATACAATATAATCAAATATATATGAGAATAACAATAATCAAGAACACTGTTTATGAATCAATAAACTGTAATTGTATTAACAGCTTCTCTCTTTATGATGTTAAAGAATCACAAAGAGCTTCTAGGTTACAAGAATAATAATCAATGATCGCGTGTCTTCTAGGGATAACCTATCTGTGTTTATATAGTACACAGCTACATACAATCCATCTCTAATTGATATTCCTATAAGTTAGCTATACAATTCATATCAATTAAGGATTGCTTCTTATCTTCTATTCTGTTTCCTTAGCTGTATCAATATATTCTGCTTCTTTCCATCTTCAGAATATATTGCTTCTAGAATATTCAATTCAGCACCGACAGCTAATTCAACTATCACCACGTCAGACTTTAACAAACTCTGACTGGCTTCAATGTAAACTCTGATGAACACCTGTTGCTTAAACACTGATGAACAAATGTCAGCAATTATATCTAACAGTAACATAAGATGTAAAAGAGATAACTGCAACGCAACAAAGGACAAGACAGACAATAATATTAACAGAAGCACGGGAATCCAGAATCAAAGAAGAAAAGGTAAACTCAAAAAATCAAAATACGGTATGTATTCTTGAAGTCCGTAAACAGGTCACGGAAAGAAGTTCATGAAAATGTTCAAGCCTCAGTGACAGCAAAAGAAACAAGACTTTCAAGACTACAGAAGTATGTGAATGATTTAGGGTTAGTACCACAGGATGCCAGTGATTTATTTGAAGCAACCAGATCGACAAAGGACTTATCAGCAGCATTGAATTGAAGACATAGAAGAATTGATCAAGTGTTATTCATCTGTGAACCAGACCAGTTGCACTAGTTGACGGCACTTAAAAAGATCAAGTTGTTTTATCGTCTCAGAAGAAATTGATACAGTCTAAAACTAAACACCCTGAAACTCAGAAGATTTATTAATAGATCAAATCAAGAGGAAATAGCTCGATGGTTTTTATTAACTAAAAACTATCGAATGGGATACATGAATTCTATCAGAATTCAATTATAAAAGAATTTGACTTTCGATAGTTTTTATTTAAAAACTATCGAATGGTAAATTCTTTTTATAGATTCGATAGATTTCAATTTGAGGAGCAGGTGGAAAGTTATTTATTTGTCAGGTTGATTAGAAGATGGACGGCCAGGATTGCTTGTTCAAACTTGGTTCAATAGTTTTCTAAAACAAGTCTGCAATTAATACAGAGTGAAGAGTGTGTCTTCTTCAGTTAAGGCAGAACACAGAAGAATTTACGAGGAGAGAGTTTGAGCCAGAGAGAATTATCAGAGAAATTTATATTGCTCAGAATCTTATCATTGTATTGAATTTGTGTAACCTTAAACTCATTGAAGCTAATCTACGGATTAGAAATTGTAGCACCCCTCGAGGTTTATATTTATAAAACGATATATTCCCCGACTCTTGGTTTGATTTGGTGTATTTGATTTCGTAGTTGAACTGAATGATTTATCCTCGAACGAAATTGAATAATTTGTGAGTATCGTATTCAACCCCCCCTTCTACGATACTTTGGACCTAACAATCTCTAATTGCATGTGTTTAGCATTATCACATTCTTTTTGTACTTCTTGCATAAAAGAAAATTCAGCTTCTAGATGCTCATTCCTTTTCCTAAGTTCAGACATCTCAGATAAGATCCTAGTATTTTCAGCAGTTTGACTTCTAAAGCTAATATGCAATGACTTTAGAAAACGTCTTAACTCAGAGGAATTATCAGTATCAAAATCAAAAACAGTATTTGGTACCTTTTTATCAGGAACAGCAGTTTCATCAGTATTGGCCATTAGGGCATAGTTGACCACCTCAGTGTCAGATTTTGAGGAAGAGTCCATCCAATCCTTGCTTGAAGTGATGAGTGCTTTAGCCTTCTTGCACT
This sequence comes from Heracleum sosnowskyi, assembly GCA_030848705.1. Classification (NCBI taxonomy): domain Eukaryota; kingdom Viridiplantae; phylum Streptophyta; class Magnoliopsida; order Apiales; family Apiaceae; genus Heracleum; species Heracleum sosnowskyi. The sequence continues at coordinate 80,549,868 of CM061238.1, forward strand.
CAGTTGTAAAGTGCCCCATTCCATTACACTTGTAGCACCTTATCTTTGACTTATCAAATTTGCCACTTTTGCTTTCCTTGATGTACTTGTCTTTGTCAGCATTGAAGGTCTTTTTCTGAAAGTTGCCTTGTCTTCTAGCCTTCCTGAATTTCATCTTCTTGAAGCCCCTGACTATCATAGCAACCATCTCTTCCATGTCTGAGTCAGTAGAATCATCATCAGTATTGACATCAGGATTGCCATCAGTATATGATGATGAGTCATCAGGATCTGACTCCACTACTCTTGATTTTCTTCTAGAGACCTCCACAACTTTTCCTTTTGATTTAGCCTCAACATTCAAGGCAATAGTCTTTGCCTTGTTGTTTTTCTTATTCTTCCTTTGTTGAACCTCAAGATCATAGGTTCTTAGCATTCCATAAACTTCATCAAGTGACACAGTGTTTAGATCATACTGGTGTCTAATGATTGAGGTTTGTGTATCCCATTCTTCAGGTAAAGCTCTCAGAAACTTGGTGTTAGAATCTTTAGATACATACTCTTTGCCAACTAGAGATAGATTGTTCAGGAGTGTCATGAATCTATCATACATGTCAGTAAGGCTTTCATCAGGTCTAGCATCAAATTGTTCATACTCTTGAATCAGTAGAGCCCTTCTGTTTTTCTTGATAGATGCAGATCCTTGGCATTGAGTTTCCAAAGTGTCCCAAATTTCTTTTGCAGAATTGCATGCAATCACCCTGTTAGACATGACATCATAAAGACTGTTGTGCAGGATATTCTTTATCTTGGCATCTCTGAGAACGTCAACTTTTTCTTCTGGAGTCCACTAACTTTTTACCTTGACCACGTAGTGTTCAGGTACTGTATCTGTTTGTCCAACGAGTCTCGTAGGAATATATGGACCATCATGAATCCTGTCCAAATAGTCAGGATCCATAGCCTCCAGGTACATCAGCATCTTTACCTTCCATGTTGGATATTTAGTTTTCTTCAGGATGGGAATCTTCATGCTTTCATACTTGGTTGTCGACATCTTAGATCGTATTTGATTCAAATTTAAATCAGTTTGCACTGATACCAATTGTTGCCCGGTAATAATCAATTGTAGAAGGGGGGTTGAATACAATTGTATAAGATTCTCGACGTTAAACACAAATATGAATAATAACAGCTTTATGAATTCTGATATAAAACTGTTACAAACTCTCTCAAGAAATTCTGATGTTCTTGAGAGCTTCTAGGTTACAATATACTCGTGTATGTGATCGATGTAAAATCAAAACCTAAACTGTGTTTATATACTACACAGCTTCTCTATCAATTACAAGATAAGTCCAAATCAATTACAAACATTATTGAAACATATCCTAACCGACAGCTGCATTCCTATTAACTAGGAACCGACAAAATAAACTTCCTTCTTTAACTGGACTCTAAAACAAACTAGAATTAGTAATCCTGATCAGCTTCCAGTCCTGATGATAAATCCTGATCACAGTCCTGATAATAATCCTGATAGCAATCCTGATACTGACGCTCATGCAATACTGATGACGTCAGCAATCCTGATCAGTTTAGTCCAGATCCTGATGATCATTGAATCCTGATCTAACATCCTAGTACTGAATCCCATATGCTTTGGTCTCGTCAACTGCGTGCTTGGGAATTAGATGAAGCTGTTAAGTTGAATGAAGTCATAAACTATGTAGTTCTTTCGACAGGTTCAGATTCTTTGGTTTAGAGTAAAACGAAAAAGCCTTACACCTCGGCTGATGGTAAAGGTTTTTTATTGGGGGGTTCGTGGTCTAATAATAATGTATGGAGCTATATCTGAAAATTAAAAGTCCCTCCGAAAATTCAATAATTCATTTGGAAAATTAAACATGATTTGTTTTCCACAAAAGTTTTCTTAGCTAGGCGTTTATCTAATGTTCTTACTGATGTAGTATGTGTTATATGTCTGAGTAGTGACGAAGATCAAGAGCATATTCTTTGGAACTGTCGTTTCACCAAAAAGGTGTGGATGATGGTAATGGATTGGTGGGGCTTTAGCAATAGACCTGGCATTCTTGGTAAAAGTCAGTTTTGGTCTTCGTTTAATTGGTTAAATAATCCCAGAGAGAGAATGGATTGGGCCAATGCAGTATCTTCTACTGTGTGGTCATTATGGTTGAATAGGAATGTCAAAGTTTTAGAATCAATTAATTATAGTGCAGAAGAGATTGCATATTTAGTCAAGGTTAGAACACAAAAGTGGTGTCAATCATCCTCACTACTGAACTCTGAAAATCTTGTGGTGTGGAATGTTAATCCGCTGGGGGCTATCATTAACTCCACCAATGCTCTTTCTAGAGACCTGATTGTTAATGGATGTGCGTTGTTTGGTTTTGCTGACGGATCCTTCAAGATTGATAGTAATGGTTTTCCTTCGGCAGGAATATAGGATTATCTAAAAGATGTAAATGGTAATCTAAAATTCATTTTCTCGGGCCCTGTTACTTCTTCTAATTCTATGTAGGCAGAACTACAGGCGGTGGTTCATTTAGTGAATGCTATTGGATGCAGCCCATTCTCCACTGAGAAGTGTTTGGTTTATTTGGATAGTGAAGAAGTAGTCAACTATCTCTTGAAAGTTAAAGCATGATATATTTTCAAGAATTTGCTTTCGGATGATGGGTGGATTAGTATGGTATGTAGAAATAATTTATTTTTTTAAGTATGTGAGTAGAAGTCTTAATATTGGAGCCGGTGATTTATCAAAACAAGGTCGACCGAGGGGATATCTTCTTCAGGGGTGGTGTTAGTATTGGGCCTCAAATTGTGATGGGCTGTGTAGTATGGCTCGTTGTGTGGAGGCTTGGGCTTTGAGCTGTTTACTTGGCAGTACTGGAGGGTTTCTATTTATTTTGTAGTAATTATCGTAGAAGTGTAAATGTTTGAGTATCCCCTGATGTGCTCGCTTTGAAAGGCGTGAAGGAGTTTCAATGAGGCTCTGATAATTTCTATATAATGAAGATGCAAAAAATGGGTTTTCATCTTCTTTACTTTCACTACCTCATGGAATTCCCAGTAGCCCAACGAAGGATGCCAGCAATAGGGGCAGTAAAGGTTAATGTTTCTAGTTTTTTTACGGATGATCCTCTTCTAAATGGCAATAGATCAGGGATTGGCGTAGTTATCAGAGATCACAAGGGTATTGTCCTTCGAATTTTTGCTGGTTCTCTACGAATTGAGGATATGAGAGAAAATGAGTTCTATGCTATGTTTCAAGGTTTGATAAGAGCCTATTTGGCTGGTAAGGATGTAGTGGAGTTAGAAACTGATAATCTAGCTGCGCATTGGGAATGGGATAACTCTCTAAACAATGGTGTGCCTCAAGAATATCTCTACGTGGTGCAACAACTAAATCAGCGTAAGGCAGATGTTAACCTTTCTTTGGTTACTAGAGGTATCGATAGGGATTCAAATGGGTTGGCAAGATACTTGGCTAGGTTTGGGGCTTAGAATTATAGCCAAATGGTTCATATTACTCAGTTTTCTGAGAGGATTCGTGAATTATGGTGCCATGACATGGGCTTGGGGTCTGTAGGCGAGCAGTTCGAAGTAGTTTTTGATGTGGATTTGGCTGGTGAAGTTGTCGAAGAAGCTGATGCAGCGAATGGAGCTGGCCAGGAGGGCTAGTTATTGATGTAGTTTTGAGTTCGATTTAGTTAGCATCCGGTGCTTGTGGTGCTGTTTTTATGGATGATTTTAATGTGTTTGGGGGTTGTGGGTTGGTTCCTGTTTATTAGTGTTTATGTGTAAATGGTGCATTCCATATAATGACCATTGTCTTTCTTCAATAATATATTCTCGTTTACCTTTAAAAAAAGAGTTAATTCCGAATTGCATCCCCATGGTTTGGCCAAAACGCACTTTATTACCGAAACTTTAAATAATTGCAATACACATCCCGCAACATTTTTAGGCGGTTCAATTTGAACCCTTTTGACCCATTCTGTCAAATTGGACCGTCACCGTCCAATTGGCCGAGGGTAAATTGGACATTTGCAGGGGAATTCACTTGTAAACCGGATCTTCCATTGAAGGGACTTCGACATGTTCTCTATCTCGGTTATTGTCTCTGCATCGTCCCTTACAATTAATATCCCTTTCAGCCTTAAGATTCAATCAATTTCTGCAATCACACCCTCTAACTTGCATCTGTTTAAATAAGGGTATATGCTGAATGATTCACACCAATCATGATACATGCCAAATAGTCCACGTTCATATATTATTGGAAGAGTGTCTGAAGATGTTATTGATACAACATTCATTACCCACACTTTCACGTCTTTCAGAGCAACAATAAATCTACAAGTGCACAATAAGCATCAGCCATGATTAAAATTTAGAATAAAATTATAGAAGCGGGAAAAACATTACAACCATCACCTTAAACGCTAAACATATCCATATGCTTACCCTCCATAAATAGCCTTCATGTCCATGACATTCCTCACTGAAGACCAATCAATCCTCAAACCAGTCAAATACGATGTAGAGACTACACGTTTCTAGTGCTCATAGTCAGCAGTGAAGTCCTCTGGGGCCGCATTTCCATATACTCCAACGGTAGAACATGTCGAAGTCTCTTCAATGGAAGATCCAGTTTATTTATTCCATTTTTACCCTTGCCCGTTATAACGTTAACGGAGCAATTTGACAGAAAGTGGTCAAAAGGGTTCAAATTGAACCACCTAAAAATGTTGCGGGATGTGTATTGCAATTGTTTAAAGTTTCGGTAATAAAGTGCGTTTCGGCCAAACCAAGGGGATGCAATTCGGAATTAACTCTAAAAAAAATGTTTAACTTTATGATATTGGTTGAAATTATTAAAGTTTTCTTTTCTACGTTATTGTTGTTAAAGTTTTTATATCAATTATAGTATCTCCAAACCTATCACATTATAGGAGGAAACTAAGTATACTATATTAATATTCTCCTAAACTTACTCCATGAGTTCAATTTATTTACTATTTTTTATTTAATATTTTCTAATCGTGGAAAATAATAAAGAAGACGATTTGTGAGGTTTCAGACGATTTGAGTAGAAAATATCTAAATTGGCTTTTAAATCTTTAGTAATGGAAATATTAATCAACTTATATTCTCCCAAACTTTCTTCTTAAGTCAAATTACTATCTTAATATTGTCCTAAAATTTATCTTTAAGTCAAATTACCATGTTGATATTTTATTAAACTTTCTTTTGAACTTAAAGTTACCATTTTAATATTCTCATATATTTTTTCTTGAAGTTCTAAAATTTATCTTGAAATCATATTATCATCTTTACATTCTCCTAAAAACATTATTAGAAATTATGTTCTCATAATTTTTTTGTAAAAAACTCACGTTTAATTTATCTGTTTTACATATACATTAAAAATAATTTTTTTAAAAAAATACCTTATAATTATGTAGAAGATAATACTTACAGAAAATTCAAGTTTCTATATAATATAATAAAATAAAATAGAGGAGCCTTATTTTCTTTTCATTTCTTTTCTCGAGCACCTATATTTTAAACAATAAAAATTAGAATTTTGAAAAAGATTTGAATTAAATTTTATGATATAATAAAATTGATTAATAGATGATGTAATATATTAAGTAATTAGTTTGTTTTATGTTTAATTTGGTAACAACGATAAAGCAGAAAACATGTTTAACGAGATAGCGATTCATTAGGAGGAGCATATTATATGCTAGAATTTAATATTTATGTATTATGTATTTTTAAATAGAAGTAGCAATATAAAGTTTTTGAAAAATAAAGTGATTAATATACCAATATTTGATATAATATTAAAATAATGAAATATATTAAACAATTGCCCTTTTCTATAATTATTCAAAATTTCGGTAATGAACAACACTAAACAGAAAATTTAAAAGAAACCTTAATTTCATGTTTTAAATATAATTTTGTTTAAAAACATATTTTTTTAGAATAGTTTTTATAAAATTTTGGAGAAATTATTATAAAACCGCGACTTAGTAAACTTGTTAATATATAAGACAAATATTTAGTATATTAAATTTAAGATTTCGATCTTAACAAAGAAAAATCGTCAAAGGGGAGGACGGCTTATTAAGGAGTAATGAGTAATTGTTTTAATTTTATTAATAGTTTTTTTAAAAAAAAATATAATACCATCGCGAAACGCGATTTTCTGAATAAAATTAATTTAAAATTGAGTTGAAGATGATCTTATAACTAGAGAAAAATCAAACCCATATGACTAGTCATGTAAAAAAAATTGTTTTAAATAATTAAACTAGTTGTAAAGTAGAACATTGAATCAAACCCACAGATACAATTTGATTACGATTTTACGTGAAATTCGACTTAAATCCACCCATGCTAGCGCTTAAATTTAAAAGTCTCGTTTTAGTAACACGTTTGTACACGGCAACAATAACAACGTACTAGAAAATATAACATGTCTCATTCTCATAGTCGTACTCGTATCATGAAGCAAAAATTTATAAGATTCCTACCATCAATCAACAGCTTATATTCAAAAGAGTAAAAAGAGGCGATATATCTAACGTTTGACTTTACAGCTATTACAACTTATGGTTGTGGTGGGGTCTTGAGGAGGGCTGGTAAGAAGGAATCTTCTCCTCAACAAACACTAGGCCTACTATAATAGGATACCAGAATCACAGAATATATTACATGTAATAAACCCAAAAGATTTGGCCTTGTGAGTATTTGTGTGGAATTTACAAGATTTCATTTTTATTGTTTACATAAACACCTTGTATATAAACAAGGCCACCCCTTTGAAGCCTAGGATTCATTGTATTCATTGGGTATTTTAGAGATTCATTGTATTGTACACACACACACAACTCTTCGTGTTTGGAATATCCAAGAATCTTCCTTCCTTCTTCTTCTTGCTCTGCTCTGGTATCTATCTCTCATTTTAATCTTTCATTTTCATTTTTCTCCTCTCTTTTTTTTCTCTCTCAAGCTTTTCTTAGGTAGTGTAGAACTGTAGATAGTGTTTGTTTAATATCCTCTGCAGATACCCTTTTTATTATATGTATATTTTTCTGTCATTTCTTTAAAGATTCTCCATTAAAGGAGCTGGATGGGTTTGACCATAATACGGGGAATCTGTATACATCACAGTTCATATCTTTTATAGTATTCTTTTTATCCTGCACCCTCCTGTTTACTTTAAACTTTGATTCTTTTGTACTATTCTTAACTCACTTTGTTAACTGTTTCTGGATTTGTACTGCAAAAGATGATGTATGTGTGTATAAAGTTGTACTGATTGAAATATTTTAGATTTTTGTTCATCCATTCTTCCTTTATTAACAAAGTTTTACTATGTTTTTTGGGTCTCGATTACTACACTTTCTTGCAAAGTAATTACTGAGGATATGTTGGTAATCTGACAGATTTGCTGTTTGAGGTCAAGAACTTTGGTCCACTTTGTGCTTGGCTAAGCTTTGTATTTTGTGGTGTCTGAGCTTATGGGGGATGCTTCTTTTCCTTCAAACAATAATAACATGTTCTATACTTCTCCTGATCTAATTATGGATTTGGATTTAGATGAACTGCTCTTAGATGGATGTTGGTTGGGGGCGAATGATGGATCTGAATTCTTGAATCAGAGTCCTACTCTAAATGCTCCTTTTGACCCTTCATTTCTGTGGAATTCTTTGGATAATAACAATGGTGATTTGAATCGGAACTTGTCCCAGAAGGATAGCCAAGAGGAGAGGCAGAGGTCGTCTTTCTCCGGGAATTTGTCTATTAGTCAACCGCCGAACCAAATTCAGTGTGTAGGCAATAATTTGGTTAGTCCTTCAAGCCAAGTTAGAAGTTATTCTGTTGAAGGTTCTGAACCTGGCAGTAATTGGTGGATTGGACCGATGCCAATTCATGGTCGATCAATGTCTGTCATGGATAGAGTAGTTCGAGCACTTGAGTATTTTAAAAGCTCCACAAGAGATAGAGATGTCCTCCTGCAAATATGGGTGCCCATTGATAGAGGCGGTAGACGTGTTTTGAGTACTTGTGGTCAACCTTTCTCACTCGATAGTAACAGCCCAAAGCTTGCAGGTTACAGAGACATTTCCGTGCAGTATCAATTTTCTGCGGAGCAGGACTCCAAGGAGGCTGAAGGGATGCCTAGTAGAGTTTTTATGGGTAAGGTTCCTGAGTGGACTCCTGATGTTCGATTTTATAAAAGGGAAGAGTATCAACGAGTTAGTCATGCCCAACAGTATGATGTTCGCGGAACCCTTGCTGTTCCAGTTTTTGAACAAGGTAGTAGCACTTGCTTAGGTGTTATTGAGATTGTTACAACTTCTCAAAAGATCAACTATAAACCAGAACTCGAAAGTGTTTGTGAAGCTCTAAAGGTATGTTCTTTAGTTAGCTGCTATAGATTCTTTTTTGTTTGCTATCATGACCATCAGTCCATGTATATTTATGTGTTTTGTTTGGGTGAAATACTGTTGATCTGATCCTATATTTTCATCTTCTTACCTTGGTTCTAAGTTTTCTTACTTTTGTCTTCTGTTGACTGCACCAATCAATTTTACTATGATTAAGTTTAAGGCTCATTAATGTTGAACTAAATTAAGCTAGCTATGTCTACCTGTTTGGCAGTATCCCTGCGCCAAAGTAAAATGGACTGAATATATGACCAGAAACAATCGACACTAATCATCATAAATGAAGTACTGTGCTTTTCTTATCATGTTGCTTTTTGGAAAATCAAGTGTGCTGTAGAAAGTGAAGTCAATCAAGCTAAAAAACTCACTTTACAAGAAGAACTTTACTTTTATTGTTTTCCCTTTTCAGCTCTGAAGCTTACTCTTAAATGAATTCAAAGATCACCATCAATGTAAAGCACAGAACATAAATGATACTTTGAAATACCTGCTTTATTTCAGTCATGATATGCAGCTATTTCTTGAGGCACCTTCATGTAGAAGTTGGCCTCCTATGATTGGAGCTGTTAATCAGCTCCCGGGTATAGGTGCAACATTTTGATGCACACAAAACAGTGTTTTCTTTATCTCTTACCATAGTACATGGAAGCTTTTAAATGGGTTACATTATTACTTGCACAGTTGGTAATCTGACTAGGCACAAGGGTATACAAGTGTGTGCAATGTGCGTACTATATGACACACGACCACTAAATCAGAGAGAAGTTATATTGCTTAAGTTTCTAAAATAATCTTATATTCTTATCCTATAGGCTGTTGATCTTCGGGGTTCTGAAGTGGCTTCCACTCGCACTATCAAGGTAATTATTTTTTCACAGAGTGTTGTTTGGATTTTGGTAAATGGGTTGCTTTCCAAATGTATTTTTTGTGGGTAGAGTACATAACAAATTTAACTTGTATGGATGCCAGATAAGCAATGGCTCCTACCAATCTGCACTACCAGAGATTATGGAGGTTCTGAGATGCACTTGTGAAACAAATAGGTTGCCGTTAGCTCAGACATGGATCCCATGTGTCCAACAGGGAAAAGAGGGTTGTCGCCACTCTGATGAGAACATATTAAATTGTGTTTCTACTTTGGATTCTGCTTGTTATATTGCGGACCCATCCATCAGAGGGTTTCATGAAGCTTGCTCTGAGCACCACTTGTTGAGAGGTCAAGGTGTGGTTGGAAAAGCATTCATAACTAACCAACCATGTTTTCTTCCAGATGTAACCTCTTCTAGCAAGACGGAATACCCTCTTTCACACCATGCGAGGATGGTCGGGTTGTGTGCTGCTGTAGCTATACGCCTACGGAGCATATACACCGGCACATCTGACTTTGTTCTGGAGTTCTTTTTACCTGTGAACTGCAGGGATCCGGAGGATCAGAAGAAACTACTGAATGCACTCTCCATTGTTATTCAAAAGGTTTGTCATAGTTTACGGATTGTTACAGACACAGAGTTGCATGAAGAAACAGTTATGCAAGCTGGTAAGACAGTGGTCCCTCCCGAAGATAGACTCGGAAAGAAGGAAATGCCAGAAGTTGAATATTCAGCCAAATCTTCTCATGAAGTATCATTTAGGACTTCCAGTAATATGGAGACGCACGGGAGTAAACCAAGGGAGTCGTTGATGGAAAGTGCCTCAAGTCCAAGCCAGTACCAACAGATTTCTCCAGATGGACATGTTACCTTCAATCACGATCTCTGTGCTTCTGGTCAAGGTAGCTACTCAAGTGTGGGGAAAACAGGAGAAAGAAGACGTGGAAAGACAGATAAAAACATCACACTGGATATGCTTAGGCAATATTTTGCTGGCAGCTTAAAAGATGCTGCAAAGAGTCTTGGTGGTATGTTATGCATAACGTCTTTATTTGCATATTTTTAATGATTGAAACATCTTGTGTATTTCCTTGCACATTTGTTAACAGGTCTAGTTTTCCTTCCTCTTGTATTTTGCTATCGCAGTTTGTCCTACGACCTTGAAAAGGATATGTAGGCAACACGGGATAACACGTTGGCCTTCTAGGAAGATCAAGAAGGTTGGTCACTCCCTACAGAAAATCCAAGGCGTGATTGATTCTGTTCAAGGTGCCTCTGGTGGTTTTCAAATTAAATCCTTTTACTCCAACTTCCCAGAACTGGCATCTCCAAATTCGTCGAAAACTAGCCCACTTACAGCTTCAAAACCAATAGGTATTAATAGCCAGAATGAGGGTAGCGCTTTAAGCCCAGAAGCTGTTGCATCCAAATCACCGCCCTCTTCCTGCAGCCAGAGTTCTAATTCAAGTCATTGTTACTCCAGTGGGACACAGCCCCAATCTTGCAATCTAAATGTAGCTAATAACGAAGATCTGGTGGGGTATAATCCTAGTGAGAGTGTTATGAAAAGGGCTACAAGCGCGGTATACTTGCATGCCTCCACCAATGATGTGCCAAGGGCCCTTTCGAGATCCCAGAGCCACAAAAATCTTATTCAACACCCAAGAACTGAATGTCCCCCAAGGTTGCCCAATGACATTGGGGAAAATATTCCAGAAGGGGATAGTACTAGTAGAGTAAAAGTGACCTACGGGGAAGAGAAAATTCGATTCCGCATGTTAAATTCATTGAAATACGATGACTTGCTGGGGGAAATCACAAAGCGGTTTTGCATTGATGACAGAACTGGGTTTCATCTCAAGTACTTGGATGATGATTCCGAGTGGGTGTTATTGACATGTGATGACGACCTAGAGGAATGTCGTGAGGTATGCGAGTCAGCTCATAGCCAAACAATCAAGCTCTCACTGCATCAAAATCCTACGCAACACCTGGGAAGCTCCTTTGGTAGTAGTCATTTGTGATTGTACCTATGCTTCAGTAATGTCATGGAGTTTCATCCCCAACTTTCTTGATCGGGCTTCATTAATGTCATTTCAGTCATTCATCTTGCGCAGGAACATATCATCATAAGAGGATTGGAGTTATAGATCATCTAAAATGACATAAAGATATATCGATCATTAATGCATGGGGGCACAACTGCTCCAATAAATGCAATAAGTTGTAGGCAGAGTTGGGGTCTCTCTTGGTTGAGTTGAACAAAATGCATGGTTTATGTAAATATAAACCAAGAAAACTGAACAATGCCTAAAATCAGGGAGCGGCCGCAACCTCTGATTCCTGTAAGAACCATAGTTTTATTAATATGTACACGAGGAAATTAGATGGACTAGAACTTTTGCCCATGTGAAGAGCAAGGGCCCTTGTTGTCTTGTAATATATAGTTTGGATCATAGAGTTCAGAAATAGGAAAGATATTATCAAGTACTTTCTTAATATTTGTTAAATGTTTAATGCCAAGTTTCATTGTCATTCAGCTGGGTTTATTTGTTGTAATCTATTATGTTTTGAAAATTAAGATATTTTTACAAATAATTTTCTTGTATACAGGGCTCGATTTCATTATTTGAAGTCAAGAATTCATATTGATGGCATTACAGACTCTGGCAAACAAGGGGAAAACAAGGTAAAAGCATTCATTCTACACAACTTTACCACACACGTCCATGACATTGTTAAGTTTATGAACTCATAGGGATGGTTTTGATGTGTTCTAAAGTGTTCAATACTTCATTCATGTCAGGTCGATCTTTCGGACTGTGTAGCAGACATTTGAGTACAAGAGCTGCTGCTTTATATGCTGCCTTGATCGGAAATCGGTCCTCTAATTTAGGATCCATAATCCTCTTTAATTTGCCTTTGTTGTGAAGATATGGTCTTGCCCAGTCAACCAAATTGTCCTCGTTTCGAGGTCGATTCATATCCATTACTCGTCGACCCGTTAATATTTCCAGCAATACAACTCCAAAATTGTAAACAACACTGTTTACATACAAATTACCTGTCAAATATAAACCACATCTTTCATGAATCTCATGTTACAGGTAAAATGTTAGTTTTTTAATTTATGTAAGTGTTTTATGTACCTGTAGCTACGTACTCGGGGGCTGCATATCCATACGTACCAACAACATCTGTGCAAACATGGGAATAGCCATTCGTTGGCCCTGGTTTTGCCAAACCAAGATCTGATACTTTCGCATTGAAGTCCTGGAAAAAATATATGTACATGTTTAGTTATTTATATCAATATAGTTTATAATGGTTTAAATATATAGCCCGTGGAGCTTGTTTACGAATCAAATCTGTAAGCAAATCAGTACCCCGTCTAGTAGTACACTGGCGGTTTTGAAATCACGATGTATGACATTTAACTCCGTGTGAAGATAAGCTAGGCCTCGAGCTGCTCCTATCAATATTTGTAGTCGTGTTTGCCATGAAAGTTGTTCACCATCTGTAATTTATCGAATTTTGAAATCAGTCCTTGCCCCCTTCAATTATTCAGAATGTGTGTTTTCGTATTTGTACAAAATTTTAGAGCTTACTTCTGAACAGGATAGTGTCTAAGCTTCTCTTTTGCATGTATTCATAGACAAGGAAAAACTGTTGGTCTTCCCAGCAATATCCTAAGAGCTTCACAACATTGGAATGGCTAGATTTTCCTAAGAATTTCACTTCCGTCTGCACCCACACAATTATGTTTCAAAGTTCATTAAGCATGTTAAAGTACATCTTGAAGCCTGGTAGTATTACAGCATCTCTGATGCATGTAAATCTCTTAGCAATATCCTATATATTTAGCCAACCAATATAGATAATGATCATCTCCAATCACATGCCTTTAGCTAAAAAAAATTTAGATAACCTAGCTTGGTTGGCTATATTTGTACAACCACTACAATTCTCAATAATATTCCACATCATCATCTTACCATATTTAATTGATATTTAAGATTTATTTTGTTTTCATCTCATACCTTGCCTTATATTAAGAATGACAAAACACTATTTTCGAAATATAACTAACAAAGACAAAACACATTTTCATCCTCTATAATATAGCCAACTATTATTTTATACTCCCTCCGTCCCACTCAAATGACTTTTTCTTGGTCAAATTGACTAAACTTTGACTAATTTTTAAAAGAAATTGACATACATTTTTATAAATCTAAAATTTGTATGCTATAATAGATTATCTATATTTTCTAATGATATAATTTCCACTTGCTATATTTAATATATGATATAAGTAATTTAATTTACAAAATTGGTCAATTTGACCAAAAAAAATCAAACAAGCCAATTTGAATGGGACGGAGGGAGTAATAATTTAGCTAACGTGGTTGGAGATGTATGCATAAATGACGTAAAACCAGGCTCAATTCTGAACTTTTTGAGAGCCCTAGACAAAATAATAAATGAGGGTTCTGTTTAAAATTTTTGATAATTATTTGTTAAAATAAATATATGTTTACTAATAAAATTATCAAATAAAAATTGTCTTAGCAATTAATTTTCACGATTTAATACATAATGTAATATTTCAAAATAGAAAAAGGCTCTACAAACTTTTGGAAATCAAAATTTTCACTGGTTCACTATTCAAATGTAATTGTCTCTATTTAAAATTTCAAAATAAATAAATCATATTGTCATATTTTAGAGGAGGTAAAAATTTAAATAAGATTGAATATAGAAAATGACCTAATTTTGCATTAATTTTTTTTTTTAATTTTTGGAATGCATTGAAGTTTTTTATGTATTTAATGATAGATGAAAATAATTTTGTGAATAAATAGAGTTCAGGTCTAAGTAGAAAATGGATGAAGTCTAAAATTTTAATTCTGATAGGTATAGAGTGGTAAGTGTAACACCCGATGAAGAGATCTTTGTTTTTTCCTATACTTTATATTATTTTTATTCTCTATCACGGTAGTAGAACCTAAAAAAATGAATTTATTCTAAGCATGGGTTCTTGACCCCTACCCCTCCAAACTACCCTCGAACCTAGCCTGCCTAAAACATGGTCCAAAACTTAGAGAATAAAATGATGAAAAAAAACTCGAAAAATACACCTTGCATTCCTTGAGGCTATGATCACTATCCAGCTGGTATTTCTTGACCACAACAGGAATTCCGATACTAAGTTGAGACGGAGCTAGCGTCGCCTCGTCAACCCACCCCTTATAAACCCCTCCAACTTGAAAACCACCTTTCTCATCCAAGTTTTCATGACGAGTGAAATTCCTGGTGGCGCTCTGAAGTTCAGCCAAAGTATACATCTTCAGATTGGGACTCACAATATTTTCCATGGGCTCTGCGTCTGAGTCAACATCCGCTTCTTCTTGAGGTGGACTAGCAACTGATCATTTAAAAATATGCAAGAATTAAGAAACATCTACATATCTCGACTAACATATATGTATATAAGAATCAAATTCATACGACAACCAACCGGAGAATTGTCAGAAGAAAATATTCTACACTTAAACGTACCAAGTACTTGCAACAAAGGAATCATTAGAAAAGGTGTTCAATATTTGAGTTTTAAGTTGTCGTTAATTTCATTTGGTATGGCAGAGATACGTACAAATATTAAAACAAAAACTGTTACCTGATTCGGTGTGATAATTAGTGGCGCTAGAGAAGCTTGTTTTGGGGTTTCGAAGGCAGTTTCCCATCTCTCTCTATATATTTTAACTAGCTTCGACTAGGAGGCTCTTTGTTCGACTGTATGTCCTTTGGAGTATAGATAATTTTGAGGTAGTGGTGAAGTGCATATAAGTAATCGTCAAATTTAGGTATGTTTTGCTTCCTGAGTCGAATTTTCGGGGAAGAAGAGTAGAAGCTGGAGTGGAGAAAAGGATGACAGTTTGATATATGCCCCCCAGACTTTCGAAGGAAAAAATGTAGACTAGAAATTTAGTTGTATTTTCGTTGAAAAGATGGCTCAGTTTGTTCCTTTGACTTGTTCTTTATCAATCTTTAGTCTGTGTGCCCTTGCTTTTTGACTCATTCCTAGCTTACATGGGTGTATATTTTTATTTGTTTCTTAATTTTCCTGAATATAAATTACAATTTATTTAAATATGGATTATGGATATACAGCCAAGCAACAATGTCAGTAAGTAGTTGATGTCAAGGAGCCATATTGATGGCATTGATACGTTCTAAAGTTTCCGATACACGATTCATGGATGATGCTCGATCTCTCTTAAAGTGTTGGAGGCATTCCAGTATAAGTGTTGCTGTTTCAAATGCAGCTTCAATTGGATATTGCACTTCTAAGTTAAGATCCATAATCGTCTTTGTTTGCTATTTAATCTGAAACTTGTCATATTTTATTTAGTTTATTTTCTGCAGCTGTTAGGAATCTCAGTTTGATTTGGTCTTGGTTGATCTGGTCGTGCAAGTCGTGGAGACTTTGTAGGATCAAGAATAAAGTTAGTGTAGGAGTCTGTTTAGGAAATAAGTTTGTTTCTTTCCTGATTTTTAGCTAGTAGTTGTTTTTCCTTATTTTTAAATGATGTTTCTGGAAGTTAATAAAAACAAGCAATATAACGTGCATGAGTTCTGTTCTTTTATCAAGTGCATATCAAACAAATATATCTATTTACATAAATATTTCTGATTATCTGCAATAATTGGTATCAGAGCTTAGGTGTCATAGTGTTCGTACGTTAGAGACTGTCTGGAAATGGAAGTGGGCAAGGTGAAAGGAGGGTCAGTTGGTCTGACGTATCCAATGTTAGCCAAAACAAACTACACAGCCTGGGCATTAAAAATGCGTGTGTTTATGCAAGCTCAGGGCGTGTGGTTGGCTGTGGAACCTAGTGATCCAAAGGCGACGGTTGAGGAGAAGACCGACAAGGTTGCCTTGGCTATGATTTACCAAGGCATACCAGAGGAGATGCTACTATCCATTGCTGATAAGAAAACGGCTAAAGAAGCCTGGGAAGCGCTGAAGACAATGTGCCTTGGTGTAGAGAGAGTGAAGAAGGCCAGAGTACAGACGCTGAAAGGAGAGTTCGAGTCACTGAGCATGCAAGACTCTGAACAATTGGAAGATTTCAGCATGAAACTGAACGGGCTGGTGACTAACATTCGAGCCTTGGGGGAAGAAATACAGGAATCATACGTGGTCAAAAAACTGCTACGTGTTGTACCCTCGAGGTTTTTGCAAATCACTTCAACATTGGAGCAGTTTGGAGACCTTGAAACAATGTCCGTGGAAGAAGCGATTGGTTCGCTCAGAGCTCACGAAGAGAGAATGAAGGGAAAAGGAGACACTGGTGGTGGTCAGCTGATGCTCACCAAAGAAGAATGGGACAAAAGGGAAAATGAAGAAGGCAAGCTTCTGTTAACTCGAGAGGAGTGGTTGAAACATCAAAACAAAGGAAGTACTGATATTGCAGCAAGAATGAGGAGTCGTGGAATTAGAGACAAGAGCAGGGTGAAGTGTTTTAATTGCTATGGCTATGGACATTTTGCAGCGGAATGTAAGAAACCCAAGAGAAACAAAGACACGAAACTAGAAATGAATATGGCTCAGGTAGATGATGACGAGCCTGCCTTATTGCTGGCGAAACACGTGAAGAATGAGAGGAGTTTGATGCTGGTGAACGAAGAAAAAGTGATGCCATCATGATTGCCTAGAGGAACAGGAAAACAAGTCGAGTCGAATGTGTGGTACCTCGACAATGGGGCTAGTAATCACATGATGGGGTGCAGATCAAAGTTTTGTAGCTGGATGAAGAAGTAATTGGCCAAGTAAAATTCGGAGACGGGTCGACTGTAAAAATTGAAGGGAAAGGTTCGGTGGCATTCGAGTGCAAAAATGGAGAGGAGCATGTGCTTAACGAGGTATACTACATTCCTAACTTGTGCAATAATATAATAAGTATTGGTCAATTATATGAAGAAGGAAACAAAGTGTTGATCAAATGAGAGTTCTTGCGAGTATTCGACAAACATGAAAGACTACTTATGAAGATCAGGAGGTCAACAAACAGATTATACAAGATAATTATCGAAAATAGAAAGTCTGTATGTTTGCTATCAAAATCAGAGGAAGTATCGAAGCTTTGGCACCTTCGCCTTGGGCATGTGAATTACCAGGCTATGGAATTGATGTTTAAAGATCGAATGGTGACATGCCTACCAAAAGTGAGTCAGCCTAAAGAAGTATGTGCAGGTTGTCTGATGTCAAAACAAACAAGAAGACAGTTTCCTACTAAGGCGAATTATAGTGCTACAAAACCTCTGGAACTAGTGCACGGAGACATCTGCGGTTCGATCTCTCCCACGACAGCGGCAGGAAAAAGATACTTCTTGTTGATGGTGGACGATTACAGTAGAGCAATGTGGGTGTATCTTCTAAAGTGCAAGAGTGAAGCATTCAGTATGTTCAAAAAATTCCGGGCTTTGGTTGAAACTGGACCAGACAAGAAAATAAGGGTATTTCGAACTGATAGGGGTGGAGAGTTCACATCCAAAGAGTTTAATTCTTACTGTGAAGACACGGGTATAACAAGGCACTACACTGCTTCGTACACGCCCCAACAGAACGGAGTAGTGGAGCGTAGAAACCGAACAGTAACAGAAATGGCGAGGAGCTGTCTCAAGGAGATGAAATTGCCTTTGGTATTTTGAGGAGAAGCAGTGAGGCATTCTGTATACATCCTAAACATATTGCCAACGCGTGCCTTGTCAGGGATGACACCTTACGAAGCATGGACTGAAAAAAGCCACAGATTGGTCACTTGCGTGTATTTGGTTGTCTGGCTCACATGAAGATACCTGGGTTTCAAACGCGGAAACTAGATGATCGTAGCAAGCCAGTAATCAACCTTGGAAAGGAGGCTGGGACGAAGGCATATCGTCTTTATGATCCTGAAGAGAACAAAATTTATGTTAGCAGAGACGTTACTTTCGAGGAAACCAAGATATGGCCATGGAAACTACAAGATGATTCGACTAAAATGGGTACATTCACCATTGTTAGTATGCATCATACACAAGAAGAAGAAAACACTCATGTTAGTCCAACGAGTGCTCAGCCAAGTTTTGAGAATGCAGAACAAGGTTCAGTCTCGGGTACACTCACTCCTACATCACAGTTGAATCCAGACAACTATGATGGTAGCTGTGAGCCCAAGAGAGCCAGACTGATTAGTGACATATACAGAGATATCGAGGAAGTGGAATTAGACGAGGAGCTGATGCTAATGGGGGTTGAAGAGCCAGTGTCATACAAACAAGCGGTGAAGGATCACAACTGGAAGCAGGCCATGGAAAAAGAAATGGAATCTATCGAAAGAAATGGTACTTGGAGCTTACAGGAACTACCTGCTGATCATAAAGTAATTGGGTTAAAATGGATCTTTAAATTGAAGAAAGATGCAGAGGGAAAGATTGTGAAGTATAAAGCGAGGTTAGTCGCGAAGGGGTATGTTCAAGAACAAGGAGTGGATTTTGATGAAATATTCGCCCCAGTAACTCGCCTCGAAACTGTTAGACTCTTATTGGCACTCTCTGCAAAGAACAATTGGGAGGTTCATCATCTAGATGTCAAAACAGCGCTTTTGAATGGTGAGATTAATGAAGAACTTTATGTTAGACAACCCGAGGGCTTCGTGAAGGAAGGGCAAGAACAACTGGTTTACAAGCTGTATAAAGCTTTGTATGGCCTTCGACAGGCACCACGAGCGTGGTACGCCAAGCTCAATAAATGTCTCGAAAAATTGGGCTTTAAAAGGTGCCCTTCTGAGCATGCTGTTTACACAAGAAAAGAAGGAGAAAAGAGCTTGATTGTTGCTGTCTATGTGGACGACCTTCTAGTAACGGGGTCAGATGTATCCAACATTGAGCTTTTTAAAAAACAGATGAGCTGTGAATTTGAGATGAGTGATTTGGGGAGATTAAGTTACTATCTGGGCCTTGAAGTGCAACAAGGTCAGGGATATATAGAACTCAAACAGACTGGGTATGCGAAGAAGATTCTTGAAAAGGCAGGTTTGAGGGACTGTAATTCGACAAAGTACCCCATGGATCCCAAAGAGCAAATTACTAAAGACGAAGGAGGGAAATCTGTTAACACCACTGAATTCAAGAGCATGGTTGGAGGTCTTAGATATTTGGTTCACACACGTCCGGATATATCTTACGCAGTTGGGATTGTGAGCAGGTACATGGAACGGCCTACGGTAATACATTTGAACGCTGCAAAACGGATCGTGAGGTATGTTAAAGGGACATTGGAGTATGGATTAGTGTACACAGCTGAGAGCGGGAACAATATTCTGACTGGTTACTCAGACAGTGACTTAGCCGGTCACATTGACGACAGGAAAAGCACTGGTGGAATGGTTTTTTATCTTAATGAAAGTCTAATTACATGGGTCTCACAGAAACAGAAGTGTGTTACTTTGTCGTCCTGCGAAGCGGAGTTCATGGCTGCCACTGCTGCAGCGTGTCAAGCCATTTGGTTGCGCAATGTTTTGTGTCAAATCACAGCTGAGTATGTTGGCCCTGTGACACTGTTTATAGATAATAAATCAGCCATAGATTTGGCAAGAAACCCAGTTTTTCATGGTAGAAGCAAGCACATTGATGTGCGTTATCACTTCATACGCGAATGTGTGGAGCGGGGGGAAATTGTGTTAAAGAATATATGCAGTGATAGCCAGCGTGCAAATGTTCTAACAAAGGCCTTGACTACAATTAAGTTCGAGAAAATGCGAAAACTTCTGGGAGTAAAGGATCTGTGCAGGCAAGTTTGAGATTACGGGGGAGATTGTTGGCTATTTAATCTGAAACTTGTCATATTTTATTTAGTTTATTTTCTGTAGCTGTTAGGAATCTCAGTTTAATTTGGTCTTGGTTGATCTGGTCGTGCAAGTCGTGGAGACTTTGTAGGATCAAGAATAAAGTTAGTGTAGGAGTCTGTTTAGGAAATAAGTTTGTTTCTTTCCTGGTTTTTAGCTAGTAGTTGTTTTTCCTTGTTTTTAAATGATGTTTCTGGAAGTTAATAAAAACAAGCAGTATAACGTGCATGAGTTCTGTTCTTTTATCAAGTGCATATCAAACAAATATATCTATTTACATAAATATTTCTGATTATCTGCAATAGTCTTTAGTGCAGCTTTCTTGTGCAGATAGGGTGTTGCCCATTCAATTAAATTGTTCGAACGACCACTCTTGTCAATTGCTCGTCGTCCCGTTAACATTTCCAGCAACACAACTCTGAAACTATAAACATCATCCGTACGCCATGTATGAATGTATGCACATAATAGTTTTGTGTGAATTTCCTTAAGTCTAGCAGTTTGAATTTTTATATACCATGTAAACTGTAAATAATTTAATGAAATGTTTTGGTACACATATTTTAACCGTCTACATATCGCCCTGACCATATTCAGGGGCTCTGTAAGCATTATCCCTAGAAAGAAAAACACGGTCTCACCGACTCTTGTATTCTGAGTCTGTATCAATATAGAAATCATCTTCAACCGTGACATCGGCTCCGCTTGTAATGTTACCTTTCCAAAATCTGATAACTTACACAGAAACATATTTATATTCTGTTAAAGAATTAAAAGCTAAGATTGTTTAAAAATATATACATATTTGATACCCTGTCCAGTAGTATATTGGAGGTTTTGAAAAACCGAGATATGACTTGTGTCTTTGCAGTGTGAAGAAAATCAAGACCGTGAGCTGCTCCAATGACTATTTTAAGTCGTGTTTTCCATGAAAGTTGTCCCGCACCATCTGTAATTATATCTCTAACTTTAGAAAATTTAATTAGCTTTTGGCTTCTTTTTCTGGTTAAAGTTGCTTCATTTATAACTTCTGAACAAGTGACTTTCTAAACTTCCATTCTGCATGTACTCATAGACAAGCGAAAACTGAATGTCGTCCCTGTAATATCCTAAAAGCTTCATAACTATACTTTTCCAAATATCCCGTTCTTCATTCGGTTGAACACCATCCCTGGAGCCACTACAAGAAAAGCGCACATTTCTTACCAACTCATTTCTGACCAACAGTCAATGGTCAGAAATGATACGTTATAACCGACCACCGAACTTGGTCGTAAATAATATCATAACCCACCAACCTTGGTCAGTTATGAAACGATAGGGGCCCAATGTCCACGTCACTATCATTTCAGACCAACGCATAACCGACCGACGTCATCAAAATCGACAATATGTCAATTTTAGTGGGCACCACATCCACGTCACTCTCATTTCTGACCAACTCATTTCTGACCAACGACGTCAAAACCGACCATATGTCAATTTTAGTGGGCACCACATCCACGTCACTCTCATTTCTGACCAACTCATAACCGACCAACGACGTCAAAACCGACCATGCATCAAATGTAATGGACACAGCATCCACGTCACTGTCATAAAATCCTTACCAAGAAGATATTTCAAATGCATCAAGATCATTTTCATTGTTCGTTGAATTTGCACAATATAAGCCAATTCCTAGAATTCGAACTGAAGATCATGATGAAGATGAAGTTGACGAAGATAATGATGATGATGATGATAATCAAGAATTTGATGAAGTATATCAAGAAAATGAAGACGAAGAAGAAGAGGAAGAGGACGATGAAGGTTATGAAGATATTGATTAATAGTTAAGAAGAAGAATTGTACTTTACAAAATTACATTTTGTAATGGTTGTTATTAGTTTGTTAAAAGATTGTTATAAGCTTATTAAAAGATTGTTATTAGTTTGTTAATGATTATTATGAGATTGTTGTTAGTTTGTTGGTAGATTGTTATAAGATTGGTGTGTGATTGTTATGAGATTGAAATGCAAAGGATGTGTCAATTACTAAAAAACGTGCATTATTTTTCCAGAAAACCGACCAAAACTAACATTTCCTACCATTTTTGACCATTCGAGCCCAGAAAACCGACCAATCTGAAGTCAAAACCGACCACATTCATGTATTAAAACCGACCACATTCATGACAAGTCGATTGGTAATAAGTTGGTTGGTAATAAATTCGTTAATTAAAAATTAATCTATTACAATGATTAAAAAAATATAAGATCTATATGTAATGACCTCATAGGATGATAAGTACGGTGGCTAAATAAAAAATTAGAAAAATAATGTATTAATAAGAGTTTGTTAATAAACGTACATTACAACGAATGTTGAACTTTATGGTTTGGATTTAACTTGAAAGTTTAGGGGTTAGACTAGGGTTGGAAATTTTGAAAATTTTAAAATTTGATTGAGTCGATCCAACCGTACGGATGAGAACATACATACTTGAAGTATCTATCCTGAAAAAATTAGAATATTTAAATATTATTTATTCACTTTTTATAATAAAAATTATATGCGAGAGGTTTAGATTTAACTTCAAAGTTTAGGGGTTAGACTAGGGTTGGATATTTTGAAATTTTAGAAGTTGATAGAGTCGATCCAACCTTACGGATGTGAACATACCTACTTTAAGTATCTATCCTGAAATTTTTTAATTATTTAAATATTATTTGTTCACTTTTTTATTAAGTTTTAATATTTGTCTCTCTGAGATTAATATGGGTATGTAATAAATTACTTTTAGCTAAAAATTGTTCAGTTGTAATAGCTAGTTCAGTGGTTTAGGCGTTGTATGTGTTCCACAGCAACACGGGATCGATTCCCTCTACAATTGTTTTCCCTAAAAGTTGAAACCCCCGCCTATATTTTCACTAAAAGTTGAAACCCCCGCTTTTGTAAATTAAAGACGACGTCGTTCAGTTCTAAAACTACAGCGTTTCGACTGTGAGTTTTATAGTCTATTGCCTTTCCACTTTATTTCACACAAGTCCC
The DNA here is from genome assembly GCA_030848705.1 of Heracleum sosnowskyi. Taxonomy (NCBI): domain Eukaryota; kingdom Viridiplantae; phylum Streptophyta; class Magnoliopsida; order Apiales; family Apiaceae; genus Heracleum; species Heracleum sosnowskyi. The sequence continues at coordinate 80,573,133 of CM061238.1, forward strand.
ACTTCAATTATTGTTGCTCTAGGGTTTTAGTGTTGCGAGTCTGCGACCGACTTCAATTGCTTAGTATCTCCATAATCCATTCCTTTGCACTGTAAGCATTATCTATTGATTTGTTTTGTTCGATATCTACTAAGAATTTGTTATATCGGTTGATTTTATTTTGTTTTTTTTCACTCTATACTGCTAAATAAATACATCTCGCTTTGTTCTGTAACTATTGTGATCTACCTCTACATCAATTTGTATATATCTATGTCGATTTGTTGTGTAGCTTCTTGATTTTCTATTCGTTTGATATTTATATTGTCTCTTGATTTTTCATTTCCATTTTTGATATGGTTTTGTTAGTTTTTGATTTGATCTTTAAACACTTTATACATATATTTTTTGGTTTGATTTATATCAATTACTGACTTGTACTTTAACTTGATTTATTCTCTCTGTCTCTCTGTAAAAAATGGGTTTTAATTGATTTATTTGATTTTTGTAAAATGAAGTAAGGTTTTAGTCGATTTTGTGTCTCTAAATGCAAAAATAAGGTTTGAAACTATAAAGGATAGTTTATTTGTCTCTAGCTATATGTCATTTGGTTTGTGTTTTGTCGTTTTTCGTCGTTTGGCGCCATTCCAGATTTTAATTTTCTTGTGTCGTGAATGTGTTTTGAATGTGTTTACGCTCTCTCTATGTGTGTGTGCGCGCGCACGTGACGTGTATGTTTATATGTGTGTATTAGCCTAACCTTGGAAATGCTTTGTGGAGGGTGAGTCATTATGGCTCTGCCTTAAAGGTTGTAAAAATAAAATGGCTCTGCTTTGTACATCGAGACTTGAACCTTTCAAATACTTGTTAGTTGTATCCATCCACTAGTGTACAATACTACAATAACAAGAGTAATTTTTGAAAACTAGGTGTTAGAGAACAGTTGTAGTATTATGTTACCTTCCCCTGTGTTACTATTCTATATATACACTGCAATATACGTAATTTAACATCTCCAGGTATTAGAGCAATGTTAGTCAGGTGGGATTGTAAAACAGACTATATCTTCACCCTATAGTTTAACTTATGAATGATTATCAGATATGACAACAAATGGGAATTATGTCTGTGTTCTCATACCATTTTTGTTTGATCACATAGAGTTCTTTAATGTGTTTCCATAATCAGTTTATATGAGTGTTAATTTTTAATATATATTTGTGTTATCCTGTAGACCACATGGCGCCAAGAAAGGAAAAGGGAAAGTCCAAGGAGCCTGCATCCAAAGGGAGTACCAATGGGAGGGTTGGCAGTTCTACTCGAAGTTCTACTAGAGGTAGACTGAGAACACCGAGTCCAACTCCACCAGGTAGTCCAGAAAGTCCACCCACCAAGTCCACCAAGTCCACGCAATCCAAATACTATGACTGTAGCAGAGGAGCGTGCTTGGAGGGGACGCAAACCCAGATCAAATTCAATGGGAAAGTTTGGGGAGAAGAGGCCAAGGAAACCGATTCGTGTTGACATTCATGGAGGACGGTAATTCATAGATTAAAATAATTTATTGTCTAGTTATTCATGGAAGATATCAAATTATTTTTCATGATTTTTGTCATAATTACTTCTAATTATTATTTATAAATTGCAGTATCTTTGATGACACTGCGAAAAAAACTTTACTTGCAATCATCCGTGATCAGTGGCCAACCGGATTATACACATATACTAACATTGCTTCAAAAAACCCGGGGTGGATGGAAGCAGTTATCGCTGAGTTTAAGGTACATATGTCATCTAATAATGGTCTCAATTTTGTTGTCTTGGTTTCTCTTTTTCTGATCTATATTAATTAATTTACTCGGCGAGTTTGTTTAATTTTACATACAATTTTGTCACAGGTTGTGTATTTATTTGTTTTTACTTTACAATTTTGTGCATGTGGTAAGTCTGGAATTATAGTTGTGCTCAGATGCAATTTATGTTTCATTGCTTTTCAGTGTTTATATAAGAATCTGAGGGGGCAGAGCCGCTTCCAAGCCACCTGGAGTATCAATCAGCATGTGAAGAGAACCTGCAAAAGAGTGATGAACGAGGAGAAAGACCGTTTAAAGAAAAATATTGGTGAAACTGGATTGCCGTCGACTGATTTGTGGCCCTCCTACTTTCATCCAATTTTGTGGGATGAGCTGTTGAAGTATTGGGATAGCGAGGGTCACAAACATCGATCAAATGTTGGAGCAAAGAATCGAGAAAAAGTTCAGACCTTGCATAGCGCAGGTGCAAAAGCGTTTGAGGCTGTTGAGATGTTAAATTTACTTTTCCTGTATTTGTTTCTTTCCATTATCTGTATCCTTCTGTTTGTCCATTTAACCTTTGATCAAAATTTGTTAGGAAATGACGAAGGCGAACAAGGGTAAAAAGCCGAAGCGCCTTCAGTTGTGGGACCGCACACATACAACAGCAGCTTCGAGGAGGGCTAATAAGGGGAAGGTTTACACTACACCGGAGGCCATGGCAATTGCGGTTAGTGTAAACATGTACTTTTATGGTTTCTCATGCAGTTGTTTTAGTTACTGCAGGTTAGGCTTGTTTTAGTGTACGTCATAAAACAAAGAGTCTAGAATATAGTAACTGATTTAGAGAAAATGCTTTTAAATACGTACAAAGGACACTTATGTAAATACACTTCAATCAAATTAACAAGGACTTATAAAATTTTATATAGATCACAAGAAGTAAACTTTACTTCAGAATAATTTATTGAAGAGGGGACAATTTCCAGGCTAAAAATGAGGGTGGTTGGACCAACAAAATCTAGGGAACAACAAAATCTTGAATAAAGATCCAAGTAGTTATTAATTTTGAGAGAACATATTCAGTTGTTAATTTAAATAGATTATACAACTTGATATGCAAGAGGGACAAGTAACATCTGAATTATTACTTCCCGAAAAGAATGATAATGAGCAGGATTTACATCAGTAAACAATTACTATTTTCAAGATAAGTACAGAGACAGAATAAAAAGCGTGCCTCTGGCCTCTAGGTGTAAAAAAGAAAGAGAAGGAGATATGACATAGAGTTGTAATATCCTTGCACTATGTAGGTGCCACATGAATATACACAGTTTTTACTGGCCTGTTCTACCTTTCTCCTAGATACAAAATTGGTTACACTATAGTTCAAAAACCATATATAGTTAGCTACTCGGTAACCTGTGAATGTAGAGTTTCAATATCCTTGCATCATGTATGTGCTACATATGAACCTTACTACTGCCTTTTTGCCTCTAAATGTAAGTAAACAAGAATCTTTAGTTTACATATTAATTTCATTAACTGCATATTCATAAATATAGGGAAATTATAAAAGAAAGTGAAGGGCTTCTATTCTATGCACATTTTAATAGAAATCAAACCAAAAGAATTACCACTAACTGGAGCACAGGAACGAACTAAGACTGCTGCTCCAACATCTTCCTTGTCTGCCACAATATTGAGCATACTATGGAGACCATAACATAGGTAAACATATGCATGCCCACCAGGTCCAAACTGTTAACAGATTCGATCCCAAAATTAATATAATGAATCGATTCCAGTCTTCAAGATGATGTGGAAGTTCATAACAACTTAACATTGAATTAATAATAAGTGCACAGTAAAATGAAGCATTAGCACACAAAGAAGGTGCTAATTATGTAAAAGTTCACAGTTTGGACATGTATTTTACTGTAATTATGTTTGGACATTCACAGTAATTATGTTTTAATATGTAAATTTCCCTCATATGAAAACATACCAGGGACATGTATTTTTATGAAGATTCTTATTAATCACAGAAAGTATACGAAAACATATGAGGGACATGACTTTATTAGTTGATAATCTTCATAAATCTTCACTCCTCAGGCCTTCTACTTGAATTGTATAGTTTTGATTGGTATGCATGTGTTTCTCACCCCATAAGCTAGCATTTAGGTTGTTTAATATTCAGTTAAGCAGGATGCATTCAAGTAGAATGCACAAAGCTGAAAGCTACTTTTTTTTACAGTAATTATTATTTCACCTAATATACTATTGTCTTTTATTTATATAATACTACTATGCATGTTTATTATCATGTTGATTATCGGGACTAAGTTGAATTAATTGATTATTTGTGCAGTCTCGCTATGGTGCTATTCTAGAGCGTGAAGGAGTTGACCTTACTTCCGAAATAGATATGACTGAGCCTATGCAGTGGTGGTTGCAGGCAACAACTAATGGTGCTGACAAGCCGAAAAAAAATCATATAATTGGCTTCCCTAGTGTTCCTGCAAATACATTGCTTCCGAATTTGGCTCATCGTTTCAGAGAAGGGACTCGAGGAGGTGCTAGTTCCTCATCCTCGGCCCCCAACCGTCCCCCGAATATCCCGGATCAACTATTTGTCCAGGTTGTCCGCAATGTTGTCACTGCTGCACAAGCTAACCCCGGTTATTTTCAGCGACAGTTGGATAATGAGGAGCTGGAAGGTCTCGCTAGAAATCTTATTGATGTTGCTGATCCGGATAGTCGAGGCAACTTAAACACGGTTTTCTTTCGGGAGGTGGTCAATGTTGTCGCTACAGTCATGACTGATATCTGCAACAAGTATGAGGCTGAGACACAAGCGGTAAGCCTACTTTTATTTATAAATTATCTTTTGTTCTTTCATTTCTGTAAACATTTTACAATATTACAAAAGTAGTGCACTAATAAGTACCTTAAGCTACTGTATAGTTTAATATGTTTGCCTACTTTAATATGTTTGCGATGTTTTCAGTTTGATGAATGCATTTATATTTGTTGTTTACAGGCAATCGAGGAAGCAAATCAAGAATTTATTGATGGGGAAAGCTCTGAATATGGCGAGTCTGAGGGAGAGGATGGTGAAGATCGTGCAACTGGTGCAGATCGCGAAAATGATCGTGGTGATGCTGAAATATAATGTGTCTGATCTAGGAATCAGAATTGCTCTAGTGTTTTTATTATTGTAATGTTGAAACTTAAGTTGATTGGATATTGGCTAATATGTCAACTATTATTTTGTGTTGTGCGATGTCTCGTAAACTTTGCTGATCGGAAGTAGCTTTTGTTTCGCGCTATGTTTGGTACTGATCTTAATTATGTACTTTCTGCTTGGATGTAATGGTGATCAAGGATGGTGAACTTTGTTGGTTTGTAATGAATGCATGTAATTTTGTGTTGTGTATGGTTGATTGTTTTGTTTCTTTAAGGTTTTTGGTTTTTAAGGTTGACGCTTTTAAGTTTTGGAGTATGATTTTAGTATCATAGCAGGTGGTAGTAGTTTTCTGGCATGTTTCGGTTTTTTGCCCTAAAGTGGCCCAGAAAACTGACTATGTTTAACCTATTACTGACCAGGGGAAAATATACCCAGAAATCCGACCATCTTCTTTGACTAGTGGTTGGTTATAATTGGTCAGAAAAAGTTATTTTGCTGACCAGTCTTTTTTGACTAATGATGGTCAGTTATGATGTTACATTTCTCACCATGATTTTCCAACCAACCATGGTAGGTTATAATGTGACATTAGTGACCATGATTTTCCGACCAACCATGGTAGCTTATAATTTAACATTACCGACCACTCTTTTCTGACCTCTAGTGGTAGGTTATAAAGTGACGTGGCAACGAATATGTGGCTACCACGTCATATGTGGGGCCAGTCAGGAGACAACTGGAAAGTGATAACCGACCATTTTTTTGGTCGGATAATGGTCGGTAATAATAATTATAACCGACCGAGGGGTCATTAACGACCAGGTTTTAACCGACCACTAGTGTCGGTCGGTGGTGGTCGGTTTTAGCAGTTATTTCCAACCGAATACGCTCATTTCTGACCAATTATGATGGTCAGAAATGTGCGCTTTTCTTGTAGTGAGCTACTAGCATTGTTGTTACTCTCTTGATTTCTAACACTGTAATCTGAATGAAAAACAAAATAATAAGAATCAAGAACACTGTTAGATCAGAATTCAATGATCGTCAGGAGCTAGACTCAACTGATCAGGATTGCTGACGTCATCAGGATTGCATGGTCGTCAGGATCAGAATGCATATCAGGACTGGGATCAGGATTGATCATCAGGACTGGAAGCTGATCAGGATTCCAACTTCGAGTTATATTTGGAGTCTAGTTAAACATGGTAGTTTATTTTGTCGGTTCCTGGTTTGTAGAATGAAGCTATCAATTATGGATAGGTTTCAATCTTTGTAATTGATTAGGACTTATCATTGATAGAGAAGCTGTGTAGTATATAAACACAGTTTAGGTTTCGATTTATGTACGAGAACATAATCGATCATACACTTGAGGATTTGTGAGTCAAGTTAGAAGCTCTCAAGAACATAGAATTTCTTGAGAGAGTTTTTGTAAGCTAGCAGCTCTCAAGAACATCAGAATTTCTTGAGAGAGTTTGTAACAGTTTTATATCAGATTTATATCTTATACTATTGTATTCAACCCCCCTTCTACAATAGATTATTACTGGGCAACAATTGGTATCAGACCAAACTGATTTAATTCTGAATCAGATACGATCTAAAGATGTCGACAACCAAGTATGAAAGCATGAAGATTCCCATCTTGAAGAAATCAGAATATCCAACATGGAGGGTAAAGATGCTGATGTACCTGGAGGCTACGGATCCTGACTATTTGGACAGGATTCGTGATGGACCATATATTTTACTACAAGGATTGTAGAACGAACAGATACAGTACCTGAACATTATGTGGTCAAGGCGAAAAGTGAATGGACTCCAGAAGAAAAAGCTCATGTACTCAGGGAATCAAAGATAAACAATATCTTGCACAGTAGTCTTGATGCTGTCATGTCAAACAGAGTGATTGCATGCAAGTCTTCAAAAGAAATCTGGGATACATTGGAAACTCAGTGCCAGGGATCTGCATCTGTCAAGAAAAACAGAAGGGCTCTTTTGATTCAAGAATATGAACAATTTGATGCAAGACCTGATGAGAGCCTAACTGATCTATATGATAGATTTCTGACACTATTGAACAATTTATCTTTAGTTGACACGGAATATGAAACTGAAGATTCAAACACCAAGTTTCTAAGAGCTTTACCTGAAGAATGGGACACTCAGACCTCGATCATTAGACATCAGTATGATCTGAACACTGTGTCTCTTGATGAAGTCTATGGGATGCTAAGAACTCATGATCTTGAAGTTCAACAGAGAAAGAACAAGAAAAGCAGCAAGGCAAAATCAATTGCTTTGAAAGCAGAGGCTAAATCAAAAGGAAAAGCTATGGAGGTCTCTAGAAGTAAAACAAGAATAGTTGAGTCAGATCCTGATGACTCCTCATCAGATACTGATGGCAATCCTGATGCCAATACTGATGATGATTCTTCTGACTCAGACATGGAAGAGATGGTTGCTATGATTGTCAGAAACTTTAGAAGGATGAAGTTCAGGAAGAATAGAAGACAAGGCAACTTTCAGAAAAAGGCTTTCAATCCAAACAAAGATAAGTATATCAAAAAGGACAGCAAGGGTAGCAAATTTGACAAGTCAAAGGTTAGATGCTACAAGTGCAATGGTATAGGTCACTTTGCTTCTGAGTGCAATAAGACAAAGGCACTTATCACATCAAGCAAGGATTGGATGGACTCCTCCTCAGAATCTGATACTGAGGTAGTCAACTATGCTCTAATGGCCAGTGCTGGTGTAACTACTGCTCCTGATGATAAGGTACTAAATACTATCTTTGATTTTGATACTGATAATGCTTCTGAGTTAAGACGCTTTCTAAAGTCATTACATATTAGCTGTAGAAGTCAAACTGCTGAGAATACTAGGATCTTATCTGAGATGTCTGAACTTAGAAAAAGGAATGATATATTAGAAGCTGAATTTTCTCGTATGCAAGAAGTACAAAAAGAAGGTGATAATGCTAATCACATGTATTTAGAGATGAAATCCAAATGTACTGCTCTTGAAAAGGAACTTGAATATGCTAATGAGAAAATCAGAACCTGGACAGACTCTGGTAGGAAATTTAATGAGATTAATACCTCTAAGAATTGGAAAGAGTGTCTAGGATATAAGTCAGATGAGGATAAGAAATTGGAAGAGAAAATTGTCATTCATGAGACAGTCGGTCCAAAGACCTATAGACATGTTATAGATGCAACCAAATCTAAGATTACTCCTGTTAATTTTGTTTTTGGTAAGGATTCCAATTCTACTTTTGAAAAGGGATCTACTTCTACTCAAGGAATTTAAATTTTAAAGTCTAAACCTGTCATGAATAAAGTCACTAAGAATATAGGTCTATTGTCTCAGAAACAGCTTAAGGATAAAATCTGTGAGGTGACAGATAAGAAAAAGGAAGCTACTGTTAAGAGAAACAGGAATTGTAAAGTTGGGATCAATAAAGAGAATGGTTATAAATATGTCCCAAATGCACCTAGAAAGTGTTGCTTTAACTGTGGTAACTCTAATCATCTTGCTATTGATTGTAAAAAGAGTAAAAAGAAGATTGCTGATATTTCTAAGTCTGATGTTAGGAATAGATCAGTATTCTATAAACCGCAGAAGTCCTGTTTTCATTGTGGTAGTATATGGCATTTTATTTATACTTGTAAAGATTATCATGATTTGTACTATAACTTCTATTATCCATTGCCTAAGTTAGATAGGAGTACAAAGTCTGATAGAGTTGATAATGTCATTGTGAAGCATGCTTTTGTTAATACTGATATTGACAAAGCAGATCCTGATGGAGTAAATCTTGTCAGGACTGCTAAGGTCAGAAAGTCTTCTGCTGTGAATGTTAATAAAATGCATGACAAAGGGACCCAACAAGTGTGGGTTCCTAAACATTCTAATTAGTGGTCTGGAATTCTACTGCAGGGTAAAAAGAAAAATGTGTTAGTCATGGATAGTGGATGTTCTGTGCACATGACTGGAAACAAAGCCCTGTTATCAGAATATGAGGAAAAAGCTGGCCCAACTGTGTCTTATGGAGATGGCAACATTGGACAAACTTTGGGATATGGCAATATAATTATTGGAAATGTTGTTAGATCAGAATTCAATGATCGTCAGAAGCTAGACTCAACTGATCAGGATTGCTGACGTCATCAGTATTGCATGGTCATCAGTATTTGATCAAGCGTCAGTATCTTATTGATCATCAGGATTCCTACTCAGACTATGATCAGGTTTGATCATCAGGACTTGAAGCTGATCAGGATTCCTACTTCGAGTTATATTTGGAGTCTAGATAAACATGGAAGTTTGTTCCTGGTTTGTAGAATGCAGCTATCGATTAAAGATATGTTTCTATCTTTGTTATGATTAGGACTTATCTTGTTATTGATAGAGAAGCTGTGTGCACTATATAAACACAGTTTTGGTTTCGATTTATGTATTCATTCGAGAGAGAACATAATCGAAGAGAAGCTCTTAAGAACAGAATTTCTTGAGAGAGTTTTTGTAAGCTAGCAGCTCTTAAGAACATCAGAATTTCTTAAGAGAGTTTGTAACAGTTTTATATCAAAGTTAATAAAGCTGTTATTGTTATTGTTATTGATCTTTCATATTTGTGTTATATAAAGTCGAGAATCTTATACAATTGTATTCAACCCCCTTCTACAATTGTTATTTACTGGGCAACAATTGGTATCAGAGCAGACTGATTTAATTCTGAATCAGATACGATCTAAAGATGTCGACAACCAAGTATGAAAGCATGAAGATTCCCATCTTGAAGATATCAGAATATCCCACATGGAGGGTAAAGATGCTGATGTACCTGGAGGCTATGGATCCCGACTACTTGGACAGGATTCGTGATGGACCATATATACCAACAAAGTTCGTAGAACGAACAGATACAGTACCAGAACATTATGTGGTCAAAGCTAAAGCTGAATGGACTCCAGAAGAAAAAGCTCATGTACTCAGGGAACCAAAGATAAAGAATATCTTGCATAATAGCCTTGATGCTGTTATGTCAAACAGAGTGATTGCATGCAAGTCTTCAAAAGAAATCTGGGATACTTTGGAAACTCAGTGCCAGGGATCTGCATCTGTCAAGAAAAACAGAAGGGCTCTTTTGATTCAAGAATATGAACAATTCGATGCAAGACCTGAAGAGAGCCTGACTGATCTATATGATAGATTTCTGACACTATTGAACAGCTTATCCTTAGTTGACAAAGTATATGAAACTGAAGATTCAAACACCAAATTTCTTAGAGCTTTACCTGAAGAATGGGATACTCAGACCTCAATCATTAGACACCAGTATGATCTGAACATTGTGTCTCTTGATGAGATCTATGGGATGCTAAGAACTCATGATCTTGAAGTTCAACAGAGAAAGAACAAGAAAAGCAGCAAGGCAAAGTCAATTGCTTTGAATGTAGAAGCAAAATCAAAAGGGAAAGCTATGGAGGTCTCTAGAAGGAAAGCAAGAGTAGCTGAGTCAGATCCTGACGACTCTTCATCAGATACTGATGGCAATCCTGATGCCAATACTGGTGATGAATCTTCTGATTCAGACATGGAAGAGATGGTTGCTATGATTGTCAGAAACTTCAGAAGGATGAAGTTCAGGAAGAATAGAAGACAAGGCAACTTTCAGAAAAAGACCTTCAAAGCAGACAAAGACAAGTATATCAAGAAGGACAGCAAGGGTAGCAAATTTGACAAGTCAAAGGTTAGATGCTACAAGTGTAATGGTATGGGTCACTTTGCTTCTGAATGCAACAAGACAAAGGCACTCATCACATCAAGCAAGGATTGGATGGACTCTTCCTCAGAATCTGATACTGAGGTAGTCAACTATGCGTTAATGGCCAATGCTGATGTAACTGCTGCTCCTGATGATAAGGTACTAAATACTATCTTTGATTTTGATACTGATAATGCTTCTGAGTTAAGACGTTTTCTAAAGTCATTACATATTAGCTTTAGAAGTCAGACTGCTGAGAATACTAGAATCTTATCTGAGATGTCTGACCTTAGAAAAAGGAATGAGATATTAGAAGCTGAATTTTCTCGTATGCAAGAAGTACAAAAAGAATGTGATAATGCTAAACACATGCACTTAGAGATGAGATCTAAATGTACTTCCCTTGAAAAAGAACTTGAATATGCTAATGAGAAAATCAGAACCTGGACAGACTCTGGTAGGAAATTTCATGAGATTAATACCTCTAAGAATTGGAAAGAGTGTCTAGGATATAAGTCAGATGAAGATAAGAAATTAGCAGAGAAAATTGTCATTGATGAGACAGTCAGTCCAAAGACCTATAGACATGTTATAGACTTAACCAAATCTAAGATTACTCCTGTTAATTTTGTTTTTGGTAAGGATTCCAATTCTACTTTTGAAAAGGGATCTTCTTCTACTCAAGGAATTAAAATTATAAAGTCTAAACCTGTCATGAACAAAGTCACTAAGAATCTAGGTCTATTGTCTCAGAAACAGCTTAAGGAGAAAATCTGTAAGGTTACAGATAAGAAAAAGGAAGCTACTGTTAAGAGAAACAGGAATGGTAAAGTTGGGATCAATAAAGAGAATGGTTATAAATATATCCCAAATGCACCTAGAAAGTGTTGTTTTAACTGTGGTAACTCTAATCATCTTGCTATTGATTGTAAGAAGAGTAAGAAGAAGATTACTGATATTCCTAAGTCTGATGTTAGGAATAGATCAGTACTCTATAAACCGCAGAAGTCCTGTTTTCATTGTGGTAGTCTATGGCATTCTATTTATACATGTAAAGAGTATCATGATTTGTACTATAACTTTTATGATCCATTGCCTAAGTTTGAAAGTAGTACAAAGTCTGATAAAACTGAAAATGTCATAGTGAAGCATGCTTTTGTTAATACTGATACTGACAAAGCAAATCCTGATGGAGTAAATCCTGTCAGGACTGCTAAAGTCAAAAAGTCTTCTGCTGTTAAAATTAATAAATTGCATGAGAAAGGAACCCAACATGTATGGGTTCCTAAGTGTTCTAACTAGTGTGTTACTATTCTGATGCAGGGTAAAAAGAAAAATGTGTTAGTCATGGATAGTGGATGTTCTGTGCACATGACTGGAAACAAAGCCCTGTTATCAGAATATGAAGAAAAAGCTGGCCCAACTGTGTCTTATGGAGATGGCAACATTGGACAAACCTTGGGATATGGCAATATAATCATTGGAAATGTCATCATTGAAAAAGTAGCTCTAGTGAAGGGACTAAAACACAACTTGTTGAGTATTAGTCAAATCACTGACAGAGGTTATCATGTCAATTTCTATTCTACACATTGTGAAGTAGTCAGTAAAGCAATAGGGAAGATAGCACTAACTGGCTACAGGCATGGTAACATATATGAAGCCAACATTCTCTCAGATACTGATGGCTCCCCTACATGTTTCATCAGTAAAGCTTCAGTAGATGAAAGTTGGAATTGGCACAAGAAGCTTTCTCATCTCAACTTCAGCAACATCAATGAGTTGGTTAAGAAAGAGTTAGTAAGAGGATTACCTAATGTCTTATATACACCTGATGGACTCTGTGATGCATGCCAAAAAGCAAAACAAAGAAGGACATCATTCCAGAGTAAATCAGAATCCTCTATTGAAGAACCATATCACATGCTACATCTTGATCTGTTTGGTCCAGTCAACATCATGTCCATCAGTAAGAAAAGGTACACTCTTGTAATTGTTGATGAATATTCTAGATTCACCTGGGTGTATTTTCTGCACAGAAAAGATGAAACTCCTGAAGTTCTGTTGGATCATGTGAGGATGATTGAGACAACCACAAAGTTCAAAGTCAAGATTCTGAGAAGTGATAATGGTACTGAATTTAAGAATTCAAAGATGGAAGAGTTCTGCAAATACAAAGGAATCATTCAACAATTCTCTGCTCCTGGCACACCTCAGCAAAATGGAGTAGTAGAAAGGAAGAATAGAACTCTTATTGAAGCTGGCAGAACTATGTTGGAAGAAGCTAAATTACCTACATATTTCTGGGCAGAAGCAGTCAACACAGCATGCTATACACAAAATCTTACATTGATAAACAGGCATGGTGTCACTCCTTATCAGTCACTCAAAGAGAATAAACCAAGTCTGAAGCATTTGCATGTGTTTGGCTGTAAATGTTTTGTTCTCAGAACTCATCCTGAACAGCTAGGGAAATTTGAAACAAAGGCTGATGAAGGAATATTTATAGGTTATCCTACATCAAGAGCCTTCAGAGTTTTTAATTTGAGAACAAGAACTGTCATGGAGTCAATTCATGTATCTTTTGATGATAAGAAGATAACTGGAATCATTGAAGACTCGCATGATAGATTGTTATTTGAAAATGAAGCTTCCAAGGAACCTGAAGAAAGTGAATCAGAAGCTGTCCATTCATCCAGTACTGACGGGTCACCAAATCCTGATGACACACCAGATACTGATGGTGCTAATACTGATGATACAAACAACAGTAATACAACTAGTAGTGCTAATGTTGAGGGGGAGCAACGGCATTCAACTACAAGTTCAGAGTCAACTCAATCATCAGGACAGAATTCTTCAGATACTGATTCAAGTGAAGATCCTGATAACACATCAGGAGGGCATAGCAATAATTCAGGGAGAGCTTCAAATCAATCAAATTCTTTCAATCAAGATAACACCAATCCAGGGGGAGCATCTACTTCAAGAAACAATTTGACACCAGCAAGGAAATGGACTAAAGATCATACTCCTGATTTGATAATTGGAGATCCTGATGCAGGTGTTCAAACAAGAAGTGCAACTCAGAATGAATGTTTATATAATAACTTTCTATCCAAGGAGGAGCCTAAGAAAGTTGAAGATGCACTTAAAGATGCTGATTGGGTTACTGCAATGCAAGAAGAACTGAATGAATTTGAAAGGAATGAAGTCTGGAAACTGGTACCAAGACCAAAGAATAGATCAATAGTTGGTACAAAGTGGATTTTTAAGAACAAGACTGATTCTGATGGAGTCATTATCAGAAATAAAGCTAGACTAGTTGCAAAGGGGTATTCCCAACAAGAGGGAATTGACTATGATGAAACTTTTGCTCCTGTTGCAAGACTAGAAGCCATCAGGATATTTCTTGCTTATGCAGCACATAAGAAATTCAAGGTTTTCCAGATGGATGTTAAAAGTGCTTTCTTAAATGGTGAACTGGAGGAAGAAGTTTATGTTGAACAACCTCCTGGTTTCATTGATCCTAAATATCCAGATCATGTCTACAGACTGGATAAGGCACTTTATGGACTAAAGCAAGCTCCAAGAGCATGGTATGAAACCTTAGCTCAATTCTTACTGGAAAGTGGATTCAAAAGAGGTGCAATTGATAAAACTCTATTTTATTTGAATCATGGTAAGGAGTTGCTGTTAGTTCAGATTTATGTTGATGATATCATTTTTGGGTCAACAAACAATAAGCTGTGTGAAAAGTTTTCCAAGCTTATGCAGTCAAGATATCAAATGAGCATGATGGGAGAAATGAGTTACTTTCTGGGTCTTCAAGTTAAACAGACTGATGAAGGGATTTTTATTAATCAGTCTAAATACACAAGGAATTTACTGACAAGGTTTAACATGCAAGACAGTACTCCTGCTTCAACTCCCATAGCTACAGCTACCAAACTTGATCCTGATCAAGGTGAAGAGGTAGATGTAACTCACTACAGAGGAATGATTGGCTCTTTATTGTATCTCACTGCCAGTAGACCAGATATCATGTTTGCAACCTGTCTATGTGCAAGATTTCAAGCAAAACCTAAAGAACCACATCTGATTGCAGTCAAAAGAATTTTCAGATATCTCAAAGGCACTCCTTCACTTGGCCTTTGGTATGCAAGGGAATCAGATTTTGGGTTGTGTGGTTATTCAGATGCTGATTTTGCAGGATGCAAAATAGACAGGAAAAGTACTTCAGGAAGTTGTCAGTTTTTGGGTGGAAGACTAGTTTCATGGTTCAGTAAAAAGCAGAAATCTATTTCCACTTCAACTGCAGAAGCTGAGTACATTGCTGCAGGAAGTTGTTGTGCTCAGATAATGTGGATGAGAAATCAGTTGTTAGATTATGGCCTGTCATACTCAAAAATCCCTATTTATTGTGATAACCAAAGTGCTATTGCAATGACAGGAAATCCAGTTCAGCATTCTCTTACTAAACACATAAGTATCAGATATCACTTTATAAGAGAACAGGTTCTGGAAGGAACAATTGAACTTCACTTTGTTCCTACTGATCAACAACTAGCTGATATATTCACCAAGCCACTACCTGAAGCTACTTTCAATAAGTTGGTGAATGAACTTGGAATGATGAATTTTGAGAATTTCTGAGGAAAAGCTACAGAGAGGAAATCCTGATAACTGTCAAATCCTGATGGTTATTCAGAAAGGTATGTATCTTTGATCAAATCCTGATAGGACTCAATCCTGACAGGAAGTCAACTGGTCAAATCCTGATGCTCAGATGTTTGAAGCTGGTATGAAAACCAGAGGTTCTATGCTAATTTGTCATCAACACTCCTGGTAAACTCTGGACAATTAGATTATTACTTAGTCTTTGATTAAGTTTTCAGTCTTAATTATCAATTTCAATTTCATTATTAACAGAGTTTATTATTTATCATCTCTATATCACTTTGAGTGTTACTAACAAATTTTGCAGGAAAATACAGGAAGCAAACAATTGAGAAAATAGACAAATTTCATTAATACTTGAAGATACATTACACATGAAATATGGAAATTACATATTTGTTTTCCTAGTCTATTTTCTACTCAGGAACTCGTGCTTTACAGATAAGCATGAACACGTGCCCTGCAAATTAGCATGAATGCTCCTGAGCAGCTTCACAGTTCATCAGAACTGGAAGGTCTCTTGTTCCATCCTTAAGAGACAAAAAGAGGAGCTGATGCACTTGAAGGCGGATCGTCACCGTGACCACCGGGACGCCTCCGTGCCTCCAACTTGCATGACGTACAAGCATCACGGATTCTCTTCTTACGTTTCTCAAGCTCTCGGACAAGCTCTTCATCATCTTCATCCTCATCCTCTTCATCATCCTCATCGTCTTCATCCTCTTCATAGATGAGATTCTCAAGAGGATTCCAGTCAGGATTGGCTTGCACAAAGTTGTGCCACACCACATCAACCATAGCATTTATAAACGCTTCATGTTCCTGAGGGTCAGGAACTGGTTGTGGCTCCATCTCTGCTAGAGCCTCATCCATTTGTTGCCAAATTCTATCAATTTCTTCATCAGGTATGTTGTTTTGATTGTTGGCAGCCATTGAAAAACAAAGAAGGTGAAAGGTTTTTCGTAAGTTTTTCTCTGGAGAGGGTTTGTGTTTTAATAGATATATGATGATTATGCTTAACAGTTCTCTTTTATAGAGAATGTGTATTAAGGGTGCAGGTCATTTCTACAATCTCAAGGAGACGGTTCGGTTTTCTATAAATATTTTTGCCTCGTTTGCTGGTAAGCGTGTTTTAATTCTATGACCATTAATTTGGTTATTTTTCTTAAACCAAAACGCTATTCAGGATTGTTAAAATAAATTTTGTTTTCTTAAATAAAATTTTATTTTAATCTTATTGAATTTTTTTTTAATCCTGATATGGCAAAATATTTTGTGCGGAAATGCTTTTATTCCTGATGAGGTTAGGTTTTTCTTACATCAGAAAATGCCTCCTCGTTATGGACTACTTTCTAATGCTATGGTACAAGGACCAACCCACCTTGTTCCTGACACAAGCATGCAACCTAAACAGTCTAAACAGTTAACAACCACCTCTACTGTCTCTCAAAAGACTTTAGTTGTAACATCAAAGAAATCAGCTAGAACTGATGTGTCTGGAAGGCAATCAGGTTCAAAGGATTTTTCCTCTACACCACTCACTAAAAAGAAGATACAAGGGGGTGTACAAGGGGTCCTGGTCAAGAAAGCTGATAAGGTTGTTAAGGATGTTCCTGTGAAAAGGAAGTTAAGGTTGATTGATGAAAGTGATTCCGAGGATGACTTACCTATATCCTCTGTGATGAATATGAACAAGGAAGTTGCTGATACTGCTACTAAAGCTGTGGTACCTTCATCAAAACCACAAAAGACAAGGAAATTATCAAAGAGCAGGTATCATATTCCTTTGACAGTGCAAATGAAGGATACTGATATTCAGACATCAAATCCTGATGTTAGTATTCCTGATGCAACAACAAAAGTTGTCTCTATATCAGACTCTCCAGCCTCTCCATCTCAGATTCGAGGACATTCTTGGGAGAAGGTATCTACAACTACTTCCTTGGTTGGTCTTACACCTACATCAAAGAAAAAGAGGAATGCAGAAGAGTTAGTCTATCAGAGACAGAAGAAGCTGAAAGGATCAAGCCCACAAGAACCTGAATTTCAGAGTAATTCAGCAGCTACTGTTGATCCTGCCACACAAGAACCACTCAATCAAAGTTTGGGTGAAGGCTTAGCTAGTGGAATGGTCACACAAGAACCATTTTCTCAAAGGGAGAATGAAGACATCAACATTCCAGCTACACAAGAACCATCTTCTCAAAGTGAAGATGCAGGCAAAGCTACAGCTTCTGTTGAAAGATTGGTCGCGAACATTGTCAATGAGGGAAGCACACAAGAACCTTTAGCTCAAAGTGTTGAAGCAGCTTCTGAACCTCAAGCTCCACAAGAACCATTGGTAGCAAATACTGATGCAAGCATATCAAATCCTGACGATGTTCATCCTGACGCTAGTGGTGCTCCTGATAATGAACCTATTTTGATACAGCCACTTCGTTCTAGACCAATAGATCATCCTATCTCAGAATCTCAGGATAAACTGAAAGGTATTGCAATTCCTGATCCTGATATATCTCATGGTTCTGATGATGATAATTCTGATGATGATAGTGATGATGATAATGAGAATAGAAAAGAGAAGGAACAGCTTGCTACAGCACTCAAGATTAGTCTTGGAACTAATTTTGGTTCATCGAGTACATTTATGGCTGGCAATGCTTTTACTGGAAAGATCAGAGACAAGATTTTTCTACTCCTTCCTTTGATCCTGCAGAGGCATTTAGACAGAATGAATGGAACAATTCATGGCACCAATCTGATGAATCTATCAGTTTTTCTTCTGCTATTGAACATGCCTATAATGCAGTGAAGTCTATAGAGAATCAAGACTTGAAGAATCATCTGAAGGCTACTACTCTGTTATCCAAAAGCCTGAAAAGTGAGATTGATTCTATCAAGGGCTCAACTGAAAAAGTGAGGACTGATATCTTTAATAATTTTACAAAGGTACCTACTACTTTTCAACTAAGGGTAGTGGAATCCCAAGTGAAATCTGTTGTTTCAGAACAAACCTCAATCAAACAAAGAATTGATTCTCTGGATACTAAGGTAACTGAAATTCAAGCCTCTCTTTCCTTAATTTTGCAATTATTGTCAAATCCTGATGTCAAAAAGGGGGAGAAGGTTATTCAGACAAAATGTACACCTGATCTAGTATTAAGAAATAATGATGATGATACTGGAGATGATGGTGGTGACAAAGCGATACAAGGAGAAACCTCTGATGCTGTTGTTATGAAGACAATCCAAACTTCTCAAAGTCAAACAACGCAGTCAACTCATGTTTCTGATTCTGGAGTTAAGACAGTAAGAACATTGGTGCAATCTCAGATCCTGACGGAAGATCAAATCCTGACACCTGGTCATGGACACATTCTTGCTACAATTCCTGAAGGTGATGAAGATGTGATTATTGATAATCCTGAAGATGCATCAAATTTATTCCAGAAGTTTTCTACAAAAGACGGCAGAATTGTTACTCTATATCACACTGATAAAAGAGTTCAACAATTATATGCAAGAAAAGCACTCTCTACAGCAAGTGAAGAATATCCAGATCTCTCACATGAAGAATTCTTGAGACTACAAAGAGAGACAATGGAAAGCTATACTGCTCCTGCTAGAGGTAGAAGAAGCAGAGGTAGGAGAGGTGCTAGAAGAAGTAAAAGAGGTTCTTCAACTCAAACAGTACCTAGACAGACAAGGTCTAGAGGGTTAAGAATTGAAGAAATTCCTGAACCTATTCAAACTCTAGTAGTTCCTGACAGATCTACTTTTGGTGATGATGGAATTGTTGAAGAAGAACCTGAATTAAGAAGAAAATCAAGTAAATCAACTCTCAGCAATACAAATCAAATTGAAGATTCTAATCCTGACAATATTCAAGATCCTGACGAATCTGAAATTCTGCAAGAGGTTGATTTGATAATCTTATCTACTGTTGTTGATTGTCACAACAAAGAAGTAGATGAAGAAGAAGAAGCCAGAAGAAGAGATGTTACAAGAAGAACAAATAAAGATTTCAATCTCTATCTACAAAGGCTTAAAGTTTCAAATAAAAGACAATGGAGAAATTCAAGCAGACAAGAATCTTTACTTGAAAGAAGCTACACTTTTGAAAAGGAAAAAGACAAGAAGTGGAAACATATTAGCACATTAAGTTGTGATACACCTATCAATTTTCAGTCTGGTGGAATTATTACAAGCGCTTCAAGTGTTGTTGATTTGTCTGATATGGCTAGATCAAAAGCACTCTGGTTAAAAATGTTTTCAAATCTGAAGCAATTGTCAAGTAATTCAAGAGGAGGTATTGGACACAGAGATGGTGAATATCTGAATATGTCATATGTTGATCCTTACTCCTTGACAGAAATTGGAGGTACTTTAACTTCTGAAAACCTGAACAATTTATTAGCTGTTGATATAGTTATAGATTGTCATGATGGTTTTGAAAAGAAAGAAAAGCTTCTGTACTTCATGAAAGATGGTAGTGTGAAGATTCTATCTATTCAAGATCTGCTGATGAAAACTACACAGGAACTGAAATATGTTCACTATCTGTTAAGATGGAAGAACCAAGTGTACAAAGAATGGAGTGACATGATTTTGTCAACTATAAGAAGAAGACTGGATGTAAACAGTAATTTCGATGGTAATTATACTCCCATGTACTTAAATCAAAGAGGTCAGGATGTGGAAATGCAAAGGGGTACTGCTGTTAAAGAAGTAAATTTTGGCATGACTCATCTTTCTCTCAATCCTGATGGGAAGGAAATTGCTTATCTTTTGCTTGAAGAGCACAGTCTACAGAGAAACTCCATACAGAATCTCAGAGCAGCTATCTACCAGATTAATGAGGAAGATGAAGAACTCAGAAATCTTAAGGAAAGACTGATTCAAATTCTTGAAGAAAAAGAAGAAAGTTTATTATCCAACTTCTTGAAGATGAATCTGTTCTATCACAAAGCTTAAACAGATAAGTTGTTTCTGAAGATACTCGTACATTTTGATACATGTTTTTGACATCATTGAATATTTGGAATCTATACTTTATTTCACAAAGTATGAGATTGGGGGAGATTGTTAGATCAGAATTCAATGATCGTCAGAAGCTAGACTCAACTGATCAGGATTGCTGACGTCATCAGTATTGCATGGTCATCAGTATTTGATCAAGCGTCAGTATCTTATTGATCATCAGGATTCCTACTCAGACTATGATCAGGTTTGATCATCAGGACTTGAAGCTGATCAGGATTCCTACTTCGAGTTATATTTGGAGTCTAGATAAACATGGAAGTTTGTTCCTGGTTTGTAGAATGCAGCTATCGATTAAAGATATGTTTCTATCTTTGTTATGATTAGGACTTATCTTGTTATTGATAGAGAAGCTGTGTGCACTATATAAACACAGTTTTGGTTTCGATTTATGTATTCATTCGAGAGAGAACATAATCGAAGAGAAGCTCTTAAGAACAGAATTTCTTGAGAGAGTTTTTGTAAGCTAGCAGCTCTTAAGAACATCAGAATTTCTTAAGAGAGTTTGTAACAGTTTTATATCAAAGTTAATAAAGCTGTTATTGTTATTGTTATTGATCTTTCATATTTGTGTTATATAAAGTCGAGAATCTTATACAATTGTATTCAACCCCCTTCTACAATTGTTATTTACTGGGCAACAAATGTCATCATTGAAAAGGTAGCTCTAGTGAAGGGACTAAAACACAACCTGTTGAGTATTAGTCAAATCACTGACAGAGGTTATCATGTCCACTTCTATTCCACACATTGTGAAGTAGTCAGTAAAGCAACAGGAAAAATAGCACTGACTGGCTACAGGCATGGTAACATATATGAAGCCAACATTCAATCAAATACTGATGTCTCCCCTACCTGTCTGATCAGTAAAGCATCAGTAGATGAAAGTTGGAATTGGCACAAGAAGCTTTCTCATCTCAACTTCAGCAATATCAATGAGTTGGTTAAGAAAGATTTAGTTAGAGGATTGCCAAATGTTCTATATACTCCTGATGGACTCTGTGATGCATGTCAGAAAGCAAAACAGAGAAGGACATCATTCCAGAGTAAATCAGAATCCTCTATTGGAGAACCATATCACATGCTACATCTTGATCTATTTGGTCCAGTCAACATCATGACCATCAGTAAGAAAAGGTACACTCTTGTAATTGTTGATGAATATTCTAGATTCACCTGGGTGTATTTTCTGCACAGAAAAGATGAGACTCCTGAAGTTCTGTTGGATCATGTGAGAATGTTTGAGACAACCACAAAGTACAAAGTCAAGATACTAAGAAGTGATAATGGTACTGAATTTAAGAATTCAAAGATGGAAGAGTTCTGCAAATACAAAGGAATCATTCAACAATTCTCTGCTCCTGGCACACCTCAGCAAAATGGAGTAGTTGAAAGGAAAAATAGAACTCTTATTGAAGCTGGCAGAACTATGTTGGAAGAAGCAAAATTACCTACATATTTCTGGGCAGAAGCAGTCAACACAACATGCTATACTCAGAATCTCACATTAATAAACAGACATGGTGTTACTCCTTATCAGTCACTCAAGGAAAAGAAACCTAGTCTGAAGCATCTGCATATGTTTGGCTGTAAATGTTTTGTTCTCAGAACTCACCCTGAACAGCTAGGGAAATTTGACACAAAGGCTGATGAAGGAATTTTCATAGGCTATCCTGCATCAAGAGCCTTCAGAGTTTTCAATTTGAGAACAAGAACTGTCATGGAGTCAATACATGTATCTTTTGATGATAAGAAGATAACTGGAATCAATGAAGACTCACATGATAGATTGATTTTTGAAAATGAAGCCACCAAGGAACCTGAAGAAAGTGAATCAGAAGCTGTCAATACATCAGATCCTGATGGGTCACCAAATCCTGATGACACACCAGATACTGATGGTACTAATACTGATGATGCAATCCATAGTGATACAACTAGTAGTGCTAATGTTGAGGGGGAGCAACAACATACAACTACAAGTTCAGAGTCAACTCAATCATCAGGACAGAATTCTTCAGATACTGATTCAAGTGATGATCCTGATAACTTATCAGGAGGACATAGCAATAATTCAGGGGGAGCTTCAAATCAAGCAAATTCTTCAAATCAAGATAACACCAATCCAGGGGGAGCATCTACTTCAAGAAACAATTTACCACCAGCAAGGAAATGGACTGCAAGTCATACTCCTGATTTGATCATTGGAGATCCTGATGCAGGTGTTCAAACAAGAAGTGCAACTCAGAATGAATGTCTATACAATAACTTTCTATCCAAGGAGGAGCCAAAGAAAGTTGAAGATGCACTTAAAGATGCTGATTGGGTTACTGCAATGCAAGAAGAACTGAATGAATTTGAAAGAAATGAAGTCTGGAAACTGGTACCAAGACCAAAGAATAGATCAATTGTTGGTACAAAATGGATTTTCAAGAACAAGACTGATTCTGATGGAGTGATAATCAGAAACAAAGCTAGATTAGTTGCAAAGGGGTATTCTCAACAAGAGGGAATTGACTATGATAAAACTTTTGCTCCTGTTACAAGACTAGAAGCCATCAGGATATTTCTTGCTTATGCAGCACATAAGAAATTCAAGGTTTTCCAGATGGATGTTAAAAGTGCTTTCTTAAATGGAGAACTGGAGGAAGAAGTCTATGTTGAGCAACCTCCTGGTTTCATTAATCCTAAATATCCATATCATGTCTACAGATTGGATAAGGCACTTTATGGACTAAAGCAAGCTCCAAGAGCATGGTATGAAACCTTAGCTCTATTCTTACTGGAAAGTGGATTCAAAAGAGGTGCTATTGATAAAACTCTATTTTATTTGAATCATGGTAAGGACTTGTTGTTAGTTCAGATTTATGTGGATGATATCATTTTTGGGTCAACAAACAATAAGCTGTGTGAAAAATTTTCTAAGCTTATGCAGTCAAGATATCAAATGAGCATGATGGGAGAAATGAGTTACTTTCTTGGTCTTCAAGTTAAACAGACTGATGAAGGGATTTTTATCAATCAGTCTAAATATACAAGGAATTTATTGACAAGGTTTAACATGCAAGATAGTTCTCCTGCTACAACTCCCATAGCTACAGCTACCAAACTTGATCTTGATCAAGGTGCTGAGGTAGATGTAACTCACTACAGAGGAATGATTGGCTCTTTATTGTATCTCACTGCAAGTAGACCAGATATCATGTTTGCAACCTGTCTGTGTGCTAGATTTCAAGCAAAACCTAGAGAACCCCATCTGATTGCAGTCAAAAGAATTTTTAGATATCTCAAAGGCACTCCTACACTTGGCCTTTGGTATGCAAGGGAATCAGATTTTGGGTTGTGTGGTTATTCAGATGCTGATTTTGCAGGATGCAAAATAGACAGGAAAAGTACTTCAGGAAGCTGTCAGTTTTTGGGTGGAAGACTAGTTTCATGGTACAGTAAAAAGCAAAAATCCATTTCCACTTCAACGGCAAAAGCTGAGTACATTGCTGCAGGAAGATGTTGTGCTCAGATAATGTGGATGAGAAATCAGTTGTTAGATTATGGCCTGTCATACTCAAAAATCCCTATTTATTGTGATAACCAAAGTGCTATTGCAATGACAGGAAATCCAGTTCAGCATTCTCTTACTAAACACATCAGTATTCGATATCACTTCATAAGAGAACAAGTTCTGGAAGGAACAATTGAACTTCACTTTGTTCCTACTGATCAACAACTAGCTGATATATTCACCAAGTCACTACCTGAAGCTACTTTCAATAAATTGGTGAATGAACTTGGAATGATGAATTTTGAGAATTTCTGAGGAAAGCTACAGAGAGGAAATCCTGATAACTGTCAAATCCTGATGGTTATTCAGAAAGGTATGTTTTCTTTGATCAAATCCTGATAGGATACAATCCTGACAGGAAGTCAACTGGTCAATCCTGATGCTCAGATATTGAAGCTGGTATGAAAACCAGAGGTTCTATGCTAATTTGTCATCAACACTTCTGGTAAACTCTGGAAAATAAGATTTTTCACTTAGTCTTTGATTAAGTTTTCAGTCTTAATTCTCAATTGCAATTATATTTTTATCAGAGTTTACTATTCGTCATTTTATATGTCAATATCAGTGTTACTAACAAATTTTGCAGGCAAGTACAGAAAGAGAACAGTTGAGAAAATAGACAAATTTCATTAATTCTTGAAGATTCATTACAAATGAAAATGGAAATTACATATTTTTTTCCTAGTCTATTGTTCTACTCAGGAACACGTGCCCTACAGATTAGCATGAATGCTCCTGAGCAGCTTCACAGTCCATCAGGATTGGAAGATCTCTTGTTCCATCCTTAAAGGACAAGGAGGGGAGCAGATGCACTTGAAGGTGGCTCGTCCCCATGATCACCGGGACTCTTCCAAGCCTCCAACTTGCAAGACCTGCGAGCATCCAAGATCTTCTTTTTCCTCCTCTCAAGCTCTCGTACGAGCTCTTCATCCTCATCCTCTTCATCATCCTCATCGTCTTCATCCTCTTCATAGATGAGGTTATCAAGCGGATTCCAGTCTGGATTGGCTTCAAGAAAGTTGTGTCAAACCACATCAAACATTGCGTTAACAAACGCTTCATGTTCCTGAGGGTCAGGAACTGGCTGTGGCTCAATGTCTGCAAGAGCCTCCTCCATCTCTTGCCATATGATATCGAGCTCAGCATCAGGTATGTTGTTTTGTTGTTGGTTGGCAGCCATTGAAAAACAAAGAAGGTGAAAGGTTTTCGTAAGTTTTTCTCTGGAAGAGGGTTTGTGTTTTAATAGATATATGATGTTTATGCTTAACAGTTCTATTTTATAGAGTATGTGTGTTAAGGATGCAGGTCATTTTCTCAATATCGAGGCGACTTTTCAGTTTCTCATAATTACTTTGCCTCGGTAATTGGTAAGAATGGTTACATGGGTATTATGCTATTTGTTTTGTAATCATTTTTTTAAAAAATAGCACTTATCAGGATTATTAAAATAAATTTTGTTTTCTTAAATAAAATTTTATTATACCTCATATTTTTCTTTTAATCCTGATAAGGCAAATGGTTTCATAGGAAATGCTTTTATTCCTGATGAGGTTAGGTTTTTCTTACATAGGAAAATGCCTACTCGTTATGGTTTAATTTCTAATGCTATGGGGCAAGGCCAATCACACCTTGTTCCTAACCCAAGCATTCATCCTAAACAGTCTAAACAGTCAACTACCACCTCTAATGTCTCTCAAAAGACTTTAGTTGTAAAAGCAAAAAAGTCAGCTAGAACTGATGTGTCAGGAAGGCAATCAGGTTCAAAGGATTTTTCCTCTACACCACTCACTAAAAAGAAGTTACAAGGGGGTGTACAAGGGGTCCTGGTGAAGAAAGCTGCAAAGGGTGGTGAGGTTGTTTCTGTCAAGAGAAAGTTAGTGCTCAGGGATGAGACTGACTCAGAGGATGACTTACCTATATCCTCTATAATGAATGTGAATAAAGAAGTTGATGATACTGCTACTGCAGCTGTGGTTCCATTGTCTACACCACAGAAGAAAAGGAAGTTATCAAAAAGCAGGTATCATATTCCTTTAGAAAAGAAGCAGGATACTGATGTACAGGACACTTCTATTCTGAATGAGCAATCAGTTTCTACTGCTCAAGTAAATCCTGATGTTAGTATTCCTGATGCTGCACCAAGTCAAGTGGTTAATATTTCAGACTCTCCAGCACAGGACTCTCCAACAAAAAGACATGTTGATATTTCATGGGAGAAGTATGGTGCTGCTGCTTCCAATCTTGGGATAAAACATCCAATGGAAAAACTAAGGAAGGTAGAAGAGTTAGTCTATTAGAGACAGAAGAAACTGAAAGGATCAAGCCCACAAGAACCTGAACCTCAAAGTGGTTCAGCAGCTCTTTCTGATGATCCAGCCACACAAGAACCACTCAATCAAAGTTTGAGTGAAGGCTTAGCTAGTGGAATGGTCCCACACGAACCATTTTCTCAAAGGGAGAATGCAGACATCGACATTTCAGCTACACAAGAACCATCTTCTCAAAGTGAAGATGCAGGCCAAGCTACAGTTTTTGAGAAATTTCCTGACAATGCTCAAGGGATTTCTGGTGCAGATGAAGTTCAAAGATTGGTCGAGGACATTGTCAATGAGGGAAGCACACAAGAACCTTTGACTCAAAGTGTTGAAGCAGCTTTTGAACCTCAAGCTCCACAAGAACCATTGGTATCAAATACTGATGCAAGCATATCAAATCCTGACGATGTTCATCCTGACGCTAGTGGTGCTCCTGATGTTGAGCCTATCCTGATACAGCCACTTCGTTCAAGACCAATGGATCATCCTATCACAGATTCACAGGATAAAATGAAAGGTATAGCTATTCCTGATCCTGATGATATTCATAATACTGATGATGATGACTCTGATGATAGTGATGATGATGAGAATCGAAAAGAGAAGGAACAGCTTGCTACAGCACTCAAAATTAGTCTTGGAACTAATTTTTGTTCATCAAGTACATATATGGCTGGCAAAACTTCCACTGGGAAAGATCAGAGACAAGATTTTTCTATTCCTTCTTTTAATCCTGCTGAGGCACTTAGACAGAATGAATGGAACAATTCATGGCACAGATCTACTGAATCTGTAAGTTATTCTTCTGCTTTGGAACATGCCTATGATGCAGTGAAATCTATAGAGAATCAAGACTTGAAGAATCATCTGAAGGCTACAACTCTATTATCCAAAAGTCTCAAAAGTGAGATTGATTCTATCAAGAACTCCACTGAGTTGGTGAGGAATGATATTTCTCAAAGTTTTACAAAGGTGCCTACTACTTTTCAGCTAAGGGTGGTAGAATCCCAAGTGAAATCCGTCATTTCTGAACAAACCTCTATCAACAGAAGGATTGATTCTCTGGATACCAAGGTAACTGACATTCAAGCCTCTCTTTCCTTAATTTTGAATCTATTGTCAAATTCTGATGTCAAAAAGGGGGAGAAGGTTAGTCGGACAAAATGCACACCTGATCTAGTATTAAGGAATAATGATGATGATACTGGAGATGATGGTAGTGACAAAGTGATACAAGGAGAAACCTCTGATGTTGTTGTTATGAAGTCTACAATTCAAACTTCAAAAAGTCAAACAACGCAGTCAACTCATGTTTCTGATTCTGGAGTTAAGACAGTAAGAACTTTGGTGCAATCTCAGATCCTGACGGAAGAACAAATCCTGACACCTGGTCATGGACATACTCTTGCTACAATTCCTGAAGGTGATGAAGATATTTTTATTGATAATCCTGAAGATGCATCAAATTTATTCCAGAAGTTTTCTACAAAGGATGGCAGAATTGTTACTCTATATCACACTGATAAAAGAGTTCAACAATTATTTGCAAGAAAAGCACTCTCTACAGCAAGTGAAGAATATCCCGATCTCTCACATGAAGAATTCTTAAGACAACAGAGAGAAATGATGGAAAGTTTTAATAATCCTGTTCCTGCTAGAGGTAGAGGAAGCAGAGGTAGGAGAGGAGCTAGAAGAAGTAAAAGAGGTTCTTCAACTCAAACAATACCTAGACAAACAAGGTCTAGAGGGTTAAGAATTGAAGAAATTCCTGAACCTATTCAAACTCTAGTAGTTCCTGACAGATCTACTTTTGGTGATGATGGAAATATTGAAGAAGAACCTGAATTGAGAAGAAAATCAAGAAAATCAACTCTCTGCAATACAAATCAAATTGAAGAATCTAATCCTGATGTTGTTCCTGATAATATTCAAGATCCTGATGATTCTGAAATTATGCAAGAGATTGATTTAATAATTTTATCTACTGTGGTTGATTCTCACAACAAGGAAGTAGATGAAGAAGAAGAAGCCAGAAGAAGAGAAATCACAAGGAAAACAAATAGAGATTTCAATATCTATAAACAAAGGCTTAAACTCTCAAACAGAAGAAAGTGGAGGAACCCAAGCAGACAAGAATCTTCACTGGAAAGAAGCTATGCCTTTGAAAAAGAAAAGGATAAGAAGTGGAAACATATTAGTACACTGAGGTGTGATACACTTATCAATTTTCAGTCTGGAGGAATTATTACAAGCGCTTCAAGTGTTGTTGATTTATCTGAGATGGTTAGATCAAAAGCACTCTGGTTAAAGATGTTTTCAAATATGAAGCAATTGTCAAGCAATTCAAGAGGAGGTATTGGACACAGAGATGCTGAATATCTGAATATGTCATATGTTGATCCATACTCCTTAACTGAAATTGGAGGTACTTTAACTTCTGAAAACCTGAACAATTTACTAGCTGTTGATATAGTTATAGATTGTCATGATGGTTTTGACAAGAAAGAAAAGCTTCTGTACTTCATGAAAGATGGTAGTGTGAAGATTCTATCTATTCAAGATCTGCTGATGAAAACTACACAGGAACTGAAATATGTTCATTATCTTTTGAGATCGAAGAATCAAATGTGCAAGGAATTGAGTGACATGATTTTGTCAACAATAAGAAGAAGACTAGATGGAAACAGTAATTTCAATGGTAATTATACTCCCATGTACTTAAATCAAAGAGGTCAGGATGTGGAAATGCAAAGGGGTACTGCTGTTAAAGAAGTAACTTTTGGCATGACACAACTTACTCTCAATCCTGATGGGAAGGAAATTGCTTATCTTTTGCTTGAAGAGCATAGTCTTCAGAGAAGCTCCATATTGAATCTCAGAGCAGCTATCTACCAGATTAATGAGGAAGATGAAGAACTCGGAAATATTAAGGAAAGGCTGATTCAAATTCTTGAAGAAAAAGAAGAAAATTTATTATCCAACTTCTTGAAGATGAATCTGTTCTATCAAAGAGTTTAAACAGATAAGTTGTTGCTGCAGATACTGTACATTTTGTATATATGTTTTTGACATCATTGAATCTTAGAAATCTATACTTTATTTCACAAAGTATGAGATTGGGGGAGATTGTTAGATCAGAATTCAATGATCGTCAGGAGCTAGACTCAACTGATCAGGATTGCTGACGTCATCAGGATTGCATGGTCGTCAGGATCAGAATGCATATCAGGACTGGGATCAGGATTGATCATCAGGACTGGAAGCTGATCAGGATTCCTACTTCGAGTTATTTTTGGAGTCTAGTTAAACATGGAAGTTTATTTTGTCGGTTCCTGGTTTGTAGAATGAAGCTATCAATTATGGATAGGTTTCAATCTTTGTAATTGATTAGGACTTATCATTGATAGAGAAGCTGTGTAGTATATAAACACAGTTTAGGTTTCGATTTATGTACGAGAACATAATCGATCATACACTTGAGGATTTGTGAGTCAAGTTAGAAGCTCTCAAGAACATAGAATTTCTTGAGAGAGTTTTTGTAAGCTAGCAGCTCTCAAGAACATCAGAATTTCTTGAGAGAGTTTGTAACAGTTTATATCAGATTTAATAAAGTTGTTATCTTTCTTTCATATTTGTGATATATACATTAAGAAGTCGATTATCTTATACTATTGTATTCAACCCCCCTTCTACAATAGATTATTACTGGGCAACAAACACTATTTACATATGCGGACGTATTTATTTGTGCAAGTAAAATCTTGTAAATAAAAAAATGTTATAGGTGGGCAGGTTTATGTGTGTGAATTCATCGAATTTTTTTTAAATGATGTAGTACTGGGAAGCTCAGTGGCGGCAGGTGATCGAATGCAGTTGCCCATATATTTAAGGTTGTTGAATATAACAGTGAGGATGAAGATTCTAATACATCACAGTCACACTCAAGGACCACATCATATGCCTTCACTCAAACTCAGAGCAGATTAGCATTACTTCCAAGTGAAAGTTAGTTACAGAGTTTGCTACAACTTGACAGCACTTGACAGCTAAGCATTAATCTACAATTAGTCTATCATTATTTATATATATACACAATGTATGTAGACAAGATAGGTAGCAGAAAATATAGAATGTTAGTCTCTCTTTTCTCTCTCGATCTCTCTCTCTAAGAATCTCTCTGTAATAGCATTTCATTCTTGTAAACCAGTAGTATGGAGATTGAAGTAATACATTGAATCAGTAAGCCATTGTTACATTTTCCTCTGGTTATTTTTTGTTTGTTATTCAAGAAGTTACAAAGTTTAACATGGTATCAGAGCATCCGGTTGCGATTCTATCAAAGTTTCATGTTTTGATTCCGCAGAAATGATCTTGATATGAGGTATCTACACAATCATACAGTTTAGTGATATTGTTCGATACAATCTTATCTTTCATTTCATTCTCTTGATAGTTCTTGAGAGAATTGTCATAGTTAATTGATATCTTTGCAAAGTTCATTTCAGTTTGTTGCATAATCTGTTCGATTTAATATGTTTCTTGATTCTACACACATTCTAGTGATAATATTGTCAAAATCTTCTTCTATTTTTCTTTGAGAATCATCTTCTTGTTGAATATTGATCGAACATATTACTGAAACATCAGATTACAATCAGTTGTTCTTGATTCGAGATCAAATTTTTCTTGATTCGAAGAAATTTCATACAATCAAACACAATTTTTTTTTATTTCCTTTCTTCTCCATTAGTGTTAATGGCAAACACACAAAATATAGATGTTTCTCAAAATCCGTCTTCTTCTTACTACTTACATCCTTCGGATAATCCTGGGATGAAGTTAGTATCAATGAAATTTGATGGTACTAGATATGGCAATTGGAAGAGGTCTATGCTAATCAGTTTATCTGCTAAGAATAAGACAGGTTTTGTTGATGGTACAATTCCAAAACCTAACAATACTGATGTTGTGTTTAAGGCTTGGGATAGATGTAATAGTATGATGATTTCTTGGTTATTAGGAGTTCTTGATCAGGATATAGCTAGAAGTGTGCTTTATTTCACAACTGTTAGAGATATATGGTTGAATTTGGATGAGAGGTTTGGTCAAACTTCTGGTACTTTGTTATATGAAGTCAAGCAATATTTGAATGAAATAAGACAGGGTAGTGATAACATCTCTGGTTATTACCCAAAGATTAAGATGTTATGGGATCAATTAGATTCTATAGATGCTACTCCTAGTTGTAACTGCACTAATTGTAATTGTGATTTGACTGCTAAGCTGAATAAATCCAAAGAAGATATGAGACTTGTTGATTTTTTGATGAAGTTGAATGAAGGATATGAGGTACTTAGGGGAAGTATGCTGGTAATGAACCTTTGGCCTAACATTTCACATGCTTATAGGCTATTGGTTCAGGAAGAAAATCACAAGAAATTGTATCAGGGGTCACACAGTGTGGATTCAGTGGCTTGTGCTGCTCGTAGATTCAATCAAGATAGGTTTAAGTCCCAGTATACATCACCAGGGCAGAGACAAGGAACTTCTTTCTCAGATTTCAGAAGTAGAAATAATGCTCTTTATTGTGAACATTGTAAGATGCCAGGCCATACAATCCAGAGATGTTACAAGTTACATGGGTACCCAACAAGTTTCAAAAATGATAGAAAAGTAGTAGCAGCTGTCCAATTTGATGATGTTCAGAATGATCAGAAATCTGATAAAGGACATGTTACTAATGATAATGATCAAAGTGTGTCTTTTACTGCAGATCAGTACAAACAAATTTTGAAACTTATTGGGATATATAAGACTGATGAGCCTCATTCAGGACACAAGTTTGCTAATGTAGCAAGTAAATTCTGTTTTGCTTCCTCAACAAGCTCGAACTGGATAGTAGATAGTGGTGCAGCTGATCATATGTGCTTTGACTTATCTTTGTTTGACTATTATGAAGAAGTTACAAAACAGAATAGTTATATTACTATTCCAAATGGTAAAAGGTCTTTGATAACACATATTGGAACAATTCAACTTAGTACTAATTTTCTACTGAAAGATGTTCTATATGTTCCCGAGTTTAAGTTTAATTTGGTGTCAATACCAAAACTTTTTTAGGATAAAGATTGTTCAGTAGTGTTCACTAATGATTCTTGCTTTCTTCAGAGTCCTTCAATGAGGCCACAACTTCTTGGTAGCATGAAAGGAGGACTGTATTACTTGGAGAATAAGGACAAGCCAAGTGTACAGGTTACTTCTAATGTACATAGTGTCATTTTACAATCTTCTGTAAATAGAAACAATGAAACAAAATTGTGGCATCTCAGAATGGGACACTTACCTGCTAATATGTTGAAGTATGTCAAGTATATAGATTGTGATACTGAAGACACAATAGATGGTATTTGTCAAATATGCCCCCAAGCTAAGAAAACTAGGAACAATTTCTCTTTAAGTGATACTAAGACTGCTCATGCATTTGATCTTATACATGTTGACACTTGGGGGCCTTACAAGACTTTGACCTACAATGGGTACAGATTTTTCTTAACAGTAGTTGATGATTTTATTAAGATGACATGGATATTTCTGATGAAACATAAGTCAGAAGCAGCTGGTATTCTAGACAATTTTGCTTCACATGTTTATACTCAGTTTGGTCATCAAATAAAGATCTTGAGAAGTGATAATGCTCCTGAACTTTGTGAAGGAAACATGAGAGATTTTTATGCAAAGAGAGGAATTTTGCATCAAAAGAGTTGTGTTAATTCTCCACAACAGAATGGTACAGTGGAAAGAAAACATAGGCATATATTGGAAGTATCCAGGTCTTTGTTCTTTCAGTCCAGGTTGCCCATTAGGTATTGGGGTGAATGTGTTCTCTCAGCTGTGCATCTACTGAACAGAATGCCTCTACGGGGTTTGAATTACTTATGTCCTTATGAAAAACTATATGGTAAACCACCTGCTCTTAAACATTTAAGAGTTTTTGGATGTTTATGTTTTGCTAGCATTGTTGTTACTGGAAGGAGTAAATTTGATTCAAGAGCTACACAGTGTACTTTCATTGGTTATCTTGCTGGACAGAAATGATATAAGCTCCTTGACATGGATACATTACAAATATTTGTTTCAAGAGATGTGGTTTTTCATGAACAGCATTTCCCATTCCATCTCAAGCATGTTCAACAAACAGAAGTTGCACCTCCTTCTTTCTTTTTGCCTGTCTGCACAGAGGTTAATTCTTTCCATGATATAGTTTTACCTGACATTTTTCAACAACACAATTTTAGTTCTACAAATAATCCTTTTCACATGAATGATTCTTCTGAAGCTTCCTCTGGAGAGTCTAATGTTCATTCAGAATCATCTTCTGGTTCTTTACTTGATCTCTCTCCACATGTATTAAGAAGAAGCTCTAGAACAGTCAAACTACCTTCTACTTATGATGATTTTGTCTGTGGAACTACTCATTGATGCAATTTAGTTTCTTTTTCATCACTACCTTCATATTTTCATGCTTTGGTTTGTCAAAATGAGTCTTTAATAGAACTAACTACTTATGCTCAAGCTTGTACTGATCCCAAATGGGTTGAGGCAATGAATAAAGAACTACAGGCTTTACATGCTAATAATACATGGATATTAGTTGATCTTCCAATTGGGAAAAGACCTATAGGCAGTAAGTGGGTTTACAAGATCAAATTAAAAGCTGATGGTAGTGTGGAAAGATACAAAGCAAGGCTTGTTGCCAAAGGTTATAACCAAAAATGGGGCATAGATTTTGAAGAAACCTTTTCTCCAGTAATAAAGATGTCAACTGTAAGATGTATTATTGCTCTGGCTGCTAGCAAGGATTGGGATTTATTTCATCTAGATGTCAATAATGCCTTTCTGCATGGGGATTTAGTTGAAGAAGTCTATATGCTAGTTCCTGAAGGTCTTGCTAATCCATACAATAAAGTATGCATATTGATTAAATCCTTGTATGGATTAATGCAGGCATCAAGACAATGGTTTGCAAAGTTAGTTACAGAATTAATCAAGAAAGGATTCACACAGTCCAAGAATGATTATTCTTTGTTTATCAGAAAGTCTAATGACAAGATTACTATTGCTGCAGTTTATGTAGATGACATCATTCTGACAGGAAGTGATCATCAAGGCATTGTTGATCTTAAAGCACATCTGGATAACATCTTTAGCATTAAGGATTTGGGAAAACTAGGGTTTTTCTTGGGAATTGAAATTGGATACGTTTCTTCTGGTATAACATTGACACAGAAGAAATTTACACTTGAATTGTTAAAAGAAGCTGGTATAACAATAGGAAAATCTACTGCAGTTACACCATTACCAGTGCATTTGAAACTTCAAGCAGATGAAGGGGAATTGTATTCTGATCCAAGCTTGTACAGATGCTTAGTTGGGAAACTCAATTTCTTGACACATACACAGCCTGATTTGTCTTATACTGTTCAGCATTTAAGTCAGTTCTTACAAACACCAAGAATACCACATTATCAAGCACTTACACATGTTCTGAAATATGTAAGTACAACTGTAAGACATGGAATTATTCTGAAAGCAAGTGAGTAGTTAACCTTGCAGGCATTTCTGATTCAGACTGGGGATCATGTCTTGACACTAGAAGATCAATATCTGGATATGTCCTGTTACTTGGAAATTCACCAGTAAGATAGAAGTCAAAGAAACAAAGAACTGTATCCAAGAGTTCATCAGAAGCTGAGTATAGATCAATGGCATCTGCAGCCTTTGAAGTTGCATGGATGGTAATATTACTTGAAGAATTGGGAGTAAAGAATCTGAAACCTATAACGCTACACTGAGACAACCAAAGTGCTATTCATATTTCTAAGAATCCAGTCCATCATGAAAGGACTAAGCACATAGAAATTGATGTGCATTTCACAAGAGACAAAGTGTTAGAAGGATTGCTAAAAATTACTTATCTTCCCAATACTTCACAGATTGCAGATGTTTTCACAAAAGTATTGCCTTCTAATCAGTTTCAGCATTTGCTTGACAAACTAGGAATGACACAATGCCATTCTAGTTTGAGGGAGGCTGTTGAATATAACAGTGAGGATGAGGATTCTAATACATCACTGTCACACTCAAGGACCACATCAGATGCCTTCACTCAAACTCAGAGCAGAT
This sequence comes from Heracleum sosnowskyi, assembly GCA_030848705.1. Lineage (NCBI taxonomy): Eukaryota > Viridiplantae > Streptophyta > Magnoliopsida > Apiales > Apiaceae > Heracleum > Heracleum sosnowskyi. The sequence continues at coordinate 80,608,645 of CM061238.1, forward strand.
TAGCATTACTTCAAAGTGGAAGTTAGTTACAGAGTTTGTTACAACTTGACAGCACTTGACAGCTAAGAATTAATCTACAATTAGTCTATCATTCTTCATATATATACACAATGTATGTAGACAAGATAGGTAGCAGAAAATATAGAATGTTAGTCTCTCTTTTCTCTCTCTAAGAATCTCTCTGTAATAGCATTTCATTCTTGTAAACCAGTAGTATGGAGATTGAAGTAATACATTGAATCAGTAAGCCATTGTTACATTTTCCTCTGGTTATTTTTTGTTTGTTATTCAAGAATTTACAAAGTTTAACAAAGGTTTAACTAGTTTTTATTGTACTAATTAGAGGCTCCTCTTTAGAATTTGCAAAACAAAACAGCAAGAACTGAATCTATTAGTTTCCTTCTTCATGACTGAAATGTTTTTAAGTTGGATTATCTCGATATATTGGCCTTAATTGGGTTAAGATCCTCCTAAAATCTGTTGCCCCATTATTCTCATTTATCATACCTACAGGCTACAGGCCATAGCTAGATTCTCACAATGAAGTTTAGCTTAATCATGTCTCCACCTGTTAACATCTAAATCAGCTATTTTTTTTAACACAAATTTAGCACATTGACCCCAGATTATTAAACAAGAACTTCGCAATGGACGGCGTTCTGTTGTCAAGTGTCAACTTATTACCTGGGTGCAGAAAAGTCAGCCCCTTACTGAACAGCGACCGAAGTGCAACAAATATCTAGCAAGAGAATCTATTTGTTGCTGATGAAGGCACCAAAACATCTCACCAACATGGGAAGACAACATACCAAAGGACTTTGGCACCAAATAATCCTGAAATATCTTAACGGAATTAGCAATGAAAGAGTGTGTTGGTAGAGTGACCGAAATTTTGAGATGATAATTTCCTTCTTTACCAATGTTATGTAATGTCTACTAATTGTTAAGGTGCATACCTTTTTTTGATATTCCCGATATTACAATAGTTTCTTTAACCCCGACCTGTGAACCTTAAGCAAAATTCTCCCCAAGTTTTATAAAGTATATGAAATGACAGAGGCGACTTGGCTAGATGATACGTGTTGTGTTTGGTTGGGGAGAATGGAATGTAATGGAATCGATTGAATAAAATTAGTGAGAAATAATGTAGTTTGGTGGGAAGATTTGAAAAAAATGAGAGAGTGCAAATTTGTTATGATAGGATTTGTAAGAAAAATAGATATTTTGATTTTTGATTTAGATGATTGTGAATAAAATGGGATAATGGATGAAAATATAAACAAACATACATATTTAAGTACAAGTTTGATTCCATTCCTTCCATTTTGATTCATCCCAACCAAACACACCATTAGCGTTCTGGATATCTTCCTTAGATGATAGTGATAAAGAGGAATGAAGAAACTAGGTTGTTTAGTGCCCCGTGGGCAGAGGAATTCCTGATCACCAGGAGATAAGTTTGTTTACATGTCACGAAGAGTGAAGACTATGGCCCCGTTTGGCATTGCTGTTGCAGACAGCAACAACAGCTTTTTTCTGAAAAGCGGGTAAAAAAATGTTTGGTAAATTTTTTAAGTCGCTTCTCTGAAAAGCGCTTTTGGCTGAAAAGCTACTTTTAGAGAAAGCAGGTCCTCCCATGCTTTTGAAAAAAGCTGCTTTTCAGCTTTTGCGGGAAGCAACTACTGATTTCAACATCAAAACTCACCAAAAATAATAATTTTTTATATTATATCCCAAAACATACACATATCAAAAATATTACGAAACAGTTATCTGATTTTCACAACAGCACTTTTTTCAACATCACAGCAATTTTTAACACAATCCCAAACATAGCCTATATCAAATATGTCACTATAGCTTATAAGTTTTATTTATTTGACGGGTTGCTGTATTTAGAGTAAAATTGCAGCTCCGATCCGTTTAACTTTGAATTCAGATATGCATTTTTGTTCTGTGTTAAATGATGAAATGGGTACAAAATGTTTCATTGAAAAATATGAAAGGACCAGTCCAGTTTTGGCACAAGTAGTAAAGTGGCCCAAGAGCCAAGTAATCATCCATTTAAATTTCTCAACTATGAATCTATGATCAATCAGTTGTCTTGATTGCGCCTGTTTACTGGCCAAGAAGCCCATGTACTGTAGTTTCTTTCTCTTTGCTCATCATTTCTTCACTTACTTACGGGTTACGGATTACGAATCAACTTACGAGTTAAATATAATTTCAAATGCACTTTTGTTGGTACATGAATACAGATTATTACACCCGGCAATTCGTTCGTGTCGTGTACTTTCGTGTTTCGTGTACCTAAATGCTAAATTCAAAATCATCCATTTAGGGTTCGTGTAATTTCGTGTTTGTGTACTTTCGTTTCGTGTACTTTTCGTGTCGTGTTTTCGTGTAATTCTAATTAATAATAAAAATAAAAATAAAAATAAATAAGTAAATATATTAAAATATTAAAATTTTCGGTAATATTTTTACAAATATGTATTAAAAATATATATTTACATAATATTTACAAATAAAATTATAAAATTTATGTATAATCACATAAATAAATGTTAAATATCTAATAAAAATATTTAAAAAATTAATATAAATATTAATTTATATTTATTTATTTATTTCGTGTAATTCGTGTCGTTTCGTGTACTTGAAGGGTAAACACAAACCCGACACTAAATCTCGATCGTGTACTTTCGTGTTCGTCTACTTTCGTTTCGTGTACTAAAAATGCAAACTCAAACACTAAATTTTCGTGTCGTTTCGTGTCGTGTCGAAAATTGACGGGTCTACATATTACATAAGAATACTTACACACTTTTTTTTGATCGTTGAATAATACTACTACACTAATTTAGGGTCGTTTGGTTGGAGTGATTTTGTTTGTTCCAACGTTTGATTGTGAAAAAAATAATTTAAAACTCATTTCTTAAACCCCAAGTTTTTGATATCGTAGGGGAGGTGGGTATGAACGAAGGGTATGAGTAATCATTTAAATTCTACAATTTTCATCTATATTCAAGTCATTAAATGTAAATTTTTAATACAAAATAAATCAGTGATGCAAATATATATTAAATTAATTAAAATTAATTGCTCAAAAATATTATAAATCAAATGTATTTATTTCAGCATTCAACCAAACACGTGATATTAAAAATGATACATGAACCCCATACCACCTTAATCCGATTCGTGATTCCAATCCCATAACATTTTCCACAGTTAAATATAATTTCAAATGCAATTTTCACCGGTACGTGAATATAGAAGAATACTTCTATATAAGTTCATATAGACATGTAGTAGATATACACTTTTTCAGGTTCTGAAAAGGAATTACAATAAGCAACCCACCTCCTTTCCACATGCATGCATGCAGTGACGGACCTAGAGCATTTTTACAGGAGGGTCCATATATTTAACTAAAATTTTTAAAAAGGAAAAATTCACTGAAATATGAATTTGATACCTAATTCATATTACATATTACATATAATGTTCTATTTGGTGCGACAAAAGACTAAATTCTACTAAATACTAAACATCAAAGTCAGGATACTAAGCAAAAGTCAGGCTACTAAGCAAAAGGCAGGCTATTATTTATAAAAAAATTTTTTTTTTTTTTTTTTTTTTAAAAATCCAGGAGGGGCCAGGGACCCCCCTGGACCCCCCCCAGGTCCGTCCCTGCATGCATGAATTTGTTAGTCCTCAACTCGTGTGCCAAGTGAACTGCAAATTAAGAAATGAACTCTCATCTAAATATTTCATAGTTTGTTGTTCACGAAACTGATTTGAAACGCAGCTTCTATTGGATATTGGCCTTCTAAGGTAGGAGCTATAATCGGCAATATTTTAATAGTATATTTTATAAATAAAATTATTGCATTTATAACAATTAATTGTCATCTTCTACAAATATCCAGTATTAAAATTGCCTGAATCAAGCAAGAGTCAACTGTGAACAATAATGATTAGCAAAAAAAAAAAAAAACTTTGAACAATAAGATACTTATCGTTCACATTGATTCATTATCCAAGTCCAAGTCCAAATGTTGAAAGGATAGTACGTGGCATGTGTGGCTTAAGTTTAGTTGCAAATATATTTGAGAATTGCAGAATAAATGTGGGATTTATACTGATTATTAGTTATTACTGAAAAATATATAAAATTTGTCATCGTACAAATAGTTAATTAATTAAAGCGTAGACTTTATAATTAGTTTAATTTCACTCCCATAGACCCAAATGAAATAGAAATAGTCAATCTGCACTAAAAGTATTTCTATGTTCCAACAGTGCATCTCCAATGGTGGAGAACCCTTAGCTAAAATCATAGGTGGATTGCCATAAATAAAAAATTTAGATAATGTGTAAAAAAAAATCCGCTCCAATGGGATAAAACTGTTAGCTAAAATTTTAGCCAACCTCTCCATGTTGGCTATTTTTGTCGAACCCCTATGGACCTGTAGTAAAACTCCACATCAATTATTACCATATTCAAATCATATATTCTATTTTTAACAACTTGAAATAATAATAACATTCTATTTTTAAAATATAGCCAACTAGTATAGCCAACTCCATTGGAACACAATATCTTACAGGTTCAGCAAATTTTACATAATCAGCATTTTATATTATTTTAGCTAACGATTTTAGCAAACACCGTTGGAGATGCTTTAGTTTTTCTATGAAAATGCTAAAGGTCCAAAAATTATTACAAAAATTGTTCCCAAATCTTTATGTGTCATGTTTAGAACCGTAATTTTCATAATAGTAATATAAAATTCTGTATATATAAATATGCGTTCACGAATTAAAATACAACATATATAATATCACGTTATTTTGTGAACACTTATTCTATTTAGGAGAATAGTAGACAATGTTATCTCTATTGTCAACTTATATACATACGACGAACGCAATATATACCGGACTCCGTCAACACCACATTATAGATGCACGATTTTAATTAAAATAGCTTGGAATTGCCTTATTTCTAACAAATATTTAATTAAATATTTGTGATTTTCGTAGGGTTGTTTTGTTAAAGTCAAGTTCACACTTGACAGTTCACACGTAAGTGAAATACATAGACATAAGTTTCTCTCTGTTACCAAAAAAAGGACCCAATCTCTATTTCGTGGTGGTTTCATGTTTAAAACCCAGGCATTTATCCGTGGTGATTCATTTGATATATTAGAACGAAATGATCGAGTGAATTGATAATTAATCCTTAACCAAAGTTAAAAATTTATTTAAAAATAATGGACAATCCCTACGTACAAGAAGCAATAATATAAGTGGAGGCTAAAATAATCCCACAACAGACTTTTGCTAACAAAGATAAAATTCCGGCCAACTCTACGATTACATAATCTAGCCGGACCTAAAGAAGAAGAAGATATTGTTACAACAACAATACATTGTTAAGAAAAAGAATATATTGTTACAACATTCATGTTACATACGTACACAGTGTAAAACAAATTTGGAAGACCAAATTGGCGGTGTTGTATCACCTAGAGCACGCGCGGTTACCAGGTGCACCGGCATTCCCATAAAAACTAGGCCGATGATGATTTAGCCTCCTTGGGGGACATGTTAATGGTACTGATTTGTTCAAGAGTGCTCAACACATCATTGATGTATGGTCGACTTTTGGGGTCCGATTCAAGGCATTGCAGAGTAAGCGTTGCTGCTTCAAATGCGGCCTTAAGTGGATACCGGTGTTCCAATTTAGGATCCATAATTCTCCTTAATGTACTCTTTTTTTGAAGATATGGTCTGGCCCATTCAACTAAATTGCTCTCCCTAAAAGGACGATTCATATCAAGCACTCGACGCCCTGTTAACACTTCCAGCAACACAACTCCAAACCCATATACGTCACTCCTTACATATAAATGACCTGTCCACTTGTAGACACCTCGATAAATATTTTGAGGCTTTTCAATTTAATTGTAGCAGAGTATTTAGATAAACGATTTTATTTCATTTCAATACCTGTAGCCATGTATTCGGGAGCTGCGTAACCATAAGTACCCACAATTCCTGTTGAAACGTGGGAATCGCCATTTATTGGTCCTAATTTCGCCAATCCAAAATCAGATAACTTGGGATTGAAGTGCTGCAATTTTTAGGAAAATGCTGGAGGTTCAGACTTGTGTATATCAACTAAGTAGTAATTTCTAATCAGAGGAGGGATATATATATATATATATATATATATATATATATATATAAAAAAGTTTACTTACCTCGTCTAGCAGTATATTGGCGGTTTTGAAATCGCGATAAATGACTTGTTTCTCAGTTGTGTGAAGGAAAGCCAGGCCTCTAGCTGCTCCTATCACAATTTTAAGCCTCGTCTCCCATGAGAGTTGTTCTGCACCATCTGTCATGTTTCAACGGAAGGATTAAGGATAGGAGTGTCGAAATTTCAAACTCGGTTTGTTTTAACAATGAGCATATGAATCTTTAACGGATTATCTTGAGTTGAGTTTTATATAAAAGTAGTATAGATTTATAACTCACGTCTAAAGAGATGACTTTCTAAGCTTCCTTTCTGCATGTACTCATAGACAAGCAGAAACTCTCTCTCTTCCCAGCAATATCCTAAAAGTTTCACAAGGTTGGGATGGCTAAACTTTCCCAAGAATTTGACTTCCGCCTGCACATGATCCAGACAGACCACACATATACATTATTGAATTGAAATTCCACATACTAAAATGCATCATACGCTAAAATATTAATGTTTTCTGGTACATATTAATATTAAGAAATTGTTTGTTCGAAATAATATAGTATTTCTTGTGTTCATACTTCATGGTAAATTTCATAATTTCTAATGGGATTCTATGATTTTCTTTTTTAATAATTAGATACATGCACACGTTTATCTTATTTTTGACAAATTTTGAAATCTCGACGTTCTATAAAAATACGAGAAAGATATCCCTGCACATAAGATTATGTGATTTACATTACTCTATTGACTTGTATGCATACTCCTAGTCGATTGAGCGAATGATAATGCTATTTGAATTTATATACTGTATAGTCCATATTTTATATTTAGTGTATTTATTTATGAAAGGCAGGTACACGGAGAGTGATGGTTTAAACCGGCAAAAATGATGCAAAGTGGACGAAGTCTGGCCAGCTTACAGTCAACGCTACGTGCTTCAAATCGATTCTACACTTATTGGAGAGAGACACAAACAATTAAGAAATAAAAATGGTGTGGAAATTATACTCCTATATATATTTTTATAAATTCAGACATCATGCTCATAGGCCATAGTTTTGGTAAAGAAAAAAATCAATTCTTTAATATTACTATGTATTACTATTATAATATTATCTGTCCAAACCACTAAATGCTTGACTTGACTTGTTAATTTGTTTTGACTCTGGAACCAAAACGCAGGTTCATTTCTCTACGACGCTTAGCTTAAACATTTCGGTACGTACCCATTTTACATACCCCGTAAATAGTAAAAATGAGGTCGTAAAAAAATGTACATTCAACTGAGAAAAACTTAAAAAGAATTACATACCTGCCACTCTTTGAGGCCTTGATCACTGTCCAGGTTGGATTTCTTAACGGCAACAAGAATTCCAACGCCAACCTTAGACGGGGCCAGAGTTGTCACGTCAACCCAACCTTTAAAAACCCTTCCAAAACCACCCTCCCCCAGCATGCGATCAGGTCTGAAATTTCTGGTTGCACTCTTCAGCTCCGGGAACGTGTACATCTTCAAATTCGGAGTCACAATTTTGCCTGTACTCTCTACTTTAGCTGGGAAAACATCATGCGCTTCTGTGCTCGGTGGACTACTATCCCGGGACCTACTAGCTTTGCTACTCTCTTGAGTTTTGGCACTGTAGACTGAAAATAAAATAAAATTAATACAATTCTTAAGATATGATATATTAGACCATGATCTACATAAATTGTTTTCCTAACACCTCCAGATTTTAGTTACCTGCTGCGGTACGAAGCTTGAAGGCGGCAGAGAAGCTAGTGACAGGGGTTGGAAAGCAGTTTCCCATGTCTCTCTATACACTAAGTGTTGGAATAAACGTACCTAGCTATATATATGCAGCTGTATGATTCTTTTTGGAGTTTATAGTATTAGTGGTTAAGTTCATGTGAATGTGACAATGTTTTGCCTTTAGAGACGAGGTTTCTGGGAAGAAGAGTAGAAGCAGGAGAGGAAATTATATGTTGGTGTTGTGTGTGAACTGTGAACCGTGAAGTTATAGAGCCCAAACAACGAAAGACATTGAGACAAGAATTTAGTTGCGTTTTACTTTTACAAGTCAGAATTGCTTAGTCTGTTTCTTTGACTTTTTCTCTCTCCCCCCTATCTCTCTATTACACAACCTCACACACTCTCTCTCTCTCTTCCCTTATCCGGCTTTTATGTTTATTTCAATAATACTAGATTTACAAAATTAGATATCAAATATTATTACAAAATAATATATATGAGAAATGTGATATGATAATAAAATGATTTTATTGGTGATATCAGTATAAAACGTGAATTCCATTATTATATAGTCAATCAAAATAATATAACACATATTTCTCTCGGTTAATTCATTTGTTAAATTGAATAGTACTCCGTCATCTCTAATTACATATTTATCTAGATATTCTACCGGATAAATTGATTCATTTTTTTTATTAAATATTGGAGATTATTTGTTTAGTATTTTAAAAAAGGTCGGAAATTGCATTTTAAGATGGCTATTGGGTAGATATATTTTTTAATAATATTATTCATTTTACTTTTCTCAATTAATTGTATGATACGTATAAACTTCAATCAAATTATTATCAATGTGGCCGCTCAAAATCAAAATGGACCAAGTAAATAAGTAATACAGATATAGGCTTAAAAGTGATATTATAAATTCTTGTATTGTAAAGAACGTGCGTAAAATATGGTTCAAAATTTTAAAATATTCGAACCGATGACGAAGAGTATAAAGACTTTCGCTATTAAAGAGAACAAAGACTTTCTGACATTTTCTGTTAAATATCCGTTAAAATTAACTGAGATTTTTAATTTTGGTTTGGACAAATTAGTAAAGTTTATTTCTATGCTTATTTCATCACCAATTATATTTTGTGCTCTCACTAATCTTTAAAAAATTTGATAATTTTATTACATCAATTTAATTTCATTATTTTGGGTTAATCGAATATTATTTTTTTTTGCTAAATTTAATTTTTTTTGATAAATAGGTTAATCGAATATTTGACTTCAATAATATATAAATCTATGCACAACATGAATGTTTACAACACAGGAGACATCACTAGAGTTGACGTCTCTTTTTCTTAATTTATTCCTTCCGATTACTTATCTACGTATCTCAAAATGTATTGAACATCTAGTTTTGTTAATTGTTTTGAATATTATTTCAGGATCAAATTTAAAGATCAAAATTTAATTTGTAAACGAGTAATAATAATTTTTATAATTATATATTTAATTATTTAAAATATGGGTAAAAATTGAAGTAAACAAGTCATTTGAAACGAAAGAATAAGTAACGATTAATTACACATTTAAAAACTCGTTATTATTAAAGCATGTGGTACAAAATTAACTTATTTTGCTTTAAAGAGGAGTATCCACTCAATTATTGAGGTAAATCTGTAACAACAGACTCTCAAAAGTTGCACTACATTTTTGCTAGTACTCCTATGTTTTGCTGGACCCCAACCAGAATTAGTAAAATCAAAATTGCTTAATGCTTTAATTAAGATAATGTTATAATATAAATAAATAAAGGTGATTGTCAAATCTTACGCAAAGCTTACTGAGGAAGTCTCGCAAAACTTACTAAGGAAGATTCCCACAGCTTATCAAGGAAGACTTGCATAACTTAGTCAAGAAGATTTGTAATACAGTAATACTTACTAAACAAGACTAGCTTATCTTCCTTAGGAAGACTTGTAATCCAACTACTATAAATAGGCATTCAACTAATGAAATCAACATAACTTTCTCTCTGCATCTCCTATTCTCTTATACTTCCTCTCTGCTTTTCTATTCTCATACATAAATCTTTCTCGGTAGATAATTATTAAGATTTACAATAGATAATAAGATGTAAGAAACTCTTGATGCGTTTGCACAATTTTGCTCTTCCTTTCATTCTAGCCTGATGTAAATGGGTAATGCTAGTTATTGTAAAACGATTCTCCAATTTCATTTAAATGATGTGATATGTTAAGTGTCGAATTATAATTGTGAGCACATATGTATATACACGAGATCTAATATTAGGAAAATTTCTAATTACTAGCTTAAAATTCGTGCAATGCACGGATTATTAATAATAATTATTATTTTTATTATTTACGTTTTTATGTTTTATTAATTGTATTTGCCAACAAAAATTAAGTAGGTGATTAAAAGTATTAAAATAGGTTTTAAAATAAATAAGTAACTGTTTGACTGTGATATTTTGGAAAAATGAGCGATTTTAGTAAGAATATATAGTAAAAGTAACATGTTTTAGTTGAAAAGATAATTGTCCGTAATTAGAAGTATTGAAATAGGTTTTAAAATAAATAAGTAAGGGTTTGCGCGTAATATTTTTGAAAAATGTGGGATTTTAGTAAGTAAAAATAGAATTAAAATAGGTTTTAAAATAAATAATTAAGGGTTTACCGTGATATTTTTGGAAAAATAGGAGTTTTAGTAAGTAAAAATAGAAAAGGGTAACATGTTTTAGTTAAAAAAGGTAATTGCCCATGATATTTTTGGAAAAAGAATAGATTTTGTTAGAAAAAATAGAAAAAGTAACGTGTTTTAGCTGAAAAATGTAATCGTTATTGTAACACCCCCATCTATATTTAAATGATGGGCTACTTATTAAACCATAAACTTGTATGCAGAGCACTAAAAATGCAACTAATAATAATTAAACAAGCCTAATAAATCTATAATTACATAATTCCTAAGCAACATGATTGTAGGGTAGCTCTCCATCACACAACCCAAATTCCCCCTAAGTACCTGCCAGAAAAAGAATACGGCATGAGCCAAATGCCCAGTATAGATATGGAATACAATTTATAAAATAGATATACATAATTGATAGTTTATAATAAAACAATTATTTTAAAAATAAGTATGGCTGAAACAACGAAATGATAGGATATTTCATACTGAGATCACAACAGATACAGATTCAAATATATACGTCATGGGGTACTATAACGTATGCAACAAATTGGATAACGTGTACGACATATACATTATCACCGCCAAATAAAATCAAAGATCAAATAAAATTCTGGGTGCACCCACGTATCCTGAAACAAATATCAAAATGCGCAAAATCTCGTCTCCTGGGCTATCAGAAGGATACGTCGTGACTAATCACACTGTCACGAAAGTGTCATGCCACTGGTGCCGCAATGACATAGTTGTAGAACCCCTACAGCTGGTTAACTCGGTATACCCTATATCACTAAGAGGTTAAATAAAATACTTACATAATTTTCAAAATCACTTGATGCAGATACTTCAAATATTACAAACATATATGTAATACAAATAATTTCTAAAATTGCTAAAATAGATATTCAGATATTTTGGAATAGAACTGAGACAATTAATTAAATATTTTGGAACAGAACTTACAGAGACATTCAAATATTTTAAAAAGATACTTAAGATTCATTTTTTTAGAAGCCGCAAAAATAGACTTTTCATCAAAACCGTTTTTAAAATAATTTTTAAGAGTCAAAATGGATATTAATGGAATGAACAAATTTGAGAACAAAACGATATAAATATAAATAGTACTAACATGAGTAGCGATGAATAAAAGGGACAAAATCCGTACCTCAAAATCATAGTATCAACCACTAATAAAATTCGTAACGAATCGTTAAACTCTTGATCCCGAAACTAATAACAAAATTATAATTATATATATTTTTAATATCATCAATAGTAGTAAATATTTATTAATACACTTAATCCATGCACATCATGATCTCTCAAAATCATACTAAACTTAATATAGATTTAAAAATCAAAACATCCTACGGCATTAAAGCCTTCAAGCGGTAAAACATGAATTCACTTTCCTTGACTTTGAAAACCAGACTATAATGCAAATATTATAATATAACATATATGCCGATTACTATTTTTTTATAAATAACTTATTATCATTAAAGTACTAATTAATTAACTTGACTATGAGGTTTGTAGGCCATGTCTCTGTTCTAGAGGCAGAGTTAGTGGGTATTTTGGAAGCTTTGAAGTGGGTTCAAGAGCTAGCATATCAGGAGGTTATCATCGAGAGTGATTCAATGCTCAGTGTTGCAGCGATCAACAAGAATGGGCAGAACCTGTTAGAGCTGGGAAACCTTATAAATCAGTGTCGTGATATTATAGGTGGTAGGGTAGGGATTATGGTCGATTTTGTTAAAAAGTAGGCAAACAAGGTAGCCCATAAGTTGGCTAGAGAATCTTGTGCGCTTAATAGCTTTGTTGTTTTCTCATCTCCTCCAATTTCTTTGTTGGGGACACTCATGTCGGATGTTTCAATGCTTTAATGGAATCTTTCTTTATTTGAAAAAAAAAAAAAAAAAAATTAACTTGACCCTAGGATACCAAGCCAAATCATGCTGTAGTTTTAAATCCAAAGTCAGGCAGACCATCTTATTATATTTAAAAAGTTCATTAATGCATAGTTACTTGAATATTAACAAAATTAATACATTAATCACCTAGCATTAAAAGGGCAACAACATTACACCACTATACTATTATTATATAGAATTCATGGCCGAAATAGAACTTTGATTTTGGAGATATTAAGAAAACACAAATTTCAATTACACAATTTATTAAAATAGAAAAGCAAATACACTTCGCATTTATACGTATCGGGTTAAATATCAAAGTGGTCACTAAAGTGAACACCATATATCATTTTCATCACTGATCTCAACGGGGTATCATTTCAATCACTAAACTCATCATAAACATCAAACATATAACTCTTAATATGTGTTGGAAAAGTAAAAATAACTTTTCTCGAGTTTTACACATATTTTTTCAATACTACTGCAACCAAATGAAAAGTTATTAATTCTAGTATTTCAGATAATTTATTTAGATTTTAAAAAAATTCATTTACTATTTATTTTTAATTAAATCAAAGTAAATAACTATAAAATTAAAAATAAATAGTAAATAATTTTTTTAAAATCTAAATATAATATCATAAATACTAGAGTTTATAACTTTTCATTTGATTGTGTTAGCATTCAAGAAATATGTGTAGAACTCGATATAAATTATTTTTACTTTTCAAACACATATTTAGAGGTATCCGTTTGATATTTATGACGACTTTAGTGATTAAAGTGATACCTCGTTGAGATCAGTGATGAAAGTGATATCTGGTCTTCACTTCAGTGACCACTTTGATATTTAACCCTATACGTATCTATACTATTAACTCCTTATATATAATAAGCGTAAGAGAGATGTTATCCAAAACTTTGGTCGGTCACTGTACTACCAAAAGTATATGATCCGTTGGATTATAAAACTATAAATATTCAAATAGATGAGGACCGTTAGATATAATATTAAAAATTGTATTTGATTAATAATAGGATAGTATTTAAATACTAAAAGGTGTATTTTTATAATTTAAACCAATTATAAATAGGTTTTCTATATTGAATAGAAATCTTTATGTAAAAAATCGTAATTATCTTTTCTCTTTAGTTTATGGATAGTTCCAGTTAGATAATAATTATTAAACCATCATTAAATTAAAGATAATTTTGTTAGCTTCGCGTGGGCTGTAAAATTGTTAAAATCTGATGTCTAAAACTCAAGATAGAGCCTAAACAGTAAAGTGATTATCTAAATTTTAATATATATTTTTTTAATTTAAACCAATTATAAATAGGTTTTCTATATTGAATAGAAATATTTATGTAAAAAATCGTAATTATCTTTTCTCTTTATGGATAGTTTCAGTTAGATAATAATTATTAAACATTCATTAAATTAAAGATAATTTTGTTAGCTTCGCGTGGGCTGTAAAATTGTTAAAATCTGTTGTCTAAAACTCAAGATAGAGCCCAAACAGTAAAGTGATTATCTAAATTTTAATAATTTTTTTTTATTATTGTAGCACCAATTTAATTTTTTTCCTAATTCTTTTAAATTTATAAATTCTATGTTTATTTCAATAAAATATTAAAATCAATTTAAGAAAAAATTAAAATCGATCTGGTCCGTGTACGACCACTATACGACCAAATTAATTATTACAGTTAGATCTTAAATAGATCGATGAGAATTGTTAGATCTAATATTAAAAAGTGTATCTGATTAATAATAGAATTATATTTAAATACTAAAAAGTGTATTTTTATAATTTAAAATTTTTCTATGTAAAAATTCTTAAATATCTTTTCTCTTTAATTTATGTATAGTCCGAGTTAGATAATAATTGTTAAACCAAATATCATATAACAATTCATATCGATTACAATATTAAAATTATCATTATAATGCTCATGTATATCATATAACAATGTTAAGAGACTTAGTACATGAATAAATTTAAACATTGTTTTTCTGAAGGAACATAACAATTTGATTAATCCAAATTATAATTATATTATTTTACATATAACAAACATAAAAGGATAATATCAAAATATTATTAAAATATTGAGGGTTTCATATTCATAAACAATAATTTTGAATATAATACTTAACCATATTTTGTTTTCGGTTTATGGGTAGGTCAAGTTAGATAATAATTATCAAATCATCATTAAATTAAAGATAATTTCGTTAGTTTCACATGGGTTGTAAAATCGTCAAAATTCAATTTCTAAAACTCAGGATAGAACCCAAATAGTAAAGCAAGTATCTAAATTTTAATAAATATTTTTTTATAATTGTAGCACCAATTTATTTATTTTTCCACTAATTCTTTTAAATATAGAAATTTTATCTTTCTTTCAATAAAGTATTAAAATAAATTAAGAACAAATTCAAATCGATAAAGACTATAATAATATGAGAATAAAATTTTATATAATCATAACATAATTTTTATTCTGTTTAATAATTTTAAAGTAATAATGTATTTTAAAATTTTATATACACTATAAATAAAACCGAAACATTAAAAATAAAAACAGTTAGTAAGATAATTATATCAGTATGTACTTGATATCCTTATTATATTAAACTCTTTTATATAATAAGCATAATAGGGATTTATCCAAAATTTTGATCGTGACAACCAAATTAATAAGGACTATTAGATCTTAACTAGATAAATGAAAATCGTTTGATCAAATATTAAAAAAGTGTATTTTATTTATAATAGGATTATATTTAAATTCTAAAAAGTGTATTTTGATAATTTAAACCAAATATACCAAATATAAATAAGTTTTCTATATTGAATCGAATTCTCCATGTAAAAAATTCATGACTTTCTTTTCTCTTCCATGGACAATTCCAGTTAGATAAAAATTGTTAAACAATCTTTTAATTAAAAATAATTTAATTATGGTGTAAAATCGTTAAAATCTGATTTTTAAAACACAAGATAAAGCCCAAATCAGTAAAGTGAGTATTAAATTCTAATAATGATTATTATGTCATCATTATTTTAACTCAAATTTAATTATTTTTTTCTAACTATTTTAAATTTAGAAATCTATGTTCAAAAATTCAAATCAATCTAAGAAAAATTAAATCAACAAAGAATATAATAATACGAGGATAAAATTTTATAAAATTGTGCATATTTTTTATCCTATTTTATTAAATTATAGATCATAACTAATCAAATATAATTTATTATTAAATAATAAATTATACGCAAATGGTGATTTTGTTTTATAAACACTCATAGAGACCTAATTTCATTGTTAGAGGACTATATTCATATTAAAAAAATTGTATTTTGAAATTGTAGACTCAGCTACAGAACATACCTAACCTTTTTAACCTATATACATTGTAAATTATTAAATTCGAAACTTTAAAAGTTTGTTAATCAATTAGTATAGTATTTTTCTGAAAAATCGTACTTTACAAAAAATATTATCAAATAACCTATGTCTGAAAGAAAAAAAATGAAAAAAAAAATCTTTTTTTTCAAAAAAAACCTGTAAATTTTAATATGTTGTTGGTAGATTCAAATCTTAGATCATTCTACATGATAATTTTACTGCTATATGTAACGTTTCTCAACAATTTAATTTGAAAGATCCAACGATTATGTATTGAGTGATCAAACAAAGCGACCACACTTATAAGCTTTCATTATTTAGTCTTTAATATAATAACATAGATATGTACGGGATATACTATAAAAAAATGAATTTTATACAGAATTTTGATCGTCACGGTGTACTACTTTAAAAGAAGAACTATTACAAAATATATATATATTTTAATTGATAATTTATTTTCTCAAAAGTTCAAAGTTCCCGCATCATTAACATATTACAAAAAAGAGTATATTATATTTTAGCAATAAATATTTAAAAAATTATAAATATTATAAATATTAAGAAAAATTAATGATGTTATCCCGTAGTTTGGTCCTAAATACCGCCAAAACATTCTCAACCGTTAGATCCAATATTTTTAAAAATATATGACCAAAATTATATCATATAAAAAGAAATTATTATCTAAAAATGATATAAGTTAAAAGATATTATATTAGGGTTGGATTTTCCAAAAAAGTTAAAACATAAAAATTGTTGTAATTAAATAAGGAAACCCATTTATAACCAAAATAATAAAAATCGTTTAATCTTAAATAGATAGGTGAAAACCGTTAGATTTAACATTAAAACCTGTATTTGGTTAATAAAGGTTATTCTAATAATCTAAACTACATATAAGTTAAGTAGATTTCCTAAATCGAATAGAATTCTCAACATTAAATTTTGTCACTTTATTCTCTTTTTAGTTTTATATTAGTTTTTAATTAAAAAAAACTATTAAACCACAACTAAATTAAAGATTATTTTGTGAATTTCATGTGAACCGTAAAATTGGCCAAATCTAACTTTTATAACTTAATATAAACAAATATTAAATTGAGCGTGTAAAATGTAATAAATATCAAATTTTTAACTATAAATTTTTTTGGCAAAATCTTTTTTAACAATAATTTAATCATGTAAACTAATAACTTTTAAATATTAAAATATTCATAAATAAATATAATTATAAATATTAAAAAAACAATCGTGTGTTGCATCGTAATAAAAATATAATTATAAACACAATAATTATAAATAAAATTTAAGTATCCGTGCAGGGCACGGGCTATAAGCTAGTATTATTAAAGACGAAACATTAAAAGTTTTGGTCGGTCGTCGGTCGGTCGGTCGGTATTTGGGTCGATTCACGGGCCTATCTATAATCAATTTATTAATAACCAATTACCTTTTTTCACTACATTACCTATTTTATATTTTTTTTAAACCAAACCAACTCATCTTCTAAAAATAAAACGGGCAACATATATATAATATGATAATATTATTATATATTTATAAGTGATTACCTTTTTCAGCTAAAACACATTATTTTTATATTTTTTACCTAAAACAACTCATCTTATAAATAGGACACATATATGGAAACCAAGTTATTGATAACCAATTACCTTTTTCGGCTAAATTATATTACCTATTTCATATATCTATTTAACTAAAACAAATCATTTTCTAAAAATAAGACGGGCAATATATATATATATAAAATGGTAATATTATTATATATTTATAACCGACAGCTAAAACACATTATGTGTTTTATATTTTCTAACTAAAGCAACTTATCGTCTAAATATAATACATGCAAAATAAATATACAATGGTAATATTGTTTTATATAAATATTAATAAATAACAAATTATTCTTTTCAGCTAAAACAAATTATCTCTTTTATATTTTCTAACTTAAACAACTAATTTTCTAAAAGTAATGCAGACGTATATATAAAAAAATTAATATAATTTTATATAATTGTTAATAAGTAACTAAGTGGATATTACCTGTTTATATTTTTTAACTGAAACAACTCATGTTCAAATTAAAAATAACACGGGCAAAAGATAGATATATTGGTAATATTATTATATTAAACTTATGAAATTCATGTTTATTATAATTTTTTTAACATTCAATTTAAACGAGATAATTAATTAAAATAAAAGTAATAGTATATTCAAATAAACTCGGTATATTGAACAATCACATATTTTGATATTTGCACTTGAGTCCCTTTTTAGATTTTTAAGAGTAAAAAAATACGAATCATTAGATATGTTATTTTAAAATATTTTATATTTTAATATCTAAAATACTACTATTGATTACGTCAATAATATATTAAATTTAAATATTATATTGTTAGATATATAAATCCAATAAATATATATATATATATTAAAATTTTATCAAATTATATATAATAACTAAAATCTAAATAAAAAATAAGAAATATTAAAGAAGACCGTGCATCGCACGGGATATAAGCTAGTAATCATAACACCAGAAACTTGATATTTTATGCTCATGCAGGACGCTTTAGTGCCGCACAGGCACAACAGACTTGATAAATAGTATGGTTGTAGATTTCGGAAATCGGAACAAATCGGTTGAGGTACCGTATAGCGATTTATCGAAAATCGGGGATTTATCGGAATGATAAATCGGAAATAAATCGGATGTATTTTAATATTATTTTTTAATATTTTATATGTATTAACATGTTTTCAATTTATCTTAACATGTTTTTATTTCATTATTAAAATATTACTTTTTATTCAATATTTGACTGCAGTGTTGGGTTGCATGTGTTGCGAACCACGATGTTGGGGGTTCCTCCGGCGAAGGAGACAAGGGCGAGACCCAAACATCAATTATCTGCAAATTCAGAGCCTGCAAATTTAGTAAACTGCTAACATGTTTAAAGAATCCCAGATATGTTTAAAGAATCGCTCAGACAACTTGCCGGAAAGCACATCAAGTTTTCGCCGGAAAAAACTTGCCGCCACAGATTTTTTGCCGAAAGGCACATCAATCATTGCCCGATTTTGACCGGTTTTTGACCCGATCTGTGAAAACCGTATAGTTCACCGATTTCGACGAATAACATCGCTTACCGAATTCCGATTTACCGGGCGATAAATCGCCGGAATCGGCGATTTTTACGACACTAATAATTAGTAATATCAATTTAAAAGTTTAAATGATTCAATCAAATAAGGGATTGTAAATTATACCTCGCTCTTGCTATTATATTAACGGAGAAAAGTGACCCACAAGCAGTGCCTCTGTTTTCATATAACACCTCTGTTTTTCTTTTACTTCTCGCCCTGTACGGTCTTACTAGGGTTTTTCTATTAATCTCGTGTGCTTAGAATATAAGTGGGTGCGTTAATTAATATATAAAGGTCTAAATATCCTAAAATTTATAGAATTTTAATAATCACCTAATTGTTATTTATTTTCTAATTAATAGATAAAATAAATGGATCATCAATTCTAATTTTAAATGTTACTACTATTATTATTATTTAAAATATCCAAAATTCATGTATATTACAGTTATAAATATGTTTTATTATTTAATAGTATTTTTTTTATAGATAAGGGTAATTAAGTAAAATCACGAAATACCAAAAAACTGGTACCATACCGACCAAATTTTTAATGTTTCATCTTTAATAATACAAGCTTATAACCTGTGCAATACACAGCTTTTTTTTAATATTTATAATTTTATTAATTTTATGTTATTAGTTTTTAGATTTTATTTATTACGTTTTATACGCTCAATACATTATTTATGTTCTTTTTTGAGTTCTAAAAATCAGATTTAAAAACAAATTTACGGCCCACATAAAATTCACAAAATAATCTTTAATTTAGTGCTAGTTTAACAAATTCTTTTCCAATTAAAACTACCCTGAAACTGAAGAAAGAATAAAATAATGAATTTTTATATTAGTTCTATTTAACTTAGAAATAGAATTAAAATAAAAAAACAACTCAACTTACTATTAAAGTATATACCAAGAATCAACTGAACCTACCCAACTTAGAATTTGAAGTTATGAATTTTTACATTGAGAATTCTAGTCAACTTAGAAAACTACTCATATTTGGTTTATATTATTAAAATAAATCTTTTTAATATTAAATCTAAGGGTTCTCATTCAGGACCAAAGTTTTGGATAAAATCCCTCTTACGCTTATTATATATTAGGATTTAATTTAATTTAATTTAATATGAATTGAATATTAGTATTAATGGAACTGGTATTTTTATTATGTTATAATTACTTCTATTCAAATTCTAATACTAATACTCCCACTTTGATTTATATGCTTTTTAGATAATAATTTCTATTCTTATATGATATAATCTTGATCGTCTATTTTTAAAAATATCAGATCCAACGGTTGAGATTGTTTTGGCGGTACTGAGGACCGACCAAAGTTTTGGATAAAATCTCCCTTATGCTTATTATATATACTAGTCTATAACCCGTGCGATGCACGAATGAATTTTAGTATTTTTTATCTTATTATCTATACTAGTTTATAGCCCGTGCAATGCACGGTTACTTAAATTTTATTTATAAATATATTTTTATTACCCATGCAACACACGATTGTTTTTTTAATATTTATAATTATATTTATTTATGAATATTTTAATATTTAAAAGTTATTAGTTTACATGATTAAATTATTGTTAAAAAAGATTTAGCCAAAAAAATTATAGTTAAAAATTTGATATTTATTATATTTTACACGCTCAATTTAATATTTGTTTATATTGAGTTATTAAAATTAGATTTTGCCAATTTTATAGTCCACATGAAATTCACAAAATAATTTTTAATTTAGTTGTGGTTTAATAGTTCTTTTTCAATTAAAAATTATTCTAAAACTAAAAAGAGAATAAAGTAACGAAATTTAATGTTGAGAATTCTATTCGATTTAGGAAATCTACTTATATGCAGTTTAGATTATTAGAATACCCTTTATTAACCAAATACAGTTTTTAATGTTAAATCTAACGGTTTTCACCTATCTATTTAACATTAAACGATTTTTATTATTTTGGTATTAAATGAGTTTCCTTATTTAATTACAACTATTTTTATGTTTTGACTTTTTAGAAAATCCAATCCTAATATAATATCTTTTAACTTATATCATTTTTAGATAATAACTTCTTTTAATATGATATGATCTTGATCATGTATTTTTAAAAGTATTGGATCTAACGGTTGAGAATGTTTTGGCGGTATTTAGGACCAAACTACCATGATAACATCATTAATTTTTCTTAATATTTATAATTTTTTTAATTTATAATTTTTTAAATATTTTTTGCTAAAATATAATATACTCTTTTTTGTAATATGTTAAAGATGCAGGAACTTTGAACTTTTGAGAAAATAAAATATCAATTAAAATATAATTTGTTTTGTAATAGTTCTTCTTTTAAAGTAGTACACCGTGATCAAAATTCTGTATAAATTTCATTTTTTTATAGTATATCCGGTAAATATCTATGTTATTATATTAAAGACTAAATAATGAAAGCTTCCTTATAAGTTAAGTTTGGTCTCTTTGTTTGATCACTCAATCCATAATCGTTGAATATTTCAAATTAAATTGTTGAAAAACGTTAGATATAACAGTAAAATTATCATGTAGAATGATCTAAGGTTTGAATCTACCAACAACATATTAAAATTTATAGGTTTTTTTGAAAAATAAGATTTTTTTTCATTTTTTTCTTGCAGACATATGTTATTTGATAATATTTTTTGTAAAGTACGATTTTTCAGAAAAGTACTATACTAATTGATTAGCAAACTTTTAAAGTTTCGAATTTAATAATTTACAATGTATGTAGGTTTAAAAAGTTTGGCCTCTTCTGTAGCTGAGTCTAAAATTTCAAAATAAGGTTTTTTTTAATATGAATATAGTTCTGCTGTATGAGTTCTTATAAAACAAAATCACCATTTACGTATAATTTATTATTTAATAATAAATAATATTTGATTAGTTATGATATAAAACTTAATAAAATAGGATTAAAAATATGCACAATTTTATAAAATTTTATCCTCGTATTATTATATTCTTTGTTGATTTGAATTTTTCTTAGATTGATTTTAATTTTTGAACATAGATTTCTAAATTTAAAATAGTTAGAAAAAAGTAATTAAATTGGTGTTAAAATAATGATGACATAATAATAATTATTAGAATTTAAATATTCACTTTATTAATTTGGGCTTTATCTTGTGTTTTAAAAATCAGATTTTGACGATTTTACACCCCACATGAAGATAACTAAATTATCTTTAATTAAAAGATGGTTTAACAATTTTTATCTAGGTGGAATTGTCCATGAAAGAGAAAAGAAAGTCACGAATTTTTTACATGGAGAATTCTATTCAATATAGAAAACTTATTTATATTTGGTATATTTGGTTTAAATTATGAAAATACACCTTTTAGAATTTAAATATAATCATATTATTAATAAAATAAACTTTTTTAATATTTGATCTAACGATTTTCATTTATCTAGTTAAGATCTAATGGTTCTTATTAATTTGGTTGTCTACGACCAAAATTTGGGATAAGATCCCTGTTATGATTATTATATATAAGGATTTAATATAATAAGGATATAAAGTATATACTGATATAAGTATCTTACTAACTGATTTTACTTTTAATGTTTCGGTTTTATTTACGGTGTAAAGAAAATTTTAAAATACATTATTAATTAAAAATTATTAAATAGAATAAAAATTATGTTATGATTATATAAAATTTTATTATCATATTATTATATTCTTAATCGATTTGAATTTGTTCTTAATTAATTTTGATACTTTATTGAAAAGAAACATAAAATTTCTATATTTAAAAGAATTAGTGGAAAAATAAATAAATTGGTGCTACAATAATTAAAAAAAATTATTAAAATTTAGATACTCACTTTAATATTTGGGTTCTATCCTGAGTTTTAGAAATTGAATTTTGACGATTTTACAACTCATGCAAAACTAACAAAATTATCTTTAATTTAATGATGGTTTAATAATTATTATCTAACTTGACCAGTTGACCTACCCATAAAATAAACTGAAAAGAAAAGATGGTTAAGAAGTTTTACACAAAAAATTCAATTCAATATAGAAAACCAATTTATAATTGGTTTAAATTATCAAAACACACTTCTTAGTATTTAAATATAATGCTATATTTAATCAAATACACATTTTAATATAAGTATTATATTCAAAATTATCGTTTATGAATATGAAACACTCAACATTTTAATAATATTTTGATATTATCCTTTTATGTTTGGTATATGTAAAATAATATAATTATAATTTGGATTAATCGAATTGTTATGTTCCTTCAGAAAAAAAAGTGTTTACATTTATTCATGTACATGAGTTCTCCTAAGTCTCTAGGGTATCATTGTAATCGATATGAATTGTTAGCTTGATATTTGGTTTAATAATTATTATCTAACTGGAACTATACATAAATTCAAGAGAAAAGATATTTAAGAATTTTTACATAGAAAAATTTTAAATTATCAAAATACACTTTTTAGTATTTAAATATAATTCTATTATTAATCATATACACTTTTTAATATTAGATCTAACAATTCTCATCGATCTATAATTATTAATTTGGTCGTATACCGATCGTACACGGACCAGATCGATTTAAATTTTTTCTTAAATTGATTTTAATATTTTACTGAAATAAACGAAGAATTTATAAATTTAAAAGAATTAGGAAAAAAAAATTAAATTGGTGCTACAATAATAAAAAAATATTTATTAAAATTTAGATAATAACTTTACTGTTTTGGCTCTTGGGCTCTATCTTGAGTTTTAGACAACAGATTTTAACGATTTTACAGCCCACGCGAAACTTACAAAATTATCTTTAATTTAATGATGGTTTAATAATTATTATCTAACTGGAACTATCCATAAAATAAAGAGAAAAGATAATTACGAATTTTTACATAAAGATTTCTATTCAATAATATAGAAAACCCATTTATAATAGGTTTAAATTATCAAAATACACCTTTTAGTATTTAAATACTATCATATTATTAATCAAATACAATTTTTAATATTATATCTGACGGTCCTCATCGATTTGAATATTTATAGTTTTATAATCCAACGGATCGTATACTTTTGGTAGTACAATGACCGATCAAAGTTTTGGATAAGATCTCCCTTACGCTTATTATATATAAGGAGTTAATTTTGATTTATATGATTTTAAAAAGTAATCAAATATAATAATATATGTATGATGTTATTCTAAGTTTTTTTTTGTATTTTGATTTTAAAAATTCTTAATATGTTGTCGATGAAATAATATATTGAACTTTTGAATGCAGCTTAGAAAAATAGATGATATAAATATTTAATAATAATATGTTGTTGACGGGATTCGAATCTTGAACCCGTGGGAGAATTTTAGATATTAAAAAAAATATTATTTTAATATTACATTCAACGGTTCTCATTTACCTATATTTACATCTAACGATTATTATTTATAGGACCAAACTAAATAACCAAACTTCCAACCAACCAACCAAATAGAGGATGATTTGCTTATAATAATACTAGCTTAAAACCCGTGCGATGCACGGATTGTTAATTGTTATTTTATTATTATTGTTTTAATATTTTATTAATTGTAATTTTGCAAAAAATAAGTAGACATGTTAAAATAGCTAAACACTTTTAATTAATTAAAAACATTAAAACAGATTTTAAAATAAATAAGTATGGGGTCGCCCGTTATATTTTTGAAAATGAAGGGTTTTAGTTAGAAAAAATGTAACATATATTTAGTTTAGAAAGGTAAATGCCCGTGATATTTTTGGAAAATGAGGTTTGAAAATTTAATAATTAAAAGTATTTAAATACGTTTTAAAATAAATAAGTAAATGGTTTCCTGTGATATTTTTGGAAAAAGAATGGATTTTAGTGAGAAAAATAGAAAAAGTAAATTATAAAAGACAATTTCCCGTGATATATTTAGAAAAGAAGGAACTTTTTAGAAAAAATATATAATATATTTTAGCTGAAAAGGTAATTGGTTATAAATAGGTATTTGATTATTTATATTTTAATATTTGTAGTAATTGCATTTGTTAAGAAAAATAGGTAGACATGTTAAAATAGGTAAACTTTTAAAAAATAATTATAATATTAAAATAGTTTTAAAAATAAATAACTAAACGTCCGCGATATTTTTGGAAAAGGTGGGGTTTTAGTAAGAAAAAATAGAAAAACTAACATGTTTTAGTTAAAAAAAGGTAATTGCCCGTGATATATTTGAAAAAGTAGGGTAATTTGTTAGAAAAAATAGAAAAAATAATGTATTTTAGGTGAAAAAGATAATTGGTTATAAATATGTAATATTATTATTTAATAATATATTTCTATAAATAAGTAAGGTTAATTAAGTAAAAACACAAAGTACAGTTAATTAAGGGCAATTAAGTAAAATCACAACGTACCATACCGACCAACCAAAATTAAGGGCAATTAAGTAAAATCACAACGTACCATACCGACCAACCAAACTTTTAATGTTTCGTCTATTATATAATACTAGCTTAAAACCCGTGCGATGCACGGATTGTTAATTGTTATTTTATTATTATTTTTTTAATATTTTATTAATTGTAATTGTGCAAAAAATAAGTAGACATGTTAAAATAGCTAAACACTTTTAATTAATTAAAAACACTAAAACAGATTTTAAAATAAATAAGTATGGGTTGCCCGTTATATTTTTGAAAATGAGGGGTTTTAGTTAGAAAAAATGTAACATATATTTAGTTTAGAAAGGTAAATGCCCGTGATATTTTTGGAAAATGAGGTTTTAAAATTTAATAATAAAAAGTATTTAAATACGTTTTAAAATAAATAAGTAAATGGTTTCCTGTGATATTTTTGGAAAAAGAATGGATTTTAGTGAGAAAAATAGAAAAAAGTAAATTGTAAAAGGCAATTTCCCGTGATATATTTAGAAAAGAAGGAACTTTTAAAAAAATATATATAATATATTTTAGCTGAAAAGGTAATTGGTTATAAATAGGTATTTGATTATTTATATTTTAATATTTGTAGTAATTGCATTTGTTAAGAAAAATAGGTAGACATGTTAAAATAGGTAAACTTTTAAAAAATAATTATAATATTAAAAAGAAATAACTAAACGTCCGTGATATTTTTGGAAAAGGAGGGGTTTTAGTAAGAAAAAATAGAAAAACTAACATGTTTTAGTTAAAAAAAGGTAATTGCCCGTGATATATTTGAAAAAGTAGGGTAATTTGTTAGAAAAAATAGAAAAAATAATGTATTTTAGGTGAAAAAGATAATTGGTTATAAATATGTAATATTATTATTTAATAATATATTTCTATAAATAAGTAAGGTTAATTAAGTAAAAACACAAAGTACAGTTAATTAAGGGCAATTAAGTAAAATCACAACGTACCATACCGACCAACCAAAATTAAGGGCAATTAAGTAAAATCACAACGTACCATACCGACCAACCAAACTTTTAATATTTCGTTTATTATATAATAGTATTGATTGATAGTATTGATAGTATAGATAGATAGAAGGATTTAATAGTATAGAAATACGTGACACATTAGCTTTTGAAAAAAAAATTGGAGAAATTTTCGAGGATTCAAACATTTTCCGATGTAAATATAATTGCCTATCCTTCCTATTTTAGAAAGTTAATTAATTAAGTATGGCTAAATTTTGTTATATGATTGTGAGTTGCGCCTAACTATAGCTTTTCAATATTTTAAATTTTAACCCTCGTACGAGATTGTAGGCATTCGCTAAAAATTCTATTACTACTTGTATTCATGGTTGTAGATTTCGGAAATCGGAACAAATCGATTGAGTTACCGTATAGCGATTTATCGGTAAATCGGAGATTTATCGGAATGATATTCGGAACAAAAATCGGATAAATTGTAATATTTTAAATATATTTAATATATTAGCCTTATATATAATACAATAAACCATTTAAAAATAATTCATACTGATAAATCGGATTTCAAAAATCGAATCGGTCAAATATTTTTAAACGATAAATCGGCAATTTATCGATGATTTTTGAAAAATCGGACGATTTTTAGAACACTGCTTGTATTGCATCGCAGATAGTCGTATATTCATTTTGACGTTGGAAACCAAATTTATTTTGTAATAATTTTATGATTTTTATATATCCAAGTTGACTATGTTAATCAGATCTACTATTTGTTAAACGAATCCGAGTAAAGGCCGATGTAAATTGTGTACTACATGTTTTCCAAATTCCGTGCATGTTTTGCTTGCGTGTCTTTAAAGTTTAAACTGCTCTGTCGCATTCATATTTGTAAATAGACAGTGTAAGTTTATACAGTGAACTGATCTCCTTCTTTTGTTTCTTATTTTCCTTAGTTAAACACATCACGGACCAGATTTATTTTTCATAAAATTTGAACTCTGGACATTTCAAAATTTCAAAGAGTATTTATAATTTGATAGCTAGATTTCCAGTTAGTAATGTGTTTCGGCATTTTTACATATAGACATTAAAGCTGATGTGATTCTTGAATAGTAAGAAATTAAATCAAACTAGATTTATGGTGAAGTTAGCTCATAATAATCATTAACTTATTAAATTCTGATGACAGTTGTTAACGAAATTAAAATCAGAATATTTAGTATTAAATATCATATTCGCTGTTACGATTTTATTTGGCATGTTACGTTTAATTTTGTATTATAAATACAAAACAAAACGAGATATACATACACAGATAAACCCTAGCAGCTATTCTCTCTCTCTCTCTCTCTCTCTCTCTCTCTCTCTCTCTCTCTCTCTCTCTCTCTCTCTCTCTCTCTCTCTCTCTCTCTCTCTCTCTCTCTCTCTCTCTCTTTACATACAGATTGGGTGAAATGGCAAAATCATCACTCAACTGGAACTCAACTTGCAATCAGGTCATCGAACTCAAAAAGCTTACAAATGGGTCATTGAACTAATCAATACTTCCTTATCCATCATTAAACTCACAAATATTTTCCATAACTGTTAAATCTTGTTATTTTTTACATCCTGCCGTCTAATTTGTATAGCGTGGCTACCACATTGGTTTTTTTGACCCAATAAGACAAAAACCCGTACATTAACCCAAACTCAACTTATATTTTTGAAAACATAATTAATCCAAACTGATAATATTTGTAACACGGTGGATTAAGTTTGGGTTAATGTCAGGATTTTTATCTTGTTAGAGATGAATATCACTAGAAAACTAGACGGAGGGGGGGGGGGGGGGGGGATGGATAGTTTGAATGTTTTTCGTTTTCTTGAAACTAAAAGCTGTGTTTGATTGTGTAGTATGAAAATGCGGAAATAAAATAAATAGAACACACACAATCACTTTAATCTACTTTGTATAAAGTAAATCAAATACTACAGCTTCCAAAATTTCACAAGTGAAATTCTGGTTTCTAAATAAGAACAATGTTTTCTTGTTTTCTTACAGAGAAAAGAGTGCTTGAATAATTCTATGTGTATTTCTCTTACAGCTAACAATAGGATGTGCACAATATATATATGTCCTATACAAACTGGTGCACACACCTATTTACACAACTACCCCTAACTGTAACTCCAACTTGTTTTTCCATAAGAGGTTAACTGTGTCAGGAAGGACCACTTGCTTTCTATAGTCCTTTCCCGTATCTGTAGCTGCTTGTCTCTATTCTTTCTCTCCAAGTTTTGCTGTAGATTTGCCATCTGTCTTTGGACCACCTAACCGTAACAGATGCTCCAGTATTTGTCTCCTTTGAACGTTGATTCTGTACCTTGATTTGTCTTGTTGTAAACGTCTAAGTGTTGACATCGTGAACTCCAACATACTCCTTATCCTGTGACTTATCGACTAGAGCATTTGGACTTTGCTATATGAGGAATTTTCTATATGAGTATTTTAGGAGTATGCGATATGTCATATTTCTGACTTCACGATATAGCCTTTGAGGACTTCACGATATAGCCTTTTTGAGGACTTCACGATCTAGTACATTCTGACTTTGTGATCTCAACACTTCACGACATGAGCCTTGAAGATTTCATGACATAGTTCATTTTGGACTATGCGATCTCAGTACTTCATGACATGGATTTTGGGGACTTCAGGACATAGCTCATTCTGACTTCACGATATAGGGACTTAGACAAATTTCTGCAACTTATTTTTTCAAGGCATGTAATATACGAGATTTTATAATAATAATAATAATAATTAGTAATTAAGTGTAACTAGTAATTAGAAAAAGTTTAGGAAAAATAGGTTGTAGAGTTCTGTTCAGAATTGGTGATTTGTGTATTTATAAAAATATATATTACGTCCCACTTTAATTTCACAAAACACACAAAAAAAAAACCTCAAGACATAAGAGAGGCTCCTGCGAGCCGCAATCGAGAGGAGACTGACAAGGGAGATCTTGCGCTGCTTGTTGTGCAGACTGTATACACGAGATGGTAAGGTATTCTTATTAGCTTTCCATGACATGATCTAGTGATACAAAGTTATATTTTAACATATCTCATATTTTTATATTAGTTTATTAATCATTTGCATTTTGGTTAATTATTATATATTAACGCAGTTTCACTCTTACAATGTTCAGAACTTATGTATTTTACAATGTTAAAAGAAAATTATGAGTTTATATTATATTTAATCTGTATATGGCCGACCTCCCATTTACAAATGATGTTAGCCTACACGAGTTTAACCAAGTCACTACAATGGTTTTGTACAACATATGGAATTTATAATTAATTTATTAAAACCTAACTACTAGTGAAGCAATGGAATGGAAATTATGTTGTTGTCAGCCGAGCTAAATCAGATTCTAGGTACTGTGAATGTGGTTTACTATATCCATATTAAAAATGTATTCGTCGATATTGATAAGTTATAAATTATACTAATTTAATTAGGTAATGAATAAATGTTAATAACAAATTATAATTTTTTTTAATTAGATCGTGGGCCAAGAATTTAGCGGATCGTTTACAAATTTTATTAGTGTTTGAGACTACGATTTCAAGGTACGGATTTCTCTCCCTTTCATTCAGCGCTACTCATGTTAAGAACTAGTATATTTGTTTTATTCAGTTCTCAAATCGATTCTAGTATTATCCGTTTTGACTATTTAAAGTTATTTCGATTTTTCAATATTTAGAAAAAATCTATTTTTGGGGTTTTCTAAGAAAATTTGCATCTTAAATTATCCTTTTAGAATATCTGAACATCTCCCTCATTTCCATTCCAAAATATTAAAATATCTATTTTAGTTCTGTTTTGAAATATTTATATATTTGTCTCAGTTCTGTTACGAAATATCTTAATATATGTATAAGTGATTTTTAGAAAATTGTGAATATTAAATATCTGTTTCGAGTATTTGTCTCTCTAAAATAAAATATACTTTTATCTTGTGTGCAATATTTTATTTGGACCCTTAGTGATATAGGGTATACCGAGTTAACCAGTTGTAGGTGTACTACAACCATGTCATTACGGCACCAGTGACATGACACTTCCATGGTAGTTTGATTGGTCATGACGTATCCTTCTGTTATCTCTTGGGAGGAGCTTTTGCGCATTTTGATATTTGTTTCAGGATACGTGGGTGCACCCAGAGTTTGATTTGGTTTGTGATATGATTTGACGGTGACGATGTATATGCCGTACACGTTATCCGGTTTGTTGCATACATTACGGTACCCTATGATGTATGTATCTGTATTTGTTTTGTTCAGATCTCGGTATGAAATATCCTACCCATTTCGTTGCTTCAGCCATGCTTATTTTTAATATAACTGTTTTATAATAAACTGTCAAATATGTATATCTATTTTTCTGTTTTATAAACTATATTCCAAATCCATACTGGGCATTTGGCTCATGCCGTATTCTTTTTCTGGCAGGTGCTTATGGGGATCTGGGACTGTGTGAAGGAGAGCTACCCTTTATTTCATTGATTAAGATTATGGACTTGTAGAATTATTTAGATTGTTTAATTGTTATTTTAGATATTTTAGTGTTCTGTATATAGGTTTATGGTTTAATAAGTAGCTCCTCATTTAATTATAAATGGGGGTGTTACAAGGCCTTATTCACATCTTGCTGCATGAACAATTTGAACTTCTACCAGGACAATTATTTCATGGCCTCTATACATTCTAAGTGCAATAAACTTACTAAGCTCATTATAAACTTGAGCATACAGAATAGAGTTAAGTATATGAAAACAAGACAAGTACAATAGAGACCTATACTATATCCCAATGATAGATTTCACTAGGTCATGTAGAGTGACATAGTCACAATGTGTAGGCTTGTTAATAGTGGTATTCATACATGCTTTGAGCCTAACAATCTCCCCCAAATTGTGAGTAAGAAACTTAGGCACAATTTCATGTCTGAAAACAAGCCTAACTTACATAAAAGGAATCATACTTCAGAGAAAATAGCATATGAACATTATGAACATGATTTGATTACAAATGGAAAATGATAGCTTACAGATGATTTCACTATTGCTAAACAGCTTCAGATTCCATTTGATTTCCTAGATAATCATCATAAAATTTCTTCTTTCTAGCTTCTTCCCTTCTGTTCATTTCTGAAATGCCTACCAGAATTTCATCCCTTGTAGTCAGTTCTTCTAAGATAGGAGAGTTTTCTAAATTTTCAACAGCAGTCTTCAGGGCACTTTCTACATAAGAGTCCAGGAATTCTGTAACACCCCCAGATCTGGGGTCAGGAATCTGGGTTGTCACGCTCCATCAATTATGCAATACCTGCATTACTTACAACATTCTAATAATACAACTCCAAAGACCCCAATCACTTACGCACACACACACAAGTTATAGCCTTGGAAATGAGCAACAAAAGTAACATTTGTTATTACAACTCAAATGTACTATCCAGGATCTCATCTATTATTTACAACCTCTACCTGAAGTTATAATAATAGACCTCACCGTTCTATACAAGGTTTAATAATACAAACATACTCGAAAACAATCCTTACTAATTCAATCTGCAACTATTCTGCTCACACCGATAGTATCCATCCTGCTGAACTAACTCAAGGGTGGTCTCTCCATCCCCTTGCTCTCGTATCACGAGGTGAATCGGCAACATTTTCTTCATGCTGAAAGTTTTAATAAAGCAAGAATGAGCTAATAGCGCTCAGCAAGAAATCTATCCCACTTTAAATCTTTAAACCTTTAAGGTAGATAATCCATATATGATCAAAGTTTTTACACTACTAGGGTTTGACCCCAAAATAGTCTATCGTTCAAAATACTGTATGACTTATAATCATACTCAAATACTCTTCGTAAATCATTTAGAAATCCTTGGTATCAATATAATAAACCAAGTCTTAAAACATATCTTTTTAAAATAGATATTAACCATTGGAATCAAGGCTTAAAGCCTATCCATTGATTCAAAATACTATACAGTTCAACATACTGTATATCTTAAATATCTTCTCAACATATATACACACATATCTATTTAGATATCTCATACTGTTCAAAATACTGTAAAATATCAGTAATGAACATCTTTTCGAATATGTTGTGTTGTGATATATATAAGAAGCAAGAGTGAGCACTAAAGCTCAACAATAATATAAAGCAGCTTAAATCATATATGAAAGCTGATATCATAATTGAAAACCTTTGAAACTCCGTTCATATACAGAACGATATGTTTAAATATTCTTTTCGTCAAAACATGTCATACAGTTCAAATACTGTATGAGGTATAGTACTTTGTTAAAATATTATTAACAAGTATCCGTAACCGGTATTTAACTCAAGTTACCAAACATTTCTGAAATTCCAATCCTTGGAAAAACATGGGGAACTGTACAGGGCTACACACTAGTATACGATGATCAGTCGTCATACCACAGATTCTCTACTAGTAGATGGATAATCCCGAAGGTCATTACCCTAGCCGCATACAGGCTTTTAGGTTGGACCGACGTCACTCGGCCTCTTACACATTAGTAACCACATGGTGACATCAAGGCCACACAAGTGGACCCGCTCCCTGCCAACGAATTCCACTGGACTGGCGTCACTCAGCCTCTTATTATATTTCCACCTGGCGACGTCAAGGCCAGAAAAATAGTTTTTATTTTGCGGGACCGTGCGTTACTCAGCCTCTTACGCGAAAATGTCTTTCCCCCAACTATCCATAACTGGAACGGATATTAATCCAGTTCCCTAAGCATAAGCTTGTTGATAGGTTTTATAAAAATACCCTTACTTCCGGTTTATATAGGAAGTAAGTCACAATGTGGGTTGACCGTTGTCAACTGACCTCGATCCTCGAGTAAAACATTTCGAAATCACGACCTGGGAGTTTTTTGTAAAATATCATTAGTTCTGATGATTCAAAACTCAAAAATATACTCACTTTTAATGAAAGAGGCAAGTGAAATCATATATTCACTTCCTGGAATGGATTCCAAATTTTTGATAAGCCCAAAACCTTAATCATCATTTGAGATAAATAATTAAAAGTAGTTGGGAACTGTTAATCCCAAATGACCTAACAGAATTGTAGAAGGGGGGTTGAATACAATTCTAGATATTTTCTAAACTTAAAACAACTTTCAAATAAAACAATACTAAAAATAAAAACACAAGCAAATATAAAATTTCAGTTGGATGTTTTGAGGATCCAACTGAGATGTTTTTATTGCGGAAATAATATGTGTTACAAAAGTATCACAGCTGCTCAGTTCCTGATTTGGAGTGAGAGTGCTCTTGAAAGAAGCTAATACAAACTATTTTTATCTCACTCACTTATCTTAAAAATGAACTGCTACACAAGTTTACAATGCTACTTTTGGCTACACTAAAATACACTATAGGTAACCGCCAGTAGCTTGCTTTTCATCCCTTTTGTCCAATGGTCCTTGGAGATCTTGTCTTTTGTCTTCATGCTTATTATGATCCCACTCAAGAACCTAATTGGAAATTGGAATGTTTCCTTATTCCTAGTGTCCATTTTGATGGCTTCCAATGCAAAGTACACTTCTACATCACCTTTTGATCTGTCAAAAAACTGTCACTATCACTTTGTCAACTATTCAGAAAAGTGATAATGATTCGTTGATAGCAGGAAGATGTGTTTCGTTGATAGCTTTATTCTTCATTCCGTTGATGGTATATTCTTCATTCCGTTGATAGACTAATCTTCATTCCGTTGATAGACTAATCTTCATTCCATTGATAGACTAATCTTCATTCCGTTGATAGACTAATCTTCATTCTGTTGATAGACTAATCTTCATTCCGTTGACATGTCTTCACTTAGGCAAAATTACAAGGCACAATATATTTACACTTAACCAACCTATTTTGCCTATCTAGTACATAGTCAACATGACTTAGAAAACCTATCTAATACCTACAACAAATGTATATCAACCAGTGAAGTATTGTACAGTGCAATTGCTACATCACTCATTTCGTTGATGAGCTACCTGTCAACGGAAGCTGCAAAGCATACTATTCCGTTGACAGTTACAAAAATGACTTAATACAAAATCTACTAAGTGTTTTTATAATTATCATCAAGAACAACATATTCCTAACAATCTCCCCCAATTTATGACTGATAGAATAACAACCATAAATCAAGAGCCTTGATGATAACAAAAACATTTAGACAAATTATAAATTACAAAAGTAGAATTTGTATTGAGCTACATGATTTATTGAAAATTGACTGAACACAAATTAGAAATTCTTACAATACAAGTGCACAGAGCTGCTCCTCTAGCCTGAGCAGATTTATCAACTTTGTCTCTGTGGCCTTGTTTTCTTCCCCTTCCTTGCATTGTTCTCCTCAATCTGAGTTTGGAGCCTCCTGTAGAAAATCTTCTCTTCTTCATCTTGTTCACCCAACTTGGATTGCATGAATCTTAGAGTTTCATTAGATGCCTTTTCCAATTGGTCCTCCATTCTGAAGAATCTTCTGCAGTTGTCCTTGTCTCTGAATTCCATCATCCAAAAGGGTTGGAGATGAATTTTCTTTCCTGATCGAGGGACCTTTAGAACCCTGGGAAGTGCATCAGGTTTGTTCCAGCTAGCTTTGACTTGACAAATCTTGGAGACAACCTCAGACTTGGCAGTTTTGGAGAACCCAAAATCTCTCTTTAAGCATTTGAACAACACCATCAGTGTCTGATAGTCTCCTCCTAGAATTCTGTGCAGAGGCCAGATTCTTTCCCTTCCACCCTTGTACACAAACACTAATCTCTCTGGTAATCTCTGAGTGGCTGCTATCCCTCTCACTTCTACCAAGTCATCAAGATATAGGTTTAAGTCAGACTCCTCCTTTATGTCAGCAATGTAGATGAAGTCCTCTGGGTTTGTTGGTGGTTTCTCAACCTGTGGCCTCCTCACAAAAACTGGCTTAGCCTTAGAAACCTTCTGCTGTGATTTCTTCTTTGCATCCATCTCAATTAGAAATTTGGGAAAATTAGCTTCATCAAACTCAAAAGGCTCTTCCTTTGGCACAATTGGTTGATCATGAAAATTAACAGGATGTTTAGGATCACAAGCTAATTTTCCTCCAATGCTTTGATCTGAAAAAGTTGAAGGCACAACTGTTACAGGGGCATCTGTTATAGTGTCTTGAGAATCATCCTTATCAAAGGCCAAGTTTCTTTTAGCCCTTGCCTTGGGCTGCCTTGTACTTTTTCTCTTTTCCTTTGCATCCTCAGCTTCAACCCTAGCTCTTTCTTCTTGCTGTCTTTCCTCTTCATCAAGAGCTTGGGCAACTGCAAGAGCTTCCATGTCTGCCCTAGCTGATTCCTCAGCTTTAGCTTCAGCAAAATTTGGGTGACCAGCCCAAACACAAATCTCTTGCTCATTCCTGTAGATTATTGCTCTTTGCTTCCTTATCTCAGGCACATTGCTTTCCTTGCATTTTATGATAAGTTCACTCAGAATCTTGAACTCATCTGGGAATGGAGGTGGATAGAATGTCCTAGCAATATTCTTGCCCTTTGGTTTAGCTGGGGATTTTGGAGATAAACATCTTTGAAGAGTAGCTGAGTCCACATCTCTAATACATGAAGTTTGTCCCTTTTCTTTTCTTGGACCAGTAATCACTCCATGTAGAAGATTCTTTAGATCATAAGAAGATTTAGTCTGTGGCTCCAATTCCATTGACACTAAGACCATGACATTCGTTGATGATGGGATGGGCGCATCCGTTGATGTAGAAGTAGCTTGATCCGTTGATGGATGTTTGTTTCTTGCAGTTTCATCTATCTTCTTAACCCTTGCATCAATGCTAGACCATTGTTCTTTAATCTGTGCATCAAGTTGTATCCTCATAGATGCCTGTTGAATCAGGTCAATGCCATCCAATTTATCCTTTAGTGACTCCCCCATAGCTAATGGCTCCTGTGGTAAAGAAATGGCTGGGACCATAACTTTCGTGACTTGAATATGAAGCTCCTTAGATTTCTCCCCCTTTTTGTTATCATCAAGAGTAATAACAGGGAGACCTTGAGCTGCCACTTGCTGAGTCAAAAGTTGAGTTTGCTTCTCCTGTGCCTGCTGCATTTGAGTTAATGTGGCTTCCACTTTGTCCACCCTAGAAGTAAGAGTTTTCAAGGTAGTTGCCACCTCATTATCCTTGTTGAAGAAGGTGGTCATCCTGGCAACAGTGAGAAGTGGGAGTTTTTCATCAAGCCTCCTATCTATGGAGTTCTTTAGATTTTCAAAGGAGTCCTTGATTTCCCTAGCTTCAATCCTGGTCTGCAGCATCTGTAGCCTCTGAATCTCCAAAGAGTCCATTATAGCCTTGTAGAATTTCTTGTCATTGTCTTTAGCAGACTCATGAGCCAGGTAAGCCTCATTGTACTGCCTAGAAATTGCAGCATCCAGGCTATGATTTCCATGCAAGTTTTGAGAAAGCCATCTTGGAGTAGGAGGCACTACAGAAGTCCCAGTCTGTGAAGAAACAGCCACCTGTAGATCAGCATCCTCATCACTTGAAGAATCATCATACTCAAAACTTCCACCAGCTTCTGGAGACAAATTGTCAAGTGCATCCTTAGCCCTCATCATGGATGCAGTTGTATGAATAAGATTAAGTGACCTCTCTGCCTCCACATTGCCCTGTTGAGCCATTAGTTGATAGGCTGGCACAGGATGAGTAAAGGTTTCAGGATCCAGAGAAATACTATCCAGAGTCTGTTGATAATGCTCTTGGAAAGTCAGTTCCCTTTCACCCTCATTAACCTTCATTGACTCACTAGCAATGGCTGCTTCCTCCCTTATTTCTCCTGTAGTCCCTTTTCTCTCTCCACTCTTTTCTTGCATCATGGGCTCCCCATGGCTCACACCTCTCACACCCTCACCTTCACCTACTAAGGTGGAACTCTCAATCTCTCATTTTGCCTGACTGGAAGAAATAGCCAGCCTCTCACTCACATCCTCTCCTTTTGTCTGGCTGCAAGCCAACCTCTCAGATTCACTCCCTTTCAACCCTAGAAGTGTTTCAACTACCACTAGATCATCTGCACTAGTTGTGTGAACAACTTGATTTTCAATAAAAGGTGCAGAATGAACTATCAACGGAATGGTAGTTTGAACTGTCAACGGTATGGATACCGTTGATGGAGAAACACTTGTCAACGAAAGAGACTGTTTCGTTGATGAAGTCAAGAAAGGATTTTGAGAAAGTGAAATTACAGTAGAATCTGTGGTGATTGATTTTAAAGATGGTTCCACAGATCCTCTTGTAGCTTCAGAAAAAGATGATTGGTGGCCCAACAAATCACTTAACAAGTGATGACCACCAATTTTAGAGTGGGGCTTCTCCAAGAATAGAGTTGGAGAATCAGGAATAGATGTATGGATCATATCCACATCTAATGACTGTGTTGGTGAATTTTGTAGAGGTGTCTCAATATTAATATTGAAAGAGTGGGACTGTAACCCCATAGTAAAAATTGGGGCTACATCAAACTGAATTTGAGAAACTGGAATTGTTGCTTCCAGTGTGTGTGCACCCTGTGTGACATGGGATTTTTGTCTTACCCTTCTTTGGTATTGGGAGATAGCTGTTTGGGAGCTAGATGTGTCCCTTACCCTTTTGGAGTGTGCTATTGGAGGAGAGCTTGTTTCAATAACTACATCCTTTTAAGAGGATGTAGTTAGACTTGAGCTTAAATCCTTTTTACTCATTGTGTCTTGTTAGGAAGACACAATGGGGCTTAGTTGGGTCTCACTTATCTCTCCCACCTTATTCTTAGGTTTTCTTTGATTTTCACCCCTTCCCTCACCTCTCACACCATCTGCACCACTCCCTTTAGGTTTTGTAGTGGATTTTACAACAGGTGCCTTTTGAGAAGCATCTGAGGTTGGCTTGGAGGATTTCTTAGATTTTGGTTTTGTTGCAGGGGCAGGAGCCTGTTGGGTCACAACTACAGACTCCATAGCAACAGAAGTGGGTGAAATAGTAGAAGTAACAGTTAAACTAACAGGGTTAGAAGTGGTTACCTCAATTATGGGAAGATACACCACTGGGACATCACCATTGTGATTGAGCCTCAGGATGTCTGTCAAGACCCTCTTCTCTTGTACAAAGCAGTTAAACCTGGAATTTGGGTTAGAGATAACCAATGGTGCTGGACTAACATGGTTAGCCAACATCATTAGAAATCTAACATAATAGATATTATTTTTCCTATTAGCCTTATCACCCAACTTAGCACCAAATTCATACATAAGTTGGGTGCTAAAGTTATAATATCTATCAGTTAAGAGCATGGTAAACAGAATCAAAATTGAGTTACTTAATGCATCAAAATAACTGATTTTACCAGAAAAGACCTTAATGAATGCATCAGCTAAGTAACTATATTCCCTGACCAAACCTCTCCTAATTATCTTGCCCAAATTATCAGTTGGCAAAGAGTAATTTATAGAATTAAGCATGTTAACAATTTCAGTATTTGAAGGTAAAGCTAAGCAGTTATTCTCAGGAATGTGAATGCATGCTTGCAAAACATCTGAATTGACAATATACTCTTTACCTTGAATGGTGAATTGCAAAGTGCAGTTTGTCCCACTATACTCGCAGGAGGTCCAAATCTCCTCTATGATTTCATTGTAAAGCGGAGTGGAGTGAAACATCGCGTAACTGAGCTTGCAATTCATCAGGAAATCCATCATCTTGTGAAAGATTTTGTTCGGGCTTTCCTTGACAACAAATGGAATGGAGTTGTTCTTCTCGTAAATGAACCCTCCAGCTGACATGAGTTTGACTATGGGTGCCATTGTTGAGTGAAGAAAAGCTCGAACTTTGTTTTGCTTTGAGAGAGAAGAAGTAAGAAAGCCTTTGGAAATTTTGAGAGCAAGGTAGAAAAAAATTAAAGAAAACAAAATTTCTTAAATACTCCCCCAAAATTTCTCAAAAATTAAGTCCAATAATAAATATAAATTACTGGATTGGCTTAAAAATCTAACCGTTACAATTAAAATATTACCATGATTTATACTTATAGGGGTGTATGCATAAATTGTGGTAAAGAGACGTACAAATTCAACGGTTCAGATTAACCACGCTATATCAACGAATCAGAATTGGGCATTTAAGGTCCCGTCTATTTCGTTGATAAAGCTGCGTTTTGTTGACATAAAAAGTGCTGTCAACGAAACACCCAGAAAAATGCTAAGACTGTCAACGGAATGAGGCATTCGTTGACATAGTAATTTTGACTTAGACAAAATTTCACTTTTTCCTGAGAAAATTAATTCACAGAAAATCATAGCAAATTTCTGGCTGCAAATTAACTTGCAAAAATCTCAAAAATAATTAAGAGAAATTTAGCATACCTAGCTCACTTACTAGTCTTGAGAATGTTGATTCATCAAGTGGCTTGGTAAAGATGTCTGCAAGTTGTTGTTCACTTGGAACAAAATGTAACTCCACAGTACCATTCATAACATGTTCTCTAATGAAATGATACTTGATGTCAATGTGCTTGGTCCTTGAATGCTGCATTGGATTCTCAGTAATGGCAATGGCACTAGTGTTGTCACAGAAGATAAGAATTTTCTCAACTCTTAATCCATAATCAAGTAGTTGATTTTTCATCCATAAAATCTGTGCACAACAACTTCCAGCTGCAATGTATTCAGCCTCAGTTGTGGAGGTAGAAACTGAGTTTTGTTTCTTGCTGAACCATGACACAAGCTTGTTTCCTAGGAATTGACAGGTGCCAGTTGTGCTTTTCCTGTCAATTTTACATCCTGCATAATCTGCATCTGAATAACCAATTAGTTCAAAGCCAGATTCTCTAGGATACCAAATGCCGAGGTTTGGTGTTCCTTTGAGATATCTGAAAATTCTTTTAATAGCAACTAAATGGGATTCCCTAGGGTCAACCTGAAATCTAGCACATAGATAAGTAGCAAACATAATGTCAGGTCTACTAGCTGTTAAATATAAAAGTGAGCCTACCATGCTTCTGTAACTTGAAATGTCCACAGGTTTTTCCTTAGTATTCAATTCAAGTTTGGTGGCAGTAGGCATGGGAGTTTTGGCAGGAGAGCATTCCATTAAGTTAAATTTCTTTAACAAATCATGAATATACTTTGTTTGACTAATGAAAATACCTTCATTAACTTGATTTACTTGCAGACCAAGAAAATAAGTTAATTCTCCCATCATGCTCATTTCATATTTACTTTGCATAAGCTTGGCAAACTTTTGACAAAGTTTTTCATCTGTAGACCCAAAAATTATGTCATCTACATAAATTTGAACAAGTATAGTAGAGCCATTCACAATCCTATGAAAAAGAGTTTTATCTACAGTACCTCTAGTGAAGTGATTCTCGAGGAGGAATTGTGAAAGTGTGTCATACCAGGCTCTAGGTGCTTGTTTCAAACCATAGAGTGCTTTGAGGAGGAAGTACACATATTCTGGAAAATCATCATCTTCAAAACCAGGAGGTTGACTTACATACACCTCCTCTTCCAATTCCCCATTCAGAAAAGCACTCTTCACATCCATTTGATAGACCTTGAAGTTGGCATGGGCTGCATAGGCTAGGAAAATCCTTATTGCTTCTAGACTTGCAACAGGAGCAAAGGTTTCATCAAAGTCAATTCCCTCTTCCTGTGAGTAGCCTTTTGCAACCAATCTAGCTTTGTTCCTTGTGACTGCCATTTTCATCCATCTTGTTTCTGAACACCCACTTTGTGCCTATAACACTCCTGTCCTTAGGCTTGGGCACCAGCTTCTAAACTTTGTTTCTCTCAAATTGTTTTAGCTCCTCTTGCATAGCTAAGACCCAATCTGGATCTAGAAGTGCATCCTCAACTTTCTTTGGCTCATCTTGAGACAGAAAGCTACTATATAGACATTCCTCTTGAGTTGCTCTTCTAGTTTGGACTTTTGAAGAAACATCACCTATAATGAGTTCAAAGGGATGATCTTTAGTCCATTTCCTTGAGGTAGGTAGATTAGCTATAGAAGATGTAGCTTCGTGATCATGATTGCCTTGATTAGATATTTGTCCTTGAGAAACACCCCCTGAGTTTATTGTTCCTAAGTGATCATTCCTAGAAACATTTCCATGACTGTCAACGGAATGCCTGTTTTGACTGTCAACGAAATGCTCATTTTGTGTGTCAACGAATCTTCCACCATTACTGTCAACGGAATGACCATTTGGTCTGCTAGCAGCTATTCTTTTCAATCTTAATGCAGTAATTTCATCTTCACTACTGCTTTCATCTGTGCTAGACACAACAACTTTAGGCTGTTTCTCAATAGCCTTAACATGATTCACTTGATCTCCTTCCTCATTCTCAAAAGAAAGACTTTCATGGAAACCTTCATCACAGAGACCTTGAATTTTGAGATCATCAAAAACAACATGTATAGATTCCATAACAATGTTGGTTCTGAGATTATAGACTCTGTAAGCTTTCCCTGCTGCATATCCCACAAATATTGCTTCATCTGCCTTTGCTTCAAATTTCCCCAAATGCTCAGCTTGATTTCTCAGAACAAAGCACTTGCATCCAAAGACATGAAGAAAATCCAATAGTGGCTTCTTTCTTTTGAGTAGTTGATAAGGGGTCATTCCCTTGGCTTGATTAATCAAAGAAATATTTTGAGTGAAGCAAGCTGTGTTAACTGCCTCAGCCCAGAAATAAGTTGGTAACTTTGATTCATCTAGCATTGTCCTTGTAGCTTCAATAAGTGTTCTGTTTTTCCTTTCAACTACACCATTTTGCGGTGGTGTCCTTGTTGCTGAAAATTCATGCAAAATACCATTTTCTTCACAGAACATCTTCATAGTTGAATTCTTGAATTCTGTCCCATTGTCACTCCTAATCCTTCTTACTTTAAAATCAGGATGATTGTTTACCATCTTGATGTGATTGATAATGATTTCACTTGCCTCATCTTTGGAGTGCAAAAAGAAAGTCCATGTAAATCTAGAAAAATCATCAACAATCACAAGACAGTATTTCTTCTTTGAAATGGACATGACATTTACAGGGCCAAATAGATCCATATGAAGCAACTCAAGCTGCTGGACAATTGACGACTCTGTCTTGCTTTTGAATGATGCCTTCTTTTGTTTCCCTTTTTGACAGGAATCACACAAACAATCCTTTGAGAATTCCACCTGTTGAATTCCTCTAGCAAGATCTTTCCTCACCAAGTCATTCATAACCTTAAAATTCAAATGAGACAATTTCTTGTGCCATAGCCAACTTTCATCCTTGCTTGCCTTGCTGAAAAGACAAGTGATGGTGTCTGGACTTGTGCTACTAAAGTCAGCAATGTACACATTCCCTCTTCTGAATCCAGTCATTACCACATTGTTGTCTCCACCTTTAGAAACAACACAGGCTTCTTTTGAAAAAGTAACTAAAAATCCTTTGTCACAAAGTTGGCTGATACTAAGCAAATTGTGCTTAAGACCATCCACCAATGCAACCTCATCTATGATGACATTCTCTTTTGAAATCAAGCCATATCCCTTAGTGTAGCCTTTGCTGTCATCTCCAAAAGAAATACAAGGGCCAGCTCTTTCCTGGAACTCTGTGAGCAGGGTAGAATCACCAGTCATGTGTCTTGAACAACCACTATCCAAGTAACAAAGATTCCTTTTGTCTCCCTGCACACAATAAAATCAAATCAAGTTGATTTTGGTACCCAAGTTTCCTTGGGTCCTGTTTTGTTAGCCTTTG
Organism: Heracleum sosnowskyi; assembly: GCA_030848705.1. Lineage (NCBI taxonomy): Eukaryota > Viridiplantae > Streptophyta > Magnoliopsida > Apiales > Apiaceae > Heracleum > Heracleum sosnowskyi. Next base: position 80,652,213 of record CM061238.1, read on the forward strand.
ATTTCTTCTTTACATCATTTTTCACCTTGGGCTCAGATTGAGTTAAATCAACCTTTACCTTTGGTGTTGATTTCTGAGGGTTGCTCACATTTTCATTCATAGCATGCATATTTGGAGGAACAAGCATGTTATTCACATTCCATGGCATTTGTGGCACATTAAACATATTCATGTATGGGTTAGGCACAAATGGCATACTAGCATATGGATTCTGAAATTGTGCATATGGAGCAAACACATTAGGCATAACAGGCATAGAGACATTCATTATAGGCTTAGGCATTTTCACATTAGTAGACTTCTTAACAGATTTGCAATTAGCAGATAAATGACTAACACTACCACAATTGACACATGTTTTTCTAGGAGCATACTTATCAGGTGTGTAATTGTTATGTTTGTTATGTTGGGAACCACGGACTTGGGGTTCTACTACATTTTATGATACACAATTAAGGAGTGCGAAAAGAAAATCACCTTGTTAACGGTTGATTCCACGCTCTTCTATTGTATTCCCAAATTCCCTTGAGCGAAGTGTGGCCTCCGTCTTCTCAAGTTAACCTCTCTTCTTGCTCCTAGGTGGCTACAATATTTTTCTTAACCAACCCTATCAAGAAGAGAATAAGAATATATATAGGGCTACAATAGGGATCATGGATAATTAGGTTGGGCCTTTTAATTACATCCTGGGCCTAGCCCAATGTAATTAAATATTAATTCAATCCACTAAAGAATTAATATTTGCACTACCTTTCCTAATACCGCAACTTAATTAATTAATTCGGTTCCAATATTATTTGCTTATTAAATTCCCCATGTTTAAAATAGCGCATGCCCATTAATTAAATAAATTACTGATAATTCATTTAATTAACATCTTATATCCTTGATCATCCACTCTACCTTTATTTAATTATGCCGGAATAAATCCACCTGCAGGGTTTCACATAATTAAATCCTTTTGAGCTTTCAAGGGGATATCATTAACCCGAATATTATCAGGACACAGATTCCTTCAATAAATAATATTCACCATATATATTATTCCATCACCCAAAATATAATGATATAATTCAAAAGAATTATTTCATATATAAATCAAAGCATGTAAATAATATACACGTGTCAATTACTATATCCGGATTAAGAACCTAAGCATTAATAATAACATAGAATCTTAGTTCACCTTCTTAATCAGTTTAAGGGAACAATTCTAAATTTGATCCTGTTCAATATACACAAAGTATACAAGTATTATTTAATAGTCAAGATAAACTATTCCCAAATAATACTTCAGTTATTCTAGTGGTTTGTCTAATTCCACTTAAACTGTGAACCCTTTATATTATATATAGACACTGATAATTTAATCTTCTGTTATCCCATTTGATACTAAATTATCCACAATATATAATAAATAGACAATGTAAAAATATGCAATCAAGATTCTCAATAAAATGGACAATGTTTATATACTACTAATGAATAGTTTAGTATAAAACCCAACAATCTCCCACTTATACTCAAACTATTCTTTGAGTATATCAGTGTTTATTAATATAATCCGCTACCAGTTTAAATAACTATTCCGTGACCAGACATCTGACTCCTATCTCCTCCACGTGTTCTTCAAAAACCTTAGCTGGTAAACTCTTCGTGAAAGGATCAGCCCGGTTGTCCTTTGATGCTATATCAGTCACAATAATATCTCCTCGCTTAACGAACTGTCGTATGAGGTGATACTTACGCTCAATGTGTTTTGCTGCTTTATGTTCTCGTGGTTCCTTTGTATTTGCAACAGCACCAGTATTATCACAATAAATTGTGATTTGCCGTGGCAAATTAGGAACTACATTCAAATCCAGCAGGAAATTCCGGAACCATATAGCCTCCTTGGCTGCCTCAGAGGCTGCCACATATTCAGCTTCCATGGTTGAGTCTGCGATGCATTTCTGCTTCACACTCCTCCATATTACAGCTCCACCTCCTAAAGTAAAAACACACCCCGAGGTTGACTTCCTCTTATCCCTATCTGTCTGGAAATTTGAATCGGTATATCCCACAGGAAACAAGTCCGAAGCCTTGTAAATTAACATATACTTCTTAGTCCTTCGCATGTACTTAAGTATCGTTTTTACTGCACTCCAATGTTCCTGACCTGGATTGGACTGATATCTACTGACCATGCCTACGGCAAAGCAAATATCAGGTCTCGTGCATAACATAACATACATTAAGCTTCCACATGCTGAAGCATAAGGAACTGCTTTCATGTTCTCTATCTCCTTAGGTGTCTTAGGACACTGCTCCTTTGATAGAGAGACTCCATGTCTAAAAGGTAAATTACCCTTCTTAGAGTCCTGCATGTTAAAACGAGCCAATACCTCATCAATGTACGGTTCTTGAGATAAAGCCAACGTTCTTTTCTTGCGATCTCTTATAATTTTGATCCCAAGAATGTATGCGGCTTCACCTAAGTCTTTCATTTAAAATTGTTTGAACAACCATGCCTTAATAGATGACAACATCTCTACATTGTTTCCAATGAGCAAAATGTCATCTACATATAGTACTAGAAAAACCACTACATTTCCTTCACTTTTCTTATACACACATGCTTCGCTTGGACTCTGATCATAACCATTTGACTGGACGGCCTGATCAAAACGAATGTTCCACTCCCTGGAAGCTTGTTTCAGTCCATAAATGGACTTCTTAAGCTTACACACTAGATGCTCTTGGCCCTCTTTGATGAATCCCTCTGGTTGCTACATATGGATGTTTTCATCAAGACTTCCATTTAGGAAAGCTGTCTTGACATCCATTTGCCAAATCTCATAATCGAGATGAGCTGCTATAGATAAAAGAATCCGGATTGACTTAAGCATGACTACCGGAGAAAAGGTTTCCTCATAATCAATTCCTTGTTTCTGAGTATACCCTTTCGCAACAAGTCTTGCTTTCCAGGCTTTCACCTTTTTTGTCAGATCCTCTTTTTCTTTTGTAGATCCACTTGCATCCAATGGGTTTTACACCATTGGGTGGTTCCACGAGATCCCAAACTTGATTGGAATACATAGATTCCATCTCAGATTGCATAGCCTTTTTCCAAAGATCTGCATCCTTATCTTGCATTGCTTCTTCGTATGTCCTGGGATCCTCATCATGTTCACCAGAGACTAAGTCCGAAGACTCTCCCAAAAACATGAACCTCTCAGGTTGTTTAACAACCCTCCCACTACGACGAAGCATTGGTGTGGTATTAGTGATGGGGTGTTCATTTATTTGTGGTTGTTCTACTTGTACCGGTGGCATATTAGAATTATCTTGTCCTCCCACTATTTCCTCTAAAATAACAGTACTCATGGGTTTGTGATTCATTATATAGTCTTCTTCTAAGGATCTAGCATTGGTGCTTACAATGATATCCCGATCCTTAGGACTATAAAACAAATACCCTTTTGTTCCCTTGGGATAACCCACAAACAGCCTCACTTCTGTACGAGAATCTAACTTAGTCACGTTCTTGTTCAGCACATGTGCTGGACAACCCCAAATCCGAATGTGTTTCAAACTAGGTTTGGTACTAGTCCACAATTCTTTTGGAGTTTTTGGAACTGACTTAGAAGGTACCAAGTTTAGAAGATAAGCCGCTGTTTCTAGAGCATGCCCCCAAAACGACTTGGGTAAATTCGAATAACTCATCATCGATCTAACACTCTCTAAAAGAGTCCGGTTCCTTCTTTCTGCTACACCATTCTGCTGAGGTGTGCCAGGTGCAGTCAACTGGGATGAAATCCCATGTTCTGATAAATATTCTCTAAATTCTCCAAGCAGGTATTCGCCCCCACGATCTGATCGTAGTGACTTGATACATTTTCCTGAATGTCGCTTCTCCGCACTTGCTTTGTACTCTTTGAATTTTTCAAAGCACTATGACTTGCGGTGCAACAGATAAATGTATCCATATCTCGAATAATCATCAATGAAAGTGACAAAATATTCATACCCACCTCTCGCTTGGATATTCATAGGTCCACATAAATCAGTATGAACCAATTCTAACACATCTTTGGCTCTATTTCCTTTTGCCTTAAAAGGTCTACTGGTCATTTTTCCTTCCAAGCAAGATTCACAGACTGGAAATGGCTCCACTGCCAACGAGCCTAAAGGCCCATCTACTACCAATCTTTGAATCCTCCTCAAGTTAATATGACCTAATCTCAAGTGCCAAAGATATGTTTGGTTCAATCCAGAAGGTTCCTTTCTTTTACTAGAGGTAGAAAATGTATTATTAATTTCACTTGGTTGCAGCATTGGTACTATAGGATCAATAATATATAAATTGTCTTGCAATGTACCAGAACATATAACTCGTTTATTCATCATAATGGAAACATTATGATCCAAACAAACATTATAACCATCCATAGCAAGTTTAGAAACCGAAATTAAATTCCTTCTAAATGAAGGTACATAAAGACAATTATTCAAAACCAAAATCCTATCATAACCAAAAGATAAAGAAATAACTCCAACTGCAACCACTGCTACTTTCGTAGCATCTCCCATGAACACATATATCTCGTCATCTCTAAGCAGCCTGGTTTTCTGGAACCCCTGCATGGAATTACAAACATGATCAGTGGCTCCTGTGTCTACACACCAAGTGCTCGTAGACATAGCCGCTATATATGTTTCCGTAACAAGAGAAAAAGACATACCAGCATTGTTCTTCTTAGAAAGAGGACAATCCTTTTTCCAGTGACCCGACTGCTTGCACTTGAAGCACTTGCCCTTAGGCTTCTTCACTGAATTCTGAACTCCCAATGGTTTCACAACTTTCTGTGTCTGAACCTTCTTCTTCTTCTTTCCTTTCGGTTTTGAAGAAGAAACTTTCTCAGCCACATTTACCTGAACATGCTGCTGAAATAATGATTCCGCTGCCTGAAGCTCTGTCAGAAGTTCTGCTAAGACTATACAACTTCTTGTTCATGTTGTAATTCAAGCGAAACGGCTCAAAGCTTTTGGGCAAACTCATAAGTATGATATCGACCTGCGTTTCCGCATCAATATCAGCACCAAGGACCTCTAGTTCATTTATATGAGACATCATCAGAAGAACATGGTCCCTTACAGGTGTTTTTTCAGCCATCTGAGTGTTCATTAGAGACTTCATTGCTACTTGCCTAGCAGCCCTATTCTGATCTCCGAAAAGCTCCTTGAGGTTATAGAGCATATCTGCAGCAGTGGTCATGGCCTGATGCTGATGTTGCAAAACACCCGACATGGCTGCCAGAATGTAACATCGCGACATCTCATCTGCCTTAGTCCACTTCTTAAAATACTCTTTTTCCTCATCCGGAGCATCGGCAGCAGGCTGTTCCGGTTTGGGTTCAATAGTACAGAATTTAAACTCTTAAGCAGTCAACACTATGTCCAAATTGCGTTTCCATTCAATATAGTTAGGTCCGGTAAGTTTGTTATCCTTAAGTATGGTGAAAAGTGGATTAAAGCCCATTCTATCCTGAGAATCATGCATATAACACTTAATCAGAAAATTGCATATATCTTAAAACCTATTTGTTTCCTCTAACAATTAATTAAAATTAATGCACTAATATTTAAATTCCACAAATATTGGTACGTCATGATGGGTGACATATATACCATTTAAATTTAAATATTACTTCGGTCCTACTACTAAATAATACGCCACGTTAGGGTGGACTATATATTATCTTTCATAGCTAAGTGTATACCATTATTTAGATCTTAAATTGCCTTTAGTCAGACCCATCCGTTCGATGTATCAATGGATAAATCCCAGGTGTTTTCGGTGAAGTCACAGACGGACTCGCTTAAGAACACAACCCCTAAGACAGAAATATCCATTATCAACATCAATCAAGGAATGTCCAACTTTTTTCTCGAATTCTATGAAACTTGGTATGTCACGATGGGGTGAACTTACCTTTCAATATTCGTGATTAACTTAAGAAGATTGTCCTAGTAATACCCTTAACACTACCCAGACGTCATAAATCATATGCCACGATGGGTGACATATATCCAATTCATAATCGTCCTAGTGTTAAATTACATACAACCAATAATGGATGACCATGGGATCTAATATCAAATTAATTCCCTCTCCCACTTAGTATTTTAACATGAGTAATTTTATCTAGATGCATCGCCCTATGTTATTTCTTCGAGGTCCACATGTTATCAAAATAACAATACAAAGAACACATAACATAGCATAGCATGCATCTCTACATAATTAAATGGGGCCTATGTCATTATAATTATGTCTAACATGCATTCCAAATACACACATAATTTAATAACATAAAACATTTAATTAAAGCAATAAATGAAAATTTATGTCCATGTCGTCCTATTTATGTTAACCATGCAATTGAAATTACACACATAATTAACAACACACATAATAATTATTTAATGCAATAATTAAAATTAAATAGCAGAAAAATTAAAATAAAAAATAAATCCACTATTATGGCCAAAAAAAAATTTCATCCGAAAATCCTGCGAAAACTTCAACTCGCTGTTTGAGGGTCTAAACGAGCTCAGACGCACATGAAACTTTGACAACGTCACTTTTCAATCGTGTAGAACATTGAAATCCCTTTCCGAAAAGGTATTACTCATCGAAATACGACACCGTATGAAAAAGTTACAACAGTTCGAAGTTGCATAGGCGAAATCTTGTAGCATCAACGGAAGAACTTTGTTTTCTTGCAACTCCGTCGATCAAATAGTTACATACAACATAACATACCTATTCTATTACATCAGATCATAATCTAACATGAATACAAATCATGATTACAAGATTACAAAATCATAATAGAAAACAAAACTAGCACGATCAACCCTCGTGATTTACAACCACGATAAACCACGTGGAAACCAAAACAAAAAATAACCACGATTAAACCACGTGGGATCCAAACACATAATTAAAATAAAACGAGGCCATAATAGTGGATACTAAACAACCTGCAAAAGATTATTATCCAAGCATACCACTATACATACATAACCAATTTTAATTACGACATGGACATTAACTCCTTATATATAATAAGTGTAAGGGAGATCTTATCCAAAACTTTGGTTGGTCACTGTACTACCAAAAGTATACGATCCGTTGGATTATTAAACTATAAATCTTCAAATCAATGAGGACCGTCAGATATAATATTAAAAAATTGTATTTGATTATTAATAGGATAGTATTTAAAAACTAAAAGATGTATTTTGATAATTTAAACCAATTATAAATAGGTTTTCTATATTGAATAGAAATCTTTATGTAAAAATTCGTAATTATCTTTTCTCTTCAGTTTATGGATAGTTCCAGTTAGATAATAATTATTAAACCATCATTAAATTAAAGATAAATTTGTAAGCTTCGCGTGGGCTGTAAAATCGTTAAAATCTGTTGTCTAAAACTCAAGATAGAGCCCAAACAGTAAAGTTATTATCTAAATTTTAATAAATATATTTTTATTATTGTAGCACCAATTTAATTTGTTTTCCTAATTCTTTTAAATTTATAAATTCTATGTTTATTTCAATAAAATATTAAAACCAATTTAAGAAAAAATTAAAATCGTTCGTCCGTGTACGATTACGACCAAATTAATAATTATAGTTAGATCTTAAATAGATCGATGAGAATTGTTAGATCTAATATTAAAAAGTGTATCTGATTAATAATAGAATTATATTTAAATACTAAAAAGTGTATTTTGATAATTTAAAATTTTTCTATGTAGAAATTCTTAAATATAGTTTCTCTTGAATTTATGTATAGTTCCAGTTAGATAATAATTATTAAACCAAATATGAAGATAACAATTCATATCGATTACAATGATACGCGTGTACCGTACGTGGAGAACTCATGTACATGAATAAATTTAAACACTTTTTTTTCTGAAGTAACATAACAATTTGATTAATACAAATTATAATTATATTATTTTACATATAACAAACATAAAAGGATAATATCAAAATATTATTAAAATATTAAGGGTTTCATATTCATAAACGATAATTTTGAATATAATACTTTTATTAAAATGTGTATTTGATTAAAGTTAGGATTATATTTAAATACTAAGAAGTGTGCTTTGATAATTTAAACCAATTATGAATTGATTTTCTATATTGAATTGAATTCTTTATGTAAAACTTCTTAACAATCTTTTCTTTTCAGTTAATTTTATGAGTAGATCAACTGGTCAAGTTAGATAATAATTATTCAACCATCATTAAATTAAAGATAATTTCGTTAGTTTCGCATGGATTGTAAAATCGTAAAAATTCAATTTCTAAAACTCAGGATATAGCCCAAATAGTAAAGTTTGTATCTAAATTTTAATAAATATTTTTTTATTATTGTAGCACCAATTTATTTATTTTTCCACTAATTCTTTTAAATATAGAGAAATTTTATGTTTCTTTCAAAAAAGTATCAAAATTAATTAAGAACAAATTCAAATCGATAAAGAATATAATAATATCAGAATAAAATTTTATATAATCATAACATAATTTTTATTATGTTTAATAATTTTTAAGTAATAATGTATTTTAAAATTTTATATACACTGTAAATAAAACCGAAACATTAAAAGTAAAAGCAGTTAGTAAGATACTTATATCATTATATATTTGATATCCTTATTATATTAAATCCTTATATATAATAATCATAATAGGGATCTTATCCAAAATTTTGGTCGTAGATAACCAAATTAATAAGGACCGATCTTAACTAGATAAATGAAAATCGTTAGATCAAATATTTAAAAAGTGTATTTTATTAATAACAGGATTATATTTAAATTCTAAAAGGTGTATTTTGATAATTTAAACAAAATATACCAAATATAAATAAGTTTTCTATATTGAATAGAATTATCCATGTAAAAAATTCGTGATTTTCTTTTCTCTTCCATGGATAATTCCAGTTAGATAAAAATTGTTAAACCATCTTTTAATTAAATATAATTTAGTTATCTTCATGTGGGGTATAAAATCGTCAAAATCTTATTTTTAAAACACAAGATAAAGCCCAAATTAGTAAAGTGAATATTTAAATTCTAATAATAATTATTATGTCATCATTATTTTAATACCAATTTAATTACTTTTTTCTAACTATTTTAAATTTAGAAATCTATGTTTAAAAATTAAAATCAATCTAAGAAAAATTCAAATCAACAAAGAATATAATAATACGAGGATAAAATTTTATAAAATTGTGCATATTTTTAATCCTATTTTCTTAAGTTTTAGATCATAACTAATCAAGTATTATTTATTATTAAATAATAAATTATACGTAAATGGTGATTTTGTTTTATAAGAACTCATAGATACCTAATTTCATTGTTAGCAGTACTATATTCATATTAAAAAAAAATCGTATTTGAAATTTTAGATTCAGCTATAGAGGCCAAACTTTTTTAACATATATACATTGTAAATTATTAAATTCGAAACTTTAAAAGTTTCTTAATCAATTAGTATAATACTTTTCTGAAAAATCGTACTTTACAAAAAATATTATCAAATAACCTATGTCTGCAAGAAAAAAAATGAAAAAATTCTTTATTTTTTTTTAAAAAAACTATAAATTTTAATATGTTGTTGGTAGATTCAAAACTTAGATCATGATAATTTTACTGTTATATCTAACGTTTTTCAACAATTTAATTTGAAACATCCAACGATTATGGATTGAGTGATCAAACAAAGCGACCAAACTTATAAGGAAGCTTTCATTATTTAGTCTTTAATATAATAACATAGATATTTATAGGATATACTATAAAAAATGAATTTTATACAGAATTTTGATCGTTACCGTGTACTACTTTAAAAGAAGACTATTACAAAAAAAATTATATTTTTATTGATAATTTATTTTCTCAAAAGTTCAAAGTTCCCGCATCTTTAACATATTACAAAAAAGAGTATGTTATTCCCAAATGACCTAACAGAATTGTAGAAGGGGGGGGGGGGGGGGGTTGAATACAATTCTTGATATTTTCTTGAAACTAAACACTTTATGAAATTAAACTGAACTGAATAAATAAAAACACAAGATATAAATAATTCAGTTGGATTGTTTGATGATCCAACTGAAGTGTTTTTATTGCGGAAATAATCTGTGATACAAATGTTCACAGCTGCTCAGTTACAATGTTGTAGAGAAGAAATGCTCTCAAAAATAGCTAATACAATCTATGTGTTTTTCTTCTCTCTTTCTAAAGTGACTGCTACACTTGGTTATAAATCCCAAGTTTACAATTCTACATTTGGTTAAACTAATGAATAATAGAAGTAACCATCAGTAGCTTGCTTTTCATTCCTTTTGTCCATTGGTCCTTGGAGATCTTTGCTTTTGTCTTTATGCTCATTATAATCATTCCCAAGAGCCTTATTGGAAATTAGAATGCTTCCTTATTTCCAGTAACCACTTTGATGGTTTCCAATGCAAAGTACACTTCCATATCTCCTTTTAGATCTGTTCAGTAAACTGTCACTATCACTTTGTCAACTGTTCAAAAAGCAACATTGATTCGTTGATAGCAAGGAGATGTGTTTCGTTGATAGCTTCATTCTTCATTCCGTTGATGGTGTTTCCCTCGTTTCGTTGATGGGTAAACTCCATACCGTTGACAGAGTAATCTTCATACCGTTGACATGTCTTCACTTAGGCAGAATTACAAGGCATAACATATTTACAATTAACCAACCTATTTTGCCTATCTAGTACATAGTCAACATGACTTAGAAAACCTATCTAAAACATATAATAGAATGCCTATCATACTGTGAAGTATTGTACAATGCAATTGCTACAACACTCATTTCGTTGATGAGCTTCCTGTCAACGAAACACTGCTAAGCATGCTATTTCGTTGACAGCTACAAAATTGACTTTACACAAATTCTACTAAGTGTTTTATGCTTATCATCAAGAACAACATATTCCTAACAATCTCCCCCAATTTATGACTGATAGAATAACAGCCATAAATCAAGAGACTTGATGATAACAAAAACACTCAGATACATCATAAATTACAAAAGTAGAAAATGTATTAAGCTTCAGAACTTTATAGACAAAATATAAGACTTACAAGACTAATGCCCACAAGTGCTCCTCTAGTCTGAGCAAATGTTTCATCTGTGACTTCTTTGTGGCATAGTCTTCTTCCCTCTCTTGGAGTTGTTTTCCTCAATCTGGACCTGTAGTCTTCTGTAGAAGATTTTCTCCTCTTCATCTTGATCACCAAGCTTGGATTGCATCAGCTTTAGAGTTTGATTAGATGCCTTCTCCAGCTGGTCTTCCATTCTGAAGAATCTTCTGCAATTGTCCTTGTCCTTAAACTCCATCATCCAATAAGGTTGAAGATGGATTTTCTTTCCTGTTGAGGGAACTCTAAGTATCCTTGGAAGAGCCTCAGGCTTGTTCCAGCTAGCCTTTAACTGACAGATTTTGGAGACCACCTCAGACTTGGCTGTTTTGGTGAAACCGAAGTCCTTTTTCAAGCATCTAAACACTGAGAGTAGTGTTTGATAGTCTTCTCCTAAAATTCTGTAGAGAGGCCACACTTGTTCTCTACCACCCTTGAATGTGAACACTAGTCTTTCAGGCAACTTTTGAGAAGCTGCAATTCCCCTTACTTCCACCAGGTTGTCTAAGTCAAGATGTAGACTGGATTCTTCCCTGATGTCAGCAATGTACATGCAGTCCTCTGGGTTTGCAGGGGGTTTTTGAGATTGTGGCTTTCTCACAAAAACAGGCTTTGCTTTGACAGGCCTCTTCTTTGTCTTCATTGGTTGGTCCTTTTCTAACAGGAACTTTGGAAAGTATGCCTCATCAAAATCAATTGGTTCCTCTTTTGGCATGATTGGTTGATCATGAAAATTGACAGGATGTGCAGGATCACAGGCCAACTTTCCCTCAAAAACTGGATTAGCAATTGTTGGAGGTGCAATAGGTATAGAAGAGTCTGATGCAGTACTCTGAGAATCAGCACTCTCAAAGTCTATGTTTCTCCTAGCTCTCTCTTTGGGTTGCCTTGTGCTCTTCTTTGAACTCCTTTCCTCTCTAGTGCTTTCCTCTTGCTTCCTTTCTTCTTCATCTAGAGCTTGAGCTACTGCAAGAGCTTGCATAGCTGCTCTTTCTGATTCCTCAGCCTTGGCTTCAGCAAAGTTTGGATGACCAGCCCAAACACAGATTTGTTGTCCATTCCTGTAGACAATTGCCCTTTGCTTCCTTATCTCATAATTATTACTTTCCTTGCTTTTTGTGATGAGTAGACCAAGAAGCTTGTGCTCATCTGGATAAGGTGCAGGATAGAAAGTCCTTGCTATGTTTTTGCCCTTTGGTTTAGCAGGGGACTTGGGAGATAGGCTTCTTTGAATTGTAGCTTGTTCCACATCCCTAATGCATGAAGTTTGTCCTTTTTCCTTCCTTGGTCCTTGAGTGACTCCATGTAGAAGGGGCTCTTGGTGATAGAAAGAATTTGTCTGTGGCTCCCATTCCGTTGATGCTAGTGCTATGGCATTCGTTGATGGCTGTTCCGTTGATGGATTTGAGTCCTTATCTTCAGTAATCTTCTTGAACTTTGCTTCTATGTTGGACCAATGTTCTTTGATTTGTTCTGCAAGTCTCATCCTCATAGAAGCTTCTTGTATAAGGTCAATACCATCCTTTTGCTGCTTGCCAAGCTCCCCCATTGCTAATGGCTCCTTTGGTAGGGAAATGGCTGGGACCATAACCTTGGTAATCTGAATGTCTAGCTCCTTAGATTTCTCCCCCTTTTTGTTATCATCAAAAGAGATGGCTGGGAGTCCTTGAGCTGCCACTAGCTGGGCCAATAGTTGAGTTTGTTTCTCCTGTTCCTTTTGCATCTGTGATAGAGTGGCTTCCACCTTGTCCACTCTAGAAGAGAGAGTCTTCAAGGAGGAATCCACTTCAGGTTCTTTAGAGAAAAACCTGTTCATCCTGGACACAGTGAGAAGAGGAAGCTTTTCATCTAGCCTCCTATCATTAGCAGCCCTAAGGTTGCTGATTGAATCCTTGATCTCTGTAGCCTCAATCCTTGTCTGCAACATTTGTAGCCTTTGAATTTCCAGAGAATCCATTATGGCTTTGTAGAATTTCTTGTCCCTTGCTCCTGCAGACTCATGAGCTAGATATGCTTCTTTGTACTGCCTTGTGATAGCAGCATCCAAATTGCTTCTACCATGCATATCTTGAGAAAGCCAGTTTGGTGTAGGAGGCACCACAGAAGTCCCAGTCTGTGTAGTAGTGGCCACCTGTAGAGTGTCACCAAAGCTATCCTCATTATCAGAAAAATCAAAGTCTCCACTTGCTTCAGCTCCTGGAGGTAGATTGGTCAAGGCATCCTTTGCTCTTTGCATTGATGCAGTTGTGTGAATTAGTTGTAGTGACCTCTCTGCCTCCACATTGCCCTGTTGAGCCAAAATTTGATAGGCTGACACAGGATGAGTAAAGGTCTCAGGATCCAGGGAAATACTATCTAGAGTTTGCTGATAAACCTCTTGGAAAGTAAGTTCCCTTTCTCCCTCACTGACCTCCATTAACTCATTAGCAATGGCTGCTTCCATCCTTATTTCTCCTGTAGTCCCTTCTCTCTCTCCACTCTGTTCTTGCATCATGGGCTCCCCATGGCTCACACCTCTCACACCCTCACCTTCACCTTCTAAGGTGGAACTCTCAATCTCTCCTTTTGCCTGGCTGGAAGAAATAGCCAGCCTCTCACTCACATTCTCTCCTTTTGCCTGGCTGCAAGCCAGCCTCTCAGTTTCACTCCCTCTCAGTCCTAGAAGTGTCTCAACTACCACTAGATCATCTGCACTAGTTGTGGGAACAACTTGATTTTCAATTAAAGGTGCAGAGTGAACTATCAACGGAATGGTAGTTTGAACTGTCAACGGTATGGATACCGTTGATGGAGAAACACTTGTCAACGAAATAGACTGTTTCGTTGATGAAGTCAAGAAAGCACTTTGAGAATGAGAAATTACAGTAGAGTCTGTGGTGATTGATTTTAGAGATTGGTCCACAGATCCCCTTGCAATTTCAGGAAAAATTGGTTGATGGCCCAACAAATCACTTAGCAAGTGATGGCCACCAGCTTCAGAGTGGGGCTTCTCCAAGATTAGAGTTGGAGAATCAGGAATAGATGTATGGATCATGTCCACATCCAAAGATTGAGTTGGTGAATTTGATGGAGATAATTCAAGATTGATGTTTAGAGAAGAGGACTGTAACCCCAGAGAAATGATAGGGGTTACATCAAACTGAATTTGAGAAACTGGAAGTGTTGCTTCCAGTGTGTGTGCACCCTGTGTACCCTTGGACTTTTGCTTCACTCTCCTTTGGTATTGGGAAAATGTAGACTTTGGGCTTGAAGTGTCCCTTACCCTTTTGGACTGTACTCTAGGAGGAGAGCTTGTTTCAATAATCACATCCTTTTGGGAGGATGCAATTAGACTTGTGTTTAAATCCATGTTACTCATTGTGCCTTGTTGGGAAGACACAATGGGGCTTGGCTGGTACACACTAACCTGTCCTTCCTTATCCTTGGGGTTTCTTTGATGTTCACCCCTTCCCTCACCTCTCACAACTCCAGACTCACTCCCCTTAGGTTGTGTGGTAGTTTTTACAACAGGTGCCTTTTGAGAAGCACCTGAGGTTGGCTTGGAGGATTTCTTTGTTTTTGGTTTTGTTGCTAGGGTAGGAGCCTGTTGGGTCACAGCTACAGACTCCATAGCAACATTGGAAGGTAAAACAGTAGAGGTGTTAGCTACAGTAACAGGGATAGTAGTAGTTACCTCAATGATTGGCAGATACACCACTGGAACATCACCATTGTGGTTCAGCCTCAGTATGTCTGTCAATACTCTCTTTTCTTGCACAAAGCACTCGAACCTGGCATTAGGGTTAGAGATAACTAATGGTGCTGGACTAACATGGTTAGCCAACATCATCAGAAACCTAGCATAATAGATATTTTTCTTCCTATTTGCTTTGTCACCCAACTTAGCACCAATTTCATACATAAGTTGGGTGCTAAAGTTGTGATATCTATCATTTAGAAGCATGGTTAGGAGAATTAACATAGAGTTAGTTAATGCATCAAAATTACTAATCTTTCCAGAAAAGACCTTAATGAATGCATCAGCTAAATAACTGTATTCCCTAACCAAACCTCTCCTAATTATTCTACCCAGATTATCAGTAGGCAAAGAGTAGTTTATTGAATTTAACATGGTAGTTATTTCAGTGTTAGTAGGCAAAGCATCACAGTTATTATCAGGAATATGTAAACATGCTTGCAAAACATCAGAATTAACTATGTACTCATTACCTTGAAGAGTGAATTTTAGTGTGCAGTGTGTTCCACTATACTCACATGAGGTCCAAATTTCCTCGATTATCTCATTGTAGAGTGGTGTAGAGTGAAACATTGCATAGCTCAACTTGCAATTCTTCATGAAATCCATCATTTTGAAGAACAGTCTGTTCGGGTTTTCCTTGACAACAAAAGGGATGGAGTTGTTCTTCTCATAGATGAACCCTCCAGCAGACATAAGCTTGACTATGGGTGCCATTGTTGATTAAAGGAAAGCTTCGAACTGAATTGCTTGTTAGAGAGAAGAAGAGAGAAAAAGCCTTTGGAATTTTTGAGAACAGGTAAAAAGAAATAATGAAAATAAAATTTCTTAAATACTCCCCCAAAAATTCTCAGAAAATGAATCCAATAATAAATGTAAATTACTGGATTGGCTTAAAAATATAACCGTTACTCTTAAAGTATTACCATGATTTATACTTACAGGGGTGTATGCATAGATCGTGGTAAAAGACGTGTCAATTTTTTAACGGTTCAGATTAAAAGCGCTTTATATCAACGAATCAGAATTGGGCGTTTAAGGTCCCATCTATTTCGTTGATAAAAATTACGTTTCGTTGATACAAAAGAACTATCAACGAAACACCCAGAAAAAGTGCTAAGACTGTCAACGAAATGGTGCATTCCGTTGGCATAGTAATTTTGACTTAGACAAAATTTTACCTTTTTCTGAGAAAATTCATTCACAAAAAAAACATAGCAAATTTCTGGCTGCATTTTAACTTGCAAATATCTCAAAAATAATTAAGAGAAATTTAGCATACCTAGCTCACTTACTAATCTTGAGAATGTTGATTCATCAAGTGGCTTGGTAAAGATGTCTGCAAGTTGTTGTTCACTTGGAACAAAATGTAACTCCACAGTACCATTCATAACATGTTCTCTAATGAAATGGTACTTGATGTCAATGTGCTTGGTCCTTGAATGCTGCACTGGATTCTCAGTAATGGCAATGGCACTAGTGTTGTCACAGAAAATAGGAATTTTCTCAACTCTTAATCCATAATCAAGTAGTTGGTTTTTCATCCATAAAATCTGTGCACAACAACTTCCAGCTGCAATATACTCAGCCTCAGCTGTGGAGGTAGAAACTGAGTTTTGTTTCTTGCTGAACCATGACACAAGCTTGTTTCCTAGGAATTGACAGGTTCCAGTTGTACTTTTCCTGTCAATTTTACATCCTGCAAAATCTGCATCTGAATAACCAATTAGTTCAAAACCAGATTCTCTAGGATACCAAATGCCAAGGTTTGGTGTTCCTTTGAGATATCTGAAAATTCTTTTAATAGCAACTAAATGGGATTCTCTAGGATCAGCCTGAAATCTAGCACATAGACATGTAGCAAACATAATATCAGGTCTACTAGCTGTTAAATATAAAAGTGAGCCTACCATGCCTCTGTAACTTGAAATGTCCACAGATTTTTCCTTAGTATTCAATTCAAGTTTGGTGGCAGTAGGCATGGGAGTTTTGGCAGGAGAGCATTCCATTAGGTTAAACTTCTTTAATAAATCATGAATGTATTTTGTTTGACTAATGAAAATGCCTTCATTGACTTGCTTTACTTGAAGACCAAGAAAGTAAGTTAATTCTCCCATCATGCTCATTTCATACTTACTTTGCATAAGCTTGGCAAACTTTTGACAAAGTTTCACATCTGTAGACCCAAAGATTATATCATCTACATAAATTTGAACAAGTAAAGTAGAGCCATTTACAACCCTGTGAAAAAGAGTTTTATCTACAGTACCTCTAGTGAAATGATTCTCAAGGAGGAACTGTGAGAGAGTGTCATACCAGGCTCTAGGTGCTTGTTTCAAACCATAGAGTGCTTTGAGAAGGAAGTACACATAGTCTGGAAAATCATCATCTTCAAAACCAGGAGGTTGACTTACATACACCTCCTCTTCCAATTCCCCATTCAGAAAAGCACTCTTCACATCCATTTGATAGACCTTGAAATTGGCATGGGCTGCATAGGCTAGGAAAATCCTTATTGCTTCTAGTCTTGCAACAGGAGCAAAGGTTTCATCAAAATCAATTCCTTCTTCCTGTGAATAGCCTTTTGCAACCAATCTAGCTTTGTTCCTTGTGACTATGCCATTTTCATCCATCTTGTTTCTGAACACCCACTTTGTGCCTATAACACTCCTGTCATTAGGCCTGGGCACCAGCTTCCAAACATTGTTTCTCTCAAATTGGTTTAGCTCTTCTTGCATGGCTAAAACCCAATCTGGATCTAGAAGTGCATCCTCAACTTTCTTTGGCTCATCTTGAGACAGAAAGCTACTATATAGACATTCTTCTTGAGTTGCTCTTCTAGTTTGGACTTTTGAAGAGACATCACCTATAATAAGTTCAAAGGGATGATCTTTAGTCCATTTCCTTGAGGGAGGTAGATTTGCTCTTGAAGACGTAGCTTCATGATCATGATTGCCTTGATTGGATATTTGTCCTTGAGAAACTCCCCCTGAGTTTGTTGTCCCTAAGTGATCACTTCTAGAAGTATTCCTATGACTATCAACGGTATGACCGTTTTGGCTGTCAACGAAAACGCTCATTCTGACTGTCAACGAATCCACCATCATGACTGTCAACGAAATGACCATTTGGTTTGCTAGCTGCTATCCTTTTTAACCTTAATGCAGCAATTTCATCTTCACTGCTGCTTTCATCTGTGCTAGATACAACAACTTTAGGCTGTTTCTCAGTAGCCTTATCATGATTCACTTGATCTCCTTCCTTATTTTCAAAAGAAAGACTTTCATGGAAACCTTCATCACAGAGACCTTGGATTTTGAGATCATCAAACACAACATGTACAGATTCCATAACAATGTTGATTCTGAGATTATAGACCCTGTAAGCTTTCCCTGCTGCATATCCCACAAATATTGCTTCATCTGCCTTTGCTTCAAATTTCCCCAAATGCTCAGCTTGATTTCTCAGAACAAAGCACTTGCATCCAAAGACATGAAGAAAATCCAATAGTGGCTTCTTTCTTTTGAGTAACTGATAAGGGGTCATTCCTTTGGCCTGATTAATCAAAGAAATATTTTGAGTAAAGCAAGCTGTGTTAACTGCCTCAGCCCAAAAATATGTAGGTAACTTTGATTCATCTAGCATTGTCCTTGCAGCTTCAATAAGTGTTCTGTTTTTCCTTTCAACTACACCATTTTGCTGTGGTGTTCTTGCTGCTGAAAACTCATGCAAAATACCATTTTCTTCACAGAACACCTTCATGCTTGAATTCTTGAATTCTGTCCCATTGTCATTCCTAATCCTTCTTACTTTGAAATCAGGATGATTGCTTACCATCTTGATGTGATTGATAATGATTTCACTTGCCTCATCTTTAGAGTGCAAAAAGAAAGTCCATGTAAATCTAGAAAAATCATCAACAATCACAAGACAGTATTTCTTCTTTGAGATGGACATAACATTTACAGGGCCAAATAGGTCCATATGAAGCAATTTAAGCTGCTGGACAATTGATGACTCTGTCTTGCTTTTGAATGATGCCTTCTTCTGTTTTCCCTTTTGACAGGCATCACACAAACCATCCTTGGAGAACTCCACCTGTGGAATTCCTCTAGCAAGATCTTTCCTCACCAAATCATTCATAACCTTGAAATTCAGATGGGATAACTTCTTGTGCCATAACCAACTTTCATCCTTGCTTGCCTTGCTGAAAAGACAAGTGATGGTGTCTGAACTTGTGCTACTAAAGTCAGCAATGTACACATTCCCCCTTCTGAATCCAGTCATTACCACATTGTTGTTTCCTCCTTTAGAAACAACACAGGCTTCTCTAGAAAAAGTAACAAAAAAACCTTTGTCACAAAGTTGGCTGATACTAAGCAAGTTGTGCTTAAGACCATCCACCAATGCAACCTCATCTATGATGACATTCTCTTTTGAAATCAAGCCATATCCCTTTGTGTAGCCTTTGCTGTCATCTCCAAAAGCAATACAAGGGCCAGCTCTTTCCTGAAACTCTGTGAGCAGGGTAGAATCACCAGTCATGTGTCTTGAACAACCACTATCCAAGTACCAAAGATTCCTTTTGTCTCCCTGCACACAATAAAACCAAATCAAGTCGATTTTGGTACCCAAGTTTCCTTGGGTCCTGTCTTGTTAGCCTTTGCATTCCCTTTTGTACCATTTTTCACTTTGGGCTCAGATTGATTCAAATCAATCTTTACCCTTGGTGTTGATTTCTGAGGGTTGCTCATATTTTCATTCATAGCATGCATAGTTGGAGGAACAATCATGTTATTCATGTTCCATGGCATTTGTGGCATGTTAAACATATTCATGTAAGGATTAGACACAAATGGCATGCTAGCATATGGATTCTGAAATTGTGCATATGGAGCAAACATGTTAGACATAACAGGCATTGTAGGCATGGAACTGTTCATTGCAGGCTTGGGCATTCTCACATTAGGGGTTTTCTTAACAGATTTGCAGTTAGTAGACAAATGACTAACACTTCCACAATTAACACATGTCTTTCTAGGAGCATATTTATCAGGTGTGTAATTGTTGTGTTTGTTAATTCCTACTTTGCCATTCCTGTTATTCTTTTTATTTCCCTTAGCCTCATTATGAACTTTCTCTACCTTGTCTTTCAATTGCTTGTTAGACAAGTGACCTACATTAGCTCTCTCAACAGGCTTCTCAATTTTCTTTAAAATACTAGACTCACCTTGAACAAAGTTCTTGGTGACAGGACCATACTTGTCATTAAGTCTAGTGAGTTTATCTTTTCTTTTGTCTGTCAACGAAACAGCCTGATCGGTTGATGGTTCATGTGTCAACGAAACATTGCATTCCGTTTACATATCAACCTTCAACAAATGATCATTGTTGTTTGTTGACTCTGTTCCTGATTCTAAGGTTTCACCAACATACCCTAGCTTCTCTTTGTTCCTTTCCCATGATTGCTCACAGAAGGATTCCACGCCTTGAACATTAATTATGTTGGTAGCAACATTCCTGGCATCCTTCCATTTTGCAATCACACTTTGTTCTATCTCAAGTTGTGTTCTAAGAATTTCTTCCCTTTGTAACACGTTCTCAAGTTCCTTCTTAGCATCCCTACTAACACATCTCATTTTCTCAAATTCAATGAGCTGTGCTTCTAACATTGCATTCCTATCACTTAAGAGCAGATTGGTCTCTTTTATTCTTGAATTCTCTTTAGTAAGTGATTTAAGAGTAACACGCAAATTATATAATACAGTAGACATTTCATTTACTGCATTGTCGCATTCCTCTTTAGAAAGCTCAGAAAGATTAGTAATTGTTACCTGGTTGCTTGAGGAACTTGCTTCCTGCTCATGATTGTCAGCCATAAGAGCCAAGTTGACATACTCAACATCATCATCAGAATCTTCACCATTACCAGCCCAATCATACTCCTGAGACATGAAAGCCTTTTCTTTTTGTTTGAGAAGTTCAAAGTATTTCTTTTTATAATCAACAGGCTCAAATTTCCTGTTGCCCTTCTCAACCTTGGGCTTTCTGCAGTCTCCAGCAAAGTGACCAAGCATTCCACAATTGAAACATTTTGACTTAGACTTTTCAATCCAGTTTGTTTTGCTAGGTTGAAAGTCTCTTCTTGGTGGCCTTGCTTCTGAGTTTCTTTTGAACTTGAACTTAGAGAATTTTCTAGACAGAAAAGCAATGTGTTCATCAATCTCATCTAAGTCCTCCAAGTTGGCTGGTTCTGATTCTTCTTCTTCTGTCATCTTGTCTTTACCCTTGCTAACATCACTCCTACAACTAGATCGACTAGTTGTGGCCTTTGCAGCTTCTTTAATGTCATCTTCAAGTTGGTTCACTGATGCAATCAATGCAATAGATCCACCCTTCTTCTGTACCTTTTCAATTTCTTCATCTTGCTCCATTTCCAGCTCATAAGTCTTCAAGGTTCCATAAAGCCTTTCAAGAGTGTAGTCTTTGTACTCTTGAGTGTTTCTGAGAGAAACAGTCATAGGCTTCCATTCTTTTGGAAGAGCTCTAAGAAATTTAAGGTTTGAATCCTTGGTTTGATAGATCCTCCCATACAACTTTAATCCATTCAAAAGCTTTTGAAACCTACCGAACGTGTCATTTAGGGTTTCACCAGCTTTAAAATGAAAATGCTCATATTGTTGTATAAGGAGTTGCATTTTATTTTCCCTGACTTGCTCAGTTCCTTCACAGAGTGTTCTAACAGTATCCCATACTTCCTTAGAGGTTGTACAGTTGATAACATTGTCAAACATCTCTTGCTCCAAACCATTAAACAGAATGTTCATGGTCCTTTTGTCTTTATGAACTTCTGCAATATCTTCAACAGTCCATTCTGAGACAGTTTTTGGAATCTCTACATCAGGTGCATCATCTGGCAGTCCAACTCTAGAGTCAAGCTTCATGGGAACGTGTGGACCTTTCTCAATGCAGTCTACATACCTCTCATCCATAGACATGAGATGTAAATGCATCTTTACTTTCCAGTGAAAGTAATTGTCTTTATCAAGAACTGGTATCTTCACACCTGCATCCTTCTTCACCATGGTTTCTGTTTTTGGTCTTGATCTTTAAACTTCTTGTATGTTAGAAGCTCGCTCTGATACCAATTGTTATTCCCAAATGACCTAACAGAATTGTAGAAGGGGGAGGGGGGGGTTGAATACAATTCTTGATATTTTCTTGAAACTAAACACTTTATGAAATTAAACTGAACTGAATAAATAAAAACACAAGATATAAATAATTCAGTTGGATTGTTTGATGATCCAACTGAAGTGTTTTTATTGCGGAAATAATCTGTGATACAAATGTTCACAGCTGCTCAGTTACAATGTTGTAGAGAAGAAATGCTCTCAAAAATAGCTAATACAATCTATGTGTTTTTCTTCTCTCTTTCTAAAGTGACTGCTACACTTGGTTATAAATCCCAAGTTTACAATTCTACATTTGGTTAAACTAATGAATAATAGAAGTAACCATCAGTAGCTTGCTTTTCATTCCTTTTGTCCAATGGTCCTTGGAGATCTTTGCTTTTGTCTTTATGCTCATTATAATCATTCCCAAGAGCCTTATTGGAAATTAGAATGCTTCCTTATTTCCAGTAACCACTTTGATGGTTTCCAATGCAAAGTACACTTCCATATCTCCTTTTAGATCTGTTCAGTAAACTGTCACTATCACTTTGTCAACTGTTCAAAAAGCAACATTGATTCGTTGATAGCAAGGAGATGTGTTTCGTTGATAGCATCATTCTTCATTCCGTTGATGGTGTTTCCCTCGTTTCGTTGATGGGTAAACTCCATACCGTTGACAGAGTAATCTTCATACCGTTGACATGTCTTCACTTAGGCAGAATTACAAGGCATAACATATTTACAATTAACCAACCTATTTTGCCTATCTAGTACATAGTCAACATGACTTAGAAAACCTATCTAAAACATATAATAGAATGCCTATCATACTGTGAAGTATTGTACAATGCAATTGCTACAACACTCATTTCGTTGATGAGCTTCCTGTCAACGAAACACTGCTAAGCATGCTATTTCGTTGACAGCTACAAAATTGACTTTACACAAATTCTACTAAGTGTTTTATGCTTATCATCAAGAACAACATATTCCTAACAGAGTACATTATATTTTAGCAATAAATATTTAAAAAAATTATAAATATTAAGAAAAATTAATGATGTTATCATGGTAGTTTGTTTCTAAATACCGCTAAAACATTCTCAACCGTTAGATCCAATACTTTTAAAAATAGATGATCAAGATTATATCATATAAAAAGAAGTTATTGTCTAAAAATGATATAAGTTAAAAGATATTATAATAGGATTGGATTTTCTAAAAAGTCAAAACATAAAAATAGTTGTAATTAATACCAAAATAATCAAAATCGTTTAATGTTAAATACATAGGTGAAAACCGGTAGATTTAACATTAAAAACTGTATTTGGTTAATAAAGGGTATTCTAATAATCTAAACTACATAAGTAGATTTCCTAAATCGAATAGAATTCTCAACATTAAATTTCGTCACTTTATTCTCTTTTTAGTTTTAGAATAGTTTAGCGTGTAAAATATAATAAATATCAAATTTTTAACTATAATTTTTTTGGCTAAATCTTTTTTAACAATAATTTAATCATGTAAACTAATAACTTTTAAATATTAAAATATTCATAAATAAATATAATTATAAATATTTAAAAAACAATCGTGTGTTGCATGGATAATAAATATATAATTATAAACAGAATAATTATAAATAAATTTTAAGTAACCGTGCATCGCACGGGCTATAAGCTAGTCATATCATAAAACATAGAACCCATAACCAGGCTCTTGATACCAATTGTTGGGAACCACGGACTTGGGGTTATACTACATTTTATGATACACAATTAAGGAGTGCGAAAAGAAAATCACCTTGTTAACGGTTGATTCCACGCTCTTCTATTGTATTCCCAAATTCCCTTGAGCGAAGTGTGGCCTCCGTCTTCTCAAGTTAACCTCTCTTCTTGCTCCTAGGTGGCTACAATATTTTTCTTAACCAACCCTAGCAAGAAGAGAATAAGAATATATATAGGGCTACAATAGGGATCATGGATAATTAGGTTGGGCCTTTTAATTACATCCTGGGCCTAGCCCAATGTAATTAAATATTAATTCAATCCACTAAAGAATTAATATTTGCACTACCTTTCCTAATACCGCAACTTAATTAATTAATTCGGTTCCAATATTATTTGCTTATTAAATTCCCCATGTTTAAAATAGCGCATGCCCATTAATTAAATAAATTACTGATAATTCATTTAATTAACATCTTATATCCTTGATCATCCACTCTACCTTTATTTAATTATGCCGGAATAAATCCACCTGCAGGGTTTCACATAATTAAATCCTTTTGAGCTTTCAAGGGGACATCATTAACCCGAATATTATCAGGACACAGATTCCTTCAATAAATAATATTCACCATATATATTATTGCATCACCCAAAATATAATGATATAATTCAAAAGAATTATTTCATATATAAATCAAAGCATGTAAATAATATACACGTGTCAATTACTATATCCGGATTAAGAACCTAAGCATTAATAATAACATAGAATCTTAGTTCACCTTCTTAATCAGTTTAAGGGAACAATTCTAAATTTGATCCTGTTCAATATACACAAAGTATACAAGTATTATTTAATAGTCAAGATAAACTATTCCCAAATAATACTTCAGTTATTCCAGTGGTTTGTCTAATTCCACTTAAACTGTGAACCCTTTATATTATATATAGACACTGATAATTTAATCTTCTGTTATCCCATTTGATACTAAATTATCCACAATATATAATAAATAGACAATGTAAAAATATGCAATCAAGATTCTCAATAAAATGGACAATGTTTATATACTACTAATGAATAGTTTAGTATAAAACCCAACATGTTAATCCCTACTTTGCCATTACTGTTATTCTTTTTATTGCCCTTAACCTCAACTTGAATTTTCTCTAACTTGTCTTTCAATTGCTTGTTAGACAAGTGACCTACATTCGCTCTTTCAACAGGCTTCTCAACTTTCTTTGATTGACTAGACTCACCTTGAACAAAGTTCTTGGTGACAGGACCATACTTGTTATTAAGTCTAGTGATTTCTTCTTTCTTTTTCTCTGTCAACGAAACAACCTGATCGGCTGATGGTTCATCTGTCAACGAAACCTTTCATTCCGTTGACGTATCAACCTTCAACAAATGATCATTGTTGTTTGTTGACTCTGTTTCTGATTCTAAGGTTTCAACAACATACCCTAGCTTCTCTTTGTTCTTTTTCCTTGATTGCTCACAGAAAGATTCCATACCTTGAACATTAATGATGTTGGTAGCAACATTCCTGGAATCTTTCTATTTTGCAATCACGTTTTGTTCTATTTTTAGTTGTGTTTAAAGAATCTCTTCCCTTTTTAAAACTTTCTCAAGTTCCATCTTATCATCCCTACTAACACACCTCATTTTCTCAAATTCAATGAGCTGTGCTTCTAACATGGCATTTCTATCACTTAAGAGCAAATTGGTCTCTTTAATTCTTGAGTTCTCTTTGGTAAGTGATTTAAGAGTAACACGCAAATTATACAGTACAGTAGACATTTCATTAACTTCACTATCGCATTCCTCTTTAGAAAGCTCAGAGAGATTAGTAATTGTTACCTGGTTGCTAGAGGAACTTGCTTCCTGCTCATGATTGTTAGCCATTAGAGCCAAGTTGACATACTCAACATCATCATCTGAATCTTCACCATTACCAGCCCAATCATACTCCTGAGACATGAAAGCCTTTTCTTTTTGCTTGAGAAGTTCAAAGTATTTCTTTTTATAATCAACAGGCTCAAATTTCATGTTGCCCTTCTCAACTTTGGGCTTTCTGCAATCTCCATCAAAGTGACCAATCATTCCACAGTTGAAACATTTAGACTTAGACTTTTCAATCCAATTATTTTTGCTAGGTTGAAAGTCTCTCCTTGGTGGCCTTGCTTCTGAGTTTCTCTTGAATTTGAACTTAGAAAATTTTCTTGAAAGAAAAGCAATGTGTTCATCAATCTCATCTAAGTCATCCAAGTTGGCTGGTTCTTCTTCTTCTTCTTCTGTCATCTTGCCTTTACCCTTGCTAACATCACTCCTACAACTAGCTCGACTAGTTGTGGCTTTTACAGCTTCTTCATTGTCATCTTCCAGTTGGTTCACAGATGCAATCAATGCAGTAGATCCACCTTTCTTTTGTACCTTCTCAATTTCTTCATCTTGCTCCATTTCCAGCTCATATGTCTTTAAGGTTCCATAAAGCCTTTCAAGAGTGTAGTCTTTGTACTCTTGAGTGTTTCTCAGAGAAACAGTCATAGGCTTCCACTCTTTTGGAAGAGCTCTAAGAAATTTGAGATTTGAATCCTTGGTTTGGTAGACCCTCCCATACAACTTTAATCCATTCAAAAGCTTTTGAAACCTACTATGTCAGGCCGAATACACAATATATAATCAATATATGTATGATAATGACAATTAAGAACACTGTTTATGAATCAATAAACTGAATTATATAAATAACTCTTCTATCAGTGATGTTAAAGAATCACAGAGAGCTGCTAGGTTACAAGAATAATGTATTCAGTAATTTCATCCCTTTTAGGGTTAACCTATCTGTGTTTATATAGTACACAGCTACATAATCAATCTCTAATTGATATCCTATAAATCAGCTATACAATTTATATCAATCTAGGATTGCTTCTGTCTTCTGTCCCGTTTATTTAGCTATCTCAATATATTCTGCTTCTTTCCATCTTCAGAATATATTGCTTCTAGAATCTTCATGTTAGCACCGACAGCTAAAATAAACTCTCATCCCGTCAGACTTTAAATAAACTCTGACTGGCTTCAAGTAAACTCTGATGAGTACCTGGTACTTAAACACTGATAAAACAATCATTAGCAATTATATCTAACAATCTCCCCCAACTTGTGCATAATGAAGATGTACAAGTTAAATAGATAATTGATGATGTCAAAACATATAACAAATGCACTGTTTAAATATAATCAGAGTTTAACTTTAACTTAGAACAGAAAACTTTAAAAACTTACAGTCAGACTTTACTTAATCTCTTCAATATCAGGTACTGTCCTGAGATAATCGATAAGTAGCCTCCTTTCTGCTTTTGCTAGCTCATCCACCATAATTTCCTTCAACTCCTTAAGCTCTGGATCACTTTCTCCAGTCTGGTAGATGGCAGCTCTCAGAGAATAAATGATGTTCTTCCTCATTTCATTCCCTAGCCGGATATAGTAAGATTTGTCAGACTCTAAGTTGAACTCCAAGACTTTTATTCCCAGTGCTGTCTTGAACTTGGCACTGTTTCTCTTCATCTCAACAATCTTTCCATAAGCATCTATGTACTTAGGAATATATGCACTTGAAACACCTCCTCCAAGCATAGCTTTTGTTTTCAGCATCCTTTCTCTTAGAACTAGAACAGCATTGTGAGTACTTCTATTTTTAATTTTGAGAAGATATAGAACATACTCAAGCTCTTCCCATAGCTTTATTTGAACATCAGCTTCTCCTATTCTGTACACTCTTCCATCAGACATAAAGTATAACAGAAACTCTTTCTTTAACCCTTTGTGGTAAATCATCTGAACAGACACTAGTTTGTCAAGATTTTCTTGAGTAACCCCAACACCAGGTTCTGCCAGTGATGTTTGATCTAGAGGTCTGTTATTTATCCTTTTCTCTCTATGTGAATCCAAACCAGACTTATCATAAGATTCTTTTCCAAGTACTGTTCTGGTTTGAAGAAAATTCACAGATTCTGGCTTCAGAGTTTCAGGCAGTATAGGTCTTTTGAATCCTTGGAGTTGTGTAGATAATTGAATTTGCACAACTTGAGCAACGTCAGAGGTTGTCACAACTTTAGAAGAATCATCAACTTGAGCTTTGTCAGTGGTTGATTGATTTAGAACAGATTCAACTTGAGCTATGTCAGAGGTTGAATAATTTTTCTTTGTTACTATATCTTCTATCAGCTTCCCTTTGCCCTTACCAGAAATAATATCTGTTGGCCTTCTTGCATATTGCATGCTCTGTTGAGAGTTTTCCTTGATAGAGATACCTAGTTCTTTCTTTCTTGGAACTTTTACAGCTTTCCTCTTGTAATTTCCAGAAGCAACTTTCTTTCTATGTTCTTCAGATAGCATCTTCATTTCTGCTTCCAAATCCTCAACTGTCACTTCACCATCATGCTCATCTAAAAACAGCTTGGCTGCAATCTCTTCATCAGTTATTGGATTAGCTGAAATCACTAGACTCTTAAGTCTTGAAGAAGATTGAGCATGAGTACCAGAACCAGTAGCACCAGAGTTTATCATATCAGAGTTTGTCTTTCTAGCAGAGTTTGACCTAAGTCTCCCTTGCTCTTGAGAAGATTTTGACCTTTGCTCTGCTCCTCTGCTTCCACCATCATTTGCATCATCCCTCAGTCTTAAGGTTGGAGTCCTTTTGCATTTGTCTTTAGAAACTCTCTCCCCCTTTTTGACATCATCAGGAATAAGCACTGATGTCAGCAACTCCAGTGAGGCAGCAATAGAATCTATCTTAGTAGATAGTTCAGCCTGATTGCGCTCAACATTTGTTAGCCTCTGCTTGATGGTTTCTTGATCCTTGATCAAAGATAAAAACTGAGCTCTGTCTTTCTTCAAAGCTAATTCTTTAAGAGCTATATCATTACTTAATCCAAGAACTACCTTGTGAGTCTCATCAAAGCGATTGTGCAATGATTTGACTTGAACAATGGTAGCCTTAAAATGGGATAAAAGCTCAGAGTTTGTGATCTCCTTGGCAGAGTGAGCGATAAAATCAGCAGTCCTTTGCTTGGAGAAAATACAATCTGCCCCTGACCAATTGGCATAGTACATATCTCTATAATGTGCTTCAGTGGCATTGACATTTTCCTTGATATGCTCAGCTGTAGGATCCCTTAGAAAAGGTATGGATTCATCAGAGTTTGAAAATTCAAGATTAATTTTAGAGTTGGCATGAAGAGAATGTTCAGAGTTTGCATCTTCTGCAGTAGCTTCAGTATTTAACTGTGCAGCTTCTTCAACATTTTCTGCAACAGCTTCAACAATTTCTTCATCTACATTGTTTGCATTTATCTTTGCAATTTCAGGAATGTCAGAGTTTACATGAACCTCTGTTTCTACAGGAACTGTCTCTGCAACAACTTCTTCTGTTTGAACTTCTTCTGCTGTAGCTTCAACCAATTTCTCGACAGCAGCTTCAACTACCTGATCAACCTCCTCACCCAATTCAGGAATTTGATTATTGATAGAGAGAATCTCTGTGTGAGTTGCAATTGACTCACCTAAAATTTGAGTGGGTTGATCAGCTGCCACATCCTCAGTATCACAAACACTGATACTAGGATGTGCTTCAATTTCAAAATCAGCAAATAGATTATCTTGCTCAAAAACTTCAGCCTCTTTATCAGCTTGTGCCATCTCAGGCTCAGTAGCTGCTGCATCATCTTCAGTAGCCTCCTGAACAATAACTTCAGGAGCTTCAGTGTTTACAAAAACTCTGTCCTCATTAGCATTATTTACAACAGGCTCCTCAACAAAATCTTCTGGAGCTTCATGCTGGACAGCTTCAGCTACTGGTGTAGATTCATCCACATTATCAAAAAGATAATTGGCTACTAGTCTTCTTTTTCTCTGATGAAGTGGTTCATCATCAACATCAGCTTCATGATCAGTTTTTGATCGATTGGCTCTTCTTTTCTTAGAAGGACCAACACCCTTTGGCACAGATGTCTTAGACACGCCTACTTCAGTAGCTGGTCTAACAGACTTTACAGGTTTAGTACCAACATGCTTAGTCCTACCACTGGATTTAGGTTTGACAGATGTGGATGGAGGAAGCTCTGTTTGCAGAGGTTCTGGTTGAGGTTCTGGTTGAGAAGGAGCTTGTGTTGGTGAATTAACTTGATCATTTACAAACTGCTGCACAGATGCAGGCAGTAACAAATCTCCCATAACCCCTTTCTTAGCATCTTTGTTGATAAGATCAGAGAATATCCTCTTGTGTAATTTAAAACAAGAGATAACATCTTCACCAACTATTTCTACCCCTTCAACACAGTAAGAGAATAAAATCTGACAAAATCTAGAAAAGTATACGACTCCTCTATTCTCTGTCATTTTCTCCCCTAAATTATTTAAGACAAGTCGTGCAAAATCAAAATGATTATCATATAAAAGAGAATACCCGATTTGCAGACTGTCCGTGGGAATAACATCCCAGTTCGTGCATTTCTTTCCGAACGTTCTTGTGATGCAATCAAAGAAGAAGCTCCACTCCTTCCGCAAGAACGGTCGCTTCAACTGTCCAATCTTAGTCAAGGGTCCAGAATACCCAATCTCTCTCATCATCCGCAGCAAATCATTGTCACCCATTCCAATGGTATAGGAAGAGAACTCAGGAAACCCCATTGCAGCCCGAATGGTACCAGAAGTAATTACATACTCTGCTTCTTCACATTCAAAGATTATTGATGGGTTACCTGATTCACCACCATCATCATACATACCTGATTCCCAGAAGGCCTTGATTTGTGAACCAGAAAGTACTGTTGGTTCTACTAAAGCACGCCCAATTGCTGATTGAGCAAGAAATTTCTGCATCATATGAAACGCCTCCGGTGCATTGGCAGTGTTTAGAGGTGCTGCATAGTTGTTAGGGACAAACTCTAACCCAGAAGAAACAAACGCTGTAGTCGCCATTAGTAAGATATGAAGGATTAACAAAGAATCAGATGCAAAAGCTTGAAAGAGTTTGAAAGTAGAAAAGTGTTTGTGAATATGTGTGTGTGACAATAGAAGTGAATTAGAGTAAGATGTGAAAGGTTTTGACGTATGTGTGTGTATTGTTTAAATATGAAATTCAAAATTAAAAACTGAACAGTTTTTAATCATTAATACACAACTGTCGTACTCCGTTAATTGTGTGAGTGGGACACGTGGCACACATGTAATGACTGACAGCAGTAATTGGCAGTTTCCAATGCGCATGCGCAGTAAAAACATCAATAATTACCGCCTTTTACACTTTTCTAGACACTCTACCTCTCTCCTCTGTTTTATACATTCTCGAACAACTGTCCAATCATACTCTTTTTGAATTTTCAAAACAAATGTCTTTTCTCAAAATCATAATATGCCTGAAACAAACAAAATTTATTTTAATCATCAGAGATTAAAATTAAATTACCTCGGCGTAGAGTACACAGTTCATCAGTGTTTACCAATCCTCCTTCTTTATAAATAAACTCTTTTCACAAACTGTACAGGTGTGAGTATTTTTTGTGTGTGTGAATAGCAGAGTTTACTGAATATACATATTTAGATCATCTCAAAGTGCATAAAATCCACAAAATAAATCAGTAAAAACTGATTGCTCAAACTCTCATGTATAAAGTAAAATCTGATATTTATCCAAACTCTGTCTTCTTATATCCTTTCATTTGGATATTTCTATTATTTTCACCCCCTTTATATATATATATATATATATATATATATATATATTTATTTATTTATTTATTTTTATTTTTATTTATTATTATTTTTTATTATAATTTTTCCAGTAATCAGTGGTTGGCACTAGTCACCAAAAATCAAAGATTTTAGCCCTTATTTCATACAATAAGTTCCTGGATCTTCCTAGGCTCAACATGATCTCAAAGGAATTTGTGTACTTTTTGGCATCTTTTGATTTGAGGGTGAAATATTTGCAACTAATTATCAGAGTTTTGACTTTTCATCAGTGAATACAATTAATTTATGAGAGAAAGTGCAAACAGCTAATACAGACTCAGTGTATAGAATCAATAAACTAAGAGATGCTATAAATATAGAGACAGTATCATGCTGTGTAAACTTTCTGCACATTTTGAAATCAGAATTTATATTACTTAGAAGGATTCATGATTACTTACTGAAAATCATGCTTCATACAAATTTCTTCATCGGTCCATGTGTTTCAGACAAAAATCACAATCAGAGTATAACATCAGACTTTAACCTACAGAGTATGACTCA
Organism: Heracleum sosnowskyi; assembly: GCA_030848705.1. NCBI lineage: Eukaryota > Viridiplantae > Streptophyta > Magnoliopsida > Apiales > Apiaceae > Heracleum > Heracleum sosnowskyi. Next base: position 80,684,411 of record CM061238.1, read on the forward strand.
CACTTTATTACTAACAGAGTTTACTATCAGAGTTTAACATACTGGTACAAATAACAGTTAACACATGCAAAGAACCATGAGCATAAAATCTATCATGTATAGAGTTTGAATCTAACCGATATCTCTAGTCAAAGCCAGAGACCATTCCAAGTTCATTTACCAGCCTTGTAAAGGTAGCTTCACTCAAAGGTTTGGTGAAGATATCTGCAAGCTGTTGGTCTGTAGACACAAAATGAAGCTCAATATCTCCTTCTTCCACATGTTCCCTGATAAAATGATACCTTATGCTGATGTGCTTGGTCATGGAGTGCTGTACTGGATTACCTGTCATAGCAATAGCACTTTGATTATCACAGTAAATAGGTATTTTAGAGTACCTTAATCCATAGTCCAGCAATTGATTCTTCATCCATAAAATCTGTGCACAACAGCTACCAGCAGCTATATACTCTGCTTCTGCTGTGGATGTGGAAATTGATTTCTGTTTCTTGCTGTACCAAGAAACTAATCTGTCACCAAGAAATTGACAGCTTCCACTTGTGCTTTTTCTGTCTATCTTACAGCCTGCAAAATCTGCATCAGAGTAACCAATTAATTTAAACTCTGATTCTCTAGGGTACCACAAACCAAGGGTTATGGTTCCTTTGAGATATTTGAAAATCCTTTTTACAGCTGTTAGATGTGGCTCTCTGGGGTCTGCTTGAAATCTTGCACAAAGACATGTTGCATACATGATATCAGGTCTACTTGCTGTCAGATAAAGAAGAGACCCTATCATCCCTCTGTAGTTTGTCATATCTACTGAGGCTCCTGTGTCTTTGTCTAGCTTTGTTGCAGTAGCCATGAGAGTTGTAGCAGATGAACTATCAAGCATACCAAATTTCTTGAGAAGATTTCTGGTACATTTTGCTTGATTGATAAAAATCCCATCATCTGTTTGCTTGACCTGTAAGCCTAGAAAATAACTAAGCTCTCCCATCATACTCATTTGATATCTTGACTGCATAAGCTTGGCAAATTTCTTGCAGAGTTTGTCATTAGTAGACCCAAAAATTATGTCATCCACATAGATTTGAACTAACAGAAAATCATCACCAAAATTAAAATAGAACAAGGTTTTGTCAATTGTACCTCTAGTGAACCCACTTTCTAAAAGAAATTGAGCCAGAGTTTCATACCATGCTCTAGGTGCCTGCTTTAGTCCATATAATGCCTTATCAAGCCTGTAGACATAATCTGGATGTTTGGGATCTACAAATCCTGGTGGTTGTTCAACAAACACTTCTTCTTCAAGTTTCCCATTGAGAAAAGCACTTTTCACATCCATCTGAAAGACTTTAAACTTCTTGTGAGCAGCATAGGCCAGAAAAATACTTATTGCCTCCAATCTTGCAACTGGAGCAAAGGTTTCATCATAGTCAATTCCTTCCTGCTGTGAATAGCCTTTAGCCACAAGTCTAGCTTTATTCCTTGTAATCACTCCATCACTGTCTGTTTTGTTTCTGAAAACCCACTTTGTACCAACAATAGATCTGTTCTTTGGTCTTGGTACAAGTGTCCAGACTTCATTCCTCTCAAATTCATTTAACTCCTCTTGCATTGCTGTTATCCAGTTAGCATCTTGAAGAGCTTCTTCTACTTTCTTGGGCTCTGTTTGAGATAAGAATGCATGAAACAGACATTCATTATTTGTAGCACTTCTAGTTCTTACACTAACTTCTGGATCTCCAATTATCAAGTCAGGTGTATGGGATTGTGTCCACCTTCTTGTTGTTGGTAATTGGCTTCTATTATCATTATTAGATCCTCCCCCTTGATCCATGCTCTCCTGATTTTCTTCTTGACCATTTGCATTCTCTGAGGCTTCCCTTGAATTGGATTGTTCAGTATTTGAACTTTCAGAGTTTGACTCAGAGTTTCTGTTTGATTCTTCATTTGACCCTCTTTCAGAATTTGAGTCATTACTTTGAGAAGTTTCTGAAGTTTCTTCACGCTCCCCCTCAACTGGTTCTCTATTTTGTTCTGTCAGAGAAAATTCGTCAGTGTTTACCAGTAGAGGATCAGAGTATGCTTCGTCAGAGTTTGTTGGATTTGCTTCATCAGAGTTTACATCATTAGAATTTAAATCTTCATTTTCAAAGCGAAGTTGATCATGATATTCTTCATCTTCTATTCCAGTTATTTTCTTGTCATCAAATGACACATGTATAGATTCCATGATCACTTTAGTTCTTAGATTGTAGACTCTGAATGCTTTAGTTGATAGTGGGTATCCAACAAAAATTCCTTCATCAGCTTTTAAGTCAAACTTGGTCAATTGTTCAGGATGAGTTTTCAACACAAAACACTTGCATCCAAAAATATGAAAATATTTCAAATTTGGCTTCTTATTTTTCATCATCTCATATGGTGTTTTCCCATGCTTGTTGATCAGTGTAGCATTTTGAGTAAAACAAGCAGTTTGAACAGCTTCTGCCCAGAAATAAGTTGGCAATTTTGCTTCATCAAGCATTGTTCTGGCAGCTTCGATTAGAGTTCTGTTCTTTCTTTCAACTACACCATTTTGCTGTGGAGTTCCAGGTGCAGAAAATTCTTGCTTTACTCCTCTTTCCTTGCAGAAAGCTTCTATTTCAGAATTTCTGAATTCAGTACCATTATCACTCCTGATAATTTTTACTTTGTACTGAGATCCTTTGTCCAATTGCTTCACATGATCCATAAGTATTAAGGCAGTTTCATCCTTCTTTGCTAAGAAATACACCCATGTGTATCTGGTGTATTCATCAACAATTACCAAAGCATATTTCTTTCTGCCCATTGACATTATATTCACTGGACCAAAGAGATCAATATGTAAAAGATGATAAGGATCCACAACTGAAAATTCAGATTTACTCTTGAAAGATGACTTCCTTTGCTTGGCCTTTTGACAAGAATCACACAGACCATCTAAGCTGAGTATTGACTTTGGAAGTCCCCTTACAAGATCTTTTCGAATCAGCTCATTGATGTTGTTCAAGTTTAGGTGAGAGAGCTTCTTATGCCATTTCCAACTCTCTTCACTAGACATTCTTGCAGATAGACACACAGTTTTTCCTTCAGAGTTTGTTACCAAACTTGCTTCATAGATGTTATTGTGCCTGTGTCCAACTAGAACAACTTTCCCTGTAGATTTGCTAATAACTTCACAATGTTCAGTATGAAAATCTACATGGTATCCTTTGTCACAGATTTGACTCACAGAAAGCAGATCATGCTTGAGTCCTGAGACAAGAGCTACATTTGTAATGATGACACTTCCAAGATTGATATTGCCATATCCCAGAGTATGTCCTATGTTGCCATCTCCATAGGAAACTTTTGGACCAGCTTTTTCCTCAAAATCTGATAGCAGGGCTTTATTTCCAGTCATATGTCCTGAGCATCCACTGTCCAAGATAAGAGTGCTCTCTTTTATGCCCTTGTTTCCAGATGACTCAGCTTCATCTTTAACAGTTGCCATGAGAGCATAATTGACTCCCTCATCTGAGTCTGAAGTGTCTGCCCAGTCCTTGCCTTTAGTAATGAGTGCTTTCTCAGATTTTCCTTTCTTGCATTCTGGAGCATAATGACCCATCTCTTTACACTTGTAGCGCTGGATCTCAGACTTGTCTTTCTTTCCAGACTTGGTATATTTTCCATCAGACTTTCTGAAATTTCTCTTATCAGAATTTGAATCTTTCCTTGAGAATCTCTTTCCTTTCTTGAAGTTCTTGAATCCCATCTTCTTGAAGGTCTTCACCATTAAAGCAGCCATTCTCATCATCTCTTCTTCATCATCCTCAGAATCAGAAGCTTCAGCATCAGTGTTTGAGCCATCATCAGAGTTTGATGACTCACTGTCAGATTTAATGACTAAAGCCTTTCCTTTGGTTTTCTTTCTTGATGATTCCTTCTTGACAGACTTTTCTTCAACTTTAAGAGCAACATATTTTGTCTTCTTTCCAGATCTTTTGTTTCTCTGTTCTATTTCAAGTTCATGAGTTTTAAGCAACCCATAGATTTCATCAAGATCTGTATCTGCAAGATCATAATTGTCTCTGATTGTTGTCGCCTTTAAATCCCATCTTTCAGGTAGGGATAGAAGAAACTTGAAATTTGACTCTTCAAGTTCATATTCTTTATCAACCAGGGACAAATCATTCAACAATTTACAAAATCTGTCATATGTATCTGTCAAACTTTCATCAGATCTAGAGTCAAAGTGTTCATACTCCTGTGTTAGAATAGTCTTCCTGTTCTTCTTTATAGCACTTGTTCCTTGACACCTGACTTCTAAAGCATCCCAAATTTCTTTAGCAGTTTTGCAGCCAATAACTCTGTTAGACATGACATTATCTAAGGCACTGTGGAGTAGATGTCTAACCTTTGCATCCTTTGCAATTGATGAGATATCTTCAGGAGTCAAATCTTTCTTCTCTTTTGGAACAGTCTTTTGTTCTTGACCAGTTATAACAGGAGACAATTTAGTTGGCATATGAGGACCATCATTGATTCTATCAAGGTATTATGGATCTGTGGCTTCCAGAAACATAGTCATCTTTACCTTCCATATTGGATATTCAACTGGTCTCAGAATTGGAACCCTGATAGTCTCATATCGACTCACAGAAGTAGGTTGAACCTTCTGAGCATTAGAACCTGCATTTGAACCTTCTTGAGAGTTGTCAGTCATGATTATACTTGTGTTTGGATCGATAAACTGTATATATTAATCAGCCTTGGCTCTGATACCAATTGTCAGGCCGAATACACAATATATAATCAATATATGTATGATAATGACAATTAAGAACACTGTTTATGAATCAATAAACTGAATTATATAAATAACTCTTCTCTCAGTGATGTTAAAGAATCACAGAGAGCTGCTAGGTTACAAGAATAATGTATTCAGTATTCGCATCCCTTTTAGGGTTAACCTATCTGTGTTTATATAGTACACAGCTACATAATCAATCTCTAATTGATATCCTATAAATCAGCTATACAATTTATATCAATCTAGGATTGCTTCTGTCTTCTGTCCCGTTTATTTAGCTATCTCAATATATTCTGCTTCTTTCCATCTTCAGAATATATTGCTTCTAGAATCTTCATGTTAGCACCGACAGCTAAGATAAACTCTCATCCCTTCAGACTTTAAATAAACTCTGACTGGCTTCAAGTAAACTCTGATGAGTACCTGGTACTTAAACACTGATAAAACAATCATTAGCAATTATATCTAACATACTAAACGTGTCATTTAGGGTTTCACCAGCTTTAAAATGAAAGTGCTCATATTGTTGTATGAGGAGTTGCATTTTGTTCTCCCTAACTTGCTCAGTTCCTTCACAGAGTGTTCTAATAGTGTCCCATACTTCTTTAGAAGTTGTACAGTTTATAACATTGTCAAACATCTCTTGCTCCAAACCATTAAACAAAATGTTCATGGTTCTTTTATCTTTATGGATTTCTGCAACATCTTCAACAGTCCATTCTGAGACAGGTTTTGGAATTTCTACATCTTCAGCATCATCTGGCAGTCCAACTCTAGATGCAAACTTCATGGGAACGTGTGTACCTTTCTCAATGCAGTCTACATATCTCTCATCCATAGACATGAGATGTAGATGCATTTTTACTTTCCAGTGAAAGTAATTGTCCTTATCTAGAACTGGTATCTTTACACCTGCATCCTTCTTCACCGTGGTTTCTGTTTTGGCCTTGATCTTTAAACTTCTTGTATGTTAGAAGCTTGCTCTAATACCAATTGTTAATCCCAAATGACCTAATAGAATTGTAGAAGGGGGGGGGGGGGGTTGAATACAATTCTAGATATTTTCTAAACTTAAAACAGCTTTCAAATAAAACAATACTGAAAATAAAAACACAAGCAAATATAAAATTTCAGTTGGATGTTTTGAGGATCCAACTGAGATGTTTTTATTGCGGAAATAATATGTGTTACAAAAGTATCACAGCTTCTCAGTTCCTGATTTGGAGTGAGAGTGCTCTTGAAAGAAGCTAATACAAACTATTTTTATCTCACTCACTTATCTTAAAAATGAACTGCTACACTTGGTTATAAAACCCAAGTTTACAATGCTACTTTTGGCTACACTAAAATACACTATAGGTAACCGCCAGTAGCTTGCTTTTCATCCCTTTTGTCCAATGGTCCTTGGAGATCTTGTCTTTTGTCTTCATGCTTATTATGATCCCACTCAAGAACCTAATTGGAAATTGGAATGTTTCCTTATTCCCAGTGTCCATTTTGATGGCTTCCAATGCAAAGTACACTTCTACATCACCTTTTGATCTGTCAGAAAACTGTCACTATCACTTTGTCAACTATTCAGAAAAGTGATAATGATTCGTTGATAGCAGGAAGATGTGTTTCGTTGATAGCTTTATTCTTCATTCCGTTGATGGTATATTCTTCATTCCGTTGATAGACTAATCTTCATTCCGTTGATAGACTAATCTTCATTCCGTTGATAGACTAATCTTCATTCCGTTGACATGTCTTCACTTAGGCAAAATTACAAGGCACAATATATTTACACTTAACCAACCTATTTTGCCTATCTAATACATAGTCAACATGACTTAGAAAACCTATCTAATACCTACAACAAATGTATATCAACCAGTGAAGTATTGTACAGTGCAATTGCTACATCACTCATTTCGTTGATGAGCTACCTGTCAACAGAAGCTGCAAAGCATACCATTCCGTTGACAGTTACAAAAATGACTTAATACAAAATCTACTAAGTGTTTTTATGATTATCATCAAGAACAACATATTCCTAACAGGAACCCCTACTATAATCACATAAACCCTTTTTGAGATCAGAAAATATTTGCGTAAATACTAGAACCTTAAATAATAATATCACAAGGTTCTATGATTTTTAAATCATTTTTGGAATATTTAATAAATATTCAAATAATAAATATTGAATTATGATTCAATATAAATCCACTTAAGTGAATATTCAAGTTAATATTCACTTAATTAAATAAATATCCAAATAATGAATATTGAATTATCATTCCATAAGATTCCACTTAAGTGAATATTCAAAATAATATTCACTTAATTAAATAAATATTCAAAATAATATTTATAATAATATTATTTAAATATCTCACATTAAATATCTAATAATATATATATTGGAATATTTAATCAACATTTTAAAATATAACTGTCCGTGGAACCCTTCACCTTCTGACAGTATAATCCAGACAAAATACTAATTTGACTCCCGGTCTAAGTTTTAAAATCCTCGTACGAGCGCTCTACCCTTAGAGCCTCTATAACACCTCGGTCTATATCTAATATTTACATAGCATATAAACCCTTATATCTTATAAAGCTTTCTATCAAAAGCGTAAACAGTTTATAAATCTTTTCACAGCATTAAAGTAGAATATATATCACGTACACAACATTAAATCACAACAGCATCACTTATATGATGTAGGGTTTGAAAACTGGTATGAATCTATCATATGCATATACTATAATCTCAATAGTTTTAAAATACAACCACATCCATATACGATGTAAGGTTTGAAAACTGGTATGCATCTATCATATGCATATACTACATCTCAACATTTTTAATACCATCACATCTATATACGACGTAAGGTTTGAAAGCATGCATGATATCATATCATATGCATCATCAGTATAAGTAATGGAAAACATAGCATGGAATGAGAAAACTTGCCTTGGGTCCTTGGTTCTTAGGGGTTCGAGAAGTTGCCGGGAAATCTATAAACAAAGAAATACTCGATCAGTCCCCTGGCTTAATCATTTAAAGTGCATTTAACTTAAGCACTAACATTTTATTAACGAACATCAAATGTCTCACTCTTGGTCACTTATAACCTCATGACACTCCTTAACTCTTAAATCAAAAGTTTGGGTAATAATCCATTCACAAATCCCAAGTACTTTACCATTATTAAACTCATGGTTTTAACCATCCCCTTAAGGGTATTTTACTCGCGCAACTTTTGTTCCCGCATTTTTCTAAAATCGAAAAATCATCATTTTAACAAGAAACCTCCACGGTTCCCTTCCTAACTGTCCATACTAGTATCCACATTAATATCTCGACCCAATTACATTTTTAAAGGGTTTGATCACAGTCTCAAAGTTCATGCAGTGAACTACTTAGTTATCCGAAATCACTTTCACTAAAACAGATGTTTCTCCTAAACCGTAAATCGAAACGATACGATTCTTTCGCTAAAACAAACTACAAAACAGAGTCTACATGATCATGGTCAGAAAGACTTATGGTTATGACTAGAAGGTAACCGTGGTCTCTGTCCAAACTTTCTAAGGAAAATCCGACATGGTAACGACGCTTAATCGTGATTCCCGTGTTTAAAACACTCCAGTCAATTCACCAATCAATACCAAAGCAATCATAACTCAAAGTTCTCATCTAACCCAACTTATTACTGTCTAAACAAGTTCATAACATCATTCCCAAGTTCAACCATCAACCAATCCACTAAACATCATTCTTAACAAGCACATCACTTCTACATCACACTTTCACTAATCATTATCAATTTAATCACTAATATCAAAGTATAAGTAAAAGTGTGAGAGGGTTTATACCTTCCTTGGTACTTAATATGGACTATAGATGGCTAGTATACTCTTCCTTTCTCCTTGATTACCCTTTACAAGCTTTAAACTTCAAGATCAAAACAAGAAAATCAAGAATTACTATTCATCATCAACTTTAGCTCATGATTTGAGCATGATAACATCCATGGATGAAGCTAGGATCAAGGATTTACCTTAGTCTATGGATGAGGGTGATTTAGAGCCCAATAACTTGAATTATGGTTGAGTAGAACTTGTAGAAAATATTTCTTAACCTTTGGAAAAGAAAATGGCCGAATGTTACTTCATCTTTGATGCATCTTCTTTCTTTGATTTTCTTTGATTTTCTTTTTTGTTTAATTAACACTTAATACATCCCTTTTTAATTGTGTGGTCATAAGTAGGTTTTGTCATCCAAGACACATGTCATTTAGCTTGTGGTTTTTGGTGAAAGTGGTGACAAGGTGGTGATTCATCACCTTGTCATCACTTTGTCACACCTATGTCGTCCTCCTGCATCATGCTTATGTCATAATTTGTGTCGTCAATCCTCTTATATGTTGAACTTGATGATCTTATATGATACTTCCCCTTCGGTTAGGGTTTAATCCATAATTCGTTACGCTTCTGTTTCGCGATAGGTTCCAGTGATTTTAAAAAAGTTTCTTTGTACCAATGTTAGGAGATACTTCCTTGATCTTTCCATTACCTTGGCTTAACGTATGATCATAGATTTCTCACCTTGGTTTAAGATATGATCATGGATTTCTCATTCTACATACTTTCTCAAAACGATCAAATCAATACATCCTTGATTGTCCGATGAATAGTGATCAAAATTTAAAGTTGGAATCTCCCGATTCTGATCGCGTTTACATTCACTTATTCTCCTTATGCATCACTAATATAACTTCGAAACATTCATTCCATGTCTTCCCTATAGTGTGGTCTGAAATATTTTTCATCAGCAAATTCACTATTCATCAACATTTACTATTCATCAAAATTTTTTAACTAAGTCCAAAATTTGGGATTATTACAAATTCCATCCTTATTTTGCTTATCCTTCCATTTTTATTTTTGTACTCCACCACATAAGGATTGAGCTTCACTTTGCATAGCCCTTTATTTCTCAACTCCTTAGCCTTCTCTTCCATTTCTGCCATCTCCTTTTCTTTCTGAATTTTCTTCTCTTCATTCCACTTCCTTAGATTTTCTTGATAATCAGAGTGCATTTTCAAATACCTGGCAATCTCTATCTTCCACATTCATTCTTCTTTTTCCTCAAAATTGAGCAAGGCATTGATCCTTTCAAGATCATAAGTTGGAAAATATTGCCAGCTTCCAGTCTTCATCTCTTTCTCCTTCCATTAGTGTATTTGATCTCTAGATGATCTTGTTTCACTTTGACTTCAAAGATTCTTTGGGCTCTCAGGAATGCTAGGGCTTCTTCATCATAGTCTTCATCTAGAGGAGGTACATTCAGCCCAACAACATTTGTGATCACTCCATTCCTCTTTGTTATCATTGTTCTTTTGGCTACACTTTTGACTTTCCAGTGCTTTACTTGTGGTAGCTTTCTTGAACAAGGAGATTTAGCCTTCAGTGCCACATCATTTGGAAGTAGCCTTGATCCTTTCCCTTTAATCCACTATAACACTCCACTAGATGTGACTTTGTGGATGTGTCTTTTAGATTTTGTTGTTGTGGCTTCTCTTTTCTTCTGTGGCAAATCAGTTTCAGAAGCCTTGTATTTAGATTTTGGAGGATCATTACCAACAGTATCCACCCTAGACTTAGAGTCTTGTTTTGTGGTTAAGTGCTAGCAATGTCCTTGGCTTGCTGATTTCCATCTTTTCTCTTTTCAGCTTCTTTCTTCCTTTGAGTATCCTTCTTGTCATTGTCAGCATCTTTAGATTTCTTTGATGATTTGCTTTTGCTACTTTCACTTTTCCCATACTTATCACTCCTTTGTGGACTTCTTCTTCTGCTACTCTTTTCCTCATCATCCTTATCTTCTCTCCTTTCTTTCCTCATTTTGATTGATTCGGGTATTCTGCCAGAAAAGAGAAATGTTTGCAAAGTTTGAATTGTCTCTAATTCTTCTGTAGTCCTGAATCCCCTCTTAGCTCTCAGCATTTGGATCACCTGAATAATCTTATCTTTGTTTTTCATCTCCAAGTGATTAGGGATCACCAATTGATCAATGGAGTTGGCCTTTAAGATTCTTTGGAATAGTATAGTTCTGGGATTTGAGATGACCTCTGGCAGCCTCAGGAATTGATCTCTCTTCAGTTCATCATATAGCCTTTTGTTGTTCTCCCCATTCTTCTCAATTAACTCCAGAAGTGTGTCCAACTCAGTATACTTCAGCTTCTCTAGAGTTTCAAAGGACAAATGCCATAAGTAATTGTTTTTGGATACCATGATTACTTCTCTTAGATGAGCTCCTTTTATTCTCCTGACTGCCACTATAAAATACTCGATTCTTTCATTGAGCTTTTGCCTATATTTTATGGTTTGGCCATTTGCACAGGTTTGGATGGCTTTCAGAAACTCCAGGAAGGCTACATCATGATAGATGTTTGAGTTAGCAACTTCCTGTAGCTTGGCCTCAGTGATAATATCTGCCTTTACAGGTTGAGCACTTGATGTGACTTGAGGAGCTTTGACATCCATAGGCATAGTGCCAGGATAGAATGTTGAAGTGACAGTACTCTTCTGGCCATCTCTACTGGTGACAGAAACAGTAGGAATGGTAAGAGGCCTTAGATCTTTTTCTGTGATTTTGCCATTTAGCTTTTTCTTGGCTAATGCTCCCCCTCTCTTTTCTAGAGTGATGCTTTCTTTTTCCTTCTCCCCCTTAGGCTTGGGATCAGACAAGATGTCTTGAGCTTCACCAGGAATAGGTAGATCCATACTTTTCATCATAGCTGTCATCATTTGCTGTTGAACTAGCAAGATGTTGGAGGTTGAATTGCTTTGATCATCCAGTTTTGAGTTGAGGAGCTCCAAAGAATGAGAAATGCCTTGGTTTTCAGATTTTAGCTCAGCCACCTCTCTTTCCAATCTGTCAACCTTGGAGAAAAGTTGCTCAGACTTGAAGGAGTTTAGAGACTGGTCCTTAATCTTGGAGAATTCAAATTTGGTGATGTTGGAGATAGGAACCTCATCCACTAGCTTGTCACCATACTGATTCTTCCGCATCACAGAAATCATGGAGTTGGAGTTGATATTGGATTGCACCTGGTTCTCTAGCTTGGTAGACATATTTTTGAGATTATCAGTGACCAAGGCTAGGGTGTAATCCATCTTTGTGACATTTTGAGCAGTTCTTTGTACCTCCTTGAGGATGCCATCTACCTTGGTAAAATCAGAGAGATATGAATTCCTGAGCTTTGCCAAAGATTGGTCTGTTTCTTCCTTGATAGTAGAGATCTCTGATTGAAGACCATTCCCAAGATAATGCAGAGCCTTTACTTGACTTTTGCAGACCTCATTGACTGCATCATAGACTTCTACAGGAGAAAGACGTTTGGCATTTGACCCCAAGGCTGTAAGGTAGTCTTCCCTGAGAAAAGCTAGAGCATCCCTGAGCTTCACAGATCTCTTGGCATCCAACCAGGCATCCACATTGCCATCCTGTTGAGCCTCATCTACTATCTTCTCCTTTTGTGCCTCAACATCCTCCTTGTGACATAAGAGAATTTCCTCATAATCTTTATTTGGGAGGCCAACTGTTAGGAGATGTTGAGCAATCTTTGAGAACTCATCAATCTGTGCCACATGTAAGATTTGGAGAGCTTCTTCCGTCAATTGAATGGGCACAGAGGATGATCCTGAAGGCCTGTCATGTTGCACAAACTCCAGCCATTGAGACATTGTGGCCTGAGCCAAGTTAGAGCTAGTGTTAGGCACTTCTGTCACAGATGAGGGTTCTGCAACAGGGATGAAGGTTGTTTGAGTCTCCTCCAGCCTTGGAATGGCTGTAGAGTATGATGCTGTCTCAATTGAAATGGGATGAGTTACAACATCATCTCTATTTACCTGTGAAGGCAAGTCCAAATCCCTGAGGATTGGAGAAGTAGGCACAGAGTCTCCAGTAAGAACTGGTGAATCCTCTATGTTTGTGTTGGTGTCATTAGAATATGCCCCAGCATGCATTTCCTGACCAACAGAATGGGGGTCCTGGGTGGTGAGTGTCAAGCACCATGTCACTTGAAAGGGGCTCATTCACAGAGTCAAAGAGTGAATGATCAAGTGTAGGATTGTCAGTAGAATGACTTTCCTGTATAGAAGAAATTTGTGCATTTGTAGATTCTAAAAGAGAAGAGGAGTTTAGATTTAATGTTGGCAACTCCCCCTGAGAAATTGGAGGAGTTTCAATATTGATGTGCTCTCCACTCTGTGTAGTTCCACCCTTTTGTTCACCTGAGTCAAGAGTGAGTTCTTGACCTTGTGCTGACTCTGTACAGAGAGAGGTGATACGGAATACCGAAAAGCGCTTTCAAAAATTTCACAAGAGACGATGAGGCCTTCTAGCAATCTTCTGGTCCAAGCTTTCCTCTGTTTCACTATTCCCTAAAAGACAAACAATGCAGAACAAGAAACTAATCCGAAGAATTAAATATCAAGGAGTGAAAATTACCAATAGTCCTCGGCAGCGGCGCCAAAAACTTGATGTGTAAAAATAATGTAAACTGCAAGCGCACGGTTTTTAGTTGTAGCAATCACAGATCGATCCACAGAGACTATGAATTTTCAAAAACCCTAACAATTAACTCAGGCGAACTAGACAATAAGATTTGAGATGAGATTTGTTTAACCTAATTAACAATTAAAATTAGATATGGAAAACCTAGGAATCCAAATCCATTAATCAATCACAATTAATATCAACTCGCCCTAAAATCAATTCTTTTTTCTTCACAAATAAGATATATCAATTAACGAGACAAGCATATACTATGAAACTTGTTATCTAACAATAACCTATCAAAACTTCATGGAGCAAGCATAGGCTATGAAAAATAAATCCGGTAACAATAATATATCAAAATCACTTTGTCAATTGACCAATTAAGCACCAAGAAAAATCACGAGTACCAATTAATAGGAACGAGAAGATATCAAAAATAATTAAATTAACTTTATCTTCATCCTAGGGCAAGAGATTTAGCTACGCATGATTATTAAATAAACAAAACAAATATAAGCATAATGCGTATTAAACATGAAAACACGAAGCAGTAATATAAGCTAATTTGTATAATTAAATTAATAGACTAGGGTGGCCACGTAAACAACTGGATAACAAACTTAATTCACCTAAAACTAAAATCTCAACTTCAATGGTAGTTTGTGAAAGCAGCACCACAAACACAAAAATAAACAATAAATTAATAATCAAGGTCACTGAAGCATGCACACGAAAACAGGTGAAACATGCTATTTAAAAGAAATATGAACAAATCGCAGGGAGAAAAATAGAACGTAATAAAAAAAACAGGGTGCTGGATAATAACCACCGGCGAGACTTTAAAACATAAAAAGTAAATAAAATTTTAGGTGTCTCAAATACAAGAGGGGAGATCTATATATATAGGAAAAATAATGGGTTTGAGCTCTTTGACTACAAATCGGATTCTAGAAATATTTCCTCAATTCCTTTTTCTTCTCCGATAAGTTTTCCAATTTTTCTCCAATTTCCTTTTGACTTCAAGTAATTCCATCTCCTTGCCTTTTTCACCTTTTTCTGCTTGAAATATGATTTTATTTATTTTCCTACAAAACAAAAGAAAATAATTTATTAAATAATAAAATTATGAAAACAAACATAAAATAGGTATTAAAAATGTATTAAATTATGGACCTATCAAGAATCACTTCACTAGAGGTACTGTGGACAAAACTCTTTTCTTCAGGAATGTGAATGGCTCTGGTATACTTGTTCAAATTTATGTGAATGACATAATTTTTGGGTCTACAGATGAGAAACTTTGCAAAAGGTTTGCCGAACTTATGCAAAGCAAATATGAAATGAGCATGATTGAGAACTTACCTATTTCCTTGGTTTACAAGTTAAACAAGTGAAAGAGGGAATCTTTTTAAGTCAAACAAAATATGTTTATGATCTTCTAAAAAAATTTGACTTAATGGGTTGTTCACTTGCAAAAACTCTTATGCCAACTGCCACTAAGCTTGAATTGAATACTAAAGAAAAATTTGTGGACATTACAAGCTATAGAGGCATGGTAGGCTCACTTCTATATTTGATAGCTAGTAGACCTGATATTATGTTTGCCACATGTTTATGTGCTAGATTTCAGGCTGATCCTATGGAGTCTCATGTAATTGTTATTAAGAGAATTTTCAGATATCTCAAGGGGACACCAAACCTTGGCATTTGGTACCCTAGAGAATCTGTTTTTGATCTAATTGGTTATTCAGATACAAACTATGCAGGTTGTAAGATTGACAGAAAAAGTACCACATGCACCTGTAAATTTCCGGGAAACAAGCTAGTATCATGGTTTATTAAGAAGCAAAATTCAGTCTCTACATCAACTGCTGAGGTTGAGTACATTACAGCAAGAAGTTGTTGTGTACAAATTCTTTGGATGAAAAATCAATTACTTGATTATGGTTTAAGAGTTGATAAGATTCCAATTTTCTGTGATAACACTAGTGCAATTGCCATAACTGAGAATCCAGTGCAACACTCGAGGACCAAGCACATTGGCGTTAAGTATCATTTTATCAGGGAACATGTGATAAATGGTATTGTGGAACTACATTTTGTTCCAAGTGAAAAAGAGCTTGCAGATATTTTTACCAAGCCACTTGATGAATGAACATTCTCAAGGTTGGTAAGTGAGCTAGGTATGCTTAACTTCTCTTAATATTTTTGAATACATGCAAGTATAAAATGCAGCCAGTGTTAGTATGATTTTCTTGAGAATTGTAATTCTCAGAAAAAGTTGAAATTTTGCCTAAGTCAAAATTACTCTTTCAACGGATACCCTTATCAGTTGAAAGTCATTCATAACATTGGGGTTTTTACTTTTCAACGGATACCAGCTATTTGTTATTTCAACGGATAAGCTAAATCTCAAAAGGGTTATATCTCATCCGTTGATTTCCTTTAATTACTTTGATTAACTTAATGATTTATTTATGGGAAGTATAAATACATTTTTGCTTCTAACAGTTCATTTTTTATCTTTCCCCAAATTCACTAAAGCAAAAATACTCTCTTCTATTTCAAAGCAAAACCTCTCTCTGCAACTAATTTCTCTTCAGCAATGGCACCAACAAACAAGACCATGTCACTTACTGGCTTCAACTATGAGAAGAACAACTTCACTGCTTTGGTGGATTTTGAAAATCACCCAAAAGCATACCACAAGATGATGAAGTTCATCAAGGGATGCAAGATATCTCATGCAATGCTTGCTGCTCCAACTATCTATTGTCAAGTTGTGGAAGAGGTGTGGACTTCTTCAGTGTTTGACTATGAGAACACCACACTCACCTTCAATCTCAAAGGTAAGGAACATGTTATCAATGCTGATGTTGTGACTACATGTTTAAAATTGATTGAAAATAATTGTTTGGAAAACATACTGATAATGATATAGTTACCATGCTTAATTCTATCAATTATGCTAAAGAGACTGCTAACTTAGGAAAAATCCAGAGAAAAGGCATGAGAAAAGAATGGAGTTTCTTTTGTGATGCCTTTATTAAGGTCTTTTCTGGTAAAATTAGTAACTGGGAAGCTGTCACAACTTTCATGTTTGACATGATATATATGATGCTAAATGATAGATATTATGACTTAGCTTCTATGATTTTAATTGAACTAGCTGCCAAGTTAGGACATAAAGAGTCTAGGTCACAAAATATCAATTTTGCTAGATTTATCATGTTATTGGTTAACTATGTTGACACGGACATGAAAATTGAGTTCCTGCCAACAACATGGACTGTTGGGTTCAAAATAAGAGAGTCCTTAAGGACTTGAATAGGATGAACCTAAACAGCACTGTGGAGCTACATTACTTGCCTTTCATTGAGGCACTTTAGGTAACTTCAAATCCCATTGTAACTTCTCAACCCCCCGCCCCACACACACACTTTTTTGATTTCTAGTGCCACAATGGAGGCTGGTACTGTCCAACAGCCTCCTACCCAAGTGGCCAAAACCAACACAAATCCAAATCTAAAAGGTCAACCTCAGGTGCCTCTCAAAAGGCATCTGTTGCAAAAACCACTACTCAACCTGAGGGGAGTGAACATGTGGTAGTGAGGAGTGAGGGAAGGGGTGGACATCAAAGAAACCCCAAGGATAAGGTTGGAGAGGTCAGTGAATCCCAGCCAAGTCACCCTTTATCTTCTCAAAAAGATACAGTGGTTGAAATGGTAATTAACACATCCCTAGTGGCATCCTCCCAAAAGGAGGTCACTATTGAAAAGAGTTCCCAACCAGGATGTCACTATTGAAAAGAGTTCCCAACCAGGAACACAGAACAAAAGGGATAAGGACACCAAAAGCCCCAAATCTATCTCCAAAACATATGATAGGAGAAAGAGGATTAAAACCACTAGGGATGCACAGGGTGCACACACAGTGCATGCCAAAATCACAGATTTTGTATATGCACCCTCTCAAATTCAGATTGATGTGGCTCCAGTAAATGTGGAGTCACAGCCCCACTCTTTAAACATACCAATTGAAACAGAAACACCAAATTCACCAACACACTCTCTGGATGTGGAAATGATTCACACATCAATTCCTAATTCTCCATCTTTAAAATTCTTGGAGGAGCCCCACTCTGAAATTGGTGGTCATCATCTTTTAAATGATTTGTTGGATCACCAATCATCCATTTCTGAAACCTCAATAACTTCTATGGCACCAATAATCAAATCAATCACTACGGATTCTATTTTGGTTTCTACTTCAACTACTACTTCTTTTCCTTCTTCAACGGATATCTCTCATCCGTTGATGAGTGTTTCTCTTTCAACGAATATGCCTCACAATAGTCATCCGTTGAAACTCACTTCTACTACTTCAACCGATATTCCTCATCCGTTGAAAGTCTCCTCTATACTTGAACTTGCAACTTCAATTATTTTAACATCAAGTGTAGATGAGGTAGTAGTTGTTGAAACACTCTTAGGACTGAGGGCAGGGAGTGAAAATACTGAGAGTGAGAGGCTGGATTGCAGTCAGGCAAAAGGAGAGGGAGAGATTTAGAGACAGACTATTTCTTCAAGCCTGGTAAAATTGAGCTTAGAGAGTACCACCTTAGTAGGTGAAGGTGAGGGTGTGAGTGGTGTGAGCCAGAGGGAGCCCCTGATGCAAGAAAAGAGAAATGAGAGAATATCTAGTACATGAGAAATAAGGATGGAAGCTACTACAACCATTTCTAGTGAGTTAATGGATGTTAATGAGGCTGAAACGGAGAGGTTGATTCAGTTAGATTATCATAATGAACTGAGTCAAATCAACCTGGATGCTGAGACATTTACTCATCCTAAACCACCCTATCAAATTTTGGCTAACCAGGGCAACGTGGAGGCAGAAAGGACATTGAACTTAGTTCACACTACTGAGTCAGTGATGAGAGCCAAAGATGCAATCTCCAATTTACCTTCAGGAGCTGCTGAGGATTTTGAGTATGATAACACTTTTGAAGAAGAAGATAGTGATTCAGATGGTGGTGATGGAGTATTTGAAGGTCCTTCGACCTTAGAAAGCACACCTGATTGGCTATTCTCCAACCAGGTTCCACTAGATGATATCAATATGGTGCTTCTCAAGCAACATCAACAAGCTTTCACTGAATACCAAACAGTTAATTCTATAAAGAAAGTCATACTGTCAAAGTTCATGGCCTCTATCCAACTACAAAAGATGCAGCTCCTTCATCAAAGAGCTCTCAAAGAGGAGTTCAAAAATAAGATAGATGAAATCAAAGATGTCTTCCCTGTCAACACTGTCAATTCTATCAAAAGGATGGTCTTCTCTCTCAATCTGTGGAGACTCTTACCAAGAGGGTTGATCAAATGGAACAGGAGATGGACACCTTTCTAGCCAATCAAAAATTGCGGACTCAACTCCTACAATAATTGTTGCAGGCTACTGGTGCTGTTCAAACCCTTGATGATAATAAAAAGGGGGAGAATATGCTAGTGGTCTCTGAACTAGTAATCTCAACAAATCTACCAAAGCCACAAGTTGAGGGGGAGCCTGTCAGCTTAAGTGTGCCATCTACTATAGGGGAGCAATCTTTACCAACACCTCAGATAATTGAAAATCCAATTGAGTTTGAACTCAAAAAGGTAGTGGTGTCTCATCCTCTAGTCAAGGCTAGTGATTTTGATTTCTCTGGCTTAAGTATAGAAGAGATGGTTGCAAGGCAAAATGAGGTTAAAAGGACAAATGAAGCAATCAATCAAAGGATTCAAAACTCTGAAAGACTAATCAAAGAATAAATTTTCAAAGTTGTGACTACCTCTCAAATTCCTTCAACACCAGTATCCTCAGAACCAGCTCCTATCCACACCACAATTCTAAAGGTTCTTACTCCTGAAGTAGTTCTCCCAAAGAAACTTTATGATGTTGAACCTTCATTTCTCAAGGAGTTTGAATCAATCTTTAGTGGAAGGACTAGTTCTCCACCTACACATCATGGCAAAAACAAGGTTGAGTTGGATTATCCATTTACAAAGCCTGATGAAGATAAGGTGAAGGGAAAGATCGTTATTGAATACAAGGAGGGTACTGATATGAAGAAGAAAGAAGGAATGACAGTAATATACAGGAATGGAAAAGCATTGCATGTCTCCAACAGGCATCCTAGATTTACTGAAGCCAAGAGAGAAAAAACCTCAAGGCTACTAAGGGAAGCTCATCCCAGTTCTTTTGAAGTTCCTTATGAAACCTCTCCTGAGAGGCAAGCTAGACTAGCTAAAGAACTGTGGGATAAGTTAGCAGAAGAAGAAAAAGAGGAGGCTGAAGAAGAAGTGGCCCATCATCCTCCTAAAAAGAGAAACAAGGGAAAGACAGTGCCTAAAACAAATCCAATCAAAAGGCAAAATATGAAAGCCAAGAGACATGTCTCCCCTGAGAAAGAAGAAGTTGTAAAGAAGACAGAAGGAAAATCTTTCACTATTGAAGACATTCTGTTAGGTCCAAAGTATCGTAGAAGGGGGGGCGGTTGAATACGATACTCATAAATTATTCGATTTCGTTTGCGGATAATTAATTGTGTTCTTGTCC
Source organism: Heracleum sosnowskyi (assembly GCA_030848705.1). NCBI lineage: Eukaryota > Viridiplantae > Streptophyta > Magnoliopsida > Apiales > Apiaceae > Heracleum > Heracleum sosnowskyi. Next base: position 80,704,372 of record CM061238.1, read on the forward strand.
GAAATTAAATTTACCAAATCAAAACACGAGTCGGGGAATATATCTTTTTATAAATATAAACCACGAAGGGTGTTACAATTCTAATCCGTAGGATTAGCTTCAATGAGTTCAAGTTACAGTAATCAATACAAAAGATTGAATTTAAGGCACTATTAATTTATTCTGTAGAATTTGTTCAAGATCTTAAATTCATCAAAAGTAAATGATCTTCCGTAACTGTCTGCTGAAGAAGACACTGTCTTCAATTCTCAATTGTAGGCTTTAGGAAAACTATCGAAAGCCTAGAGTGAATCCTGGCCGTCCATTTCTTCACCAACCTCTGACAAAACTTGAATGTACACTACCTGCTCTATTTAATAAAAACTATCGAAGGCAAAGTTTTCTTTTCCTTCGATAGATTTAAATAAAATCTATCAAAAAAACTACTTTGTTTATTTGAAAGTAGTTCGCTAGTTTTATAAATAAAACTATCAAACTAACATCTTTTATCCACTTCGATGGTTTCTTAAAAAGATATTGTCGAATTGGTTTTCCTTCCATGATAGTTTTTATCAAACCTTTCTTTCTTCTCTCGATAGTTTTTTCATAAATGAAAACTATCGAATGTCTTTATTTGCAGTTTGATCCTTGAAGATTCTATCTTCATGCAGCAAGCATATTGCACTTCAATTTAACCTAAACATACCTTATAAATTTCTTTTGACTTCCAAGATGTTTCAGGTCTGACTTAAATCAATTTCTTCTGAGACGATAAACATCTTGATCTTTTTAGTGCTGACAACTAGTGCAACTAGTCTGGTTCACAGATGACTAACACTTGATCAATACCTCTACGTCTTCAATACAATATAGTTGATAAGTCTTTTGTCATTCTGGTTGCTTCATTAAAATCACTGAAATCCTCTGGTACTAACTCTTTATCATTCAAATACTTCTGTAGTCTTGAAAGTCTTATTTCTTTACTTGTCACTGAGGCTTGATGTAACACCCCCAGATCCGGGGTCGGAGATCCAGGTTGTCACGTTCCTTATTCCATACAAACACTTGATACTTGAATCATAATAAAATAAATCAACACACATGGTGACCCCACCATCAATATACTCACGCCAGTTATGTCTCAGAAACGAAATTGCAAAAGCAGTAGTCATATGATCCATAAGTTAAAGTTATTACAACCCAAAAGTAAAATGCTCGAAACCTACTGCCAGTATGATTTCTACATGAAACCAGAAAGGCAGCGCAAACGTTTGTTCTTGTTCATTAATATACATAAGTGATACTTATAAATAAACCGGAGCAACAAGAGTTGCACTCCGAACCAACTCAGTACTTCTACCTGAGGTGCTGCAACTGCCATCCTCTGGGCAGTCTGCGCGACCCAGACGCGCTTCCGAGCGGTATGGCGAATCCTGGCCATCTACTCTAGCTGTTGTGTTGTGATATATATAAAAGAAAACAAGAGTGAGCACTAAGCCCAGCAATAATATAAAGCAGCATAATCATATATGTAAGCTTATATCATAAGGGAAAACCTTTTAAAACTTCATTCGTATACAGAATGATATAGTGAAATATTCTTTTCGTCAAAACATATCATACAGTTCAAATGATATCATTGTTCAAGTATTTTGGAAGTCATGACCTGGGAGTTTTTGTAAAACATCTTTAGTTCTGATAATTCAGAACCCAAAATATACTCACTTTCAATGAAAGAGGCAAGTGGAATCATATGTTCACTTCCTGGAATGGATTCCCAATAATTTCAAAACCATAGTCATCAATTGAGACAAATAATTAAAGTAGATGGGAACCCCTACTATACTCAAGTAAATATTCTTGAGATTAAAAATTATTTTAAATAACTATTGGAACCTTACGTAATATTTAAATAAGGTTCTATGATTTTTAAATCATATTTGGAATATTTAATAAACATTCAAATAATAATTATTGAATTATTATTCAATAAAATTCCACTTAAATGAATATCCAAAATAATATTCACTTAATTAAATAAATATTCAATTAATAAATATTAAATTTTTATTCAATATAATTCCACTTAAGTGAATATCCAAAATAAAATTCACTTAATGAAATAAATATTCAAATAATATATAATAATATTATTTTAATATCTCACATTAAATATCCAATAATATATATATATATATATATATATATATATATATTGGAATATTTAATCAACATTTTAAAATATAGCTGTCCCTGGAACCCTCCAGTTTCTGACAGTATAATCAAGACAAAATAATAAATTGGACTCCAAGTTTAATGCTTTAAAATCATCGTATGAGTGCTCTAACCTTAGAGCCTTTAAAAACCTCGGTTTATATCTAGTATTTACTTAGCATAACACGACCCAATTCTATTTTTAAAGGGTTTGATCACAAGCTCAAAGTTCATATAGTGAACTACTTAGTTATCCAAAACTGCTTTCACTAAAACGGGTGTTTCTCCTAAACCGTAAATCGAAACGATATGATTCTTTCGCCAAAACAAACTACAAACCAATACCTACATGATCATGGTCATAAAGTCTTATGGTTATGTCTAGAAGGTAACCGTGGTCTCTGTCCAGACTTTCTAAGGAAAATTCGACATGGTAACGACGCTTAATCGTGATTCCCGTGTTTAAAACACTCCAATCAATCATAACTCATGGTTCTCATCTAAACCAACTCATTTCTATCTAAACAAGTTTATATCATTATTCACAAGTTCAACCATCAACCAATCCACTAAACATCATACTTATAATGCATATCATCTCTACATCACACTATCACTAATCATTATCAACTAAATCACTAATATCAAAGTATAAACACAAGTGTGAGAGGGTTTATACCATCCTTGGTACTTAATATAGACTATGAATGGTTAGTATGCCCTTCATTGCTCCTTGATTATCCTTTACAAGCCTAAAACTTCAAGATCAAAACAAGAAAATCAAACATTACTATTCATTCTACTATTCATCATCAACTTTAGCTCACATTTTGAGCATGATAACACCCATGGATGAAGCTAGGATCAAGGATTTACCTTAGTCATTGGATGAGGGTGATTTAGAGCCCAAGATCATGATTTATGGTGGAGTAGAAGTGGAGGAAATGTTTTCTTATCCTTGGTTGAAGAAAATGGCCGAAAGTTTGATGGTGGTGTGATGCATCTCTTTTGATTTTCTTTTCTTTTCTTTTTTGTCTAATTAACTCTAATTACAAGCCATTTAATTGTGTGGCCTTAAGTGGGTTTTGTCATCCAAGGACACATGTCAAGCTACTTGTGGTTTTGTGGTGAAAGTGGTGACAAGGTGGTGATTCATCACCTTGTCATCACTTTGTCATCACCTATGTCATCCTTCTGTGTCATGCTTATGTCAAAACGTTTCTCTGTACCAATGATAGGAGATACTTCCTTGATCTTTTCATAACATTGGTTTAATATATGATTATGGATTTCTCACTCTACATACTTTCTCAAAACGATCAAATCAATACATCCTTGATTGTCCAGTGAATAGTGATTTAAAACTCGAATGGAAATCTTCTGATTCTGATTGCGTTTGCATTCACTTATTCTCCTTATACATCAATAATATAACTTCGAAACATCCATTCCATGTCATCCACATAGTTTGGTCTGAAAAATATTTTCATCAGCAAATTTACTATTCATCAGGGTTTCAAATATTACAAAATTTTGGGATATTACACTTGAACATATTAATGAACTTCTTTCCGTGACCTGTTTACGGACTTAAAGAATACATACCATATTTTGACTTTTTGAGTTTGCCGTTTCTTCTTTTCGTCTTGATTCCTGTGCTTAAGTTAATATTATAGTTTGTCTTGTTCCTTTGTTGAGTTGTAGTTATCTCTGTTACATGTTATGTTACATTATGCTTTACAAATTCTTAAGCCTACAACTCAATCAGACACTACTTTTTATGGGACTCATGTTGAACTTAAAGAAGAGCCCATAGAATTTGATAACTTGGAATTCCCAAAAATAATTCTTGAAGCTGAGAAGAAGAAAAAGAAGGATCCAAGGAGGAAAATTCTTAAGGGACCAGTCAAACTCCAATATGTACCTCAAATTATCAAGCCTGTAGAAAACAAGGATGATTATCTATACATAGTTGACATTCAAGAGTACTCGGATTTTGACCTCTTTCTAGATGAATTGATTGAAGTCTGGGGCATTGACAAGCACAAGAATCTACCAGAAAGACTCATGTTTGTCTATAGAGGTGGAGTGTAAAGGCCATGGCCCTTGCAGAGAATCTGTAATAACCCCAAATTTTGGACTTAGTTAAAAATTTTGATGAATAGTAAATGTTGATGAATAGTGAATTTTGATGGCTAAGAAAATTTTCAGGCCACTATATATGCGAGACATGGAATGAATGTTTCGAAGTTATATTATTGATATATAAGGAGAATAAGTGAATGCAAACGCGATCAGAATCGGGAGATTCCAACTTTAAATTTTGAGCACTATTCATCGAACAATCAAGGATGTATTGATTTGATCGTTTTGAGAAAGTATGTAGAATGAGAAATCCATGATCATATCTTAAGCCAAGGTAATGGAAAGATCAAGGAAGTATTCCTAACATTGGTACAGAGAAACGTTTTTAAAATCACTTGAACCTATCGCGAAACTTAGCGACAAAACAAAAGCGTAACGAATTATGGATTAAACCCTAACCAAAGGAGAAGTATCATATAAGATCATCAAGTCTAACATGTAAAGGGATTAATGATACAAATTATGACATAATCATGATGCAGGAGGATGACATAGGTGTGACGAGGTGATGACAAGGTGATGAATCACCACCTTGTCACCAATTTCACCACAAAACCACACATGGCTTGACATGTGGCATGGGATGACAAAACCAAATAAAGACCACACAAAAAGAGATGCATCCATTAGCATTATTTGAAAAAAGAAAAGAAAAGAGAAAATCAAAAAACAAATAGCCAAGGAAGAACAAAACATTCGGCCTTTTCATGTTCATCAAAGTCTTAAGATTTTTGCTACCACTTCCACTTCTCCAAAAAATGCAAGGATGGATTCTAATGCTTCCATATTTCCAAATTAAGGTAACCTCTTAATCTTAGCTTCATCCATGGATGATATCATGTTCAAATCTTGATTATAAGATGAGCATGAATAGTGTTTTGAATAGTAACTTATGATTTTCTTGATTTGTTCTTGAAGATTAAGGCTTGTTAAGGATCAAGAAAGGGTATGTAAGCTATTTTTAGGGTATACCAAGCATCAATAAAGGTATAAACATCTCCCACCCTTGGTTATACTTTGATTATTATGTTAAGTTTGATGATAGTTTGAGATAGTATGGATTAAAGGTTGAATCCTTGGTTATAATGATTGTTTAGTGATTATCTTGATGATTGAACTAGTAAATGTTTGAATGGACTTGTTTGTTAAAGATCATGGGTTAGTTTAGATGATGAATTAGAAGTATTGATGATTGGTTGATGTTATTGGATTGATTTGAGTGTTTTAAACACGGGAATCACGTTTAAGCGTCGTTACCATGTCGGATTTCACTTAGGAAGTTTGGATAGAGATCACGGTTACCTTATAGGCATAACCATAAGGTTTTCTGACTATGATCATGTAGACTCTGTTTTGTAGTTTGTCTTAGCGAAAGAATCGTATCGTTTCGATTTACGATTTAGGAGAAACATATGTTTTAGTGAAAGCGGTTTCGGATAACTAAGTAGTTCACTGCATGAACTTTGAGATTGTGATCAAACCCTTTAAAAATGGAATTGGGTCGAGATATTAATGTGGATACTAGTATGGACAGTTAGGAAGGGAACCGAGGAGGTTTCGTGTTAAAAAGATAAGTTTTCGATTTTATAAAAATGCGGGAACAAAAGTTGCGCAAGTGAAATACCCTTAAGGGAATAGTTTAAACCATGAGTTTAGTAATGATAAAGTACTTGGGTTTGTGAATGAATTATCAACCAAACTTTTGACTTAAGAGTTTAAGGAATGTCATGAGGTTATAAGTGACCAAGAGCGGGACATTTGATGTTCGTTAATAGAACGTTAGTGCTTAAGTTATATGCACTTTAAATGATTAAGCCAGGGGACTCATCGAGTATTTCCTTGTTTATAGATTTCCCGGCAAGTTCTCGAACCCATAACAACCAAGGACCCGAGGCAATTTTTCTCATTCCATGCTATGTTTTCCATTACTTATACTGATATGCATATGATATGATATCATGCATGCTTTCAAACCTTACATCGTATATAGATGTGATGGTATTAAAAATGTTGAGATATAGTATATGCATATGATAGATGCATGTCAGTTTTCAAACCTTACATCGTATATGGATGTGGTTGAACTTTAAAACTATTGAGATTATAGTATATGCATATGATAGATGCATGCAAGTTTTCAAACCCTACATCATATAAGTGATGCTGTTGTGATATATTCTGCTTTAATGCTGTGAAAATATTTATAAACTGTTTACGCTTTTGATAGAAAGCTTTATAAGATATAAGGGTTTATATGCTATGTAAATATTAGATATAAACTGAGGTGTTATAAAGGCTCTAAGGGTAGAGCGCTCGTACGAGGATTTTAAAACTTAGACCGGAAGTCAAATTAGTATTTTGTCTGGATTATACTGTTAGAAGTTGGAAGGGTTCCAGGGACAGTTATATTTTAAAATGTTGATTAAATATTCCAATATATATATTATTGGATATTTAATGTGAGATATTTAAATAATATTATTATAAATATTATTTTGAATATTTATTTAATTAAGTGAATATTATTTTGAATATTCACTTAAGTGGAATCTTATTGAATGATAATTCAATATTTATTATTTGGATATTTATTTAATTAAGTGAATATTAATTTGAATATTCACTTAAGTGGAATTATATTGAATCATAATTCAATATTTATTATTTGAATATTTATTAAATATTCCAAAAATGATTTAAAAATCATGGAACCTTATTATATTATTATTTAAGGTTCTAGTATTTACGCAAATATTTTCTGATCTCAAAAGGATTTATGAGAGTATAATAGGGGTTCCCAACTACTTTAATTATTTATCTCGAATGATGATTTTGATTTCAACTTATCAAAAATTGGGAATCCATCTGAGGAAGTGAACATATGATTTCACTTGCCTCTTTCATTAAAAGTGAGTATGTTTTCGAGTTCTGATTTATCAGAACTAAAGGTATTTTACAAAAACTCCCAGGTCGTAATTTCAAAATACGTGGTAATCATTTGTAGTTTCGTTGACTGATGTCAACCCACACTGTGACTTATTCCCTTCAAATACTCTGGAGTAAGGAATCTGAACTATTGCAAAGTTTTGACAAGTATTTGTACTCGGGGAAATAGGATTAAAATCCGATTACCGTTTCATTGATTTTTATCCGGGACCAGGAGGAAACGTGAAGGAGGCTGTTGGACAGTACCTCTGATTATAGCGTAAGAGGCTGTTGGGCAGTCCAACACTTATCTCGCGTAGGAGGTTGTGGGACAGTCCAGCAGATACAAAGCCCGTATGCGGCTAGGGTGATAATCGTGTTAAGATGTCGTCCATCTACTAGTAGAAAAGTGTGAGTACGATACAACGACTGATCATCATGTATCGTGGTGTGCTCCGGAAAAAGGTCCCTTCCCTCCAATTGGAGTTGTGTTGCACATTGTAACGAAAGCCTAGGCGCTGAGTTACTGATAATGTGGCAGTGATGAGTAATGATGTTCCTCATACAGTAGAAGTATTGTATGGCCTGTTTTGACGAAAATAATATTTAAACATATCGTTCTGTATATGAACGAAGTTTCAAAGGTTTTCAATTATGATATCAGCTCACATATATGATTATGATGCTATATCTTATTATCGAGATATAGTGCTCATTCTTGCTTCTTTTATATACCATAACACAACAGAGACGAAAAGGTGTTCATTACTGATATTTTACAGTATTTTGAACATTATGAGATATCTAAATAGATATGTGTGTATATATGTTGAGAAGGGATTTAAGATATACAGTATGTTGAACTGTATAGTGTTTTGAAACAATGGATAGGCTTTAAGCCTTGATTCCAATATTAATATCTATTTTAAAAAGATATGTTTTGAGTCTTGGTTCATTATATCGATACCAAGGATTTCTAAATGATTTACGAAAAGTATTTGAGTATGATTATAGGTCATACAGTATTTTGAACGGGATACTATTTTGGGGACAAACCCTAGTAGTGTTAAAACTTTGATCCTATATGGATTATCTACCTTAAAGGTTTAAAGATTTAAACTGGGATAGATTTCTTGCTGAGAGCTATTAGCTCATTCTTGCTTTATTAAAACTTTCAGCATGAAGAAAACGTTGCCGATTCACCTCGTGTTACGAGAGCAAGGGGATGGAGAGACCACCCTTGAGTTAGTTCAGCAGGATGGATATTGCTGGTGTGAGCAGAATAGTTGCAGACTGAATTAGTAAGAATTGTTTTCGACTAGGTTTGTATTATTAAACCTTGTATAGAACGGTGAGGTCTATTATTGTAACTTCAGGTAGAGGTTCTAAATAATAGATGAGATCCTGGATAGTACATTTGAGTTGTAATAACAAATGTTACTTTTGTTGCTCATTTCCAAGGCTATAACTTGTATGTGTGTGCGTAAGTGATTGGGGTCTTTGGAGTTGTATTATTAGAATGTTGTAAGTAATGCAGGTATTGTATAATTGATGGAGCGTGACAAACCAGATTCCTGACCCCGGATCTGGGGGTGTTACAGAAATGGTATTAGAGCGTTAAGTTATAAACTTGGATATGAGAGTGTTAAGAGTTATATCTAAGTAAGCGAATAACGTGAGGACTCATATAGAGTTCGTTAATTGGACTACCGGAGGTAGTGCCATTGAGGATGTCAAGGTTAAAGAGTTTAGTAAAAGACTTATTGGAGGATCAATAGGATCGTTGAAGACCATCATAATGATGAGACGAACGTTTAGAATTGTACACGAATTATCAAGGACATTAAGATAAGACGCGGAGCAGAGTCTCAGTTGCAATTGGGGTAAGGTTGGAATGACCAATACCAATGGATAACTTGACTTAGTAAGAACCTATGTGTTTGTAGTTCATCGTAGTTTGCCCACGAGAAGGCAGCACATGTGAAGATTAAGAGATTTACAGTCCTTTACGCGATCCGAAGTACTAAATTGTGTGGACTAGTTAAGGCATTATCTTGTGTATGAGGTCCAAGCCTTGAGAACAACGATTCCACCAGAGTTGGTGTCTTTTCCGTCAATGGGCATTTTGTTACCTAAGAAGAAGACTTTTGCGTACATATAGCACCAGAACGTTATCGTGAGACGAACGTGCTAAATCGCATCGCGAGTATATTTCATACGATAGGCCATGATGGCTCCACTTAGAAATCACAGATATGGAGAATGAATAGCGTGATTCTGATAAAGACACGTATGGTTGCAACGAGCAATGCGACAATCTCAGGACCTACGAGGAACGAGACCTATGGCAGCCTGGGGTTGGATTCATTCGATACGACTAGTGTTAAGAAATTACATATACATTAATGGACCTCCATCTTTTGAGAATGTGTTGATGTGGCCGTATGAGGCCCAATCTCTGGATGACTATCGGGGAATGACGAATATGTTTCGAACTCCCGACCTATCTAAGGACTTGTACAATTTTGAGGTACCGTTGGTTAGTACCCTAAGCCATAAAGGCAGAAAGATAAGATCGTCCTCGTACGGGTGATGATAGAACTTACGATGACCATTGACTTTTTGGTATCTACTTGCTGGTGCACTACTCAATCTAAAACTATTCATACCCGTGTTACCTTGAATAGTTCATGTCAGGTAACCCTTCTAATTTCCTACTTCAACTTGGGATGAAACCAACAACTGTTAAATATTCATTTTATTTATTTTCTTTCTTTATGCTTGGACTCCTTAGTCGAGTTCATAAATATCTAGCTATGTATTTAAAACATAGATGATGTATATTTCAGAGATTACTCGTGAATTCTTTTCTTCCATTAAGAAGAGATTTGCACATCAGACGTTGAAATCATGGAAAGGATATCAATTTGACATTGATAGTCCGAATTCAATTCTATCGGAGAATTTGACATAGTTTATGTACGGAGACACCTTGGCGTGGACCGTTTCACTGATGAAAAATGTTTGGTGGGAGGTTATCGATTGTTCCGATACCAAGAACCATCTATTCAGACCTTATATTCTATTCAAGGGTTATAATTACCTTGTTTGTCCCAAACTTATTTATTCTTCTTTCAATTCATTATCCGAGTAGTCAAAATGTTGTTTTCTTTCTTTCTTTGGCTACGATGTCGAGATTTTGTACTAGTGGATTGAAACTGGATAATTATATGTGCCATGATGAGTGACTAGTTAATTGTTCTAACTAGTTGAAATTTTAATGATATGATGAAAATCTAGCTAATCATCCTAGCTGGATGCTGCGTCCCAAACTAATCGAACTAGCAAATTTTGTTCAGCTAGTTGTTAATGTTTCTTAAAGTGAACTAGTTATTGTTTCACTAAGTTCCACTTTCGGTCGAATTTATTTAAGTAAGTTCATAATGCATTTTATATGCAGTGAATTGTGATGATGAAATTTCCAAATGATAATTGATTGAGACCTAATAAGGTCATCCATTCGACGAGAATTCTTACAAAGATTTTATAAAACATTCTGTTGCTTGAAGTATTCTTGGTACCATGCAAGTATTTTCCTTAGTATTTGGAAAAAGGGAGTGTTGAAGCTGAGAGCTAAGGTAAATGAGTACGACAAATTATGAATTAAAGTTACGAAGATTGCCAAGGTTTGTTTCGCATGATGCGAAATCAGAATAACGGAGTGTTCGAAACGACTGATTATGTTACTTTGGTTAATGAAACGACTGTGATAGAAATGGAAGCAAAGTGGACGAGAAAGAAATGGGCATAAAGAAAATAGAGTATGAAACGCGAATAGATTGAGAAAGAAAGAAAGTAAGAATTCAGATTGTCGGACGAGGAAACGTTTGACCTCCGATAAGATGAAACTTGTTTAGCCTCTGTGATAGATACGAAACGGGAAGTACCTAGTGTACAGAATATCCTTGTTGTCAACAAATTCGAGGATGTATTTCCAGAAGATCTCCCAGGATTAGCACCCGATAGAGAAATAAAGTTTGCTGTAGAATTAGCTCCAAGAACGGCGCCAGTTTCGAAGGCCCCGTACCGACTAGCTCCAGTCGAGATGAAGAAATTAGTCGCTCAATTGTAGGAATTGTTAGGGGAAGGAATGATAAGACCAAGTGTGTCACCGTGGGATGCACCAGTGTTAATTGGTGAAGAAAAAGGACGGCAGCATGAGGCTGTGCATAAACTATCGAAAGCTGAATAGTCTAACTATTAATAATGAATACCTATGCCAAGGATCGGTGATTTGTTCGATCGGCTGCATGGTGTAGTTAAATTCTCGAAGATTGATTGAGAACTGGATGCCACCAGTTGAATATTAAACCTGAGGACGTACCCAAGACTGTGTTTCGCACCAGGTATGGACCCTACGAGTTTTAGTAATGTCGTTTGGGTTGAAGAATGCCCTTGCAGCTTCCATGGACTTGATGAATCGAGTTTTCAAGAAGTATTTGGATAAGTGTGTCATAGTGACATCGACAATATTTTGGTTTACCTCAAAGACCGAGGAAGAACATGTAGAACGTTTGAGGATAGTGTTAGAAGCACTGAGGAGAGAAAAGTTATATGCCAAGTTCTCAAAGTGCGAGTTTTGGCTAAGGGAAGTACAGTTTTTTTTGGACATGTGGTTGGCAGTAAAGGAGTACTGGTTGACCCTGCTAAGTTAAAAGCTGTTTCGAACTGGGAAAGACCAACCACACCAACCGAGGTGAGTAATTTTGTGGATTTAGCCGGATATTACCGGAGATGTGTACAAGATGTTGCTAAAATAACAGCCCCACTGACCGGACTTACTCGAAAGACTGAAAAGTTGAATGGACCGGGAAATGTGAGAAAAGTTTCCAGGAATTACAGAAGAGACTAGTCACCGCCCTGTGCTGGTACTGCCAGACGGGAAGGGAGATTTTGTGGTCTATAGCGACGCATCGCATAAAGGAGTAGGGTGTGTGCTTATGCAGCATGGAAAGGTAATTGCGTATGCATCCAGACAATTAAAGGAATATGAATTTAGATACCCTACGCATGACTTAGAATTAGCAGCGATAGTTTTCGCTTTAAAGTTTTGGAGGCACTAACTGTATGGAAAGAAGTGCGAGACTTATACAAATCATAAGAGCATTAGATACACTTTCCCAGAAAGAACTTACCATGAGAACAGAAAAGATAGCTAAAGTGTTCGCACAAAATCACGCAAGCGTACGCGGTCAACAAGTAATATATAAAAGTAGAGTTCGTTCCCACAGAGACTGCTTTGGTTACTATAGTTATGCACTTATGCAACAATGTATGGCTATTGTTCAATGCTAAGACAAGTATCAAAGTTGTGTTTTGTTTAACTAAATTAACTAATCAACTTAACAAGATTATAATTAACTAAAGAGATTGTTGTATAATTACTTATGAGAATAAAACATGGGATCCTAACTTCATTATATACTTCATCTAGAGTCTCTTGTCTTTAATCAATGCATGTGACGGTTGTGATAACTAATCGGATAACACGAAATCAGCACACGCTACCTTTCAGTATACGTATACCAAACCACTCAAACATCCACAGAAGAGATAGAAGTTGGGCAGACACCAATTATGCTTAGACCCTATATGTCTATAAGATTTGAAAACATAACGGTTTAACGAGCAAGTTATCCATTCAGATTACATAGGGCAGGTAAGATGGTTAAAATCACCTACGAATCATGCATGACAAACATACATAAACCTATGCTAGCATGGCAAGTTCTAAACCTCTATATCCACTTTCGCAATCAATAGAGATTAACAAACAACTTAGATGTTAGCTACGCATCCAAGAAGAATAAGCACAACCAAACTAGGTTATCAATAATTCATCACACACAAATCTTTAAAACAATTAACTACTAAAATCCATAAATAAATCCGTTAGAATCCCACGACAACGATTAGTTCATAATCGAACCGTTCATCATCGTGGGTTCTGATGAAATCATGATAGTAAATATGTCTGGAATACTGAATAAAGTACTAGAGATAAAGTTTAAGAAACACAAAACCAACGAGAATCCAAAGTATCGCCTAATTAGAATAATACAAAGAAAAGTTGAAAACTTGATCTTCTTAATCACCCGTCTTCTTGTTCTCCTCACCGGTTGATGGATGTGTATATGGTTGTATATCAATGTATATCTGTATATATGTATCTCTCAGATCTGATGTTTATATATATATCCTCAAATATTTTAATGCCTTGAGGAAAGTACAATTACGTTTCCTAAACTGATTCTGTTTTACAAGGAAAATTCGTAGCTGACTTTTCTTCAGTAATTCTGGGGCTTTCCTGAAGTAATTTGATAATTGGACCAATTTAGAATAAAAGATATTTTTATTATCTTCGCGTGGGCTGTTAAATCGTCCAATTCTGACTTCTAGATCTCAAGATATGACCCAAACAGTGAATTATGTGCAGGCACCCCAACAAATCCGAATTTTCTTCTAATAAATCTTCAAATTAAGCTCTTTATTCTCCAATCCTTCCAAGTTTAGGATTTCCTTGCATCCTACAATAAAACATTAAAATTTATTAAATAAATATCCAATTAACTGCAAAATATAATGAATATGAGGAATAAAATCATATAAAATATATATAAATATATACTCTATCATAAAGCTAATCAAGGATTATGACAGTGGGATTCATTGCCACCCGAGGAAGGCCAATGTGGTGGCCGATGCCCTTAGTCTGAGAGACTTAAGATGATAACATCGTCGGATAAAGTTAATCCAAGAAATTGAGAAAATGAAAATTGAGGTTAAAATAACCGAAAATGGTACTGAGAGACTATTTGAGGTTGCAATGCAACCGGAATTGCTATAGAAAATCAGGTTATGTCAAGAGCAAATGACGAGTAAAGGTATAAAGTCAATGTTGGAGGATTCTACTCAACTTTAATTAAGATGTAATAAGTAAATAATAAAAATCAAATGTCACGGGAATCTCAGATGATTATATCTGTCAAGAGAATGGAGATTAAAGTCATCTACAGTCTTGAAGTAAGTCTACATTGAAAGAAGTTCAATTTATTGTTCAAGCCTCAGTGAAGTATTCAAGCAAGTGGAACTATTTAAAAGTGACAGAGATTTCAGAAGTGTGACGGAGAAAAAGTACAGGTTACAGTCCATTGTTTCAATAGAAGGAGAAAAAGAATCACAGCTTAAAGTCAAGGATGAAGAACAACCATTAAAGTTAGTCGCTCATGAACCAGACAGTACATGGAGTGTCAACGTCAGCCAGTGGAAGTTCGTCATCAAATTTAGTGGTTCTAAGAATTAGTTTAATTCTCTTTTAATATTATTCTATAAGATAATTAATTTAATCCAGAATTAATTCATATATTAAATTAATCAATCTAGATCTTAAGTAATTTAATGTATAAATTAATTCTCAAGAATTAATTTATTTATGAAATTATTTGAGTCATTTATTTAATTTATTTAATCAGTGAATTAAGTCTAAAAGAATTAATTCATTTGTTAAATCAATTAAAAGTAGAATATATATTAAATCAGAATTGTTTCTAATTCTTATACTAGTAGTACTATCTGTGTAAGTACTACCGATAGTACTACCAGTTCAAACTGATAGTCCTACCGATAGTACTACCAGGTATAAATGGTTAGTACTATTAGTATTAAATCAAATGATTGTTTGGCGCGTGAGGTAATGCCTTCTGTGACTTGTTTAAATACAAGTCATTATAATCAAAAGAGGCAGGACAACACATTACACTTATTCAAGACAGAAGCAAAAGCAAAGTATCATTTCTCTCTTCTGCCATTAACGCAAGCCAACTGCAAAGCTCAATTTAATTCTTGTAATAAATTCTAGCCATCAAAGTTATATCCAATCCACTAGAATTCAATTACTTGTACTGCTTTGACAATCTAGCGGATCATAATCCCTAGAATTTCTATCGAACTACTTTTTAGTATTCGATCCTTTTATTACAAATATATAGAAATTCATGTCGAATTTATTCTAGATTTGTTTTAACAAGAACCTTGTAATCTGTGCACTGAATTGTAACACCCCTCAAGTTTAATAGAGTTTCTATTTAACTTGAATTTTGTTTCAGTTTTTATTCCGCAATAATTTGTTCTAAACAGTTAAATCTTTTAAAGGACAAATTCGATAAAATGGTATAGTTTGTATTCAACCCCCCTTCTACAAACGTATCAGGACCTAACAATTGGTATCAGAGCCTTTTGATTGATATACAAATCAAAGATCCAATTGTTTTGAGATTTTTCTTAAACTCTGATTTTTTATCTTTCTTAAAAAATCTCAAAAGATGTCTACTACACAGAAAGTGGGTACAGTCAAAATCCCAATGTTCAGCAAGGAGCATTATCCAATGTGGAAGAAGAAAATGCTCCTATTTCTTAAGGTTGCAAATCCTAAATACATTGATGTGCTGAAGAACGGTCCCAAAGTCCCTATGATTATTGAGGGAGAACTCATTGAGAATAATGTTGTGACTAGGGCTGCTAGAATGTACCCTAAAGATGCCAAGGATTACACTCCTGATGAGAAAGAGGATGTTACCTTGGATTCCTGTCTTCAGTTGATCCTTATTGATTGTCTTTATCCAATCATGCATAATCATGTCCTCAACTGTGATACTGCCAAACACATTTGGGCAACTATAGAGATAATCAATGAGGGGACAGAGGAAGTTAGGGAGAATATGCTGGAAATTCTCACCTCACAATATGAGCATTTCAGATCAAACCCTGGTGAAGGTATCTCTCAGGTTTTTGAGAGATATAACAAATTAATAAATGATCTGAATCTCAATGGGAAGCACTACACCAACAAGGAGATTAACAAGAAGTTCCTTCTTACACTTCCACCTCATTTGGAGCACAAAATATCTGCCATTAGAGAAGCAAGAGATATGAATGAGATTGCTTTGCAGAGATTGTATGGTGTTCTGAAGACCTATGAGCTGGAGCAGATTCAGCAAAGGGAGCTGTATGGAACTGGGAAGATTGTTAGTACTTCTACTGCACTGGCTGTTGAAGTCCCACAGAAACTGGAAGTGAAGGCTGTTCAACCTTCCAGTTCTAACATGAATGTTATTGATGCTGAATATGGATTAACATCCATTGATCAATCTGGTGGTGACTTCTATTCTTTAGAAGAACTTGATCAGCTGGAGGATGGTGATTTGGCTTTGATAGTCAGGAAGTTTGGGAAGTTCAGATTCAAGAGGAATCCCAATCTTAAGTTCAGGCCCAGATTTTAGAGAGGTGGATCTTCCTCTTCAAGTGGCTCAAGGGGTGGCTACAAAACTGGAACAGTGGAAAGGAGCACAATCAGATGCTACAATTGCAATGAGTTGGGTCACTTTGCTACTGAATGCAGAAAGCCAAAGCAAGTGACTAGAAACACATTTGATTCTAGCAAGAAGAACAAGATTGGGAAAGCTTATGTTGCTGAAGGAAAGAGTTGGGATGACACTGACAGTGATGAAGAATCAGGTGAGATTGGGAACCTTGCTTTAGTGGCTAAAGAGGCAAGCACTTCATCCGCACACATGTCAGAGGTAAAGTTTACTGATACTGAAATGATTCGTCATTTTGGTGGCACCTTAGATTGTGCACGCACTGAAAATGATAGAATAATTCTTTTAAACACAAATCTTGAGAATGAGATAAAAGAATTAAAACTAGTGCATGTTAATCAGGATGAACTTGTTGAGAAAATAGCTTTTCTTGAGAATAGGGTTAAATGTTATATTCAACTGGAAACCATTCTTAAGAAAGAGATTAGTGAGCTGAAGACTAAAGCTAATGCCTATTTCAGCTCTTGGAAGACGGCTAAAGAGATTCTCAATAAACAAGCTATTGGTAATCATGTCAGTATAGGTTATGATTATAATCAGGCCATTGGATTGCTTGGAATTAATTCCCCTTGTAGAGTCAGATCTGAAGGAAGGGGTGTTCCATATGTGCTTAAGGGTATTGAAACACCCTTCTGTAAGGAGTCCGAAGCAGAACCTCTGAATGAAGACTCTATCATCATTGCAGAGGAGATTCGTGAAGAAGATATTGCTTTGGAAGTTGAACAATCCAAAAAGTGTATATCTGATATTCCAGTCAAAGTTGCTTCAACTAAAAAGACTAAATCAGATATCCATAAGTTGGATCAAAACAACTGTAGAACTAACATGCCTCCTGTTAATTCTTCTCATAAAGCATGTGGTGTGATTAATTGCATGTCTTGTGCTTTCAATGTTATGTATGCTTATTTTAATAGTAAGCATGTATCTAGTGATAAGACTGCTCCACGTCAACATGTTAATAATAAGAAGCATGTTAAAGCAAAGACTACTAGTCCTCCTCAGACTAGAGTGGATTCATTTATCCCTAAGCCTACTCAGAAATGTGTTAAGGCTGGCTATAAATGGAAACGCTCTTATGTGAAAGAGGTTGAAGTAGTTTTAGCTAAAAATGTTGTTTTGCCTGACAAAGGCCAGTTCTTTAAGTACGCCGGTCCCAATCAATTTTGGGCTCCGAAGAAGGTCTAATCAATTTGATATTGCAGGGAGTTAAACAGGTAAGCCGTGTTATATGGATTCTTGACAGTGGCTGTTCAAGGCATATGACCGGAGATAGAGCCCTGCTATCAGATTTGGTTGAGAAAGCTGGCCCAGTAGTTACCTTTGGAGATAACAGCAAGGGTATTACGAAAGGATATGGCTGTTTGAAGTACGAAAATGTTATCATTGAAGATGTTTCATTTGTGGAAGGTCTGACGTTCAATCTTCTCAGCATCAGTCAGTTCTGTGACAGAGGATATGTTGTTTCCTTTGAAAGAGAGAAGTGTCAGATCCTTCACAAGAAGAATGGAAAGCCTGCTCTTCAAGGAGTAAGGAAAGGTGACTTGTTCATAGCTGATCTGAACTCGGGATTCAAAGATGAAGTTAATTGTTTTTATGCTAAAGCTTCATCAGATGATAGTTGGCTATGGCACAAGAAGATGTCTCACCTTAACTTCAAAACTCTGAACTCTTTATTCAAGAGGGAATTGGTTAGAGGTTTGCCTCAGATGGAATTTACACAGATAGGACTGTGTGAGGCATGTCAGAAAGGAAAGTCAAAGAAAGCTTCTCACATGGGCACTGATACATCATCAATAACTGAACCTCTTCAGCTACTGCACATGGATTTGTTTGGTCCAGTTAATGTGATGTCCATGTCAAAGAAACAATATGCACTTGTGATTGTTGATGACTATTCAAAATATACATGGGTTTTATTCCTACATTCCAAGGATGAGACCCCATACCTGGTGATTGGCCATATAAAGTTGATTGAGCTGGATTCTAGATTCCCTGTTAGAGCCATAAGGTCAGATAATGGTACTAAATTCAAGAATGCCATTCTAAATGACTTTTGTGCTGATAAAGGAATAACAAGACAGTATTCTGCCCCTAGAACTCCTCAACAAAATGGAGTAGTGGAAAGAAAGAATCGTACATTGATTGAAGCAGCTAGGACTATGCTAAGTGAGTCCAAACTTCCAACGTACTTTTGGGCTGAAGCAGCGAATACAGCTTGTTATACTCAGAATCAAACTTTAATCAACAAGGACTTAATGAAGACTCCTTATGAGATCATGAACAACAAGAAACCAACTGTCAAGTACTTTCATGTATTTGGAGAAAAATGCTTTGTGCTTATAGATGACAATGTGAAACGTGGCAAGTTTGATGCAAAGGCACAAGAAGCTATTTTTGTTGGTTACTCCAGAAGATCTTACAGGGTCTACTTGGTTGGCAGTCACACAGTAAAGGAAAGTGTCAATGTTACTTTTGATGACACTAAGTTCCCCAATATCCAAAAAGAAGACTCATCTGAAAAGCTGAAGTTTGATAACTTGCCAGACTCAGAATCAGATGATGGAGCCCCACCTGAAGTTATTGATGGTGATGATAATAACAATGATGATAATGATCATGGTGATGGTGGTGGAAACACTGGTAACAATGGAGATACCACCAACACTGGAGAAGAATCATCAAGGCAATCAAGCAACAACTCAGGGGAGCAAATGAAGGATCAACTAGTCACTCACAACATCAAAGTGAATTTCAAGGTGAATCATCAAGATCAAATCTTCCAAGACAGACTGTATGGAATAGAGCTCATCCCTTTGAGCTGATCATTGGTGATCCAGATGTTGGAATTAAAACTAGAAGTGCAACTCAGAATGAATGTCATTTTTCAGCATTCTTATCTAAAATGGAGCCAAAGAAAACTGAGGAAGCACTGACTGATCCAGATTGGGTGATTGCTATGCAAGATGAACTCAATCAATTTGAACAACAGCAAGTCTGGAAGCTGGTACCCAGGCCAAAGGACAAGAAAGTAGTTGGTACTAGATGGGTATACAGGAACAAGCTAGATGAGGATGGCATTGTTACAAGGAACAAGGCAAGACTTGTTGCACAAGGGTATTCACAAGCTAAAGGCATTGATTATGATGAAACTTATGCACCAGTGGCTAGACTTGAGGCCATCAGGATGTTCTTAGCATTTGCGGCTTATTACAATTTTAAAGTCTATCAAATGGATGTTAAGAGTGCATTCCTGAATGGTGAGCTTGATGAAGAAGTGTATGTGGAACAGCCCCCTGGCTTTGAAAATCAGGAGCTGCTGGACTTTGTGTACTTTCTCTTCAAGGCTATCTATGGTCTCAAACAAGCCCCAAGAAAATGGTATGACACTCTCTCTGGTTTTCTTTTAGAAAATGGTTTTGTTAGAGGTATCATAGACAAAACTCTTTTTTCAAAGAAACACAAAAGTGATATGATATTAGTCCAAGTCTATGTGGATGACATCATATTTGGGTCTACTAATGATAATCTCTGTAAGAGATTTGCTGAGCTAATGCAGAGTAAGTTTGAAATGAGTATGATGGGTGAGCTGAAGTTCTTTCTTGGATTACAAGTAAGTCAAAGGTCAAATGGTATATTTATTTGTCAATCCAAGTATCTCAAAGAACTCCTCAAGAAGTATCACATGGAGGATTCAGCATCAGCAAGGACTCCATCTTCAACAGCCATCAAACTTGGAGCTTCTGACAAATCTATCAAGGTAGATGTTACAAGCTACAGAGGTATGATTGGCTCCTTACTCTATCTTACTGCTAGTAGACCAGATATTATGTATGCTACATGCTTGTGTGCAAGGTTCCAAGCGGACCCTAGAGATGTACATCTCGTTGCTGTGAAAAGAATCTTGAGATATCTTAAGGGTACACCTAATCTAGGTATCTGGTACCCTAAAGATTCTGGTTTTAATCTTGTTGGATATACAGATTCTGATTATGCAGGTAGTGTTGTGGATAGAAAGAGTACCTCTGGGAGTTGTCAATTCCTAGGAGGTAGGTTGATTTCCTGGTATAGCAAGAAACAGCAAACAGTTTCCAATTCAACAGCAGAAGCTGAATATATTGTTGCTGGAAGCTGTTGTGCTCAGATCTTATGGATACGGAATCAATTAAAGGACTATGGCTTTGCATTAGACAAAATTCCCATATTTTGTGATAATACAAGTGCCATAGCAATCTCCAACAACCCTGTGCAGCACTCGAGAACAAAGCACATTGATATCAGGTATCATTTTATCAGAGAGCATGTCATGAATGGAACTGTGGAGTTACATTTTGTACCCACAGAAGAACAGACTGCAGATATATTCACTAAATCTGTTGACGAATCCACATTTATCAAGTTAGTTGGTAAATTGGGTATGTTAAACAGTCTTAGTGATTGACAATATCTCTGTCAGGTTTGTTCTTTCAAAATTCATTTTCTCTTGTCATTTAAATGATATTCACTGCCAATTCTCATTTAATATTACATGCTTGTGGAGTTAAATAGCTCTGAATAATTTATTTTCTTTAAAAATATTTTTCTCATATTTTTTAAGTAGAGAAATGTATTTTTATTGAAAATATATTTATTTAGAAGTATTTAGATATTTTTCAGATTGTAAATATTGTTGTTTAAATATTTCTGCAAGTTTATATTAATTTTAGGCATTTCTATAATTTTCTGCATATTTTTCTAGGATTTATGGAATTTTCTGTGAATTTTTCTAGATTTGTATAAATTTTTCATGTTTTTTTATTCATTTTCTGCTAAGTTTATTAATTCTCAGCATTTTTCTTTTTATTTAAATCTATTTTTATCTGATTTTCGTTAGTATTACTAGTTTTGAACTAGTAGTACTATCGGTAGTACTATCCTGTGATAGTACTACTAGTTCTTTTTATTAGTCCTACTAGGTTTTATTTTTTTTGTTTTTTGTTTAGTACTGCTAGTTCTATTCGTATAGTACTACTAGCATTTCTTTTTGTTTTTCTTTTATTTTTATTATTCTGATAGTACTACCGAGTTTTGGATAGTACTACTAAGCTTTTTCTTTTTATTTTATTTTTTTTCTGTTTAATTACCATAGTACTACCGTGTTTTTTACTTTTACCATAGTACTACTGGTTATATAAATATACTATTTTTTTTTTACAGTTTACTGAGTACTACCACAGTTCAAGTTTTTACTTAACTGGATTTTTTTCTCTCTTTTGTTCATCAAGAAACGAACTGCTGCCCGTTTCTTTTTCAGTTTCTGAATTCATTTCTTGCTCTTTTTAAAATCTAAAACCATCACTGAACAGATCTATTCAAGACCTTTAATTCAAGATCTTAAAATCAAAGTTTCATTGAGTTTTAATTTTTTGAGTTTTTGAATTTCAAAGGGGTTTTCATTCGTTTTTAGGGTTTTAATAAGTGTTTTTGAATTCTAAAAATAGCAGTGTGTGTGTTTTGTGTCAAGGATTAACATACTAAAATTTGGTAATTTTTGGAGAACTTTGAAATTTTGGATTTTTAATTAATTTTTAATTAATGTTAAAATCCTTAGATTTGAATTTTTCATAATTATTTGAGTTTTTGATTTTCTGTGTTAATTTTTACTTGCTAAATTATGGCTCAGAATTTTGAGGTTGTTAAAAACAATTATATTGGGTATTTTGATCCTTTGAAATGCCCAGTTGATCGTTTTCGACCTTGGATTCAGTTTTTTAATTCGCAGTGTAGTGTTAGTCGTGCTATATGTTTATCTACTGATTTAAAGATTGAACCACTGAGATTATTGTGTTCTAGTGCTGTAATTTCTGATGATTTGAATTATATATCTTTCACAATTGAGCACACACAGTACACTATTACTGAGGGATTGTTTTGTGAAGTTTTTCAACTTCCTAGGGACAACTTTGATAGGACTCCTTCTGATATTGAATTAATTCAGTTTTTCAACAGAATTCATTATCAAGGTCCTTTGGAGTTGCCCAAACTCAGTAAAGCTAATTTAGTCTGTGAATGGGATATCTTATTTGATACTTTAGCTAAGGTTTTCAGCAATTGTACTAAAAGCAATTTTCAAAATATTCCATCTTTGTTGCAGTACATTGCTTATGCTATTGTGTTTAATGTTAGACTTAACATTGGTCATCTTATCTGGAGTCTTATAGTTAGGAGAGTATCTAATGCCAGGATTGATCATGATAGTGGTAGAAAGGTCAGGTGTTTCTATCCTAGATTTCTCACTATCTTAATCAATCATGTGCTATCTGATGCTCACAAGGAGTTGTTTTTAAATGTTGTATCTGTTCCTTCTCCTACTACTGCTAGTAAGTTCTATCAAAGACTCCACACCTCTCTAAAATTGAACATAACACCAGTGGTTGTAAGCCCATTCATGGCACATTTCATTAACCTTCCTACTTTTGAACCTTTTGTTCCTGATCAACAACTAGTCATTGCAGCTGGAACTTCAGAGGAACTGCCAATACAGGTAATACATCCTATCTCTGGATCATCTGGCACCTTTGCTGAAGCCCAAGTGGTTGATAGGACAGACCAAGAGGTTGTAGAACCACAATCTCTGACCCAGGTCAGAGAGCCAAACACCGTGTCTAATCTTTTACTCTCTCAACCTGGAACTGCTTCTTTAATAAGACAAAGGTCTAGTAGTGAACAAACACTGAGTGCACCCACAGCTCTGTCTCCTCCACTAAAGAAAAGGAAAACCTATAGAGAGACATCTGTCAGCCCATCCATGTCCTCTCAACAGGATATGGACTTTGAAATGGCCATTGAACAGTCTCTGGAGACATCCTCTCAACAGGATGAATCTATTGAAATTCGCCATCGGGCCCTGGCAACCTGTAATGAGTCAAGCACTCTCCCATTACTCACAATGGGAGAAGACATCCAAATAGAAGAAACTCAGGACACGTTGTTAGGAGAGCACTTAGGATCTGAAACAGTGCCTACCATTGTCACGGTAGAAGTGCCTTCACAGGCATCAGAGGGAAAATCTGATTCTTTGCCACCTATAATAGAATCATTTTCTCCCCTCCCAGAGGGAACATCTCTGGCTCCCTTAAGGGATTTTTCACTCGCAGTTTTTACTGGAGAAAGTGAAAGGCAACCTGATGAGTCTGTCCCTGAAGAAATTCAGTATACAATGTCAAATATTTTGACAGACTCATTCAGGGATCGGGAATTGCGAACTCCCATTGCACCACCACTGACCTCTCTTGAAGGGGCTAGGGTGATTTTTAATGCAGGTACATCTAGTGAAAATCTTGAAAGACAGTTAGTGGTGAGAGATATGAATCAAACACCGAGTGAAACACAAGCACGTGAGTTGAATGAAACACCACTGAGAGCAATTGAAGTGAGTGAACACACTGACACAAACACTGCTTTGTTGAAACAGCTAGCTGATCTACAAAAGAAGTTACAAGAAACCCAGGCTGAGAATAATCTTCTAAAAGCACAAGTGGTCTCTCAATCTACCACCTCTGTATCAAATCAGCTGGGTACTGTGAAATATGACCTCGAATGATTGAAGAATACTCTGGTCCCTAAGCTGAATTCCATCCAACAATCTGAAGTACTAGTGGCTTCAGACATTTCTGAATTAACCATGTCAAATGCTCAAATTTCAGAAAGTGTCAAGGAGATTGCTGCCATTTCTACCAAGGTGAACTTTATTCTGCAAACAGCTGATGAAAATCAAAAGTTTAATGAGGAAAGGATTTTCAGGATAGAAGGAGGAATGGAGCATCTGAATGAAGGTATGAAGCACTTGTATAATATGATAAAGGAGTCTCATCAACCTACTGAAGAGCAAAGAATATTCTTTGAGGGAGATGATGGTGATGATGATGAGGATGATGATGCTGATGAAGGAGGAGATGGAAGAGAAAGAGGAGAGATAAGGAGAACATCTGAGGTGAATCCTAGGGCTTCCACAGCTCAAACTGTAGAGGATTCCTCAACTAAGGGGGAGAAGGAGAAGAAAGGAGAAGACAGGGAAGCTGGAGGAGCTTCTGGAAAGGATAAGGGGAAAGGTAAACAATCAATGGAGGAGTCTGCTTTTGATGATGCCTACTACTACCATGGTGAACAGGATGACTTCCAATTTGACACATCTGGTGATCTGGAGAAGACCATACCTGAAGAAGCTTTTGGTGAGGAGGAGGTTGAGGAGGCAGCCAACTTTGATGATTGGGAAGATGAAGCTGATCTATACACACCTGACCCTTTGTTTGAGAAGGAGTTGAAGAAACAACAGGCAGAGTTGAGAAGAAAGGAGGATGAAAATGCCAAGGTCTCTGACATCATTTCTCATAAGCTGAAAATTCAAAAGGCTGAACATGAAGACAAACAACGTCTTCATAGTATTCATGTCAAAGAAAGGAGATTGGATGTTAGGATGAAGCAAGGAGTCAAATGGGATAAGGCAAGGGAGATGTTTGATATTCCTCAGAGAGGCACAAACAATGATGCTACTTTTCTAAAGCTGCTTGAGAAGATCAGAATTGTTAATCCAGACAACTCATTATATATGAAGGCATTGAAGGAAGATATCCTAAGGATTACGTCTACATTTGATCAAGTGAGGCAGGAACTGTTCATCTATGTCTCAAGTGCTCTTGAAGGGTCATTCACTGTTTCTCTTGAACTACTTCAAAGAATATCTCTCTCTGAATTGTGGATTCTGATGAGTAAAGTAAAGAGATCTTCTTGCTTGAACGAGCTTCTGTATGACCGGCTGAGAGATTCTGCTATGAAGGCCAACCCTCAAGTTGTACATTTTCCTTATGAAGTCAAAATCTATAGAGGTACAACTTTGGAGACTGTAAGGCTGGATCCTGATTCCATGAAGCTACAGACTGCTATGCAACTGGTGAAGTTGGAGAATCTTCTTAGAACTTCTGGGTTTGCTTCTGTAGAGAAATCTGAAGTTGCTGATATGATTTCAGACTACTGCACGGAGAAAATTCCAAGGTATGCTCAGATGAAGAACAGATTGAAGAAGATCACCAATCAACCAGTAATGTCAAGTGGTGTGGTTTCTGAAAGTGATCGTGTCCTTGACAAAGATCTTCTAGTCACCTTGGCAGAAGCTGAAGAAGGTGAAATTAGAGACTAAAGGCATGATGTAGTTAGCTCAATTTGTAAATGTTATTTGTTTAGAGCTAGGTAAATCAAGATAGGGAAATTTATCATTTGTTCAGGCTAGAGGAACATCTATCTTGTATTTATCTTTATTGTTTGAATCTGGAATTTGTTATATTTAATCCAGAACTTTTTATTATTTGCTTAGCTCTTAAAAGTCTTATCTTTTCTTGTTTTAGTTGAGTTATCCTCTAGAGTATTTGGTTGTTATTGTCTAACAAACAAATAGGGGGAGATTGAAAGGCATATGTCTAGGCCTATTTGTAAACACCGAGGATTCTACTCAACTTTAATTAAGATGTAATAAGTAAATAATAAAAATCAAATGTCACAGGAATCTCAGAAGATTATATCTGTCAAGAGAATGGAGATTAAAGTCATCTACAGTCTTGAAGTAAGTCTACATTGAAAGAAGTTCAATTTATTGTTCAAGCCTCAGTGAAGTATTCAAGCAAGTGGAACTATTTAAAAGTGACAGAGATTTCAGAAGTGTGACGGAGAAAAAGTACAGGTTACAGTCCATTGTTTCAATAGAAGGAGAAAAAGAATCACAGCTTAAAGTCAAGGATGAAGAACAACCATTAAAGTTAGTCGCTCATGAACCAGACAGTACATGGAGTGTCAACGTCAGCCAGTGGAAGTTCGTCATCAAATTTAGTGGTTCTAAGAATTAGTTTAATTCTCTTTTAATATTATTCTATAAGATAATTAATTTAATCTATGAATTAATTCTTTCAGAATTAATTCATATATTAAATTAATCAATCTAGATCTTAAGTAATTTAATGTATAAATTAATTCTCAAGAATTAATTTATTTATGAAATTATTTGAGTCATTTATTTAATTTATTTAATCAGTGAATTAAGTCTAAAAGAATTAATTCATTTGTTAAATCAATTAAAAGTAGAATATATATTAAATCAGAATTGTTTCTAATTCTTATACTAGTAGTACTATCTGTGTAAGTACTACCGATAGTACCACCAGTTCAAACTGATAGTCCTACCGATAGTACTACCAGGTATAAATGGTTAGTACTATTAGTATTAAATCAAATGATTGTTTGGCGCGTGAGGTAATGCCTTCTGTGACTTGTTTAAATACAAGTCATTGTAATCAATAGAGGCAGGACAACACATTACACTTATTCAAGACAGAAGCAAAAGCAAAGTATCATTTCTCTCTTCTGCCATTAACGCAAGCCAACTGCAAAGCTCAATTTAATTCTTGTAATAAATTCTAGCCATCAAAGTTATATCCAATCCACTAGAATTCAATTACTTGTACTGCTTTGACAATCTAGCGGATCATAATCCCTAGAATTTCTATCGAACTACTTTTTAGTATTCGATCCTTTTATTACAAATATAGAGAAATTCATGTCGAATTTATTCTAGATTTGTTTTAACAAGAACCTTGTAATCTGTGCACTGAATTGTAACACCCCTCAAGTTTAATAGAGTTTCTATTTAACTTGAATTTTGTTTCAGTTTTTATTCCGCAATAATTTGTTCTAAACAGTTAAATCTTTTAAAGGACAAATTCGATAAAATGGTATAGTTTGTATTCAACCCCCCTTCTACAAACGTATCAGGACCTAACAGACCTTTAACCGAAGAGTTACGAAAGAAATATTGGGGTGACATGAAGTTTCAGTCACCATCGTGTCAAAGAAGAACCAATGATTAAACTCCAGATTCGGGAGTAGTTTTTCTAAACATGTTTGGCAACGAGTTTGAGTGCGAGCACTACGTAGGATCCGTAGACCAACGGACCGACCGGAAGAAACATTTCAGAGAACCGAAGTTACGGTAAGCGTTGTACCGCCGATTGCAAGAATAGTCGGATGTTGATATAAAATGGGTGTCTAAGAGTACAACCCGAATTGGCTTATATAGAGAGCCCGGTAGATATCACAGACCGGAATGAGTAAGTGTTGTAATGAAACCAGAGGGTTGAAGAGTCAACCTGGAAACTAGAGATTTCTATATTGGAGAAGTAATCTCAGCTATTTTCTTAGATTCCAGGAAGGAATCCTTTTAAGAAGGGGAGACTATAATAACCCCAAATTTTGGACTTAGTTAAAAATTTTGAAGAATTGTAAATGTTGATGAATAGTGAATTTTGCTGGCTAAGAAAATTTTCAGACCACTATTTATGCGAGACATGGAATGAATGTTTCGAAGTTATATTATTGATATATAAGGAGAATAAGTGAATGCAAACGCGATCAGAATCGGGAGATTCCAACTTTAAATTTTGAGCACTATTCATCGGACAATCAATGATGTATTGATTTGATCGTTTTGAGAAAGTATGTAGAATGAGAAATCCATGATCATATCTTAAGCCAAGGTAATGGAAAGATCAAGGAAGTATTCCTAACATTGGTACAGAGAAACGTTTTTAAAATCACTTGAACCTATCGCGAAACTTAGCGACAAAACAAAAGCGTAACGAATTATGGATTAAACCCCAACCAAAGGAGAAGTATCATATAAGATCATCAAGTGCAACATATAAAGGGATTAATGATACAAATTATGACATAATCATGATGCAGGAGGATGACATAGGTGTGACAAGGTGATGACAAGGTGATGAATCACCACCTTGTCACCACTTTCACCACAAAACCACACATGGCTTGACATGTGGCATGGGATGACAAAACCAAATAAAGACCACACAAAAAGAGATGCATCCATTAGCATCATTTGAAAAAAGAAAAGAAAAGAGAAAATCAAAAAACAAATAGCCAAGGAAGAACAAAACATTCGGCCTTTTCATGTTCATCAAAGTCTTAAGATTTTTGCTACCACTTCCACTTCTCCAAAAATTGCAAGGATGGATTCTAAAGCTTCCATATTTCCAAATTAAGGTAACCTCTTAATCTTAGCTTCATCCATGGATGATATCATGTTCAAATCTTGATTATAAGATGAGCATGAATAGTGTTTTAAATAGTAACTTATGATTTTCTTGATTTGTTCTTGAAGATTAAGGCTTGTTAAGGTTGATTAAGGATCAAGAAAGGGTATGTAAGCTATTTTTAGGGTATACCAAGCATCAATAAAGGTATAAACATCTCCCACCCTTGGTTATACTTTGATTATTATGTTAAGTTTGATGATAGTTTGAGATAGTATGGATTAAAGGTTGAATCCTTAGTTATAATGATTGTTTAGTGATTATCTTGATGATTGAACTAGTAAATGTTTGAATGGACTTGTTTGTTAAAGATCATGGGTTAGTTTAGATGATGAATTAGAAGTATTGATGATTGGTTGATGTTATTGGATTGATTTGAGTGTTTTAAACACGGGAATCACGTTTAAGCGTCGTTACCATGTCGGATTTCACTTAGGAAGTTTGGACAGAGACCACGGTTACCTTATAGGCATAACCATAAGGCTTTCTGACCATGATCATGTAGACTCTGTTTTTTAGTTTGTCTTAGCGAAAGAATCGTATCATTTCGATTTACGATTTAGGAGAAACATCTGTTTTAGTGAAAGCGGTTTCAGATAACTAAGTAGTTCACTGCATGAACTTTGAGATTGTGATCAAACCCTTTAAAAATGGAATTGGGTCGAGATATTAATGTGGATACTAGTATGGAAAGTTAGGAAGGGAACCGAGGAGGTTTCGTGTTAAAAAGATAAGTTTTCGATTTTATAAAAATGCGGGAACAAAAGTTGCGCAAGTGAAATACCCTTAAGGGGATAGTTTAAACCATGAGTTTAGTAATGATAAAGTACTTGGGTTTGTGAATGAATTATCAACCAAACTTTTGACTTAAGAGTTTAAGGAATGTCATGAGGTTATAAGTGACCAAGAGCGGGACATTTGATGTTCGTTAATAGAACGTTAGTGCTTAAGTTATATGCACTTTAAATGATTAAGCCAGGGGACTCATCGAGTATTTCCTTGTTTATAGATTTCCCGGCAAGTTCTCGAACCCATAACAACCAAGGACCCGAGGCAAGTTTTCTCATTCCATGCTATGTTTTCCATTACTTATACTAATATGCATATGATATGATATCATGCATGCTTTCAAACCTTACATCGTATATAGATGTGATGGTATTAAAAATGTTGAGATATAGTATATGCATATGATAGATGCATGTCAGTTTTCAAACCTTACATCGTATATGGATGTGGTTGAACTTTAAAACTATTGAGATTATAGTATATGCATATCATAGATGCATGCAAGTTTTCAAACCCTACATCATATAAGTGATGCTGTTGTGATATATTCTGCTTTAATGCTGTGAAAATATTTATAAACTGTTTACGCTTTTGATAGAAAGCTTTATAAGATATAAGGGTTTATATGCTATGTAAATATTAGATATAAACTGAGGTGTTATAGAGGCTCTAAGGGTAGAACGCTCGTACGAGGATTTTAAAACTTAGACCGGGAGTCAAATTAGTATTTTGTCTGGATTATACTGTCAGAACTGGAAGGGTTCTAGGGACAGTTATATTTTAAAATGTTGATTAAATATTCCAATATATATATTATTGGATATTTAATGTGAGATATTTAAATAATATTATTAAAAATATTATTTTGAATATTTATTTAATTAAGTGAATATTATTTTGAATATTCACTTAAGTGGAATCTTATTGAATGATAATTCAATATTTATTATTTGGATATTTATTTAATTAAGTGAATATTAATTTGAATATTCACTTAAGTGGAATTATATTGAATCATAATTCAATATTTATTATTTGAATATTTATTAAATATTCCAAAAATGATTTAAAAATCATGGAACCTTATTATATTATTATTTAAGGTTCTAGTATTTACGCAAATATTTTCTGATCTCAAAAGGATTTATGAGAGTATAATAGGGGTTCCCAACTACTTTAATTATTTATCTCGAATGATGATTTTGATTTCAACTTATCAAAAATTGGGAATCCATCTCAGGAAGTGAACATATGATTTCACTTGCCTCTTTCATTAAAAGTGAGTATGTTTTCGAGTTCTGATTTATCAGAACTAAAGGTATTTTACAAAAACTCTCAGGTCGTAATTTCAAAATATGTGGTAATCATTTGTAGTTTCGTTGACTGATGTCAACCCACACTGTGACTTATTCCCTTCAAATACTCTGGAGTAAGGAATCTGAACTGTTGCAAAGTTTTGACAAGTATTTGTACTTGGGGAAATAGGATTAAAATCCGATTCCCGTTTCATTGATTTTTATCCGGGACCAGGAGGAAACGTGAAGGAGGCTGTTGGACAGTACCTCTGATTATAGCGTACGAGGCTGCTGGGCAGTCCAACACTTATCTCGCGTAGGAGGCTGTGGGACAGTCCAGCAGATACAAAGCCTGTATGCGGCTAGGGTGATAATCGTGTTAAGATGTCGTCCATCTACTAGTAGAAAAGTGTGAGTACGATACAACGACTGATCATCGTGTATCGTGGCGTGCTCCGGAAAAAGGTCCCTTCCCTCCAATTGGAGTTGTGCTGCACATTGTAACGAAAGCCTAGGCGCTGAGTTACTGATAATGTGGCAGTGATGAGTAATGATGTTCCTCATACAGTAGAGGTACTGTATGGCCTGTTTTGACGAAAAGAATATTTAAACATATCGTTCTGTATATGAACGAAGTTTCAAAGGTTTTCAATTATGATATCAGCTCACATATATGATTATGATGCTATATCTTATTGTCGAGATATAGTGCTCATTCTTGCTTCTTTTATATACCACAACACAACAGAGTCGAAAAGGTGTTCATTACTGATATTTTACAGTATTTTGAACAGTATGAGATATCTAAATAGATATGTGTGTATATATGTTGAAAAGGGATTTAAGATATACAGTATGTTGAACTGTATAGTGTTTTAAAATAATGGATAGGCTTTAAGCCTTGATTCCAATATTAATATCTATTTTAAAAAGATATGTTTTGAGTCTTGGTTCATTATATCGATACCAAGGATTTCTAAATGATTTACGAAAAGTATTTGAGTATGATTATAGGTCATACAGTATTTTGAACGGGATACTATTTTGGGGACAAACCCTAGTAGTGTTAAAACTTTGATCCTATATGGATTATCTACCTTAAAGGTTTAAAGATTTAAACTGGGATAGATTTCTTGTTGAGCGCTATTAGCTCATTCTTGCTTTATTAAAACTTTCAGCATGAAGAAAATGTTGTCGATTCACCTCGTGTTACGAGAGCAAGGGGATGGAGAGACCACCCTTGAGTTAGTTCAACAGGATGGATACTGTCGGTGTGAGCAGAATAGTTGCAGACTGAATTAGTAAGAATTGTTTTCGAGTAGGTTTGTATTATTAAACCTTGTATAGAACGGTGAGGTCTATTATTGTAACTTCAGGTAGAGGTTCTAAATAATAGATGAGATCCTGGATAGTACATTTGAGTTGTAATAACAAATGTTACTTTTGTTGCTCATTTCCAATGCTATAACTTGTGTGTGTGTGCGCGTAAGTGATTGGGGTCTTTGGAGTTGTATTATTAGAATGTTGTAAGTAATGCAAGTATTGTATAATTGATGGAGCGTGACAACCCAGATTCCTGACCCCGGATCTGGGGGTGTTACAGAAATGGTATCAGAGCGTTAAGTTATAAACTTGGATATGAGAGTGTTAAGAGTTATATCTAAGTAAGCGAATAACGTGAGGACTCATATAGAGTTCGTTAAGTGGACTACCGGAGGTAGTGCCATTGAGGATGTCAAGGTTAAAGAGTTTAGTAAAAGACTAATTGGAGGATCAATAGGATCTTTGAAGACCATCATAATGATGAGACGAACGTTTAGAATTGTACACGAATTATCAAGGACATTAAGATAAGACGCGGAGCAGAGTCTCAGTTGCAATTGGGGTAAGGTCGGAATGGCCAATACCAATGGATAACTTGACTTAGTAAGAACCTAAGTGTTTGTAGTTCATCGTAGTTTGCCCACGAGAAGGCAGCACATGTGAAGATTAAGATTCTCAACCAGGCATTAATTGGGGGAGATTGTTAGGAATTATGTTGATTCTTGATGATAACTAAATTAACTCAGTAAAATTTGTATAAGTAAAAATGTAGCCTTCAACGGATAACATATGTATATAGTATCCGTTGAAGGGTAGCTTATCAATTGATAAGACTTTTTGTAACATATTCCTTTAGTTTCAATAGCAGTTGAAAGTGTAAGTGCTAGGGTTGAATAAGTCATGTTGACTATAAATTGATATGTAGAATATGAAGGCTAATTGTAAATATTTGATGTCTTGTAATTTTACATAAGTGAAATATACTTCAACGGATGCAATTCAGCCTTCAACGGATGCAACCAATACACCTTCAATCGATGCAACCAAGATACTTTTAACGGATGCTGGACAAATCAACATCAACCGATACAAGGCCAATAATTAGTAGTTGAAAGTGTGATAGGGACAGTTCTGACAAGTCACATAGGTTGATGAAACAAAAAGGAGCATGGAAACCAACATTTTGGGAAACCCTGAAGAAAAAGGAAACATTCTATTTTCATTTGGTCAATAGAGATGTTTGAAGAAGGATATTCAACTAAAAGGCAAATCATTTTTAGGACCACTGGATTTAGAGTGGAAAAGCAAGATTTTGGACTTTACCTACTGAATATTTTATGTAGTTCAATTAGGCTTGTAAACTTGAAGTATATAACCAAGTGTAGCAATGTTTTTGTAAGTAAAAAATCAGTTTTAGTTTTCAAAAATCTTAAGCAATACTCTCTTGTATTTTGCTGAAGCAAAAACATTGTAACTGCAGTTGTGTGTTTGTTCAAAACATCACAGAGATTTCTTCAAATAAAATCTCTTAGGTGAAACAATCAATCCAGCTGAATTTTTAATTCTTGTACTTTTATTTACTGCAATTTTAATTTATGTTCTAAAGTCCTTTGTCTGCAAAAGAATTGGAAATTTTAAAGGATTGTATTCAACCCCGCCCCCCATTCTACAATCATGTGATTACATTGTTTGGGAATAACAGAGGATGTGTTCCCTATGAAGACTGGTATACCTCAGGGTATTTATAATGATGATCCCACTCACACATCGAGTTCTATTCCTGATCATGTGGAAAGGATGACAAATGTGGGGGCAGATCTTGTTAGTAGTTCTAATCCTAACGAAGTAGATGAACCTAAAAGGAGTAAGCGCGCAAAGGTAGTCAATGACTTTGGAAGTGCTTTTGTCACTTATAATGTTGAGGATGAGCCTTTAACTTTCCGGCAGGCCATGGATTCTTCGAAGTCCAGACACTGGAAAGGCGATGTAAATAGTGAGATCGACTCTATTGTTTTTAACGGAACATGGGAGTTGGTTGATCTACCTCCTGGGTATACTACTATAGGATGTAAGTGGATCTTCAAGAGGAAGATGAATCCGGATAGCTCAATAGATAATTATAAGGCTGGGCTGGTAGCTAAGGGCTTTAAGGAAAAGGAAGGCATTGACTAATTTGACACATACTCTTATGTTGCAAGAATGACAATAATTTGAATGCTTATAGCATTGGCTTCCGTACATGGTCTCATCATCCATCAAATGGATGTTAAGACAGTTTTTCTTCATGGTAATCTTGAAGAAGAGATTTATATGGATCAGCATGAGGGATTTGTTGCTTCTGGTAACGAAAGAAAAGTTTGTAAGTTAATCAAGTCTATATATGGCTTAAAACAAGCTACTAAAGACTGGCATAAAAAGTTTGATGAAACTGTTTTAGAATCAGAGTTTGTAGTTAATGAAAGTGACAAGTGTGTTTACTACATGGTTAAAATAAATGAATGTATTATTGTTTGCCTATATGTGGATGACATATTACTGTTTAGAACCAATATTAAGATTATTAATGAGACAAAAAGGTTCGTGAAGAGGCACTTTGAAATGAAGGATATGGGTGATGCTAGTGTGATTCTTGGGATCAAGTTGACTCAGTCAACTGATGGAATAACCTTGTCACAATCTCATTATATATCTATACTTGAGAAGTATGGTTATTCAAATTGTAGAATTGCTAGTACACCGTACGATCCTAAAGTTGCCCTTGTCAAGAATAGTTCGGGAGTTCCTGTGTCTCAGTTAAGGTATTCTCAGATTATTGGAAGTTTGCAATATCTTGCTAACGTGACTAGACTGGACATTTCTTATTTTGTGTCTAAGCTAGCTAGATATACGAGTTGTTCAAACAAGACTCGTTGGGAGGCACTGGATAGAGTTCTTAGATATATTAAGGGAACTATTTCCCTTGGTTTGCATTATCGGAGATTCCCTGGTGAACTCGAGGGATACAGTGATGCAAGTTGGATAGCTAAGAAATCCGGTACCAATAGAGTGACTGGATACTTGTTTACCATAACATGTGGAGCAATATCTTGGAAGTCTACTAGACAGACTTTGATTACTCGGTCTACTTTTGAGGCTGAGTTGTGTGCACTAGATGCCACGGAGACGGAGGCTGAATGGTTATATTGACTTATATCAGTGTTACCTGTAGTAAGCAGACCGCTTCCAGCCATTGTTGTTCATTGTGATAGTCGTACAACTATCGACAAGATCAGTAGTGAAAAGAATAATGTTAAGACAAATAGACACATACAAGTTAGACTCAAGTATATAAAGGGTCTAATGTTTGAAAGGATTATTTCTATAGAGTTTATTGGAACTCAGGATAATATAGTTAATCATTTGACTAAAGGACTTGAGCATGTTGTTGTCCTTAAGTCGAGGTTGGGGATGGGACTGATAGCCCATCATGATTCATCTACAACGGGAACCCGATACACCTGAGAGGAGATCCCTTGAAGTGTATTCAATGTGGTAATAACAAGCTGTGAGGGTGAGACGATAGTATCTTTACTGTATACTTTGATACTCACATATCTGAGTCTATCCCCTGTAAACCTAAAAGGTACTGATACTGCCAGTATAACAAGAGGTAACTGAACTCTGAATGGGATCAAGTCATTTGACGAAATGATAGCAGTACATCTATGGAGATGCTCAGCTTTGCAAATATAATTGTGAGGTCGCAATTAGAGGAAGGGTTATTCCTTGAAGCAATCGACGGACAGGATCGAGACAAGACCATTAATGTCTCAAGGCCGTAGATCAGCACCATAGCCTTTGATTTGTCATCATCTATGGAGTGTGGTTATAATAAACGGATAAAGATTCAAGGTGAAAAGGACCGATATGCATTTCTGTATTGATTTATTGGGGATTGTTAGAAAATGGAAAGTTTGAGGCATATTTTATATATATTTTTGATAGAATTTCCGGAAACTAACAATTGGAGGTTGTTCCTTGTGATGAGAACTTAAACTTTCATCTTTGGATCTAAGACATTTTCTTAGTGTAATCCATAAATAAATTGAGTTGAAAGAGGATGCTTGAAATGGGTTATGTGGTTTTGTCCCACATAGTTACGATTTTATTTGATCTTTTACGTTTTATATACATAGTTCTTAGGCGAACTGAGGTGCGGGTCACTGTTGATCATTGTCGTTACTGTGAGCGGATTGATCTGAGCTATTTGATCCTGTAAGTGATATTGTTGCAACCCAACACAGCGTAAGTGGGGCAATAATCTCTTCAAGAACAGTCAAGACTTCTCGAAAGGCTTGGCGACTCGACTATTTTTAATCTTTACAGTATTTATTAAAGCGGCAGAGATAAGTTCTTCTTTCTAATCTTATTAATTACAGTCTCTAATTATATTGTTGTTTCGATCTTCGTGTTTGTTTTGTTAATTGGTTAATTTCCATGGTCTTGTAATAGAAATATATATAACTGTCATGTTGTTGTTGTGTACTCTAGAATTATACCCAACAATAGTCACCTCTATTGTCGATGGATCAATATTTTGACGCCCGGAGTTAATAAGATAATCACATCATTCGTTATAATTTCTCGCTTACAACCTATCTATCCTCTATAACTATATATCCTCTTGATTAAACTGATGTATAGTTTACATTATATAGCTAAGTGTATATATAACTACTGGAGACATTTACAATTGAATAAATTGGTGTGATTATACAACCAAAACTTTTTCTAAATTGCAGTTATATTTAAAATTTAAAAGAGTATTGTTAGGTGTATAAAATTGAATACAAAAAATTCTTTCAAAATGACATGGCATAGGTAATATGTCAGTATAAAAAATGTTTTGATTGATCTTACTAGTATGAATGCAGGGGGTCCACTTTCATTTAATTTACTTACAACAAATCAGAAGTTGACATATGGCATTTGGACCCAAGTTTGGACCCCTAATATTTTCATATTTGAAATCAAATCAGGTGATAATTATGATAGCTTGATTTTGGCTTGAATTATAGGATGATTCCTGCAATAGCATTAATAGGTGGTTGTGTTTAACTATGTGCTGAGATTGTTGGGATTTATGCCTTTATGGTGTGTCTACGTACCTCTTTATATATATGATCAATCACATTTTATCCTAGGGCTAGGGATAAACAGATTCCACCCTAGGTAGTTCTAATAACCAATATGGGATAGGTTTCTCAATTCAAATATTCGATCATTTACATGTGTATACATACCTTTTTATATGAAGTATTAAGCCTTACGTAGTTCTTGGATACAAGTAACTGATACAGGTTAGGTTTCCAATTCGAGGCCCGCTTGGAGAATACTCGAACCAACTTTCCAAATTATAATCCAATTCGCTTTAGAAATACTCAACAATGAGGTCTAGTTATAAATGCACAAGGTCCGCCTATAATATCACGACTTCATTGATTTCTCACTACTTGATGTCTCCCAAAAATATAAACGTTGTTATAATCATGACTTACTTCAAAACACACACTAAATTTTCCAAACGAGGACAAACTATTAAATACAGGAATAAAACTCTCAAAACACACACTAAATTTTCTACAAGAATAAGCTATAAAAAAACAGAAAGAGTACCCCTTTATATTAACTATAGAAACTCGTAAAAGTCTTCCGGATAAGACTCGTATCACCTTCGCTACCATTTGCACATTTCTTAAAAGGGTAACTCTTTTTTCTTTTTCTTTTTTGACAAGACTTAAAACTGTAACTCTTAAAACTACTTACAATGGGTTAAATATCAAATACGTCATTCATTGTACTCAAAGGTATCAAATTAATCACTCATTGAAAAAATGTCTCAATTTAGTCACTAATTTAAGATTTCGTATCAAAGACATCACCTGAGAATGACTAAATTGATACGAAATTTCAACATTTTAATAACTAAGTTGATACAAAATTTAAAATTAGTGACTAAATTGAGTAATTTTTGCAATGAGTGATATATTTGAACATAATAAATGATGTATTTGATATTTAACCTAATTACAATAAACAGATTTGAGATTTTTGACTCCTTCCCGTTAAAGCCATCCTTTTCTCCACCCTTTACTACGAAGGCGCGCCCTAGAAGACTAAAACCCATAAAGAGAGCGCGTCCTGATCTATATCGGCCTAAACATTCTAGGCCAACTAAAGAAAACCCAAGTAAAATTATGACATATCAGTTGTACTCTACTCTCAGTTGCATAAAATGGCCCCGATCATATAGCAGTAGGCTAGTAGCAGTAAACATATTTCTTCTGTTGGACTGAATATATAGATAGCAGTCATTAAGAGATTTGACCTTTCCGATGTGAGTGAACGTAGGGGATTTTACACACGATCATTTAAGTAAATCAAAAGTATTTGATTGAGACATTATGTGCCTGCATATTTAAAATTAACATATAAATAGGTCTATTTTAGTTGAACTAGCTAGGCGAGTCTAGCTACCTGAAGTTTGAAAATGCCCTAACAAAAAGAATGATTAATTTGGTCCCAAATTTGACCCAGTATGTCCCCCTAAACTTGTGTATCAAGGCATCGCTTATAAGTGAAAATACCAAGTCTACAACCGCGTAGTTTAAATTGGTGGTAATCTTAATCTACATGCCTGTGACGGCATTTAAGCCGGCCCAGCCACATTCATAGAGTTCTCTGTTTATACTTCTCCTTTGCTTCCTTTTGACTACTACGTAGTTTTTGGCCTACTCTTAATATCGCCATCTTCTTCTTTTTTGCTGATTATAAATTGACCAAGTGATGAGACTTGTTTGGTCAAATTAAAAATCAAAAGGCTTGACAATTATTTTAATTTGACTTGAAACAATAACAATATATTTACTTGAAAAATTAAATGTATATCTTCGTACATTTTTAACTTGTACTCCCTGATATTGGAGAATACTCATTATATATTAAATTTATTTAGTGTTTGGTGAGTGTTGTCCATGATTATGACTAGTTTAGAGTCCTCCCATTAACAAAACAAATATTTAAATGAGTTAATAAGTTGATTAGTGTTGTAGTTGATGATAATCTATTGGTGAGTGTACGTACTTTGAGATCTTCATTCTTCCCCCCGTGCGTTAATGCAGGTTTTGATATTCGTACAGCCGCCCAAGTCAAGTTGTCGGGGCCGTGGGGTGTCGGTTAGGTTATGATATAGTGCTGAGTTACCGGGTTTCAATTATCTTTTGTAAAGCCTGTGTGATGGTGCTGCTGAGCTAATGAGTAAAGATAGTGCTGAATTTACTCATTTCCGACCTAATGGATTTGCTTATAACTCTGCTTCCTCAGCTCCATTTGATTATTTAATTAAAAAAAACATGTCAAATTTTGGTAAGACTCTTAGACTCTGTTGGGTATTGCTGTTAAAAATTGTTGTGCTGTTGAAAAAAGTGCTGTTAAAATAAGTGCTGTTGTGAAAATCAGATAACTGTTTGGTAATATTTTTGATATGTGCATGTTTTGGTGTATAATATAAAAACCAGTAGCTGCTTCCCGCAAAAGTGGAAAAGCAATTTTTTTCAAAAGCATGAGGTGACCTGCTTTCTCTAAAAACAGTTTTTTAACCAAAAGCGCTTTTCAGAAAAGCAGCTTTTAAATTTTACCAAACACTTTTTTAGTTGCTTTTTAGAAAAAAGCTGATGTTGCTGTCTGCAACAGCAATGCCAAACGGAGCCTTAGAATGAAAATGTTTGCTTCTTATAAGCTTGTCTCATTTTTACGAGACGGGGTGTTAGTAGAATGCTCTGCAGATTTTGACAGGGAATCTTAAGATACTCAAATTCATAAATTCAATGGGACTCAAAGTATTGTCTGAAGAACTCTCAACATGACAAGCCTATTCCACCAGAGCAAAAACAAAATCGTCAACGAGGATGGCAAGTTGGTTGCTCTTGAAGGCAAGCTGCAGTAATGGCTGCAGTACGTTGCAGTAACTACTAATAGCCAAGCATCCTCACAACAAGGAGTCCATGATCTGAACTTTTGTTTCAACTAGGAACGAGCTGTACCAAAACACGGACAAATTGACAGTTGGAAGCACTGCTCTGAAACTGGGAACAAGTGTGTTTCACAATTTCACAGATTATGACTACCTCAGATTAAAGAAAGAAGAAGATTCTATATAATTAGATCAGATCAGGAGCCTTGAAAGTGGAAAGAGCAGACAAAAAAAAACTACAATAGCTCCGGTCACTTTTTCACTTGAGCTGCAATATTTAGATTCAATGAACCACACGAAAAAAATATAATTAAAAGTTAATGAGAACAATGGCTTGAAATATATTAAATTCGATCCAAAGTACAACATAAGGATAATATGGAGTTACAAAAAATACTACTGCTACACTAACCTGCAACATATTATTCTTCACACAAGTCAGACACAACTAAAATTTTGTTTTGGATTCTTAGTGTAGTCACATTTCCTGTACCTTGTAGTCAGCTTCAACTGGATCACTTCAAAGCTATAGATGTCAGATTATAAAGTCAGTTTGCCACTCGCGGCATTTGCAGTGACTTGTTTATGTCATCGATAATGGTGGTGCTGACCATGGAACACCGATTAAACATCATCCAAAAATTAGTACTTGCTCGATGGAGATGCATTATTATTGTCATCATCAAGAATTAGTTTGACTCCATTGTTCTTGAGAGCATTGACGATGCCCCATACCTTGGTGCAACTTGCCAATCCTTTCTTGGCAATTTCCTTGTTTACGTCAACATGAATCCCTCTTTCTTGTCCGTGATTAAGACCCTCAACCTTTAGTCGCATTGCCAACACTTCTCCGACAACCACTGCTGCTTTAGCATTGCAAGATCGACCGAATTCAAGATTGCCCTTGATAGCATGTTCTACTGTTGATGCTGATGCAACGATCTTTCCGTTGTTTCTGTCGACAACATTTGCTGTGATGTACTTTAATGATATAAATAGCCTCAGAACATACCTCTTCAACACTGTCATCCTTCAAAATTTCAATGTTTTGCTCGCTCTGTAAATAGATAATAGATAAGGTTTAAAACATCAATTCTTTAGTAAGAGGGTGAGAGAAGTGACTGACAGCTGACTTATAGTGAGCAGAGGGGTTGTTGGCATCACCTTAATTTTTTTGGCCTTTATATAAGAACAATTAAACAGCAAAAAAAATTTACACTATCATTGGACGCACTCTCAGTAATACAAGTGCAGTGTCGCAACCCCTCAATACCTTGCCTGGGTCCGCCACCGGGCGAGAGTTTAATAACTTGGTGGTGATTAAGGTTGGTGGCATGTCCTTGGCATTAATCAACTAAACTCTAATAACCTATATAGCAAAATATCAAATGTTCCTAATTCCTACACTTATATTCATAGCAGATTGTGATAAACAGAGCCAACATCCCATTAGGGGGGGGTTTGTCTCACGAAAACCTTTCAAAAAGATAAAATTAAAATTGTTGAAGCAACAGCAACATATACTTTATACAAGGGTCAAACAATTTAATATTACATATTAGCGAAACACGAACACATTCACAAGAAGGCTACAGCCTATTTCTCATACAGCATCAATAGGATTAAAATGACAAATTTACGTACAAAAGCAATATACAGAAGATAATTAAATTTGTACACAACACAACTATATAAATTATTGAAAATAAACTATCTTTTTGTTATTTGTCAGATTTAAAAAGTTTGATTTGGAGCTTCAAAACTTGAATGATTGAAATTGAGGCTATCTTTTTTATTATTCTTTGTGTACTGTTTTAAAAGCAGAGGCTTACCTGTTCATGCGTTAATGCCTCCATCCGAGCCTTCTAAAAAGTTAGGTTCCTTGACGTAAACAAGCACATTAATGCAGCAAAATGTATGCATTTTGATCATTACGAATGTTGAGTTAATAGAATACTGAGAGCTGCCTGTGTCACTAAAGTTAATCCAAGTGCTGGTTATACATACTAGTCAACACCAGCTAACTTAATACCCGCGACACCTATTTTCAAGGTAATATATTTGCTTTATTACATGGGAATTCTATTAGTCCTAAAACATGAACTTAACTGCATATAACTACATACCATAGAACCTAAATTAATACTTCGTGGGTAGATTACCTTCAATATTTGGTTTAAATTTAGAGGTTATCACTTGTCAACATCAGCACAAAAATTATTTACAGTTGCGGAAACTAAGGTCTATTTCGATAAGTTTCCAGTTTTACGAATACTTGATACTAGTAGCAGGACAATGCCAATGCTTGAATGTTAATCGCTAAATTTTGTAAAATTTTCTTAGCAAAACCTCTCATGGTCCTTTAATCAAACACCTAACATGTTAAGTTCAAACCCTCATCAGAAAGTAACAATAAAAGTTAAATTGCAGCTACAAATTAAGAGATTAGCTACATACCCTAGTGCAATTGATATCTCAGTCGCCCGATCCACAAGAAAATGTAGAGAAAAAGCTACTATGTCACAGATACTCTATGACAGTGTGTGACAATTTACAATTTTTTTTTTCGAAGTTCATTTATAGCTTTTCTTATACAAATGAAAATAAGAATAAAATAATGACAATCTTAAAATTCAAAAAAATCTTTAATTTAATTGTTAATATTTTATGAACTGCTACAAGCTTTTGAGGCCACTTTATAGTATTTTCTTTAAATTTTTAAAAAATATTCTACAAAATATGTTTTTAAATAAAATAGTATTTGTAATATAATATTAAGGTTTTTTTTTAATTCTCCGTTTTATGTTGATCATTTACCGAATTTTGAATAAATATAGAATAGGGTGATTATTTAATATTTTTCATTATTTAAATAATATATCAAATATTAGTATATTTATTATCATATATATATATATATATATATATTCTCAAAATTCATATTCCAACTTTTATTTTAAATGCATAATATAACATTAGTGTTAAATTTTAGCATATTACATGCTCCTCTTAATGAATCACTCTATCGTTAAACATGTTTCCTCCGATGAGCCGCTCTCTCGTTGTTACCAAATCTAAATAGATAACAAATTAATTTACTAAATATATTACATAATATATTAATTAATATATTAATCAATTTTATTGTTTCATGAAATTTAATATAAATATTTTTGAAACCTGTAATTTTTATTGTTTAAAATATAGGTAGTCGACAATAAATGAAAAGAAAACAAGACTTCTATATTTTATTTTATTTTATAGAAACTTGCATTTTTTGTAAATATTATCTTTTATATACATTAGAAGTTAAAATTTAAAAAAAAAATAATATATATGTAAAACATTTAGATAAATTAAACGTGAATTTTTTTACAAAAAAAAATTATGAGAACATAATTTTTAATAATTTTTTAGGAGAATATTAAGATAAGAACCTGATTTTAAGATAAATTTTAGAAGTTCAAGAAATAATATATAAGAATATTAAGATGGTAACTTTGAGTTTAAGAGAAATTTTAATAGAATATCTAACATAAAAGACATAAAAAACAAGTGCGATTTTTCTCTCCGTTTTGTGAGAGTGTGATTTTTCTCTCCTCTTTTCACTAGAGAGTTTGTGAGAGCAGTTTTTCTGAGTAATGGCGACAGATGATAATCTAGAAGCGAGAATGGCAGAGCTGGACATAAACAATGAAGAAAATGAAAATTTAGTCTTCGACGAGGAGATTGATGAGGGGGTGAACAGATTCGAGTTGTGTCTGGTGGGTCGTTTTCTTACAGAGAGAAATATTAATCTGAGAGCGATGCAATCAAAACTGGCTGATTTGTGGAAACCAGCCATGGGCATCAATATCAAGATGCTAAAACATGGGATTTATCTTTTTCAGTTCTATCACGTAGAAGACATGAAATGGATGATGAACAATGGTCCCTGGACCTTTGACAATGCCATGTTGGTTACGAATGTGATTAAAGCGGGGGAGGATCCTACGAAGGTAGCCTTGTATGAAGTAGATTTTTGGATTCAAATCTATGATCTACCCAGTGGATTCATGACGGAGACGGTTGGCAAGCAGTTGGGTAATTTTTTCGGAAGATTTGTGTTGTACGACCCTAGTAACAACACGAGTATATGGCGTGAGTATATGCGGTTGAAGATAAAGGTGGATGTTCGA
The DNA here is from genome assembly GCA_030848705.1 of Heracleum sosnowskyi. NCBI lineage: Eukaryota > Viridiplantae > Streptophyta > Magnoliopsida > Apiales > Apiaceae > Heracleum > Heracleum sosnowskyi. The sequence goes on from CM061238.1 coordinate 80,748,799, forward strand.
AGCCCTCTGAAAAGAAAGAAGAAAATCTGCAAAAGGGATAAGTCTGAGTTCGTGGTGAATTGTAAGTATGAAAAGTTGGGGGATATTTGTTTCTTGTGTGGGTTTTTGACACATACGGAGAGATTTTGTAAGAAGAGGCTGGAGGGTAGATCAAGTTCGGTAGTCAGAGAATGGGGAAATTGGCTCAAGGCGCCACCGCGTAGGGCTGCGATGCAGGGGAGGAGCAAATGGCTCAGAGACGACAGTAGCGATAATTGGGGCGAAAAATCAGGAAGAGATAACAAGGAGGGAGTTCAAAATTTGAATTTCCAACAAACTGTGGGAGCCAGAGATACGGATGGGATAATTGTTGTCCACAAGGAAAGTAATCGAGCAATTTCAGCAGAGAGAATGGAGGGAATTAAGTATTCTAATATGTATGATGGGCTGGCTGATGAAGAGTTAAATGGGCTGGATTTGGAGGAAAGAAAAAGGAAAAGACTTGGGCCGAGTTTAAGTTTTATTTCTGAGGGTCTAAAGGGTTCAATCTCAACCGATTCTGGGCTTTCTGAAACTGATTGTTCAGAATCTTCTATCAATGTATTGGCTACGCTTGCTAGGCAAGCTAGCCATCCGCAATGATTTGCTTAAGCTGGAACTGTCGAGGGTTGGGGAACCTTCGCACAGTTCGTGTGTTGTGCGATCTTGTTAAAGATCGCAAACCCGATGTTTTATTTTTAGTTGAAACTTTGTCTAGAGCTAGTCGTATTGAGGAACTTCGTGTTAAGATGGGGTTTGCAAACGGTTTTTCAGTTGATTGTGTAGGTAGAAGTGGGGGTTTGGCAGTTTTTTGGAAGCGTACTGTGGCGTGTAGCATCACTGGGTATTCACAAAATCATGTGGATATTGTTTTCGAGGAGAATAATGTAGCAGCTTGGAGAATGACTTGTTTTTATGGTTATCCGGAACGTACTAGAAGAAGAAGTTCTTGGAATCTTATTCGATCGTTAGCTGGAGTTTCTAACCTGCCTTGGTGTATCATAGGAGATTTTAATGATCTCTTATATAACTTTGATAAAGAGGGTCCTCATCCCCACCCTCAGTCTCTAATGGATGGGTTTAAGGAAGCTATTGATGACTGTCTACTTTCAGAGATTGATCTTCATGGGGGTTTGTTTACTTGGGAGAAGAGTAGAGGTACAGAAAATTGGGTCAAGGAGAAACTGGATAGAGCTTTTGCAACTGAGACATGGTGGGGGAAATTTCCACTATGTAGACTATCTGTTCATACAGCCCCGGTGTCAGATCACGATCCTATAACTTTAGACTTGTTTAATGTGGCGATTTCTCGGAGGGAATTTAGGTTTAAATTCGAGAATACATGGCTGAAAGAACCATCATTCTTGAAGGATGTTTCTACTCATTGGGCTTCGATTCCAGCCATTCATTTGCTGCCGAAATTGGTGTCTGCTTCAGGCTATATGGCGAAGTGGGGTCGTGTTTTCTTTAACAAATTCAAAGAGAAAGTTAGGAGTCAGAAACGTGTTTTGGATTCTCTTCGTGATAGGACTGATGATGGGAGTGTGAGACAGTTTTTGATTGAAAAATATAAACTTAATGAAATTCTATTACATGAGGAAATCTATTGGAAGCAAAGAGCTAAACTTTTCTGGTTAAGGGAGGGCGATGACAATACTAAGTTTTTTCACGCTTCTGCGTCTGCTAGGAGTAAAACAACGCATTTGAGTTTTCTGGAAACAGAAGAGGGCCATCGTGTTGAGTCGTTGGGGGAGATGGGAGAGGTAATATTGGAGTATTTTCGTGGGGTGTTTATGGAGCCAGATAGCCATGTTGTGCGTAGTCCCGATCAATGTCCGAGGTTGGTTACTCAAGAACAAAACAGGATGTTGACAGAAGATGTTACGTATGACGAATTCACAGCTGCTTTAAAACAAATGCATCCGGGCCTGATGGCCTTAATCCAGCATTCTACCAAAGTTTCTGGCAACTGATGGGAAAGGAGGTGTTTGAGTGTTGTCGAGGGTGGTTAAGAGACTGCAAATTCCCTGCAGAGGTAAACAATACTAACGTGGTTTTAATTCCTAAAATTGATCAAGCTTGTCGTATGAAAGATTTAAGACCCATAGCGTTGTGCAATGTGCTTTATAAGATCTTGGCAAAGGTCTTGGCGAATAGGTTACGTGTGATTCTCCCTGGCATTATTTCGGGGACACAGTCAGCCTTTGTAGTAGGTAGAAATATTACCGATAACGTGGTGGTAGCTTTTGAAATTATTCATCACATGAGGAGAAAGATTCGAAGTCAGGAGGGAGAGGTGGCTTTAAAATTGGACATCAGTAAAGCTTACGACGGGGTTAATTGGCAGTACCTAAAGCAGCGAATGATAGACATGGGTTTTTGTAAGAAATGGATCGACTGGATCATGCTATGCGTAACAACAGTATCTTATGATTTCTGTTTGAATGGGTCAACTGTTGGTCCTATTTATCCATGTAGAGGGCTCAGACAAGGAGACCCGTTATCTCCCTATTTATTTTTATTTTGTGTGGAGGGCTTGTCTAATGCTCTAGATAGAGCTCAGGAGAATGGGGTGATTCATGGCTGTCGTATAAGCCCTTCTGCACCTGAAATTAACCACCTGCTTTTTGCGGATGATAGTTTCTTATTTTTTCGTACATCTAGGGAGGAAGCTAGTCAAGTGAGGAACATTCTGCAGGGGTATGAAGCTATGTCAGGCCAATCTGTAAACCTTCTGAAGTCAGGTGTCTTTTTTAGTGCGAATGTTCGACGAGATAAGCAGGAGGAGTTGAAAGACATTTTGGGAGTACGGAATGACATCACGAACAGTAATTATTTGGGGCTTCCTTCTTTGGTAGGGAGATCGAAGAAAAGAATATTTGGGTTTGTCAAAGAGAGAGTTAGTAAAAGAATCCAAGGCTGGAGAGCTAAACCTATCTCAAGAGCAGGTAAAGCAGTTTTGATTAAGAGTGTGGCACAGTCCATTCCCTCATATTGTATGTCTTGTTTCATTTTGCCTAAGTCTCTGTGTTTAGAGATCGAGCGCATGTTTAATCAGTACTGGTGGGTTTCAAACTCGTCTCAAAGTCGAGGAATTAAATGGCACTCATGGGATAAAATGAGCATGTCCAAAGACAAAGGGGGTATGGGTTTCAAAAGTCTTCAGGGTTACAATATAGCTCTGGTTGGAAAGCATGTCTGGAAGTGTTTAAGTGACCCAAATCTACTGGTTTCTCGTGTGCTGAAAGCTCGGTATTTTCCGGATGTTAATATCTTAAAGGCTGCAAAGGGTCAAGGGTCGAGTTACATTTGGGAGGGTATATGGACTGCAAAAGAATCTCTTAAATCTGGATTTAGATGGGTTGTTGGAGATGGGAAGGATATAGTGGCTGTGAAGGATCCTTGGTTGAGAGCAAAGAAGGACTATCGTGTTGAGTGTCTTCATATTTATGCAGGAAGAAGTGAACACGTCTCGTCTTTATTTTATCCTGGTACGAAAGTTTGGGATGAGAGAAAAGTTAGAGATCAATTCAGTGAGGTAGATGCAAATGCTATTTTGGCGATTTCTGTGCCCCAACGTGATGTTGGAGATAGAATAGCATGGTCCAGGTCTAAGAACGGGATTTACGATGTTAAGACTGGATATCACTTATGGTTTGATCAACACAGTGCTGCAACTCTGGTATCTCAATCAAACGGATGGAGTCGTCTCTGGAAAATTCTTGTTCCGAATAAGATTAAGATCTTCTTATGGCGTATCTGCAGAAACAACCTTCCAGTTCGTATTCGTCTTAGTGGTAAAGGGATACAAGTTCCTACTTCGTGTCCTATGTGTAGTACAGACGATGAGCACCTACTGCACCTCTTTTTTACTTGTCAATTTGCAGATAGTTGCTGGAGATCAGTTGGAGTAGTGTATGATATGGGAGATGTTCTTTCTGTTCAAGAGTGGCTTCTCTACAAGTTGACTGAGGCTTCTTACGAGGAATTGAAAACTATTTGTGTTGTTGTCTGGGGGATTTGGCATTGGAGGAACAAAAGAGTTTGGGAGGGAAAGTTGATGAATCCAGCTCTAGCTATGGAGGGCAGTTTTCGCACAGTTGATGAGTGGATGAAAGCTAGGACCAAGGAGAAGACTACTGCAGGATCGGTCGATAGGTCTGAGAAGCCTGAGGTGAAGTGGGTTAAACCAGAAAATGGCAAGTTGAAACTCAATGTGGATGCATCGTTCTACAAAAATGCTGAAACTTTCACTATAGGTATGCTCATCCGCGACCATACAGGTCAGTTTGTAGAGGGTAGATCAATCACGAGGGCTGCTCCTGGTGATGCTTTAGAGGCAGAAAGTATGGGTATTAGAGAAGCTCTATCTTGGGTAAAGGAGAGGCAGGATGATAATGTGTTGATTGAATCAGATTCGCTTACAGCAGTTAAGGCAATAGTGGGTGACAATGTTAGTGTTTTGGAAGTTGGACATGTTCTTGAGCACTGCAAAATCATCTTACAAAGCATGACTGGGATTTCTGTTCGGCATATTCGAAGACAAGCAAACGGGATGGCTCATGGTTTAGCTAAAATTCCTTGTTTGATTGATTGTTTTTCTGTTTTTACGTCTCCTCCTACACATCTGTTGGAGACTTATTTGCATGACATTGCTTATTAATGAAGAAGTTCTCTTTTGGTTTTCAAAAAAAAAAAAATAGAATATCTAACATGATAATTTTGACTTGGAGATAAATTTTAGTAGAATATGAAGATAATTGTTTGACTTAAAAAACAGTTTAGAAGAAAGTAAAAACAAAGTGTAGCACGGTTGTAGTGTAAGTTTGAGTGTAGAAGATCACATGTTCAATTCTCAAGACTAACATATTTAATTTAATTTTAACTTAACATAAAAAAAAAATTAGAAAAAAATAGTTGGATTTTAATTAGCAGTACTAAACAGCTTGGCTCAAAATTAGTTAAATTCAACCAGGATTATCTTAAGTTTGGGGAAAAATATCAAAATACTATAGATCCTAAAATTTGTTTCAAAACTTTTTCCCATTACATTTGTGTTACATGTCTAATTGATAACTTTACTAACAACTCTGGGGAACCTAGCACTAGAAGAAGATCAGCCTTCACGGTTGAAGGTAATATGACTTCCTCATTTCCATATTACAAGGATTACAACGCATGTTCAGTTTTTGGAATGTTCAAAATCATATTTCTGAGAGCAATTTACACATGCCAAACACTGATGAAAATTGTGGTTTTATGCGTTTTCCATGCACAAAACATGTAGACAGAATCTAAAAATTGATACTCTATAACTTCGTCGCGAAAGAAAAATTTAGCTTTGGATGCAATCAAGGCATAGGATTAACTTTTGTATATTTAAATATGGTTTATTTCAATTCAGCTAATGCATAGAGAATATGCTTGTTTTTCTCAATTACAGAGAGAATATGTTATAAAGCCTATCACTCCCACATGTCTTGGTGCTCCTATTGCACGTCATGGATAGAATTTCTTTCAAGCTTTCTCCGAGACAATTTTATCAAATTTCCGAGTTGGATATAAGTCGAGATACCCGATAATTAGGATTATTTTACGGTCCTAGTTATATTACACTTTTATAATGGTTTCTCAAAAGAAAACCAAAATCTTACTATGTTTCTGTTTGGGATTGCTGTTAAAAATTGTTGTGCCGTTGAAAAAAGTGTTGTTAAAATAAGTGCGGTTATGAAAATCAGATAACTATTTGGTAATATTTTTGATATGTGCGTGTTTTGAGGTATAATATAAAAAATTAATGTTGTTGAGGTTTGATGTTGAAATCAGTAGTGCTTCCCGCAACAGTTGAAAAACAATTTTTTTTTAAAGCATGGGGAACATGTTTTCTCTAAAAACAGCTTTTCAGTCAAAAGCGTTTTTCAGAAAAGCTGCTTTTGATATTTACCAAACAGTATTTTACCTATTTTTCAGAAAAAAACTGTTGTTGCTGTATGCAACAGCAATCCCAAACAGAACATATGTCTTGGGCTGAGAAGAGAACGAGAATGAATTTATAAGTTATGTACTACATTATGAAAGTGTAACTTTTATAAACTCTGGACAAAATATAAAAACTTTGACGGACAACTAAAATCCGCAATTTTCACCCGAAATCTCTGCTGGACAATGCTCATGGCCTTGTCATTCAATAACGGACAAACATCCAGCTCCTCCTGTTTTTCCATAAATCAAAATGGCTTGTTTGATCATTAATAACAAACATTTAAAAACGCTGAGTGAGACTCTTTGTAGCAAAACCATGCAATTTGTATGTTCATAATTAGTGAGCAACTATATGTTAAGCCCCCAGCTGCCATATATAATACTCCATCCTTCCCATAATAAATATTCTAATTTTTTTTAAATTTATTTCACGCATTTCCATATACATAAAAAACATGTTGTTAGATATTATTTTCTCATTTTTTTTTGTTTTGTATAAAAATAGGATGTTCAAACTTTTATACAAAACATAAAATTCAAAAAAATAATATGTACAACATCTGCATTTTTTATATGCGTGAAACAAACTTTAAAAAAATTAGGACGTTTATTGTGGGACGGAGAGGTAAGATATTGTTAACTCATTTTGCGGGCAGCTTAACGAAGATTCTTAGCTAAGGATTAGTTGTATGCCTTTGTTCTTTCTCAATTGAAGTTGAGCAAATGACCTGGAACAAATTTTGACGCTTTCCATGCAGCACTAAAATAACAACCTTTATAAAACTCTTATCACTTTTGTTTTCTTCTCCTTCTATTAAACACCGAGAATAAATTAGGTTGGAGATACTTTTGCAGTTTTGTTTAAGAAGTTTGCATACTGAAGACTGAAAAGACTTGATTAAAATATATATCCACGTAACAGAAACAAGATACTGAAACAAGTTAGGAAGAGTGGAAGACAAAATCAACAAGCATGATGCAGAGTACCTTTAACAAGTTCAGCCCAGTAGGGATTAAAGTACAGTATATCAGTATATCTGAACCATGCTTCTGAGAGAACTTCACAAAACATTCTAGATCCCCCTGGGGAAGATGAGAATTCATCAAAGAGCTCCGTCGCTCTGACATTATCATTAGTATCTTGCAATATCGATTGCCACTTGGAATCCTTTACTGAAACTTCTTCTGAATACAAACAGTGCAATCTACAAGTATGCCATGGTTCTTGCCATAACACAACAAGAAAGTCACATGTTGGTTAGCAAAATATAATCAAGTGTGCCATTATGCTTAATCAATAAATTAATTTTCAAGAGAAACAACAATCAGAGAATTGGAGCAGCAAAAATTTATAATAATTGAAGAAACTTTGTGTCCTAAACAAATGGTCCTAATCAATTCTAGCTTTCCCTACAAAAAATCAAAATCTGTACAACATTCTCCCTGTATAATATCTGTTTCCATATTTACATTTGTCAACAGCTTCACAAAGCTGTTGTATTTCCTAGTTGTAATGTATTTCCAAACCATTTTTCTGAAAGCATCTTTAAACCGTTATCACGGACCTCGCAAAACTTCTTAGGCCACCCTTCTGGTTCAACTGCTGTGAATCCGAGTCCTGGAGTCCGATCTTGAGAATTTGGATTCACACTTTCCGTCCAATCCGGAACATAAGCTGATACCCTTCTTTTAAACTTGGCCTTAAACTCTGGCCATGCCTGAAACTTGTAGTGATTAACAACAACACTTCTTTTATCAATTTTCATCATCTTGTAACCTTCCTTCAAATAAAAATGATGTACCACATTAACCAAAGAATCACTAATTGCATCCAATAAAACTATAGACTTGTGACGATTCTCCGTCCTTTTCCTACAATTGTAACCTTGTAATACTCCCACCGTAGGATGAGAGTTTCTATTCGAAGGCCCGAATTCATGACAACCGATCATTATTTCCCCTACCCGTGGTGGAACCTTCTTAAAATAACCTGGATTTGCTAACAGCTCGTCTGCATACATATTACCCTCTCCTGACTCTACTTCCGAGTGTGACACACCGAGCAAGTTAGATTCCGCTATGTTCGGTAACAAGGACTTTAGCATAGGGCCTGGAGAATTGGACCATGACCTGGAGTAAACAAACTCATCAACATCTACATACATCATCCAAGTACATTTATCTTTATTATCAATAGCACAGTGTGAGAAACCAGCCTCTTGTGTCTTAGGCCAGTGCCAGAACTTTGTACTGATATTATAACCTTCATTAATAAGCTCTGTCACAACTTGATTAAACTCATCTTCACTCACATTATCATACAATATAAACTTATCAACTCCAATTTTTGAATGGTAAATTATCCACTCTCTCAAAAACTTTGCCACATTATAAACCATAGTGCAGGCGCACAATAGCGATTTCGGCTCCGAATTCGCTACCTTGCGCGTTGGAGAAGCGTACGCTATGGAAGGAATCACTCGTTTACTTGCTGAAAATTCAAGAGATACTTTGATTAGAGGAGAAGAAACTGACGTTAAATCGGGAAGTTGACAGCGAAACACTTCTTGAGCTGAGCTGGTAACGGCTGTTTTAACGCCGTTAACCACGTCATCACCAAACACGCAATTGAACTCCCACGGGTCCCAGTTTTTTCCTTGGCGCTTATTCACGCCTTTCGCGAACACAACGACGTCGTTCTCAGTAAACATCGCGTCGTAAACTAAATAATTCCACCGCAGCATATCCGCCGGAGAGTTAGTCATCGCCGGCAACACACCAGCCGGAGACTTAATCAAAACAGGCTCCGGGTAAGGACTCTTCCGTCGAAGCCTAACCGGAAGTTCGCAAGTAAACGTACTCCGCTCCGGCGACGGAAGAGTACCGGAAGCACGCGCAGGCGAGATTTCATTATCAGGAAACAAACAGAAAAAGTCACCAGAATCAGGCGGAAACGGAGTGATCTCCGGCGAAATAACAACCAGAACTTGCCAGGCTGGAAGCAGAACTGAAAAAGTAGAGATAGTAGATGGCGGCGTAACGGCGGAGAGAGAGTCGGAGTCGGAGGCTTTAATAGAAAGCTGTTGCTGATGAAACTGACGATTGAAATCGATAGAGCGAGAGAAGGGAGAGAGACGGAGAAAATTATCGTCGGAGAGTGAAGATCGGAAAATATTGTGATAAAGTGAAGCTAAAAATAAGAGGGAGATAATGAAGTAAGGGAGAGTTGAACGGAGTTTTCGGGACATCGCTGAGAAACTAAAGGCGCATGAATTTGAATCGACGACTGCTACTCTGTGCTTTCGTATATATAGGTACTACTACTACTACTAACAGATCTCGTTTACATTTTCGGTTTTCGACTTCAATATTGATTCGGTATTTTTTTATTTCTTTTTTCATTTAACTTGAGGATGCCTATTGGCTACAATTCTACACTATTTCGGATTGTAAATTTTAATTTTCGTATTTTTTATACTTTAATAAGTATAAAAAAAAGTTATTATGCGGATTTACAGTTAGATATTAATCATCAGAATTTTACAATAGGGGGGTTAAGGGAATTTCATGACCTCATTAATATTTTCCTAAGTTTTATTTAGTTTGTCTCTCATCCAAATTTTTATACATGTAACATGAAAATTAATTGAACTAAATATGAAAAAAAATATAGGAAAATTATCTAAAATATCTATGTATTTAAAACTTGTTTCTAAAATACAAACAATCCTAAGAAAAATTAAAAAATATGTTACTTTGAAGTTTCATTTTCATAAATATGTTCAAAAGTTTTATAGTCCAAAATATAGGCTTTGTTTGGAAATTAACGTTAACGATGACAAATTTGATTATTATTTTAAGTTTTGACTAGCGGATTGAAATAGATATTTTGAATGAAACTGTTTGATAAATATGTGTTTTATTAGTTGTTTGTGCCGCATGAAGAAACGGTTTTTAGAGAAAAAAATTCAAAATTAGCGAATTAGATTCAAAATGTAATTTGATTTGGCTAACAATCAAACATGGATATAAGAGAATTCATTAGTGAAAACTCTAATTTAATTCAATATACAAGTATATTCTGGAAACACTAACTTCCTAATAGGACCATAACTTTTATTTCAATATTTTGAAAAATGTAATTTTAAAATTGGATCATGTTGAAAAAGTTGTGTATGAAACCCATATTAGGGAAAACCCCCAAAAATTCAATGTACTGCAAAAGTGGTAATTTGACATATCTATATATCTGCAGGCTGAGATGTGCGTGTCTTATGCACATTCATTAGTTGAGATTGAGAGCCGGCGGCGGCGGCTACCTCAAGTTTCGTTTTAGTGTTTGTCATCAAGTTTTTGTTTTTCTCAGTCAAAACTCATTTTTTAACTACAAATAAATACTTCTACTTGTTTTCCAACTAAACATGGTTTTCCAGGTATAATCTCGGGGCATTGTTAAGAAGTTTCAGTTTTTGAGTATATACCAAACCCTCTTTGTCAAGAACCGGCTAGTTTGACAGGGATTTTTATGTATTTTACATCACTCCAAGTACTTGTGGTAACTTGTGGCAGCCAATATTGTATATTCCTTGCTTTTATTCCCTGTCAAACACCAACACCCTTATAGGCTTGTTATTATATTATATTATTATAAATGATAGTACAATTGAATGATAATGAAATTTTGATTTTATAACTAATTGTTTGGTAATTAATACCTCTAAATCTCCATTATTAATTGACTAATAACTTTGTAGAAGAATGTTATCAACTGCATGCATGATTGCTAAATGCTAATCGTATCATCAAAACTCAGTCAGCATAAAAAGGAGGTTTTCATGTCCCACTCACTTTTATAACAAAACTGGTTCTTCCAATAATTTCTGTCTTTCGTCACAAATCGGTTTTCCTTTTTATTAGATTAATCTTTATCAAGGATAGTCTCTCTTTTTCTTTTTTGCAACTAACAAGACAAATAGACAACCCCCCATAAATTTTGAAACAATGTGTATGACAATTTAACTTTGGTAGATGGTTTAGGATAACTTGGGTTCGACACCAAACTATACTGTAGAATTTTTTTGCATGGTTTATGTTGGTGGCCTGTTAGAGTATGGGAAGCCCATCAGTTGATGGACCGATCGAGGAGTGTTGAATCCCAAAAACCCGATGACACGAGCCCAATTTTGAGGCCCACAAGGGTGGCATCTCCACGGACGAACGATCCACGAGCATCAGGGAATGGACCACGTTCCCGAACGGAGAGATCGGTAAGACTGGTAAAGATATAAAGATATTATCAGGTTTGAGGGACACAGACACAATTAATTACAATATTCGTACGTTCAATCGATTATTCAAAAAGATATCAGTTTAACTGATTCTCACACCAGAGGTGAATCGGGGGATCATCCCTCGCATTCTCTTCTTTGAAGGTCCGACCGGACGATCTATCGTAGAAAACTGGTTCCAACAGTTTAGAATAACTTGGGTTTGACAACAAACTACACTTAGAATTTTTTTTGCAATACAGTGTAAATATTGGGCTCCCCATTTATGCACAAAATATTTTACTCTATATGTAACGACAGTGTAAATAATGTGCCCTCCATTTATGCACACAATATTTTACTGTACATGTACGGTGGATATTTTTTGTGGTACAGTTTGGTGTATCGTTTGCCCTTGATCGCCCCCTTTAACTTTACATAAATTTTTTTGTTTGGGATATTTAGACTTATATAAATCTCTATCTATTTTCAAATTTCATATATTTTGAGGTAATTGAACTTAGAATCTTGACAACAAAAAATAAGTTATTACCACTATCTTTGTTTATTTAACTTTACATAATTATTTGTTTTCTATATGTTTTTTAATAAAAATTCCAATTTTTCGTCTTTACATTTTTATTATTGTACTATCTTAAAACCCGTGCGATGCACGGATTGTTTTTAATAGTTGTTATTTAATTATTTATGTTATAATATTTTATAAATTGTATTTGTTAAAAAAATAAGTAAACATGCTAAAATAAAAAACATTAAAATAGGTTTTAAAATAAATAATTAATGGTTTACCCGTGATGTTTTTGTAAAAGTAAGGGTTTTAGTAAGTAAAAATAGAATTAAAATAGGTTTAAAAATAAATAATTAGGGGATTGTGAAATTTTTGAAAAATGAGGGGGGTTTAATAAGTAGAAATAGAAAAATTAACATGTTTTAGTTAAAAAAAAAAATATTTGTCGGTGATATTTTGGTGATATTTTTGGAAAAGCAAGAGATTTTGTTAGAAAAATTAGAAAAGATAATATGTTTTAGCTGAAAAAAGTAATCGGATAAAAAAATTTCTTATTATTTAATAGTATTTTTTATAGATTAGTAAGGGTAATTAATTAAAATTACGAAGTACCAAAAACTAGGTACTAACAAACAGGTACCGTACCAACCAAACTTCTAATGTTTCGTCTTTAATAATACTAGCTTAAAACCCGTGCAATGCACGGGTTTTTTTTAATAATTGTTACTTTATTTTTTTTATGTTTTAATATTTTATTAATTGAATTTTTTTAAAAAATAGGCATGTTAAAATATGTAAAAAAATTTATATAAATAAAAGTATTAAATATATTAAAAATAAATAAGTAAGGGTTTTCCCGTGATATTTTTAGAAATGAGGATTTTAGTAAGAAAATATTGAAAAGATAACATGTTTTAGATGAAAAAGATAATTGTCTGTTATATTTTTTCAAAAGGAGGGGATTTTATTAGAAAAAATAGAAATTACGTTTTTATATTTTATTAGTTGTATTTGTTAAATAAATAAGTTGGCAGATTAAAATATGAAAATCTTTTTAAACAATTAAAAGTATTAAAATAAGTTTTAAAATAAATAAGTAAAGGTTTGCCAGTGATATTTTTGGAAAATGAGGGGTTTTAATAAGAAAAAAAATCACGTGTTTTAGTTTAAAAAAAGGTAATTGTCTATATTTTTTCAAAAGAAAAATATTTTATTAGAAAAATGGAAAAAATAATGTATTTTAGCTGAAAAAGGTAATTGGTTATAAATATATATTGTTATTATTTAATAATTTCTTTTGATAAATAACTAAGGGTAATAATTAGGTAAAAAAAACTACTGTACTGACCAACCAAACTTTTAATGTTTTCGTCTCTTATATTATACTAGCTTAAAACCCGATCGCAAGGACTATTTTTTATAGTTGTTATTTTATCATTTACGTTTTAATATTTTATTTATTGCATTCTTTAAAAAAAATAGATATGTAAAAATACGTAAAATTTTTAAATAATTAAAATAGATTTTAAAATAAATAGGTAAGTGTTATGGATTAAAAAACGTACTTGTGTATTTAATGCTAAGGTTTAATGAGCTTCAAGCTTTAATGGTTGCACTTGCGTTTCGAGACTAAATCGGTCCTCACAAGATGCCTACGTATCTCTAGTGTTTAGAGAATCAAGCCAATAAAACGTAGTTCTTGGTGTTGCCCTCGGGGCTATGGTGGCAGGGGCACACCAAGGACGTAGTTAGGGCTGAGCATTCGGTCGGTTCGGTCCAGAACCGAACCGAAAACCGAATTTTATAATTTTTTGGAACCGAACCGGACCGAAAATTTATCCTGGACCGAACCAGAACCGAACCAAAATAATTCGGTTCTTTCGGTTCGGTTCTGAGAACCGAAATTTATTTAAATAACATTTAACAGATGCAAGAAATATGGCAATATTTAATAGCATAATACAAATATGACAACACAGTGCATAACACAAATATGGCAACACAGGGCTAACAAGCTAAAAGAGCAGTCTATTGTGTAAAACACAATAATGAGAAAGACCCTGCAGCAAACCAACATGTATGAAAACACTCTTGTCGGAGTCTCAAGATCATCTTCAGAAGTAGCTTGTTTACTAACCTAATTGATATTTTGGTTCCAAAATGTAACAAAGACACCATCTGATATTATCAATAATATATCTGCTGACATATTCAGCCAATTCCTGAACAGCTAATTCTCTGATAGTCTGATTCTTGGCCAGCGGCTAGGGTAGTGACGCAGTGTACAACAAACTGTGTGAATTGTGAATTGGTAAAGTGTAAACTGACTGTATAAGTTGTAGAATGATTAATATATAAAAATAATAAAAATATATAATAAAAATAGTTCGGTTTTTTCGGTTCTAACCGAATTTATTTTAAAGGAACCGGACCGAACCGAATTGTATTTCGGTCTATTCGGTTCGAACCGAATAAACCGAAATTTCAGAAAATAAGGACCGAACCGAACCAAAATTGCACGGTTCGGTTCGGTTTTTTGGTTCTGGTTCGGTTCTGCTCAGCCCTAGACGTAGTGACTTATATGTCCTTATTCGAGGATGAAGTCTAAAACGTAGTTCTAGGGGTGCCTTTGTGGCTTGTTGCGCCTTCGAGGCGTTGTGACGTATGGAGCTGTGCCCAAAACGTAGTAGATGACGTATGGAGCTGTGTCCAAAACGTAGTAGATGACGTATGGAGCTGTGTCCAAAACGTAGTTCCGATTGTAGGATCAGGGTCCTTATATAGGCGTCTAGAGCCTAGTATTTATGGTATGTTTAGGAGTCTTAGCGAATAAGTCTCCTTTATGATATTGGATAAACATTGTATTTCTTGCAGGATAAGTCTTTTCCTTGTTGATAAAGGCTATGACTCATTAATTGCCTTTAATTGGGATTCTGGATCCTTCTTTGATGAATTTACCATATTTTGGACTCTTTTTATGAGCTGTATATTTTCCCCATTCATTAATTACGAAATTAATGAATAATCAGGGTGTCGGGCCTTAAATATCGGCCTTTCCATTGAATAGTCAATTATATTTCTATAATTACTTTTATGTCCATATCATTTGCCCCCCAACTTCTGGGAAAATCTCCTTGGGGTTTTCGTAGAAGTTTCAACGTGTTTTTCCCAAAATTTTCCATTTTAAGGGCATTTTCGACCTCAAATTAGGTCATTTTCGACCAGGAATTCGACGTCGATTGGTCCCAGGTCGATGGATTCGACCAGGAATTCCCATTCATTTTTGACCTCGGTCGTTCGACCTCGATCCAGCCTTCTTCGACCAGGATTCTCGACCTCGAATGGTCCCAGGTCGATGGATTCGACCTCGACTTTCCAGTCATTTTCGACCTCGGTCATTCGACCTCGATCCCTTATGCTTTCGACCTCATTTTGGTACCAGGTCGATGGTTTCGACCTCGACTTTCCAGTCATTTTCGACCTCGGTCATTCGACCTCGATCCCTTGTACTTTCGACCTCATTTGGGTACCAGGTCATTTTCGAACTCGGTCATTCGACCTCGATCCCATGCGTTTTTAAACTCATTTGGGTGTGAGATCGAATGCTACGAGCTCATTTTCTGGGTCATTTTCGACCTCGAGCCTTCGAGATCGGTCCAGGGTCTTTTCGACTCTAGATTTTTAATTTTTGTGCCTTATTTTGGTACGAGATCGATTGATACGACCTCGATTTCTCATGTATTGTCGACTTCGGTCGTACGACCTCGATTAAGGTTTTTTCGACCTAAAATCTTCAATTTTCCGTTTTTATTTGAGAGCGAAATCGATGGGTTCGACCTCGATTTCCCGTGTATTTTCGACCTTGGTCGTACGACTTCGTCTTAGGGTCTTTTCGACCTCAAATCTTTTATCCTTGTTTTTGTCTTGGTTTCATTCCAAATTTTATTCTTTCTTGGGCCTTAACTAGCCCAATTTTTAATTGGACTTAAATTATTCCAGCCTTGGGCCTTATTGGGCCTTATTGTTTGGGCTTCGAATTCGCCTAAGACCCAAATTATTTGGGCTTCAATTTCTATAATCCATAAATGGATTTGTGGGCCTTAACTGGCTATAGACGGTTGCCCTTCCTTAACCGGTTGGGTTTCCAGTCACTTTGATTATAAAAGAGTGGAATTTCCACTTTATTCTTCACTTCATACTTTCAGCTTTGGGCCTTATTGGGCCTTAACTTGTTTAGGCTTTGAATTCGCCTGAGCCTCGAATTATTTGGGCTTTTTCATGGTTTAAAATGGCTGATCGCGCTTCCCAACGTCTATGATAATGCACTAGGATTTCATAGAAGTTATACCGGTCTTTTTCGAGACTTGGGGTCTTTTTATCCCTTACTTGGGACTTACCACCCTTTTTTGGGGATTTTAATATACACTAGTGTTTCTCGAGTATCGTCTTGGTGTAAAGTGTGGAGCGACCTACATATTTACGACGATTTTGCCTTATTCGAGGCTAACTTGTCATTTTCATAAGCCTCTTACGTCTTATACCATCTTGTTTTGGCTTCAAGCCTTTCATATCGAATGATGGAGTTTGGACTGAATGCCTTAGGTTTATGGGGTTTCAACCCTTACATAATATTCAAGTTTAAAAACTTGGATTGGTTTTATCAAACCTTATTTCTAGTAGTGAATCCATTTAGGAAACACTTTAAACATAGTACACTTTCAAGTTTGCAGCATGCCAAGTCCTTGGCACCTCATGCCCCTCGAGGGTTTCTAGCTTGTATGACCCTCGACCAAATACGTTTTTAACGCGATATGGTCCTTCCCAATTGTGGACCAGCTTGCCTTTTTGTTCGACTCCGGATTCCTCAATCTTTCGGAGGACTAAGTCTCCTTGTTGAAAGAACCTTTCTTTAACCCTTAGGTTGTAATAGAAAGATGCTCGTTTCTGATGTTCAACTATCTTGGCATTTGCCTCATCTCTAACTTCATCAATTAGATCTAAAGCTAGCCTCAAGCCTTTTTCATTTTCTTCTGGCTCATAAGCCTCAACTCTTGGAGACGTGTGAGTAATCTCCACTGGAACCACTGCCTCTGCCCCATATGCCAACAGAAAGGGGGTTGCTCCAGTGATGACTTTACAGGTAGTACGATATGCCCATAGTATGGGGAGCAATTCGTCTACCCAAGTGTTTCTAGAGCGTTCAACTCTTTTCTTCAGTCCATCCAGGATAATTTGATTGGCAACCTCAGCTTGCCCATTTGCTTGAGGATGGGCAACAGAAGCGAAGCCTAACTTGATATCATTCTCGTCACAATACTTCTTAAATTCATCATTGTTGAACTGAGTTCCATTGTCTGTGACCAAGATACGTGGAACCCCGTATCTGCATATCACATTTTCCCAGAATAAATGCATCACCTGCTTGGTGGTTATCTTGGCTAAAGGCTTAGCCTCAATCCACTTGGTGAAGTAGTCGATTGCTACTATCAAAAACTATCTTTGCGCACTTGCCATTGGAAATGGTCCAAGTATATCCATCCCTCACATGGCGAATGGGATAGGTGAGTTTATGGATGTCATCATCTCTGGTGGTTGTCTAACCACCGGTGCATGCTTTTGGCACCGTTCACATTTCTTCACATAACTCTTAGTATCTGCAAGTATGATTGGCCAATAGAAACCTAGACGAGTGATTTTATGAGCCAGGCTCTGCCCCCCAAGTGCTGCCCACAAATTCCTTCATGTACTTCCCTTAGGGCGAATTCTGCCTCTTGGGGCCTCAAGCATTTCAGATACGGAACAATGAAAGACTTTTTGTATAGGATTCCCTCAATCAGGGTATACCTTAGTGCTCTCACATATAGCTTTCGTGCTTCTGAAGTGTCGTTGGGTAACCACCCAGTTTCCAGATGAGATTTTATGGGATCCATCCAACAGTGGGCAACATCAATGGGTGCTACTAACTTTCCATTGATGCTTAGGGTCTTCAAGACTTGGAAGTATACACTTCCTGCGTAGTTTTCAATTTCAGAAGAAGCAAACTTAGACAAGGCATCAGCCTTCATGTTTTCTTCCCTTGGAATGTGCTCTACATAGCATTCGTCGAACTGAGTCATGATGGCCTTGACAAGTTTTAAGTACTTGACCATGACTTCATATCTGGCCTCAAACTCCCCATTTACTTGGGAAACCACTAGCCTCGAATCTCCACATACTTTCAGAGTTTTAACTCTCAATGCTTCAGCCAGCCCTAAGCCAGCTATCAGAGCTTCATACTCAGCCTCATTGTTTGTCGTTGGGAAGTCAAGTTTAAGTGCATACTCTATGAGGAATCCATCAGGACTTCGTAGCACTAAACCGGCTCCACTTGATTTTGTTTTTGATGCTCCATCAAAATAGAGCACCCAATATTCTTTGAACTCCATCTCTTGATCTTTCTCTTCTCCCACTATTGCTTCCTGCCCCCCGACTTCTTGGTTGTCAATGGTGCATTCAACCATGAAGTCAGCAAGTGCCTGAGCTTTTATGGCCGTTCGAGGCTTATACTTGATGTCAAATTCGCCCAATTCAATAGCCCATTTGATCAATCTTCCACTAACTTGAGGGCTATGCAAGATGTTTCTTAGAGGTTGATCAGTCAAGACCTCTATCTTGTGAGCTTGGAAGTAGGGGCGTAGCTATCTTGAGGCCATTATCAAGGCTAAGGCAAACTTCTCAATCGCTGAATAGTTTATTTCTGCCCCATGTAGAATCGTGCTCACATAGTAGATGGGTTTCTGAACCTTCAATTCTTCTTTTACCAAAACGGCTCCAAGGGCTGTGCTAGAAACCGCCAAGTACAAATAGAGATTTCCCCTGGCTTGGGCTTTTCCAACAGTGGTGCCTCAGCCATGTATTTCTTCAGGGCCTCAAAGGCCTCTTGGCTTTCAGTTGTCCACTCAAAATTTTTCACATTCTTGAGTGCTTTGAAGAAAGATAAGCACTTCTCTCCTGATTTGGAGATAAATCTTCCCAATGCTGCCACTCTTCCCGTTAGTTTTTGGACATCTTTGACAGTCTTTGGTGGTTCCATTTCTAGAATTGCTTTGATTTTGTCGGGATTGGCCTCGATTCTTCTCTTGGAAACCATTAGGCCTAAAAACTTTCCCGAGCCCACACCAAAAGCACACTTAGCTGGATTCAACATCATCTTGTGGTGCCTTAGCACTTCAAATGCCTCTCGGAGGTGCTCAATGTGATCGGCCTTATCGAGGCTCTTGACTAACATGTCATCTACGTAGTCCTCCATGGTTTTTCCAATTAGGTGTCCAAAAATTTTGTTCACCAATCTTTGGTAGGTTGCCTCTGCATTCTTAAGTCCAAATGCCATGACTAGATAACAGAAAACACCAAAGTCAGTGATGAATGATACCTTGGAGATGTCATCCTTGTGCATTTTGATTTGGTTGTATCCACTGAAGCCATCCATGAAGCTGAGCATCTCTTGTCCAGCTGTAGCATCTATTAATGCATCAATCCTTGGTAAGGGGAAACAATCCTTAGGACATGCATCATTCAAGTCAGTGAAGTCTACACACATCCTCCATTTTCCATTGGCTTTTTTGACCATTACGGGGTTAGCTAACCATTCCGGGAATTGTATCTCTTCAATGAATCCGGCCTCTAGAAGTTTTTCAACTTCTTGTTTAATGGCCTCTTGCCTTTCTGGAGCAAAATTTCTCTTCTTTTGTTTAACCGTCTTTCTTTCAGGATCCACATTCAACTTGTGAGTTATCAATTGGGGATCAATCCCGGGCATGTCAGCCGTTGTCCAAGCAAAACCGTCATTGTTCACTTGAAGAAAAGATATGAGCTTGCTTTTCAATGGCTCAGGTAGTAGTGCCCCGACATAAGTCACCTTCTCCGGTTCACCAGGGACTAAGGGAATTGGGATTAAATCCTCAGCTGGTTTCCCTTTTCGGTCCTCATTGTCGTCAGTATCCATGTCTTCAATTGGGAGAACTTGCCCCCCGATTCCATCAGGCCTTAACGCGGCTACATAACAACTTTTAGCCATCTTATGGTCTCTTCGTTCTTCACCAATCCCATTCCTCGTTGGGAACTTGATTTTTAGATGATAAGATGAGGCAACGGCCTTGAACGCATGAAGACCAGTCCTTCCCAGGATTGCATTGTAGGTTGAAGTTGCCTTTATAACTATGAAGTTCAGCATTTGAGTAGACGTATTCATCCCTTGCCCCATGGTCATTGGGAGTTGGATAGTGCCTTCCACTTTTGATTCCACCCCATTGAATCCGTATATGGGCATATTTGAGGGTGTTAACTGAGAATCAGTGCAACCCATCTTGATAAAAGCATCGTGGAACAAGATATCCACTGAAGCTCCATTTTCGACTAGGACTCTCTTTGTTTCGGAATTGCCAATCACAGGTATGATGACTAGAGGGTCATCATGGGGGAACTTCACCCCTTCCAAGTCTGAATCATCAAAACCTATTGACACTTCTGTTCTGGCACGCTTCGGTGCTTCTCCAACCACAGTCATTACCTCTCGAGCATCAGCTTTTCTTGAGTTTCGGGAGGACCCAGCAGCAGTTGGCCCTCCGAATATCATGTTGATGACTAGCCCTCGGGGCTTAGGGTTACGATCTTGGTCGTTGTCCCTTCTGTCGTAATTCTTTCTTTCATAGTTTCCTATTTGACTCCCTTGATTTCCATCCTTGGTAAATTTGCTGAGTTTTCCTCTCCGTATCAGAAACTCAATTTCATCTTTCAGTTGCCTACAATCGTCGGTGTCGTGACCAACTTCTTTGTGGAACCGATAGAATTGGTTTTGGTTCCGCTTGGACAAGTCAACCCTCATTGGTTTCGGCCATTTGAGATCCTCTTCCTTAGCTATCTCCATCAGAATTTGACTCCTGGGAGTGTTCAATCTTGCATACTCCGTAAATTTTGGCCCAAAATTGTTTCTCTTGGGTGGAGAATCAGAGTCCTTTGACGTTCTGGGAAACTTTTCCTTGACGTCGTACTCCTGAACATCCTTCCTTTTCTTTGAGTTTCCACTACCACTAGCAGTGGGTTCATACTTTCTCATGCTTTCTTCAGCCTTGATATACTTTCCGACTCTATCTTGGAGCTTCAGCATGCTTTCGGGTGGATGTTTAGCTAACGACCTTTTGAAGTGGTCATCAGTAGTTCCTTGTTGCAGGGCTATCATAGCCACTCTGTCCTCTAAGTCCGGGACTTTCAAAGCCTCCTACGTGAATCGATTGATGTAGTCCCTTAGGGCTTCATTCTTTCCTTGCTGTATTGCCATGAGTGATGGAGAGCTTTTCTCATGCACCCTTCCACTAATGAACTGATTGATAAAAGCTTTGCTTAGTTCCTTGAAAGATCCAATTGAGTTGGGAGGAAGACGGCTATACCAGCATTGGGCCATGCCTGCCAAGGTTTGTGGAAACGCTCTACACTTGACCGCATCGTTGGTTGGCTGCAACAGCAGTGCATTGGAGAAGGTCCTTACATGATTTTCGGGATCCCCCGTTCCATCATAAGCTTTGATCGTTGGCATCTTGAATTTCCTAAATATGGTGGCTTTCATGATGTCTTGAGTAAACGGTGGTGTAGGATCATCAGGATCTCCTAAGGGCAACAAAACACTAGGATCACCCCTTGGGGCTTCAGCCCTCATGGTTCTTCTTGGTGTCGGGTCCAGGTTGATTATCGGGACCCTTCCAGTTGATCGGCCTTGAGATTGAGCGGCCTCCTCCTCAGCAAGGAGTTTCTTGAGTCTTGCAGTCTCTGCCTCATGGGCTGCAATTTTCTCCTTAGTAGTTTTGGGGTTGTTTCCGATTTGTTTGGGAAGAACGCTTCCTCCTTGGGGCTACATCTCACTCTTTTTCAGATGTGTAATTCTCGTCCTCAGTATAGGGACCCGAATAATCTTGAATCAAAGGAGTCCATCGAGTCTGTTGATTTTGGGGTCCCAGACCTTGTATATAAGGGGGGACATATGCTTCATGGTAGATGGGGTTAAGACCACTACTGCCCGCCATGGGTCGAGGGGGCATGCCATAGCTTGGCATCCCCAAAGTTTGAGCAGCATATTGGGGGAGATCAGTAGTATGGAGTTGAAGACCACTTGGGGTATTCATGAGCAGCGGGGAGGTCGTGATCGGTTGCTGGTGAACGGTCTCTTGTGGATTAGATCCATGAATGACCATCTGCAGGGGATTCGTCCCTTCGACCGAAATCGGGATTTCCGGTCCTTGAGTGTTGGTGGGGATATTCGCCCCTTCAACGCCAGTAGTTGGCGGTGGTTGATTTCTGTGAGTATCAGACTCAGAGGTGACATGGCGATCCTCAGGAGTTTGATTATCCCGAGCTGTTCTTCGTGTGTTTGCCATGGTTGATGTTGTCTTCCCACAGACGGCGCCAAATGTTGTGGATTAAAAAAAGTACTTGTGTATTTAATGCTAAGGTTTAATGAGCTTCAAGCTTTAATGGTTGCACTTGCGTTTCGAGACTAAATCGGTCCTCACAAGATGTCTACGTATCTCTAGTGTTTAGAGAATCAAGCCAATACAACGTAGTTCTTGGTGTTGCCCTCGGGGCTATGGTGGCAGGGGCACACCAAGGACGTAGTGACTTGTATGTCCTTATTCGAGGATGAAGTCTAAAACGTAGTTCTAGGGGTGCCTTTGTGGCTTGTTGCGCCTTCGAGGCGTTGTGACGTATGGAGCTGTGCCCAAAACGTAGTAGATGACGTATGGAGCTGTGTCCAAAACGTAGTAGATTACGTATGAAGCTGTGTCCAAAACGTAGTTCTGATTGTAGGATCAGGGTCCTTATATAGGCGTCTAGAGCCTAGTATTTATGGTATGTTTTGGAGTCTTAGCGAATAAGTCTTCTTTTTGATATTGGATAAACATTGTATTTTTTGCAGGATAAGTCTTTTCCTTGTTGATAAAGGCTATGACTCATTAATTGCCTTTAATTGGGATTCCGGATCCTTCTTTGATGAATTTACCATATTTTGGACTCTTTTTATGAGCTGTATATTTTCTCCATTCATTAATTACGAAATTAATGAATAATCAGGGTGTCGGACCTTAAATATCGGCCTTTCCATTGAATAGTCAATTATATTTCTATAATTACTTTTCTGTCCATATCAGTAAGGGTTTGTTTGTGATATTTTTGAAAAAAGAGAGGTTTTATTAAGGAAAAGTAGAAATAGGTTACATATTTTAGATTAAAAAGGTAATTGTCCGTTATATTTTTGGAAAAGTAAGGGATTTTGTTAGGAAAAATAGAAAAATAATGTGTTTTAACTAAAAAATGTAATTAACATTTAATGTAATTAACATTTTAAATCATTAAAATCATTAAAATAGGTTTTAAAATAAAAAAAAGAAAGGGTTTACCCATGATATATTTGAAAAATGAGGGATTTTAATAAGTAAAAATATAAAAGGTACATTTTTTAGTTGCAAATGATAATTACCCGTGATATTTTTGAAAAAGGAGGGAATTTTGTTAGAAAAAATAGAAAAGTAATGTGTTTTAGAAGAAAAAAGTAATTATTATTTAATATTTTTTATAGATAAGTAAGGGTAATTAAGTAAAAACACGAAGTACCAAAAATCAGGTACCGTACCGACCAAACTTTTAATGTTTCGTCTTTAATAATACTAGTTTAAAACCCGTGCAATGCACGAATTGTTTTTAATAATTGTTAATTTTATTGTTTATATTTTATTAATTGCGTTTGTTAAAAAAAATAAGTAGGTGTGTTAAACTTTTTTAAATGATTAAAAGTATTAAAATATATTTTAAAATAAATAAGTAACGGTTTGCCCGTGATATTTTGGAAAAGAAGAGGTTTTAGTAAGGAAAAATAGAAAAAATAACATGTTTTCGTTGAATTTTAAAATATAAAAGTAACGGTTTGCCCCTGATATTTTTGGAAAAAGAGGGGTTTAATAAGAAAAAATAAAAAAAAGTGACATGCTTTAGTTGAAAAATGTAATTGCCAATTAAAAATATTAAAATAGGTTTTTAAAATAAATAATTAAGGGTTTGCCTGTGATATATTTGGAAAATGAGGGATTTTAGTAAGGAAAATAGAAAAAGTAACATGTTTTAGCTGAAAAAGGTAATTTTCCGTGTGTTGTGGATTAAAAAACGTGCTTTGTGAATTTAATGCTAGGATTAATGAGCTTCGAGCTTTAATGGCTGCACTCGTGTTTCCGGACTAAATTGGTC
Source organism: Heracleum sosnowskyi (assembly GCA_030848705.1). Lineage (NCBI taxonomy): Eukaryota > Viridiplantae > Streptophyta > Magnoliopsida > Apiales > Apiaceae > Heracleum > Heracleum sosnowskyi. Next base: position 80,772,862 of record CM061238.1, read on the forward strand.
CTCACAAGATGCCTACGTATCTCAAATCGTTATTGAGAATCAAGCCAAAGACGTAGTTCTGATTGTAGGATCAGGGACCTTATATAGGCGTCTGGAGCCTAGTATTTATGGTATGTTTAGGAGTCTTAGTGAATAAGTCTCATTTTTGATATTGGATAAGCATTGTATTGCTTGCAGGATAAGTCTTTTCCTTGTTGATAAAGGCACTACGCCATAAGTGGGATTCAGCAACACGTGAAAAAGTGTGGTTATAGCCCAAAAAACTGTTGGTAAAAGGAAAAAAACAGGCTATGGCTACACTTTGACCAAATTTGAGGGTGTTAGAAAAATGGCCGCTACCATAGGGGTCTACGCCAACACTTTTGTAGTTTTTGGTAACACGGGAGAAATGTGTAGGCGTAGACCCCTACGCCAACACTTTTTATTTCTGTGGCTACATATTATTAGTTGTTGATATAGATCTATGCCAACACAGTTATCTTTGTAGTAACACTACTAATAGTATTGCTATAGACCTATGCCAACACATTTTCAGTACTACTGTAACACCAAATTATGAAACACTTAGATGTTTTTACCAACACCCTTACCACTATGCCTACACTTTTTCTTAAACGTTTTTAGATTTTGTGCCAACACTTTGCTATACTTTTGCCAACACATAAAGACTAAATACTTTGGAGTCAATGGTTACACTTTGCATGCTTTTTACCAACACTTTAAATACAGAATAGCAACATATGACATTGAAATATAGAACTTCCCATTCAAAATATTACGAAACATTCCAATACATAAGCATGTTGTTCAGAAGCCATTTCAATACATTAAAACCATCTAAAATAACTACATCAAATTCACACCATTCCAATACATAATAATCAATCATCCATATCTACTACAAAAACCAACATCTAAAACCCAACTCAACTATCATGGAGTAGCTAAGCCTAGAAGACCTCAAATGAGCTAACTTTAATGATTTCTCAGCTGCATCTTTTGCGGCCATGGCAGCATTTGCTGTTTCTTCTTTATATTTAAGTTTATTCTCCGACTCTATTACAGCTTGTTTTGCCTCTTCAAGCTCATGGCCATCTTGTAATTTCTTCTTCAGTTGCAACAATGTCCATCATAAGCCCTTCAACCTATAACTACATGATGCAAGGAATATCTAATTGAATAGGAAGTACTTACTTCCCTATATAATGTATTCACATATTAAAAGATATAGAGAGCACAACACTCTCTAGGACTGTGATTTCACCTAAGATGATTGAAGAAGCTCAACACAAAAACAGTTTACCAACACATTGGCACAACCAATTTCATACGAGAGTACAATTCAACTAATGGAAAAAGAAGACTTTTACATACCCGTGACATCTTCAAATTCAACTGAGAAATCAGTGCTACACTAGTATAATGTGAGTTCCAATAACGACATACTTACATAAAAAACAAAAAACGTCATTTGTTAACACAAATTATAACAATAGTACTATAGTGACTGTATATCACATATATTTACTGTGTTAATTGATGCTAACATACTTTGCTTACTGTTACAGTACCTACTACACCAAAGTTGATGAAGATTTAACCACCAGATTTCAAGAACAACAATTTTGGAAATTTTTTATGCCATGTAATTTGTGTAGGTGGATCAGTGCCTATAAACCTAGCTTAACGGTAGGTGGAAGGTTGCTGGTAATCTCTTACCGGATTTTGTAAAATTATCCACTATTTATATATCAGAAGAAGCCAGAAATGGTTGGATTACCTATGTAATGACATATAAGCACTAAGCAGTATGAAACTTAAACAGGCAGGGTTCCTGACATAGATGGCCGGCTTAATTATGAAACATTAATGAATTAATTAGCAGCAACATGAAAATTTTGCATTACTTTAACAAAGTAACGTAGATAAATTCTGGTCTTATGTTGCAGGGTATTTTAAAGATATCATTCTTATTGGAAAAAAGGTAAAAGATAGAGTGCCAAAATATACATTTCTCTACACGAGTGTCCCAAATAAGAATTTAATGTTATTGATGGATGTAGGAATTTAGGATAAATAGTACTATTACTAAGAACAGAGACAACAAAAAAAGCTGCAACGTGACAATGTACATATTTCACCAGTGTACTGCTTCATGTCTAAACACTTCACATTATTGCCATCTATTAAGTAACCGACAACCAAGATAATAGTAACCGACAAGTCTTTGAACCAGCTGCAGAGTAACCGCTGACAGCAATAATGCAAAAAACTGCAATAATACAGATCATGTACCAGATGAATGAAGTATCACACACAGGGACAGTGGTAATGATACACCATCTCCATCTTAACTTTTAGACAAAGAACCTTTGGTTTTTTTATTTTTTTTTATAAAAACACTAGAGTACTAAATTACCAAAAGATAAGCTATCAAAACCCTCTCTTGTTCAATTACTATAAATTATTCAAACGAACATGATTTTTTATGGTTCAGAAATGGTATAATTAAAATACCCACACAACCATACAGCCATACCCCTGCTTATCCAAATACGTAAATAAGCTACATGTAAATATTGTTAAAAAAATTGTACAGAAATTAATGTTATTATTTTAATCAATTTAGTCATCTAAAATGTTCTTGTTAAATACACCAGCCTTTCATCAACCTATGGGCTACTTTACGTCCAGTCTTCTGCTTTCGTCTATGATACAAATTACAATACCTTTACAAAATTTACAGGGCATGTTTCTGTGTAACAGTGTACTAATTTAGATAAGTTGAGCAATAATATATTATTAACAAAATTAACAGATCAAATTTATTAATTTACCAATTCAGATGCCTGCAGTAGTGTAATAATCCTTGTGCACTAGCCTAGTCAGTTACCGTTGATGATGATGTCTTAACAGCACCAACTGACTTGGGCTTTTTGCCAGCACCACCCTTTCCCTTTCTTGACAAGCTTGCTTGACTTTTCAGGCCGTGCTTGCTCTTTGTCATTCACCACTGGTTTAAACTGATGAAGATTTACATAGCTCTTATAGTCAGAGATATGTATCAACGCACAATCAAGGAACACAAAGTAAGTTAGCATTGTTTCTATTGCTCATTGAAACATACAACAAACCTGGTAAATGGAATATATAACATTTCTTCCAATTTGTGCCATCATCTCTATGAAAAGATTATAGCCTTCCAGTTTGTACTCAATAAGTGGATCACATTGTGCATATCCACGTAAACCTACTGCTTGCTGAACAAACTTTAATGCTTGCAAGTGTTCCTTCCACAACCGGTCGATGTTACTTAAAAGTAGAAATCTTTTTGCTTCTTTCATCAAGCCTGATTTTTGATTTTCAACAATTTCCTAAAGAAATTTTGGAAGTAAAGACATGAAATATGTATGTGGTTGAGATGGCTATCATAAGAAAATGCCTTAAAATCAAAACATACATTAACTCAATAAGAAATTAAATCATACCCTTTTATGCATATAAGCTTCACGGCCACGAAGTCGAAGTTAATCCTGCAACTCCTCATAATTTGAACAGTTGCTCGCCAACAGATCTGGGGTCAAGTCAGTACTTAATAGATGGCAGTACACTATTAGATAAAATTCACAGGTGAGAAGACCTAGCCAAGATAATAGTAACCGACAAGTCGAAAGAAAAGAAAAGAATGTGCACCAACACCATTGAACAAAATGAAAAGAGGAATAAGATGACTTGTATAGAGATTACTGATTTTTTTTTTGAAGTCATCCCATATTTTTATTTAGTGAAATTAAATAGTTTCTCTTGGTATATACTATATAGGACAACTGAACTCAGCAGCAAAATTCACACTGGGATCAAATTATGTATAAATCATTACATGTTCTACAGGATGGGTGGTAATAACTGCAGCCGACCCACTTAGCTATACACAACATACAGAAACAGTATCTTAACAAAGACTCTGTACAACATACCTTCACATTTTGAACATGCAAACCTTAAGTTCCACAGCTTGTTTAGACATAATCTGAGATTCAGTGGTATTAAACAATGAAAATAAAACACAATTTACTGAAAAGAATAGGTAAAATGAACGGAAGGATTTACCACAGAAGTAAGTACGTCAAAAAATTCTTCAATCCAACCTCTCTCCCCATAGATATTGATGATGATATTATAAGTATAGTGATCAGGAGCACACCGTGTTTCCTTCATTCGCTGCAATACATCTTTAAACTTCTCCATTTCACCTTTTTTTCCATAGGCATCCAACATACAATTATATGCTTCAAGAGAAACTGAAAAACCATTCAATTGCATTTTCCTGATGGTTGACGACATTTTATTCAAGTCTTTATATTCAAGTCTTCCCCAGCCTTCACAGAATTGAAGAGTATTAGTTTCATGGAGACAGATATAGTCTTCTAGAAAATATAATAGTGGAGAATGACAAACCTTTTTGGCTTTTAAAACCTGCTCCCTTCTGTTAGGTTTTATCCCAGATCCTGTACATGAGACTAAGATAAAATCTGTTTCTTGTCCAGTCTGCAAACATTTGATTAACGCAATCTTATCATGCACACAATAAGGTACACAGTTACAAATGTAAGATGTGAACTAAACACACATTACCAAAATTTTCCAAGTTGTAGTCAATCTAATTGTAATGAATATAAACTGAACTAGTCACTTATTACAGATTCTAGTCTGTATCAAATACAGCTTCTGCCTTCTAGTATTTAAAAAGATAAGCAGCTTCGCATATATGCTTCATTCTTAACAGGCCACCTGGTATCATTGCACCTTTAGTAACAAGACTATTTACCCATATTGAATTATAATTAATTTGAAAAATACAAATTCAAAACACATATTGAATATACCCAAATAACATCATTTTGAACATAACTAACATATACAGTATACAATGGAGACATGTTATACCATAATACACCCAACCAAAACATGTTATACGAATAATGTACAAAACATACAAACAAATAAAATCAAACTTAAAGAAACAGTGAGGAGTTAGTAAAGAAGAAGACCCGTAAAAACTCTTTAACCCCAATTGCTTCCAATAGAAACCCGTAGAAATCAACCCCAATTGCTTGTACTTCCCATTGAAGCCCTAAATAAATATGAAGAACCCGTAAAGAACCCTAATTAGAGAACCCAAAAGAACCCTAATTAGAGAACCCCTAAAAAAGAGTTAAGAGGGAGAGAGAGAGAGAGTTGAGAGAGAGAGAGAGAGAGAGAGAGAGTTGAGTGAGTGTGAAAAATATTGAGTGATTGTAATTGAGCGGAGATGTGAAAATAATTGGAAAAATAAAAGACCCGCCTAATTAATTGAGTGAAAATTTTGGATAGATGAAAGACCCGCCCGGACAAAACAATTGAGCCCGCCTGTTTAATAATTTTATTTAAATAGCAACGCTTACACTGGTTTTGGTGTTACCATAGGTACCAAATTATGTCTACGGTAACACTAGTTTATATCATTGGTATCGCTAAAAGAAAGTGTAGTCCTAGATCAGTTTTAATCAATTTTAAAGCATATATGGTTACACTTTTGCTTGTAACAGTGAAAAAAGCGTAGTTATTGCTCATATATGGCGTAGTGAGGCTATGACTCATTAATTGCCTTTAATTGGGATTCTGGATCCTTCTTTGACCAATTTGCCATAATTCGGACTCTTTTTATGAGCTGTATATTTTCCCTATTCATTAATTACGAAATTAATGAATAATTAGGGTGTCGGACCTTAAATATCGGCCTTTTGTTTGACTAGTCAATTATATTTCTATAATTACTTTTCTGACCATATCATTTGCCCCCAACTTCTGGGAAAATCTCCTTGGGGTTTTTGTAGAAGTTATAGCGTGTTTTTCCCCAAAATTTTCCATTTTTAGGGCATTTTTGACCTCAAATTAGGTCATTTTCGACCAGGATTGTTCGACCTCAAGCATCCTTTTTTCGACCTCGATTCTGGTCCCAGGTCGAGGGGCTCGACCTCATTTTCCAGCCATTTTCGACTAGGATCATTCAACCTCGATTTCGACTTCAAACAGTTGTGAGGTCGAAGCTATCGACCAGGATTTCCAAGTCTTTTTCGACCTCAACTGTTCGACCTCGTTTGCCATAATCTTCGACCTTGATTTTAGTTCCAGGTCTTTTGTTTTGACCTCGAATCATAGGTCAATTTCGACCTCGATTCTAGTATATCTTCGACCTCGATTGATTGTGAGGTCGAAGTTGACGACTTCACTTCGTAGGCTATTTTCGACCTTGACCTGTCGACTTCATTTTTATGTGTTTTCGACCAGGATTTTCCTAGGTCAAAATAGACTTTATTCTCTGAGTCATTTTCGACCTCGTTTCCTTATGCTTTTCGACCTCGTTTTAGTGTGAGGTCGGGGGATATGAACTCGATTTATTGTGTATTTTTTATCTCAGTCAATCGACTTCGATCTAGGGTCTTTTCGATCTCATTTTTTCAATTTTTTGACTTGCTTTTGGTGCGAAGTCGATGGATACGACCTCAGTTTCGTGTGTCTTTTCGACTTGGGTCGTTCGACCTTGATTTAGGGTCTTTTCGACCTTAAATCTTTAATTTTTCCGCTTAGTTTGGGAGTGAGGTCGATGAATACGGCCTCAATTTCCCTTGTATATTCGACCTTGGACGAACGACTTTGTGTTAGATATAATTGCTGATGTTTGTTTAATCAGTGTTTAAGTAACAGGTACTGTTCAGAGTTTAGTCTGAAGTACTTATCAGAGTTTACTGGAAGCCGGTCAGAGTTTGTTAAAGTCTGACAGGGTGAAAGTTGACTTAGCTGTCGGTGCATATCATGAAGATTCTAGAAGCAATATATTCTGAAGATGGAAAGAAGCAGAATATATTGATACAACTAAGGAGGCTGGACAGAGCACTGAAGCAATTCTAATTGATTACAAATTGTATAGCTAATTTGTAGGAGTATCAATTAGAGATTGATTGTAACTGTGTACTATATAAACACAGATAGGTTATCCCTAGAAGGGATGCGAACATAGAATTATTATTCTTGTAACCTAGTAGCTCTTTGTGATTCATTAACATCATAAAGAGAGAAGCTGTTAATATAATTACAGTTTATAAACAGTGTTCTTGATTATTGTTATTCTCATATATATTTGATTATACTGTATTCGGCCTAACACTTTGTCTTAGGGTCATTTCGACCTCGGCCTTTTGTTTTTGCCTTGGTTTTATTTCAGGCTTTATTATTTTTGGGCTTTAAATAGTCCAATTTTAATTTGGACTTAAATCTTTCCAGCCTTGGGCCTTAACGGGCCTTATTTGATTTGGGCTTCGATTTTGCCTGAGATTTAATTTATTTGGGCCTTTGCCTTTGTAATCCATAAATGGATTTTATGGGCCTTACTGGCTATAGACGGTTGCCCTTCCTTAACCGGTAGGGTTTCCAGTCATCTCTATTATAAAAGAGTGAGATTTCTATTCATTTCTCACTTCTTACTTCTAACTTTCTAAAATTTCTCTCTAGTATCTTTAGTTTTTCTCTCTTCTTACTCTGTGGTAAGGCGATTCCCGGCGAGCTTTTGTACGGTGGTGTTCTTGTTTTTCTGGGATCAATCTTCATCTCTTGAAGATTTCTGGGTTTTCACCTTCATCCCTTGAAGATTTCTGGGTTTCTTTGAAGATTTCCTGGGAATTTCTTTGAAGTTTTGAAGATTTGAAGATTTTTCTGGAGATTTTTCTGGGATTTCTCCTGAACGTTTGAAGATTTAAAGATGTCTGACAAAGCTGCTCAACGCCTTCAAAGAATGAACAAAGCTTCTAAGAGAGGTATCATCATTCGTTATTCTCATATGTCACTTCAAGATATGATTTTAGAACGTAGTGATGAATACCCTTCTGTTTCGCATTTAGATTCATTCGACTGTAGTAATAAATTCCATGAAATCGATTTAATTAGGGACTATAACAAAATGTATAGGATTAAGTCCCCCTATAGATTAGTCCCTGCTGGCCCAGGGGACCGTTCCTGCCATTGGCGTCCTAATGCACTCTGCATTTACAAGGATGCCATTGTCGCGGGACTCAGGTTCCCTTTCCATGAGTTTATTCCCAGGCTTTTGGCTGATGTTGGGATTCACCCTTGCCAACTTCCTCCAAACGCCTGGAGAATTATTATGTGTTTTCTTGTTCTTTGCTTGAAGAACAAATTTCCATTGTCAGTAGCTTTGTTTAAAAGAATCTTTCAGTTTAAGAATAGCTCAGCCCTTTCTTTGGGTTGGGTTTATATCAACCATCGACCTTCCACTCCTCCAATTTTTCACCCCAAATCCATTCCTGACAATAACCTCAAATGGAAGGAAGAGTTTATGTACTTGATTTGGGAAGGAGGGGATTGGGGCTCCCTTTTTCTTAGCTCGTTTAGTAGGGTTTCAGATGGTAGCCCTAGTGACATCATCCTGAATGATGAAGAGGCCCGTGCATATGCTGAGCTTACAAAGGACAACTACGCCACAATGGCTTGGGTGCTCCTGGATGAGTTCCAGCTTAAGTCCTTGGGACTTTCAAATGTTTCTGATAAGGGTAATTCTCACCTCATATTTTTCTTTGTTTATTTGAGATTGTCTTATACCAATTGTTTCTTTCCTTGTGTTTCTTTACAGCTGCGGTCTTTATTAATAAGACCAACGAGCCCGAAGATGGGGAGACAGAAAGGATGAAGAGGGCACGCTTGGCAGGGAAGGACCCTCGTGCCTCCAGTGCTACTGCTTTTATAAGGCCCCATGTGGACCTTACTGAGGATGCTGAGGGTCCTGCCTCGGCTAAAAGCTCAGTTTGGCGCCCCAACTGGGGTCTCAGGAAGAAGGACACTGTGGTGGGAGTGTCCAAGCACGCTGTGGAGTGGTCTTATCACTCTCTGACTCCTTGTGATTACAAGGATTTCGTCTCCAACTCCACCATTGAGGGGGTGGAGCATGCTGGATCCCGAGCTATGGCTGCTGTAAGTATTTCTCCTCTTTTTTTTTTTTGCAGTTAATAATGTATTTCAAGTTTAAGTATTTGACTTGTAACTTGCTTGTAGGTTAATGCCAACTACCAAGGGGCTCTCTTTCAAGCCAAGGCTTGGCGCTCATCTTCTGAGGCCAACCAAGGCAAGTTTGAGAAAGCCCTAGGGGAGGTGGGCACACTGAAGGCCACCTTGGCCAGGAAGGAGAAGGAGTTGGCTGACTCCCAGGATGAGCTGGTGTCTTTGAGGAAAGGCAAGGATGACTTTATCGACGAGTACCTTGACTCCACGGAGTACGAGGACTTGATTGATAAGCATGACGAGCTCCTCTTCCCAGTTCAGTATACTAAGGGATGAGATGACGCTCTTTCTGCTGTTTTGGAGAAGATGCCTGGATCTCTCCTTATTTCTGATTTTCCAAGCACTCACCTTCCTACTCCTTTGGAGGTGGCTTTGGCTGGAGAGGACGAGATGGAGGAGGATGACAGGATCTTAGACCTGGATCACACTTCTCCACCTGGTCAGACTGCCGGGGCTGATGATGCTGCCCTTCACTCTAGAGAGGAACAGGAGGAGGAGGAGGAGGTGGACAAGGCAGATTAGATGTAGTTTCTTTTGTAGTTCTTGTTTATGGCCTTTCTTGGCTTGTACCAATATTGATGTACTTTTGGCCTACGGGCTTAACTTAACTCTTATTTAAGTTTTCATTTATATCTTGTGGCCATTCATGGCTTGTGTTGTTTTCTTGCTTCTTGAATGTTTGTCAACACTCATAGTATATAGGCTTTAAAACATGAAAATGCTGAATTTATTCATAACTTGAAATTGGGATCAACCCTTACATAGTATCCAAGTTTAAGAACTTGGGTTGGTTTTATCAAACCTTATTCATAGTAGCGAGTCCTCCTAGGAAACATCTTAAACATAATAAACTTTCAAATTGGAGGCATGCCAAGTCCTTGGCACCTCATGCCCTTCAAGGATTTCTAGCTTGTATGAGCCTCGACCAAATACGTTCTTGACGCGATATGGTCCTTCCCAATTTGGGGCCAACTTCCCTTTTTGTCCAACTCTGGATGCTTCAATCTTTCTGAGAACCAAGTCTCCTTGACGAAAGAACCTTTCTTTAACCCTTAGGTTGTAGTAGAAAGATGCCTTCTTTTGATGTTCAACTATCTTGGCATTTGCCTCATCTCTAACTTCATCAATTAGATCTAGAGACAGCCTCAAGCCTTCTTCATTCGTTTCTGGTTCATAAGCCTCAACTCTTGGAGACGTGTGAGTAACCTCCACTGGAACCACTGCCTCTGCCCCATATGCCAACAGAAAGGGGGTAGCTCCAGTGGTGACTTTGCAGGTAGTACGATATGCCCAAAGTATGGGGAGTAATTCGTCTACCCAAGTGTTTCTAGATCGTTCAACTCTTTTTTTTAGTCCATCCAGGATAATTCGATTTGCAACCTCAGCTTGCCCATTTGCTTGAGGATGGGCAACAGAAGTGAAGCGCAACTTGATATCGTTCTCATCACAATACTTCTTGAACTCATCGTTGTTAAACTGAGTTCCATTGTCCGTGACCAGGACTCGTGGAATTCCATATCTGCATATCACATTTTCCCAGAAGAATTGCATCACTTGCTTGGTGGTTATCTTGGCTAATGGCTTAGCCTCAATCCACTTGGTGAAGTAGTCAATTGCTACTATCAAGAACTTTCTTTGAGCACTTGCCATAGGAAATGGCCCGAGTATATCCATTCCCCACATAGCAAAGGGGATAGGTGAGTTAATGGATGTCATCATCTCTGGTGGTTGCCTAACCACTGGTGCATGTTTCTGGCACCGTTCACATTTCTTTACATAGCTTTTAGCATCAGCAAGTATGCTTGGCCAATAGAAACCTAGACGAGTGATTTTATGGGCAAGGGCTCTGCCCCCAAGTGCTGCCCACAAATTCCTTCGTGTACTTCCTTCAGGGCCAATTCTGCCTCTTGAGGTCTTAAACATTTCAGATATGGAATGATGAAAGACTTCTAGTATAGGATTCCCTCAATCAGGGTATACCTTAGTGCTCTGACGTACAGCTTTCGTGCTTCTGAAGTGTCGTTGGGTAACCACCCAGTTTCTAGATGAGATTTGATGGGATCAATCCAACAACCGCCAACATCAATGGGTGCTACCAACTTTCCGTTGATGCTTGGGGTCATCAGGACTTGGAAGTAGACACTTCCTGCATAATTTTCAATTTCGGAAGAAGCAAATTTAGACAAGGCATCAGCCTTCACGTTTTCTTCCCTTGGAATGTGCTCTACATAGCATTCATCGAACTGAGTCATGATGGCCTTGACAAGTTTCAAGTACTTGGCCATGACTTCATCTCTGGCCTCAAATTCCCCATTTACTTGGGAACCCACTAGCCTCGAATCTCCACATACTTTCAGAGTTTTAACTCTCAAGGCTCCAGCCAACCCTAGACCAGCTATGAGAGCTTCATACTCAGCCTCATTATTTGTCGTTGGGAAGTCCAGCTTTAGTGCGTACTCTATGAGGAATCCATCAGGACTTTGTAGCACTAAACCGGCTCCAATTGATTTTGTTTTTGATGCTCCATCAAAATAGAGCACCCAAAATTCTTTGGAGATTATGTCTTCAACTTCCTTGTCTTCCACTATTGCTTCCTGCCCCTGACTTCTTGGTTGTCAATGGTACATTCAACCATGAAGTCATCAAGTGCTTGAGCTTTTATGGTCGTTCGAGGCTTATACTTGATGTCGAATTCGCCCAATTCAATGGCCCATTTGATCAATCTTCCACTAACTTGAGGGCTATGCAAGATGTTTCTTATAGGTTGATCAGTCAAGACCTCTATCTTGTGAGCCTGGAAGTACGGACGTAGCTTTCTTGAGGCCATTATCAAGGCTAAGGCAAACTTCTCTATGGTAGAGTAGTTTATTTCTGCCCCATGAAGAATCTTACTCACATAGTAGACGGGCTTCTGCACTTTCGATTCTTCCTTTATCAATACAGCTCCCAGGGCAGTGTTGGATACTGCCAAGTATAGATAAAGAACCTCTCCTAGTTTTGGTTTGGCCAATAGTGGTGGCTCAGCCATGTATTTCTTCAGGGCCTCAAAGGCCTCTTGGCTTTCAGTTGTCCATTCAAAAAATTTCACTTTTTTGAGTGCTTTGAAGAAGGGTAAACACTTCTCTCCTGACTTGGAGATGAATCTTCCCAATGCTGTCACTCTTCCCGTTAATTTCTGGACATCTTTGACAGTCCGTGGTGGCTCCATGTCTAGAATTGATTTGATTTTGTCGGGATTGGCCTCGATTCCTCTCTTGGAAACTATCAGGCCTAAAAACTTTCCCGAGCCTACACCAAAGGCACACTTAGCTGGATTCAACATCATCTTATGGTGCATTAGCACTTCAAATACCTCTCGGAGGTGCTTAATGTGATCGGCCTTATCGAGGCTCTTGACTAACATGTCATCTACGTAGACCTCCATGGTTTTCCCAATTAAGTGTCCAAAAATTTTGTTCACCAATCTTTGGTATGTTGCCCCTGCATTCTTAAGTCCAAATGTCATGACTAAGAAGCAGAAAACACCAAAGTCAGTGATGAATGATACTTTGGCGATGTCATCCTCATGCATCTTGATTTGATTGTATCCACTGAAGCCATCCATGAAGCTAAGCATCTCGTGTCCAGCTGTAGCATCTATTAGTGCATCAATCCTTGGTAAGGGAAAACAATCCTTAGGACATGCATCATTCAAGTTAGTGAAGTCGACGCACATCCTCCATTTTCCGTTAGCCTTTTTGACCATCACGGGGTTAGCCAACCATTCTAGGAATTGAATTTCCTCAATGAACCCAGCTTCCAAACGTTTATTAACTTCCTGTTTAATGGCTTCAAGCCTCTCTGGAGCAAAACTCCTCTTTTTCTGTTTCACCATCTTCCTTTCAGGATCCACATTCAGTTTGTGAGTTATCAATTGGGGATCAATCCCTGGCATGTTGGCCGCTGTCCAAGCAAAAATGTCATTGTTTTATTGAAGAAAAGACGTGAGTTTGCCCTTCAATGGTTCGGGAAGTAATTCCCCAATATAAGTCACCTTCTCTGGTTCTCCTGGGACTAGGGGAATTGGGACCAAGTCCTCAGCTGATTTCCCCATTATGTCCTCGTTGTCGCTGACATTCATGTCTTCAATTGGGAGAACTTGCCCCCCGGTTCCATCAGGCCTTAATGCGGCTACATAACAACTTCTAGCCATCTTTTGGTCTCCTCGTTCTTCACCAATCCCATTCCTCGTTGGGAACTTGATTTTTAGATGATAAGATGAGGCAACGGCCTTGAACGCATGAAGACCAGTCCTTCCTAGGATTGCATTGTAGGTTGAAGTCGCTTTTATAACTATGAAGTTCAACATCTGAGTAAACGTATTTATCCCTTGCCCCATGGTCATTGGGAGTTGGATAGTGCCTTCCACTTTTGATTCCACCCCGTTGAATCCGTATATAGGCATATTTGAGGGCGTTAGCTGAGAATCAGTGTAACCCATCTTAATAAAAGCATCGTGGAACAGGATATCCACTGAAGCTCCATTGTCAACCAGGACTCTCTTTGTTTCGGAGTTGCCTATCACAGGTATTATGACAAGAGGATCATCATGGGGGAACTTCGCCCCTTCCAAGTCTGAGTCGTCAAAACCTATTGACACTTCTGTTCTGGCACGCTTCGGTGTTTCTCCAACCACAGTCATTACCTCTCGGGCATAAGCCTTTCTTGAGTTTCGGGAGGACCCAGCAGCAGTTGGTCCTCCGAATATCATGTTGATAACTGGCCCTCGGGGCTTAGGGTTACGATCTTGGTCGTTGTCCCTTCTGTTGTAATCCTTCCTTTCATAATTTCCTCTTTGACTTCCTTGATTTCCATCCTTGGTGAATTTGCTGAGTTTTCCTCTTCGTATCAGAAACTCAATCTCATCTTTCAATTGCCTACAATCATCGGTGTCATGACCGACTTCTTTGTGGAACCGACAAAACTGATTTTGGTTCCGTTTGGACAAATCAGCCCTCATTGGCTTTGGCCATTTGATATCTTCTTCTTTGGCTATCTCCATCAGAATTTGACTCCTGGGAGTATTCAATCTTGCATATTCTGTGAATTTTGGCCCAAAATTGTTTCTCTTGGGGGGAGAATCAGAGTTCTTTGACGTTCTGGGGAACTTTTCCTTGACGTCGTACTCCTGAGTTTCTTTTCTTTTCTTTGAGTTTCCACTACCGCCAGCAGTGGGTTCATACTTTCTCATGCTTTCTTCAGCCTTGATATACTTTCCGGCTCTATCTTGGAGCTTTAGCATGCTCTCGGGTGGATGTTTAGCCAACAACCTTTTGAAGTGGTCATCAGTAGTTCCTTGTTGCAGGGCTATTATAGCCACTCTGTCCTCTAAGTCTGAGACTTTCAAAGCCTCTCGAGTGAATCGATTGATGTAGTCCCTTAGGGCTTCATTCTTTCCTTGCTGGATTGCCATGAGTGATGCAGAGCTTTTCTCATGCACCCTTCCACTAATGAACTGAATGATGAAAGCTTTGCTTAGTTCTTTGAAGGACCCAATTGAGTTGGGAGGAAGACGGCTATACCAGCGTTGGGCCATGCCTGCCAAGGTTTGTGGAAACGCCCTACACTTGACCGCATCGTTGGTTGGCTGTAACAGCAGTGCATTGGAGAAGGTCCTTATATGATTTGCGGGATATCCCGTTCCATCATAGGCTTTGATCGAAGGCATCTTGAATTTTCTGGATATAGCCGTTTTCATGATGTCTTGAGTAAACGGTGGTGTAGGATCATCAGGATCTCCGAGGGGCAACAAAATACTAGGATCACCCCTTGGGGCTTCGGCCCTCTTGGTTCTTCTTGCCGGTGGATCCAAGTTGATTATCGGGATCCCTTCGGTCGTTCGGCCCCGAGATTGAGCGGCCTCTTCCTCAGCAAGGAGTTTTTTTAGCCTTGCAGTCTCTGCCTCATGGACTGCAAGTTTCTCCCTTGTAGTTTGGGGTTGTTCCCGATTGGTTTGGGAAGAACATCTCCTTCTTGGGGCGACATCCTCCCCAGTTGTATAACCCTCATCCTCGGTGTATGGGCCCGAGTAATCTTGAACGAAAGGGGTCTGGCGAGTTTGGGGTCCCAGACCTTGAATATAAGGGGCACATATGCCTCATGGTAGATTGGATTAGTTCCACTACCGCCCGCCATGGGTCGAGGGGGCATGCCATAGCTTGGCATCCCCAAGGTCTGATTCGCGTATTGAGGGAGATCAGTAGTATGGAGTTGAAGGCTCCTCGGTGTATTCATGAGCAGCGGGGCGGTCGTAATCGGTTGCTGGTGAACGGTCTCTTGTGGATTAGATCCATGAATGACCATCTGCAGGGGATTCGTCCCTTCAACCGAAATCGGGATTTCCGGTCCTTGAGTGTTGGTGGGGATATTCGCCCCTTCAGTGCCAGTAGTCGGCGGTGGCTGATCAGCCTCAGAGGTGATAGGGCGATCCTCGGGAGTTTGATTATCCCGAGCTGTTCTTCATGTGTTTGTCATGGTTGATGTTGTCTTCCCACAGACGGCGCCAAATATTGTGGATTAAAAAACGTGCTTTGTGAATTTAATGCTAGGATTAATGAGCTTCGAGCTTTAATGGTTGCACTCGTGTTTCCGGACTAAATTGGTCCTCACAAGATGCCTACGTATCTCAAATCGTTATTGAGAATCAAGCCAAAGACGTTTCTGATTGTAGGATCAGGGAATATAGGCGTCTGGAGACTAATATTTATGGTATGTTTAGGAGTTTTAGTGAATAAGTCTCATTTTTGATATTGGATAAGCATTGTATTGCTTGCAGGATAAGTCTTTTCCTTGTTGATAAAGGCTATGACTCATTAATTGCCTTTAATTGGGATTCTGGATCCTTCTTTGACCAATTTGCCATAATTCGGACTCTTTTTATGAGCGGTATATTTTCCCTATTCATTAATTACGAAATTAATGAATAATTAGGGTGTCGGGCCTTAAATATCGGCCTTTTGTTTGACTAGTCAATTATATTTCTATAATTACTTTTCTGACCATATCACCGTGACTATTTTAGAAAAAAAAAGGGGGGGATTTTGTTAGAAACAATAGGAAAAGTAATGTATTTTAGCTAAATGAGTAACTGATTGTAATATTTTTATAATAATTAAATAAGGCAAGTACCATACCGAAAAATAGGTACAAAAAACATGTCCCAAAAAATATAATTAAATAAATAATTAAGGGTTTTACATGTGATATTTTTGAAAAAGGAGGGGGTTTAGTAAGTAGAAATAAAATAAAAATAGGTTTTAAAATAAATAATTAAGAGTTTACCCGTGATATTTTGGGAAAAGAAGAGGTTTTAGTTAGTAAAAATATAATAGGTAACATGTTTTAGTTAAAAAAGGTAATTCCCCGTGATATTTTCGTGATACTTTTGGAAAATGAGGAGATTTTTAATAGTTGTTTGATTATTTACATCACAATATTTAATTAATTGCATTTTCTAAAAAAATAAGTATGCATGTTAAAATATGCAAACTTTTAAAGCATTAGAATAGATTTTAAAAATAAATAATTTAGAATAGGTTTTAAAATAAATAATTAAGGGTTTACCCGTGATATTTTTTGAAAAGGATGGGTTTTAATAAATAAAAATAGAAAAAATAACATGTTTTAGTTAAAAAATGTAATTGCCCGTGATATTTTTGGAAAAGGAGGTGAAAAAGGTAATTGGTTATAAATATGTCTTACTATTTAATAATATTAATAAGGTTAATTAAGTAAAATCACGAAGTACCAAAAAACAGGTACCTACCGACCAAACTTTTAATATTTCGTCTTTAGTAGTATAGTATTGACTAGCTTAAAACCCGTGCGATGCACGGATTGTTTTAATAATCGTTATTTTATTTTTTAAGTTTTAATATTTTATTAGCATTTGTTAAACTTTTTTATAAAATTAAAAGCATTTAAGTATGTTTTAAAATAAATAAGTAATGATTTACTCGTGATATTTTTTGGAAAATAAGGGGTTTTATTAAGAAAAAATAGAAAAGATAACATGTTTAAGTTGAAAAAGGTAATTGTTCGTGATTTGTTTGCAAAAGGAGGGGATTTTATTAGAAAAAATAGAAATTGTATTTTAATATTTTATTAATTATATTTGTTAAATAAATAAGTATGCATGTTAAAATATGTTAATATTTTTAAATAATTAAAAGCATTAAAGTAGGCTTTAAATTAAATTAATAAAAGTATGTCTGTGATATTTTTGAAAAAATAGGGGTTTTAGTAAGAAAAATAGAAAAAAATAACTAATTTTAGTTAAAAGAAGGTAAATTACCCGTGATATTTTTGCAAAAGGAAGAGACTTTATTGGGAAAATAGAAAAAATAATGTGTTTTAGTTGAAAAAGGTAATTAGTTATAAATATATATTAATGATATTTACTTATTTTTTTTTATAAATAAGTAAGGGTAATTAGGTAAAAACACTTACGTAATGACCGGCCAAACTTTTAATATTTCGTCTATTATACAATAGTATCAGGGTCGGCCCCGAGGGCAAGCGATACAAGTCTTCGTATGGGGTATCCAACATTTAGGGGCAATTTTTTTAAAAAAATATACTAGGTATATATGAAAAAGAAAATTAAAATTTAAGCCTTTTAGACTAACAATTGCTTATAGAATGTTAACAGTTCCGGTTATAGTGGCTTCAGAAATAACGGTGTTTTAAAAAATTAAGTTGATTAAATCGTATCTCCGTTCTAGTATGTCACAAGAGCGGTTGAATGGGTTGGCTATATTATCAATCGAGAAGAAAATATTAGCAAATTCTAAATTTAAAGGGTTGATTAATGATTTTGTTGGTAAAAATGCGAGAAGAATAATTTTTAAATCATTGATTATCATTCACGTACCAACCAACTAAAATTTTAATGTTTCGATTATTATATTATAATAAGTATAGATAGGATAGATATATGAATAATGCATTGCGAAGTACTTAAAACGGATGCTCGAGAGTTATAAAACCAAAATGAACAAAAATACTTTAAACAGTGCAGTTCGATAGTTTTTTAGAAGCTGTCGACATGTGAAGAAAGAGGAGGCGTGGATAAATTGGTTTGTGGCAAGTGGCACCCTTGTGCTAACTTTCATGTCAAATTTATGAACTTGTCACGATCACGTGGTCAACTTTTCCGATTTGGACTTTTTCAAAATAGTAATCCATTTGATTAGCAATTGTGACGTCTTGGTTGTTCTATGCAAAAATTGATTTGATCTGATTAAAAAAGAAAATCAGTTTTATTCAATTATGATCATCAAATGTCCGGTAATCCTCCGAATACTTATAAATTTCAACTTAAATGGGCCCTAAATCTTACAATTGTGCGATGTCGTATTCTTATAGATTCGCAAGTTTGAACAAATCAAGAATAGTTCCACTCTAATTTCATTCACTCCAATCCAACTAACCAGACACAACATTGTTGTTGTGCCATGATCCTATCAAGTAGACAAATATCTGGAAATATCAGCACAACTACAAGGTTAAATCTTATCTCGTTTTCACCTTCCTATGACAGGGAATCAATATTTTCTACAGGCTGTTACTTAATAAGCAAAATGACAATTACAGTACATAATCTCGGCCTCTCTTTTTTTTTTGCCACTAAAATGTCATAGCAGTAAATGTTGTATATGTATTCTGGTTACACAAATACTCCTACCATATATGGATTCTGGTTGCAAAGCGGTACACAAATGTTATTATCAGTACAAGAAGCTTCCACATCAGCAACTAGTTTGCAGAAGTTCAAATGCACACAACCTTACTTAAAAGTATTGTTCCCCAGAGTTCCAACCATGACCTAGTTGCTAAACAAGTCTATAATTTTTAGAACAATGGTTCTAATTGTTACAAAATCTTTCTATTCTAATTTTTAAGTTCAACCTAAAATTTAGCTACACTTTGTACAGAGCAGATCCCCCCTACAATTCCCTTGGGAAAATTTGCCAGGCACAAACCAATACTGGAGAACTTCGTCGAGGCAAGAATTCAAAAGGACAAATATTTTTAAAACCTGCAACTTCCCTCTCCTAGCTCCTCCCTCGAATACAAGAAATATATTTTGATCCAATGCAAGAAAAATGGGTCAGTACATAATCAGAGCTGCAGTGCCAAATCTGGCTGTTGAGGTGACCCAACCCCTAATCTCGAACTAGGTGAGCCTTGTCCCTGGAGTTCGACATTTAGATTCGGTTGTACCGCGAAAGAATATGATCTAGGGTGCGGAAATGATGCTTGCCAAGATTGTCTACTCGAACTTCTCACTTCAGGTACATCATGTAAATCAGTGCAAGTATCGGGGGTCATCCGGTTGTCAGATTGAAACATCCTCAAACTATCTGAATAATCAGGACCTCCTGAATCAGTAATATTTCTGAATCTTGATTGAGTGAGCGTCGAGTCCATCCTAGCGATCAAGGCCGGTGTCTGAGGGTAAAATAAAGCATCTCCCGGACCTGATTGTCCTGTCAACACTTGTTCTCCAACCAAACCCATCCGAGATGGAATGTCCTCCCTAAATACACCATTAAAGCTATTTGTGTCGGAGTGATATATATGATCATGCTGATTCTGGAATGTCAATCTCGATTCTGTACCAGAAAAAGGTGGACTGCTGTGAACAACCAGCTCCTGGGAATTTAATCTCTTGTCTACCTCAGGCATGCTATCTTTGCCTGGAAACCTGGGTACAACTTCCCGATTCACACCTGCTGTAGATCCAGTCACCGGTCTGCCTGGGCTGCCATTAGATGCCAATTTATGTGAAATTCTCTGTTCCTCAAATGTAGAAAAAGGTGACTCTGGTGGTGCTTCATTTTCTCCCACGAAACCAGGTCCAAATTTCATCCCTGGAGGCAAAACACTCTCCAGCTTTTTAGAAGCAACTTTCCAAGCAACAGGCCCAAGATTTGCAGCAAACCGAGCCAGACTCCGAGCATAACTATGCTCAGAGGTAAGACCTACCTGAAGTGGAAGTAAATGATAACAATCTTCATAACTTAAAACTATATGTATGTACAAACAGCAGACCAAACATGTATATTTACAAAGATCAATAATATACACACACCAATAAATGTCTGAAACATGCTACAAGTAATGTCAGAGGTCTCAGATTTGCATGTTTAAAAGAAATGTCATGATTAAACTAATCGCTGCTTATGGCTGACGGCACATTTTGGACCCTATTAAGCTAGAGCATAGAAGTAACAGCGAATGGAACTGACTCTTTACAACTTTGGCAGATAGCAAACAGGACTGAAAACTGAGAGTAGCACTAAGTTCAACTTCCGGGACCTAATTTAACCAAACGCGTGTGTATAACATAAATATCAGTCATACCGGCATTAACTGTTTGGTATCTCCATCAAGATCAGATAATAGTGTTGGCTCATGGCTAGAAGTCGAAGGATGAAATTGCTTGTAAGTGTGACGCCTCGTCTCGTCAATGGTAAAGTGTTTTTTCCCATACTTCATATCAGCTCTCAGAATATATCCTGCAGCCCAGAATAAACACAAAATCCATGGCTAATATTTTAGTATCCAAAAGAGCCTTATAACTTAAAAGTTACTCCAAACATTTCGGGTTAAAACCGGGATAACTTTTGTTTGGACCCCTTTTACGGTATTTATTACCATTTTAAACTTATCATTGACTGATGTAAGGTATTATAATGATAATGAATACAATTTTTTATGATAAATGTATCAATAAAGTAGTAACCAGGCTTATTTAGTTAAGAAAAAATAGTCTTAGATCAAGACTTGGAGTCTTGGATAGCATTTTAATATTATATATATAGTTGAAGGGAACACAATTAAGGCTAAGTTGTTCAAACCTGGAAATTCATCATTCCAGTCAGCCAACCACTCAGAGTACTTTTCACCATTACGAGAGCGATGAGTATTGACTGCCATATCAGCTGACAAAAACTTGGACATCATTGGTGCTTTTCTTAAATTGTATGCATTAGACCCCATTGTATTCTCTTCCTCGGTGGCAAGAGTAACACCTGTTGAGAGCTCAGGACCAATACGGTCAGCAGAGGAACTACCACTAGGCTTTTTCTGCTGCTTTCCTGGTGGCCTGCCTCTTCTGACAACTTTTGGTTGCAGTTCCCCATCATCACCTTCATGCCGCAGGTTTTCAAAGTCCCGTTTTGCGAGTTCTTGTATGGACTGTGCCTACAGAAAACCTAGGAACTCAGCGTGGACAAAAGAAAGTAAAACAATCTAAAATGGATGAAGAAGACTATGACTTACCTGGCGAAAGAAAACAGTATATGATGGATTATATTGCATTGCATTTGAGCAAATCAAGAACACGTCTGTCTGGATACCAGGGGGAAAGATGTCAGATACAACTTCAAAATTTTATTAAACATACATCCAGAAAACAAAAAGGGACAATGAGTCCCCGCTGAGTTTAAATCTTACCCCCAACATCAAAAAACAAATTCAGATATGCGTCTAAGCAGGTCAAAATTGACAAGTACTTTCTCAAAATATTAAACTTAGGGAGCTGCAAAAGTAAAATTCAACAGGTTTCCCAGAAGTATATATGTTCTCCTATTGTAAGTTGTAACATGAAGCCTAATTACAACCAAGCCAGCCAAATTCACATCCCAAAGTGATCATATACGATCAAAAAAGAATGCCAGTCTCAAAAAATGTCACACAAAGAAAAACACATTAATCATATATAACTTCATGCTGAAAGAACTCAAAATTGCATTATAGAACCCAAATTTATTGACCTTCTGTTCCTGGTTCCCGGTAAAAGCTTCATTGACAATATTTCTTCCGATTATTACAATACTTTGTTTCGATACATTTCTTCGCCCCCTCGATCTTATCTATCTACTCGTGTAATGGTCCAAACCAAGAAATAGTTTATTCTAGGAATGAAATGTATTCATTCTACCAAATAGGATTATAAAGAATTCAGAAGATTTTTGCATTTTAACTTGCTAGTAGATAATTTAGAACTACTCTGCTCATCAAACACGACTTCAAATTTATCAATACACAAAACAGTGTTATGTTCAAGCTATATAAGTGAGGCACTGAGACTCATGAATTCAAGATGACCAGAAGAAAAAAATTTGCAGAAATATTAACATTGTAAAAAGATGGTTACAAAATGACAAAAACACCGAAGAAGATTTGGGACTATCAGCATCTAGTTTTGTCAAGGTAACTATGCAGCTACAAATCAACAATTATCACAACTCACTACATGTGAGCAGACAATTTAATATAAATCAAATAGTCAACAACCAACCTCTAATTCTTCCAAGTTTGAGTACAATCCCACTTCAAGTTTCTTCCTCACAGTCCCAAAATCCATTGGATGCTCAATAATCTCATGGTAATCAGGCAGCTGCACATAAAGTATTTGAAAAACCAATTCAGCAAGCACGAATCAACAACATAATCGACCAAACCGAAAACAGACTCAAAACAGGAAACCACCTCATCAGGATCAACCGGCTCGGAGAAAACACCATGTCTATCCTTCCTGCAGTTGAGTAATTAAACAAAGTCAAACACCAAACCATAAACAGTAGAAAATATTAAAGACATCTGGAAGCTAAAAGAATAAAATTACACACTTTTGAAGCCTGTCAAGAATGAACACCAACAACTTTTTGTCTGGCAAAGGTGTTGTGGGTCCTGAATCCACTCCTGCACCTGTCCACAAATCCCATAAATATACTAAATTAACAATCTGAAAAAACCCATCTTCAGCTTTCATAATAGATTACACAAGATTTGTACCTTGCACACTGTCAGTCACTTTCACACCCTTTTCACCCTGCACAAATTTAATATAAATTGCTTCTTACAAAATCAAATTACAATAAAATAGATACACATCATCACACAACAAGTGAATAATTATAGGGAAAATAAATAATTATGGAAACAGATAAACAAAAAATAATATATAACCCACCAAATCAAGAAACGTATATATCGCAAATATATACACACACACACACAGACACCCATATCTATATCTGGAAATATGAAAAAGTAAACTAGTACTTTCTTTTCCACGAAAAAATGATTGACCAAAGTCAACCAAATTCACTAAATGGCGCCAATTTCAATAGTTTTTAAACAAGATCTTGTACAATTTAAAAAGGACTGAAGAAAGTTGAATTATTTAATTTTCCCCCAATTTAAGAAAATGATAAAAATAATCACCTGGTCATCATCAGACCTGCCAAGAAGGGGGACAACAAGCTTGACTTTTTTCTGTTTTCTTTCGTCATCGTCGTCGTGATGGGGATTGGATGGACGGGTGAGATTGGAAGATGAAGAAGAAGTGTGTTGTTGTTGAAGAAGAAGATTGCGTTTTTGAATCTCGACGAGAGATGGGCGGCCCTTCTTTTTTCTCTTCTTTAACATCATCGTGTCGTGTGTGTTAATTCTTGGCAACAACAAGTTGATGGGGATGATGTTTCTTGGTTTCTGGTGATGGTGATGATGATGATGATGATACGTTACGGCGTTACCCCCCGTTAATTCTTTGTTTCTCGTCCCCAAACTGTTGTTTATTTCTTTCCTTTTTATTTTGTTTTTTTAACCATTGGGAAGGTTTCGGATGGGGATCGCTTTTTTTTTTTTTAATCCAATTTTAAATTAAAATTTAATATTTAAAGATATTTTATTTTTATTAGATTTTACATTGGAGTTAAAATGACACATTGGGATTAATTTTTAAATACTTTCATATATTCATAAGCTACTTTAGTTTAAATGTGTTAAAGAGTCAAAACCTAGATAGAAATAATTTAAAATATTCAGATTAATCTAAAATGTTCAAATTAGTCTAAGTATCAAAATATTTGACATTCTTTTTGGATATTTACCAAAAAAATATCATTTTTGTTTATTTTTTTGCGATTTTATCATTTTTTGAAAATATTTGTAAAAATAGTTTCTGCAATCAAATCAAACAAATGCAACTTGATCTAGTGATTTCAATTAAAAATTTGTATACGAATTTGCGGTCTATATAAGGAGATTGATAGAAACATTAAATTGTATACTTGTTCGAGTTGCACATGAAAAATTAAATCACTCACATTATTTACCCGAAAAACTATTCATCCGCACAAAATTTGTATATATCACGATTATCTTAAAATTTGAATACCTTCTTAAAAAATGTGACAAACGATTGAGGTTGATTAAATTAGGGTGCACTGAAATTTTAGTCATAAATGTTGTAAATCATTTTTTTTAAGTGATTTATCTTTCAGTTTTTTGTGTTTACTTCAAAAATATTTAAACCTTTTTAGAAATTAAATGTGCATTCATTATTATATGTTTTTTGATTGCATCTTATTTAACTTGCAGTTTCTTTGGGTGAAGTCTTGCATCACTAGTCGGAACTCTTTTCCTCACAATTTTTACATTTTTCTTTTGCGATGTTCAAAATTTACAAATCTCTACTTTTTTTAGATCCAAAAATTACATGCATATGTATAAGGGCGAGGTCGGATTATCTTGCTCAACGATAAGACACGTCACGCAAAAAATTCATGTAAAACAATTTATCCAATAACTCATCTCTTAAAATTTATCCTTGAAATTAAGGGCTTGTTTGGCTAATTGTTTATAAGCTAACTTATAGCTTATAAACCCGTAATAGTTTATGGTTTGTCAACCCAACTTATAAATCAACTTATAATTTATACAAGCCTGTAACCCGTGCGATGCACGGATGAATTTTAGTATTTTTTTATTTTATTATCTATATTTTGATTTACATGATTTTAAAAAGTAATCAAATATAATAATATATGTATGATGTTATTCTACGTTTTTTTAGCCTATAAATTGTGCGATACACGGATGAATTTTAGTATTTTTTATATGATTTTTTAGTATTTTTTATCTTATTTTATTAGCATTTATTTGTATTTTGATCTTAAAAATTCTTAATATGTTGTTGACGGAATAATATCTTGAACTTTTGAATGTAGCTTAGAAAAATAGATGATATAAATATTTAATAATAATATGTTGTTGACGGGATTCAAACCTTGAACCCGTGGGAGCATTTTAGATATCAAGAAAAGAATATTTTTTTAATATTACATGTAACGGTTCTCATTTATCGATATTTACATCTAACCGTTATTATTTAGATGACCAAACTACATATGATCAGACTACCAACCAAATAGATGGTGGTTACTCTAATTTAATTTATATTATTATTATTTTTTAATATTAGATCTAATGGTTCTCATTCATCTATTTTAAAATCAACAATCCTTATTGATTTGGCGGTACATGACCAAAATTTTGGATAAGATTTCTCTTACGTTTATTGTATATAAGGATTTAATATGTTTTGCAAACATTTGTTCTACTTCCAATATTATATGTATGTGTGTGTCGCGTGAGTGGAGGCGTATTTGGTATTCATTATTATATCGATTAACATAATCTTATAATACGTGAGATAATTTAACCATGAGATATTTTGTACATGATTTGAACTGACTAACTTGCCCATGTGTTTATTATTTATTAGAAAAAGTTGTTTGTAGAAATTGAACTTGAGTTTATCTATTAACTGAAACGTCTTTATATCGATAAACTATAAAATCACAGATTTTTGGAACTTCGCTCGAAACGTGTGAGTATCATTTGATAGAAGACATTTTATTTAACTTCAAAATATATAAAAATAATTATGTAGCTAAATTGAACTTATGTTATATTGTTGACGGGATTCGAACCTTGAACTCATCGGAGCATTTTAGATATCAATAAAATAATATTTTTTTAATATTACATCCAACGGTTCTCATTTATCTATATTTACATCTAACAGTTATTATTTAGATGACCAAACTATCAACAGATGACCAAACTATCAACCAAATAGAGGGTGATTTGCTTATAATAGTATAGTATAAATTTCAATAATTAAATGTATTAAAATAAGTTTTAAAATAAATAAGTAACTATTTGCCCGTGATATTTTTGAAGTGAGAGGTTTTATTACGAAAAAATAGAAAGAGCAACATGTTTTAGCTAAAAAGGTAATTGTCCATAATTAAAATTATTAAAATAGGTTTTAAAATAAATAAGTAAGGGTTTACCGTGATATTTTTGAAAAAGTAGGGGTTGTAGTAAGGAAAAATAGAAAGAGTAACATATGTCTTAGTTGAAAAAGATGACTGTTTGTGATTTTATAGAAAAAGAATGGACTTTGTTAGAAAAATAGAAAATATAATGTATTTTAACTAAAAAGTTAATTGGTTATAAATAATATTATTATTTAATAATAGTTTTCTTAAAAAATGAACAAATTTTAAAAATAACATGTTTTATCTGAAAAGGTAATTGTCCGTAATTAAAATTATTAAAATATTTTTTAAAATAAGTAAGAGTTTGCTTGTGATATTTTTGGAAAATGTGAGGTTTTAGTAAGAAAAAATAGAAATAGTAACATGTTCTATTTTAAAAAGGTAATTTTCCATGATTTTTTTAGAAAATAGAGGATTTTGTTAGAAAATATTAAAAAATTAATGTATTTTAGTTGAAAAGGTAATAAGTTATAGTTTTTTTTAAATGAAAAAAATACAAAAAGCAACATGTTTTAGTTGAAAAGGTAATTGTCGTAATTAAAAGTATTAAAATAAATAAGTAAGGGTTGCCCGTGATATTTTTGGAAAAGGAAGGGTTTTAATAAGAAAAAATAGAAAGAGTAACATGTTTTCGTTGATTTTTTTTTTAGAAAAAGAGAACCCTAACATTGACATCAGTTACATAACCGTTTACAAATAACCAAAACACAAGTCTATTTTTAAAGTTACACAAGCCTGTAACCTGTGCGATGCAGGATGAATTTTAGTATTTTTTATTTTATTATCTATATTTTGATTTATATGATTTTAAAAAGTAATCAAATATAATAATATATGTATGACGTTATTCTAAGTTTTTTTTAGCCTATAAGCTGTGCGATACACGGATGAATTTTAGTATTTTTGATTTATTATTTTAGTATTTTTTATATGATTTTTTAGTATTTTTTTTATCTTATTTTATTAACATTTATTTTTATTTTGATCTTAAAAATTCTTAATATGTTGTTGACGGAATAATATCTTGAACTTTTGAATGTAGCTTAGAAAAATAGATGATATAAATATTTAATAATAATATGTTGTTGATGGAATTCGAACCTTGAACCCGTGGGAGCATTTTAGATATCAAGAAAATAATATTTTTTTAATATTACATCCAACGGTTCTCATTTATCTATATTTACATCTAACAGTTATTATTTAGATGACCAAACTACATATGACCAAACTACCAACCAAATAGTGGGCATGATGAATTTTAGTATTTTTTATTTTATTATCTATATTTTGATTTATATGATTTTAAGAAGTAATCAAATATAATAATATATGTATGACGTTATTCTAAGTTTTTTTAGCCTATAAGTTGTGCGATACACGGATGAATTTCAGTATTTTTGATTTATTATTTTAGTATTTTTTATATGATTTTTTAGTATTTTTTATCTTATTTTATTAACATTTATTAGTATTTTGATCTTAAAAATTCTTAATATGTTGTTGACGGAATAATATCTTGAATTTTTGAATGTAGCTTAGAAAAATAGATGATATAAATATTTAATAATAATATGTTGTTGACGGGATTCGAACCTTGAACCCGTGGGAGCATTTTAGATATCAAGAAAATAATATATTTTTTAATATTACATCCAACGGTTCTCATTTATCTATATTTACATCTAACGGTTATTATTTAGATGACCAAACTACATATGACCAAACTACCAACCAAATAGAGGGTGGTTTGCTTATAATAATATAGTATAGATGTTCATAAATTGAATGTTAGTAACAACATACATTTTCTTTAATTTATTGACTTATTGCTTGATTTCTTTGTCTTTTAATACTTCATATTTTTACATTTGTGTTTTTAAATGTTTTTTTTAATTTAAAATGTATGTATTTAGCTCATTATATTTAATAATTATTTTTAAAATATAAATTAGCAAATTTATAACTAACTTATAAGTAAATTTATCCAAACACCTAAGAATTCATTTACTTATCACTTATATGACACTTATTAATTTTAAGGTATAAATCAATTTTTTTAAGATATCCCAAACATGCTATAAGTCCAAACCGGTTCTAGGCGATGACCGACAAGTTCTATACATTGAGGATGGGCACGGAGACCAAGAAAAAATATAAAAAATGAGTAAAGTTAGATAAAAAAATGAGTAAAGTTGAGAAAATTAGTTGGTGTAATAGTGTTTTATATTATTAAAAGTTACTGTTTTTGGAATGTATAGAAATGAGAGGGACATCCAAAATAGAAATTGTATATAAATGAATGGGACAGAGAGAGTATTTGTTTAACACGAGATATGTGAATAATACATTATTATAAAATTATTAATTTGTGTACAATTTAAGTAATTAAATATATGTTATATTTTGCTTACTTTTGTACAATTTAATATATGTTATATATACTATACTATTATAAGTAAACCACCCTATATTTGGTTGGTAGTTTGGTCATATGTAGTTTGGTCATCTAAATAATAACTGTTAGATGTAAATATAGATAAATGAGAACCGTTGGATGTAATATTAAAAAAATATTATTTTCTTGATATCTAAAATGCTCCCACAGGTTCAAGGTTCGAATCCCGTCAACAACATATTATTATTAAATATTTATATCATCTATTTTTCTAAGCTACATTCAAAAGTTCAAGATATTATTCCGTCAACAACATATTAAGAATATTTAAGATCAAAATACAAATAAATGTTAATAAAATAAGATAAAAAAAAACTAAAAAATCATATAAAAAATACTAAAATCAAAAATAAAAAATACTAAAATTCATCAGTGTATCGCACAGCTTATAGGCTAAAAAAATTTAGAATAACGTCATACATATATTATTATATTTTATTACTTTTTAAAATCATATAAATCAAAATATAGATAACACTACAAGAAAAATGTTAATAGACATCACTGCTTTCACATCGGTTGTAGATACGCCCGATGTAAAAAGAGATTATTACATCGGTTGTAAAATAACTGATGTCTATATGTGTTTCTGACATCACCTCGTTGTCAAACCGATGTCTTAGGTACACTTTAAAAAAAACGCGCATGTCCAATTTTTCCCCCCTTAGCCAAATTTTCCCCCGTTAAACCAATTTCCCCCTCTTTTCTAATATTTTTGCTTTCCCCCTCTTTTCTAATATTTTTTTCAGACAAACTTAAAAACTAAAAATCTCATAACTCTCACATCACCCCGACTAAAAACCTCTCTGAAGAAACCTAAAATCAAGAAACCTAAATTCACTATTCATCTCGAAATCAAAGTGGCAATCTCTCATCTCAACTCTCAAAATCGATTTGTTTCCTCGAAATCGTTTTATTTAAGAATTGGTGCTCAAATCTGTCGATACCCAATACGTTCTCAAAAGGTACTCTTTTATTTATCTAATTGATGTTGATTTATAGGTTGAATTGATGGTTCATAAAGTGGGTTTCGTTGTTTTTGCCCAATTTTTGTATTTTTCACTATTTGGATCCGAAATTGATTTTAGGGTTTGATCTAAGTGAAATTTTGAACCATCAATGCAATGGTTCAGAAGTATGATTTGAATGTTCTTAATATTTTATGATATCTATTATATGAAAGCATTATGTAGCCAATTTATTCTCCTCTGGATGCATCAGGGTCAATCTTTTGTTCAAGTTCTTCAGAACGAAGGGGCTAAGTCGTTGTATCGGGGATTAACTCCTGCACTTATGAGATCAGTTCTTTATGGTGGTCTCCGTTTAGGATTGTATGAACCATCAAAATATGTCTGTGATTTGGCTTTTGAGTCCAACAATATCTTGATGAAGATTGCATTCTTTGGTGCCCTTGCCACTGCATTAACCAAACCTTCTGAAGTGCTAAAGGTATCTTAATTTTAGAAATTCTAAAAACCCGGTAAGCTTTTTCTTGCATTTTATTCCTTTTCCTTAGGTGAGGTTGCAGATGAATCAAAATTCT
This sequence comes from Heracleum sosnowskyi, assembly GCA_030848705.1. Classification (NCBI taxonomy): domain Eukaryota; kingdom Viridiplantae; phylum Streptophyta; class Magnoliopsida; order Apiales; family Apiaceae; genus Heracleum; species Heracleum sosnowskyi. Next base: position 80,803,157 of record CM061238.1, read on the forward strand.
AGTAGAGGACCAATAGAGGAGTTGCGGAGAATATCTTCAACGGAGGGAATGACTGCTCTTTGGAAGGGAGTTGGTCCTGCAATGGTCAGAGTTGCTGCTTTGACTGCATCTCAGCTAGCCACATATGATGAATCAAAGCAGGTAAGTTCTAAGAATGTTGGTTAATTCAAAATAGATTTTATGGAGAGTTCAAATATATTATGTCTAGGCTGAATGGTTTGAATGTCAAATAATCCATTTGGTTGTTCCAGGAACCTGCATTTTCAGTGTATGAATCTTGTTTTCCGACATGTAGGATTAGATAGAGAATCAATAAGTTAGATTTTGAATCATGGAAACAACCATAATTGTAACATTGTACTTGATTCTAAATTAAATAATTCATTCCGGTGTAAATACATATTAATATACTATCTAAAATTTTACTGGTTTCTTTTAGATAAAGGGAGTAACTGAAGTTTGCCTAACTTTTATCTGTGCTTATATTACCTGCCCTTCAAATTTTAATTTATCTTGCACAACACAGGTCTTGACAAGATGGACTCCTCTCGAAGAAGGATTTTATTTACATCTATTGTATGCAACTTTTACCCTCCTTTTTTTTAATGAAACCTCCACGCATATCTATTTATTATAGTCTAGCTTGGATTGAATAAGTAGATTGGCATAGATTACTGAACTGACATTTACATTCGTCTCTTGCATCTGATAACCTGAGTCAGTGGCGGAGCCAGTAAGTTTACTTCCTGGGGGCACCTTATAACTACCCTATAATCTAATGAATCGATTACTGTACATGTAATTCATTGATGTACCGAAAACTAGGTCACATAACTACTTTACATACCTAGAGGACATGTACACATTGGTGAAACAATAGCATATGGTTTTTAATATTTTTGCATAATCTCATTTCACGTAAGAGTAGCATAGTTCTCAACTTCACAGTATAGAGACTAGAATACTTTATTTATGGATTCAAGTCACTTAACAGCTCCTGCTAAAGCAACTTTAACGACATTCCATTTTAAACTGTCTAGTATGCAAATGTAATTGCAGGCAATTGAGTGAATAAGAATAACCAAATGCTACAACCATTATTTTTTCCCACTGGACAACATTGTTATCATAATGCTTCCTGCACCCTGGACAACGACCATCCTCTTCAAGACTCCTTTTGTGGCAGATTATGGTATTCTCTACTGTTCCTCTACTATTTTTTTTGTGGGCCATAACTTAAATAAATTTCAGTTTCACTACCTAAAGTTTCAGTTTCATCACACTTGAACAACATTGATGCATGTGATGATTTTTGTATAGAGCTGGATTTTCCTGTTGTGCCACTGATTGATTATACTTCTGTTGGGCTGTCAACTATTTCCCAAAGCTTAAATGGTGCTTCCATTCTTTACATCAAGAAGACAACTACAGAAGATGACCTTCTTGTAAGTGTCTTCCTGTTTGGCTTTGCTCTAACATTTTTTATTACACTTCATCAATAATGCACATTCTTGCCGAAAGTTTTTTATGACAGGGCTAACATAAAAGCTTAATAGTGAAATGGTATAATTCAAATGCCATTGTGTTTCTTTCTTCGAAAAGTTAAATGTTGCATCTGGTTCAACAACATTCAACAAGATAGAGGCTACAGTGTCGTCGGATCCTTTGAACCTGAGTTTCTTTAATGTAATAATATTCTTGCTTCCAACCTGAGTTACTTCGAGGTTTAAGACGTGTGTTTTCTGAAGATGACTTGATGTTTTTTCTTTAACAGGATTCTATACTGCCTCAAACGGTTATCTTGTTACTGAAGTTATTCAGTTCACACGGAAGTTTGGGCAGTGGCAAGAAAATGGTGAAACAGAGGGTCCTGCAGAGGATGAGTTGTACGATTATGATGTGTTGATGGATGTGTAGTTAATTTTACGGAATGATGATGATGGATGTGTAGTTAGTTTTGCGGATTGATGTCTTTGTGGTTGGATGTATTTTCAGAATGATGTAATATAAATGGTTGGATATATATAGTGAATGGTCCAGTTTTTATTTTTTTTATGCTTGGATAGACAACGGTTTATTTAATATAAGCTCAGAAACTAATATCTAATGGTAATAAATACATCAAAATTTTAATAAATACTGATGTCTAAGATCTAAATATACATCAATTTTATTGTGGAAAAACTGATGTCTAACACAAAGATATACATCACATTTTTCTGTAAATACTGATGTTTATAAGTTCATTAGACATCAGTATAGGATGATGTCTAAGATGACAATAGACATCAATTTATTTGCTAGAAAATTGATGTTAAAGTTATATAAAGACAATAGTTACTTGAAATGAAATTGATGTCAAATGTTGGTTTAGACAACAGAATTCACAATGTGACCGATGCTAAATGTATGTTAAGACAACAGATCTTAGAAAGAAACCGATGTAAAATGGTTATTTAGACATCGGCTAGAAATCGATGTCTAAAAGGGGTACTTTTAACATCACCGACAAAGACATCGGTCGAAAAATACGTAGACATCGGCCAGAAACCGATGTCTATTGAAGTTTTTCTAGTAGTGTAATAAAATAAAAAATACTAAAATTCATCCTGCATCGCACAGGTTACAGGCTTGTGTAACTTTAAAAATAGACTTGTGTTTTGGTTATTTGTAAACGGTTATGTAACTGATGTCAATGTTAGGGTTCTCTTTTTCTAAAAAAAAATCAACGAAAACATGTTACTCTTTCTATTTTTTCTTATTAAAACCCTTCATTTTCCAAAAATATCACGGGAAAACCTTAATTATTTATTTTAATACTTTTAATTACGACAATTACCTTTTCAACTAAAACATATTACTTTTTGTATTTTTTTTCATTTAAAAAAAACTATAACTAATTACCTTTTCAACTAAAATACATTAACTTTTCAATATTTTCTAACAAAATCCTCTATTTTCTAAAAAAATCATGGATAATTACCTTTTTAAAATAAAACATGTTGCTATTTCTATTTTTTCTTACTAAAACCCCACATTTTCCAAAAATATCACAAGCAAACTCTTACTTATTTTAAAATATATTTTAATACTTTTAATTACGGGCAATTACCTTTTCAGATAAAACATGTTATTTTTTAAGAAAACTATTATTAAATAATAATATTATTTATAACCAATTAACTTTTTAGTTAAAATACATTATATTTTCTATTTTTCTAACAAAGCTCATTCTTTTTCTATAAAATCACAAACAGTCATCTTTTTCAACTAAGACATATGTTACTCTTTCTATTTTTCCTTACTACAACCCCTACTTTTTCAAAAATATCACGGGTAAAACCTTACTTATTTATTTTAAAACCTATTTTAATATTTTTAATTATGGACAATTACCTTTTTAGCTAAAACATGTTGTTCTTTCTATTTTTTCTTAATAAAACCTCTCACTCCAAAAATATCACGGGCAAACAATTACTTATTTATTTTAAAACTTATTTTAATACATTTAATTATTGAAATCTATACTATACTATTATAAGCAAACCACCCTCTATTTGGTTGGTAGTTTGGTCATCTGTTGATAGTTTGGTCATCTAAATAATAACCGTTAGATGTAAATATTGATAAATGAGAACCGTTGGATGTAATATTAAAAAAATATATTATTTTATTGATATCTAAAATGCTCCAACGGGTTCAAGGTTCGAATCCCGTCAACAATATAACCTAAGTTCAGTTTAGCTACATAATTATTTTTATATATTTTGAAGTTAAATAAAATGTCTTCTATCAAATGATACTCACACATTTCGCGCGAAGTTCCAAAAATCTGTGATTTTATAGTTTAGCGATATAAAGATGTTTCAGTTAATAGATAAACTCAAGTTCAATTTCTACAAACAACTTTTTCTAATAAATAATAAACACAGGGGCAAGTTAATCAGTTCAAATCATGTACAAAATATCTCATGGTTAAATTATCTCACGTATTATAAGATTATGTTAATCGATATAATAATGAATACCAAATACTCCTCCACTCACGCGACACACACACATACATATAATATTGGAAGTAGAATAGGTGTTTGCAAAACATATTAAATCCTTATATACAATAAGCGTAAGAGAAATCTTATCCAAAATTTTGGTCATGTACCGCCAAATCAATAAGGATTGTTGATTTTAAAATAGATGAATGAGAACCATTAGATCTCATATTAAAAAAAAATAATAATATAAATTAAATTAGAGTAACCACCATCTATTTGGTTGGTAGTTTGGTAATCTAAATAATAACCGTTAGATGTAAATATCGATAAATGAAAACCGTTGGATGTAATATTAAAAAAATATTCTTTTCTTGATATCTAAAATGCTCTCACGGGTTCAAGGTTCGAATCCCGTCAACAACATATTATTATTAAATATTTATATCATCTATTTTTCTAAGCTACATTCAAAAGTTCAAGATATTATTCCGTCAACAACATATTAAGAATTTTTAAGATCAAAATACAAATAAATGCTAATAAAATAAGATAAAAAAATACTAAAAAATCATATAAAAAATACTAAAATAATAAATAAAAAATACTAAAATTCATCCGTGTATCGCACAACTTATAGGCTAAAAAACGTAGAATAACATCATGCATACATTATTATATTTGACTACTTTTTAAAATCATATAAATCAAAATATAGATAATAAAATAAAATAAAAACTAAAATTCATCCGTGCATCGCACGGGTTACAGGCTTGTATTAAGTATACATAGAGATGGTTACGGCGTATAGGTGCTTTATAGTACCTGTACTTTATAATTATACTAGTTGACAAAACCGCGCTTCGCGGCGGGTATATAATTTTTTTAAAAAAAAAATATTTATGAAATATAATAATTACTCATTTCTTCCTAATAAGTCGTCATTCCGTTAAACACATTTTTCTTGTTAAGATCGAAATCCTAAATTTTATACATTAAATACTTGTCTTACATATTAATTTTCATGTTAACATGCTCCTTTCTAATAAATCGTCTTCTCATTCAAAAAACACTTATATAAATTCGCACTCCTATTTTACTTCTAATAGAACTTTTAATTATATATGCCTTACAAACACTTATTCTAATTTTGATAGAACTTTTTTTATATGTACTTTTTATAAATTCGAACTCTTTTACTCTATAAATTCAAAATCCTATTCTACCGATAGAACATTTAATTATATGTCTAACCTACAAATTGACAAAGTCGCGCTTTGCGGCGGTTTTATAATTTTTTAAAAAAAAACTATATATATAAAATTACCACAATCACTCGCTTCTCCCTAATAAGGCGTCCTCCCGTTAAACACATTTTCCTTGTTAAGATCGAAATCACAAAATTTATACATTGAATACTTGTCTTATATATTAATTTTTTTGTTAACATACTCCTTTATAATGAGCCGCTCTCTCGTTGAAAAAACACTAATATAAATTTGCACTCATATTTTATTTTCAATAAATTTTTTAAATATACATGTTGTTAAGCTCAAGGCATGTCTGAATACCACTATTAAAAAGCCTACACCTTGTGACTGTGTCACTCTGTTATAGAAGGGGGGGGGGGGGGGTTGAATACGATACTCACAAATAATTCAATTTCGTTCGCGGATAATTCATTCAGTTCTATAACGAAATCAAACACACCAAATCAAACCAAGAGTCGGGGAATATATCGTTTTATAAATATAATCCTCGAAGGGTGCTACAATTTCTAATCCATAGATTAGCTTCAATGAGTTCTAGGTTATTCACAATCAATACAATGATAGAGTTCCAGCAGAATTAATGTTCTTAGTATTTTCTCTCTGGCTTTTCCTCTCTCTCCGTAATTGCTTCTGTAGTGAATGAACCTGACCTGAAGAAGACACACTTCCTCTGTTGTAATTGTAGACTTTGATTTTGAAAACCATCGAACCAAACTTGTAGAAACAATCTTGGTCGTTGGATCTTCATCAACTTGAAAAACAAAGAATACTTTTCACCTGCTCCCTATTTAAAAACCATCGAATGGTTTAAATCAATTTACCATTCGATAGTTTTTAATTCAAAACTATCGAGTGCCAAATTGATTTACTTTGTTTTAAATTGAATTACCTTTAACACCATTCGATAGTTTTCTGAAATGAAAAACTATCGAATTCTTTTTCTTGTCTTTTGTCCTTTAGTAATTACTCCTGAGCTCCTTGGTGTTTTAAGTAATAGACTGTATCAATATCTTCTGAGACGCTAAAACAACTTGATCTTTGTAGTGCCGTCAACTAGTGCAACTGGTCTGGTTCACAGATGAATAACACTTGATCAATTCTTCTTCTACGTCTTCAATTCAATGCTGCTGATAAGTCCTTTGTCGTTCTGGTTGCTTCGATTAAATCACTGGAATCCCGTGGTACTTAACCCTAAATCATTCACATACTTCTGTCGTCTTGAAAGTCTTGTTCCTTTTGCTGTCACTGAGGCTTGAACATTTTTCATGAACTTCTTTCCGTGACCTGTTTACGAACTTCAAGAATATATAACGTATTTTGATTTTTTGAGTTTACCTTTTCTTCTTTGATTCTGGATTCCTATGCTTCTGTTAATATTATTGTATGTCTTGTCTTTTGTTGAGTTGTAGTTATCTCTTTTACATATTATGTTACATTATGCTTTACAATCTCCCCCTATTTGATTGGATAGAGTTCGACAAGCAAATACTTCGAGGATAACTCAACTAACTAAGGAAACATGAAACTACTTAAAGTAAGACAACGTAATAATATTAAATGCATTCTGGATCAGATATATATACATTTCCAAATTTCATAAATCAAAAAACAATAAAACTTTTCACATTGAAGTTGCTCCTCTTATCTGAGCTGATAGTTCTGTTGTTCTTTGCTTCTGTTCTTCAGTCCATTCCGATCTCACCTTCTTCAATCATTGGATTGGAGTTAGCAGCTTGATAATCAATCACTGATAGATAGTGCAGTGGTTCTCCAAGTTTAAGGATTGCTCCTTGGATGTGTCTTCCAATATATTCAACCTCTTGACCCACTCCAGCCCATAACCATGCAGTGTTAACATCTTCCTTGTTTAGCTTTGGCATGTTTGGTAATCTGGTATGCACTTCCAATCCTCTTTCCACTCTTTTCCTATAGTAAGGAACATTCTCCATTAGAAATCTTCTAAGAGTGTCTGCTGCTTTGTCCTTCTCCGTTGATGTGAATCCAGTGGATCTAAGATACTTCTCAACTGATATTAGATAGTTTCTTGGATAGTCTCTCAGTTTGTCCTCATCCAAATAGCAGATTCTGAACAAGTCATTCGTCATGAATCTAACCATTGGAGGATCTTCAGTAATCTCTGGACCGACTTTCATCAAGATCTCCTTAACATGCTCACGGAGCAGTTCATTTAGTCTTGTAGTTCTTTGAATCTTGATGAGTATCACCTGCAGTTCTGTGTATGTTCTCTGTTCTAAAAACTTAGTGGAAATCACAAATGTACCTTTCTCAAGAAAATTGATCAGGATGTTCCAGGCTCCATTTGCTTTAACCCCAGCTTTCAGAAAGATCACAGTATTCCTCAGTACAGTGAAGTAAACATGATCATCAGGATTTTCACTTCTTATGTTCTGAATTATGACTTCCACCTCTGCATTGTCGTTGACTTCTAATCCGTCTTCAACTCCACAAAAGGTTTTATAAGCCATCTCCCATTCACTTCCATGTTTGCTTGCCAAATCCATCATCTTTTTTTTTCTTACTTCAGCTTGCACCTTGGATCTTTTTAGCTTTTCAATCCTTAGAAATTCTTGGTGTCTTTCTTTCTCAGCATGCCTGGCATCTATTGCATCTCTTTGAGCTCTTATCGCTTCCAAGGCAGCTTCTTCTTCTTGTGACAGAGGATTTGCTTCTTCTTCCATATTATCCTCCCATATTGGATATTCAACAGGCTCTGGATAATATGGCTCATGCTCCTCCTGAATTGGTTGCTCTTGCATGACCTCGAATACCTCTTCACTCTTCTCTTCTTCTTGTACAAGTTCTTCTATCCAGTACTGTCTTATCGGAATAGCTTCAACCGTTTCCCAAACTCCCCATCCATCCTTCTTCCCATCTCCAACTTTCTCCCCCTTAGTTGAGGAATCCTCGATAAAAGCATCCTCAGCATAAAAGGCAGTAGAAGGATCAGGTTGTTGATTTGAAGGTCCAGGTTGTCCACTTTGTTGGTTCTTCAGCATAGTCCAGATTGACTGTACTCCGTCACCTTGATTTTCCAAGAAATCCATAATCTGCTTATTCATCTCATTCATAGAAGCTAGCGTCAGGTCAATGTTATCCAATCTTGAGTTGGTAGTCTTTTCCATATGATCCAGCCTCTTGTTCAGCTTAGACTCCACTCTCGAAAGTGTATTCATTGCATCTTTTACCCGCGCTTGACCATCCCGGATAACGAGAATGTCCTCTCTCAAAGCTTCCTGTCCTTGTGACAAAGCATCAACTTCATTCAAGAATCCATCTTTAAGCTCTTTGACGTCACTCCTCAGTTCGACCAGTTCTTCCATAGCTTCCTTCTTCAAGGAGTCCACTGCCAGTTTTGTACCTGTTATAGTGCCAGATGCACTGCCTAAGACCCGATAAGTTCTTCTGGAATCAGCTGTAGCCAAATCAACCTTCTCTTGAATAGTCTTTAAAGAAGCATTGGCTTGACCAGAGGAGATCCCTTGGTCAAAGGAAGGTCGCAGTGGAACCTTGAATAACGGATTTCCTTGTTTGTCGTGAACTGTCATCTCCTTGAGAGTGGATTGAACATGTAACTCTCGTTCTGTCGGTAATAGTATATCATCAATATTTGGAAGGGTTAGGGTGTCACTCCTCACGTTTGGCTCTGGGTGTACACTCAACGTTTCTGTCGGTGTTTCACTCATTTTTCCTTTCCCACTCAGGCCAGGTGTAAGTGTTTTTGTTTCACTCAATCCCTCTTTGCTCAATGTACCTGCAGAAGAAAACATTGTAGCCGTCCTTAAGGAGGTCACCGGTGGTTCAATGGGGCTTCGCAAGTCCCCGTCCTTGGTTAAACCAAGTTGCTGATCATCCGTAGATGATATATACTTTGAAGGATCTAGAGTTTGAATCTCTAGGGGGTTAGAAACATGCTCTATTAACAGCAGAGATCCTAAATCTTCCCCAATAGTCTGTGAAGACTTTACCTCAGTTAACTCCTCAATTGAAATTGATTCATTGTCACCGAGTTGCCGATCTGCACCTACGTCAGACCCTTTACCCGCAGGATCCAGATATGTTCCATCTGGGGAGGTAGACAATGACCCTTTAGATTGTGCATTTAGGTCAAAGCCTTCTCTCGACGTCTGTGAAGACCCTTGGTTCTTAGAACCTTCAACCAGTGAACCTGACCGTAATATGGTCGGAACACCAGTTGCTTCCGTCAATTCTTCCTTACTTGATTGAGCTATTGGTTCAGATATAGCTTTCGTTAGCATTGCCCAATCAAAATCAGAAAAATCTGTGAAGGGTTCTTTGGATGAGAGAAATGAAGTATCAACAGTTGCCTCGGTTTCTGTTCTTCTCCTTTTAGAGGAAGGCAGAGCTGTTGTTGAAGGGTGTATCTCCTTATGTGGTGCTGCTTTGGCACTATCTCCCTCTACACTCAGGGATGTTTGTTTACTGGGTATAGGAGGGGAAGGAGGTGCGTTTATTGTTTCATTTAGCTCTTCCAAAGGCTCTTCGACCATGGTTAGAGGTTGTGGGTTTGCAACCTCCTGGTCAGGAATGGCCACTGAGGGCTCTGGATCGACATCCATTAGTTGTGGTTCAGGAGCCAGTTCAGGAATATTACCTTCAATTACCTGTTCCCCTGGGGGCAGAAGTGGTAGGGGCACCGTTCTTAGATAATCTGTGAGAACAGTGGGTACCCCTGGAAGATAGTTGTTCTTCCTTTTGAGAGCGGTTATTGCATTGCTCTTCATTCTCATGCACTCCTGGTTGGCTTCACCTTCAAATATCTCCCGTTCATCATCTGTTAAGATATCATTGAGAATTAGCTGTAGGAACCTAGGATAGAAACAAAGCACATCATCAGTTATGCCTATTCTTTCATCCAGTGGTCCCATGCACAGAATGACTTGATCGATCAGTAGCCTTCCTATATTAATATGCCTATTGTTCGCAATGGCAAACCCTATCTTTTGAAGGAATAAGGGAATACCATGCAGATTTGTTAGCTTGGCAGTAAAAACATGGATTAGGGTATGAAAGAAAAAATTCCATGGCTTTGTCAAATAATGCTTAAGGAACTCTCCCACAAAGAAGTTAGGTTGATGACTTCTTATGAGAGTGAAGAAAGCATGTATATCCTCAGTCGTGGGATCCGGAACAAGGTTTTCTGTAGGAAAATGTAGGATTCTATTAAAATCATGTTCCGTCACCCTTATTGTTCTGCCCCCTGGCACAACAAAACTGAAGGACCTTACGTTATTCTCAGTTGTATCCGTGGCGGTTGTGTACAACGCAGTCAATTGATCGATACAAAGGACCACGGGAGTACTCAAAGAATATGCCACTAACGAACGTGTGTTCAAAAACTCTGCCCATGCACGAAACTGTAAGTTCGTAATGGCTTGCAGGTTTTGAAACGAGACATGATTAGTCTTGGTAATAATAAATTCTCCAGCCATTTTAAATTTTCAGAAAATTTAAATAAACCAAAACTATTTTTCCTTTGAATTTAATTAATTATTTTCAATTAATCAAACTCTTGACAAAATTACCCTAAAAACAAAATTACCCCTTTTCACACTAACACAGAAATTCGAACACTAACAAACTTTAGAACCCTTGAATAATACCAACCAATATTCGATTCACAAGTCTAGTTCGATGGTTTCTCAATCAGAAAGTTCCAAAAACTTAAAACAATAAAGTTTTCACGGTTAAAATGAATTTAACAGTGAAACACAGTAAAATGTTAAGCTTTTCTTAGATAAAAATGGAGAAAACTATCGAATGGAGTTCTTGAATGTGTGTGTATCTCTTTGTAAGTATAGAACTCGACAAAAGCTTTTCTTAGATCTGTAAAAACTGAAAAGAAAAAAAACTAAGGCACGTTTATATACTATTGAAACTGACAGGGGTAAAATAGTCTTTCCACAGTTCGATAGATTTTAAATGAACTGTCGATGGATTTTCAGAGGGGCAAAATGGTCATCTATATTCGATGGTTTTCTAAAAACTATCGAAGTATATGAGAATTTTGAATTTGAAACGAATTTCTGAAAAACTATCGAAAGTTACTTCTTTGAAAAACAAAAACTATCGAGGTAATAAATGAAAAAGTATCGAGAATTCATATATTAAATTAAGTGAATTCCATTCGATATATTTTCAGACAACTTTTAAAAAACTATCGAGAATTAAATATAGAATTAATATAAATTCACTTCGATATATTTTTAAAAATATTCTCAAAAACTATCGAGAATTGTTTTCGATAGATTTTCTTTTCCTTTTCAAAAACTATCGAAAATAAAATTCGATAGATTTATCTATGTACTTGAAAAACTATCGAATTTCCTAAATTCGATATTTTTTGCTTCTGATTCAATTTCTAAAAACTGTTCTGTTTTAAAAATCAAACCGTTTTATTTCCTGTCAAGTTTTAATTCGAATAAATCTTTTCAAATTTACCAAAATCAATTCTTAACTAGAAAATTCACAATTTTCTTAGAATAAAATCAACTAAATATCATTAACTGATATTAATCAATTAAAATCCAATAAATTATGCTGCATTAATCTACAATGTTAAAAACAAAGTAAATTAATTCAAATTAAATAGATGCTTAAATATTTAGAACAAATATCAGCACCTAAATAATTTTTAGAATTAATAACTAATTAAATGCCAGAAGATATATCATCCATAATTATGACATAAAATTAGTACAATAATCCTAATTACGAGAATTGCTCCTGAAAATAAATTCACGAGTCCTAAGGATATGGAAATTCTTAAACTCGTGTATTCACTAGGACTATCTGCAGTTACTGACTTCTAATCAAAATCAATTAGAAAGATTTAACATCCCAAGTTCACCAACCAGCTTTGAAAAAGTGGATTCATCAAGCGGTTTAGTAAAGATGTCTGCAATTTGATCCTCTGTGGGTACAAAATGTAACTCCATAGTTCCATTCATGACATGCTCTCGGATAAAATGATACCTGATGTCGATGTGCTTCTTCCTCGAGTGTTGCACTGGGTTGTTTGAGATTGCTATGGCACTTGTGTTGTCGCAAAATATTGGAATCTTTGTCAACAAAAGCCCATAGTCACGAAGTTGGTTTCTCATCCACAAGATCTGAGCACAACAGCTACCAGCAGCAATGTATTCAGCCTCAGCTGTTGATGTGGACACTGAATGCTGCTTCTTGCTGTACCAGGAAACTAACCTTCTTCCAAGAAACTTACAGCTTCCTGAAGTACTCTTCCGATCAATCTTACAACCTGCAAAATCAGAGTCTGTGTATCCAATAAGATCAAATGCTGTATCTTTAGGGTACCAAATTCCAAGATTTGGAGTCCCCTTAAGATATCTAAATATTCACTTAACAGCTATTAGATGAGATTCTTTAGGATCAGACTGAAACCTAGCACACAAGAATGTTGTAAACATTATATCTGGTCTACTTGAAGTGAGATAAAGTAATGAGCCTATCATACCTCTGTAGCCTGTGATGTCAACCTTCTTACCAGTTTCATCCTTATCAAGCTTAGTGGAAGTTGGCATAGGAGTCTTTGATGTAGATGAGTCTTCCATTTGATACTTCTTCAGAAGATCTTTAATGTACTTGGACTGACAAATGAATATACCATCTTGTTTTTGATATACTTGCAGTCCAAGAAAGAATGACAATTCACCGATCATGCTCATTTCATAACGACTCTGCATTAACTTAGCAAATCTCTTGCATAGATCATCATTAGTAGAACCAAATATTATGTCATCAACATATACTTGCACCAATATCAAATCATTTTTATGCTTTTTGACAAAGAGAGTTTTGTCTACAACACCTCTTGTAAAATCATTTTCAAGTAAGAATTCAGAGAGAGTGTCATACCATGTCCTTGGAGCTTGTTTGAGTCCGTAGAGAGCTTTGAATAGAAAGTACACAAAGTCTGCCAGTTTTGAATCCTCAAAACCTGGAGGTTGTTCCACATACACTTCTTCTAACTCCCCGTTCAGAAAAGCACTCTTCACATCCATTTGATATACCTTGTAATTGGAATGTGCAGCAAATGCCAGAAACATTCTGATGGCCTCAAGTGTTGCTATTGGTGCATAGGTTGCATCATAATCAATTCCCTCTTCTTGAGAGTAACCTTTAGCAACCAGTCTGGCTTTGTTTCTCGTTACAATGCCATCTTCGTCCAACTTATTTCTGAATACCCATCTTGTTCCAATAACAGATTTTCCCTTAGGCCTGGGTACCAGCTTCCAAACTTTCTGCCTTTCAAACTGATTGAGTTCCTCTTGCATAGCAATCACCCAATATGGATCATCTAGAGCATCTTCAACTTTCTTAGGTTCTGTTTCTGAAAGAAACCTAGAATAGTGACATTCATTTTGTGATGTTCTCCTAGTTCTCACTCCTGTGTCCGGATCACCAATGATCAAGTGAAAGGGATGATCTCTATTCCATACCCTTTGTCTTGGCAGATGCGATCTTGATGATTCTCCTTGTTCTAGATGTTGTGGAGTGTGACTAGTTGATCCTTCTCCTGCTCCCCCTGAGTTGTTGACGATTTGATCTGATGATTCTATAGACTGACTAGTGGATCCTGTAGAATTTTGAGGATCTCCACTTTGGTCACCACTTTGTCCAGAATCATTATCATTATGATTATTATTAATAACTGTAACAACTTTAGGTACTTATTCATTGTCAGAGAGATCTCCTGATAGATTTTCAAATACCAAGGATTCAGAGTTCTCTCCAGTTTGCAGGCCTGGTCATTTGGTGTCGTCAAATGTTATATTAAAGCTTTCCAACACCTTCTTATCTTCAATCACATATACCCTGAAAGCCTTAGATTCCAGAGAATAGCCCAGAAAAATGCCTTCATCTGCTTTGGCATCAAACTTGCCAAGATGTTCTCCATCTTTAAGTACAAAGCACTTTGCACCAAACACATGAAAGTACTTCAGTGTTGGTTTCTTGTTGGCCATTAACTCATACGGAGTCTTTTCATGATCTTTGTTGATCAGGGTTCGATTCTGAGTGTAGCAAGCTGTGTTCACTGCTTCAGCCCAAAAGTAAGTGGGAAGTTTTGATTCACTCAACATGGTCCTTGCTGCTTCAACCAAGGTCCTGTTCTTCCTTTCCACTACTCCATTCTGTTGGGGAGTTCTTGGTGCTGAAAATTGTCTTGATATTCCTTTCTCTGAGCAGAAATCATTAAGAACTGCATTCTTGAATTCAGTTTCATTGTCTGATCTGATTGTCCGCACAGGTAGCTTAGCTTCCACTTCTATCTTCTTGATGTGATCAATGATTGTTGTGTTGCTTCATCCTTTGATTGTATGAACAACACCCACGTGTACTTGGAGTAGTCATCCACCATCACCAATGCATATCTTTTTCTTGAAAGTGACATAACATTGACTGGACCAAATAAATCCATATGAATCAGTTGTAATGGTTCAGTAATGCTTGTCATTCCTTTGCTTCCATGTGATGCTTTCTTCGACTTCCCTTTTTCACATGCTTCACATAGTCCCTCCTGATTGAATTCCATCAGGGGCAACCCTCTCACTAACTCTCTCTTTACCAAAGAGTTCATAGTTTTGAAGTTCAGATGTGAGAGCTTCTTGTGCCATAGCCAACTTTGTTCTGAAAATGCCTTTGCATAGAAACATGTAACTTCTCCTTCACTGGTAGAACTTAAGTCAGCTATAAACAAATTTCCTTTTCTCACTCCCAGTAGAGTAAGCTTCTCATCCTTCCTGTTGGTGATCAAGCAATTGTCCTTTCTGAAATCTACATTGTAGCCTTTATCACAGAACTGACTGATACTTAGAAGATTGTGCTTTAATCCTTCAACAAGAGAGATGTTTTCAATGATGACATTTCCAGCTTTCAATTTACCATATCCCGTAGTGAATCCTTTGTTGTCATCTCCAAAGGTTACAATCGGGCCAGTCTTCTTAACCACCTCTGTAAGCAGGGACTCTTCACCTGTCATGTGTCTAGAACAACCACTATCTAGAATCCACACAACCTTAGAGCTTTTAACCTTACCCTACAATCACAGATTGATTAAGCGGACTTTGGTACCCAAAATTGTTTGGGTCCTGAAGGTTTAGATAATTTAACAGGAGTAACATTCAATTTAGTCTTACCCTGTTTGATATTCATAGTATCTGTGGATTTAACATTAATAGTGCTTTTGCTACTATCATTCATCAACTTAAAATAAGCATGCATGATGTTGTACTTACATAGCAAACACTCTTTCTTTCCACAAGGTTCATGAAGATCAGGAATGTCAGGCATGTTATGCATTTCAGAAGTATTAGTAGTTTCTACTTTAACCTTTTTACATGCATGTGTAAGGTGTCCAGCAGAATTACAAATAGCGCACAACTTCCTAGATGCAATGGGAGAATATGGAACCATTTCCTGATTAACAATCTTCTTCTTCCCATTCCTGTTCTTTTTAGCATTACTAACTAAGTTACCTACTTCAGTTTTAGGTAAATCAGGTTTAGGTAATTCAGTTTTTACTGATTTCCTAGGTAACTTAGTCTTTACCTCTTT
Organism: Heracleum sosnowskyi; assembly: GCA_030848705.1. NCBI lineage: Eukaryota > Viridiplantae > Streptophyta > Magnoliopsida > Apiales > Apiaceae > Heracleum > Heracleum sosnowskyi. The sequence continues at coordinate 80,819,034 of CM061238.1, forward strand.
TTCCTTCAACAAATCCTCCTCAAGCAATTCTTGTCTTATGAAAAGGTCATCCTCATGAAAGAGTGGTGGAAAAGTCTTAACAAAAACTGGACAATCAACATTCTTAAGAACATATGGAGTATTCGTTTTGACAACTGAAGGTGTCACAGGGAATTCCACTATCTTCTTACCAACTTTCTTGTCATAGTCAAATCCTATAGAGGTTTTATTCCCTATGGCCTGAGTATCAATGATCTCCTTAGCAATTAGGGCGGAATTCTTAAAAGCATTCAGCTTCAAATCTAAATCTGAAATCTGCTTCCTGAGGATAGTCTCTATCTCATCATTACACTTGACCTTGTTCTCTAAGTACGCGTTCTTTTGCTTAAGATCTTCTAATGTGACAGCTACAAGCTCTAGTTCTTCATTTTTAGATTCTAAATTTTTAATCTTAAGAACTAGTTTAGCATTTTCCATTTCTGATGCTAGCATGCTTGTGTGTACATTAAACAATTCTACACTAAGATCTTGCACAGTTTTCTTGTACTCAGAGTTAGACATATCAATTGTAGTTAAGATAGGTACCTGAGATGATTGTGGTGATTCCTCTGAAGAGTCAGCCATTAGGGCAACATTTACATATTCCTCCTCTTCATCTGAATCAGTATCATCCCAGTATTTTCCCTCTGCTATATAAGCTTTCCCTTTCTGCTTTCCAGAGAATGCCTCCAATTGCCGTTTAAGCTTGGCATTCTCTTTCTTCAACTCATCATAAGAATCCTTCTTTCCATAGACATCTTTCATGTCTCTCGCTTGGCGAGGCTTCCGGCATTCAGTGGCGAAATGCCCTAACTCATTGCAATTGTAGCATCTTGATTTGCTTCTGTCAATCATGCCAGTCTTGTAGCCTCCCTTAAAGCCTGTACTAGGTGCATAATTGCTCTTCTGGAATCTGTTGGTTGAGCCCTTGAACTTGTACTTAGGGTTTCTCTTGAAACGAATATGACTAAACTTTGCAGCTAAGTACGCCATGGTTTTGTTTTCCATTTGCTCAAGCTCTTCTAGGGTGTAGTAATCACTTTCATCAACACCCAGATTCACAGAATCCATTTCTGCTTCTATTATCACCTCCTTTCCAGCTCTAGGGGTTTGAACCTGAATCTCAGAAGTTATTGGTTCATCCACTACAAGTGATGCTGATCTCACAAGTGCATTGTGCTTGCTGTCCACTGTCCCTGATCCGTAGATTATCACTCTCTGTTCCTGTTCCATCTCATAGGTCTTCAACTTGCCATAGATCATCTCTAATGACATCTTTGTGAAGTCAATTCTTTCCCTTATGGATGATGACTTGTGTTCTACATGATGGGGCAGCGTCATCATGAACTTCCTGTTGGATTCTCTCAGTGGATAGGTCTTTCCTTTCATTGCCAATTCATTTAAGAGCTTGGTATATTTCTCAAAGACCTGAGTTATACTTTCTCCTGGAAGAGACCTAAAGGCTTCGTACTGAGAAGTCAGGATGTCCAATCTGTTTTCCTGCACGTCTTCAGTTCCTTCCATTATCAAGTTAATGGTATCCCACATATGTTTCCCGCTTGTACAGTTCATCAACTGATAGCTCATTTCTTTGTCTGCGGAGTCTGCCAATATCAACATCAAACCTGTATCCAATCGAATCAGTTCTTTGTCAGAATCTGTATACTCAGTAATATCCTTAGGTTGGGTGCCTTGAGGAATCCTGCTACCATCAGGAGCTGTAGATTCACTAACTGGTTTCATTGGTACAAACGGTCCGTTTTCTAATATGCCAATATACAACGGATTAGATGCCTTGATAAATAACAACATCTTCATCTTCCACAAACCGAAATCATCTCTAGTAAACGGGGGAACTTTAATACCAGTGGTTGTCTTTGGAGCACTCATGGTTTCTGAAAATTTCAAATTGTTTAAAATTCAAGAAATTCCAATTAAATGAAAATTTTTGAAAGTTAAAAAATTTGCTTCGAATTTTCACGCTACGTTTGATTTTGGTCTCATTCACCGGATCTGATTTGTATATCAATCAAGTAGCTCTGATACCAATTGTTAGGTCCAAAGTATCGTAGAAGGGGGGGGGGGGGTTGAATACGATACTCACAAATAATTCAATTTCGTTCGCGGATAATTCATTCAGTTCTATAACGAAATCAAACACACTAAATCAAACCAAGAGTCGAGGAATATATCGTTTTATAAATATAATCCTCGAAGGGTGCTACAATTTCTAATCCATAGATTAGCTTCAATGAGTTCTAGGTTATTCACAATCAATACAATGATAGAGTTCCAGCAGAATTAATGTTCTTAGTATGTTCTCTCTGGCTTTTCCTCTCTCTCCGTAATTGCTTCTATAGTGAATGAACCTGACCTGAAGAAGACACACTTCCTCTGTTGTAATTGTAGACTTTGATTTTGAAAACCATCGAACCAAACTTGTAGAAACAATCTTGGTCGTTGGATCTTCATCAACTTGAAAAACAAAGAATACTTTTCACCTGCTCCCTATTTAAAAACCATCGAATGGTTTAAATCAATTTACCATTCGATAGTTTTTAATTCAAAACTATCGAGTGCCAAATTGATTTACTTTGTTTTAAATTGAATTACCTTTAACACCATTCGATAGTTTTCTGAAATGAAAAACTATCGAATTCTTTTTCTTGTCTTTTGTCCTTTAGTAATTACTCCTGAGCTCCTTGGTGTTTTAAGTAATAGACTGTATCAATATCTTCTGAGACGCTAAAACAACTTGATCTTTGTAGTGCCGTCAACTAGTGCAACTGGTCTGGTTCACAGATGAATAACACTTGATCAATTCTTCTTCTACGTCTTCAATTCAATGCTGCTGATAAGTCTGTTGTCGTTCTGGTTGCTTCGATTAAATCACTGGAATCCCGTGGTACTTAACCCTAAATCATTCACATACTTCTGTCGTCTTGAAAGTCTTGTTCCTTTTGCTGTCACTGAGGCTTGAACATTTTTCATGAACTTCTTTCCGTGACCTGTTTACGAACTTCAAGAATACATAACGTATTTTGATTTTTTGAGTTTACCTTTTCTTCTTTGATTCTGGATTCCTGTGCTTCTGTTAATATTATTGTATGTCTTGTCCTTTGTTGAGTTGTAGTTATCTCTTTTACATCTTATGTTACATTATGCTTTACACACTCTACATGACCTAATGAAGTTTATCACTGGGACATAATATAAGTCTCTATTGTACTTGTCTTGTAATCATGTACTTAGTTTTACTCTGTATGCTCAATTCTATGATGAGCTTAGTGAATCTCTAGCAACTAGAATGTATATAAGCCATGAAATAATCATCCTGGAAGAAGTTCAATTTGTTCAAGCAGCAGGACAAGAGTGAATAAGGCCATGAAGAAATAAGTTGCAGAAATTTGTCTAAGTCCCTAGATCGTGAAGTCAGAATGAACTATGTCGTGAAGTCCTCAAAAGACCATATCGTGAAGTGTTGAAATCGCATAGTCTAAAATGTACTATGTCATGAATTCCTCAAAGGCCATGTCGTGAAGTGTTGAGATCACATAGTCTGAAATGTACTAGATCGTGAAGTCCTCAAAGGTTATGTCGTGAAGTCTGTAATATGCCATGTCGCATACTCCTAAGATGGTCATATAGCAAAGTCCTCATATAGCAAAGTCATAAATGCTCTATGTCGACAAGTCACAAGATAAGGAGTATACCGGAGTTCACGATATCAACACTTAGGCATTTTACAACAAGACAAATCAAGGTACATAATCAAAGTTTATGGAGACAAATACTGAAGCATCTGTTACGGTTAAGTGGTCCAAAGACAGATGGCAAATCTACAGCATAACTTGGAGAGAAAGAATAGAGACAAGTAGCTAAAGATAAGTGAAAGGACGACAAAAAGCAAGTGGTCCTTCCTGACATAGTTAACCTCTTATGGAAAAACAAGATGGAGTTACAGTTAGGGGTAGCTGTGTAATTAGGTGTGTGCACCAGTTTGTATAGGTCATATATATATATATATATTGTGCACACCCTATAGTTAGCTGTAAGAGATACACATAGAATTATTCAAGCACTCTTTTCTCTGTAAGAAAACAAGACATCACTGTTCTTGTTTAGAAGCCAGAATTTCAGTTGTGAAATTTTGGAAGCTGTAGTATTTGATTTACTATATACAAAGTAGATTAAAGTGATTGTGTGTGTTCTGCTTATTTTATTTCCGCATTCTCTTACATATACAATCAAACACAGATCTAAGCTTCAAGAAACGAAAAACATTCAAACTATCCATTCACCCCCCCCCCCTCTGTCTAGTTTACTGGTGATATTCATTACTAACAAGTGGTATTAGAGCGGGTTGTTGAAACACAAACAATAAAAGATCAAGAATGAGTTCACAGAAACTAAGCAGTATCAAGATTCCTCCCTTTGACAAGGAACATTATAACCTATGGAAAAAGAAGATGATGATGTTCATGAAATCCTCAAACCCCATGTACGTAGACATTCTAAAACATGGTCCCTTCATTCTATAGATTGAGATTCATGAAACAACCGTTGGTACTGAGAAAATACCAAAACATTATGAGCCTAAAGATCCTTCCAAATACACTGATTCTGAAAAAGAGAAAGTTGTTCTCGATGGAAATCTCCAACTCATCATTTGTGAATCCATGGATCTTAGCATGTATGACACTATTGCTCATTGTAGTAGTGCTAAGAAGATGTGGGATCTCATGGAGGTGCTCTGTGAAGGAACTACTGAAGTAAGGAAGAACAAGAAACAAATTCTTGTTTCTCAGTATGAAGCCTTCATGACTCAGCCAAAAGAGGGCATCACTGAAGTGTTTGAAAGGTTCAACAGGTTGATAAATGATCTTAAGCTTTATGACAAACACTATGAAACTGAAGAGCTTAACATGACGTTCTTATTGACTCTTCCAAGCCATTTGGAGCCAAGAATCTCTTCTCTCATGGAAAGAGATCTAACCAAGATTGGCTTTGATGTGCTATATGGAGTGCTGAAAACATATGAACTGGAGCTGTTTCAGAGAAGATCCATTCAGGCAAAACAAGGCATAATGGCTAACACATCATGTGCTCTTATTGCTGATAATCTAGGTCAAAGAATGGAAGCTATTGTAATAACCCCAAATTTTGGACTCAGATAAAATTTTTTGATGAATTGTAAATGTTGATGAATAGTGTATTTGCTGATGAAAAATATTTCAGACCACGCTATATGGAAGACATGGAATGAGTGTTTCGAAGTTATATTAGTGATGTATAAGGAGAATAAGTGAATGTAAACGCGATCAGAATTGGGAGATTCCAACTTTGAATTTTGATCACTATTCATCGGACAATCAAGGATGTATTGATTTGATCGTTTTGAGAAAGTATGTAGAATGAGAAATCCATGATCATATCTTAAACCAAGGTGAGAAATCTATGATCATACGTTAAGCCAAGGTAATGGAAAGATCAAGGAAGTATCTCCTAACATTGGTACAGAGAAACATTTTCAAAATCACTGGAACCTATCGTGAAACAGAAGCGTAACGAATTATGGATTAAACCCTAACCGAAGGGGAAGTATCATATAAGATCATCAAGTGCAACATATAAGAAGATTGATGACACAAATTATGACATAAGCATGATGCATGAGGATGACATACGTGTGACAAGGTGATGACAAGGTGATGAATCACCACCTTGTCACCACTTTCACCACAAAACCACAAGCTATGTGACATGTGTCTTTGGATGAAAAAACTAAATAAATACCACACAAATAGAGTTGCATCCATTAGCATTATTTGACAAAAAGAAAGAAAAAGAAAAGCAAGAAAATACCATCTCCATTTCCATGAAGAACATTCGGCCAAAATAGTACCATCAACCCTTAAAACATTTTGCTACCACTTCCACTTCTCCAAAAATTGCAAGGATGGATTCTAAAGCTTCCATATTTCCAAATTATGGTAATCTCTTAATCCTAGATTCATCCATGGATGATATCATGTTCAAATCTTGATCAAAAGATGAGCATGAAGAGTGTTTTGAATAGTAAACTTATGAATTCTTGAATTGTTCTTGAAGTTTAAGGCTTGTTAAGGATGTTTAAGGATCAAGCAAGGATATATAAGCTCTTGATAGTCTTTACCAAACATCAAGGAAGGTATAAAAATCTCACACCCTTGGTTATACTTTGATGATTATGATTAGTTTGATGATAGTTTGAGATAGTATGGATTAAAGGTTGAATCCTTGGTTATAATGATTGTTTAGTGATTATCTTGATGGTTGAACTAGTAAATGTTTGAATGGAGTTGTTGGTTAAAGATTATGAGTTGTTTAGATGATGAATGAGAAGTATTGATGGTTTGGTTGTGTTAATGGATTGATTTGAGTGTTTTAAACACGGGAATCACGTTTAAGCGTCGTTACCATGTCGGATTTCACCTAGGAAGTTTGGACAGAGACCACGGTTACCTTAGAGGGAATAACCATAAGGTTTCTGACCATTATCATGTAGACTCTATTTTGTAGTTTGTTTTAGCGAAAGAATCGTATCGTTTCTATTTACGGTTTAGGAGAAACGTCCGTTTTAGTGAAAGCGGTTTCAGATAACTAAGTAGTTCACTGCATGAACTTTGAGATAGTGATGAAACCCCTTAAAAATGGAATTGGGTCGAGATATTAAAATGAATACTAGAATGGATAGTCAGTAAAGGAACCTAGGAGGTTTCGTGTTAAAAAGATAAGTTTGTGATTTTATAAAAATGCGGGAACAAAAGTTGCGCGAGTGAAATACCCTTAAGGGGATGGTTAAAAACAATGAGTTAGCAATGGTAAAGTACTTGGGTTTTGAGAATAGAGTTCCACCCAAACTTTTGACTTAAGAGTTTACGGAATGTCATGAGGTTATAAGTGACCAAGAGCAAGACATTTGATGTTCGTTAATAGAACGTTAGTGCTTAAGTTAAATGCACTTTAAATGATTAAGCCAGGGGACTAATAGAGTATTTCCTTGTTTATAGATTTTCCGGCAAGTTCTCGAACCCATAACAACCAAGGACCCGAGGCAAGTTTTCTCATCCCATGCTGTTTTCCATTACTTATATTGATATGCATATGATATTATATCATGCATGCTTTCAAACCTTACATCGTATATAGATGTAATGGTAATAAAAATGTTGAGATATAGTATATGCATATGATAGATGCATGTCTGTTTTCAAACCCTACATCATATAAGTGATGTTGTTGTGATATATTCTACTTTAATGCTGTGAAAAGATTTATAAACTGTTTACGCTTTTGATAAAAAGCTTTATAAGATATAAGGGTTTATATGCTATGTAAATATTAGATATAAACCGAGGTGTTATAGAGGCTCTAAGGGTAGAGCGCTCGTACAGGGATTTTAAAACTTAGACCGGGAGTCAAATTAGTATTTTGGTCTTGATTATACCGTCAGAAGCTGGAGGGTTCCAGAGACAGTTATATTTTAAAAGGTTGATCAAATATTCCAATATAAATATTATTGGATATTTAATGTGAGATATTTAAATAATATTATTAAAAATATTATTTTGAATATTTATTTAATTAAGTGAGGTCTATTATTGTAACTTCAGGTAGAGGTTGTAAATAATAGATGAGATCCTTGATAGTACATTTGAATTGTAATAACAAATGTTACTTTTGTTGCTCATTTCCAAGGCTATAACTTGTGTGTGTGTGCGTAAGTGATTGGGGTCTTTGGAGTTGTATTATTAGGATGTTGTAAGTAATGCAGGTATTGTATAATTGATGGAGCGTGACAACCCAGATTCCTGACCCCGGATCTGGGGGTGTTACAGCTATGAAAGTCAATCAAGCCATGGTTAAAAAGTATGATGTTGAGGACACTGTTGAAGAACCTCAAGTCACCTATGACTTTCCTGAAGAAGATGATTTCTACAGCTTAGATGAACTGGATAAAATGGAGAACAAATCTTTTGCTTACATGGCTAGGAGGTATCCTAACATAAGATTCAAAAGAAAACAGTCATTCAAGTCTAAGGCCCCGTTTGGCATTGCTGTTGCAGACAGCAACAACAGTTTTTTTTCTTCTGAAAAGCAGGTAAAAAAGTGTTTGGTAATTTTTTAAACCGCTTCTCTGAAAAGCGCTTTTGGCTGAAAAGCTGCTTTTAGAGAAAGCAGGTATTCCCATACTTTTGAAAAAAGCTGCTTTTCAGCTTTTGCGGGAAACAACTACTTGTTTCAACAGCAAAACTCACCAAAAACAATAATTTTTTATATCATACCCCAAAACATACACATATCAAAAATATTACCAAACAGTTATCTGATTTTCACAACAACACTTATTTTAACATCACTTTTTTCAACAGCACAACAATTTTTAACAGCAATCTCAAACAGAGCCTAAGTTTAATGCTAGTGGAGCTGGTGGATCAAGTGGTTCAAACAATTTCAACAAATGGAAAAGAACTGTTGGTGCTGCAAAGGGTGGATACAAAACTGGAAGTGTGTATAGATCAAAGATAAGATGCTACAAGTGTAATGAACTTGGGCACTTTGCTACAGAATGCAAGAAGCCCAAACAAGTCAAGAAGGACAAAACATACTTGGAACTTGAAGCAAAGTATGAAACTCTACTCAAGAAACAGCAGGGCAAGGCTTTTATTGCAGAGGGAAAATGCTGGGATGACTCAGATGAAGATGAAGAACAATAGTATGTGTTAGATCAGGATTCAATGATCATCAGGATCTGGACTAACTGATCAAGATTGTTGACGTCATCAGTATTGCACGAGTGTCAGTATCAGGATTGCTATCAGGATTACTATCAGGACTGTGATCAGGATTTATCATCAGGACTGGAAGCTGATCAGGATTACTACTTCTAGTTTGTTTTAGAGTCCAGTTAAAGAAGGAAGTTTATTTTGTCGGTAGCTAGTTTGTAGGAATGCAGCTGTCGGTTAGGATATGTTTCAATATTGTTTGTAATTGATTTTGACTTATCTTGTAATCGATAGAGAAGTTGTGTAGTATATAAACACAGTTTAGGTTTTGATTTTACATCAATCACACACACGAGTATTTTGTAACCTTGAAGCTCTCAAGAACATCAGAATTTCTTGAGAGAGTTTGTAACAGTTTTATATCTGAATTAATAAAGCTGTTATTATTCATATTTGTGTTTAAAGTCGAGAATCTTATACAATTGTATTCAACCCCCTTCTATAATTTTTTATTACTGGGCAACAATTGGTATCAGAGCAAACTGATTTAATTTGAATCAGAAACGATCTAAGATGTCGACAACCAAGCATGAAGATTCCCATCCTGAAGAAAACTGAGTACCCTACATAGAGGGTAAAGATGTTGATGTACCTAGAAGCAATGGATCCTGAATATCTGGACAGGATTCGTGATGGACCATATATCACTACGAGACTTGTTGGACAAACAGATACTATACCTGAACACTACGTGGTCAAGGTAAAAAGTGAGAGGACTCCAGAAGAAAAAGCTGACGTTCTCAGAGATGCTAAGATAAAGAATATCCTGCACAACAGTCTTGATGTTGTCATGTCTAACAGGGTGATTGCATGCAAGTCTGCAAAGGAAATTTGGGACACTTTGGAAACACAATGTCAAGGATCTGCATATGTCAAGAAAAACAGAAGGGCTCTACTGATTCAAGAGTATGAACAATTTGATGTTAGACCTGATGAGAGCCTTACTGACATGTATGATAGATTCCTGACACTCCTTAACAATCTATCTCTAGTTGGCAAAGAATATGTAACTGAAGACTCAAACACCAAGTTTCTGAGGGCTTTGCTAGAAGAATGGGACACTCAAACTTCAATTATTAGGCACCAGTATGATCTAAACACTGTGTCTCTTGATGAGGTATATGGAATGCTAAGCACCTATGATTTTGAGGTTCAACAAAGAAAGAACAAGGAGAGCAGCAAGACAAAGTCTATAGCCTTGAATGTTGAGGCTAAATCAAAAGGAAATGTTGTGGAGGTCTCTAGAAGAAAATCAAGAGTGGTGGAGTCAGATCCTGATGACTCATCATCAGATACTGATGGCAATCCTGATGCCAATACTGGTGATGATTCTACTGACTCAGACATGGAAGAGATGGTTGCTATGATAGTCAGGGGCTTCAAGAAGATGAAGTTCAGGAAGGCTAGAAGACAAGGCAACTTTCAGAAAAAGACCTTCAATGCTGACAAAGACAAGTACATCAAGAAGGACGGCAAAAGTGGCAAATTTGACAAGTCAAAGATAAGGTGCTACAAGTGTATTGGAATGGGGCACTTTGCAACTGAGTGCAAGAAGGCTAAAGCACTCATCACATCAAGCAAGGATTGGATGGACTCTTCCTCAGAATCTGACACTGAGGTGGTCAACTATGCCCTAATGGCCAATACTGATGAAACTGTTGTTCCTGATGAAAAGGTACCAAATACTATTTTTGATTTTGATACTGATAATGCCTCTGAGTTAAGACGTTTTCTAAAGTCATTGCATATTAGCTTTAGAAGTCAAACTGCTGAAAATACTAGGATCTTATTGTTGGGTTTCGGGGCAACAAACGCAGCGAAAAACAGTCGTAAAACAATAAAAATTCTGAAACCCTAACCCTAGGATCCGTGTACAAGACATGGCTGATTATGGAGAAACGAAATCATACCTTAAAGAGCTTTAAAGTTCGGAAAGATGGAGGTCCTTGTTGTAATCACCACACAGCCCTTGTCCAAGATCTGCGTCGCCAAAGTCGTCCACACGAACGCTCGATCGTCCAACGATCAACGGAGTTCGGTACTAGCCGAAAAACTGCCCCTCTCTCTCTCTCTCTCTAGCCTCTCTTAATGCAGAGCTGCTAGGGTTTTCTTTAATTCGAAATTGCAGAAAAAATCATTATCTCAATAATACATCATAATGTATTTATATGAGATAGAGGATTGGGCCAAAACCCTAAATCCGTTTTTGGGCTTCTTAAAACCCAATCTGATTTTTTTTGGTTTTAGTATTAAATTCGAAATTCTATTTAATTAAGACCATCTCAATTAAATGACTAATTTCGAAAATAATCAGTTAATATTAAATTCGAATTCTGATTTAATTAAGACCAACTCAATTAAATAACTAATTTCAAATTTAATCATTTAATTTAAATTCATAATTTAAATTAAAACTCCATTTAAAACGTTCTAAGTGTGTGACCCTTTAGGTTATTATTTCGTTGGCAATAATTTTATTCTTAAATAAAATTATAAACAATGAGCGGCATCTAGTAATACATCATTGCTCCCCAAGAAATAATAATAAATGGTGATCCAATTAAACCTTTCGTGACTAATGTTTCCGTGTAATATAATCCCTTTAACCAAATATTATAGATTAAACTCGAGGCATGTTATTAGTCATCCTCTTCAACATTTAATCCAGGTTTCCTTGATCAATGAGTAGACTATTAAAACAAATCAATATTTGAGCATGGCCATGCATTTTCATAGTCTCACTCAATCAAGAGGCCAATAATATCTCTCCTAATAATAGGAGGGTTAAATCCTATATCTATCATTCATATTTCTCATACGACTCATAATATACCCGATGTCCACTTTTATCATCACCCGGTCAAAGGTAACTTTTAATGTAATCAAAGTATATTAATCCTCGTATAGAAATCTAATGATCTCAAGTCTAAGGATCATTACACCATTATCACTGTGAGCTATTCTAATGACTTTATTACCATGTAGAATCTCACTGTGGGTCTATCCGGTGCCATGTAGAATATTACATGCACCTATGTTCTTGACTTTAGTATCATTATACCTATGACCAATGAGATGTGGTCATTTAGTCAATGAACATACTAATCTTTATGCATCATAATTGTCCTAATTTATAATGCTTAATTAGGGATAATTTAGGAATATAAACACTATTCATATAATCTCATTTTTAAGTCACATACTTAAAGATATAGAATACGTGTTCAATATTCCAAGGACATTTATTACTCTAACATTAATATCGCAGTAAATAAAGACATAATAATTGTTGTCGAATAATCAATAGAACATAATCATTATTAAATAACAAAATAGTGTTTCCCAGAAGTACAATTGTATTGTCTCTAGGGCACTAACACTAACAATCTCCCACTTGCACTAGAGCCAATCACCCATGTATCTAATACCCATGGAACTAGTGTGACATTCGTGCTTCTGCTGCGACAAAGCCTTAGTCAGTGGGTCCGCAACGTTATCATTAGTATGCACTTTACATATATGTATATCCCCTCTATTATTTATTTCTCTAATGAGGTGATATCTCCTAAGTATATGCTTTGCCTTGGAATGAGATCTTGGTTCCTTAGCCTGCGCAATGGCTCCATTATTATCGCAATATAGATCAATTGGGTCTGCGATCGATGGAACCACTCCAAGTCCCGTAATAAAATTCCGAATCCAAACAGCCTCTTTGGCTGCTTCACTGGCTGCAATATACTCAGCTTCCATTGTAGAATCAGCTACTGTTTCTTGCTTTGAACTCTTCCAGCTTACAGCACCTCCATTTAGGCAAAACACAAATCCAGACTGAGACACAGTGTCGTCCTTATCTGTCTGGAAACTAGCATCAGTGTAACCTCTTACAACTAGTTTCTCATCTCCTCCATATATCAAGAAAGAATCTTTAGTCCTCTTAAGGTACTTAAGAATGTTCTTGACAGCTGTCCAGTGACTTTCACCTGGATTAGACTGGTATCTACTCGTCATGCTCAAAGCATACGAGACATCGGGACGAGTACATATCATTGCATACATTATAGAACCAATTGCCGAAGCATATGGTACTTTATTCATACGGTCCTTTTCATCTGATGATTTAGGACAGTTTTCTTTTGAGATCGTTATCCCATGAGACATTGGGACATAGCCCCTTTTAGCCTCTTGCATCCCGAAACGATGCAATATCTTGTCAATGTATGTACTCTGACTTAAGCCGATCATTCTTCTGGGTCTATCTCTATAGATCCTGATCCCTAATATGTAGGATGCATCGCCTAAGTCTTTCATCGAGAAATTATTTCCCAACCAAGTCTTCATAGCCTGTAGAGAAGTAATGTCATTCCCTATTAGAAATATGTCATCTACATATAATACTAGGAATGCCACATGGCTCCCACTAACCTTCTTGTAAACACACGGTTCATCCTCATTTTGTATGAAACCAAACTCTTTGACTGTTTCATCAAAACGAATGTTCCATCTTCTCGAGGCCTGCTTCAACCCATAAATGGATCGTAGTAACTTACAGACCATCCTAGCAAATTTTGGATCGACAAAACCCTCAGGTTGTGTCATGTACACATCCTCTTCTAAGTTCCCATTTAAGAAAGCAGTCTTGACATCCATTTGCCAGATTTCATAGTCATAATAAGCTGCTATTGCAAGCAAAATCCTGATGGATTTGACCATAGCCACCGGTGAGAAAGTTTCATCATAGTCAATGCCATGAATTTGCTTGAAACCTTTCGCCACTAGTCTAGCTTTGTAGGTCTGTAAATTACCATCCATGTCAGTTTTCTTCTTGAAAACCCACTTGCACTCGATGGGTTTTACCCCTTCAGGTGGTTCAACCAAAGTCCATACTTTGTTTTCATACATGGAATCCATCTCAGATTTCATGGCCTCCAGCCATCTCTCAGAATCTGGACTATTCATAGCATCTTTGTAGGTAAGAGGCTCATCATTATCTACAAGCATTACATCGCCATTTTGAGTCAGCAGAAATCCATAATATCTCTCTGGCTCATGACGAATCCTACTAGATCTACGAACGACCTGTGTTTCTTGAGCAATGTTGTCCTCAACATTTTCAGTCACATTCTGCTCATGTTCCAACTCTGGTTCAACATTAATCTGTGGTTCTCGATCCTCATCGAGATCTATTGTCCTCCCACTATTTTTCTTAGAAAGTAATTCTCTTTCAAGAAACACAGCTGTTCGAGCAACAAACACTTTGTTCTCTGAAGGATTATAGAAGTAATACCCTTTTGTTTCATTTGGATATCCCACAAAATTACATTTATCTGATTTTGGTCCTAGCTTGTCTGAGGTTAAACGTTTCACAAACGCTTCGCATCCCCAAATTTTCATAAATGACACGCTATGACGTTTTTCAGTCCATATCTCATATGGTGTCTTTTGAACCGTTTTTGAAGGAACTCGGTTTAGTGTTTGTGCAGCCGTCTCTAGGGCATAGCCCCAGAAACTAATTGGAAGATCCGCTAGACTCATCATCGATCGCACCATGTCCAACAAGGTACGATTTCTCCTTTCAGATACACCATTCCACTGTGGTGTTCCAGGAGGTGTGAGTTGTGATACAATACCACACTCCTTTAAGAAATTCTTAAATTCTAAGCTTAGGTACTCACCTCCACGATCAGATCGTAGGGTTTTAATACTTCCGCCTATTTGCTTTTCCACTTCTGCCTTATACTCTTTGAATTTTTCAAATGATTCGGACTTGTTCTTCAAAAGATACACATATCCGTATCTACTAAAATCATCAGTAAAGGTTATGAAGTAGTAAAAACCACCTCTTGCCATCGTACGCATTGGACCACATACATCACTATGTATAAGCTCTAATCGTTCGGTGGCCCTTTCACCAATTCCGGTAAAAGGAGCTTTAGTCATTTTTCCAATGAGACAAGGTTCGCATTCTTCGTATGATTAAAAATCAAACTTATCCAAGTATCCATCCTTATGTAACTTGGAAATGCGTTTCTCATTTATATGGCCTAAACGACAATGCCAAAGGTATGTTTGATTTGAGTCATTAGCTTTAATACGTTTATTATTTATATTATAGACAGGAGTATCAAGATCTAGAACATATAAACCATTAAATAAACGTGCAACCCCATAGGTAACATTATTCAAACCAAAGGAACAACTATTGTTCTGAATTGTAAAGGAAAAACCTTTCTTGTCCAAACAAGAAACAGAAATAATGTTTCTGCAAATCGCAGGCACGTAAAAACAGTTTTCAAGTTCTAAAATAAGCCCTGTGGGCAATGATAAATTATAAGTCCCTACAGCCAAAGCAGCAACCTTTGCTCCATTGCCAACGCGTAGGTCGACTTCTCCTTTCGCCAAAGTCCTACTCCTTCAAAGTTCCTGCACATTTATACAAATGTGAGAACCACATCCAGTATCTAATACCCATGATGTAGAAGTAGACAAATTGACTTCTATAACATAAATACCTGAATCTGAAATCTTCACAGAATTCATCTTCTTCAAATCCTCCAAGTAAGCATGACAGTTTCTCTTCCAATGACCTGGTTTATTGCAATAGTGACAATCACCTTTTGCAGCACCTTTTGCAGCACCTTTTGTAACACCTCCTGTAGGCTTCAAAGCCTTTTTAAAAGCAGGTTTTGGATGAGCAGATTTAGATCCAATCTTCTTCTTGCCTTTCCTTTTACCCTGTTCTTTGGCATTCCCTTTATTGACCATCATAATGGCGTTAGGGGATGCCTTCTGAATATTGGTCTCAGCAGTTTTCAACATTGCCAACAATTCGGTAGGTGTCTTGTCTATCTCATTCATGATGTAATTCATTACAAACTGAGCATAGTTGCTGTTCAAAGATTGCAAGATTAGATCTATCTGAGTTTCCGTACCGATGGTGGAACCCAGAGTAGCAAGGTACTCCATATATCCAATCATCTTTAGAACATGCGGTGCAACTGGATCACGATCACCCTGTTTGCATGCATACAAGGCTTTGCTTGTATCAAACCTCTCCTGACGAGCCTGTCCTTCAAACATACGTTTAAGGTGCTCAATCATCACATAAGCATCCATATGCTCATGTTGTTTCTGAAGCTCGGGACTCATAGTCGCAAGCATAAGACAGGTAACATCTGTGTCATCATCGATATGTTTCTGATAAACATTCTGTTGATCAACCGATGCACCTTCTGGAAGAGGTTCAGGGCGAGGAATATCAATGACATGGAGCTTTCGCTCTTGCCTGAGGACAATCCTCAAATTCCTTTGCCAGTCGAGGAAGTTTGTTCCTGTCAGCTTGTCCTTCTCAAGGACTGATCGTACAGAGAAGTTATTTGAGTTATGTGCCATTAAATATCTACAATGTTAAAAATGCATAAAATAAGTTAGTCTGCGGATTATATAGATAATGTTCAAGTGATTATTCATATATATTCATAATATATATCACCCACTATTTTATCAAATTAATAGCCATATCTATCAATTCGGAAAAGTTTCTTTAAACCTTTCTAGCGAGCCAAGATCCATATTTCATCATGCTTAAGGTCAGCTTTGGCTTTACTCCAAAAACACAATTATTTAGGTAGACAACTTTCGTCAATTATATCTTATATAACTCTTGGATAGTTTGGTAGAACAACAATTGTACGTATTTATCCAATAAATCTTACCAAACTCCATGCCTCTAAGTTCACAATCCTATTGTGGTAACTTAGTTAAGTCTAACCCAATAGTCTAACAGATAAGTATCACATTTACTTCATCACGCCTTACCACGATAGATTGGAGTGCTTCGCTTTGGCGAACCCACTATTTCTCGATCTAGGTCTTGACGAGTGTTGCTCATTGGAAGGCATCTAAGTGACTTAATATTTTAAATTTAGGGATTTTATTAAAACGACCATGATCCCATCATCAAGAGATTCCCAATTTTTCCTTGAACTAAGTATATCAATTCAAAGTTCATCAATGGTTTGATTTCCAGTCCAGCGGAGGAGTCACAGTGGTCTCACTTAAAATCCACCTTTCTTACAAGCGCTGCTTGTATTTTTGTCAAAATCGCCCCATATCAAAAAATTGAAAATTCACACTTATTTCCGTGTTTCATAAACACATGAATCTCATGTTCGTTTTGTTCAATTTTAAAATCTTGAATCGTTACAGATTTTATCTTGTTTAGCAGGCATGGCATGTGTGATGTATCTAATACATACATTAATACATGATTAATCTAATTAAGTCATGCATCACATTGTATCCTACACATGCAATCATACATCAATATGTAAAGTGCAGTATGTAAACGTGCTTGGTTATGGCCTTTATCCTATATGATCCTTTCGAGCTAATGAAAGGATCAAAGGTCAATCTATGGTGAAAAATATAAATACAATTACATGTCTTCATTCTCCTTGTTCCCTTGAATGCACCTCTTCTTTGATCGTCCTTCAATCTTCAAGTACATTGCATTGAACAATTGAATCCAACCTATACTTATGTACTTACATAATAAAACTCGATTTACATTCGAGGTTAAACAATTACAAGAATGAAGAAAACGACATGCAAGTCGTATTTATAAAACCAAAACCATAAACCATTAAACTACGGGTCTTAAGGCCATAACCAGCACCATGCTCAAATACTCAATTACGAACACAAAAATAATAAAGCGTGGGTCCAGGGGCGGCAGCCCCCGGGCGGGGGTAAGGGGGCGGCAGCCCCCTGGCAGGGTCCAAGGGGCGGCAGCCCCTGGCTGGGATCTTATTGTTGGGTTTCGGGGCAACAAACGCAGCGAAAAACAGTCGTAAAACAATAAAAATTCCGAAACCCTAACCCTAGGATCCGTGTACAAGACATGGCTGATTATGGAGAAACGAAATCATACCTTAAAGAGCTTTAAAGTTCGGAAAGATGGAGGTCCTTGTTGTAATCACCACACAGCCCTTGTCCAAGATCTGCGTCGCCAAAGTCGTCCACACGAACGCTCGATCGTCCAACGATCAACGGAGTTCGGTACTAGCCGAAAAACAGCCCCTCTCTCTCTCTCTCTCTAGCCTCTCTTAATGCAGAGCTGCTAGGGTTTTCTTTAATTCGAAATTGCAGAAAAAATCATTATCTCAATAATACATCATAATGTATTTATATGAGATAGAGGATTGGGCCAAAACCCTAAATCCGTTTTTGGGCTTCTTAAAACCCAATCTGATTTTTTTTTTGGTTTTAGTATTAAATTCGAAATTCTATTCAATTAAGACCATCTCAATTAAATGACTAATTTCGAAAATAATCAGTTAATATTAAATTCGAATTCTGATTTAATTAAGACCAGCTCAATTAAATAACTAATTTCAAATTTAATCATTTAATTTAAATTCATAATTTAAATTAAAACTCCATTTAAAACGTTCTAAGTGTGTGACCCTTTAGGTTATTATTTCGTTGGCAATAATTTTATTCTTAAATAAAATTATAAACAATGAGCGGCATCTAGTAATACATCATTGCTCCCCAAGAAATAATAATAAATGGTGATCCAATTAAACCTTTCGTGACTAATGTTTCCGTGTAATATAATCCCTTTAACCAAATATTATAGATTAAACTCGAGGCATGTTATTAGTCATCCTCTTCAACATTTAATCCAGGTTTCCTTGATCAATGAGTAGACTATTAAAACAAATCAATATTTGAGCATGGCCATGCATTTTCATAGTCTCACTCAATCAAGAGGCCAATAATATCTCTCCTAATAATAGGAGGGTTAAATCCTATATCTATCATTCATATTTCTCATACGACTCATAATATACCCGATGTCCACTTTTATCATCACCCGGTCAAAGGTAACTTTTAATGTAATCAAAGTATATTAATCCTCGTATAGAAATATAATGATCTCAAGTCTAAGGATCATTACACCATTATCACTGTGAGCTATTCTAATGACTTTATTACCATGTAGAATCTCACTGTGGGTCTATCCGGTGCCATGTAGAATATTACATGCACCTATGTTCTTGACTTTAGTATCATTATACCTATGACCAATGAGATGTGGTCATTTAGTCAATGAACATACTAATCTTTATGCATCATAATTGTCCTAATTTATAATGCTTAATTAGGGATAATTTAGGAATATAAACACTATTCATATAATCTCATTTTTAAGTCACATACTTAAAGATATAGAATACGTGTTCAATATTCCAAGGACATTTATTACTCTAACATTAATATCGCAGTAAATAAAGACATAATAATTGTTGTCGAATAATCAATAGAACATAATCATTATTAAATAACAAAATAGTGTTTCCCAGAAGTACAATTGTATTGTCTCTAGGGCACTAACACTAACACTTATCTGAGATGTCTGAACTTAGGAAAATGAATGAGCATCTAGAAGCTGAATTTTCTTTTATGCAAGAAGTACAAAAAGAATGTGATAATGCTAAACACATGCAATTAGAGATGAAATTTATATGTACTGCTTTTGAAAAAGAACTTGAGTATGCTAATGAGAAAATCAGAACCTTGACAGATTCTGGAAGAAAATTTCATGAAATCAATACTTCTAAGAATTGGAAAGAATGTCTAGGATACAAGTCAGATGAAGATAAGAAATTGAAAAAGAAATTTGTTATAGATGAGACAGTAGATCCTATGACCTATAGACATGTTATAGACAAGACCAAATCAAAGATTAAGACTGTTAAATTTGTGTTTGGTAATGATCCCAATTCTACTTTTGAAAAGGGATCTACTTCTGCTCAACCAGTCTCAAATGCTAAGTCTAAACCTGTTAAGAAAAATGTAGGTTTATTGTCTCAGAAACAACTTAAGGAGAAAGTGTGTGAGGTAACAGGTAAACAGAAGTCACCTATTGTCAAAAGAAACTGGAATGGTAAAGTTGGGATTAATAAAGAGAATAATTATAAGTTTATCCCAAATGCACCAAGAAAGTGTTGTTATACATGTGGTAACTCTAATCATCTTGCTATTGATTACAGGAAGAGTAAAAAGAAGGTTACTGAGATTCCTAGGTCTGATATTAGGAATAGATCAGTATTTTATAAACCACGGAAGTCTTGTTTTCACTGTGGCAGTAAATGGCATTCTATTTATACTTGTGAAGAATACCATGATTTGTACTATAACTTTTATGATCCATTGCCTAAGTTTAATAAAAGTGCAAATTCTGGTAAACTTAAGAATGTCAACATGAACCATGCATTTTACAATACTGATAATGACAAAGTAATTCCTGATTGACACAATCCTGTCAGGGATGCTAAAGTCAAAAAGTCTTCTGTTGTTAAATCCAATAAAATGCATGGAAAGAGAACCCAACAAGTGTGGGTTCTTAAATGTTCTGACTAGTTGTTTATTGTCTCATTGCAGGGTAAAAAGAAAAATGTGTTAGTCATGGATAGTGGATGTTCTGTCCACATGACTGGAAACAAAGCCCTGTTATCAGAATATGAGGAGAAAGCTGGCCCAACTTTGTTTTATGGAGATGACAACATTGGACAAACCTTGGGATATGGAAATATAATCATTGGCAATGTCATCATTGAAAAAGTAGCTCTAGTGAAGGGACTAAAACACAACCTGTTGAGTATTAGTCAAATCACTGACATAGGTTATCATGTCAACTTCTATTCCACACATTGTGAAGTAGTCAGCAAAGCATCAGGAAAAGTTGCACTCACTGGCTACAGGCATGGTAACATTTATGAAGCCAACATTCACACCAATACTGATGGCTCCCCTACTAGTCTCATCAGTAAAGCTTCAGTAGATGAAAGTTGGAATTGGCACAAGAAGCATTGTATGCTCCTGATGGACTTTGTGATGCTTGTCAGAAGGCCAAACAGAGAAGGACATCATTCAAGAGTAAATCTGAATCCTCTATTGAAGAACCATATCACATGCTACATCTTGACCTATTTGGACCAGTCAACATTATGTCCATTAGTAAGAAAAGGTACACTCTTGTAATTGTTGATGAATATTCTAGATTCACCTGGGTGTATTTTCTACACAGAAAAGATGAGACTCCAGAAATACTGTTGGACCATGTAAGAATGATTGAGACAGGCACAAAGTACAAAGTCAAGATACTGAGGAGTGATAATGGTACTGAATTCAAGAATTCAAAGATGGAAGAGTTCTGCAAATACAAAGGAATCATACAACAATTCTCTGCTCCTGGCACACCCCAGCAAAATGGAGTAGTTGAAAGAAAGAATAGAACTCTTATTGAAGCTGGCAGAACTATGTTGGAAGAAGTTAAATTGCCTACATATTTCTGGGCAGAAGCAGTCAATACAGCATGCTATACTCAAAATCTCACACTGATAAACAGACATGGTGTAACTCCCTATCAAATGCTCAAGGAGAAGAAACCTAGTTTGAAGCATCTGCATGTGTTTGGCTGTAAATATTTTGTTCTCAAAACTCATCCTGAACAGCTAGGGAAATTTTGAAACAAAGGCTGATGAGGGAATTTTTATTGGTTATCCTGCATCAAGAGCTTTTAGAGTTTTTAACTTGAGAACAAGGACGGTCATGGAGTCAATACATGTATCTTTTGATGATAAGAAAATAACTGGAATCAATGAAGACTCTCATGATAGTTTGGTCTTTAAAAATGAAGCTACCAAGGAACCTGAAAAATAAGAATCAGATACTGATACTTCATCAAATACTGATGGGTCACCAAATCCTGATGACACATCAAATCCTGATGATGCACCAAATACTGATGGTACTATTTCTGATGACACAAATAATGGTGACACTACTAGCAGTGCAAATGTTGAGGGGGAGCAACAACAAACTGCTACTAACTCTGAGTCCACTCAATCATCAGGACAAAATTCTTCAGATACTGATTCAAGTGACAATCCTGATAATCCATCAGGAGGTGACAGCAACAATTCAGGGGGAGCTTCTACTAAAGCAAATTCTTCTAATCAAGACAACACCAATCCAGGGGGAGCATCTACTTCAAGGAATGATAATTGGGGATCCTGATGCAGGTGTTAAAACAAGAAGTGCAACTCATAATGAATGTCTCTATCATAACTTTCTATCCAATGAGGAACCTAAGAAAGTTGAAGATGCACTTAAGGATTCTGATTGGGTTACTGCAATACAAGAAGAGTTGAATGAATTTGAAAGGAATGAAGTCTGGAAACTAGTGCCAAGACCAAAGAATAGGTCAATTGTTGGTACAAAATGGATTTTCAAAAACAAGACTGATTCAGATGGTTTAATTATCAGAAATAAAGCAAGGCTAGTTGCAAAGGGGTATTCTCAACAAGAAGGAATTGACTATGATGAAACTTTTGCTCATGTTGCAAGACTAGAGGCCATCAGGATCTTTCTGGCATATGCAGCTCACAAGAAATTCAAGGTTTTCCAGATGGATGTGAAAAGTGCTTTCTTAAATGGTGAACTGGAGGAAGAAGTTTATGTTGAACAACCTTCTGGCTTCATTGATCCAAAATATCCAAATCATGTCTATAGATTGGATAAGGCACTCTATGGACTAAAACAAGCTCCAAGAGCATGGTATGAAACCTTAGCTCAATTCTTACTGGAAAGTGGATTCAAAAGAGGTACTATTGATAAAACTCTATTTTATTTGAATCATGGTAAGGACTTTCTTTTAGTTCAGATTTATGTTGATGATATCATCTTTGGGTCAACAAACAATAAGCTGTGTGAAAAGTTTTCCAAGCTTATGCAGTCTAGATATCAAATGAGCATGATGGGAGAAATGAGTTACTTTCTTGGTCTCCAAGTTAAACAGACTGATGATGGCATCTTTATCAATCAGTCCAAATATACCAGGAATTTATTGAAAAGGTTTAACATGCAAGATAGTGCAACTGCAAGTGCTCCAATAGCTACAGCTACCAAACTTGATCTTGATCAAGGTACCGAGGTGGATGTAACTCGCTACAGAGGAATGATTGGCTCCTTATTGTATCTTACTGCAAGTAGACCAGATATCATGTTTGCAACATGTTTGTGTGCAAGATTTCAAGCAAAACCTAGGGAACCTCATCTGATAGCAGCCAAAAGAATTTTCAGATATCTCAAAGGCACTCCTTCACTTGGCCTTTGGTATGCAAGAGAATCAGATTTTGGTTTGTGTGGTTACTCAGATGCTGATTTTACAAGATGCAAGATAGACAAGAAAAGTACTTCAGGAAGTTGTCAGGTTTTGGGTGGTAGACTAGTTTCTTGGTTCAGTAAAAAGCAAAAGTCTATCTCTACTTCAACTGCAGAAGCTGAGTACATTGCTGCAGGAATTTTTTGTGCTCAGATAATGTGGATGAGAAATCAGTTGTTAGATTATGGCATGTCATACTCCAAAATCCCTATTTATTGTGATAACCAAAGTGCTATTGCAATGACAGGAAATCCAGTTCAGCATTCTCTTACTAAACACATCAGTATTAGATATCACTTCATAAGAGAACAGGTTCTGGAAGGAACAATTGAACTTCATTTTGTTCCTACTGATCAACAACTAGATGATATATTCACCAAGCCACTGCCTGAAGCTACTTTCAATAAGTTGGTGAATGAACTTGGAATGATGAACTTTGAGAATTTCTGAGGAAAGCTACAAAGAGGAAATCCTGACGACTATCAAATCCTGATGATCATTCAGTAATGTATTTAATTTTGATCAAATCATGATAGGACACAATCTTGACAGGAAGTCAACTGGTCAATCCTGATGAGAAACGTTTGAGTTTTTAGTTGGACAACTATGTGCGCGCGTGTGTCACACTGATAGATATATACACATAGATACACATAAAAAGCGGTGCAGTTATGTTTAATTACGCACGTAATTTGGTCCACTAATTATTTTTTCACGAATCATATTTTGCCACCTGTTATTGAGAGTAATATTTTGTTTTAACAAATTACATTTAATTTTCTAAATTATTGATTACTCTCTCATCATCAGTTTTTCATCTTCTTTCTCTCTCTGTGCTCAAGAACCCTAATTTCTAAATTTCAATTCTCAAGTTTTCTATATTGTTTCAATGATGTCTTCATCATTCATGAACAAACAAACAGTAATTAGTGGTATTACTTTTGCCACTAATAATTTTGTGGCTGTTTTAGACCATCAGGAATTACCAAATGAGTTCCATATTATTCAAGATTTTCTTGCTTCAAGTCCTTTGAAGTATGCTCTAACAGAACCTGCAAGTATTTCTTTTAAGTCGGTGATGCAGGTGTGGAACACAGTTATTTTTTGTAAAGGCCCGTCAGGAACTGTTTTGATGCAGTTTAAATTCAATGGTGTCATTCATCATGTCACTCCTGTTGTTATAGAAGAGGCACTGCATTTGCCAATTCTGGGTGGCCAAGTTCCTGGCCCAAGCATCCAACCCAAACAGCTTAAACACTCTACAACCACCTCTACTATCTCTCAAAAGACTGTAGTTGTAAAATCAAAGAAATCAGCTAGATCTGATGTGTCTGGAAGGCAATCAGGATCAAATGATTTCTCATCTACACCACTCACCAAACAGAAGAAACAAAGGGGTGTACAAGGGGTCCTGGTGAAGACAACTGATAAGGTTGAGGAGGTTTCTGTTAAAAGAAAGTTAGTTCTAAGGGATGATTCTGATTCTGAGGATGGTATGTCATTATCCTCTAAGTTTAAGATGAACAAGGAAGTTGTTGATACTGTTAGTGAAGCTGTGGCACCAACTACAAAGCCATAGAAGAAAAGGAAATTGATCAAAAGCAGGTATCATATTCCTTTGAAGAAACAGGATACTGATGTTCAGACCACTTCAATTCCTGATGAGAAATCAAATCCTGATGCTCAAGCAAATCCTGACGTTGGTAGTCTTGATGCAGCACCAAGCAAGATTGTCTCTATCTCTGATTCTCCCGCCTCTCCAGCTAAAAGAATTGTTGAAATTTCATGGGAGAAGGTTGTTGAGACTGCTTCCAAACTTGGGTTTACACATCCATTGCAGAAAAAGAGGAAGGCAGAAGAGAAAGTTTTTCAGAGACAGAAGAAACTGAAGGGATCTAGCCCACAAGAACCTGAACCTCAAAGTGGTTCAGCAGACACTGATGATCCAGCCACACAAGAACCATTTACTCAAAGTGTGAGTGAAGGCCTAGCTGAAGGAATGGTCACACAAGAACAATTTTCTCAAATGGAGAATGAAGACATTTATATTCCTGCCCCACAAGAACCATCCTCTCAAAGTGAGGATGCAGGCAAATCAGCTACAGTTTCTAAGGAGTTTCCTGACAATGCTCAAGGGACTTCTACTATTCCTGAAATGGAAATTTTGGCCGAGGACAATTTCAATGAGGGAAGCACACAAGAACCTCCAACTCAAAGTGTTGAAGCAGCTTCTGAACCTCAGGCTCCACAAGAACCATTGGTAGCAAATACTGATGCATGCCAATCAAATCCTGACAGTGTTGCTCCTGACACTAGTGGTGCTCCTGATGCTGAGCCAATCCTGATACAACCACTAAGCTCAAGGCCAATGACATCTCCTATCCCAGAGTCACAGGATAAACTAAAAGGTGTTGTTCCTGATTCTAATAATAATGATGATTCTGCTGATGATAGTGATAGTGATGCTGATGATGATGTTGAGAAGGATCAGCTTATTACATCAATAAAATCTAGTCTTGGAACTAATTTTGGTTCTTCAAGCACCTTCATGGCTGGCAAGGCAACTATAGGAAAAGATTCTAGACAAGACTTTTCTGGTCCTTCTAACATTGATCCTGCTGAACAGCTAAGAAGACATGAATGGGATAATGATTGGTACAGGTCTGATGATCCTGTCAGTTACTCATGTGCTCTACACCATGCTTCTTATGCTGCAAGTCTAATTGAGAATGAGGATGTAAGGAATCACTTAAAGGCTACAACTCTTTATCTAAGAGCCTCAAGGATGAAATTGATTCTGTGAAATATGCTACTGAATTGGTGAGGACTGATATTTCCAAGAACTTGAAAAAGGCACCAACTGCTCTTCAATTGAGAGTTATGGAATCTCATGTTAAGTCACTTATTACTGAACAGTCTCACATCAACAACAGAATTGATTCTTTGGATTCCAAGGTAACTGACATTCAAGCCTCTCTTTCCTTGATTTTAAATCTTTTATCAAATCCTGATGCCAAAAAGGGGGAGAAGGTAAGTCAGACAAAATGTACACCTGATCTAGTATTGAGAAAGAATAATGATGATGATCATACTGGACATGATGGTGATGACATGGTATTATGTTAGAAATGAATACCACTAGAAACTAGACAGAGGGGGGGGGGTGAATGGATAGTTTGATGTTTTTCGATTCTTGAAACTCAAGATAAACTGTATATGATTATGCTATGTAGAATATGCGGAATATAAACAACACACACAATCACTTTAATCTACTTTGTATTGAGTAAATTAAATACTACAGCTTTCCGGAAATTCACAACAGAATTTCTGGCTTCTAAACAAGAACAGTTTGTAACTTGTTTTTTCTTACAGAGAAAAGAGTGCTTTTGATAAAACTATGTGTATCTCTCTTACAGCTTTCAGTGGTGTGTGCTCGATATATATTCACCTATACAAACTAGGCACACCACTATTTACACAGTTACCCCTAGCTGAAAGTCCAACTTGTCCTTCCATAAGAGGTTAACTGTGTCAGGAAGGACCACCTGCTTTTCGAAGTCTTTCCCGTTTCTGTAGCTGCTTGTCTCTTATCTTTCTCTCCAAGTTTAGCTGTAGATTTTCCATCTGTTCTTTGGACCACCTTGCCAGAACAAATGCTTCAGTATTTGTCTCTTTTGATTCTTGATTCTGTACCTTGATTTGTCTTATTGTAAACGGCTAAGTGTTGATATCGTGAACTCCACTTCATTCCAGACTTCGCGATGTCCCTTGTGAAGACTATGCGATATGACCTTTGAGGACTTTGCGACATAGGTCATTTTAGGCATAAGTCATTTGAGGACTATGCGACATAAGTCATTTGAGGACTACGCGACATAAGTCATTTGAGGACTATGCAACATAAGTCATTTGAGAACTTCACAATCTAGGCATCTTTGACTTTGCTGACTTCAACACTTCACGACATGAGTCTTGAGGACTTCACGACATAGTACAAAATGGACTATGCGATACAACACTTCTCGACATGGATATTGGTGACTTCACGACATAGCTTTATTCTGACTTTGCTATATAATGCCTTAGACAAATTTCTGCAACTTATTTCTTCAGGGCCTTATTCATCTCTATCCTGCTGTATGAACAAATCTGAACTTCTACCAGGACAATTATTTAATGGCCTATATACATTCTAGTTGCAAGAAGCTTACTAAGCTCATTATAATTCTGAGCATATGTGACGCCCTCCAAACCCGGGGTACAGATTTGAGGAGTCATCCGACCAACGGAACACTATTTAACACATGCATAATATATATAAAGACACAATTACCCCTTGACCAAGACCGCATCCAGATTATGGCAATGAACACAAGCTACTACAATCTTTTATTATTACAATACCAGTTTTATCAGAGTTATTACATCACAACTAAAGTTCAAATCTAGACATTAATCTAGAAAAGCAAAACAACAACTACCCTGCCAATAACAATGACTCGAGGGGCTCTCCTGGCTGCTGGTGAACTATCGGTCACGCTATGCCAACTCATACTCTCGCTTCACTGGAATAGGGTTAGAAAACAACAAGCAAGAGTGAGCCAAAATTGCTCAGCAAACATCAACGAATCATTTCTATCACAGTTGTAAGGATATGAATTTATGATATCAGAATCAACAATATTTAGCTAACACATGCTTTGTATCAATAATGATTGAAGTAAAGAAGTAGAATTTGGCTTATACATTTTATTCAAATCAAAGGTTGTGCTGCTGGCCAGCCACGCATCAACCCCGGACTAGCTCATGTCATAGTCCTCTACTGGATCCCAGGCCAATCTGGGCCTTAAGTTATTCCGACCATAAATATGGCCCGACCAATTACTGGTCCATTTTTAAAAACACATGCCAAATCTATAATAGGGTATAAACAATAACATGCTCAATAAGATAAACTGAATGTATAGTAATTGCAAAAGAGCTTCAACTGTTCAGTATCAACGAAGATCGAGAAAGAATCATGGAGTAATTTCAATGGTACAGTGTACTCATTCAATAAGGAAATCAATATTGGTAATCGTTAATCAATGACCGTAATCGGTAGTCAAGATGGAAGTCAAATAATCAATGGTTGTCAATGATAATCAAAGGATGATAAATAACAACAATAGGTGGTAAACAATAATCAAGTGAATTGGAAATAAGGGTTTCCGATGCAGATCAAATCAAAGAATCAAGAATCTCTAAGGAAATGGAATCAGTTGTCCAAATGCGGTTAAAAGATTGATAATTTGAATTGTTCTGGGGATAACGGTATTCAAGTAATCAAGACAATAATAAATTTTATCACAAGTAAGGGCACAAATACTTGTCTGGTCTAAGCTGCTGTCGGATCGACTCTGCTCACTCTACTTTCCCCTTTCCCTTGCTCCGGGAACTCGATTCTATAATTAAACAACTCATCACAATAAGTCTAACTATTCTCGTTCTACTCTCGACACTTATTCAACCAATAATCACATTTAAACAAGTAACCGGTTACGTATCGGACGTCCGGTATAGTTTACGATATTTAAAACTCAGATATTTGCCCTAGTACGGGCATATACAGACTATAAAACACAACACACAATTAATATGAACCATATAGCACTTATAAACATTTTTAAAACATCATACGGAACTTATTCGAATTTTAATAAGTCATTACTAATTTTTAAATCAAAAATCGGATTTTTAAATCCAATATAAACATTTAAATGAAAATAAATCAATTAATAAAATTAATTGACACTCTTTAAATACTCAAGCTATTTTTAAATAATTAAATAGGCTTGAAAATAATTAAACTGAATTTTTAATTAATTAAATCTAATTAATAATTAATTTTTAAGAATTAATTGATTAAAAGAATTAACCAATTAATTAATAAATTAATTATTAATTAAAAATAATTAAAATAATTAAGTTTAATCAATTTTCGGATTTAAAATAATAAATATAATTTATCAGAATTTTTCTGATATTAAAATATATTTTTAAAATAAAAATATGAATTTTTAAAGTTTTTAAACTATTTTCGAATTAAATTTAAAAATAAAATTCAAAAACAGTTTTCTGAAAATGAATTAGGGTTTTGAAGATTGAAACCGGGTCGAAAAATCGGGTAAACGGGTCGGGAAGAACAATTCCGGGTCGCCAAGAACAACCCACCGGATTCTGGGTTTTCCAGAATCCGGCCGGTCTCCGGCCGCCGGAATTCTTCGATTCCGTCCAAACACAAATCAAACCAGAGGGCTTTTGTTCGCCTTTTTAAGCCAAACAAAACTCACACATCAAAACATCTGTCCATAGCCGGAATCGTGCCCAGAATCCGTTCAAAGAATTCTCCGGCAACGACCTCGGCCGGAAACCCGATCTACCTATTCCGTACATGAAACTCAAAGATTAATATACCAAAATGAAGCTTATAACTCATACAATAAAAGCCCTTTATCAAAAACAATGTCAGATCAATATCAAGAACGTACGAATCGAAAGAAGAAATCGGGTCAAAACCCGAAATCAAAACCCGACTAAATTGAACATAAACATGAAATTAAAGTATGGATTCTTGCTAATTAGAACCCTAGGAACATGTTAGAAGCAACCAATTGAACGGAGAATCAACAGAATGAAAATCCCCAAATCGAATCAAGAACCCTAGTTATAATTCGAAACTTGTAAAATCAATATAAAATCGAATACTTACCAGATGATGATGAGGTTGGAAGATTCTGAAACTAGATTTTTGGAGCTTTGATTTGAGTATAAGAACTTCAAATTTGGACTTCAATAACACTTAGAACGAATTGATTGAAGATCAAGAACACAAAAATAATTTTTGGGAATTTCGGATTTTTTGAGTAATTGCTGAAGATTTGCTATGAGTTATGAAGTCTGATTTGTCTTTTTATATTTCTGGAAAAATAATATCCCAAATAACATTTTTGGATCGATATTGATTCGTTAGATCGTTTAAAAACCCTAATTAGGTCAAAAACACGTTTTACGAAAAATAAGGGGTTAAAAAGGTTGATGATTATCCAAATTGATATATATCATTATATAACTAATGCTCAAGAATACTAGGGCTATAACAACTTCAATATTGATATAGAACGATAAATCCGTCCCCTTAAGCAATTAGGGTTCGGAACGATTTTTCCTTTTTCGGATCAAAAATTGAAATTGATTTGCAGAATCAAATAGGTAGGGTTAAATAGAATCCCATAACCCTTTCGATAACGATTCGAATACGAAAGACGAAGAATTAAAAATGAATGTACGAAATTTCAACGGGGCCTTGAATTATCAAAACGGCTCAAATTTGAAGAAAATTCCAAATGACGAAATTTTTGAAAGGGGCTTCTGACTCACCATTTAGCACATAATCACACACTAAATATCATATAATAATATTCCAATATTCCAAAATAAATATTTTAGATTAAATATATCATTTAATCAAATAATAAAATTCACGGATATTACATCCTTCCCCCCTTAATAGGATTCTGTCCTCAGAATCAGATCAAGGAAACAACTGGGGATACTTCTCTAACATCTCACTCTCTAACTCCCAGGTAGACTCTTCTACTTTAGGATTCCTCCACAAAACTCTCACTAACGCTACTGTCTTATTCCTTAGTACTTTCTCCTTACGATCCAATATCTGAATCGGTCGTTCTACATATGATAAATCTGCCTGGACCTCTATGGGTTCATACTCTATTACATGATTCGAATCTGGTCGATACTTCTTAAGCATAGATACATGAAATACATTATGAACGTGCTGCATATGCGGTGGCAATGCCAACTCGTAAGCTACTTCGCCCACTTTCTTCAAAATCTCAAACGGCCCAACATATCTCGGACTCAACTTCCCTTTCTTTCCAAACCTAACTAATCCTTTCCATGGTGAAACTTTTAGTAACACTTGCTCTCCTTCTTCGAATCCCACATCCTTTCTGGCTAGATCCGCATACTTTTTCTGTCGGTCTTGAGCTGTTATCAATCTTCTCTGAATCAATTGAACCACTTCTTTTGTTCGTTGTACTAGTTCTGGTCCTATCATTTTCCGTTCACCAACTTCTTCCCAATATACCGGAGATCGACACTTTCGTCCATACAGAGCTTCGTAAGGTGGCATTCCGATGCTCGCGTGAAAACTATTATTATATGAAAATTCCACCAAGGGTAGATGATCGTCCCAACTGCCTTCAAGGTCAAGTGCACATGTCCTAAGCATATCTTCAATAGTCTGAATTGTCCTTTCGCTTTGACCGTCCGTCTGCGGATGATAAGCCGTACTCATTCTCAACTCGGTGCCTAAACACTCTTGAAAACTCCTCCAAAATCTTGAATTGAATCGAGGGTCTCTATCAGACACTATCGATACTAGAACTCCATGTCGTACTACGATTTCTTTTAAGTAAATATGAACTAACTTATCCAGCGAGAATCTCTCGTTAATCGGAAGAAAATGCGCAGATTTCGTCAATCGATCCACGATAACCCAGATGGCATCATGGTTAGCTTTTGTTCTAGGCAATCCTACTACAAAGTCCATCGCAATGTGTTCCCACTTCCATTCGGGAATTTCCAATGGTTGAAGTAATCCACTTGGTCTCTGATGTTCCGCCTTAACTCTTTGACACGTAAAGCATTTACTTACCCATTCCGCAATCTCTCTCTTCATATCTGGCCACCAAAAGTTCGTCTTAAGATCTCGATACATTTTCGTACTCCCTGGATGAATTGAATACTTCGAGTTATGTGCTTCGTGCAAAATCTCACTTTTCAGTTCCGTTACGTTAGGTATCCATATCCGAGAAGCAAATCTCAAGATCCCTTTGTCGTCCGGTTGGCTACATATTTCCTCACCTGTCATTTTACTCACATCATCATTCATAACTCGCTCTTGGCACTTCCGTATCTTCTCCAACAATTCAGGTTGAAACGCCATGGTATAAATCATTTCCGTCGCGTCCTTCGGATTAATTACTTCGATTTCTAACTTCTCAAATTCCTTGTATAACTCTTTGGTCATCATTAGTGTATTTAATCTCTCTTTTCTGCTCAATGCATCTGCTACCACATTTGCCTTGCCGGGATGATAGTTGATAGAAACGTCGTAGTCCTTGATTAGTTCTAACCATCTTCGTTGCCTCATGTTCAGCTCTTTCTGAGTAAAGATATACTTCAAACTTTTGTGATCGGTGTAAATTTCACATCTCTCTCCATACAAGTAGTGTCTCCATATCTTCAAAGCAAACACAATAGCTGCTAACTCCAAATCGTGTGTAGGGTACTTCTGTTCGTGGGGTCTCAACTGTCTTGACGCATAAGCAATCACCTTGTCATGTTGCATAAGTACGCATCCTAATCCTTTGTACGACGCATCACTATAGATTACGAAATGACCTTGATCGTCTGGTAACATCAATACCGGTGCCGTAGTTAGTCTTTTCTTTAACTCTTGGAAGCCTTCTTCGCATTTATCGTTCCATATGAATCGCTCGCTTTTCCTTGTCAGCTTGGTCATTGGAGTAGCTATCTTCGCAAAATCTTGCACAAATCTCCGGTAGTATCCGGCTAATCCCAAGAAACTTCTGACTTCAGTCGGTGTCCTTGGTCTCTCCCAATCTTTCACTGCCTCTATCTTTGCTGGGTCCACTTTGATGCCTTCGTTGCTCACCACGTGTCCTAAGAAATGAACTTCTTTCAACCAGAATTCACACTTGGAAAACTTCGCGTATAGTCTTTCTTGTCTTAACGTTTCTAACACAATTCGCAACTGGTCTGCATGCTCTTCTTCTATCCTTGAGTATATCAAGATGTCGTCGATGAATACCACTACAAACTTGTCCAAATATCTCTTGAAAATCCTGTTCATTAGGTCCATAAAAGCTGCGGGTGCATTCGTTAGTCCAAACGCCATTACTAAGAATTCATAGTGCCCATACCTTGTTCGAAAGGCTGTCTTTGGTATGTCGTCTGGTCTAATCTTCAATTGGTGATATCCTGACCGTAGGTCGATCTTTGAAAAATGTACCGCTCCCTTCAGCTGGTCAAACAGATCATCTATTCGAGGTAACGGATACTTGTTCTTAATGGTCAGCTTGTTCAACTCCCGATAGTCTATACACAATCTCATGCTTCCATCCTTTTTCTTGACAAACAGTACTGGTGCTCCCCACGGTGAAACGCTGGGTCTAATAATTCCTTTTTCTAGCAAATCTTGCAGTTGATCAGCCAATTCCTTCATCTCCACTGGTGCCATTCTGTAAGGGGCCTTAGATACTGGCTCCGCGCCTGGTACTAAGTCTATCGCAAATTCAATCTCTCTATCTGGAGGTAAACCTGGTAATTCTTCCGGAAAAACATCTGGAAACTCATTTACGACTGGAATATCTTCTAACTTAGAAACTTCCTTATCTATATCTATCACATAAGCTAGATACGCCTCACAACCTTGCCTTAATAACCTCTTAGCCTGAATCATCGTCAGGAACCTCTTTCTTTGTTTCTCTCCTCTAAATATTATCTCTTTCTTTTCTAGGGTAATCAAAGTAACCCTCTTATTCTTACAATCAATACTTGCATCATGCTCAGTCAACCAATCCATCCCTAATATCACATCAAATTCACCTAACTTAAAAGGTAACAAGTCAACATAAAAACGATTTCCCAAAATCTCTATCTCACAACGGGGATGATATGAACTGACCGCGATACGATCCTGATTAGCTATCTTTATAGTCAACACTCCACTTAAAGGTTTCATTACGCAATTCAATCTACGAGCAAACGTTTCAGAAATAAAAGACTTCGTCGCTCCCGAATCTATTAACACTTGTGCAGGAATAGAATTTACTAGAAGTGTACCTGCCACCACGTCGGAATCTCTCACTGCTTCTCCCATTGACATATTGTAGGTCCTGGCTAACGGCTGGACGTTAACAACTGGGGGTGCTTCAATTGCCCGAATCATATTGTTCACGGTTGCTGGTGCTCTGCAGTCCTTAATCATGTGACCTGGTTTCTTACACCGATGACACACGATGCCTATCTTGCAATCCCGGGAATAATGTCCCTTCTGATTGCATTTAAAGCATGTGACATTCAATCGATGGCATATCCCTAGATGTCGCTTCCCGCATGTCTTGCATTCTGGTAGTGGGGGTCTAGAAAGTCCCTGCTGACTGCCGGTTAGTAGACGGTTATCTTGTCCTACGTTTCCGGTGTCTGGTTTCCTAAAACTTGTATTCCTTCCGTGCTGAAATCCCAGTTTCTTATTTGCTTGCCCTTGAAAACTTCCCTGCTGTTGTCCCTTATCGGGTATCCCTGCTTTCCTTTTCTTGTTCTCCCTCTCTTTCATGTAAGAATCACTCTCTGTCTCCGCAATCATTGCCTTTTGGACCACCGCTGCATAGGTGTCCAACTCCAATACAGCTAACTTACTACGAATCCAAGACCTCAGTCCCTGCTGGAACCTCTTGGCCTTCTTCTTTTCCGTATCCACATAGGTTGGAACAAACCTTGACAACTCCGTAAACCTTGTTTCATATTGGGGCACTGTCATGCTTCCCTGCTTTAATTCCAAAAACTTCAATTCCATCTGATCTCTCATATAGTCCGGAAAATATCTTTCCAAAAACCACTCTGTAAATCTTGCCCACGTAATCAATCCCTCGGGCTCCATAGCCCTACTCGTTTCCCACCAATAACTAGCCTCATTCTTCAGAAAATAGCTTGCATATTCTGTCTTCTTATCCTCTGTCACCTCTATCAAGGTAAAAGCCTTTTCCATCTCTTTCAACCATGCCTTAGCCTCTACAGGGTCTGCTGATCCTTTAAATTCCGGAGGTTTTGCTGCCTGGAAAGATTTGAACGTAACTGCCGGTGCTGCTTGTTGGTGCTGTTGTTGATGCTGCTGATGCTGATGTTGCTGATGCTGTTGCTGCTGTTCTAAGAGCTGTTGCTGAAATGCACGTTGCTGCTGTGCTAATGCGGCAGTCTGTTGAGTAAGGGTATTTAACAACTGGATTACCATCGGGTCCACGCGGCCCGTGGGAGGTGTATTTTGTTGACCTTCTTGGTCAGAGGTATCAGTTGAACGGGTTTGTCGTCTAGGAGCCATATCGCTGATGAATAACCAATAATTGGCTTAATCAAACAGTTCATATAAGAGAAGGAAGGATCACAATTGATATCTCGAAGGTTTACAGATCTTCTCAACGGTGTATGGATACACTCGTTGCAATAAGTAGAATAACAGTTATGATGCTGGAAATAAATGACAGGGGAATAAATATAGTTCTATAAAAGAGGTTTATCATATATATATAGATAGAGTTAGTACAAGCGTAGAACGCTTCAAAAGAAAATATATCATGGCTGAACCATAACTGCCGACCAGCAATACAACAACAAAAATGCAACAACAACCCGAGGCGTTCCTATAAGCCCGGTGCACTGCTGATTCTACAATATGCATCTATATACTAACTATCTAGAAACCATACATCCATTTCACATCTGTCTGCTACTAATACCTGCTCACAGATCACCTGCTCCTGCCGGCCATAACGGGGGTCCTGAAATCTCTGCAATCTCACTCATCACATAATCCAAAATCTGTCTCATCCCTGCTACTGTCTCTCCCTCTCGACTAGAAGCTAATCCGTGCAATCGAGTCTCAACCAAAGTCCTCGTAACCCTAAACCTCATCTGAATGTCTCTCATCTGATCTCTAAGTCTGTCTCTCTCTCTGACAGCGGCTGCCTCGATCGAACGAATCCTACCCATCTCCATAACCTGTCCATAAAGGTACTCCTTCTCTCTACTCACCCTCTGATACACATGGTGTGGAACTGGTGGCTCACATAACTGATACAAAGGCCCACAAACTGATGCTTGAGACACTGGTGCTGGGGCTACTTGTCGGAGTGGAATAGGACAAGGTATCTGATCTCTCCTGACTACTGGGTCCTGATGCATAGGCTGATATCGCACTGGCCGAGACGGTCCTGCTCTCTCAACGGGTGTAGGTATCTCTGCTATCGTATCCTCGGAAGGGTCTGAGTCTGAACTAGAACTAAGGGGCTGCAATTATAACCACATTTAATTACTACGCGTAATATCCCTAGTTGACCTCCTAATATCCTTACGTGAATTCCTAACTCTCTATGTTATCCTGGACCCTAAGTCCTAACTTGTTTCAAATGCCATAACCTGTTGCTCTGATACCAACTGTGACGCCCTCCAAACCCGGGGTACAGATTTGAGGAGTCATCCGACCAACGGAACACTATTTAACACATGCATAATATATATAAAGACACAATTACCCCTTGACCAAGACCGCATCCAGATTATGGCAATGAACACAAGCTACTACAATCTTTTATTATTACAATACCAGTTTTATCAGAGTTATTACATCACAACTAAAGTTCAAATCTAGACATTAATCTAGAAAAGCAAAACAACAACTACCCTGCCAATAACAATGACTCGAGGGGCTCTCCTGGCTGCTGGTGAACTATCGGTCACGCTATGCCAACTCATACTCTCGCTTCACTGGAATAGGGTTAGAAAACAACAAGCAAGAGTGAGCCAAAATTGCTCAGCAAACATCAACGAATCATTTCTATCACAGTTGTAAGGATATGAATTTATGATATCAGAATCAACAATATTTAGCTAACACATGCTTTGTATCAATAATGATTGAAGTAAAGAAGTAGAATTTGGCTTATACATTTTATTCAAATCAAAGGTTGTGCTGCTGGCCAGCCACGCATCAACCCCGGACTAGCTCATGTCATAGTCCTCTACTGGATCCCAGGCCAATCTGGGCCTTAAGTTATTCCGACCATAAATATGGCCCGACCAATTACTGGTCCATTTTTAAAAACACATGCCAAATCTATAATAGGGTATAAACAATAACATGCTCAATAAGATAAACTGAATGTATAGTAATTGCAAAAGAGCTTCAACTGTTCAGTATCAACGAAGATCGAGAAAGAATCATGGAGTAATTTCAATGGTACAGTGTACTCATTCAATAAGGAAATCAATATTGGTAATCGTTAATCAATGACCGTAATCGGTAGTCAAGATGGAAGTCAAATAATCAATGGTTGTCAATGATAATCAAAGGATGATAAATAACAACAATAGGTGGTAAACAATAATCAAGTGAATTGGAAATAAGGGTTTCCGATGCAGATCAAATCAAAGAATCAAGAATCTCTAAGGAAATGGAATCAGTTGTCCAAATGCGGTTAAAAGATTGATAATTTGAATTGTTCTGGGGATAACGGTATTCAAGTAATCAAGACAATAATAAATTTTATCACAAGTAAGGGCACAGATACTTGCCTGGTCTAAGCTGCTGTCGGATCGACTCTGCTCACTCTACTTTCCCCTTTCCCTTGCTCCGGGAACTCGATTTTATAATTAAACAACTCATCACAATAAGTCTAACTATTCTCGTTCTACTCTCGACACTTATTCAACCAATAATCACATTTAAACAAGTAACCGGTTACGTATCGGACGCCCGGTATAGTTTACGATATTTAAAACTCAGATATTTGCCCTAGTACGGGCATATACAGACTATAAAACACAACACACAATTAATATGAACCATATAGCACTTATAAACATTTTTAAAACATCATACGGAACTTATTCGAATTTTAATAAGTCATTACTAATTTTTAAATCAAAAATCGGATTTTTAAATCCAATATAAACATTTAAATGAAAATAAATCAATTAATAAAATTAATTGACACTCTTTAAATACTCAAGCTATTTTTAAATAATTAAATAGGCTTGAAAATAATTAAACTGAATTTTTAATTAATTAAATCTAATTAATAATTAATTTTTAAGAATTAATTGATTAAAAGAATTAACCAATTAATTAATAAATTAATTATTAATTAAAAATAATTAAAATAATTAAGTTTAATCAATTTTCGGATTTAAAATAATAAATATAATTTATCAGAATTTTTCTGATATTAAAATATATTTTTAAAATAAAAATATGAATTTTTAAAGTTTTTAAACTATTTTCGAATTAAATTTAAAAATAAAATTCAAAAACAGTTTTCTGAAAATGAATTAGGGTTTTGAAGATTGAAACCGGGTCGAAAAATCGGGTAAACGGGTCGGGAAAACAATTCCGGGTCGCCAAGAACAACCCACCGGATTCTGGGTTTTCCAGAATCCGGCCGGTCTCCGGCCGCCGGAATTCTTCGATTCCGTCCAAACACAAATCAAACCAGAGGGCTTTTGTTCGCCTTTTTAAGCCAAACAAAACCCACACATCAAAACATCTGTCCCTAGCCGGAATCGTGCCCAGAATCCGTTCAAAGAATTCTCCGGCAACGACCTCGGCCGGAAACCCGATCTACCTATTCCGTACATGAAACTCAAAGATTAATATACCAAAATGAAGCTTATAACTCATACAATAAAAGCCCTTTATCAAAAACAATGTCAGATCAATATCAAGAACGTACGAATCGAAAGAAGAAATCGGGTCAAAACCCGAAATCAAAACCCGACTAATTTGAACATAAACATGAAATTAAAGCATGGATTCTTGCTAATTAGAACCCTAGGAACATGTTAGAAGCAACCAATTGAACGGAGAATCAACAGAATGAAAATCCCCAAATCGAATCAAGAACCCTAGTTATAATTCGAAACTTGTAAAATCAATATAAAATCGAATACTTACCAGATGATGATGAGGTTGGAAGATTCTGAAACTAGATTTTTGGAGCTTTGATTTGAGTATAAGAACTTCAAATTTGGACTTCAATAACACTTAGAACGAATTGATTGAAGATCAAGAACACAAAAATAATTTTTGGGAATTTCGGATTTTTTGAGTAATTGCTGAAGATTTGCTATGAGTTATGAAGTCTGATTTGTCTTTTTATATTTCTGGAAAAATAATATCCCAAATAACATTTTTGGATCGATATTGATTCGTTAGATCGTTTAAAAACCCTAATTAGGTCAAAAACACGTTTTACGAAAAATAAGGGGTTAAAAAGGTTGATGATTATCCAAATTGATATATATCATTATATAACTAATGCTCAAGAATACTAGGGCTATAACAACTTCAATATTGATATAGAACGATAAATCCGTCCCCTTAAGCAATTAGGGTTCGGAACGATTTTTCCTTTTTCGGATCAAAAATTGAAATTGATTTGCAGAATCAAATAGGTAGGGTTAAATAGAAGCCCATAACCCTTTCGATAACGATTCGAATACGAAAGACGAAGAATTAAAAATGAATGTACGAAATTTCAACGGGGCCTTGAATTATCAAAACGGCTCAAATTTGAAGAAAATTCCAAATGACGAAATTTTTGAAAGGGGCTTCTGACTCACCATTTAGCACATAATCACACACTAAATATCATATAATAATATTCCAATATTCCAAAATAAATATTTTAGATTAAATATATCATTTAATCAAATAATAAAATTCACGGATATTACATCCTTCCCCCCTTAATAGGATTCTGTCCTCAGAATCAGATCAAGGAAACAACTGGGGATACTTCTCTAACATCTCACTCTCTAACTCCCAGGTAGACTCTTCTACTTTAGGATTCCTCCACAAAACTCTCACTAACGCTACTGTCTTATTCCTTAGTACTTTCTCCTTACGATCCAATATCTGAATCGGTCGTTCTACATATGATAAATCTGCCTGGACCTCTATGGGTTCATACTCTATTACATGATTCGAATCTGGTCGATACTTCTTAAGCATAGATACATGAAATACATTATGAACGTGCTGCATATGCGGTGGCAATGCCAACTCGTAAGCTACTTCGCCCACTTTCTTCAAAATCTCAAACGGCCCAACATATCTCGGACTCAACTTCCCTTTCTTTCCAAACCTAACTAATCCTTTCCATGGTGAAACTTTTAGTAACACTTGCTCTCCTTCTTCGAATCCCACATCCTTTCTGGCTAGATCCGCATACTTTTTCTGTCGGTCTTGAGCTGTTATCAATCTTCTCTGAATCAATTGAACCACTTCTTTTGTTCGTTGTACTAGTTCTGGTCCTATCATTTTCCGTTCACCAACTTCTTCCCAATATACCGGAGATCGACACTTTCGTCCATACAGAGCTTCGTAAGGTGGCATTCCGATGCTCGCGTGAAAACTATTATTATATGAAAATTCCACCAAGGGTAGATGATCGTCCCAACTGCCTTCAAGGTCAAGTGCACATGTCCTAAGCATATCTTCAATAGTCTGAATTGTCCTTTCGCTTTGACCGTCCGTCTACGGATGATAAGCCGTACTCATTCTCAACTCGGTGCCTAAACACTCTTGAAAACTCCTCCAAAATCTTGAATTGAATCGAGGGTCTCTATCAGACACTATCGATACTGGAACTCCATGTCGTACTACGATTTCTTTTATGTAAATATGAACTAACTTATCCAGCGAGAATCTCTCGTTAATCGGAAGAAAATGCGCAGATTTCGTCAATCGATCCACGATAACCCAGATGGCATCATGGTTAGCTTTTGTTCTAGGCAATCCTACTACAAAGTCCATCGCAATGTGTTCCCACTTCCATTCGGGAATTTCCAATGGTTGAAGTAATCCACTTGGTCTCTGATGTTCCGCCTTAACTCTTTGACACGTAAAGCATTTACTTACCCATTCCGCAATCTCTCTCTTCATATCTGGCCACCAAAAGTTCGTCTTAAGATCTCGATACATTTTCGTACTCCCTGGATGAATTGAATACTTCGAGTTATGTGCTTCGTGCAAAATCTCACTTTTCAGTTCCGTTACGTTAGGTATCCATATCCGAGAAGCAAATCTCAAGATCCCTTTGTCGTCCGGTTGGCTACATATTTCCTCACCTGTCATTTTACTCACATCATCATTCATAACTCGCTCTTGGCACTTCCGTATCTTCTCCAACAATTCAGGTTGAAACGCCATGGTATAAATCATTTCCGTCGCGTCCTTCGGATTAATTACTTCGATTTCTAACTTCTCAAATTCCTTGTATAACTCTTTGGTCATCATTAGTGTATTTAATCTCTCTTTTCTGCTCAATGCATCTGCTACCACATTTGCCTTGCCGGGATGATAGTTGATAGAAACGTCGTAGTCCTTGATTAGTTCTAACCATCTTCGTTGCCTCATGTTCAGCTCTTTCTGAGTAAAGATATACTTCAAACTTTTGTGATCGGTGTAAATTTCACATCTCTCTCCATACAAGTAGTGTCTCCATATCTTCAAAGCAAACACAATAGCTGCTAACTCCAAATCGTGTGTAGGGTACTTCTGTTCGTGGGGTCTCAACTGTCTTGACGCATAAGCAATCACCTTGTCATGTTGCATAAGTACGCATCCTAATCCTTTGTACGACGCATCACTATAGATTACGAAATGACCTTGATCGTCTGGTAACATCAATACCGGTGCCGTAGTTAGTCTTTTCTTTAACTCTTGGAAGCCTTCTTCGCATTTATCGTTCCATATGAATCGCTCGCTTTTCCTTGTCAGCTTGGTCATTGGAGTAGCTATCTTCGCAAAATCTTGCACAAATCTCCGGTAGTATCCGGCTAATCCCAAGAAACTTCTGACTTCAGTCGGTGTCCTTGGTCTCTCCCAATCTTTCACTGCCTCTATCTTTGCTGGGTCCACTTTAATGCCTTCGCTGCTCACCACGTGTCCTAAGAAATGAACTTCTTTCAACCAGAATTCATACTTGGAAAAGGACAATTACTTTCACTGGAAAGTAAAGATGCATTTACATCTCATGTCTATGGATGAGAGATATGTAGACTGCATTGAGAAAGGTCCACACGTTCCCATGAAGTTTGCATCTAGAGTTGGAGTGCCAGATGATACTCCTGACGTAGAAATTCCAAAACTTGTCTCAGAATGGACTATTGAAGATCTTGCAGAAATCCATAAAGATAAGAGAACCATGAACATTCTGTTTAATGGTTTGGAGCAAGAGATGTTTGATAATGTCATAAACTGTACAACCTCCAAAGAAGTATGGGACACTGTCAGAACACTATGTGAAGGAACTGAGCAAGTAAGGGAGAACAAAATGCAACTCCTTATACAACAATATGAGCACTTTCACTTTAAGGCTGGTGAAACCCTAAATGACACGTTTAGTAGGTTTCAAAAGCTTCTGAATGGATTAAAGTTGTATGGGAGAATCTACCAAACTAAGGACTCAAACCTTAAATTTCTAAGAGCTCTTCCAAAAGAATGGAAGCCTATGACTGTTTCTCTAAGAAACACTCAAGAGTACAAAGATTACACTCTTGAAAGGCTGTATGGAACATTGAAGACTTATGAGCTGGAAATGGAGCAAGATGAGGAAATTGAAAAGGTACAGAAGAAGGGTGGATCCATTGCATTGATTGCATCTGTGAACCAACTGGAAGATGACACTGAAGAAGCTGCAAAGGCCACAACTAGTCGAGCTAGTTGTAGAAGTGATGTCAGCAAGGGTAAAGGTAAGATGACAGAAGAAGAAGAACCAGAACCAGCCAACTTGGATGACTTAGATGAGATTGATGAACACATTGCTTTCCTGTCAAGAAAATTCTCTAAGTTCAAGTTCAAAAGAAACTCAGAAGCAAGGCCACCAAGAAGAGACTTTCAACCTAGCAAAACAAACTGGATTGAAAAGTCTAAATCTAAATGTTTCAATTGTGGAATGCTTGGTCACTTTGCTGGAGACTGCAGAAAGCCCAAGATTGAGAAGAGCAACAGGAAATTTGAGCCTGTTGATTATAAAAAGAAATACTTTGAACTTCTCAAGCAAAAGGAAAAGGCTTTCATGACTCAGGAGTATGATTGGGCTGGTAATGGTGAAGATTCTGATGATGATGTTGAATATGTCAACTTGGCTCTTATGGCTAACAATCATGAGCAGGAAGCAAGCTCCTCAAGCAACCAGGTAACAATTACTAATCTTTCTGAGCTTTCTAAAGAGGAATGCGATAGTGCAGTAAATGAAATGTCTACTGTATTATATAATTTGCGTGTTACTCTTAAATCACTTACCAAAGAGAATTCAAGAATTAAAGAGACTAATTTGCTCTTAAGTGATAGGAATGCAATGTTAGAAGCACAGCTCATTGAATTTGAGAAAATGAGATGTGTTAGTAGGGATGCTAAGAAGGAACTTGAGAACGTGTTACAAAGGGAAGAAATTCTTAAGACACAACTAGAAATAGAACAGAGTGTGATTGCTAAATGGAAAGATGCCAGGAATGTTGCTA
Organism: Heracleum sosnowskyi; assembly: GCA_030848705.1. Classification (NCBI taxonomy): domain Eukaryota; kingdom Viridiplantae; phylum Streptophyta; class Magnoliopsida; order Apiales; family Apiaceae; genus Heracleum; species Heracleum sosnowskyi. The sequence continues at coordinate 80,862,504 of CM061238.1, forward strand.
CCAACATCATTAATGTTCAAGGTATGGAATCTTTCTGTGAACAATCATGGAAAAAGAACAAAGAGAAACTAGGGTATGTTTGTGAAACCTTAGAATCAGAAACAGAGTCAACAAACAACAATGATCATGTGTTGGAGGTTGATATGTCAACGAAATGCAATGTTTCGTTGACACATGAACCATCAACCGATCAGGCTGTTTCGTTGACAGACAAAAGAAAAGAGGAACTCACTAGACTTAATAATAAGTATGGTCCTGTCACCAAGAACTTTGTTCAAGGTGAGTCTAGTAAATCAAAGAAAGTTGAGAAGCCTGTTGAGAGAGCTAATGTAGGTCACTTGTCTAACAAGCAATTGAAAGACAGGGTAGAGAAAGTTCAAGATAAGGCTAAGGGAAATAAAAGGAATAACAGGAATGGCAAAGTAGGAATTAACAAACACAACAATTACACACCTGATAAATATGCTCCTAGAAAGACATGTGTCAATTGTGGAAGTGTTAGTCATCTATCTACTAACTGCAAATCTGTTAAGAAAACTGCTAATGTGAAAATTCCCAAGCCTGCAATGAATAATCTTATGCCTACAATGCCTGTTATGCCTAACATGTTTGCTCCTTGTGCACAATTTCAGAATCCATATGCTAACATATCATTTGTGCCTAATCCATACATGAATATGTTTAGTATGCCACAAATGCCATGGAATATGAATAATATGTGTGTTCCTTCAAATATGCATGCTGTAAATGAAAATGTGAGCAACAATCAGAAATCAACACCAAGAGTAAAAGTTGATTTAAATCAATCTGAGCCCAAGGTGAAAAATGATATAAAAGGAAAAGCAAAGGCTAACAAAACAGGACCCAAGGAAACTTGGGTACCAAAATCGACTTGATTTGGTTCTATTGTGTGCAGGGAGACAAAAGGAATCTTTGGTACTTGGATAGTGGTTGTTCAAGACACATGACTGGTGATTCTACCCTGCTCACAGAGTTTCAGGAAAGAGCTGGCCCTTGTATTGCTTTTGGAGATGACAGCAAAGGCTACACTAAGGGATATGGCTTGATTTCAAAAGAGAATGTCATCATAGATGAAGTTGCATTGGTGGATGGTCTTAAGCACAATTTGCTTAGTATCAGTCAACTTTGTGACAAAGGATTTTTAGTTACTTTTTCTAAAGAAGCCTGTGTTGTTTCTAAAGGAGGAAACAACAATGTGGTAATGACTGGATTCAGAAGAGGGAATGTGTACATTGCTGACTTTAGTAGCACAAGTCCAGACACCATCACTTGTCTTTTCAGCAAAGCAAGCAAGGATGAAAGTTGGCTATGGCACAAGAAATTATCTCATCTGAATTTCAAGGTTATGAATGATTTGGTAAGGAAGGATCTTGCTAGAGGAATTCCACAGGTGGAGTTTTCCAAGGATGGTTTGTGTGATGCCTGTCAAAAAGGGAAACAAAAGAAGGCATCATTCAAAAGCAAGACAGAGTCATCAATTGTCCATCAGCTTGAGTTACTTCATATGGATCTGTTTGGCCCTGTAAATGTCATGTCTATTTCAAAGAAGAAATATTGTCTTGTGATTGTTGATGATTTTTCTAGATTTACTTGGATCTTCTTTTTACATTCTAAAGATGAGGCAAGTGAAATCATTATCAATCACATCAAGATGGTAAACAATCATCCTGACTTGAAAGTAAGAAGGATCAGGAGTGACAATGGGACAGAATTCAAGAATTCAAGCATGAAGATGTTCTGTGAAGAAAATGGTATTATGCATGAGTTTTCAGCAGCAAGGACACCACAGCAAAATGGTGTAGTTGAAAGGAAAAACAGAACACTTATTGAAGCTGCCAGGACAATGCTAGATGAATCAAAGTTACCAACTTACTTTTGGGCTGAGGCAGTTAACACAGCTTGCTTCACTCAGAATATTTCTTTGATTAATCAGGCCAAGGGAATGACCCCTTATCAACTACTCAAAAGAAAGAAGCCACTATTGGATTTTCTTCATGTCTTTGGATGCAAGTGCTTTGTTCTGAGAAATCAAGCTGAGCATTTGGGGAAATTTGAAGCAAAGGCAGATGAAGCAATATTTGTGGGATATGCAGCAGGGAAAGCTTACAGAGTCTATAATCTCAGAACCAACATTGTTATGGAATCTGTACATGTTGTTTTTGATGATCTCAAAATTCAAGGTCTCTGTGATGAAGGTTTCCATGAAAGTCTCTCTTTTGAGAATGAGGAAGGAGATCGAATGAATCATGTTAAGACTACTGAGAAATAGCCTAAAGTTGTTGTATCTAGCACAGATGAGAGCAGCAGTGAAGATGAAATTGCTGCATTAAGATTGAAAAGAATAGCTGCTAGTAGACCAAATGGTCATTTCGTTGACAGTCAAGATGGTGGTTTCGTTGACAGTCAAAATGAGCGTTTCGTTGACAGCCAAAACAGTCATACCGTTGAAGGTCATAGAAATGTCTCAAGAAGTGATCATTTAGGGACAACAAACTCAGGGGGAGTTTCTCAAGGACAAATATCCAATCAAGGCAATCATGATCATGAAGCTATCTCGTCTAGAGCAAATCTACCTCCCTCAAGAAAATGGACTAAAGATCATCCCTTTGAACTTATTATAGGTGATGTTTCTTCAAAAGTCCAAACTAGAAGAGCAACTCAAGAAGAATGTCTATATAGCAGCTTTCTGTCTCAAGATGAGCCAAAGAAAGTTGAGGATGCACTTCTAGATCCAGATTGGGTTTTGGCTATGCAAGAAGAGCTAAACCAATTTGAAAGGAACAATGTTTGGAAGCTGGTGCCCAAGCCTAAGGACAGGAGTGTAATAGGCACAAAATGGGTGTTCAGAAACAAGATGGATGAAAATGGCATAGTCACAAGGAACAAAGCAAGACTAGTTGCAAAAGGCTACTCACAGGAAGAAGGAATTGATTTTGATGAAACATTTGCTCCTGTTGCAAGACTAGAAGCAATAAGGATTTTCCTAGCCTATGCAGCCCATGCCAATTTCAAAGTCTATCAAATGGATGTGAAAAGTGCTTTTCTGAATGGGGAATTGGAAGAGGAGGTCTATGTAAGTCAACCTCCTGGTTTTGAAGATGATGATTTTCCAGAATATGTATACTTCCTCCTCAAAGCACTCTATGGTTTGAAACAAGCACCTAGAGCCTGGTATGACACACTCTCACAGTTTCTTCTTGAGAATCACTTCACTAGAGGTACTGTAGATAAAACTCTTTTTCACAGGATTGTGAATGGCTCTACTATACTTGTTCAAATTTATGTAGATGACATAATCTTTGGGTCTACAGATGTGAAACTTTGTCAAAAGTTTGCCAAGCTTATGCAAAGTAAATATGAAATGAGCATGATGGGAGAATTAACTTACTTTCTTGGTCTTCAAGTGAAGCAAGTTAATGAAGGCATTTTCATTAGTCAAACAAAATATATTCATGATTTATTAAAGAAATTTAACTTAATGGAATGCTCTCCTGCCAAAACTTCCATGCCCACTGCCACCAAACTTGAATTGAATACTAAGGAAAAATCTGTGGACATTTCAAGTTACAGAGGCATGGTAGGCTCACTTTTGTATTTAACAGCTAGTAGACCTGATATTATGTTTGCTACATGTCTATGTGCTAGATTTCAGGCTGATCCTAGGGAATCCCATTTAGTTGCTATTAAAAGGATTTTCAGATATCTCAAGGGAACACCAAACCTTGGCATTTGGTATCCTAGAGAATCTGGTTTTGAACTAATTGGTTATTCAGATGCAGATTATGCAGGATGTAAAATTGACAGGAAAAGCACAACAGGCACCTGTCAATTCTTAGGAAACAAGCTTGTGTCATGGTTCAGCAAGAAACAAAACTCAGTTTCCACCTCCACAGCTGAGGCTGAGTATATTGCAGCTGGAAGTTGTTGTGCACAGATTTTATGGATGAAAAATCAATTACTTGATTATGGATTAAGAGTTGAGAAAATTCCTATTTTCTGTGACAACACTAGTGCCATTGCCATTACTGAGAATCCAGTGCAGCATTCAAGAACCAAGCACATTGACATCAAGTACCATTTCATTAGAGAACATGTTATGAATGGTACTGTGGAGTTACATTTTGTTCCAAGTGAACAACAACTTGCAGACATCTTTACCAAGCCACTTGATGAATCAACATTCTCAAGATTAGTAAGTGAGCTAGGTATGCTAAATTTCTCTTAATTATTTTTGAGATATTTGCAAGTCATAATGCAGCCAGAAATTTGCTATGATTTTCTGTGATTTAATTTTCTCAGGAAAAAGTAAAATTTTGTCTAAGTCAAAATAACTATGCCAACGAAACAAACCATTTCGTTGACATTCTTAGCATTTTTCTGGGTGTTTCGTTGATAGCTCTTTTATGTCAACGAAACACAGCTGTATCAACGAAACAGACGGGACTTTAAGCGCCCAATTCTGATTCGTTGATTTAGCGCTTTTAATCTGAACCGTTGAAAACTGACATGTCTTTTACCACGATCTATGCATACATCCCTGTAAGTATAAATCATGGTAATACTTTAAGAGTAACGGTTATATTTTTAAGCCAATCCAGTAATTTACTTTTATTATTGGACTCATTTTCTGAGAATTTTTGGGGGAGTATTTAAGAAATTCTATTTTCTTTAATTCTTTTTTACCTGCTCTCAAAAATTCCAAAGGCTTTTCTCTTTCTTTCTCTCTCTAACAAGCAACTCAGTTCGAAGCTTTATCTCAATCAACAATGGCACCCATAGTCAAGCTTATGTCTGCTGGAGGGTTCATCTATGAGAAGAACAACTCCATCCCTTTTGTTGCAAAGGAAAACCCGAACAGACTTTTCTTCAAAATGATGGATTTCATGAAGAATTGCAAGTTGAGCTATGCAATGTTCCACTCTACACCAATCTACAATGAAATAATTGAGGAAATTTGGACCTCATGTGAATATAATGGAACAGATTGCACTCTGCAATTCACTCTCCAAGGTAATGAGTACATAGTTAATTCTGATGTTTTGCAAGCATGTTTACATATTCCTGATAATAACTGTGATGCTTTGCCTACTAACACTGAAATAACTACCATGCTAAATTCTATAAACTACTCTTTGCCTACTGATAATCTGGGTAGAATAATTAGGAGAGGTTTGGTTAGGGAATACAGTTATTTAGCTGATGCATTCATTAAGGTCTTTTCTGGAAAGATTAGTAATTTTGATGCATTAACTAACTCTATGTTAATTCTCCTAACCATGCTTCTAAATGATAGATATTACAACTTTAGCACTCAACTTATTTATGAAATTGGTGCTAAGTTGGGTGATAAGGCAAATAGGAAGAAAAATATCTATTATGCAAGGTTTCTGATGATGCTGGCTAATCATGTTAGTCCAGCACCATTAGTTATCTCTAACCCTAATGCCAGGTTTGAGTGCTTTGTACAAGAAAAGAGAGTATTGACAGACATACTGAGGCTGAACTACAATGGTGAGGTTCCAGTGGTGTATCTGCCAATCATTGAGGTAACTACTACTATCCCTGTTAGTATAGCTGTTACTTCTATTGTCTCCTCCAACCTTGTTGCTATGGAGTCTGTAGCTGTGACCCAACAGGCTCCTGCCCCAGCAACTAAATCAAAATCAAAGAAATCCTCCAAGCCAACCTCAGGTGCTTCTCAAAAGGCACCTGTTGTAAAAACTACCACACAACCTAAGGGGAGTGAGTCTGGCGTTGTGAGAGGTGAGGGAAGGGGTGAAAATCAAAGAAACCCCAAGAATAAGGAAGGTGAGGTAAGTGTTTCCCAGCCTAGCCCCATTGTGTCTTCCCAACAAGGCACAATGAGTAAAATGGATTTAAACACAAGTCTAATTGCATCCTCCCAAAAGGATGTGATTATTGAAACAAGCTCTCCACCTAGAGCACAGTCCAAAAGGGTAAGGGACACTTCAAGCCCACAGTCTACATTTTCCCAATACCAAAGGAGAGTGAAGCAAAAGACCAAGGGTTCACAGGGTGCACACACACTGGAAGCAACACTTCCAGTTTCTCAAATTCAGTTTGATGTAACCCCTATTATTTCTCTGGGGTTACAGTCCCACTCTCTAAACATTAATCTTGATTTATCTCCATCCAATTCACCAACTCAATCTTTAGATGTGGATATGATCCATACATCTTTTCCTGATTCTCCAACTCTAATCTTGGAGAAGCCCCACTCTGAAGCTGATGGTCATCACTTATTAAGTGATTTGTTGGGCCATCAACCAAGTTTTTCTGAAACTGCAAGAGAATCTGTGGACCCCAATCTCAAATCAATCACCACAGATTCTACTGTAATTTCACTTTCTCAAAATGCTTTATTGACTTCATCAACGAAACAGCCTCTTTCGTTGACAAGTGTTTCTCCATCAACGGTACCTATACCGTTGACAGTTCAAACTACCATTTCGTTGATAGGTCATTCTACACCTTTTACTGAAAATCAAGTTGTTTCCACAACTAGTGTAGATGACCTGGTGGTAGTTGAGACACTTTTAGGTTTGAAAGGGAGTGAAATTGAGAGGCTGGCTTGCAGCCAGGCAAAAGGAGAGAATGAGAGTGAGAGGCTGGCTATTTCTTCCAGCCAGGCAAAAGGAGAGATTGAGAGTACCATCTTAGTAGGTGAAGGTGAGGGTGTGAGAGGTGTGAGCCATGGGGAGCCCATGATGCAAGAAAAGAGTGGAGAGAGAGAAGAGACTACAGGAGCAATAAGGGTGGAAGCAGCCATTGCTAATGAGTTAATGGAGGTCAGTGAGGGAGAAAGGGAACTTACTTTCCAAGAGCATTATCAACAAACTCTGGATAGTATTTCCCTGGATCCTGAGACCTTTACTCATCCTGTGCCAGCCTATCAAGTTATGGCTCAACAGGGCAATGTGGAGGCAGAAAGGTCACTCAACTTAATTCATACTACTGCATCAATGCAAAGAGCAAAGGATGCCTTGACCAATCTACCTCCAGGAGCTGCAGCAAGTGGAGACTTTGAGTTTTCTGATGATGAGGACAGCTATGGTGATAATCTACCGGTGGCCACCACTTCACAGACTGGGACTTCTGTGGTGCCTCCTACACCAGACTGGCTTTCTCAGGGTATGCATGGAAGAGTCACTCTAGATGCTGCTATCTCAAGGCAGTACAATGAGGCCTATCTAGCTCATGAGTCTGCAACTGCAAGGGACAAGAAATTCTACAAGGCCATCATGGATTCTCTGGAAATTCAAAGGCTACAAATGATGCAGACAAGGATTGAGGCTACAGAAATCAAGGACTCCATTAGCAATCTCAGGGATGCTAACTACAGGATGTTGGATGAAAAGCTCCCTCTTCTCACTGTGTCCAAGATGACCAGGTTTTTCTCTAAGGAACCTGAGGTGGCTACATCCTTGAAAACTCTCTCTACAAGAGTGGACAAGGTGGAAGCTACACTTTCTCAAATGCAGAAGGAACAGGAGAAGCAAACTCAGCTACTCACTCAGCTAGTGGCAGCTCAAGGACTCCCAGTCATCTCTCTTGATGCTAACAAAAAGGGGGAGAATTCTAAGGAGCTAAACATTCAAATCACAAAGGTGTTGGTCCCAGCCATTTCACTGCCACAGGAGCCACTAGCAATGGGGGAGTTTGGAAAGAAGAAAAAGGATAGTATTGACCTGATCCAGGAAGCTTCTATGAGGATGAAACTTGCAGAACAAATCAAAGATCACTGGTCCAACATAGAAGCAAGGTTCAAGAACATTACTGAATCTTCAAAGACAGATCAGCCATCAACAAATGCAATGGTGATTGTACAAATGGAGCCACAGTTCAAGAGCTCTTATGCTATAGAGCCCCTTCAGCATGGAATCTTTCAAGGTTCAAGAAATGAGAAGGGTCAATCTTCATGCTTTAAGAATGTGGATGCAAGAGGGATGTCTCCAATATCACCTGCCAAACCCAAATGCAAGAACATTGAAAGGATATTTTATCCTGCTCCAAAGCCAGATGAGTTCAAAGTCCTAGGGAAGCTGATCATTGAGAGCAAGGAAAGCAATCATCCAAGCATAAGGAATCAAAGGGCCATCATCTACAGGGACAGCAAGGAAATCTGCATTTGGGTTGGTCACCCAAATTTTGCAAAGGCCAAGGCTGAAGAATCTAAAAGGGCAGCAATGCAAGCATTGGCAGTTGCTCAAGCACTTGAAGATGAAGAGACCCTTCAGGAAGAAAAAGCCAAGGATGGAGCTAATGAAGCTGAACCAGCAAGGAAAAGTGTAAGGCAACCAAAGGCTAGAGCTAAGAGGAATCTGAACTTTGAAAAAGAGGACTCTCTGGACACTGCTCAAGCCCCTTCCACAACAAGTGCACATCAAATTCCTATTGATCTACCTATTGGAGGAAAGTTGGCATGTGACCCTGCACACCCTGTCAACTTTCATGATCAACCAATCATGCCAAAGGAGGAGCCTATTGAATTTGATGAAGCCTATTTTCCAAAGTTCCTATTTGAAAAGGATCAACCAATGAAGACAAAGAAAAGGGCTGTCAAGGCAAAGCCAGTATTTGTGAGGAAGCCACAATCTCAGAAACCCCCTACAAATCCAGAGGACTGCATGTACATTGCTGACATCAGGGAAGAATCCAGCTTACATCTTGATTTAAACAACCTGGTGGAAGTAAGGGGCATTGCAGCTTCTCAAAAGTTACCTGAAAGATTGGTTTTCACATACAAGGGTGGTAGAGAACAAATATGGCCTCTCTACAGAATTTTAGGAGAAGACTACCAAACACTACTCACAGTGTTTAGATGCTTGAAGAAAGACTTTGGCTTCACCAAAACAGCCAAGTCTGAGGTGGTCTCCAAGATATGTCAAATAAAGGCTAGCTGGAACAAGCCTGAGGCTCTTCCCAGGATGCTAAGAGTGCCCTCAACAGGAAAGAAGATCCATCTTCAACCTTACTGGATGATGGAATTTAAGGACAAGGACAACTGCAGAAGGTTCTTCAGGATGGAAGACCAGCTGGATAAGGCATCTAATCAAACTCTAAGGTTCATGCAATCCAAGCTTGGTGATCAAGATGAAGAAGAGAAGATCTTTTACAGAAGGCTACAGGTCCAGATTGAGGAGAACAACTCTAGGAGAGGGAAGAAGACTATGCCTCAAAGAAGACCAAGATGAATCATTTGCTCAGTCTAGAGGAGCACATTTGGGCATTAGTCTTGTAAGTCTTGTTTTATGTCTAAAACTTTATGAAGCTCAATGCAATTTTTACTTTTATCATGGGTAATATGTCTGAGTGTTTTTGTTATCATCAAGGCTCTTGATTTATGGCTGTTATTCTATCAGTCATAAATTGGGGGAGATTGTTAGGAATATGTTGTTCTTGATGATAATTGTAAAAACACTTAGTAGATTTTGTATTAAGTTATTTTGTAACTGTCAACGAAATAGCATGCTTTGCAGTGTTTCGTTGACAGGAAGCTCATCAACGGAATGAGTGTTGTAGCAATTGCACTGTACAATACTTCACAGTTTGATATGCATTTGATGTATGTATTAGATAGGTTTCCTAAGTCATGTTGACTAAGTACTAGATAGGCAAAATAGGTTGGTTAATTGTAAGTATATCATGCCTTGTAATTTTGCCTAAGTGAAGACATGTCAACGGTATGAGGATTACTCTATCAACGAAACGAGAGAAACACCATCAACGGAATGAAGAATAAAGCTATCAACGAAACACATCTCCCTGCTATCAACGAATCATTATTGCTTTTCTGAATAGTTGACAAAGTGATAGTGACAGGTTACTGAACAGATCTAAAGGAGATGTGGAAATGTACTTTGCATTGGAAACCATTAAAATGGACATGGGGAATAAGGAAACATCCCAGTTTCCAATTGGGCTCTTGGGAGTGATCATAATAAGCATGAAGACAAAAGCAAGGATCTCCAAGGACCACTGGACAAAGGGATGAAAAGCAAACTATTGGCGGTTATCTTTAGTGTACTTTAGAGTAGCCAAAAATAGTATTGTAAACTTGGAAATATATAACCAAGTGTAGCAGTTAGAAAGAGTAAGAGAAGAAAAACAAATAGTTTGTATTAGCTATCTTTGAGAGCATTCTTCTCTACAACTCTGTAACTGAGCAGCTGTGTACTTTTGTATCACAGATTATTTCCGCAATAAAAACACTTCAGTTGGATCATCAAACAATCCAACTGAATTATTTATATCTTGTGTTTTTGTTTATTCAGTTCAGTTTTATTTTATTAGTGTTTTAAGTTTAAGAAAATATCAAGAATTGTATTCAACCCCCCCTTCTACAATTCTGTTAGGTCATTTGGGAATAACAGCAACACTTGGTTGATTTTAGCATTGTTCTTCATTGTCAAGTCTAAGGGAATTACCAGTTGGCCAATGCTGCTGTCTTGAGATAGACTTTGGAAAATTATTGTCCTTGGATTAGAGATCACTTCAGGCAATCTTTGATATTGGTCTATCTTCAAGTCATCATGTAGTCTTCTGTTGTTCTCCCCATACTTTTCAATCAAATCCAGAATTATTGACAGCTCAGTAAATCTCAGTTTCTCCAGAGTTTGAAATGATAGATGCCACAAGCAGTTGTCCTTGCTCACCATGATAACTTCTCTTAGATGGACATCCTTGATTTTCCTTACTGTCACAGTGAAGTACTTGATACTTTCCTTGATCTTCTCTCTGTAGATCCTTGCATCTTCCTGAGCATTGTTGTAGATGGCTTTTAGAAACTCCAGGAAGGCCTCATCATGATAGATGTTTGAATTGGCAACTTCATGTAGCTTGGCCTCAGTGATGATAGTAGCTTTGACAGGTTTGGCACTTGAAGTTGGTTGAGGAGCTGAAATGTCCTTTGGCATTGTGGATGGGTAAAAGGTGGTTGTGACTGTGCTTCTTTGACCTTGAGCACTGGTGACCTCTACAGAGGGAAGTATGATTGGCTTTATGGTGTCTTCAGTGAGTTTGCCCTTAAGCTTTTGCTGCTTGGCAGGTACTCCCCCTCTCTTTTTCAGAATGACCTCCTTTTCTTTCTCCCCCTTAGGCTTGGAATCAGACAAGATGTCTTGAGCTTCTCCAGGGATAGGAAGGTTCATGTGTCTCATCATTGAAGTCATCATTTGTTGTTGCACCAACAAGATATTAGAAGTGGAGTTGGTTTGATCATCCATCTTAGCATTAAGCTGCTCCAAGGAGTGAGATAGTCCTTTGTTTTCTGCTTTCAGATTAGCTACCTCCCTTTCCAAGTCATCCACCTTGGAGAACAGTTGTTGAGATTTGAAAGAGTTGAGGGATTGGTCTTTGATTTTGGAGAAGTGAAACTTGGAGATGTCAGAGATAGGAACCTCATCAACAAGCTTGTTCCCATATTGATTCTTCCAGAGTACTGTAAGCATGGAGTTATAGTTGATGTTGGCCTGCACCTGATTGTCTAGCTTGGTAGAGAGCTTCTTCATATTATCTGAAACCATAGCTAGGGTGCAGTACATCTTGGTGACATTGGAGGCAGTTTTCTGGACCTCCTTAAGAATGCCATCTACCTTGGGAAAGTCTGAAAGAAAACAGTTCTTGAGCTGAGCAATAGAATGAGCTGTCTCTTCCTGAATGATGGAGATTTCTGACTGAAGACCTTTCCCAAGAAAATGCATAGCTTTAAGTTGGCTCCTGTAGACATCATTGACTGCATCATACATTTCAGCAGGAGAGAGACCTTTGGCATTTGACCCCAAGGCTGTAAGATAGTCCTCCCTGAGAAAAGCTAGAGCCTCCTTGAGCTTTACAGTCCTTTTGCCATCCAGCCAAGCATCCACATTTCCAGCTTGTTGGGCTTCATCCACAATTTTATCTTGTTGTGCTTCAACATCCTCCTTGTGAGTGAGAAGAATAGCCTCATAGTCAGCATTTGGGAGGTTTGCAGTGAGGAGATGTTGAGCAATCCTAGAGATCTCATCAATCTGTGCCACATGAAGATCTTTTAATTCTTCTTCCGTCAATTGTGGTGGCACAGAGGATGATCCTGAAGCCCTGTCATGTTGCACAGGTTTCAGCCATTCAGTAAATGTGGCCTGAGCCAAGTTAGGGCTGGTGCTAGGCACCTCAGGGGGGTTTGATTGATGAGTTTCCTCCAGTCTTGAAATGACTGTGGAGTCTGATGTTGTCCCCATTGAAATGGGATGAGTGACAACATCATCTCCATGTGCCTGTGAAAGCATGTCCATGTCCATAAGGAATGTAGATTTTGGCATAGAGTCTCCAGTAAGAACTGGTGAATCCTCTATGTTTGTGTTGGTGTCATTAGGATATGCCTCAGCATGCATTCCCTGACCAACTGAGTGGGGGTCCTGAGTGGTGAGCACAGTGTCATGCACCATGTCATTTGAAATTGGCTCAATCACAGGAGTGGATTGTGATTGATCAAGAGCAAGATTGTCATTAGAATGACTCTCTTGTGCAGAAGAATTTTTTATGGAAGAATCTGAGAGAGAAGTGGGGTTTAGATTGGATTTTAGCAACTCCCCCTGAGAAATAGGAGGAGTTTCAACAGTGATGTGCTCTCCACTCTGTGTCAGTTCACCCTTATTTCCACTTGGGTCAAGAGTGAGTTCTTGACCCTGTGCAGACTCTTTACAGGTTGCAGTGGGGAGGCTGCTCTTTTCAATGTCAATGCCCTGTTGAGAGGCCATTGACAGTAATAGGTGTACCCCTTTTTCCACATCTGAATCCCGTTGGGAGGATTCAGTGGTAGGTTTGGATTTTGATTTCTTACTTTGTCTGGTGAGAGGTGACTCAGGATTCTCACTTTCTATCTCTACTGATTCATTTATCACTTCTAGGGCTCTCTTCTTAGTCTTCTTTTTAGTAACACCAACCTTTTGAGAGATTGATGCACTTGGCTCCTTAACTTCTGAAGTGGTGTTTGCAGTAGGGTTACTGGATGGGATGGGAAGGCTGGGGTTAGACTGTGTAGCTCCTTCAGTCTTAGCCTCCCCTGTCCAGGAAAGTTCATGGTATATTGGCTTAGCAAGTTGATATGATTCAAATGTGTCCTGCATATGCTTGGTCACACTTAGAATCACATCCACTTGATTCTTTGTGTCCAATGACCCAAATAGAATCTTGGACATGGACTTGGAATAAGCCATTTTGTTTTTATCTATACCCTCTAGTTCATGTATATTAGCATCAAGATAATTTAAAATACATTGAAGGAAATGAGGATAAAAGATTTCATTACCTCTACCACGAACTGTCCTCCCTTGCCTTTGAGCCAATTCCTTGAGGATTATTGCTCCAACGTTTATCTCCTGATTATGGGCTAGGGAATAGGCCAGCTTCACAGCAATGTGACTGATGTGGTCCTATCCTGTCTTCCTGCATAAGAACACCTTTTGGAGTGTATCAAAAAGAAACGACCACTCCCTCCTGACATGCTTCTTGTTCAACTTTGCCATGTCAATTTCATCTGCATACTTGATGAAATCCAAGAAAGCAACCATCTCACCATCACTAGCTTCAGTATCATGACCCTCAACCTTGAACCCCAGGGCCTCGTTAATCTCCTTCTCCCCAAACTGGAAGGACTTTCCCCCAATTGTGCAACTCACTTCCTGAAACGAAGTCCCATCCTCCTTTGCCATTGTTGCAACCAACGCTGTTCTCCAGAACCCTTCCAATACATCGACATACAGAGTGGGGTTAAGGGTCAAGGCTTGGCGGAGGTAGGAGGTGTTTAGGAACCGTACAAAACACTTGTATCTTGGGTTTGCCTCCGCCTCTGAGAGTATTGAGAGTAGGTTTGTTTCTTTGGGAATGGTTAAAGGAATTGAGGATGATACTGTTTGAGATTTGGGTGCCATTTCAAGATTGAGAGTGAAGAAGAGAGTAGAATATTTGAGTTTAGGTTTGATAATTGAGAGTAGAAGACAAGATGAAAAGTTGTGAACAGTTAGAAAACAGTATTTATATGATAGAGACACTGCGATATGGAGTTATGAATATGTACAGACTAATTGTATGTCGTGAAGTCTCAAAATGGCATGTACCGCAAAGTCTTGCAAAGTATATCGCAGAGTCCTGAATTGAACTATGTCGCAAAGTCTTGAGGATAGAAGAATTTGGATGACTTTACGATATAGTGAAAATACCCTGTCTAAAACTCTCTTCTTGAAATTTTAAGTATTTTGTCAGACTTAAATCAAAAATTGAAATAAAATAAATTTAAATCAAAATTCTGTCAAATATGGAGACTTGTCGATATAGTTATTCTAAGTCGCGAAGTCAAAAAATGAACTATGTCGCAAACTCATGAAATGAACTATATCGCAAAGTCTCACAATTTTAACAGTTTGCGATATAAGTCTGTTTGATTTGAACTAAGTCGTGAACTCTCAAGATCACCTATGTAGAGATATCTTAAAAGCTCAAAACTTCTCAGAAAAGTATGATTTGAAAAATATGCAGTAAAATACTGAAATATTTATAAATCATATCTCAGCTAATTTTCACTCCATATGAATAGAGCATTTAAATACAGTGAAAATTTACTGCTGCAATAATTAACTAGCATATTTACTTAGAACAGCTAAATGAAGGATTGAGCATTCCAATTTCACTCACAAGTATGTTGAAAATAGCTTCATTTAGAGGTTTAGTGAATATGTCAGCTAATTGTTTCTCAGTTGGAACATAAGAGACTTCTATGGTACCATTTGTAGCATGTTCCCTAATTAAATGGTACCTGATCTCAATGTGCTTTGTAGTAGAATGATTAACAGGATTGGCAACTATGGATATTGCACTAGTATTGTCACACATCAGAGGAATGTGTTCTAACACTAGTCCATAATCCATTAGTTGATTTCTAATCCAAAGCAATTGAGCACAGCAACTTCCAGCAGCAATATATTCAGCCTCAGCTGTGGATGTTGCTGTGGATTGTTGTTTCTTACTGAACCAGGACACTAACCTTTGACCTAAGAATTGGCAGCTTCCAGAGGTGCTCTTCCTGTCAATCCTGCATACAGCATAATCAGAGTCTGTGTAACCAACCAGGTTGAACCCAGTGCCTTTTGGATACCATAGCCCAAGATTAGGAGTCCCTTTCAGATACCTGAAGATTCTTTTGATAGCCATCATGTTAGATTCCTTGGGATCAGATTGAAATCTTGCACAAAGGCATGTGGCAAACATGATATTAGGCCTGCTAGCTGTGAGATAGAGTAGAGATCCAACCATGCCTCTGTAAACCTTGATGTCTACTCTTTTGCATTTCTTGTCTTCATGAAGCTTGATAGCAGTGGACATGGGAGTTTTTGCAGGGGATGATTCTTCTAAACCATATTTCTTCAAAAGATCTTTGACATACTTTGATTGGTTTATAAAGATGCCATCCTCCTTTTGATGTACTTGTAGACCTAAGAAGTAGGTTAACTCTCCCATCATACTCATCTCATATTTGCTTTGCATCAACTTAGAGAACCTTTCACAGAGTTTTTCATTTGAAGAGCCAAAGATGATATCATCCACATAGATTTGAACTAGAATGATATCATTTCCATGCTTCTTGAAGAATAGAGTTTTATCTATCGTACCCCTGGTAAATTGATGCTCAAGAAGGAATTGAGAAAGAGTTTCATACCAGTCTCTAAGTGCCTGTTTGAGTCCATAGAGTGCCTTGAGCAGTCTATATACAAAGTTTGGGAAGTCTTCATTCTCAAAGCCAGGTGGTTGAGACACATAAACTTCTTCAGCAAGATCACCATTGAGAAATGCACTTTTCACATCCATTTGATACACCTTGAAATCTGAGTGAGCTGCAAAAGCCAAGAATATTCTGATGGCTTCCAGTCTAGCTACAGGTGCAAATGTCTCATCATAGTCAATGCCCTCTTGTTGACAGTATCCTTTGGCAACCAACCTTGCTTTGTTTCTAATCACCACTCCTTCTTCATCAATCTTGTTTCTTAACACCCATTTGGTGTCAATAACATTCTTTCCTTTTGGAGGTGGCACTAGTTCCCATACTTTGTTTTTCTCAAATTGATTCAATTCTTCTTGCATGGCAACAATCCAATCAGAATTCTTCAAAGCTTCTTCAATTACTTTAGGTTCCTCTTGTGATAGAAAGCAGCTATACAGACATGTATTCAGTGTTGCCCTTCTTGTTCTAACTCCCTCACCAGGATCTCCAATGATTTGATCCCTAGTGTGGGCTCTGTCCCATTTCCTTGTGTGACCCTGTTCATTTCCTTGACCTGTTCCAAGCTCATTTTGATTGACAGTTGCATTTCTTCTTCTCCCTATGTGTTTGTGAACCCTTGCACAGGTGTTTGAAGAAGATCATCAACTTCAAGAATTTCATTTTTTGGAACAGTTTGAACAGGTGGTTCATCCTCACTTTCAGAATCCTCAAGATATCCTTGATTTTCAAATCTTAATGGCACACTGTCTTGTTCACTTGTTTCAAGTCCAGGAGTTTTCTTGTCATCAAAGGTAACATCCATGCTTTCCATGACTTTGTGTTGCTCAGGTACAAACACCCTGTATGATGTCCTTTCCAGAGAGTATCCAATGAAAATACCTTCAAATGCCTTAGCATCAAATTTTCCAACATGCTCAGAGGTATCTTTCATCACAAAGCACTTGCTTCCAAACACATGCAGATGCTTGAAGGATGCTCTTTTTCCAGTCATCAATGAGTAAGGAGTTTTGCCAGACTTCTTATTGATCAATGTTCTATTTTTCACATAGCATGTTGTGTTAACAGCATCAACCCAAAAGCTAGTAGGTAGCTTTGCATCCAACAACATTGTCCTTGCAGCTTCAATGAGAGTTCTATTCTTTCTTTCAACTACTCCATTTTGTTGAGGAGTTCTAGGAGCTGAAAATTGTTGAGAAATTCCTTTATCTTTGCAAAACTCATACAATGTTGAATTTCTGAACTCAGTCCCATTATCACTTCTCAAAGTAACTACAGAGGAACCAGTACTTTGTGCTTCTCTATCAACTCTCTTGATATGCTCTATAATAACTTGAGGTGCTTCATCCGTGGAGAATAGGAATTCCACCCAAGTGTATCTTGAATAATCATCAACCATTACTAGAGCATATTTCTTCTTGGAAAGAGACATTACATTCACAGGGCCAAACAGATCCATGTGAATTAGCTGCAGGGGCTTTGAGTTTGTATTGAGCAATTTGTTCTTATGACTTGATCTTTTAATCTTCCCTTTCTGACAAGCTTTACAAGATCCATCTTGCACAAACCCCAAGGCAGGCATATCTCTTATGAGTTCTCTCTTTGTCAGAGAGTTCATTGCCTGAACATTCAAGTGAGACAGTTTCTTGTGCCATATCCAGAATTCTTCATTTGTGGCCTTAGTGTAGAAACAACAAATTTCTCCCTTGTCTGCAGCCTTGAGATTAGCTACAAACAAGCTTCCTTTCTTCACACCAGTTAGAACAACTTCACCACTTCCTCTTTTTGAGATTAGACAATGATCTTCATCAAATTCCACTTTGAAACCCCTGTTGGTGAATTGTCCAATACTCAAGAGGTTATGCTTCAGTCCTTCAACAAATGCTACATCTTCAATAATGACATTTCCAGATTTGACATTGCCATATCCCATGGTATAACCAATGTTGTCATTTCCAAAGGTTACTGATGGGCCAGCCTTTTTCTCAAATTGTGATAGCAGGGCTATATCACCAGTCATGTGACTTGAGCATCCACTGTCCAAGATCCATATGACTCTTTTATTTCTGTTGCCCTGCATTCACAAAGTAACTAAGTTGTTTTTGGTACCCACACTTGGTAGGGTCCAGTTGATTTAGAAACATTTTTGTTAACAATTCTTCTGTCATAAATAGCATTCTTCACAGTATGAGACTTCACTTTTTCTGTGGCTTTGGAGTTTACACTCTTAGGCTCACATGAAGTTTTCACCCTCTCAGCCATGATTGGGGATCCTGTCCTGTGAGTGTGCATATGTGTGTGTGATTCACAAGATTGTGCAGAATCCAGTTTATGCTTAAGAGATAAACAATTAGCAATCACAGTCACATAGCATGTCATGCAGTTTGAATTACCACAGAAAGAATCATGAATAGAATTTAAACCTACAGAATGGTTACTTAGGTTATCAGCTTCAACATTTACTTGCTTATTACACTTATGAGTCAAATGATTAACAGATAGGCATTTTTGACACTGTTTCCTGGGAGCATTTGGCACATAAGCATAGTTGTTACTCTTGTTGACACCTATCTTACCATTTCTGTTTTGTTTCTTTTTCTTAACAACTTCTTTCTTGACTTTAGGACTCTTGACAAGGTTGTCTTTGGTCTCTTTCTGATCAACAAATTTAGGAGAGGAAGAAGTGTCTTTAGCAGCCTCATCTTCTTCAAGAAGTTGTTGTTTGATGATCAATAGTTCTTCCTCAAACTCAACAACACTCTTTTTGAAAATGGGCTTTTCAACACTAGACAGAATGGTTGGGGCATTTTTGTTTGTAAAAGATTCTTTTCCTTTGCCCTTTGCCTTCTTCCTTCCTTTATCATTCTCATAGTCAAAACCAACTCCAACCTTGCAGTCTTCAGTGTGTTCCTTGTGATAGGTTTGAATAAGTTCAGATGAGTTTTTGAAACTTCTTAACTTTAATTCATTTTCAGCAATTTGCTCTCTAAGAGCTTTTTCTATTTGTTCAGCACAAATTACTTTGTTTTTGAGATACTCAATCTCCTTATTCAAACCATCAAGGCTCACAACCATTAACTCAAGCTCCTCATTCTTTTCTGTAAACTCAAGATTTTTAGCAGTTAGCCTATCAATTTCTTCATTAGCAACTAACATGCTAGTATGAATATTAAACATCTCAGTACTCATGTCTTCAACAGTCTGCTTATATTGAAAGGGAGTCATATCAAGAGAAGTAAGAATGGGTACCTGACTTGAAGAATCACCATCATCAGAAAATGCCATCAAGGCATAGTTTGAGTACTCTTGTTCTTCTTCTTCATCAGAGTCATCCCAGCATTTTCCCTCAGCAATAAAAGCTTTACCCTGTTGTTTCTTGAGTAGAGCTTCATACTTGGCTTCAAGCTCTAAGTATGCTTTGTCCTTTTTGACCTGTTTAGGCTTCTTGCACTCTATGGCAAAATGCCCAAGTTCATTGCAGTTATAGCATCTTATTTTGGACCTATCCACACTCCCAGATTTGTATCCTCCTTTAGCAGAACCAACAATCCCTTTTCCTTTGTTGAAAGAGTTTGAGCTACCTGAACCACCAGCATTTCCACTATTGAATTTAGACTTGAATGGCTGCTTCCTCTTAAACCTAATGTTAGGATATCTCCTAGCCATATAAGCAAAAGATTTGTTTTCCATTTTGTCCAGCTCATCTATGCTGTAGAACTCATCATCCTCAGGCAAATCATAAACAACCTGAGTTTTATCACTAGTGTCATCACATTCCAGTTCCTCAATCTTGACTTGACTGACTTTTAGAGATTCCATTCTTTGACCTAGATTGTCAGCAATAAGGGCACAAGAGGTATTGGCCATTAATCCTTTCTTTGCTTGAATAGATCTCTTCTGAAACAGCTCTAGCTCATATGTCTTCAAAACACCATACAACACATCAAAACCAATCTTTGTTAGATCTCTTTCTTTAAGGGAAGAGATACTTGGTTCCAAGTGATCTGGAAGAGTTAGTAAGAACTTCATGTTGAGCTCCTCTGTCTCATAGTGTTTGTCATAGAGTTTGAGTTCATTTATCAGCTTGTTGAACCTCTCAAACACTTATGTGATTCCCTCCTTTGGTTGAGCCATGAATGCTTCATAATGTGAGACCAGAATCTGCTTTTTGTTCTTCCTTACCTCAGAAGTTCCTTCACATAGCACTTCTATGAGATCCCACAGTTTCTTTGCACTACTACAGTGAGCAACAGTGCCATACATGTTGAAATCCATAGATTCACAGATGATAAGTTGGAGATGTCCATCCAGTGCTATTTTCTCCTTTTCAGGATTAGTGTATTTTGAGGGATCTTTAGGAACATGCCTTGCTGGTATTATCTCAGTGCCTACCGTTGTTTCAGCAATCTCAATCATTGGAATAAAGGGACCATGTTTTACAATGTCTAAATACATGGGATTGGAAGCTTTGATGAAAAGTAACATCTTCTTCTTCCATAAGCTGTAGTGCTCCTTGTTGAAGGGAGGAATCTTGATACTGCTTAGTTTCTATGAACTCATTCTTGATCTTTTCCTGTTTGTACGTTAACAGCCTACGCTCTGATACCACTTGTTAGAAATGAATACCACTAGAAACTAGACAGAGGGGGGTGAATGGATAGTTTGATGTTTTTCGATTCTTGAAACTCAAGATAAACTGTATATGATTATGCTATGTAGAATATGCGGAATATAAACAACACACGCAATCACTTTAATCTACTTTGTATTGAGTAAATTAAATACTACAGCTTTCCGGAAATTCACAACAGGATTTCTGGCTTCTAAACAAGAACAGTTTGTAACTTGTTTTTGCTTACAGAGAAAATAGTGCTTTTGATAAAACTATGTGTATCTCTATTACAGCTTTCAGTGGTGTGTGCTCGATATATATTCACCTATACAAACTAGGCACACCATTATTTACACAGTTACCCCTAGCTGAAAGTCCAACTTGTCCTGCCATAAGAGGTTAACTGTGTCAGGAAGGACCACCTGTTTTTCGAAGTCTTTCCCGTTTCTGTAGCTGCTTGTCTCTTATCTTTCTCTCCAAGTTTAGCTGTAGATTTGCCATCTGTTCTTTGGACCACCTTGCCAGAACAAATGCTTCAGTATTTGTCTCTTTTGATTCTTGATTCTGTACCTTGATTTGTCTTATTGTAAACGGCTAAGTGTTGATATCGTGAACTCCACTTCATTCTAGACTTCTCGATGTCCCTTGTGAAGACTATGCGATATGACCTTTGAGGACTTTGCGACATAGGTCATTTTAGGACTATGCGACATAAGTCATTTGAGGACTATGCGACATAAGTCATTTGAGGACTATGCGACATAAGTCATTTGAGGACTACGCGACATAAGTCATTTGAGGACTATGCGACATAAGTCATTTGAGGACTTCACGATCTAGGCATCTTTGACTTTGCTGACTTCAACACTTCACGACATGAGTCTTGAGGACTTCACGACATAGTACAAAATGGACTATGCGATACAGCACTTCTCGACATGGATATTAATGACTTCACGACATAGCTTTATTCTGACTTTGCTATATAATGCCTTAGACAAATTTCTGCAACTTATTTCTTCAGGGCCTTATTCATCTCTATCCTGCTGCATGAAAAAATCTGAACTTCTACCAGGATAATTATTTAATGGCCTATATACATTCTAGTTGCAAGAAGCTTACTAAGCTCATTATAATTCTGAGCATACATGATCAAGCTAATGTTCATGAGAACAAGACAAGTACATAGAGAGACCTATACTATATCCCAGTGATAGAATTCACTAGGTCATGTAGTGTGACATAGTCACATAGCTTAGGCTTGTTAATGGTGGTATTCAGACATGTCTTGAGCCTAACATATTACAAGGAGAAACCTCTGATGATGTTATGGTAAAGTCTACAAGACAAACTACACAAAGTGAATCCATGCAGTCAACTCATGTTTCTGATTCTGGAGTTAGTATAGTAAGGACCTTGGTAAAATCTCAGATCCTGACGGAAGAGCAAATCCTGACCGGTGATCAAATCCTGATGGCTGATCAAATCTTGACACCTGGTCATGGACAAAAACTCTCTACAATTCCTGAAGGTAATGAAGATGTGCTAATTGAAAATCCTGAGGATGCTACTAACCTATTCCAGAAGTTCAAAAAAAAAAGGTGATGTTGTTACTCTTTATCATACTAATAAGAGAATTCAACAGTTGTTTGCAAGAAAAGCACTCTCAATTTCAACTGAAGAATATCCTGATCTATCTTAAGAAGAAATTCTGAGACAACAACAAGAGATCATGGAAAGGTTTAACAACCCTACTTCAGTTAGAGGAAAAGGAGGTAGAGGTACGAGAGGTGCAAGAAGAGGGAGAAGGTCAAATCAAACAATGCCTAGACATACAAGGTCTAGAGGGGTTAGAATTGAAGAAATTCCCGATGCTTCTCAAACTCCACTAGTTCCTGATACTCTGGCTATCAGGACTGCTATTCAGGAAGAAGATCAAGAAAGAGATGATGGACCACAATTGAGGAGAAAACCAAGACAGTCAACTCTCATCAGTAATACAATTCAAATTCCAGATTCTAATCCTGACATTGCTCAAGGTCCTGATGAATCTGAAATTCTACAAGAGGTTGATTTGTTAATATTATCTACTGTGGTTGATTCTCATAATCTTGAAGTAGATGAAGAAGAAGAAGCTAGAAGAATAGAAATCACAAGAACATCAAATAGAGATTTCAATCTCTATGTGCAAAAGCTGAAAAATTCAAACAGGTTGTTGTGGAGAAATTCAAGAAGACAACAACACAAGATAGAGAAGAGCTATGTTCTTCAAAAAGAAAAGGATAAGAAGTGGAAGCATATTGACACTTTAAGGTGCAATAGACCTGTCAATTATCAGTCAAGTGGTACTATAACAAATGTCTCCAGTGTTGCAAGCTTTTCTGGGTTAAAAAAATCTCAAGCACTATGGTTACAAATGTTCTCAAGCTTAAAGCAAATTCCACACAACTCAAGAGGAGGGATAGGTCACATAGATGTTGAATTTCTGAACATGCCACATGTTGATCCTTACTCACTGACTGAAATTGGAGATAATTTAACTTCTGAACACCTGAACAATTTACAAGTTGTGGATATAGTTTTAGATTGTCATGATGGTGCTGAAAAGAAAGAGATGCTTATGTACTTCATGAAAGATGGAAGTGTGAAGGTTATGTCCTTTCAAGAGCTGTTGGTTAAAACCATAAAGGAACTGAAATATGTTCACTATCTGCTTAAATGGAAGAATGAAGTGTGCAAGGAATGGAGTGATATGATTCTGTCAACTATAATGAGAAGATTTGATGAAGGAAAGAATAACAATGGTGATTATACTCCCATGTATCTAAATATGAGAGATCAAGATGTTGAAATGCAAAGAGGCAGTGTTGTTAAAGAAATGTCTTTTGGTATGAGACAATTGACTCTTATCCTGATGGGAAGGAAATTGCTTACCTTCTGGTTGAAGAACATAATCTACAAAGAAGTTCCATTCAGAATCTTAGAGCAGTTATCTACCAGATAAATGAGGAAGATGAAGAGCTCAGAAATCTAAAGGACAGACTGATTCAAATTCTTGAAGAAAAGGAAAAAATTTGTTATCCAATTTCTTGAAGATGAATTTGTTCTACCAAAGAATCTAAAAAGATAAGTTTGCTGTTATAGTTTCTTGTACATTTTGTAAGTAAGTTTTTGGCATCATTGAATCTAGGAATCTATACTTTATTTTACAAAGTATGAGATTGGGGGAGATTATTAGATCAGGATTCAATGATCATCAGGATCTGGACTAACTGATCAGGATTGCTGACATCATCAGTATTGCACGAGAGTCAGTATCAGGATTTCTATCAGGATTACTATCAGGACTGTGATCAGGATTTATCATCAGGACTGGAAGTTGATCAGGATTACTACTTCTAGTTTGTTTTAGAGTCCAGTTAAAGAAGGAAGTTTATTTTGTCGATTCCTAGTTTGTAGGAATGCAGCTGTCGGTTAGGATATGTTTCAATATTGTTTGTAATTGATTTGGACTTATCTTGTAATCGATAGAGAAGCTGTGTAGTATATAAACACAATTTAGGTTTTGATTTTACATCAATCACACACACGAGTATTTTGTAACCTTGAAGCTCTCAAGAACATCAGAATTTCTTGAGAGAGTTTGTAACAGTTTTATATCAGAATTAATAAAGTTGTTATTATTCATATTTGTGTTTAAAGTCGAGAATCTTATACAATTGTATTCAACCCCCCTTCTACAATTGTTTATTACTGGGCAACAATATGTAAACTTTGCCTTGATGGCTTGTTCTGATGATGATGATTCTTCATCTTCAAATCAGGTACCTATTCTTACCTCTCTTGAAATGTCTCCCTCTCAATATAAGCAAACTGTTGAGGATATGAGTACAGATATGTTTAATATTCATACTAGTATGTTAGTTGATAATGAAGAAATTGATAGGCTAACTGCTAAGAATATTGAACTTATAGAAAAGAATGAGGAACTTGAGTTAATGGTTGTGAATCTTGATGGCTTGAAACAGGAGGTTGAATATCTTCAAAATAAAGTAGTTTGTGTTGAACAGATAGAAAAGGCCCTTAGGGATCAAATTGCTGAAAATGAATTAAAAATAAGAAGCTATAGAAACTTTGCTGAGATTGTTCAAACCTATCATGAGGAACATAACGAGAACATTAAGGTTGGAATTGGTTTTGATTATGAAAATGACAAGGGAAAGAAGAAGGCTAAGGGCAAGGAAAAAGAATCTTGTGTAAACAAAAATGCCCCCACTGTTTTGACTAGTGTCAAAGAGCCCATCTTCAAAAAGTGTATTGTGGAGTTTGATGAAGAATTGATGGTCATCAAACAACAGTTACTTGAAGAAGATGAAGCTGCTAAAGACATATCTTCCTCCCCTAAATTTAAAACTCAGAAAGAAACCAAAGACAATCTTACCAAGAGTTCTAAAATCACTAAGGAAGTTGTTAAGAAAAAGAAACAAAACAGGAATGGAAAAGTAGGTGTTAACAAGAGTAACAGTTATGCTTATGTGCCAAATTCCCCTAGGAAACAATGTCAGAAATGTTCATCTGTTAATCATTTGACTCACAAGTGTAACAAATCTGTTAACAGTGAAGTGGATAATCTAAGTAACCATTATGTTGGCATGAATGATATCCATGATTCTTTCTGTGGTAAATCTAACTGCATGACATGCTATGTGACTATGATTGCTAATTGCTTATCTTTGAAGCAAAAACTTGACTCTGCACACTCATGTGAATCACACATACATATGCACACTCACGGGACAGGATCCCAAATCAAAGTTGATAGGGTAAAGACTTCTTGTGAGCCTAAGAGTGTCAACTCTAAAGCTTCCAAAACAGTGAAGTCCCCTACTGTAAAGAATGCTGACCATGATAGAAGAATCAATTACAAACATGTTTCTAAATCGACTGGACCCTACCATGTGTGGGTACCAAAAACAACTTAGTCATGTTGTGAATGCAGGGCAACGGGAATAAAAGAGTCATATGGATCTTGGACAGTGGATGCTCAAGTCACGTGACTGGTGATATAGCCCTGCTATCACATTTTGAGGAGAAGGCTAGCCCATCAGTAACCTTTGGAAATGACAACATTGGTTATACAATGGGATATGGCAATGTTGAAGCTGGAAATGTCATAATTGAAGATGTAGCATTTGTTGAAGGACTAAAGCACAATCTCTTGAGTATTGGACAATTCACCAATAGAGGATTCAAAGTTGAATTTGTTGAAGATCAATGTCTAATCTCCAAAAGAGAAAGCGGTGAAGTTGCTTTAACTGGTGTAAAGAAAGGAAGCTTGTTTGTGGAAAATCTAAAGGATGTAGACAAGGGTGAAATTTGTTGTTTCTACACAAAAGCCACAAATGAAGAGTTTTGTCTTTGGCACAAGAAACTGTCTCACTTAAATGACAAGGCAATGAATTCTCTAGCAAAGAGAGAACTCATCAGAGACATGGCTGCTTTGGAATTTGTTCAAGATGGAGCTTGTGAAGCATGTCAAAGAGGGAAGATAAAAAGTTCAAGTCACAAGAATAAACTGCTCAACTCAAACTCAAAACCTCTGCAGTTAATTCACATGGACCTATTTGGCCCTGTAAATGCAATGTCTCTTTCCAAGAGGAAATATGCTCTAGTTATGGTGGATGATTATTCAAGATACACTTGGGTGGAATTCCTATTTTCCAAGGATGAAGCCGTTCAAGTCATTATAGAGCATATCAAGAGAGTTTATAGAGAAACACAAAACATTGGTTCATCTGTAGTTGCTCTGAGAAGTGACAATGGAACTGAATTTAGAAATGCCACATTGTATGAATTTTGTAAAGACAAGGACATTTCTCAATAATTTTCAGCTCCTAGAACTCCACAGCAAAATGGAGTGGTAGAAAGAAATAATAGAACTCTCATTAAAGCTGCAAGAACAATTTTGTTGGATGCAAAGCTACCTACTAGATTTTGGGCTGATGTTGTTAACACAACATGTTATGTGCAAAATAGAACATTAATCAATAAGAGGTCTGGAAAAACTTCTTACTCTTTGATGACTGGAAAAAGAGCATCCTTTAAGCATCTTCATGTATTGGGAAGCAAGTGTTTTGTGATGAAAGATACATCTGAGCATGTTGGAAAATTTGATGCAAAGGCATTTGAAGGTATCTTCATTGGATACTCTCTGGAAAGGACAGCATACAGAGTGTTTGTACCTCAGCAACACAAAGTAATGGAGAGCATGGATGTTACTTTTAATGACAAGAAATTCTCTGGACTTGAATCAAATGAAAAAGACAATGTGCCATTAAGATTTAAAAATCAAGGATATCTTGAAGATTCTGAAAGTGAAGAAGAGACACATGTTCTAACTGTTCCAAATGATGAAAGAAGTGAATTTGATGATAACCCTCAAACACCTGTGCAAGGAAACAATAACACGGGGGAGAAGAAGAGAATTCCAATACTGGTGATCAAAATGACTCTGAGTCAAGCCAAAGAGATGAACAGGGTCATACAAGAAAATGGGACATAGCCCACACTAGAGAACAAATCATTGGTGATCCTAGTGAAGGTGTTAGAACAAGGAGAGCTACAATGAATACATGTCTTTATAGCTGCTTTCTATCACAGGAAGAACCCAAAGTAATTGAAGAAGCTTTAAAGCACTCTGATTGGATTGTTGCCATGCAGGAAAAATTGAATCAATTTGAGAAGAACAAAGTTTGGGAATTAGTACCACCTCCTGAAAATAAGAATGTCATTGAAACCAAATGGGTATTCAGGAACAAAATGGATGAAGAAGGTGTAGTTGTGAGAAACAAAGCAAGGCTGGTTGCTAAAGGATACTGTCAACAAGAAGGCATTGATTATGATGAGACATTTGCACATGTAGCTAGACTAGAGGCCATCAGGATATTTTTGGCCTTTGCAGCTCATTCAGACTTCAAGGTGTATCAAATGGATGTGAAAAGTGCTTTTCTCAATGGTGATCATGCTGAGGAAGTATATGTATCTCAACCTCCTGGCTTTGAAAATGAAGAATTTCCAAATTTTGTGTACAGATTGCTCAAGGCACTCTATGGACTCAAATAGGCACCTAGAGCCTGGTATGAAACCCTTTCTCAATTTCTTCTCGAGCATAAATTCACAAGAGGGACAATTGATAAAACTCTATTCTTCAAGAAGCATGGTAATGATATCATTCTAGTTCAGCTCTATGTGGATGATATTATCTTTGGCTCTTCAAATGAAAAACTCTGTCAAAGGTTTTCCAAAGTGATGCAAAGCAAGTATGAGATGAGTATGATGGGAGAGTTAACCTACTTCTTAGGTTTGCAAGTAAATCAAAGGAAGGATGGCATCTTCATAAATCAATCCAAGTATGTCAAAGACCTCCTCAAGAAATATGGTTTAGAAGATTCATCCCCTGCAAAAACTCCAATGTCAACTGCAATTAAGCTTGATGAAGATAAAAGAGGAAAGAGAGTTGACATCAAGGTTTATAGAGGCATGGTTGGATCATTACTCTATCTCACAACTAACAGGTCAGACATCATATTTTCCACATGTCTGTGTGCAAGTTTTCAATCTGATCCTAAGGAATCTCACATGATGGCAATCAAAAGAATCTTCAAATATCTAAAGGGGACTCCTAATCTTGGCTTATGGTATCCAAAGGGCACAGGGTTCAACCTGGTTGGTTACACTGATTCTGATTATGCTGGATGCAGAATTGACAGAAAGAGCACTTCAGGAAGCTGCCAATTCTTAGGCCAAAGGTTAGTATCCTGGTTCAGTAAGAAACAACAATCCATAGCAACATCTACAGCTGAAGCTGAATATATTATTGTTAGAAGCTATTGTGCTCAATTGCTTTGGATTAGAAATCAACTCATGGAATATGGACTAGTGCTGGAAAACATTCCTCTTATGTGTGACAATACTAGTGCAATATCCATTGTTGCCAATCATGTTAATCATTCTACTACAAAACATATTAAGATAAGGTACCATTTCATTAGGGAACATGCTGCAAATGGTACTATAGCAGTGTCTTATGTTCCAACTGAGAAACAATTAGTTGACATATTTACTAAACCTATAAATGAAGCCGTCTTCAACAGACTAGTGAGTGAAATTGGAATGCTCAATCCTTCATTTATTAGTCCCAAGTAATTATGCTAGTTCATTGTTGCAGCAGTAAATTTTCACTGTATTTAAATGCTCTATTTGATTGGAGTGAAAATTAGCTGAGATATGATTTATAAATACTAACCAGTGTTCTAAAAAGCGCCGATTAATCGGGATTAATCGCCGATTAATCGGTGTTCGGTAGGCTAACGAACTGATTAGTAGAAAATCGGTGGAAAAAGCGTTTTTCTCAAAAATCGGTCAAAAAACTGCTGGCACGGTCAAAAATCGGTCAAAACGGAAAAAATCGTTAAAAAGTCGGTCATATTTTAAAAAATGAAAAATAAGAATTGAAAATTAAAATTCATTATTTAAATAATTATCAAAGTCAGACTACTAAGTCTATAATATATATATATATATATAATATTTATATTAAAAAATAATATTAAATTAGGTCCGATTAATGATCCGATTAATCACTCCGATTAATCCCCGATTATCCGATTAATCCCTAGACGGTACCTCCACCGATTAAGTCCGATTCCCGCTTTTTACAACACTGATACTAACATGATAGCCCGTGCAAAGCACGAGCACCATTTAAATTTATTAGATAGAGATTTATAATTTTTGAAACACTGCACGTCGTTAATGTGGTATTTTTTATGGATACTGGCAATAATTCAAATTTCTTACTTGAATTTCATATATGATCATAACAATACAATCACATCTAGCAATTTAAAAAACATAACTTGAAATTATTAAAAAAATATGTAATTTAAAAGTCTAATCATGAGTTAGTAGACTCACGTGTTTGTATATAAATAAGTGCTAAATAAGATCATTTACATAAATAAGAAGTGAAAACTAATCATGGTCACACATTCAAATCTAATTTACATCTCAACCATCACCCATATCCACTCTTATGTCCCTTCCATTATCGGAGACCTTACACACCATCACTTACTTTACACCGTTGTTATCACCACATTCCATTTGTCATCATCATTCATGATATATACACACATATATGTAATGTGTGTGAGTGGGTGAGAGAGGGGGATTGTGTGTATAAATCATAATTACTTTACGATCTTTTGTTGTCATCAAATCGACCATCACTCCTAAAGTAACTTATGAATATGTTTGTCGCAAATTCCAGTCTCATTCCTGACCACACCTCCAGTAATTCATTCATCCTTCTCTCAATAGATCTGAGTTTGCAGCGCCGTTCGATATCATTTTCACTCACTCTAATACCGTCAACACCATTACCAATAACTTTTTTACACAATTCCAAATTTGGAATATTCATGTTATTTGCATTCAATTTTTTCAGTGATTTACGTTTAAATTTTGGTAATTTAAGTTGAATTTCTAGTGATTTGCTTTGATGATGGTGATTTTGGTGGTGTAAGTGGTGGTGTTCATGTGGTTACAGATAAAAATCTGGTGATTTTGGCAGAGGTGTGGTTTAATTTGAAATATATTTATAATTATTAAAAAAAAATTATTAAAAGTTCGATTATTATCACGAAACTCAAGAATCGAGTAATTTAAAACTTGAACTTTGCTCGAAAAAGTAGTTAAATAGCAAAAGCTCGAGCTCAACGCGAATACTATCAAACTGAATTCGAAAATCTTATTAGCTGAGATTGAGTAACTCGAAAACTCGAATTGAACCTATTTAAAAAAATTGAATATGAACAATCCGGCTCAGGTTTGACTCGATAAAATATACGAATTAATAAAAATATTGAAGATTATAACAATAGCTAACTCGAGTTCAACTCGAATACTATCAAACTGAATTTGAAAATTTTATTAGCTGAGATCGAGTAACTCGAAAGCTCAATTGAACCTATTTCAAAAAAAGTTTGAATATGAACAATTCGGCTCGGCTTTGACTCGATAAAATATATGAAAATAAAAATATAAAACATTATAACTAATGAGTTCTTTGTGTATGTAGTTAATGATTCATAAAAAGGTTCTAAAAATTTATTTGGTGTAGTGGTTGGAGATGTGAATATAATTTACTTTTTTAATATTAATATGATGGAATGGCGAATTAGTAAATTACTAAATAAAAAAAGTTTGAATATGAACAATTTGGCTCGGCTTTGACTCGATAAAATATATGAAAATAAAAATATAAAACATTATAACAAATGAGTTCTTGGTGTATGGAGTTAATGATTCATAAAAAGGTTCTAAGAATTTCTTTGGTGTAGTGATTGGAGATGTGAATATAATTCATTTTTTAAATATTAATATGATGGAAGTGCGAATTAGTAAATTACTAAATAGTCTTGAAAGGACTTGTTGGCCTATAATATATGTAATATATATGAAAATAAAAATAAAAAACATCATAACAAATAAGTTATTGGTGTATGTAGTTAATGATTCATAAAAAGGTTCTCAAATTGTTTTTGGTGTAGTGATTGGAGATGCGAATATAATTCATTTTTTTTAATATTAATATGATAGAAGAGCGAATTAGTAATATTATATATGTATATGGGTGGCAATATCAGACCCCACTTGACAACCCGACACGAATTCGACCCGAAAAGTACGAATTCGAGTTGGAGTTTTTCGGGTTCGGGTCGATTTCGGGTTCACCCAAAAATGACTCGAAAAATTCGGGTTCATTCCGGGTTACCCGAAACTTACCCGAAATTACCCGAAATAATATTTATATAATATAAAATGAAATATATTCTGAAAATACCTATATTTTATATTATTGTTGTATCAGTTGTTATTTAAATTAATATATATTCTATTTCAATAATTTTAAAATTAATTTATATGATCAAAATATAATTTATTTATTAAATAAATAATAATTATTTCGGGTTGGGTTCAGGTTACTCATAAATTTTCCGGTTGGGTTCGGGTTGAGTATTCTGACCCATTAAAATTTCAGGTCGGGTTGGGTCAAACTTGTGACCCGAGTTTGTCAACCCGACCTGAACCAGACCCAGAACCCGAAATTGCTAGCCCTATATATGTAATATAATATAATATATAATGGATGGATGAATGAGTTTTAAAATAAAGTTTAAATAACATACACATATTAAGAGTTATTTAAGCATGGGGTAAATGTGCTCAAAGTTTTATCAAATGGGTTCATAGCATGATGGTTGAGGTGGTAGCATAAAATACATTTGCAACCAAAGGTCATGGGTTCAATTCTTGATAGTAACAATATTTTTAGTATATTTATACATAATAGGGGTATATCAGTAATTTACTAAATAGCATAGAAAGCTATGAAAATAAAAATATAAAACATTATAACAAATGAGTTCTTGGTGTATGGAGTTAATGATTCATAAAAAGGTTCTAAGAATTTCTTTGGTGTAGTGATTGGAGATGTGAATATAATTCATTTTTTTAATATTAATATGATGGAAGTGCGAATTAGTAAATTACTAAATAGTCTTGAAAGGACTTGTTGGCCTATAATATATGTAATATATATGAAAATAAAAATAAAAAACATCATAACAAATAAGTTATTGGTGTATGTAGTTAATGATTCATAAAAAGGTTCTCAAATTGTTTTTGGTGTAGTGATTGGAGATGCGAATATAATTCATTTTTTTTAATATTAATATGATGGAAGAGCGAATTAGTAATATTATATATGTATATGGGTGGCAATATCAGACCCCACTTGACAACCCGACACGAATTCAACCCGAAAAGTACGAATTCGAGTTGGAGTTTTTCGGGTTCGGGTCGATTTCGGGTTCACCCAAAAATGACTCGAAAAATTCGGGTTAATTCCGGGTTACCCGAAATAATATTTATATAATATAAAATGAAATATATTCTGAAAATACCTATATTTTATATTATTGTTGTATCATTTGTTATTTAAATTAATATATATTCTTTTTCAATAATTTTAAAATTAATTTATATGATCAAAATATAATTTATTTATTAAATAAATAATAATTATTTCGGGTTGGGTTCAGGTTACTCATAAATTTTCCGGTTGGGTTCGGGTTGAGTATTCTGACCCATTAAAATTTCAGGTCGGGTTGGGTCAAACTTGTGACCCGAGTTTGTCAACCCGACCTGAACCAGACCCAGAACCCGAAATTGCTAGCCCTATATATGTAATGTAATATAATATATAATGGATGGATGAATGAGTTTTAAAATAAAGTTTAAATAACATACACATATTAAGAGTTATTTAAGCATGGGGTAAATGTGCTCAAAGTTTTATCAAATGGGTTCATAGCATGATGGTTGAGGTGGTAGCATAAAATACATTTGCAACCAAAGGTCATGGGTTCAATTCTTGATAGTAACAATATTTTTAGTATATTTATACATAATAGGGGTATATCATTAATTTACTAAATAGCATAGAAAGCAATGGGTTCATAGCATGATGGTTGAGGTGGTAGCATAAAATACATTTGCAACCAAAGGTCATGGGTTCAATTCTTGATAGTAACAATATTTTTAGTATATTTATACATAATAGGGGTATATCAGTAATTTACTAAATAGCATAGAAAGCTATGTTGGCCTATTATAGAGATAATGGATGGATTATAGAGAAAAGTTCAGCGGAGACCGTGTATAAACTGGAGACATGGAGACTCATTCTAAACACCCTCCGATCAAATTTTAATCCAACGGACAATACATGTACAAATTAACATACTACAATATTTAATCAATCACATGTATCAGATTAAAAAAAATTAATATCTCTAAGACAATCTATATCATTTTAATACAAACATCATATCGTTTTTATACTTTAGTTTAAGGTTGTAACACTTATATAAAATACATAATTGCATAAATATAATCTAGTTTAGATACAACAAAACTAGATATTATGATTTATTTTCTTTTTAATAAAAATTTTGTTATCATAATTTTGCAACTTTTTATTATAATGAAAAAAACTGTTAAAATTTAAAGTGTATAAAGATTAGATGTTTTTATGTTTTCTTTTCCAAATTATTTTTTTTGCTAAATTGCAGTGTCCTTAATTTTTTCTATAAAAAATTATGATCTACACTTTTTTATATTTTTTTAAATATAGATGTTTACAATGCATAATTAACATCTTTTTAATTATACATGTCCTCACATTATGCAGTATGTCACTTCCGCTATGCAATACTTATTTATTTTAAATCTAGTAGTTTACACCTTGCGTTCTGCACTTCAAAAACATGGTTCCATTACATTGTGCACACAAACTAATTTCAAATTATGTAAATTTGTTATACACAATCATGTCCTGCACTTTTTTTTCATTGAATAAACATGTGTATGCCCTTAGTTTCGTTCTGCATTAAGAAAGTTATTTATCATCATGTAATGCATCAATAGTTTTCAGAAAAAATAATTAAAAATGTAATGCATCACTAGAATTTGTAGTATTAATAAAATCTTAAAAAATGCAATCATATTTTCATTTATCTGATAAATGTAATTGCATAACAATATTCCTGCATTTTTTGATTAGGAACAAAAAAAAGAAAATTTTACAAAAATATTTTTAATTAATCAAACATTTTCAATTTATAAAATTGTTGTACGTAGATGTACATTTTGTTATTGTGCGGCACTAGTAGTACCAAATTAGATTAGGACCACTGCAGGATATTTTGATTTTCTTATTTTATGATTTTCTTATTTTAGTGTAGTATAAAGTGAAATAATACTAATACAAAGTTTCAAATAAATGAATTTGGCGAAAATTATTTTATATGTTCTCCTTGATTTTATGTTTCTGTATAATTTTTTCTAAATACATTAAAAATGTAAGAACATTGTGCATCCTTCTCCCTTGCATAAACTAATTTAAAATTATGTAAATTTGTTATACACAATCTTGTCCTGCACTTTTTTTTCATTGAATAAACATGTGTATGCCCTTAGTTTCGTTCTGCATTAAGAAAGTTATTTATCATCATGTAATGCATCAATAGTTTTCAAAAAAAATTATTAAAAATGTAATGCATCACTAGAATTTGTAGTATTAATAAAATCTTAAAAAATGCAATCATATTTTCATTTCTCTGATAAATGTAATTGCATAACAATATTCCTGCATTTTTTGATTAAGAACAAAAAAAAGAAAATTTTACACAAATATTTTTAATTAATCAAACATTTTCAATTTATAAAATTGTTGTACATTTTGTTATTGTGCGGCACTAGTAGTACCCAATTAGATTAGGACCGGTGCAGGATATTTTGATTTTCTTATTTTATGATTTTCTTATTTTAGTGTAGTATAAAGTGAAATAATACTAATACAAAGTTTCAAATAAATGAATTTGGCGAAAATTATTTTATATGTTCTCCTTGATTTTATGTTTCTCTATAATTTTTTCTAAATACATAAAAAATGTAAGAATGTGACGTGAATTATGAGGAAAAAAAATATACAAACACCTAATATTTATTATGTATTTTTTCAGTGTACTGCAATTATGCAACTATAAGTGTGTTTGTAGACGATAAATGTTTTCCACTATATATAATATTAAGTGTTGCAAGATGAATAAAGAACTTTAAGAATATTGTAGTTTTGTACAGGTTTTGTTGTTTTATATTAATTATTTAAGATGCAGTGCATTATAGTTTTTAAAAAAAGATACAGTATATTATTATTTGTAATTAAGATAGTGCATAACTGTCATTTAAATCTAGTTAATATTAGCCACACGATAAAAACCTAATCTAATGGTTATAGTATAGGTCTCCGTAGTCTCCGTATAATGTTAGTCTCCACTGAACCCAACTCATGGATTATATATAACAATATTACCATTACATATTTATTTTCCATGTGTTATGTTTAGAAGATAAGTTGTTTTAGTTAAAAAAATGTAAAACAAATAATGTGTTTTAGCTGAAAAAGGTAATTGGTTATAAATATGTAATAATATTACCATTTTATATATATGTTACCTATTTTATTTTTAGAAGATTAGTTGTTTTGGTTAGAAAAATATATATAATAGGTAATGTGTTTTAGCTGGAAAAAGTAATTGGTTAAAAATAAATTGGTTATAGATAGACTCGACCCAAATTATAGATAGGCCCGGCCCAAATACCGACCGACCGACCGACCAAAACTTTTAATGTTTCGTCTTTAATAATATAGTATAGATTTCAGTATTCTACTGCATATTTTTCAAAAATCATAGTTGTTTTTGGAACTGTGAGCTTTTAAGACATCTCCATATAGGTGATTTTAAGAGTTCACGACATAGTTCAAAGTAAACAGACCTACATCGCAATCTGTCAAAGTTGTGAGACTTCACGATATAGTTCAATTCTTGAGTTTGCGATCTACTTAGTGGACTTCGCAACACAGAATAACTATATCGACAAGTCCCCACACATTGACAGAATTTTGAATTAAATTGATTTTATTTCAAAATTTTGATATATGTCTGACAAATTGATTGGGATTCCAAACGAGAGTAGTCGACAAGGTATTTGTACTATATCGCAAAGTCTCCCTCAAACTCCTACCCTCTAGACTTTGCCACATAGTTCTTTTCTAGACTTTGCGATGTACTTTGCAAGACTTCGCGATACAGTCTATTTTGAGACTTCACGTCATTGAAATAGTCTGTACATATTCATATCTCTACATCGCACTGTCTCAGTCATATAAATACTTTTTGTAAACTCTTTCACACCTTTTCATCTTGTCGATTTCTCTCAATTCTCAAACCTAATTCCAAATTTTTCCCCCTCTTTTCAACCTCAAACTCAGAAATGGCACCCAAATCTCAAACTGCAGCATCATCAAACCCCCTATTCATACCCAAAGAAACAAACTTTCTTACAATCCCCTCTGATACTGAAGACAACCCTAGGTACAAGTGCTTTGTACGCTTTTTAAACACCTCCTACCTTCACCAAGCCCTCACAATGAACCCACCTATTTATGTTGACTCACTAGAAGCTTTCTGGAGGACTGCTACCTGTACTGTCATGGCCAAGGAGGATGGAACATCATTCACAGAGATACACTGTACTGTTGGAGGAAAGCAATTGAAATTTGGGGAAAAGGAGGTGAATGAGATTTTTGGGTTTAAGACTGAGAACCATGATGTTGAAGCTAATGATAAACAGATGGTAGAGTTTCTGGAATTAATTCAGTATTCTGATACAATTGAGATGGCCAAGTTGAATAAGAAAAATGTAAGGAGGGAGTGGTCGTATATGTTTGATGCTTTACAGAAGGTGTTTCTGTGCAGTAAGACAGGATGGGATCAAATCAGCCACATTGCTGTGAAACTTGCTTACTCTTTAGCCTACAATCAACAAATCAATGTTGGAGCAATTATCACTTGAGAACTGGCTCAAAGGTTAGGCAAAACTCCATGTGGTAGAGGTAATAAAATTTTCTATCCTCGCTTTATTCAATGCATTTTAAATCATCTAGATAGTAAGTTGCATGAAGTAGAAGGCATAGATACATCAAAGATGGCTTATCCCAAGTCCATGTCCAAAATCATTTTTGGAACATTGGATACTAGGAATCAAGTGGATGTAGTTTTGAGTGTTACTGAGCATATGCAAGAAACATTCAAATCCTACACACTTGATCAGCCCATATATCATACTCTTTCCTGGAAAGGGAAGGCTAAGACTGATGGAGCTACACAGTCTAACCCAAGCCTCCTTAACCCATCCAGTCAACCATCTGCAAACACTACTTTAGTGATTAGAAAGACAAGTGCACCAACCTCTCAAAAGGTTGTTGTTACTATAAAGAAGAGCAAGAAGAGAGCCATTACAGTTACTGATGATTCTGCAGATTTAGGAAGTGAAGAACCTGAGTCACAACTCACCAGACAAAAGAAGAAATCCAAACAAGTAGCCTCCACTGAATCCTCCCAACAGGATTTAGATGTGTTAAAAGGGGTACACCTGTTACTGTCAGTGGCCTCTCAACAGGTCACTGGTATTAAAAAGAGTAGTCTCCCCACTACAATCTGTAAAGAGTCTGCACAGAGTCAATAACTCACTCTTGACTCAGGAGAACAACGGGGTGGTACTACACTGAGTGGAGAGCACATCACACTTGAAACTCCTCCTATTTCTCAAGGGGAGTTTCCAAAATCCAATCTAAACTCCACTTCTCTCTCAGAATCTCAAAATGTAAATATTTCTTCTCAACAGGAGAGTCATTCTCATGACAATCCTGCCTTTGATCATTCACATTTTGAATCTGTGAATGAGCCCACTTCAAGTGACAAGGTGCATGACACTGTGCTCACCACCCAGGACATACATTCAGTTGATCAGGAAATGTATGTTGGGGCATATTCTAATGACACCAACAAAAACACAGAGGCTTCACCAATTTTTACTAGAGACTCTGTGCCAAATTCTCCAATCCTTAGGGACTTGGAAATGCCCTCACAGACACATAGAGATGATGCTGTAACACATCCCATTTCAATGGAGACAACATCATACTCTACAGCTATTCCAAGGCTGGAGGAAACTCAAATATCTTTCATTCCTATTGTAGAACCTTCATCTGCAACAGAAGTGCCTAGAACTAGCTCTAACTTGGCTCAGGCCACCTTGTCACAGTGGCTGGAGTCTGTGCACCATGACAGGCCTTCAGGATCATCATTTGTGCCCTCCTTATTGACGGAAAAAGCCCTCCAAAGCTTAAATGTTGCACAGATTGATGAATTCTCAAAGATAGCTCAACATCTTCTTACAGCAGGCCTCCCCAACAAGGATTGTGAGGCCATTCTTCTATGTCACAAGGAGGATGTTGAAGCTCAGAAAGAAACGATCATTGATGAAGCCCAACAGGATGGAAATTTGGATGCCTAGTTGGATGCTAAAAGAAAAGTGAAGCTTAAGGATGCTCTTGCATTTCTCAGGGAAGACTATCTCACATCTTTGGGGTCAAATGCCAAAAGTCAACTCAAGGCTCTGCACTATCTTGGGAATGGTCTTCAATCAGAAATCTCCTCAATCAAGGAAGAAACAGATCAATCTCTAACCAAGCTGAAGAATACATATCTTTCTGACTTTCCCAAGGTGGATGGCATCCTAAATGAGGTTCAGAAAACTGCTCAACATGTTACTAAAATGGACTGCACCCTAGCCTTGGTTATTGATAATCTCAAGAAGCTCTCTACCAAGTTAGAAAATCAGGTGCAATCCAACATCAACTCCAACTCTATGCTCTCAGTGATGTGGAAGAACCAGTATGTAGATAAACTGGTAGATGAAGTTCCTCTCTCTAACATCAACAAGTTTGAATTCTCAAGGCTCAAGGATCAATCCCTCAACTCCTTCAGATCTGAGCATTTGTTCTCCAAGGTTGACAAGATGGAAAGAGAGGTGGCTGAGCTTAAGTCTGAAAACAAAGGGATCAATCAATCTTTGGAGCAACTCAACTCTAAGTTGGATGACCAAAGCAATGCAACTTCAAACATTCTGCTAGTCCAGCAACAGATGATGACTGCAATGATGAAGCACATGAACCTTCCAATCCCTGGTGAAGCCCAAGGCAACTCTTCTGATACCAAGCCTAAGGGGGAGAATGAAAAGGAAAGCCTTATCTTAAAGAAGAAAGGGGGAGCCTCAGCTAAACAGAAGGGAATTTTTATTGAAGAAAAAGCTCTAAAGCCAGTCACCTTTCCTACAATAGAGATTACAAACAATGATGGTCAGAAGAGCACTGTCACTTCCACCTACTATCCTGGCACAATGTATATGGATGTCAGTGCTCCTCCAACCATATCAAATGCTCAACCCATAAAAGTAGACTTGTCACAGAGGCCAAGCTACAGGAAGTTGCAAACTCAAATATCTATCATGATAAAGCCTTCCTGGAGTTTCTGAAAGCCACTAAAGCCAATGTAGATGATCACACCATGAACTACAGACACAAACTCAAGGAAGAAATCAAGTACTTCACAGTGGTAGTCAGGAAGGTAAAAGAAGCCTATCTAAGTGAGATAATCATGATTTCCAAAGATAATTGCATATGGCATTTGTCCTTTGAATCTCTAGAGAAGCTGAAATACACTGAAATAGATACACTTCTGAACCTGATTGAGAAGAAAGGGGCAAAGACCAAAAGACTATATGATGACCTTCAAAGAGATCAACCCTTAAGGCTGCCTGAAGTGATCACAAATCCAAGGACAGTAATCTTCCAAAGCATCTCAAAAGCCAATGCCATTGATCAGTTGGTAATTCCTACTCACTTGGAAATGAAGAACAAAGACAAAATCATTCAGGTTATTCAAATATTGAAAGCAAAAGGGGGATTCAGAACTGCAGAAGAAATTGAGACAATTCAAATTCTATAGTCATTTCTAACTTCTGGCATAATACCTGAATCAACAAAAGGAATGAGTGAGAAGAGGGAAGACAAAGATGATGAAGACAAAAGTGGTAGGAAAAGAAGTCACCACATGAGTGATAAGGATGGAAAGAGTGAGAGCAGCAGGGGCAGATCATCAAAGAAATCCAAAGATGCTGAGAATGACAAGAAACATGTTCATGGAAAAAGGGAGGCTGAGAAGAGAAAGAGTGGAAATCAACAAGCCAAGGACATTGCAAACAGTATTTTAACCACAAAACAAGACTCTAAGTCTAGGGTGGATACTGTTAGTAATGATCCACCAAAATCTGTATCTCGGGCTTCTAAAACTGATTTGCCACAGAAGGAAAGTGAAGCCACAAAGGTGAAATCAAAAAGACACTTCCACAAAGTCACAGCTAGTGGAGTTCTACAGTGGATTAAATGGAAGGGATCAAAGTTGCTTCCAAATGATGTGGCAGTAAAGACTAACTCTCCATGTTCCAGAAAGCTAACTCAAGTGAAGCATTGGAAGATCAAGAGTGTAGCCAAAAGAACAAGGATAACAAAGAAAATTGGAGTGATCACTAATGTCATTGGGCTAAATGTACCTCCTTTGGATAAAGATTATGATGAAAAAGCCCTAGCATTCTTGAGAGCTCAAAGGATCTTTGAAGTCAAAGTTATTCAAGATCATCTAGAAATCAAGTACACTGATGGAAGGGAGAAAGAAATGAAAACAGGAAGCTGGCAATTCTTCCCTATCTATGATCTAGAGAGGATCAATGTTTTACTGAACTTTGAAGAAAATGAAGAAAAGATCTGGAAGATAGAAATTGCCAGGTACTTAAAAATTCAATATGATTATCAGGAAGAAG
The DNA here is from genome assembly GCA_030848705.1 of Heracleum sosnowskyi. Lineage (NCBI taxonomy): Eukaryota > Viridiplantae > Streptophyta > Magnoliopsida > Apiales > Apiaceae > Heracleum > Heracleum sosnowskyi. Next base: position 80,903,321 of record CM061238.1, read on the forward strand.
TAAGGAAGTTAAATGAAGAGAAAAGAATTCAAAAAGAAAAGGAGATGGCAGAGATGGAAGAGAAGGCAATGGATCTAAGGAAGAAGGGGCTCTGCAGAGTAAAGTTCAATCCTTATGTAGTGGAGTACAAAACCAAAAATGGAGGGATAAGCAAAATAAGGATGTATTTCTTGGACTCTTATGTAGAAAGTTCTCTGAGAAATGTTGCTGAAGACTTAGATGACTCTCCTCTCTTGGAAGAGTTGACAGCAAGGGATGAAATTCTCATAGCCATTTCAGAAATAAACAAAGTGGAAGAAGCCGGAAAGAAGAAAGTCTATGATGAATATCTACAAAAACAAATGGAATCCGAAGTTGTTCAGTAACAGAAAAATCATCTGTAAGCTATCATTTTCTATTTGTGATCAAAGTATGTTCATAATGTTCATCTATTGTTTTCTCTGCAATATAATTCCTTTTATGTAAGGTAGGCTTGTTATCAGACATGAAATTGTGCCTAAGTTTCTTACTCACAATTTGGGGGAGATTGTTAGGCTCAAGGCATGTCTGAATACCACTATTAACAAGCCTAAACCTTGTGACTGTGTCACTCTACATGACCTAGTGAAGTTTATCACTGGGATATAGTATATATATTGTACTTGTCTTGTAATCCTGTACTTAGTTTTATTCTGTATGCTCAATTCTATGATGAGCTTAGTGAATCTCTAGCAACTAGAATGTATATAGGCCATGAAATAATCATCCTGGAAGAAGTTCAATTTGTTCATGCAGCAGGACAAGAGTGAATAAGGCCATGAAGAAATAAGTTGCAGAAATTTGTCTAAGTCCCTAGATCGTGAAGTCAGAATGAACTATGTCGTGAAGTCCTCAAAAGGCCATATCGTGAAGTGTTGAAATCGCATAGTCTAAAATGTACTATGTCGTGAAGTCCTCAAAGGCCATGTCGTGAAGTGTTGAGATCGCATAGTCTGAAATGTACTAGATCGTGAAGTCCTCAAAGGCTATGTCGTGAAGTCTGTAATATGCCATGTCGCATACTCCTAAGATGGTCATGTAGCAAAGTCCTCATATAGCAAAGTCAGAAATGCTCTATGTCGACAAGTCACAGGATAAGGAGTATACTAGAGTTCACGATATCAACACTTAGGCATTTTACAACAAGACAAATCAAGGTACAGAATCAAAGTTCATGGAGACAAATACTGAAGCATCTGTTACGGTTAAGTGGTCCAAAGACAGATGGCAAATCTACAGCATAACTTGGAGAGAAAAAATAGAGACAAGCAGCTAAAGATAAGGGAAAGGATGACAGAAAGCAAGTGGTCCTTCCTGACACAGTTAACCTCTTATGGAAAAACAAGATGGAGTTACAATTAGGGGTAGCTATGTAATTAGGTGTGTGCACCAGTTTGTATAGGTCATATATATATATATATTGTGCACACCCTATAGTTAGTTGTAAGAGAGATACACATAGAATTATTTAAGCACTCTTTTCTCTGTAAGAAAACAAGATAACACTGTTCTTATTTAGAAGCTAGAATTTCAGTTGTGAAATTTTGGAAGCTATAGTATTTGATTTACTTTATACAAAGTAGATTAAAGTGATTGTGTGTGTTCTGCTTATTTTATTTCTGCATTCTCTTATATATACAATCAAACACATATCTAAGCTTCAAGAAACGAAAAACATTCAAACTATCCATTCACCCCCATCTGTCTAGTTTACTGGTGATATTCATTACTAACACATGCCTTACAAGCACCCATTCTACTTCCAATATAATTTTTTTTAATATGTATTTCTTATAAATTTGAATTCTTCTACTCTATAAAATTCGAAAATCTATTCTACTTCCCATAGAAATTTTAATTATATGTCTAACCTATAAAGTCTCTATAAATTCAAACTATTCTCTTCTATAAATTCGAATACATATTCTACGTCTAATAGAACTTTTAACTATGTCTTACAAACGCTTATTCTACTTCCGACAGAACTTTTAGCAAGTATTTCTTATATATTCGAACTCTTCTCCTCTGTAAATTTGAACATATATTCTACTTTAAATAAATTTTTTAATTATATGTCTTACTTATAAATTCGAATTATTCTCCTTTATAAATTCGAACACCTATTCTACTTCAAATCAAACTTTTATTTATATGTCTTCCTTATAAATTCGAACTCTTCTCCTCAATAAATTCGAACACATATTCTACTTCTAATAGGTTAAATGATATTTTTTTGATTTATTAGTATTTAAAATTCAAAATTTTTAGAAAATTAGAAATAGAGCTTGAGGCGATCTTAGAGGTGTCACCTAACCTCCCGCGTATTCTACTTATATATAGGGTTAAATGGCATTATGGTCACTCAACTCACTATAAACTTTCAATTGGGTCATCGAACTCAAAAAACTTTCAGTCACATCATTGTACTCATAAAATTTTTCATTCAGGTCACTTGTTGTTACACTCCGTTAAAAATTAGACGGAAAGCTGACTAAGCTTTGTGATTTAGCTTGAATAAATCCATTATGGTATGTACAGTCACCTGAAGTGGCATTTTGGTCACTCAACTGACTAGAAACTTGTAATTGGGTCATCAAACTGAGTAAACTTTCATTCAGGTCACTGACGATTACATCCGTTAAAAAATTTGAAAAAAAATCGGACTAAGAGTTTTCCTGCAACAACAATAAGGGCTCTCCTACAACAAATACACACACATTATCATTAAGGGTTATATTTTATCGGATTAGAATTTTTTTTAAATTAAAAATGGAAAATACACATTCAATTAATATACTTATGAATCGATACATATGAACAAATATTTTAAAGATATCATATATTTTTTCAATCCAAAATGTAATTTTTTCAATTTATAATTTTTTCGGATGATTATAATTTAATTTAATTTAAAATTGAACATACCCATTCAATTTATATTCTTGTAAATCGATACATGTGAATAATTGTTTTTTAAGATATCACGTCTTTTCAACCCAAAGTGTAATTTTTTTCAATTTGTAATTTTTTCGGATGATTAGAATTTAATTTAATTTAAAATTGAACATACCCATTAAATTTATATGCTTGTAAATTGATACATGTGAACATTTTTTTTTTTTTTAAGATATCACTTCTTTTCAATCCAAAGTGTAATTTTTTTCAATTTGTAATTTTTTTCGGAAGATTAGAATTTAATTTAATTTAAAATTGAACATACCCATTCAATTTATATGCTTGTATGTGAATAAAATTTTTTTAAGATATCACGTCTTTTCAATCCAAAGTATAATTTAATTTTTAAAGTGAAACCATTAATCTTTAGGCCAGTGACCTAAATGAAAGTTTCTTGAGTTTGATGACCCGATTGCAAGTTTGTGGTCAGTTAAGTGACCAAAACGCCGCTTCAGCTGACTGTACATGCCACGGTGGATTTATTCAAGCCAACTCATCAAACTTAGTCAACTTTCCGTCTAATTTTTAACGGAGTGTAACGGTCAGTGACCTGAATGAAAATTTTTAAGAGTACAATGATGTGACTGAAAGCTTTTTGAGTTCGATGACCTAATTGAAAGTTTATAGTGAGTTGAGTGACCAAAACACCATTTAACCCCTTATATATATATATATATATATATTGATTTATTAGTATTTAAAATTCAAATTTTTTAGAAAATTAGAAAAATAGCTTGAGACGATCTTAGAGGCGCCACCTAACCTCCCGCGAATTCTACTTTATATATATATATATATATATATATAATCTCCTAATTTCCCAATACGAATCTAATAATAATTAATTGTTTAACCACTAAGTAATATCCTCTCTCTGAAACGAGGAAAGAATCAATATCAATTCATCAATAACGGAAAATATCTCCAAACGATTCTTTCAAATCAGGAAAGAATCACAACGCTAATATAACTCTAAAAAGATAAAATCAACTTATCTCAATATATCCATTAACAATCACAGGGATTAAAAAAAATATCCTATCACAGAACTGCGTTGGCTTAATCCCTATATATAAACAGGGTACGCAGGCATCTTGAAAAAGGATCCGACACATCTAACAAGTCGAGACACCATTCAAGTCCAGCCCCAAACATCCAAAAATCCCAAATCCCCCTATTTTCATAATTCGTTATTCCAGCAATCCCCGAAATTTGTTATCACCAAATTCCTCCGTTAACAATTGGCGCTAGAAGGAGGAGATTATTTTTTGATTGTGGAGGACAATCAAATCATCTACATCATGCACAAGGGGGATTTTATCGGATCTGGAGCGGCTTTAATGAAGGAGTAGAACGGTGGAAGCGTTCATTCATGGTTCTATTCAAAATTAAGATAAGTTTTCTTATAATTTTGATGATTTTTTATGATCCGGAAAGCTTTTGCATGTGTTATGTTTAGAACATGATTTGTTTTAGTTAGAAAATATAAAACATATAATGTGTTTTAACTGAAAAAGGTAATCAGTTATAAATATGTAATAATATTACTATGTTATATACATATGTTACCTATTTTATTTTTATAAGATGAGTTGTTTTAGTTAGAAAAATAGGTAATGTATTTTAGCTGAAAAAAAACAATTGGTTATAAATAAATTGGTTATATATAGGTTCGACCCAAATTATAGATAGGCCTGACCCAAATACCGACCGACCGACCAAAACTTTTAATGTTTCGTCTTTAATAATACTAGCTTAAAACCTGTGCGATGCACGGATTGTTAATTGTTATTTTATTATTATTTTTTTAATATTTTATTAATTGTAATTGTGCAAAAAATAAGTATGCATGTTAAAATAGCTAAACACTTTTAATTAAATAAAAACATTAAAACAAATTTTAAAATAAATAAGTATTGGTTTGCCCGTTATATTTTTGGAAAATGAGGGGTTTTAGTAAGAAAAAATAAAAAATGTAACATATATTTAGTTTAAAAAGGTAAATGCCCGTGATATTTTTGGAAAATGAGGTTTTAAAATTTAATAATTAAAAGTATTTAAATACGTTTTAAAATAAATAAGTAAAGGGTTTCCTGTGATATTTTTGGAAAAAGAACGGATTTTAGTGAGAACAATTGAAAAATTAAATTGTAAAAGGCAATTCCCGTGAAATATTTAGAAAAAGAGGGGCTTTGTTAGAAAAAATATATGTGTTTTAAATGAAAAGTTAATTGGTTATAAATAGGTATTTGATTATTTATATTTTAATATTTTTAGTAATTACATTTGTTAAGAAAAATAAGTAGACATGTTAAAATAGGTAAACTTTTAAAAAATAATTATAATATTAAAATAGGTTTAAAAATAAATAACTAAAGGTTTGTCCGTGATATTTTTGGAAAAAGATGGGGTTTAGTAAGGAAATATAGAAAAATTAACATTTAAAAAAAGGTAATTGTCCGTGATATATTTCAAAAAGTAGGGGAATTTGTTAGAAAAAATAGAAAAAAATAATGTATTTTAGGTGAAAAAGGTAATTGAAAGGCATATGTCTAGGCCTATTTGTAAGCACAGAGGATTCTACTCAACATAAACCAAGATGTAATAAGTAAATAATAAATACAGATGTCACAGGAATCTCATAAGATTATATCTGTCAAGATAATGAAGATTAAAGTCATCTACAGTCTTGAAATAAGTCTACATTGAAAGAATTTCAATTTATTGTTCAAGCCTCAGTGAAGTATTCAAGGAAGTGGAACTATTTAAAAGTGACAAAGATTTCAGAAGTGTGACGGAGAAAAATACAGGTTACAGTCCTTGTTAAATAGAAGGAGAAAAGAACCACAGCATAAAGTCAAAGTATGAAGAACAATCATTAAAGTTTGTCACTCATGAACCAGATAGTACATGGAGTGTCAACGTCAGCCAGTGGAAGCTCGTCATCAATTTTAGTGGTTCTCAGAATTAGTTTAATTCTCTTTTAATATTATTTTATAAGATAATTAATTTAATCTATGAATTAATTCTTTCAAAATTAATTCATATATTAAATTAATCAATCTAGATCTTAAGTAATTTTATGTATAAATTAATTCTCAAGAATTAATTTATTTATGGAATTATTTAAGTCAATAATTTAATTTATTTAATCTGTGAATTAATTCTAAAAGAATTAATTCACTTATTAAATCAATTAAAAGTAAAATAATATTAAATCAGTTTTATTTCTATTTCATTTTATACTAGTAGTACTGACCATTTTATACTAGTAGTACTATCTGTATTAGTACTACCGATAGTACTACCAATACAAATGGTAAGTACTACCGATAGTACTATTAACTATAATAGATAGTACTGCTAGTAGGAATGCACAGTATGAGTTTGGCGCGTGAGTTTGGTGTGAGTCAGTTGGTTAAATACTTGTATTTGATTAATTGGACAGAACACACTTGAACAAAAAGAAAAAGACAGAAAGAACAAAGCATTACATCTCTCTCTTCTGCCATTAACACGAAGCCAACTGCAAAGCTCAATTAATTTCTTGTAATAAATTCTAGCAAGCAAAGTTATATCCAATCAACTAGAATTCAATTACTTGTACTGCTTTGACAATCTAGCGGATCATAATCCCTAGAATTACTATCGAACTACTTTTTAGTATTCGATCCTTTTATTACAAATATAGATAAATTCATGTCGAATTTATTCTAGATTTGTTTTAACAAGAACCTTGTAATCTGTACACTGATTTGTAACACCCTTCAAGTTCAATAGAGTTTTATTTAACTTGAATCTTGTTTCATTTTATTCCGCATTAAATTTGGTATTGTATTTGTTAAATTCAACAATACAAATTCGATTAAACGGTACTGTTTGTATTCAACCCCCCTTCTACAAACATATCAGGACCTAACAATTGGCATCAGAGCCTTTTGATTGATATACAAATCAAAGATCCAATTGTTTTGAGATTTTTTTTTCTTAAACTCTGAAATTTTTATTATTCCTAAAAATCTCAAAAGATGTCTACTACACAGAAGGTTGGTACAGTAAAGATTCCCATGTTCAGCAGGGAGCATTATTCAATGTGGAAGAAGAAAATGCTTCTATTTCTTAAAGTTGCTAATCCTAAATACTTTGATGTGCTGAAGAATGGTCCCAAAGTCCCTATGATTATTGAGGGAGAAGTTATATAGAATAACGTTGTTACTAGGGCTGCTAGGATGTACCCTAAGGATCCCAAGGATTTCACTCCTGGTGAAAAATAGGATGTTACCTTGGATGCCTGTCTTCAGTTGATCCTTGTTGATTGTCTTGATCGTATCATGCATAATCATGTCCTAAACTGTGATACTGCCAAACACATTTCGGAAACCATAGAGATAATCAATGAGGGGACAGAGGAAGTTAGAGAGAATAAGCTGGAAATTCTCACCTCTCAATATGAGCATTTCAGATCAAACCCTGGTGAAGGTATCTCTGAGGTTTTTGAGAGATACAACAAATTAATCAATGATCTGAATCTTAATGGGAAGCGCTACACTATCAAGGAAATTAACAAGAAGTTCCTACTTACACTTCCACGTCATTTGGAGCACAGAATATCTGCCATTAGAGAAGCAAGAGATCTGGGAGAGATTGCTTTGGAAAGACTGTATGGTGTTCTGAAGACCTATGAGCTGGAGCAAATTCAACAGGATGAGTTATATGGAACTGGGAGGATAGTTAGTACTTCTACTGCATTGGCTGCTGAAGTCCCACAGAAACTGGAAGTGAAGGCTGTTCAACCTTCCAGTTCTAACATGAATGTTATTGATGCTGAATATGGATTAACATCCATTGATCAATCTGGTGGTGACTTCTTCTTTAGAGGAACTTGATCAGCTGGAGGATGGTGATTTGGCTTTGATAGTCAGGAAGTTTGGGAAGTTCAGATTCAAGAGGAATCCCAATCTTAAGTTCAGGCCCAGATTTCAGAGAGGTGGATCTTCCTCTTCAAGTAGCACAAGGGGTGGCTACAAAACTGGAACTGTGGATAGGAGCACAATCAGATGCTACAATTGCAATGAGTTGGGTCACTTCGCTACTGAATGCGGAAAGCCAAAGCAAGTGACAAGAAACACATTTGATTCTAGAAAGAAGAACAAGATTGGGAAAGCCTATGTTGCTGAAGGTAAGAGTTGGGATGACACTGACAGTGATGAAGAAGCAGGTGAGATTGGGAACCTTGCTTTAATGGCTAAAGAGGAAAGCACTTCATCTAGATACATGTCAGAGGTAAAGTTTACTGATACTGAAATGATTCGTCATCTTGGTGGTACCTTAGATTGTGCACGCATTGAAAATGATAAAATAATTCTTTTAAACACAAATCTTGAAAATGAGATAAAAGAATTAAAACTAGTGCATGTAAATCAAGATGAACTTACTGAAAAAATAGCATTTCTTGAGAATAGGGTTAAATGATATATTCAACTGAAAACCATTCTCAAGGAAGAGAATAGTGAGCTTAAGACTAAAGCGAATGCCTATTACAACTCTTGTAAGACGGCTAAAGAGATTCTCAATAAACAAGCTATGGGTAATCATGTCAGTATTGGTTATGATTATAATGAGGCTATTGGATTGATTGGCATTAATTCCCCTTGTAAAGTCAGTACTGAAGGAATGGGTATTCCATATGTGCTTAAGGGTATTGAAACACCCTTCTGTAAAGAATCCGAGGCAGATCCTCTAAATGAATACTCTATCATTATTGCTGAGGAGATTCGTGAAGAAGATATTGCTTTGGAAGTTGCACAGTCCAATAAATGTATATCTGATATTCCAGTCAAAGTTGCTACAACTAAAAAGACTAAATCAGATATCCATAAGTTGGATCAAAACAACTGTAGAACTAACATGCCTGCTGTTAATTCTTCTCATAAAGCATGTGGTGTGATTAATTGCATGTCTTGTGCCTTCAATGTTATGTATGCTTATTTTAATAGTAAGCATGTATCTAGTGATAAGACTGCTCCACGTCAACATGTTAATAATAAGAAGCATGTTAAAGCTAAGACTACTAGTCCTCCTAAGACTAGAGTGGATTCATTTATCCCTAAGCCTCCTCAGAAATGTGTTAAGGCTGGCTATAAATGGAAACGCTCTTTTGTGAAAGAGGTTGAAGTAGTTTTAGTTAAAAATGTTGTTTTGCCTGACAAAGGCCAGTTCTTTAAGTATGCCGGACCCAATCAAGTGTGGGTTCCGAGGAAGGACTAATCAATCTGATATTGCAGGGAGTTAAACAGGTAAACTGTGTTATGTGGATTCTTGACAGTGGTTGTTCAAGGCATATGACCGGAGATAGAGCCCTGCTATCAGATTTGGTTGAGAAAGCTGGCCCAGTAGTTACCTTTGGAGATGACAGCAAGGGTATTACGAAAGGATATGGCTGTTTGAAGTACGGAAATGTTGTCATTGAAGATGTATCATTTTTGGAAGGTCTGAAGTTCAATCTTCTCAACATCAGTCATTTCTGTGACAGAGGATATGATGTTTCCTTTTAAAGAGAGAAGTGTCAGATCCTTCACAAGAAGAATGGAAAGCCTGCTCTTCAAGGAGTAAGGAAAGGTGACTTGTTCATAGCTGATCTGAACTCTGGATCCAAAGATGAAGTTAATTGTTTTTATGCTAAAGCTTCATCAGATGATAGTTGGCTATGGCACAAGAATATGTCTCACCTTAACTTCAAAACCATGAACTCTTTAGTAAAAAGGGAATTGGTTAGAGGTTTGCCTCAGATGGAATTTACACAGGAAGGACTGTGTGAGGCATGTCAGAAAGGAAAGTCAAAGAAAGCTTCTCACAAGGGCACTGACACATCATCAATAACTGAACCACTTCAGCTACTGCACATGGATTTGTTTGGTCCAGTTAATGTGATGTCCATGTCAAAGAAACAATATGCACTTGTGATTGTTGATGACTATTCAAAATATACATGGGTTTTATTCCTACATTCCAAGGATGAGACCCCACACCTGGTGATTGACCATATAAAGTTGATTGAGCTGGATTCTAGATTCCCTGTTAGAGCCATAAGGTCAGATAATGGTACTGAATTCAAAAATGCCATTCTAAATGACTTTTGTGCTGATAAAGGAATAACAAGACAGTACTCTGCCCCTAGAACTCCTCAACAAAATGGAGTAGTGGAAAGAAAGAATCGTACTTTGATTGAAGCTGCTAGGACTATGTTAAGTGAGTCCAAACTTCCAACGTACTTTTGGGCTTAAGCAGCGAATACAGCTTGTTATACTCAGAATCGAACTTTAATCAACAAGGACTTAATGAAGACTCCTTATGAGATCATGAACAACAAGAAACCAACTGTCAAGTACTTTCATGTATTTGGAGCAAAATGCTTTGTGCTTATAGATGACAATGTGAAACGTGGCAAGTTTGATGCGAATGCACAAGAAGCTATTTTTGTTGGTTATTCCAGAAGATCTTACAGAGTCTACTTGGTTGGCAGTCACACAGTAAAGGAAAGTGTCAATGTTACTTTTGATGACACTAAGTTCCCTAATATCCAAAAAGAAGATTCATATGAGAAGCTGAAGTTTGATAACTTGTCAGATCAGAATCAGATGATGTAGCCCCACCTGAAGTTATTGCTGGTAATGATAATAACAATGATGATAATGATCATGGTGGTGGTGGTGGAAACACTGGTAACAATGGAGATACCACCAACACTAGAGAAGAATCATCAAGGCAATCAAGCAACAACTCAGGGGGATCAAATGAAGGATCATCTAGTCACTCACAACATCAAAGTGAATTTCAAGGCGAATCATCAAGATCAAATCTTCCAAGACATATTGTATGGAATAGAGCTCATCCTTTTGAGTTGATCATTGGTGATCCAGGTGTTGGAGTTAAAACTAGAAGTGCAACTCAGAATGAATGTCATTATTCAGCATTTCTATCTGAAATGGAGCCAAAGAAAACTGAATAAGCACTGACTGATCCAGATTGGGTGATTGCTATGCAAGATGAACTCAATCAGTTTGAACAACAGCAAGTCTGGAAACTGCTACCCAGGCCAAAGAACAAGAAAGTAGTTGGTACAAGATGGGTATACAGGAAAAAGCTAGATGAGGATGGCATTGTTACAAGGAACAAGGCAAGACTGGTTGCACAAGGGTATTCACAAGCTGAAGGCATTGATTATGATGAAACCTATGCACCAGTGGCTAGACTTGAGGCCATCAGGATGTTCTTAGCATTTGCTGCTTATTCCAATTTTAAAGTTTATCAAATGGATGTTAAGAGTGCATTCCTGAATGGTGAGCTTGATGAAGAAGTTTATGTGGAACAGCCCCTTGGCTTTGAAAATCAGGATATGTTGGACTTTGTGTACTTTCTCTTCAAGGCTATCTATGGTCTCAAACAAGCCCCAAGAAAATGGTATGACACTCTCTCTGGTTTTCTTTTAGAAAATGGTTTTGTTAGAGGTATCATAGACAAAACTCTTTTTTCAAAGAAACACAAAAGTGATATGATATTAGTCCAAGTCTATGTGGATGACATCATATTTGGGTCTACTAATGATAATCTCTGTAAGAGATTTGCTGAGCTAATGCAGAGTAAGTTTTAAATGAGTATGATGGGTGAGTTGAAGTTCTTTCTTGGATTGCAAGTAAGTCAAAGGTCAAGTGGTATATTTATTTGTCAATCCAAGTATCTCAAAGAACTCCTCAAGAAGTATTACATGGAGGATTCAGCATCAGCAAGGACTCCATCTTCAACAGCCATGAAACTTGGAGCTTCTGACAATTTTTATCAAGGTAGATGTTACAAGATACAGAGGTATGATTGGCTCCTTACTCTATCTTACTGCTAGTAGACCAGATATTATGTATGCTACATGCTTGTGTGCAAGGTTCCAAGCGGACCCTAGAGATCAAAATCAAACAGAGAGTGATACACAAGCACGTGAGTTGAGTGAAACACCACTGAGAGAAATTGAAGTGAGTGCACACACTGACACAAACACTGCTTCTTTGTTAGCTCAGATAGCTGCTCTACAGAAACAACTGCAAGAAACCCAGGCTGAGAAGGAAATTCTTAAAGCACAAGCGGTTGAACGGTCTTCTTCTTCCACCTCTGTAACAAATCAGCTGGGTTTGATTAAAGATGATATTGAAAGCTTGAAGACTATTCTCCTACCAAAGATCAATGATGTTCAGCAATCTCAAGTACTTTTGGCTTCGGACGTCTCTGATCTTACAACGTCAAATGTTGATCAGTTTGCTGCCATTACTGCTCAAGTGGATTTTGTTCAGCAAACTGTTGATGAAAATCAATGGTTTAATGATCAAAGATTCTCTAAAATTGAAGGTGGAATGGAGCATCTGAACGAAGGGATGAAGCATCTGTACGCTATGATAAAGAAGTCACATCAACCTACAGTTGAACAAAGAGAATTCTTTGAGGGTGATGATGAAGATAAGGATGATGATGCTGATGAAGGAGGAGAGATGAGAGAAGAAGGAGGAGATATAAGGAGAACATCTGAGGTGAATCCTAGGGCTTCCAAATCTCAAACTGTAGAGGATTCCTCAACTAAGGGGGAGAAGAAAGGAGAAGAAAGAGGAAGAGAAGCTGGAGGAGCTTCTGGAAAGGATAAGGGGAAAGGTAAACAATCAATGGAGGAGTCTGCTTTTGATGATGCCTACTACTACCATGGTGAACAGGATGATTTTCAATTTGATATGTCTGGTAATATGGAGAAGACTATCCCTGAAGAACCTATTGGTGAGGAGGAGGTTGAAGAAGTGGCTAACTTTGATGATTGGGAAGATGAAGCTGATCTATACACACCTGACCCTTTGTTTGAGAAGGAGTTGAAGAAGCAACAAGCAGAGCTAAGGAGAAAGGAGGATGAAAATGCTAAGGTCTCTGACATCATATCTCAGAAGCTAAAGATTCAAAAGGCTGAACATGAAGACAAACAACGTCTTCATAGTATTCATGTCAAAGAAAGGAGATTGGATGTGAGGATGAAGCAAGGAAGCCATTGGGATAAAGCAAGGGAGATGTTTGATATCCCTCAGAGAGGCACACACAATGATGCTACTTTTCTGAAGTTGCTTGAGAAGATCAGAACTGTTAATCCAGACAATTCATTATATATGAAGGCATTAAAGGAAGATATTCTAAGGATTACGTCTACATTTGATCAAGTGAGGCAAGAACTGTACATTTATGTCTCAAGTGATCTTGAAGGATCATTCACCGTCTCTCTTGAACTACTCCAAAGAAGATCTCTCTCTGAATTGTGGATTCTAATGAGTAAGGTAAAGAGATCTTCTTGCTTGAACGAGCTTCTATATGACTGGCTGAGAGATTCTGCTATGAAGGCCATCCCTCAAGTTGTACTTTTTCCTTATGAAGTCAAAATCTACCGAGGTACAACTTTGGAGACTGTAAGGCTGGATCCTGATTCTTTGAAGCTACAGACTGCTATGCAACTGGTGAAGTTGGAGAATCTTCTTAGAACTTCTGGGTTTGCTACTGTAGAGAAGTGTTAGTCCTTGTGTATTGCAGAAGGGGGGGGGATGAATGCAATACTGATAAAATTCAATCTAAATTTCAACAACTAAAATCAAGATTAAACGTTATCAGCAATATATGCAATCACGAACAGTATTCAGTAAGAACAAGATTCACAAAATAAATGTTTTATTTATTTTGCAAAGTGTTGCTACAACCTCAAGAAAGAATTCTCGAGCTTCGGGTTTTCTTCAAAGACACTTGCTTGTCTTCGTTACAATTCTAGAATGAATTGATAGTAGGTATAAGACTAACCCTATCACTATCAGTCACGGGTTTGTGAAGCTGCTGTCACTGTCAAGTGGCAGCTTCTTACAGATTGTCTTACCCATGTGACTTTCCTAAATTGCTAACATGTCAGATATACATTACAAAGAAAGCAACCTAGATTCATTCCATTTCCAGCTAGACCAATTCAGCAGATAAAGACTTGACCTTGCTCTTGAATTGATTCGCTTTTGTTTTGCAGTGCTTGAAGCTTCTGTCGTAGTCTTGCAGACTTGGTGCAGCTTAGGGATACTGCATCACGCCTGTTTCTTGAACATTTAAACTGTCACGGGATTTGACTGAGAAAGATACCTAGCATAAGGATATTTATTGAGACAGTTACTTTTGCCGCAAAGCTTGCTGTCACAGGAATGATCTTTTGGTGACAGTATGAGTTCCCCGCATAGAGTGCTGTCGAGGATCCCAAACTTGCTGTCGAGGGCAATAGTTGCTGTCGCGTAGTCTTCCGCCAATGTTGCTGTCAGAGTGAATATGCTGTCGTGACTTGCAACATTCTGTCTTCTTGTAATCTTACTGTCACAGCTTTAGGACAGTAACCTTTATTCATGTTGTCATTCAAAAAGCATTCTTTGAGGCTTGAACACATAAGTGAACTTCTTCCAAATAATACAACTAGAATAACATTACATACTGATTACAAGAACATACTTTGGCTATGACAGTATGTTCTACTTAATTTGAAAATTTAAGTACAATCAAAGTTAAGTTATTTCAATGCTATCACCCATAAATCCCAACAATCTCCCCCAATTTGTTTTTATGGAAAATAACAACAAATTTACAATATGTGCTGACAACTTAACTAACAAGATCAGAATTTAAGAATTTTCACTTAGCTTGAGATCTCCTCTTCTGTCTTGCTGCATCCTCTCTTTTGAGAGCTTCTGCCAAGCAGCTTCTTAGACTTTCTACAAGAGAAATTTCAGTAGCAAACACTGCATCATCCTCTACTTCATCAATGATCTTCTTTATGGAAGGGGATATAAGAGAACTAACATCCCTGAGATTCAGCCATTGCTCTATATCATATGGATAGGTTCTGAAATGAAGTTCTTCATTAATGAGCTTGAATCTACTTCCAGGATAAGCATTGAGAGACTTCCTTCTTTGCTTGTCCAGTTTTGAGTCTTCTCCTTTTCTCCCTTCCAATAACTTCTCTATCTCATCAGAACAAATCTGTTCCAAGGGATGAATTGAACCAGCTACCATATACTGTAAATCCTTCAGAGTGGATGTTTTAAGCTTATGCAAGCTGCAAACATAGATTTCTTCTTTTAGGAACTTGACTCTTAGGGGATTTTCCAGCATATATGGTTGATAATTTGGAGCTTCACTTTCTGCCTTGTTAGAGGCCTTGTGTTTTTCCAGTAATTCAGCTTCCTTCTTATCAAGTTCTGACTGAGTTTGAGAATATTCAGAAGATTCAGGTTGTTTGCTTGGCTTGGGTTCCCCTTCCTTAGTTGGTTGGGTTTGCCCTTCTTCTGTGGGTAAATCATCAAACTCATAGTACCAGTGGTATGGTATTGGAGAGGCTGGGAGATCAGTAAGAATATCAGCATCATCAAAATCTGCAAAGTTATAGCCAAATTTCTGATAAAATTCAGCATCCCTATCTGCCTGATATTTTAGAACATGTTCCATGACAGCCTTTGAAACATCATCATAGCTCTCCAGCAACTCTACCATTCTTTCCAGGTAGAAGAAATCAATTCTTCTTTTATCTATGGTTGATGTACTTTTCTTGGTTGATGTGGCTACCAGATTGAAGTCCTTGTCAATCTTGGCTGACCTTGATTCTTCCCACCACAGAATGTACTCAGTGGCCTCTTGATTTGCATCCAGCTTAACCTCAACGCTCTTGATTTCTCTTGATTGCATTTGTTGAATCTTGAGACTGTTGGGAGGAATTGATTGAATTGGCTTTTTGAGATTC
The DNA here is from genome assembly GCA_030848705.1 of Heracleum sosnowskyi. Lineage (NCBI taxonomy): Eukaryota > Viridiplantae > Streptophyta > Magnoliopsida > Apiales > Apiaceae > Heracleum > Heracleum sosnowskyi. The sequence goes on from CM061238.1 coordinate 80,919,123, forward strand.
CTGCCAAATCCAGTGGCCTTTTCCTTTCCTGAGTACTTGTGCTTCCCTGTAGGTTTCTGTCTAGAAAACCATGCCTTAGCTTTAGCTTTCGGTCTTTTGGACTTGACAGTAGCCTTGGCTTCATCCTTGACAGAACCTTCCTTGACAGTACCCTTGTCGACAGCATCTTCCAAGACAGCATCTTCTATGACAGTATCCTTGTCGACAGTACCTTTGGTGACAGCATCTTTTTCAGCATTTATGCAGTCAATAGCACATCTAAGAATGCTTGCCTCCAAAGCTTCCAGTATTCTTGACTCCTCTTCATCTGTTGCACCAGCATCTTTCTTTTCCTGGCTAGGAGTTTCTTCATTGCCTTCATTCTGGGATTGAATACCAGTATTCCCAGAATTACTTCCACCAGCATTTCCAGCATTTCCAGAAGCTTCACCACCTCCATCCTCACCATCTTCATCATCATCATCATCATCATGGGGAGGAATGTTATAGAAGCAACTTCCACCTTGATCATTTCTTTTGGCATTGGCTCTAATGATTAGCTCCTTCATTCTAGCTCCCAGTGCCTTGTCTCTCAACACCAGCATTTTGTAGATTTCTTGAACAGCATGAACTCTTCCTGGATTGGCATTTGAACTGAGTATTCCATCTAACACTTTCAGAATTGACTTGGTTTCCATTCTGGATGTGCCAACCAAATTCATGAAGCTGTTTCTTCTTGTGCCATCCATAGTTACAGATCTGTAGAAAACACTTGGTGGGTTTGTGTAGACTTCGGGTAGCTTTTGTGTGAGCAGGTTCTGGATTTGCATATCCAATATTTCATTGAATGGTGTTTGAGTTGCCCTGATCTTTCCCTTCAAAGCACACAACACCTTTGCTGGCAGATTCTGCAATAACTGCATTGTGATGAAATAAGATATGCCAGAAGTGAGATAAATACTTACAGCCCATCTTTTCTCATCATTCACCATTACACTGACACTAGTGATTTGATCCTTTAACAGTTTTGTGGTGTTGGTTGGACGGTTGCTTGGAGCATTCATTGCTTCTTCTACCAAACTGCTAAATTCACTGTCATGATTGTGTAATGTGCTCTCCCTGTAATCCACCATTAGAGTATTGGCTTCTTCTTGATCATACTCAGTGCCATTGGACCAAGTATTTCCTTTATGGATGGATTCAGGCAGTTTCCCTTTACCTTTCCCAAGTTTGTTTTGTTCCTCCATTTCTCTCCATTTCTTCTGTAGAGCAGTTTCTTGAGTTTCTGGAGTTGGCTCTCTAATTACCACAGGAGGTAGAATAGGATGTCTAGATGCAGGTCTTCTTTGCAATGCATCTTGAGTTGCCTTAGACATCAACACTCTTTCTCCATCCAAGTCAACTTCAACAAGCTCTTCAGCTTTATCCTTTGGTTGTCCACTGCTTGGTTTGACTTGCTCCCCCTTTGACATTGCTTTCCTTTTAGCTCCCCCTTTGGTCTTCACAGTTACTGGCTCCCCCTGAGTTCCACCTAATTCCTGAATAGGCAATGATTCTGATCTTGCTACCTTCTCCCCCTTAGTTGAGTTGGCAGCTACTAGGTCAGTAAGGAACTGAATAGAGAGTTGAGTAGCAGCAAAACCATCAACCACCAGTTGAGAGAGAGAGTCCAGTTTGGAGTCTAAAGTAGCACACTGTCCTTCAAGAGCTGCAATCCTGTTACCAAAAGTAGCAGAGGGGCCACCAGACCTTAACCTTCTTGGAGGGGAAGGAAAAGACAGGGGCCTGGAGGCTATGGGGGTTCTCACACTCTCAGGGTGTTTTTGAGTGATCTCATCACCCCTCACAGTTTGACTCTCAAGGCCTAGTGCCTGAATAGTGTGGGCTCCCTCAATATCTCTCTGGACATGCTCAAGTCCCTCTCCTTTTGCCAGCTCATTTGGTTGCCTCTCATTTTTATGCTCACCTCTCTTTTCTTTTATCTCTCTTTTCTTTTGCACACCCTCACTCAACCTAGATGCATGGGTATGAGCAGTACTAACATGCATGGAAGGAGAAGATTTAGAATGTACCTTTAGGAGTTTGGCAAGAGGTAGGTCATCATCAGAGGCATCCTCAACAAGTACAGCATCAAAATCAGGCTGGGAGGGCTGGACAGCATCTTGAGTAGGAATGGTACTGTCAGTTGGAGTCTGGACAGCAGGTTCTGGCATGACAGCATCTTTGGGAGGTGGAGTGACAGTAGGTTCTGTAGTGACAGTATCTTTCTCTCCACCTTTGACAGTAGCTGTGTCCAGGACAGTAGCATCCCCAGTGTCTTTGACAGCAACAGAGGCTGTGACAGCATCTTCCTGAAGGTAAGATGCTCCTTGGAGATCAGACAAAGTGTTGGCTGTTTCATTTTCTGACAAAATACCACTTTGCCCTAGCTCAGTGTTTGGAGGAGTGGTGTCCATCTCACTTTGAGAAATGGGTTCTTGTGGACCACTAGATGGGGGCTCATCCATGATTGGAGATGGATGATCAAAACCTGAAGGGTTGGGACTGTCCCCTTCTCTAGGTTGTGGAGAAGAAACAAAAGAATGTGTAGGGAAGGAAGAAGGTGAAAGTGTAGTAGAGAGTGGGGGCTGATTCACAGATGAAACATGTGAACCATCAATAGGAGTAGAGAAATCCTCACTGTGCCCTAACTCACTGTGTGTTTCTTCAAGTGGGGGTATCTCAGGTTGGGAACCATGAGTTTGTGCAGACTCTGTACAGGGTGCCTTGGGAGACAGGCCAATTTCAATAGATGTCCCTTGTTGAGAAGGCACATCTAGGGAGGAGTGTATTTCCCTGGTTTCCTCTACAGTCTTTTGGGAGACTGCAGGGTGGCTGACAGTGGTTTTGCTCCTCCTAGCTCTCTTCTTCTTAGGCTCAGGGGGAACCACTGTGGGTTCTGTTTGACTACCTTCCTTATTTGCTGCACTAGGTGCAGTGTCTCCCTCTTGACTAACAGAGCTACCACCAACATCAGCTTCTAAGGATCTTTTTCTGGATTCTTGCAAGGCTTCTCTTTGGGCTTTGGGAAGTCTAGAGGGCCTAGGCTGAGTGTATGGTGTTGAATGGGGGTTAACTGAATTTGGGTCTAATTCAGTTTCATTCTCAAGAGAAAAAGAATCATAACCAGAAGGTAATGGATAATCAAGGTTGGACACTTGATCAACCATGTGCTGAGTGAAACAAATTGGAATATGTGCATTGAGATTTTGTGATGATAATAGTGTGTGTGTGTGTGTTCTTTTTCAAAACTGAGCAAGCCTCTAAACGAGGAGCAGCATCATTAAAATCACAGAATGAATTAATGCACAACATAAGAAAGCGAGGGTAGTGTGATACCTTCTTACCTATGGCAGCTTTGAGTTGTGCCATGAGGAGAGCTCCAACATTCACCTTGTATCCATGGACAAGAGAATGTGTCAGTTTCTTGATGTAGGAGGGTATCCCATTCCAGCCTGTGGACTTGGTAGAGAACACCTTGACCATTGCATCAAATATCATGCTCCACTCCTTCCTTAGATACTTCCTGTCCATTTCACCAGACGGGTACCACTTGGTTGTTCCCTCTTCGAGAATAGGGCCTGCATACCCAATCTTCAAGAAGAGCTTCTTCAGAGTGTCATCATTAGCAAGTGGAGCAAAGTTTTGGCCTGCTTCCAGTGTAATTCCAAGAGCAGTATTGATGACCTCAGTTGTGAGAATGTATTGTTGCCCAGAGATTGTGAATTGAATACCAGGGTTCTCACCCTCAGTTTGAGCAACAGCAGTTTGCCAAAACGCCTCAAGTCTGTCTAAGTCGAGAATGGGGGTTGAGGTTATGGCATAACCGAGATAGGACTTGTTCAAGAAAAACACTAGTCCTTTGAAACCTTCACCAGCATCATTTGGGGAAAAGATGCCAGCAAAGTTTGTTTGAGAGAGAGTCTGTTTGGGGGCCATTGAGATTTCAAGAAAAGAAGAAAGTGAGAAAGTAGCTTTTTGCTTGAAGAAAAGTATTTTGCCTTGAGTTTTGTGAGAGTGATATGTCTGAGTAACTGGAGAATAAATATGGGTATCTCAAACGTTTGCTCAAAAAGTGGAGTTAAAGGACGTGTCTTAACCCACTCTCTTAACACGTGAGTTACTGCCCGTTATTCACTGTCAATCGTGGGGTGAATATCCAATTACAACGGTCCACTATTGTTGACAGTAACCTGTGCGCTAGAAACAATCTGTCAGCAATAAGTGGTGGTGACAGTAGGTTTTGCGCGACAGCAACTATTGCGCAAAAACATGCTGTCACCGTTAAGCATTTGAGTGACAGTATCCTTTAAAGGTCGTGACAGAAAGTCTTTCCCTGCTGTCAAGAAGGTTGCTGTCAAGAGACACGGGACAGTATCCTTCTTTGTGACAGTAATTTAAATGGGAAATTGTTTCTGTCAGGAACTAATTAGAATGCGTTGCTCATATACTTAACCTAAAATTAACAGAATATGAATTTAGCAATGTAATCTTTCAAACACAGATATTAAGCAAGTTACACAGACAAGTCATAAACTCAGTAACCACATAAATAGGAACTTTTATTATTGTTAATAAAATCATTAATATTGAACATTGAGTACATCATTCTATGATTTTATCAACTAGTTCTAAGACTTCTTCCTTAATCTCTTCTTCAGAGCGGCCTTCTTTTTCAAGAAGAGCCTGAAGCTCCTTCTCTTCTTCCATGGCCTTGGCCTCCTCTTCCTTAGCCTTGGCCTCCTTTTCCTCGTCTATCTCATCCATGGCGTCCAACAGCATTTCAAAGAGCTCATCGATCTCTTCATTGTCGGGTTCACTATCACACTTCTTTAGACCAACTTCGATTCCTACTTTGTTTTCCATTATTTACTTTAAAACTGAGAGCAGACTGGTGAAACCTAAGGTTAATTTATAGGCAAAACCGTCTAAGGATTAAAGTCTAATGGTCAACAGTTAGAGTACCCATACAACTACCACAAAAGTAATTAATGGTCGTGTCCTCCTTTAATCCTACAGATTAATGCAAAAGAGTGTGAAAGTCCAATGGAACAGATTTTTAACTCTCAAACTTAACGGATAACCACATTAAAGTCATACACGGTTTAAAAGTATGAGACTGGCACAAAATACTGACATGAAAAGTCAAATCAACACATGCTGTCACATAACAGACATAAACCAAGTAGACAGTAACTTCTCTTGACAGCAGGTTTGAAGTTGCTGTCATGAGCTTCAATAAGAATTGAAAATTTAGAAACCTTAGTAAATTAACATACCAGATTCAGCATTCCCAATTCACTTACCAACCTGTTGAAGGTTGCTTCATCCAATGGCTTAGTGAAGATGTCAGCAAGTTGCTTGTCAGTTGGGACATAAATCAGCTTCACAGTTCCTTGTTCAACATGCTCTCTGATAAAGTGATGTCTTATATCAATGTGCTTTGTCCTAGAGTGTTGAACTGGATTGTCTGAGATGGCTATGGCACTAGTGTTGTCACAGTAAATAGGAATTTCTCTTAACACTAGACCATAATCTAGAAGTTGACTTTTCATCCATAGAATTTGTGCACAGCAACTGCCTGCAGCAATGTACTCAGCTTCTGCAGTTGAGGTAGAAACTGAATGCTGCTTCTTGCTAAACCATGAGACCAATCTTCCACCAAGAAATTGACAGCTACCAGTAGTACTCTTTCTGTCAATCTTGCATCCAGCATAGTCTGAGTCTGAGTAACCAATTAGATCAAATCCAGTATTCTTAGGATACCAAAGGCCTAGGTTAGGAGTGCCTTTTAAGTATCTAAAGATTCTCTTGATGGCTACCAAGTGTGACTCCTTTGGATCACTTTGAAACCTTGCACAGAGACATGTAGCAAACATGATGTCAGGTCTGCTAGCAGTTAGGTATAGGAGGGATCCTACCATGCCTCTATAGGTGCTTGAGTCAACTTTCTTTCCTTTAGGATCAAGATCCAGACTAGTTGCTGTGGACATTGGTGTCTTTGCAGGAGATGAATCTTCCAAGTTGAACTTTTTGAGAAGTTCCTTGATATACTTAGCTTGACTTATGAAGATTCCATCAGTTTGTTGAAGAATTTGTAACCCCAGAAAGAATGACAGTTCTCCCATCATGCTCATCTCATATTTGTTGCTCATGAGATGGGAAAACTTCTCACACAGCTTCTCATTTGTAGAACCAAAAATGATGTCATCCACATAGATTTGTACCAGAATGATGTCCTTGCCATGATGCTTGTAGAAAAGTGTCTTGTCCACAACTCCTCTGGTAAACTGGTTTTCCAGAAGAAAGGTGGAAAGTGTGTCATACCATGCCCTGGGTGCTTGCTTTAGTCCATACAAAGCTTTGAAGAGTTTGTACACAAAATTATGCATTTCAACATCCTCAAACCCTGGTGGCTGTTCCACATACACTTCTTCTTCCAGCTCTCCATTTAGAAAGGCACTTTTGACATCCATCTGAAATACTTTGAAGTTGCAGTGTGCAGCATAAGCTAGAAAGATTCTTATAGCTTCAAGTCTTGCAACAGGAGCAAATGTCTCATCATAATCTATTCCCTCCTGTTGACAGTAACCTTTAGCCACTAGCCTTGCTTTGTTCCTTGTCACCAATCCATTTTCATCAAGTTTGTTTCTGAAAACCCACTTGGTCTCAATAACTGACTTTCCCTTAGGTCTTGGAACCAATTTCCATACATTGTTTCTTTCAAACTGATTTAGCTCTTCTTGCATGGCTATCACCCAGTCAGAATCCAACAATGCTTCATCAATTGTCTTGGGTTCCATTTGTGACAGGAAGCATGAAAACATGCTGTCAGCAGAGACTTTGTTCCTTGTCCTCACTCCAGAATTAGGATCACCAATGATAAGGTCACTTGAGTGATCTTTGTTCCACTTGGAGATTCTGGGCAAGCTACTTGACTGCACAGGAACACTTCCTTCAGTTTGTTGAGTTGAGTGATCACCAATCCCATTGTCTTCACCATGTTCTTCATTGTCTCCAGAGTCACCATTGTCATGAATGTTAGAGGATATGGTTTGTGACTGAGCTGGAGTTTGGTTGACAGTAGTGGCATTGACAGTATCTTTATCAACTTCAACAACTTGAGTGAAGCTAGGTTCTTCATCCACAATCTCCTCAGCTTCCAAGTATCCTTGATTCTCAAATCTGAATGTCTGCATCTTTCCTTCTTCATGCAGTCCTGGAAACTTGGTTTCATCAAATGTGACATTAACACTTTTTTCAATAATCCTGTGTTCCATAACATAAACTCTGTAGGCAGTCCTTTCTGTGCTGTAACCCATGAATAGTCCTTCAAAAGCCTTGGTGTCAAATTTTCCTTTCTTCTCATGGTTGTCTTTCATCATAAAGCATTTGCTCCCAAACACATGAAAATATTTGACAGTGGGTTTCTTTCCAGTTAACAGACAGTAAGGAGTACTTGCATGAGTTTTGTTGATCATGGTTCTGTTCTGAGTATAACAGGCTGTGTTGATAGCTTCAGCCCAGAAATATGTTGGCAGCTTAGCATCATGCAACATAGTTCTAGCTGCTTCAATGAGAGTCCTGTTCTTTCTTTCTACAACTCCATTCTGCTGTGGAGTTCTTGCAGCAGAGAATTGTTGTACAATTCCTTCATCTTTGCAGAAATTTCCAAGTGTGGCATTTCTGAATTCTGTACCATTGTCACTCCTCAAGATTTGAACTTTTGAGTTTGGGGTTCTATCAAGAACTCTGACTTGATCAATAATCACTTGAGCAGCTTCATCTTTGGATTCAAGAAATTTCACCCAAGTGTACCTTGAGTAATCATCCACCATTACTAAGGCATATCTCTTTCTGGCCATAGATGGTACATTGACTGGTCCAAAGAGATCCATGTGAATTAACTTGAGTGCTTCTGTGTTGGTGTTTACTTGCTTGGACTTGTGCACAGCTCTTCTCAGTTTGCCCATTTGACAATCTTCACACAATCCTTCTTGACAGAATTCCTGTTGGGGCAAACCTCTCACTAACTCTTTCTTCATTAGAATGTTCATTGTTTTGAAGTTGAGATGTGAGAGCTTCTTGTGCCAAAGCATACTGTCACCAACAGTAGCTTTACTGTAAAAACAGTAAACTTTATCCTTCTTTGTTGAGCTTAGATCAGCAACAAACAGGCTTCCTTTTCTGACCCCTTTTAGAGAGAGGCTTCCATCCTTCTTGTGATAGATGTTGCACACCATCATATCAAAGTCAACCTTAAATCCTCTGTCACTGAATTGGCTGACACTGAGTAGGTTGTGCTTCAATCCATCCACAAGAGCAATATCTTCAATGACAACATTTCCAATTTCCAGACAGCCATATCCCACTGTGTAACCCTTGCTGTTGTCTCCAAAGGTTATGATTGGGCCAGCTTTCTCTACATAATGTGATAGCAGGGCTTTATCACCTGTCATGTGTCTTGAGCAACCACTGTCAATAATCCACATGACCTGATTTTTCTTCTTACCCTGCAAAACAGAATGTTTCTAAGTTGCATATGGTACCCAATCTTTGTTGGGTCCTGCAGTTTCAGTGTTTCCTGAGTTTCTTTCAGTCACAACATCACAAGCATTATCAAAGACTTCCTGTTTGACTTCTCTTTTCACCCACTTAGGTTTAGAATTGGACTTGGTCCTTTTCTTAGTGGATGAAGCCTTTTTGCTGTTGCCAGCAGGCTCAGAAGTCTCAACAGTGTTTAGGTATGAGCATTTTTCAGTAGAGAGAACAGGTAAGTTAAAGCATGTACTCATGGCAGTGATTTTGCATGGCATACAATCAATGTTATTACAGACACTCATAGTTCTATGCATAAGGGGGGTTCTGTGTAAGTTACCATTGAGTTCAGTAGCATTGATCTTATCCTCAATTGGTTTCTTACAAACATGTGTTAAGTGATGAGTAGATCCACAGTTATTGCACAGTTTCCTAGAAGCACCTCCAACATTAGTGTATCCATTTCCTTTATTGACACCTACCTTACCATTTCTGTTTTTAGACTTGGGAGTTACTGGATTGACAGTATGTTCAGAAGTTGCTGTCGAACTTTCCTTGACAGTATCTTTTATTCCTACTATCTTGACAGAAGGTTTGAAAGTTGCTGTCTTGGAATCATTCTTGACAGTATCTTTGAAAGATTCTGTCTTGCCAACTGTGACAGCATCTTTTGAACTTACTGTCTGATTGCTTGGTAAGTTTACTGTCTTGGGGATTGTGACAGTATCCTTTCCATCCTTGAATGTGCTGTTAACACCTTCATCCTCATCAAGAATTTCTTGTTTGATGAGCATGGCTTCTTCATCAAACTCAATTTCAGCAGCTTTGAAAATAGGAGTTTTAACTTTCTTGAGAATGGTGGGTTTGACAGCAGCATTTCCAGGACAATCTTGAATCACAATTTCCTTTCCAGGTCTTCTACCATAAGAAAAACCTATACCAACAGACTGATTTTCTGTATGCTTATCATTGTAATCCTGAACTATCTTTGATGAGTTTCTATAGGCCTTAATCTTAAATTCATTTTCAGCAATCTCATTCCTCAGGAATTCCTCAACCTCCTTAGCACATTTTAATTCATTTTTAAGTTTAGCATTCTCTTGAGCTAAAGAGCCTAGTGAACTGGTTTTGAGAACAAGAGAATCATTGTCAGACTGAAGTGTTTCATTTAGCTTACTTAGTCTAGAGATTTCCTCATTAGCAGCAGATAAGCTAGTATAGACATTGAACATTTCAGCACTTAAGTCTTTAATGGTTTTCTTATACTCATCAGTAGACATATCAAGTAAGACAAGTGAAGGTACCTGACTTGAAGGAGTTGATGCTACCTCATCAGTGCTAGCCATGAGAGCTAGATTGACATATTCTTCCTCTTCTTCATCATCAGAATCATCCCAACACTTTCCTTCAGCCACATAGGCTCTACCTTGATTTTTCTTGGAGTATCCACCAGTTCCTTTCTCATATCTTTGAACCTGTTTGGGTCTTTTGCATTCAGTAGCAAAATGACCAGGTTCTCCACAGTTGTAACATTTGAACTTTGATCTATCCACAAATCCAGTTTTGTATCCTCCTTTGGTTGAACTTCCCACAGCAGCCTTTGATGAGCTTCCTTTGCTGAACTTGGATGCTTGGCCTTGAGGCTTGTATGACCTATCCTTCTTGAACCTGAAGTTCTTGAACTTTTTGGCCATGTAAGCCATAGTAGGGTTGTCCATGCTTTCCAGTTCCTCCATTGTGTAGAAGTCTTCATCTTCCACATCTTTGAGCTGTAGTACCACTTTCTCATCATCTTCAACCACCTCTTCTATCTTCAAGGTCTGTGTTGGGGTTGATTGTGTGATCTGTAGTACTTCACTTGGCTGTGTGATCCTTGGCACATGTGCTACTAGGGCACTTGACATATTAGCCATCTTGTTCCTTGTTCCACCTTGTATGGCTCTCTTTTGAAAGAGTTCGAGTTCATAAGATTTCAGAATACCATAAAGTGTCTCAAAGGTTATATTGTTGAGATCTCTTCCTTCTCGTATGGCTGTTGTCTTGTGTTCAAGGTGATCAGGCAGTGTGAGCAGGAACTTGACATTTAATTCTTTTCTGTCATAGTACTTGCCATGTATCTGTAATTGAGTTAAGAGCTTACTGAACCTTTCAAACATGGAGGTTAAGTCTTCACCAGGCTTGGCCATGAATGTCTCATATTGAGATATTAGAATTTGCCTTTGGTTGCCCTTAACCTCTTCACTTCCTTCACAGAGTAAGGCTAACCTGATCCACATCTCCTTGGCTGATGTGCAGCTTATCACACTTCCACACATGGCTTTATCCAGCGTGAGAGAATCGAGCAAGATAAGTTGCAAATGATCATCTAGCACCATTTTCTCCTTTTCAGGTTCCAAGATTTCTGAGGGATCTTTGGGAACCCAATGTGCAGGAACAATCTCACCATTCACTGTTGTGGCTTCAATTTCCTTTCTTGGTATGAAAGGACCATTCTCGAGTATACCTGGGTATAGTGGATTTGCAGCTTTGATAAACAACAAGATTTTTCTTTTCCAAATGCTGTAGTTCTCTTTATCAAATGCTGGGATCTTGATACTGTTTGATTTCTGCATTTTCTTCGGGATCTCAGATATGTATGTTAATCTGAAAGCTCTGATACCAGTTGTTAGTCCTTGTGTATTGCAGAAGGGGGGGGATGAATGCAATACTGATAAAATTCAATCTAAATTTCAACAACTAAAATCAAGATTAAACGTTATCAGCAATATATGCAATCACGAACAGTATTCAGTAAGAACAAGATTCACAAAATAAATGTTTTATTTATTTTGTAAAGTGTTGCTACAACCTCAAGAAAGAATTCTCGAGATTCGGGTTTTCTTCAAAGACACTTGCTTGTCTTCGTTACAATTCTAGAATGAATTGATAGTAGGTATAAGACTAACCCTATCACTATCAGTCACGGGTTTGTGAAGCTACTGTCACTGTCAAGTGGCAGCTTCTTACAGATTGTCTTACCCATGTGACTTTCCTAAATTGCTAACATGTGAGATATACATTACAAAGAAAGCAACCTAGATTCATTCCATTTCCAGCTAGACCAATTCAGCAGATAAAGACTTGACCTTGCTCTTGAATTGATTCGCTTTTGTTTTGCAGTGCTTGAAGCTTCTGTCGTAGTCTTGCAGACTTGGTGCAGCTTAGGGATACTGCATCACGCCTGTTTCTTGAACATTTAAACTGTCACGGGATTTGACTGAGAAAGATACCTAGCATAAGGATCTTTATTGAGACAGTTACTTTTGCCGCAAAGCTTGCTGTCACAGGAATGATCTTTTGGTGACAGTATGAGTTCCCCGCATAGAGTGCTGTCGAGGATCCCAAACTTGCTGTCGAGGGCAATAGTTGCTGTCGCGTAGTCTTCCGCCAATGTTGCTGTCAGAGTGAATATGCTGTCGTGACTTGCAACATTCTGTCTTCTTGTAATCTTACTGTCACAGCTTTAGGACAGTAACCTTTATTCATGTTGTCATTCAAAAAGCATTCTTTGAGGCTTGAACACATAAGTGAACTTCTTCCAAATAATACAACTAGAATAACATTACATACTGATTACAAGAACATACTTTGGCTATGACAGTATGTTCTACTTAATTTGAAAAATTAAGTACAATCAAAGTTAAGTTATTTCAATGCTATCACCCATAAATCCCAACAAGAAGTCTGAAGTTGCTGATATGATTTCAGACTACTGCACGGAGAAAGTTCCAAGGTATGCTCAGATGAAGAACAGATTGAAGAAGATCACCACTCAACCAGTAATGCCAAGTGGTGTGGTTTCTGAAAGTGATCGTGACCTTGACAAAGATCTTCTAGTCACCTTGCAAGAAGCTGAAGAAGGTGAAATTAGAGACTAAAGGCATGATGTAGTTAGCTCAATTTTTTAATGTTATATGTTTAGAGCTAGGTAAATCAAGATAGGGAAATTTATCATTTGTTCAGTCTAGAGGAACATCTATCTTGTATTTATCTTTATTGTTTGAATCTGGATATTGTTATATTTAATCCAGAACTTTTTATTATTTGCTTGGCTCTTAAAAGTCTTATCTTTTCTTGTTTTAGTTGAGTTATCCTCTAGAGTATTTGGTTGTTATTGTCTAACAAACAAATAGGGGGAGATTGAAAGGCATATGTCTAGGCCTATTTGTAAGCACAGAGGATTCTACTCAACATAAACCAAGATGTAATAAGTAAATAATAAATACAGATGTCACAGGAATCTCAAAAGATTATATCTGTCAAGATAATGAAGATTAAAGTCATCTACGGTCTTGAAGTAAGTCTACATTGAAAGAAGTTCAATTTATTGTTCAAACCTCAGTGAAGTATTCAAGGAAGTGGAACTATTTAAAAGTGACAGAGATTTCAGAAGTGTGACGGAGAAAAATATAGGTTACAGTCCTTGTTAAATAGAAGGAGAAAAGAACCACGGCATAAAGTCAAAGTATGAAGAACAATCATTAAAGTTTGTCACTCATGAACCAGACAGTACATGGAGTGTCAATGTCAGCCAGTGGAAGCTCGTCATCAATTTTAGTGGTTCTCAGAATTAGTTTAATTCTCTTTTAATATTATTTTATAAGATAATTAATTTAATCTATGAATTAATTCATATATTAAATTAATCAATCTAGATCTTAAGTAATTTTATGTATAAATTAATTCTCAAGAATTAATTTATTTATGGAATTATTTAAGTCAATAATTTAATTTATTTAATCTGTGAATTAATTCTAAAAGAATTAATTCACTTATTAAATCAATTAAAAGTAAAATAATATTAAATCAGTTTTATTTCTATTTCATTTTATACTAGTAGTACTGACCATTCTATACTAGTAGTACTATTTGTATTAGTACTACCGATAGTTGTTAGGAATATGTTGTTCTTGATGATAAGCATAAAACACTTAGTAGAATTTGTGTAAAGTCAATTTTGTAGCTGTCAACGAAATAGCATGCTTAGCAGTGTTTCGTTGACAGGAAGCTCATCAACGAAATGAGTGTTGTAGCAATTGCATTGTACAATACTTCACAGTATGATAGGCATTCTATTATATGTTTTAGATAGGTTTTCTAAGTCATGTTGACTATGTACTAGATAGGCAAAATAGGTTGGTTAATTGTAAATATGTTATGCCTTGTAATTCTGCCTAAGTGAAGACATGTCAACGGTATGAAGATTACTCTGTCAACGGTATGGAGTTTACCCATCAACGAAACGAGGGAAACACCATCAACGGAATGAAGAATGAAGCTATCAACGAAACACATCTCCTTGCTATCAACGAATCAATGTTGCTTTTTGAACAGTTGACAAAGTGATAGTGACAGTTTACTGAACAGATCTAAAAGGAGATATGGAAGTGTACTTTGCATTGGAAACCATCAAAGTGGTTACTGGAAATAAGGAAACATTCTAATTTCCAATAAGGCTCTTGGGAATGATTATAATGAGCATAAAGACAAAAGCAAAGATCTCCAAGGACCATTGGACAAAAGGAATGAAAAGCAAGCTACTGATGGTTACTTCTATTATTCATTAGTTTAACCAAATGTAGAATTGTAAACTTGGGATTTATAACCAAGTGTAGCAGTCACTTTAGAAAGGGAGAAGAAAAAAAAACACATAGATTGTATTAGCTATTTTTGAGAGCATTTCTTCTCTACAACATTGTAACTGAGCAGCTGTGAACATTTGTATCACAGATTATTTCCGCAATAAAAACACTTCAGTTGGATCATCAAACAATCCAACTGAATTATTTATATCTTGTGTTTTTATTTATTCAGTTCAGTTTAATTTCATAAAGTGTTTAGTTTCAAGAAAATATCAAGAATTGTATTCAACCCCCCCCTTCTACAATTCTGTTAGGTCATTTGGGAATAACAATTGGTATCAGAGCGAGCTTCTAACATACAAGAAGTTTAAAGATCAAGACCAAAAACAGAAACCATGGTGAAGAAGGATGCAGGTGTGAAGATACCAGTTCTTGATAAAGACAATTACTTTCACTGGAAAGTAAAGATGCATTTACATCTCATGTCTATGGATGAGAGGTATGTAGACTGCATTGAGAAAGGTCCACACGTTCCCATGAAGCTTGACTCTAGAGTTGGACTGCCAGATGATGCACCTGATGTAGAGATTCCAAAAACTGTCTCAGAATGGACTGTTGAAGATATTGCAGAAGTTCATAAAGACAAAAGGACCATGAACATTCTGTTTAATGGTTTGGAGCAAGAGATGTTTTACAATGTTATCAACTGTACAACCTCTAAGGAAGTATGGGATACTGTTAGAACACTCTGTGAAGGAACTGAGCAAGTCAGGGAAAATAAAATGCAACTCCTTATACAACAATATGAGCATTTTCATTTTAAAGCTGGTGAAACCCTAAATGACACGTTCAGTAGGTTTCAAAAGCTTTTGAATGGATTAAAGTTGTATGGGAGGATCTATCAAACCAAAGATTCAAACCTTAAATTTCTTAGAGCTCTTCCAAAAGAATGGAAGCCTATGACTGTTTCCCTCAGAAACACTCAAGAGTACAAAGACTACACTCTTGAAAGGCTTTATGGAACCTTGAAGACTTATGAGCTGGAAATGGAGCAAGATGAAGAAATTGAAAAGGTACAGAAGAAGGGTGGATCTATTGCATTGATTGCATCAGTGAACCAACTTGAAGATGACAATAAAGAAGCTGCAAAGGCCACAACTAGTCGATCTAGTTGTAGGAGTGATGTTAGCAAGGGTAAAGACAAGATGACAGAAGAAGAAGAATCAGAACCAGCCAACTTGGAGGACTTAGATGAGATTGATGAACACATTGCTTTTCTGTCTAGAAAATTCTCTAAGTTCAAGTTCAAAAGAAACTCAGAAGCAAGGCCACCAAGAAGAGACTTTCAACCTAGCAAAACAAACTGGATTGAAAAGTCTAAGTCAAAATGTTTCAATTGTGGAATGCTTGGTCACTTTGCTGGAGACTGCAGAAAGCCCAAGGTTGAGAAGGGCAACAGGAAATTTGAGCCTGTTGATTATAAAAAGAAATACTTTGAACTTCTCAAACAAAAAGAAAAGGCTTTCATGTCTCAGGAGTATGATTGGGCTGGTAATGGTGAAGATTCTGATGATGATGTTGAGTATGTCAACTTGGCTCTTATGGCTGACAATCATGAGCAGGAAGCAAGTTCCTCAAGCAACCAGGTAACAATTACTAATCTTTCTGAGCTTTCTAAAGAGGAATGCGACAATGCAGTAAATGAAATGTCTACTGTATTATATAATTTGCGTGTTACTCTTAAATCACTTACTAAAGAGAATTCAAGAATAAAAGAGACCAATCTGCTCTTAAGTGATAGGAATGCAATGTTAGAAGCACAGCTCATTGAATTTGAGAAAATGAGATGTGTTAGTAGGGATGCTAAGAAGGAACTTGAGAACGTGTTACAAAGGGAAGAAATTCTTAGAACACAACTTGAGATAGAACAAAGTGTGATTGCAAAATGGAAGGATGCCAGGAATGTTGCTACCAACATAATTAATGTTCAAGGCGTGGAATCCTTCTGTGAGCAATCATGGGAAAGGAACAAAGAGAAGCTAGGGTATGTTGGTGAAACCTTAGAATCAGGAACAGAGTCAACAAACAACAATGATCATTTGTTGAAGGTTGATATGTCAACGGAATGCAATGTTTCGTTGACACATGAACCATCAACCGATCAGGCTGTTTCGTTGACAGACAAAAGAAAAGATAAACTCACTAGACTTAATGACAAGTATGGTCCTGTCACCAAGAACTTTGTTCAAGGTGAGTCTAGTATTTTAAAGAAAATTGAGAAGCCTGTTGAGAGAGCTAATGTAGGTCACTTGTCTAACAAGCAATTGAAAGACAAGGTAGAGAAAGTTCATAATGAGGCTAAGGGAAATAAAAAGAATAACAGGAATGGCAAAGTAGGAATTAACAAACACAACAATTACACACCTGATAAATATGCTCCTAGAAAGACATGTGTTAATTGTGGAAGTGTTAGTCATTTGTCTACTAACTGCAAATCTGTTAAGAAAACCCCTAATGTAAGAATGCCCAAGCCTGCAATGAACAGTTCCATGCCTACAATGCCTGTTATGTCTAACATGTTTGCTCCATATGCACAATTTCAGAATCCATATGCTAGCATGCCATTTGTGTCTAATCCTTACATGAATATGTTTAACATGCCACAAATGCCATGGAACATGAATAACATGATTGTTCCTCCAACTATGCATGCTATGAATGAAAATATGAGCAACCCTCAGAAATCAACACCAAGGGTAAAGATTGATTTGAATCAATCTGAGCCCAAAGTGAAAAATGGTACAAAAGGGAATGCAAAGGCTAACAAGACAGGACCCAAGGAAACTTGGGTACCAAAATCGACTTGATTTGGTTTTATTGTGTGCAGGGAGACAAAAGGAATCTTTGGTACTTGGATAGTGGTTGTTCAAGACACATGACTGGTGATTCTACCCTGCTCACAGAGTTTCAGGAAAGAGCTGGCCCTTGTATTGCTTTTGGAGATGACAGCAAAGGCTACACAAAGGGATATGGCTTGATTTCAAAAGAGAATGTCATCATAGATGAGGTTGCATTGGTGGATGGTCTTAAGCACAACTTGCTTAGTATCAGCCAACTTTGTGACAAAGGTTTTTTTGTTACTTTTTCTAGAGAAGCCTGTGTTGTTTCTAAAGGAGGAAACAACAATGTGGTAATGACTGGATTCAGAAGGGGGAATGTGTACATTGCTGACTTTAGTAGCACAAGTTCAGACACCATCACTTGTCTTTTCAGCAAGGCAAGCAAGGATGAAAGTTGGTTATGGCACAAGAAGTTATCCCATCTGAATTTCAAGGTTATGAATGATTTGGTGAGGAAAGATCTTGCTAGAGGAATTCCACAAGTGGAGTTCTCCAAGGATGGTTTGTGTGATGCCTGTCAAAAGGGAAAACAGAAGAAGGCATCATTCAAAAGCAAGACAGAGTCATCAATTGTCCAGCAGCTTGAATTGCTTCATATGGACCTATTTGGCCCTGTAAATGTTATGTCCATCTCAAAGAAGAAATACTGTCTTGTGATTGTTGATGATTTTTCTAGATTTACATGGACTTTCTTTTTGCACTCTAAAGATGAGGCAAGTGAAATCATTATCAATCACATCAAGATGGTAAGCAATCATCCTGATTTCAAAGTAAGAAGGATTAGGAGTGACAATGGGACAGAATTCAAGAATTCAAGCATGAAGGTGTTCTGTGAAGAAAATGGTATTTTGCATGAGTTTTCAGCAGCAAGAACACCACAGCAAAATGGTGTAGTTGAAAGGAAAAACAGAACACTTATTGAAGCTGCAAGGACAATGCTAGATGAATCAAAGTTACCTACATATTTTTGGGCTGAGGCAGTTAACACAGCTTGCTTTACTCAAAATATTTCTTTGATTAATCAGGCCAAAGGAATGACCCCTTATCAGTTACTCAAAAGAAAGAAGCCACTATTGGATTTTCTTCATGTCTTTGGATGCAAGTGCTTTGTTCTGAGAAATCAAGCTGAGCATTTGGGGAAATTTGAAGCAAAGGCAGATGAAGCAATATTTGTGGGATATGCAGCAGGGAAAGCTTACAGGGTCTATAATCTCAGAATCAACATTGTTATGGAATCTGTACATGTTGTGTTTGATGATCTCAAAATCCAAGGTCTCTGTGATGAAGGTTTCCATGAAAGTCTTTCTTTTGAAAATAAGGAAGGAGATCAAGTGAATCATGATAAGGCTACTGAGAAACAGCCTAAAGTTGTTGTATCTAGCACAGATGAAAGCAGCAGTGAAGATGAAATTGCTGCATTAAGGTTAAAAAGGATAGCAGCTAGCAGACCAAATGGTCATTTCGTTGACAGTCATGATGGTGGATTCGTTGACAGTCAGAATGAGCGTTTCGTTGACAGCCAAAACGGTCATACCGTTGATAGTCATAGGAATACTTCTAGAAGTGATCACTTAGGGACAACAAACTCAGGGGGAGTTTCTCAAGGACAAATATCCAATCAAGGCAATCATGATCATGAAGCTACGTCTTCAAGAGCAAATCTACCTCCCTCAAGGAAATGGACTAAAGATCATCCCTTTGAACTTATTATAGGTGATGTCTCTTCAAAAGTCCAAACTAGAAGAGCAACTCAAGAAGAATGTCTATATAGTAGCTTTCTGTCTCAAGATGAGCCAAAGAAAGTTGAGGATGCACTTCTAGATCCAGATTGGGTTTTAGCCATGCAAGAAGAGCTAAACCAATTTGAGAGAAACAATGTTTGGAAGCTGGTGCCCAGGCCTAATGACAGGAGTGTTATAGGCACAAAGTGGGTGTTCAGAAACAAGATGGATGAAAATGGCATAGTCACAAGGAACAAAGCTAGATTGGTTGCAAAAGGCTATTCACAGGAAGAAGGAATTGATTTTGATGAAACCTTTGCTCCTGTTGCAAGACTAGAAGCAATAAGGATTTTCCTAGCCTATGCAGCCCATGCCAATTTCAAGGTCTATCAAATGGATGTGAAGAGTGATTTTCTGAATGGGGAATTGGAAGAGGAGGTGTATGTAAGTCAACCTCCTGGTTTTGAAGATGATGATTTTCCAGACTATGTGTACTTCCTTCTCAAAGCACTCTATGGTTTGAAACAAGCACCTAGAGCCTGGTATGACACTCTCTCACAGTTCCTCCTTGAGAATCATTTCACTAGAGGTACTGTAGATAAAACTCTTTTTCACAGGGTTGTAAATGGCTCTACTTTACTTGTTCAAATTTATGTAGATGATATAATCTTTGGGTCTACAGATGTGAAACTTTGTCAAAAGTTTGCCAAGCTTATGCAAAGTAAGTATGAAATGAGCATGATGGGAGAATTAACTTACTTTCTTGGTCTTCAAGTAAAGCAAGTCAATGAAGGCATTTTCATTAGTCAAACAAAATACATTCATGATTTATTAAAGAAGTTTAACCTAATGGAATGCTCTCCTGCCAAAACTCCCATGCCTACTGCCACCAAACTTGAATTGAATACTAAGGAAAAATCTGTGGACATTTCAAGTTACAGAGGCATGGTAGGCTCACTTTTATATTTAACAGCTAGTAGACCTGATATTATGTTTGCTACATGTCTATGTGCTAGATTTCAGGCTGATCCTAGAGAATCCCATTTAGTTGCTATTAAAAGAATTTTCAGATATCTCAAAGGAACACCAAACCTTGGCATTTGGTATCCTAGAGAATCTGGTTTTGAACTAATTGGTTATTCAGATGCAGATTTTGCAGGATGTAAAATTGACAGGAAAAGTACAACTGGAACCTGTCAATTCCTAGGAAACAAGCTTGTGTCATGGTTCAGCAAGAAACAAAACTCAGTTTCTACCTCCACAGCTGAGGCTGAGTATATTGCAGCTGGAAGTTGTTGTGCACAGATTTTATGGATGAAAAACCAACTACTTGATTATGGATTAAGAGTTGAGAAAATTCCTATTTTATGTGACAACACTAGTGCCATTGCCATTACTGAGAATCCAGTGCAGCATTCAAGGACCAAGCACATTGACATCAAGTACCATTTCATTAGAGAACATGTTATGAATGGTACTGTGGAGTTACATTTTGTTCCAAGTGAACAACAACTTGCAGACATCTTTACCAAGCCACTTGATGAATCAACATTCTCAAGATTAGTAAGTGAGCTAGGTATGCTAAATTTCTCTTAATTATTTTTGAGATATTTGCAAGTTAAAATGCAGCCAGAAATTTGCTATATTTTTTTTGTGAATGAATTTTCTCAGAAAAAGGTAAAATTTTGTCTAAGTCAAAATTACTATGCCAACGGAATGCACCATTTCGTTGACAGTCTTAGCACTTTTTCTGGGTGTTTCGTTGATAGTTCTTTTGTATCAACGAAACGCAATTTTTATCAACGAAATAGACGGGACCTTAAACGCCCAATTCTGATTCGTTGATATAAAGCGCTTTTAATCTGAACCGTTAAAAAATTGACACGTCTTTTACCACGATCTATGCATACACCCCTGTAAGTATAAATCATGGTAATACTTTAAGAGTAACGGTTATATTTTTAAGCCAATCCAGTAATTTACATTTATTATTGGATTCATTTTCTGAGAATTTTTGGGGGAGTATTTAAGAAATTTTATTTTCATTATTTCTTTTTACCTGTTCTCAAAAATTCCAAAGGCTTTTTCTCTCTTCTTCTCTCTAACAAGCAATTCAGTTCGAAGCTTTCCTTTAATCAACAATGGCACCTATAGTCAAGCTTATGTCTGCTGGAGGGTTCATCTATGAGAAGAACAACTCCATCCCTTTTGTTGTCAAGGAAAACCCGAACAGACTGTTCTTCAAAATGATGGATTTCATGAAGAATTGCAAGTTGAGCTATGCAATGTTTCACTCTACACCACTCTACAATGAGATAATCGAGGAAATTTGGACCTCATGTGAGTATAGTGGAACACACTGCACACTAAAATTCACTCTTCAAGGTAATGAGTACATAGTTAATTCTGATGTTTTGCAAGCATGTTTACATATTCCTGATAATAACTGTGATGCTTTGCCTACTAACACTGAAATAACTACCATGTTAAATTCAATAAACTACTCTTTGCCTACTGATAATCTGGGTAGAATAATTAGGAGAGGTTTGGTTAGGGAATACAGTTATTTAGCTGATGCATTCATTAAGGTCTTTTCTGGAAAGATTAGTAATTTTGATGCATTAACTAACTCTATGTTAATTCTCCTAACCATGCTTCTAAATGATAGATATCACAACTTTAGCACCCAACTTATGTATGAAATTGGTGCTAAGTTGGGTGACAAAGCAAATAGGAAGAAAAATATCTATTATGCTAGGTTTCTGATGATGTTGGCTAACCATGTTAGTCCAGCACCATTAGTTATCTCTAACCCTAATGCCAGGTTCGAGTGCTTTGTGCAAGAAAAGAGAGTATTGACAGACATACTGAGGCTGAACCACAATGGTGATGTTCCAGTGGTGTATCTGCCAATCATTGAGGTAACTACTACTATCCCTGTTAGTGTAGCTAACACCTCTACTGTTTTACCTTCCAATGTTGCTATGGAGTCTGTAGCTGTGACCCAACAGGCTCCTACCCTAGCAACAAAACCAAAAACAAAGAAATCCTCCAAGCCAACCTCAGGTGCTTCTCAAAAGGCACCTGTTGTAAAAACTACCACACAACCTAAGGGGAGTGAGTCTGGAGTTGTGAGAGGTGAGGGAAGGGGTGAACATCAAAGAAACCCCAAGGATAAGGAAGGACAGGTTAGTGTGTACCAGCCAAGCCCCATTGTGTCTTCCCAACAAGGCACAATGAGTAACATGGATTTAAACACAAGTCTAATTGCATCCTCCCAAAAGGATGTGATTATTGAAACAAGCTCTCCTCCTAGAGTACAGTCCAAAAGGGTAAGGGACACTTCAAGCCCAAAGTCTACATTTTCCCAATACCAAAGGAGAGTGAAGCAAAAGTCCAAGGGTACACAGGGTGCACACACACTGGAAGCAACACTTCCAGTTTCTCAAATTCAGTTTGATGTAACCCCTATCATTTCTCTGGGGTTACAGTCCTCTTCTCTAAACATCAATCTTGAATTATCTCCATCAAATTCACCAACTCAATCTTTGGATGTGGACATGATCCATACATCTATTCCTGATTCTCCAACTCTAATCTTGGAGAAGCCCCACTCTGAAGCTGGTGGCCATCACTTGCTAAGTGATTTGTTGGGCCATCAACCAATTTTTCCTGAAATTGCAAGGGGATCTGTGGACCAATCTCTAAAATCAATCACCACAGACTCTACTGTAATTTCTCATTCTCAAAG
Source organism: Heracleum sosnowskyi (assembly GCA_030848705.1). NCBI lineage: Eukaryota > Viridiplantae > Streptophyta > Magnoliopsida > Apiales > Apiaceae > Heracleum > Heracleum sosnowskyi. The sequence goes on from CM061238.1 coordinate 80,941,672, forward strand.
TGCTTTCTTGACTTCATCAACGAAACAGTCTATTTCGTTGACAAGTGTTTCTCCATCAACGGTATCCATACCGTTGACAGTTCAAACTACCATTCCGTTGATAGTTCACTCTGCACCTTTAATTGAAAATCAAGTTGTTCCCACAACTAGTGCAGATGATCTAGTGGTAGTTGAGACACTTCTAGGATTGAGAGGGAGTGAAACTGAGAGGCTGGCTTGCAGCCAGGCAAAAGGAGAGAATGTGAGTGAGAGGCTGGCTATTTCTTCCAGCCAGGCAAAAGGAGAGATTGAGAGTTCCACCTTAGAAGGTGAAGGTGAGGGTGTGAGAGGTGTGAGCCATGGGGAGCCCATGATGCAAGAACAGAGTGGAGAGAGAGAAGGGACTACAGGAGAAATAAGGATGGAAGCAGCCATTGCTAATGAGTTAATGGAGGTCAGTGAGGGAGAAAGGGAACTTACTTTCCAAGAGGTTTATCAGCAAACTCTGGATAGTATTTCCCTGGATCCTGAGACCTTTACTCATCCTGTGTCAGCCTATCAAATTTTGGCTCAACAGGGCAATATGGAGGCAGAGAGGTCACTACAACTAATTCACACAACTGCATCAATGCAAAGAGCAAAGGATGCCTTGACCAATCTACCTCCAGGAGCTGAAGCAAGTGGAGACTTTGATTTTTCTGATAATGAGGATAGCTTTGGTGACACTCTACAGGTGGCCACTACTACACAGACTGGGACTTCTGTGGTGCCTCCTACACCAAACTGGCTTTCTCAAGATATGCATGGTAGAAGCAATTTGGATGCTGCTATCACAAGGCAGTACAAAGAAGCATATCTAGCTCATGAGTCTGCAGGAGCAAGGGACAAGAAATTCTACAAAGCCATAATGGATTCTCTGGAAATTCAAAGGCTACAAATGTTGCAGACAAGGATTGAGGCTACAGAGATCAAGGATTCAATCAGCAACCTTAGGGCTGCTAATGATAGGAGGCTAGATGAAAAGCTTCCTCTTCTCACTGTGTCCAGGATGAACAGGTTTTTCTCTAAAGAACCTGAAGTGGATTCCTCCTTGAAGACTCTCTCTTCTAGAGTGGACAAGGTGGAAGCCACTCTATCACAGATGCAAAAGGAACAGGAGAAACAAACTCAACTATTGGCCCAGCTAGTGGCAGCTCAAGGACTCCCAGCCATCTCTTTTGATGATAACAAAAAGGGGGAGAAATCTAAGGAGCTAGACATTCAGATTACCAAGGTTATGGTCCCAGCCATTTCCCTACCAAAGGAGCCATTAGCAATGGGGGAGCTTGGCAAGCAGCAAAAGGATGGTATTGACCTTATACAAGAAGCTTCTATGAGGATGAGACTTGCAGAACAAATCAAAGAACATTGGTCCAACATAGAAGCAAAGTTCAAGAAGATTACTGAAGATAAGGACTCAAATCCATCAACGGAACAGCCATCAACGAATGCCATGGCACTAGCATCAACGGAATGGGAGCCACAGACAAATTCTTTCTATCACCAAGAGCCCCTTCTACATGGAGTCACTCAAGGACCAAGGAAGGAAAAAGGACAAACTTCATGCATTAGGGATGTGGAACAAGCTACAATTCAAAGAAGCCTATCTCCCAAGTCCCCTGCTAAACCAAAGGGCAAAAACATAGCAAGGACTTTCTATCCTGCACCTTATCCAGATGAGCACAAGCTTCTTGGTCTACTCATCACAAAAAGCAAGGAAAGTAATAATTATGAGATAAGGAAGCAAAGGGCAATTGTCTACAGGAATGGACAACAAATCTGTGTTTGGGCTGGTCATCCAAACTTTGTTGAAGCCAAGGCTGAGGAATCAGAAAGAGCAGCTATGCAAGCTCTTGCAGTAGCTCAAGCTCTAGATGAAGAAGAAAGGAAGCAAGAGGAAAGCACTAGAGAGGAAAGGAGTTCAAAGAAGAGCACAAGGCAACCCAAAGAGAGAGCTAGGAGAAACATAGACTTTGAGAGTGCTGATTCTCAGAGTACTGCATCAGACTCTTCTATACCTATTGCACCTCCAACAATTGCTAATCCAGTTTTTGAGGGAAATTTGGCCTGTGATCCTGCACATCCTGTCAATTTTCATGATCAACCAATCATGCCAAAAGAGGAACCAATTGATTTTGATGAGGCATACTTTCCAAAGTTCCTGTTAGAAAATGACCAACCAATGAAGACAAAGAAGAGGCCTGTCAAAGCAAAGCCTGTTTTTGTGAGAAAGCCACAATCTCAAAAACCCCCTGCAAACCCAGAGGACTGCATGTACATTGCTGACATCAGGGAAGAATCCAGTCTACATCTTGACTTAGACAACCTGGTGGAAGTAAGGGGAATTGCAGCTTCTCAAAAGTTGCCTGAAAGACTAGTGTTCACATTCAAGGGTGGTAGAGAACAAGTGTGGCCTCTCTACAGAATTTTAGGAGAAGACTATCAAACACTACTCTCAGTGTTTAGATGCTTGAAAAAGGACTTCGGTTTCACCAAAACAGCCAAGTCTGAGGTGGTCTCCAAAATCTGTCAGTTAAAGGCTAGCTGGAACAAGCCTGAGGCTCTTCCAAGGATACTTAGAGTTCCCTCAACAGGAAAGAAAATCCATCTTCAACCTTATTGGATGATGGAGTTTAAGGACAAGGACAATTGCAGAAGATTCTTCAGAATGGAAGACCAGCTGGAGAAGGCATCTAATCAAACTCTAAAGCTGATGCAATCCAAGCTTGGTGATCAAGATGAAGAGGAGAAAATCTTCTACAGAAGACTACAGGTCCAGATTGAGGAAAACAACTCCAAGAGAGGGAAGAAGACTATGCCACAAAGAAGTCACAGATGAAACATTTGCTCAGACTAGAGGAGCACTTGTGGGCATTAGTCTTGTAAGTCTTATATTTTGTCTATAAAGTTCTGAAGCTTAATACATTTTCTACTTTTGTAATTTATGATGTATCTGAGTGTTTTTGTTATCATCAAGTCTCTTGATTTATGGCTGTTATTCTATCAGTCATAAATTGGGGGAGATTGTTAGGAATATGTTGTTCTTGATGATAAGCATAAAACACTTAGTAGAATTTGTGTAAAGTCAATTTTGTAGCTGTCAACGAAATAGCATGCTTAGCAGTGTTTCGTTGACAGGAAGCTCATCAACGAAATGAGTGTTGTAGCAATTGCATTGTACAATACTTCACAGTATGATAGGCATTCTATTATATGTTTTAGATAGGTTTTCTAAGTCATGTTGACTATGTACTAGATAGGCAAAATAGGTTGGTTAATTGTAAATATGTTATGCCTTGTAATTCTGCCTAAGTGAAGACATGTCAACGGTATGAAGATTACTCTGTCAACGGTATGGAGTTTACCCATCAACGAAACGAGGGAAACACCATCAACGGAATGAAGAATGAAGCTATCAACGAAACACATCTCCTTGCTATCAACGAATCAATGTTGCTTTTTGAACAGTTGACAAAGTGATAGTGACAGTTTACTGAACAGATCTAAAAGGAGATATGGAAGTGTACTTTGCATTGGAAACCATCAAAGTGGTTACTGGAAATAAGGAAACATTCTAATTTCCAATAAGGCTCTTGGGAATGATTATAATGAGCATAAAGACAAAAGCAAAGATCTCCAAGGACCATTGGACAAAAGGAATGAAAAGCAAGCTACTGATGGTTACTTCTATTATTCATTAGTTTAACCAAATGTAGAATTGTAAACTTGGGATTTATAACCAAGTGTAGCAGTCACTTTAGAAAGGGAGAAGAAAAAAACACATAGATTGTATTAGCTATTTTTGAGAGCATTTCTTCTCTACAACATTGTAACTGAGCAGCTGTGAACATTTGTATCACAGATTATTTCCGCAATAAAAACACTTCAGTTGGATCATCAAACAATCCAACTGAATTATTTATATCTTGTGTTTTTATTTATTCAGTTCAGTTTAATTTCATAAAGTGTTTAGTTTCAAGAAAATATCAAGAATTGTATTCAACCCCCCCCTTCTACAATTCTGTTAGGTCATTTGGGAATAACAATAGTACTACCAATACAAATGGTAAGTACTACCGATAGTACTATTAACTATAATAGATAGTACTGCTAGTAGGAATACACAGTATGAGTTTGGCGCGTGAGTTTGGTGTGAGTCAGTTGGTTAAATACTTGTATTTGATTAATTGGACAGAACACACTTGAACAAAAAGAAACAGACAGAAAGAACAAAGCATTACATCTCTCTCTTCTGCCATTAACACGAAGCCAACTGCAAAGCTCAATTAATTTCTTGTAATAAATTCTAGCAAGCAAAGTTATATCCAATCAACTAGAATTCAATTACTTGTACTGCTTTGACAATCTAGCGGATCATAATCCCTAGAATTATTATCGAACTACTTTTTAGTATTCGATCCTTTTATTACAAATATAGATAAATTCATGTCGAATTTATTCTAGATTTGTTTTAACAAGAACCTTGTAATATGTACACTGATTTGTAACACCCTTCAAGTTCAATAGAGTTTTATTTAACTTGAATCTTGTTTCATTTTATTCCGCATTAAATTTGGTATTGTATTTGTTAAATTCAACAATACAAATTCGATTAAACTGTACTGTTTGTATTCAACCTCCATTCTACAAACATATCAAGACCTAATGTAATAACCCGAATTTTTGGTAAAATTAAAACTTTTCTTATTATGATTAAGTGCATCAGTGAATAGTGAATTTGGTGGATGAATAGTGATTTTGAGGGTTAAGAAAATTTTTCATGCCACCTATGTACGAGACGTAGTGTGGATATTCCGAAGTCATATTAGTGATCTACGGAGTAAATAAGTGAATGCAAAGACAATCAGAATTCAGAAATTCCAAAATTTATTTTTGGTGTAATATTCGACCGGGCAGCGAATTATATATTATTATATTCAAGAAATGAGATATTAAAATTGAGGATTTGAGGATTTAATATTTTGGAATTTTATTATTTTATTAAAGTCGATTTAAGGATTCGATTGTTGGAATAAATAGTGAATAGTTACTATTCACTGCGAGAATCGCGTAGAATTTTATTCGCTCTTTTGGGAAATATTTCGAATCGTTTCAAGAGGAACAAGGCAACATTTACAGGATTAAATATAGACATGGAAGTAACATGTAACAAGATAAATACAAGGAATGCAACAATTGGATCATCCGTGTGAAAGGAAACGAACCAGTAAAGCAAAGCAGTCAAGCCACTTGCCCACCACTCTTGCATGTGTGACAAGTGTCAAGAGGACAATACACCAAGCCATGACTCACCACTTTTAACATAAAAATCAGCATTTTGATTGATTAACCAAGATAAAGAAAAGAAAAAGAGAAGAGGAAGAACTCCCCCATTTTCGGCTCAGCTGGGACAAGGAGGAGAGAAAAATTCATATCTCCATTTCTATCCATCCTTAAATCCCCAAATTTTAACCATAGCTTCTCCACTCCATGGGAAACATTCGTTCAAAATTTCATGGCCAACAAAGGAGTGTAGCCTAGCCAAATCCTTCCCCCCAAGTTGAAGAAACCAAGCTGCCCTGTTCTTGACAGTTTCTGCCCCGATTTTCAAACGGCCATATCTCCTTTATTGCTTAATGAACTCCTGTGTTCTATAGCTGGTTAGAAAGGTATTGAGATAATCTACAACTCGTATTTCACGAGTATTCTCCAGAAAAGCAAGGTAAGGACCTCGTTTTGCAAGTTCTTTCAGCTGGTAAATATTGACTCCGAGATTGCTAACTTGTTTTCTTGATTTCTTTGGATGATCCAAGCTTCCTAAGGTGCATCCAAGGCTAGAGGAGCCATTATAAAGCTTTGTTATGATTCTTACGATATCAAAGAAGGTAAAGATCGAACCCTTGCTAGTTATATGATGAGTTTTGGTTGAGTTTTGGCTAAGTAGTTAAAGCATGATGTGTTAGAAGAATATCCTTGAATGTTTGGCTTTGATTTGAGATGATTGTGTTGAGTGGTGGTCAATGGACCTTACCACTGACCCTAGAGGTCATAAGTGATGGTTGGTGTGTGATATTGATGATTGGGTTGCCTTGTATGGCTTAGTAGAAGAGTTACAAATTTGGAAATGCTTGATTTAGAGCCGTCGTAATGCCCAAATTTTATCTACTGCATGATTCCCTGTTTCGTCTCTGTTCGAATTCGACCCTTGAGTCCTACTGCCCATGATTGTGTAGTTTATGTTATAAGCTTCGTAATGATATGTGGTTCGCCTAATTTGGTCGAACGGTTTAAGAGTTATGCTAATTTTAGTAATCGTGGTTCGAGAGGTTCCATCGCAGAAATGTAACCACTTTGATGCTAAGTCAAAGACCTTTAAGAGTCGAATTAAAATGTGAAACCTTGTAATATAATGCTAAGGACAGTTAGCAAGCCTTGTGCGAAGGTTTCGAGTCAAAAAGATCATTTTCCGATTTTATAAAAATAAGGAAGCCGAGGTTGCACAAGTGAAAACCACTGAAAACGAGACTTAGAAACCAGTGTTGAAAATGGTTAAGTATAACTTGTATTCGAGGATCGATTTCGGACTAAACCTACGACTGAAGTGATTGTCGACTAAACATGGACTTAGTATGAGCCTATAACGAGCTAGTAATGCCTTGGTTGTGTTTCGCTTACGTGTTGAAGCATTAAGTACAAGTGGATTATCCAGGGGATTAATCGTACGTTTTCTTTGACTTTGTCTAGATTGTCCGGCATCATCGCGAACCCCTATCACTTCTCGAGCATCAGGCAAGTTTACTAAACCTTACTCTATCATTCAGAGTATGTATATTTTCCAATGTTCAATACTTGTGTATTCCCAATTTATATACCAAATCTTTATTGCAAGTATTGTGGCAAGTTTTCTAAATCTATACCTTGAAGTATTGATTATATATTACTGCTTTTGCCATGTGTGGAGTTATACAATTTTGCGATACATGTTATATATTGTATAAAATAGGGTTTGATTTTGGTTTACATAGGAGCTTTGAGATAAAGTAGTTATAAACCGGTATACCTTGTAGCTCTAGAGATAAGAGCATACTTCTTGTTTTCGACTCTAGACCGGGAGTCAGCATTTGAGATATGGAGATAGCCGTGGAAACCTGGAGGGATTCCAGCGGCAGTGTACTAATTATTTTGAGGACTGCTATTATTAAACATTAATTATATTTCTAGAAAGTATTAATTACCTGGAAATGATTTGAGGAATGTTATTTGAATATTACCTCATTCAGAGGTTGTTACTTGGAAATGATTTGGTAATTGGCTTATAAGCTAGATATGGGATATCAGTTATAAGCCAGGTTTTATAAATGCCCTAGGTAAAGGGCGTATGATTTTATTCTTTAGACCGGAAGTAGATATATTTTCGGTATATTTTAAATGATTATTTTTCCGATAAAGATATCGGGTAACTGTTATTCGAGGGTTAAATATGTAGTTAAAGAATATCATTTATATTCATTTGAGGATTTTGACTTACAGAATATTATTTGTATTCATTGGAGGATTATTGACTTAAAGGATATTATTTCCATTTGAGGATTAGTTAATGAATGTTATTTCAAATATTCATTTGAAGATTAATTATTTAATGAATATTATTTTCAAATATTCATTTAAAGATTATTTATTTAATGAATATTATTTTCAAATATTCATTTGAGGATTATTTATTTAATGAATATTATTTATATATATTCATTTGAGGATTGCTTACTTAATGAATATTATTTTCAAATATTCATTTGAAGATTACTTATGTAGTAAATATTAGTAATTATTTTCAAATCAAAAAAGAGGTTCCCAAAACAATGTTTTTCCATTTAAATCTGTCTTTTAAAGGGGATTTAAATGCTCGCTCAATTATCAAAAATATGGGAAACCTGATTTAAGTAACTGCTATTCATTTTAAACTCTCAACTCAAAACTGTCAAGGGACAGATATTTTCTCAAAGCAATTTAGTTGCTGCAAGTTAAATATTGTGCTACCACCTCAACGCTCGAGGGGTAAATTCATGGAACAAGTCGATATCCATTAACAAGCATCGCTTGGGAAATATTGGAGAATCTTCCTTTCCAACCTAGATACAACTACTGAGTGGAGTCGTATCAACAAGTATTACACTTGGGGAAAGGAAGACGATCTTTACGTTTCAGAGTCATGGATTTCATCTGAACTAGGAGCATGTGTAAGAGGTCGAGTCGCGCCGATCCATCACCTTATTGCCCCAAATGGGACGGGAGATCCAGAAAGGCGGTAGACAATGTCAGGCTGTCGTGATACTTCCATCTACATGTAGAAAACATATTTTTGTCGTACAACCTGCTACTGATCATAGTAAGGTTGGTACGACGGGCGCGGAGAAGGCTCCAGTATTGGTTCATCATCCATTTTGGATAATTCTGCAACATGTACTGAAAGGGACCACGGATGGCTCCGTTCGTACAGGTTTACCGATCATGTTGACAGAGGGATTCTGCAACATGTATTGAAAGGGACCAAGGATGACACCCGTGGTACAGGTTTACCGGTCATGTTGGCAGGGGGTCGAAAAGTGTTCAAAATAAAGTTACAATGAATCCTTGCAACTTCATCTGTTATGAGTTATGACTCTGATAATATATGCATAAGTAAATCTTGGGTTACGGAGATATGATATTAATTTTCCTCGTAACTTCATCTTTTATATCATTTGACTCTGTGGATACCTTACATAATATGAGTTATGGTAAGGGAGTTGTTTATACTGAATCACCTTTTAACTTCATCTTTTAAGTTATATGTTGATATTCTGCTTATATAGCAGATATTTTTCGGAAAGGTTATATTTGGTTTACTTTGAAACCTCATCTTTTATACTAGAAATTTGTTCATAATATAGCAAAAGTTTGCAGAAATATTATGAAATGATATTTGAAATACAATAATGGTACTGTTTTTGGGAATACGTTCTGATAAGGAAACAATTTCAGTATCGAGATATTTTGACAAACTATTGTCTTATACCCGCTTTATTCTGGGTTGAGTTAAAGGCAGAATTATGCCATACTTTCATTACCTTGCTGAGCTATCGCTCACTCTTGCTATTGTTTTATATATATTATATAGCAGCGAAGCAGGATGCCAATGGGACGACACATACCCCGCAAGGCGTTTTCATGAACAGTTTCTAGCAGTGATCCCGAGAGTAGTACGAACCAATCGAATCAGGCTACAGCTTTTGGTATTCAACTTATGTATAGATATGAATGGTATAAGAGGATTGTGAGCATCAGAAGGCTAAGTTGGTAATGTAACATTACTTAGAAATTGTATCAGTGACAGATTCAAAAGACACTTGGGTATTGTAATAAAAATTATTTATTCCGCAGTTGTTGTATTGTGTCGTTTCTGAGACTCTAACATGTATGTGTGAGTGTGAGACTTATATTGTGGGGTCATGAGCAGGTGAATTATGAATGGTGTGAGTAATACAGGTAAGGCAAGGAGTACATGAATCGTGACTACTCTAAATCCCTGACCCCGGATTTGGGGCTGTTACAGAAATGGTATCAGAGCGTTAGGTTACAGTCCTCAGAAATGATAGGAGATCGAGTCTTACAATACCCTTAATAATGATAAGAACATCTAGAGCCCAAATTGAGTTCGTAGTCGGGTTAGAGGACATGACCCTGACTGTTTAAGATGAAGCCCGAGAGGGGACTTCTTCTGGGGAAACCGTACTTAGGACTTCATGTGTAGTCACCTCGATTCGTATGAATTATAGATTGATGGGATTCTGAGATACCAGATCCCGAGGCCTTCGAGTAGGCATTTGATGATGCGCTCCTTGAGATGGACGAACACCCGATAAAGGAGGATCCATAGGAGGATCTAAAAGAAGACCCCATAGTGGGTCAAGGAAAGACTCTTGTAGAGGACGTGTTGATTGATAAAGATGTAGTATGTTACTTGAGGTCGTACAATAGGACCGGACGAACCTTCAGAGGTCAAATAAGTGCCGATACGAGAGTTTAGGATCGTTATGATTCATCATGAGATATGACAAAGAAAATGGAGTAGAGTCTCCAAAGCGAAAGAGGTAGAGGCAATACAGCCAGTATTAGTGGATTGATTCGACTTGAACGAAACCTGTTACTCGTAGTCGGTTATAGTTGCCCATAAGGAGGCGGCATACGTAAGAACCAAGATGTTCAGATTTTCACCAACGATTAGGGGTACTTAGTTGCCTAGAATAGTGGAAGGAAGTGTTTTGGGCTATGAGGTTTCAATCCCCCACGACCAGCGATTCCACTGGAAATAGTGCCTATTACATCATTGAGGGATTTTATTATCTCAAGGAGAATTTTGGGTATATGTACCATGCAAATGTTATTGTAAGACAAGCACGTTAAGACGGAATCGAGAACGAGATTTACCACCCTCAGGAAACCGGGAAGGAATTATGAGGATAGAACAGAAAGGTCGGAAATCAGATCCGAGTATTACTAGTAGGTAAATAGATTGATCAAATTTCCCAGATTTGGAAAGAAATTCAGCAAATTTTGGCAAACCTTGTCTTTCTGATTACCAGAGGATGTCACCAAAGAGAGTGGAAACTAGAGCGAACCTTGTGGATTGGGTAAGATGGCCGCTATATGGGTTGGTGGACAGACCCTGATTGCTATAATTGATTGTAGAGATAAAATGATGAAGTTGAGATTGGACGGTAAAGGCGAAATATATTTAAGGACCAAGACGGACTGAGGAATTCCGGGATTGACTTAAATGAAAAGCCTATTGTGCCAAAAAGTGTTAAGCTTAGGTAGCGCACGGGATTGATATGGGAGGAGGAATATTGGGTATAAGGATGATTGAAATAGAGACCGGATTTAAGCTTGTAGTTTCTAACGAGCTTCCGAAATACCGCCCAGTCGACATGTGGAATTGTCATTGCTATGGGCGACAACGGTATCGAAGTCTTCTTATAGAACAGAACGCTTACTTGAGATGTTTGCGCCTAGTCGAATGGAACTCCCTGCGATTGCAATTGTGATGGTTGAATTCTTAGCGACTATTATAAGTCGACAATGATGTAAGTATCGAACACCTTAGGGTGCGTGGAAAAGAAAAGCTTTGGAATAGAACGATTATCCATCAGAGGAGCCGACAAAAAAAAGGCATCCGTAGAGACCTTGGTAGTACCCTCCCCATTTGTAAATTATGTGGGATATTTCCCCAATCTATGATCTATCTTGACCTCTTTCCAAGAAAGAATTCTGATAAAGGGTATATTCCCTCTTCGAAGTTATTTTATAACACTTGTGTTAAATCATAATTAATTTCAATTATGTTAGAGGCTGTCACGATGCCTACTTTCAGGTTTTCGAAGCCCTATCAAATGATGTTATTCAAGCTTCCACTTTTCTTCAAATAATGAATAACCCTATGATGATACCTCACCACTTGCTTGTTAAGTACTAGTATCTTTTTGGTTATTCTTTTCTTTGGAAACCGCACCTTTGGAATCTGTTCAATTTTAATCCAAGGTGTTCCTTTGAGAAATATTGTCGAAAGACGATAATCATTAAATTGATCTCGAATTGCTTTCATACTTTTCAACTTCCACTGAGACGAACAACCCTATACTTATAGGGGCTACAAGGACTATCTGTCTATGTGATAGAAGTCTGATGGGACGCCATCACTTGTGAGTTGTGAAATACAAGAAGGCTAATTACCTTTAGTAATGTCTCAATCGAGGCACACAACATTGAGTTCTTATGATCATGTTGATCTCTCGGTAAATTCTCTTACCTCCAATAAGGTTACCTTAAAACTCATAACCTTATGATCACCAGTGTGTGAAGTTTTCCTTAATATAGGAGCTATCTTTTCAAAGCTCCATGATTCTTGTTATCTTTATTGAATTTCAAGGGGAGGCCAACCAGGTCAAATAAGTCAAAATTCGCTGATAGGAATTAGATTCGCAACGAAATCGCCTATGACAGGAGCGAATCCCTAAGACGAATAGAATGTTAGTGACATATCAATGAATTGGTTTATTCTCCCAAGGATATTATGATAATGGAAAGTGGGTCAATCGATATATGTGAAAGGAATAGTGATGTGTCGTGTACTCCAGTGACAACGGTGTTAGATAGATGCCCTATAGTGGAATTGAGATTTTGGAGGAGTTGTTTACAAATGGACACTACCTCTGGGTTAGCAAGATAAGTGCTGGCGATGGAGTCAGAGGGAGATGGTATTGTGACTTGGGAGAAGTTGATATTATAATAAGGATGGGTTGGTTGACACCCAATGGAGCCCAGACTGATTGAAAGAGAGAGAGAGTAATAAATAAAGGATGGAGACAGATTTAGAGGTTCTTGAATATAGTTCAGACTAAGAAACTATTACGCCAGAGATACGAGGCTTAATTAGCTCTTATGGTTGACGCCAAGAAAAGAGATACCAAGTATAAAGGAAACTACAATGGTTTTGGGAGATTGTACAAGGTTTTAATGAGCTACCAGATATCGATTTGGATGACATGAGAATGAATACCGAGTATTCAGAGTATAGTGGGAATGAAAGAGTTAGCGACTCAGTTACAAGAATTGCTAGACAAGTATATGATAAGACCCAGTGTACCACCGTGGAGAGCCCGGTGTTGTTGTAAGAGAGAAAAATGTTAGCACGAGATTATGCATCGAACCTCGAGAGTTGAATGAGTTCGACATGGAGAATGGGTACCCTTGTAAATGATTGTTTGACCTGCTGAAAGACGCTTTGTATTTCCAATTTATTTAAGAACTGGGTATCACCAGTTGGAAGTTAAATCCGGGGATATACCCAAGACTGCGATTCGTACTTGGAATAGACACTTCGAGTTTTCAGCGAAGATATTTTGGGTTGACTAATGCACCCACAAATTTTATGGAATGTAATGAATTGGCTTTGAGTTATCCGTGATAGTAGATAACATGAGATGGAGAAATGGCTAGAATTGACCTAGGATTATGACTGTGAGATACACTACCATCCGGGGAAGGCCAATGTGGTGGCCGATACCCTTAATTAAAATGAGACAAAGATGGATTCCGAATGATCGGGAATTAAAGGATGAGATTTTACACAAAACCCAAGTTAGTCCAACAAACTAGAAAGACAAAAGATTTCACCAACAAGCGGCTGGTGACAACCAAGACAGACAGAGAAATTATGCGGACTAAGCCCGCGAGTATAGAGATAGTACTGCTATTGATAAGCTAAATGGCAAGTTGATGAATGACAAACAAGTTTATGCTGGTGTATTTATGTACAAACAAGATAGAGAGTATGAGGTTAGCGATTCGTGATGCTAAAGGTATCTCCATGGAAAGAATTAATGAGATTTGGAAAGAAAGGGAAGTTGAGCCCGAGATTCATTGGGCCATCTGAGATTTAAGACGCGTCAGGAAGGTGGCCTACGAGCCAGCCTTACCCCCCCAAACTGTAGAATGGTCATAACGAGGTTCATGTGTCAATGCCACGTCAGTATACTATAGATGCCCGGCATATGTAGAGTACGAGCAGGTAGATATACAACCTGGTCTAACTTACAAAGGACAACCCGTGGAAATCACGGATAGAAAAGAACAAGTGCTAAGAGACGAGGTTGCCAAGCTAGTGAGAGGTTTGTGGAAAATCAAGAAGTGGAAGAATCCACTTGGGAGTTAGAAAGTGCAATGGGAGAGAGGTACCCCCAGTTATTCCTAAGCTGATTCCGGAACGGAATCCTTTTAAGGAGGGAAGACTGTAATAACCCGAATTTTTGGTAAAATTAAAACTTTTCTTATTATGATTAAGTGCATCAGTGAATAGTGAATTTGGTGGATGAATAGTGATTTTGAGGGTTAAGAAAATTTTTCATGCCACCTATGTACGAGACGTAGTGTGGATATTCCGAAGTCATATTAGTGATCTACGGAGTAAATAAGTGAATGCAAAGACAATCAGAATTCAGAAATTCCAAAATTTATTTTTGGTGTAATATTCGACCGGGCAGCGAATTATATATTATTATATTCAAGAAATGAGATATTAAAATTGAGGATTTGAGGATTTAATATTTTGGAATTTTATTATTTTATTAAAGTCGATTTAAGGATTCGATTGTTGGAATAAATAGTGAATAGTTACTATTCACTGCGAGAATCGCGTAGAATTTTATTCGCTCTTTTGGGAAATATTTCGAATCGTTTCAAGAGGAACAAGGCAACATTTACAGGATTAAATATAGACATGGAAGTAACATGTAACAAGATAAATACAAGGAATGCAACAATTGGATCATCCGTGTGAAAGGAAACGAACCAGTAAAGCAAAGCAGTCAAGCCACTTGCCCACCACTCTTGCATGTGTGACAAGTGTCAAGAGGACAATACACCAAGCCATGACTCACCACTTTTAACATAAAAATCAGCATTTTGATTGATTAACCAAGATAAAGAAAAGAAAAAGAGAAGAGGAAGAACTCCCCCATTTTCGGCTCAGCTGGGACAAGGAGGAGAGAAAAATTCATATCTCCATTTCTATCCATCCTTAAATCCCCAAATTTTAACCATAGCTTCTCCACTCCATGGGAAACATTCGTTCAAAATTTCATGGCCAACAAAGGAGTGTAGCCTAGCCAAATCCTTCCCCCCAAGTTGAAGAAACCAAGCTGCCCTGTTCTTGACAGTTTCTGCCCCGATTTTCAAACGGCCATATCTCCTTTATTGCTTAATGAACTCCTGTGTTCTATAGCTGGTTAGAAAGGTATTGAGATAATCTACAACTCGTATTTCACGAGTATTCTCCAGAAAAGCAAGGTAAGGACCTCGTTTTGCAAGTTCTTTCAGCTGGTAAATATTGACTCCGAGATTGCTAACTTGTTTTCTTGATTTCTTTGGATGATCCAAGCTTCCTAAGGTGCATCCAAGGCTAGAGGAGCCATTATAAAGCTTTGTTATGATTCTTACGATATCAAAGAAGGTAAAGATCGAACCCTTGCTAGTTATATGATGAGTTTTGGTTGAGTTTTGGCTAAGTAGTTAAAGCATGATGTGTTAGAAGAATATCCTTGAATGTTTGGCTTTGATTTGAGATGATTGTGTTGAGTGGTGGTCAATGGACCTTACCACTGACCCTAGAGGTCATAAGTGATGGTTGGTGTGTGATATTGATGATTGGGTTGCCTTGTATGGCTTAGTAGAAGAGTTACAAATTTGGAAATGCTTGATTTAGAGCCGTCGTAATGCCCAAATTTTATCTACTGCATGATTCCCTGTTTCGTCTCTGTTCGAATTCGACCCTTGAGTCCTACTGCCCATGATTGTGTAGTTTATGTTATAAGCTTCGTAATGATATGTGGTTCGCCTAATTTGGTCGAACGGTTTAAGAGTTATGCTAATTTTAGTAATCGTGGTTCGAGAGGTTCCATCGCAGAAATGTAACCACTTTGATGCTAAGTCAAAGACCTTTAAGAGTCGAATTAAAATGTGAAACCTTGTAATATAATGCTAAGGACAGTTAGCAAGCCTTGTGCGAAGGTTTCGAGTCAAAAAGATCATTTTCCGATTTTATAAAAATAAGGAAGCCGAGGTTGCACAAGTGAAAACCACTGAAAACGAGACTTAGAAACCAGTGTTGAAAATGGTTAAGTATAACTTGTATTCGAGGATCGATTTCGGACTAAACCTACGACTGAAGTGATTGTCGACTAAACATGGACTTAGTATGAGCCTATAACGAGCTAGTAATGCCTTGGTTGTGTTTCGCTTACGTGTTGAAGCATTAAGTACAAGTGGATTATCCAGGGGATTAATCGTACGTTTTCTTTGACTTTGTCTAGATTGTCCGGCATCATCGCGAACCCCTATCACTTCTCGAGCATCAGGCAAGTTTACTAAACCTTACTCTATCATTCAGAGTATGTATATTTTCCAATGTTCAATACTTGTGTATTCCCAATTTATATACCAAATCTTTATTGCAAGTATTGTGGCAAGTTTTCTAAATCTATACCTTGAAGTATTGATTATATATTACTGCTTTTGCCATGTGTGGAGTTATACAGTTTTGCGATACATGTTATATATTGTATAAAATAGGGTTTGATTTTGGTTTACATAGGAGCTTTGAGATAAAGTAGTTATAAACCGGCATACCTTGTAGCTCTAGAGATAAGAGCATACTTCTTGTTTTCGACTCTAGACCGGGAGTCAGCATTTGAGATATGGAGATAGCCGTGGAAACCTGGAGGGATTCCAGCGGCAGTGTACTAATTATTTTGAGGACTGCTATTATTAAACATTAATTATATTTCTAGAAAGTATTAATTACCTGGAAATGATTTGAGGAATGTTATTTGAATATTACCTCATTCAGAGGTTGTTACTTGGAAATGATTTGGTAATTGGCTTATAAGCTAGATATGGGATATCAGTTATAAGCCAGGTTTTATAAATGCCCTAGGTAAAGGGCGTATGATTTTATTCTTTAGACCGGAAGTAGATATATTTTCGGTATATTTTAAATGATTATTTTTCCGATAAAGATATCGGGTAACTGTTATTCGAGGGTTAAATATGTAGTTAAAGAATATCATTTATATTCATTTGAGGATTTTGACTTACAGAATATTATTTGTATTCATTGGAGGATTATTGACTTAAAGGATATTATTTCCATTTGAGGATTAGTTAATGAATGTTATTTCAAATATTCATTTGAAGATTAATTATTTAATGAATATTATTTTCAAATATTCATTTGAAGATTATTTATTTAATGAATATTATTTTCAAATATTCATTTGAAGATTATTTATTTAATGAATATTATTTATATATATTCATTTGAGGATTGCTTACTTAATGAATATTATTTTCAAATATTCATTTGAAGATTACTTATGTAGTAAATATTAGTAATTATTTTCAAATCAAAAAAGAGGTTCCCAAAACAATGTTTTTCCATTTAAATCTGTCTTTTAAAGGGGATTTAAATGCTCGCTCAATTATCAAAAATATGGGAAACCTGATTTAAGTAACTGCTATTCATTTTAAACTCTCAACTCAAAACTGTCAAGGGACAGATATTTTCTCAAAGCAATTTAGTTGCTGCAAGTTAAATATTGTGCTACCACCTCAACGCTCGAGGGGTAAATTCATGGAACAAGTCGATATCCATTAACAAGCATCGCTTGGGAAATATTGGAGAATCTTCCTTTCCAACCTAGATACAACTACTGAGTGGAGTCGTATCAACAAGTATTACACTTGGGGAAAGGAAGACGATCTTTACGTTTCAGAGTCATGGATTTCATCTGAACTAGGAGCATGTGTAAGAGGTCGAGTCGCGCCGATCCATCACCTTATTGCCCCAAATGGGACGGGAGATCCAGAAAGGCGGTAGACAATGTCAGGCTGTCGTGATACTTCCATCTACATGTAGAAAACATATTTTTGTCGTACAACCTGCTACTGATCATAGTAAGGTTGGTACGACGGGCGCGGAGAAGGCTCCAGTATTGGTTCATCATCCATTTTGGATAATTCTGCAACATGTACTGAAAGGGACCACGGATGGCTCCGTTCGTACAGGTTTACCGATCATGTTGACAGAGGGATTCTGCAACATGTATTGAAAGGGACCAAGGATGACACCCGTGGTACAGGTTTACCGGTCATGTTGGCAGGGGGTCGAAAAGTGTTCAAAATAAAGTTACAATGAATCTTTGCAACTTCATCTGTTATGAGTTATGACTCTGATAATATATGCATAAGTAAATCTTGGGTTACGGAGATATGATATTAATTTTCCTCGTAACTTCATCTTTTATATCATTTGACTCTGTGGATACCTTACATAATATGAGTTATGGTAAGGGAGTTGTTTATACTGAATCACCTTTTAACTTCATCTTTTAAGTTATATGTTGATATTCTGCTTATATAGCAGATATTTTTCGGAAAGGTTATATTTGGTTTACTTTGAAACCTCATCTTTTATACTAGAAATTTGTTCATAATATAGCAAAAGTTTGCAGAAATATTATGAAATGATATTTGAAATACAATAATGGTACTGTTTTTGGGAATACGTTCTGATAAGGAAACAATTTCAGTATCGAGATATTTTGACAAACTATTGTCTTATACCCGCTTTATTCTGGGTTGAGTTAAAGGCAGAATTATGCCATACTTTCATTACCTTGCTGAGCTATCGCTCACTCTTGCTATTGTTTTATATATATTATATAGCAGCGAAGCAGGATGCCAATGGGACGACACATACCCCGCAAGGCGTTTTCATGAACAGTTTCTAGCAGTGATCCCGAGAGTAGTACAAACCAATCGAATCAGGCTACAGCTTTTGGTATTCAACTTATGTATAGATATGAATGGTATAAGAGGATTGTGAGCATCAGAAGGCTAAGTTGGTAATGTAACATTACTTAGAAATTGTATCAGTGACAGATTCAAAAGACACTTGGGTATTGTAATAAAAATTATTTATTCCGCAGTTGTTGTATTGTGTCGTTTCTGAGACTCTAACCTGTATGTGTGAGTGTGAGACTTATATTGTGGGGTCATGAGCAGATGAATTATGAATGGTGTGAGTAATACAGGTAAGACAAGGAGTACATGAATCGTGACTACTCTAAATCCCTGACCCCGGATTTGGGGCTGTTACACCTAACAGTAATTGTTTATAAATAGGTAATATTATTATTTAATAATATATTTCTATAAATAAGTAAGGTTAATTAAGTAAAAATACGAAGTACAGTTAATTAAGGACAATTAAGTAAAATCACAACGTACCATACCGACCAACCAAACTTTTAATGTGGGCAATTAAGTAAAATCACAACGTACCATACCGATCAACCAAACTTTTAATGTTTCGTTTATTATATAATAGTATTGATAGTATAGTATAGATATATTGATGATTGTTAATTAAATTGATGCAGGGAGGGGCGAAGGATGGAAGGCAGGTCATTAAGATGGACTTTAGCGCTTGTTTTCATTTTTCTGAATTTAGAAAACACTCAAATGATGTTTTCCAAAATTTTCTAAAATGTAGTTATAATTTAGAAAACCTTGTTTTCTAGTTTTCTTATTTTCTTTTTGAAAAATATTTAATTGGAACATATTTTCTATTTTGGTAGTTTTCTTAGAAAAAATTTCCGAAAACAAAGTGAAGTAAACGGCCTCTAAGTTTGATAATTGCTTCCTTGACTATGTGATCTTCTGTTCCTCCTGGAAATACCGACAGGAGCCTAGCATAGAAAAGAAAAGTGCTCAATGAAAGCGCTTAAAACGAAAGTTTCAACTTAGCAAACACAGAAGAGGGAATTCAATAATTTTTTTCATATAGATTTCTAACTATATTAAGAAATCAAATTGTCTTTAAAAAATTAAAACTTATAATTTATTGGTAAGAACTTTTGAATATATTATTTAAAAATGTGAAGTAGTAAAGTTTATCACAGTAAATTCAAAATTATTAATTTTTTTAGTCTAAAGCATATTTATAAAAAACATATAAATAAAAAAAATTATAAATTAATTTTTAAAATAGGATATATTAGGATATAAAGTACATTTTATGAATAGTGTCATTTTGACACCAAAATAGTATTATAGTTACACTATTTTGGTGTTTGGAGATGGTCTAACTTCTAAGTAACTAAGGGTCTCTTTGGATGTCCCTACTTATACCTTATAAGTTCATAGTAGCTTCTGAGGTGTTTTTCAACCCAACTTATAACTTATATATTTATAAGTTGAATGTTAGTAATAACAAAAAAAAATTCCTTAACTTATTGACTTATTGCTTGATTTTTTTGTTTTTTAATACTTCATATTTTTACATTTGTGTTTTTAAATGTTTTTTTAATTTAAAATGCATATATTTAGCTCATTGTATTTAATAATTATTTTTTAAATGTAAAATAGCAAATTTGTAATTAACTTATAAGTAAATTTATCCAAACACCAATACAACTTATAAGAATTCATCCACTTATCACATTTGTTACGTGTTAACCAAAATATTTCGTCTTTTAAGGTTATAACTTACAAATAATAATAATATAATTTTTCATAATATATAGTTTACGATATTAAATATTTCCTTTTATTTAACTTCAAATTTAAAATTGGCAAATAACATATTATAGTTATAGTAAACAAATTAAAGAGTCGTGTTGTAACTTAGCAGCAACAACAGCAACGTATACACCTTCAAAAAGTAAACTATCAAAATTAAATCAAATAATGTTAGAAAAAATGTTTATAGATTTTAAAAGAACTAATAATTATAATTGTAATTATAATATTTTAGCTTGAAAAAATTAATATAAAAAAAATTAGTGAACAAACTATTGTGGCAAGAGTTTGTACTTATATTAGGGACAAAATAATATATACACATGATTGATGCTTCCTGAAATATTCGGCTAACATTTTGTAGCTGACTGATTCTGTAATTTATGAATTGTTCATCTAAAACTTAACTGCCAAATGATATGAAGCGCTAAGATGGACTTCATTCAGCTCTGGGCAAACAAATGAGCCCTTATACTAGCCTATAACCGGCACGTGTCATCAAAAAAAGATTAAAAATGATAAATTAAAAAATATTAATGGGAACAGAAAATATTAAATAAAGAATAAAAATCAATATGATAAATTATAAAATGAGAAATTTAAATATAAATTGAAACATAGAAAAAAATAATAATACAAATGGGCCATTATTAATATTATTTTATTATTCATTAAAATAATATTAATAATAAGGACAAATAGAAAAGCTAACATGTTTTAATTAAAAATAATAATTGCCAGTGATATTTATAGAAGTGTTTGAATCATATTAATTGTATTTGTTAAAAAATACGTTGGCGTGTTAAAATAGGTAAGCTTTTTTAAATAATTAAAAATATTAAATTATATTTTAAAATAAATAAGTAAGAGTTGCACATGATATTTTTGGAAAATAGAGATTTTAGTGAGAGCAAATATAAAATGTAATATGTTTTAATTTAAAGGTAACTAGGTTACTAACCCGCGCTTCGCATCGGCATTAGAATATATTTGTTAAGAAAAATAATATTAGAATAAAAATTGTGAAATTAATATCTACAAAATTATTTAAATTATCAAATAAAATATATTCTATAAAATCAGCGGCATTATAATATATTTGTTAAGAAAAAGAATATTAGAATAAAAATTGTGAAATAAATATCTACAAAATTATTTAAATTATCAAATAAAATATATTCTATAAAATTTGCATTTGGGTAGGTAATATTATAAAGTATTTACATATTCCTTTTGTTTATATAGTTTGATTTTTTATTTTCTTGGACCGATACCATTGTCATATATATATAAAAGGAAATTTATATTGATAAAAAAATACTAATTATTTGTAATAATAAAAATTTAAATACTTAAATATAAAAAACAATTAGTCATTTTATCTTTAATATGAAGATTTATTATGTATGTTAAAAGAATATGTTTAAACCCAAAATTTTGGATTTTGAAAATAAATTTGTTGGGGCTTAAAGTAATTTTTTAATTTAAGTTGAATTTTTTTTGTTTGTGTAATAACTTAGAAAATGACTTAAAGTTAAAAAAAACAGTTTAATTGAATGACTTATTTTATTTTAATGTATTTATTTGATAAAAGGTAATATCATCATTCAAATGCATTGTTTATCAAATTTAATTTAATTGTTACAATTTTAATAACTCATTAGTTTATCATAATACAAAATTACCCAAACAGATATATTAACTTAAAATTTTACTTTTTACTTATAACTTTAAGTAACTTTAAATCATAAGCAATAATTTTAAGTTTAGCCAAAAGGGCTCATAATTATATAAAAAAAAATTTGATCGCTTCAAAAAATTATACAAAATAAAATTGAGAATGAAAATAAACATTAACATGTTTTGATTATATAAAAATTAGTTGAATTTGTTTTGTTAATAGATTTTTTTCAATAATAAAGAAGCCATAGATATTACTGAATAACCAAACAAAGGGACAACACCTAAATTAAAAAATCAAATTGTCTTTAAAAAATTAAAACTTATAATTTATTGGTAAGAACTTTTGAATATATTATTTAAAAATGTGAAGTAGTAAAGTTTATCACAGTTAATTCAAAATTATTAATTTTTTTAATCTAAAGCATATTTATAAAAAACATATAAATAAATTAAGGTATCCCCAATTTATTTTATGATAGTTTGTTCATTCGTTATTTTTTTTATTTTTCTGACTTAAATTGTTTCGGCTGTTAAATTTTAGATCCAATCTACAAATTCCAAAATAATAAGGAAGTTGTAATTTTCAAAATCAAAGAAAGTTCTATCAAGTCTTACAAATTCGAAAATAATAAGAAAGTTGTAATTTTCTAAATTAAAGAAAGTTCTATAAGTTTGAAAATAATAAAAGAAAGTTCTATCAAGCCTACAAATTCGAAAATAATAAGGAAGTTGTAATTTTCTAAATCAAAGAAATTTCTATCAAATCCTACAAATTCGAAAATAATAAGAAAGTTGTAATTTTCTAAATCAAAGAAATTTTCTAAATCAAATTGATAAATATAAATTTATTTATCAAAGAATTTGATAAATTGATAAAGAAATTTTTTAAATCGAAAATAATAAGAAAGTTGATAAATTTTCTAGAGACGCCACCTCACCGCCCCCGTCTTCTCCTTTATATATGTATATTGATAAATATTATAAATATTTAATATTTAAAATATTTAAAATCTAGTAATATCTAGTAAATTAATATCAATGAAACAAATATTTGTATAATATCTAATGATATTCGTTCAATCGAGATAAGATAGATTTATATATGTGCAATTTTTAAAACTATATATTATAAAAACATTAATAAAGATAATTACTTTTAAACTTTTTAATCTGAGTAGATGTGACAATTATTATATAGGGTCCACCATCCTCCTTGTATAAATTTGTATCAACCATCTCGGCCAACGTTTCCCACAAAGTTATGGTACCGGTGATGGAGCTGTTTAAGAAAAAAATTAGAACAAATTAAATAAGTAAAACAAATAAATTGGGGTAACCAAAGAAGTAATATAAAATTACAAGAACAATAAAAAACAATTAACAGTTATATTAAAATTAATATAATGCATAACTTACTAATTTGTGACAATTTTGAGATCTCTTTTTTCCAACCGCCTTTGACAACTTCAATACCACCCAAGTAGGTCAAGCAGCCCACAATATCTAAATCAACATAGAAAAAAAATATTAGAACATGATAGTTTAAATTATAACTTATATAATAGTATTACATATATATTACTCTAATATATTACTGCATCAAAAACATGAGAGTATGTTGGTGTCATTAATACGTGCATCAATCATATCCGGACATATGAACTGAAATCCATGCAGTAATATGTTGACGATGTCTTCTTCCAATCTCTTAGGCAACGTTATGCGTATGAATGAAGAGCAATTTAGACCCATGTGATAGTTGTCTTTATTTCCCTGTACTTGAAACAACTTTCGGATTTTTGATGCTGTACACGGAGCCTTCCTCTAAAAAATTTTTGAACCGAGAGACCAGAATCTTCGGTATCGTAGCATGGATCAAATTTTCCTGTCATACAACATATCTTAGAAAAGTTAATAACATCATACAATTTGACAAACTAATAAGTTATAAATATATTGATTTATTAACATTTTCATCGATCAAAATCATGTCAAGACTAATCAGTTCTTCAGTATTTGGATTGACAGATTCTCACATTCTACACACTCGTACTCTTATCATCCAATCATCCAGGTATAGTTGTTGTCGTTCAAAGCATCCAACATGGTGTAAGTCATAGTTGTATTGATTGTAAATATGGTTGTAAAAATTTGAAGCTATGTGAAAAAGTTTCGGTGTAGATTTTTTGTTATGAATGGCCTTTAATTTATAGGTGTTTGTAAGGTGAATAACATGGAAATCCATTATGTTTAAAAGTCAAGAAGTATTATAAAAGAAAAGTTATATCAAGTTTGAAAATAATAAAAAAAAGTTCTATCAAGTTTAAAAATAATAAAAGAAAGTTTTATCAAGTTTGAAAATAATAAAAGAAAGTTCCATCAAGATTGAAAATAATAAAAGAGAAAATTGCAATTATTAACATAAGATCGTAAAAATTCGAAAATAATAAGAAAGTTGTAATTTTCTAAATCAAAGAAAGTTCTATAGTTTGAAAATAATAAAAGAAAGTTCTATCAAGATTGAAAATAATAAAAAAGAAAATCGCAATTATTAACATAAGAGCCTACAAATTCAAAAATAATAAGGAAGTTGTAAATTTCTAAATCAAAGAAAGTTCTATCAAATCCTACAAATTCGAAAATAATGAGGAAGTTGTAATTTTCTAAATCAAAGAAAGTTCTATCAAGTTTGAAAATAATAAAAGAAAGTTCTATCAAGCCTACAAATTCGAAAATAATAAGGAAGTTGTAATTTTCTAAATCAAAAAAAGTTATATCAAGTCCTACAAATTCAAAAATAATGAGGAAGTTGTAATTTTCTAAATCAAAGAAATTTTCTAAATCAAAGAAAGTTCTATCAAGTCCTACAAATTCAAAAATAATAAGGAAATTGTAATTTTCTAAATCAAAGAAAGTTCTATCAAATTTGAAAATAATAAAAAAAAAGTTCTATCAAGCCTACAAATTCGAAATAATAAGGAAGTTGTAATTTTCTAAATCAAAAAAAGTTCTATCAAGTCCTACAAATTCGAAAATAATAAGGAAGTTGTAATTTTCTAAATCAAAGAAAGTTCTATCATGTTTGAAAATAATAAAAGAAAGTTCTATCAAGTTTGAAAATAATAAAAGTGTAATTTTCAATTTCCTTAACATAAGAGCCTACAAATTCGAAAATAATAAGGAAGTTGTAATTTTCTAAATCAAAGAAAGTTCTATCAAGTTTGAAAATAATAAAAGAAAGTTCTATCAAGCCTACAAATTCGAAAATAATAAGGAAGTTGTAATTTTCTAAATCAAAGAAAGTTATATCAAGTCCTATAAATTCGAAAATAACGAGGAAGTTGTAATTTTCAAAGAAAGTTCTATCAAGTCTTACAAATTCGAAAATAATAAGGAAATTGTAATTTTCTAAATCAAAAAAAGTTCTATCAAATTTGAAAATAATAAAAGAAAGTTCTATCAAGCCTACAAATTCGAAAATAATAAGGAAGTTGTAATTTTTTAAATAAAAGAAAATTCTATCAAGTCCTACAAATTCGAAAATAATAAGGAAGTTGTAATTTTCTAAATCAAAGAAAGTTCAATCAAGTTTGAAAATAATAAAAGAAAGTTTTATCAAGTTTGAAAATAATAAAAGTGTAATTTTCAATTTCCTTCCTACAAAATCGAAAATAATAAAGGAAGTTGTAATTATTAAAATTAAAAATTGTTAAAAATTGAGAAAATTCGAAAAATAGAACAGAGCGATTCTAGAGGCGTCACCTCACCGCCAACGTCTTCTCCTTTATATAAGTACTAGGTTACTAAGCCGCGCTTCGCAGCGGCATTAGAATATATTTGTTAAAACAAGAATATTATAATAAAAATTGTGAAATTAATATCTACAAAATTATTTAAATTATCAAATAAAGTATATTCTATAATTAAAACACTTTTTCTAACAAATTATACTCTTCTTCAAAAAATATCACGGGCAATTACCTGTAAATTAAAGCATCCCTTGATATTTTTGGAAAAGAGTAGATTTTGTTAAAAAAAGTGTTTTAATGATAAAAGGTAATAAGCTAGTTAGTATTTTTATATTATTTATTATTAATGGTAATATGTTTTAAATTAAACAAAAAGTGTTTTAATCATAAAAGTCAATCAGCTAATTACTATTTTAATCAAATTTTGATTTCATTGAAAGTAGTAAAAGCAAAGCAAGTAACAGCTTGTCATGATCAGATTATGTGTCAATTATATTGTAAACTATAATTTTTGGTAGATGTAAGTTGAACATCAATTGCAGGAATATATTATAGTTTGTAATATTTCAAATCTTAGCAAAATTTCATCCTTATTAAAACAAACATAATAATTAAAAATAGCTAAGAAAATGACAGTAATTATCAATCTCAATAGACCTTTAGTGCATATTCAAAATATATTAAAATCGGACAAGTTATCAATCAATC
This sequence comes from Heracleum sosnowskyi, assembly GCA_030848705.1. Classification (NCBI taxonomy): domain Eukaryota; kingdom Viridiplantae; phylum Streptophyta; class Magnoliopsida; order Apiales; family Apiaceae; genus Heracleum; species Heracleum sosnowskyi. Next base: position 80,968,005 of record CM061238.1, read on the forward strand.
TTCAAGCTCTTTTGGAACATCATTGTTGTCTAAAGATAATTTATTCACTATCTTATTTGCTGATTTGTCTAGCAATGGTTCTGCTATATTGTTAAATAGTACAAAAGTTGTATCTCCCGTCTATCCTTAACTTTTTTTTGTATTCTAAACCTGTATAAAAACACAAATCATAGTAAGATTAATATATGTATAAACAAAATATAAAATAAAATTATTAAATTAATTTCTTACATGATAAGAGGATGGTCAATAATTTCGTTGCAATACTTGCATCTATAATGTCCCTCACAAAAGTCCAACTTTGTGGAGTATGTTTTACATCCAGTGTAGTACCAGTTATGAGTATTATCAATCCCAAAAATCTCAGCTCTTACTGTAACAATTTGTTCCTATAGTAATATGATTAGAGTATAAATATGATAACAAAAATAACATTGATAATAATTGAGGTCAAGTGCAAGGTACGTAAAATAAATTAGCTAAACAAAAAATGTGCAAAATTAACCTTTAGGTCTTCACTCCACTTTGCTTCCAGCAATTCCTCGATGTTCATCCTATTAATAAATTTTTTTTCCTCAAGCGACATTATGGGGAGAGAGTCTCCACTGATTTGCAATTTAGTAGAGAGGTGAGCAAATCTCTCTCTCAGGGATGACACATACGGTGTATCCAGATTTGTATAAATTTTACTATTTCTTGTGGTAGAAAAACTAATTGTATCTGCATATAAGAGTAAATAAATGGTTAAAAACTAAAATAAGAATTAAATCAATAATATCAATGAAACAAATATTTGTATAATATTTAATGATATTCGTTCAATCGAGATAAGATAGATTTATATATATGCAATTTCTAAAACTATATATTATAAAAAAAAACATTAATAAAGATAATTACTTTTAAATTTTTTAATCTGGGTAGATGTGACAATTATTATATAGGGTCCACCATCCTCCTTGTATAAATTTGTATCAACCATCTCGGCCAACTTTTCCTACAAAGTTATGATACTAGTGATGGAGTTGTTTAAGAAAAAAATTAGAACAAATTAAATAAGTAAAACAAATAAATTGGGGTAACCAAAGAAGTAATATAAAATTACAAGAACAATAAAAAACAATTAACATTTATATTAAAATTAATATAATGCATAACTTACTAATTTGTGACAATTTTGAGATCTCTTTTTTTCCGACCGTCTTTGACAACTTCAATGCCACCCAAGTAGGTCAAGCAGCCCACAATATCTAAATCAACATAAAAAAATAATATTATAACATGATAGTTTGAATTACAAGTTATATAATAGTATTACTTATATATTACTCTAATATATTACTGCATCAAAAACCCGAGAGTATGTTGGTGTCATTAATACGTGCATCAATCATATCCGGACATATGAACTGAAATCCATGCAGTGATATGTTGACGATGCCTTCTTCCAATCTCTTAGGCAACGTTATGCGTATGAAGAGAAATTTAGACCCATGTGATAGTGGTCTATATTTCCCTGTACTTGAAACAACTTTCAGATTTTTGATGTTGTACACAGAGCCTTCCTTTAATGAACCGAGAGACCAGAATCTTCGGCATCGTAGCATGGATCAAATTTTCCTGTCATGCAACATATCTTAGAAAAGTTAATAACATCGTACAATTTGACAAACTAATAAGTTATAAGTATATTGATTTATTAACTTTTTCATCGATCAAAATCATGTCAAGACTGATCAGTTCTTCAGTATTTGGATAGACAGATTCTCACATTCTACACACTCGTACTCTTATCATCCAGGTATAGCTGCTGTCGTTCAAAACATCCAATATGGTGTAGGCCATAGTTGTATTGATTGTAAATATGGTTGTAAAAATTTGAAGCTATGTAAAAAAGTTTCGGTGTAGATTTTTTGTTATGAATGACCTTTAATTTATAGGTGTTTGTAAGGTGAATAACATGGAAATCCATTATGTTTAAAAGTCAAGAAGTATTATAAAAGAAAAGTTCTATCAACTTTGAAAATAATAAAAAAAGTTCTATGAAGTCCTACAAAATCGAAAATAATAAAGGAAGTTGTAATTATTAAAATTAAAAATTGTGAAAAATTGAGAAAATTAGAAAAATAGAACGGAGCGATTCTAGAGGCGCCACCTCACCGCCCCCGTCTTCTCCTTTATATAAGTATATTGATATTGATATTGATTACCCATGATATTTTTGGAAAAAGAGTATATTTTATTAGAAAAAGGTGTTTTATTTATAAAAGGCAAATAATAAGGACAAATTTTAAAAAGTAACTACCCGTGATTTTTAGAAGTGTTTTAATTATATTAATTGTATTTGTTAAAAAAATACGTTGGCATGTTAAAATAGGTAAACTTTTTTAAATAATTAAAAACATTAAAATAAGTTTTAAAATAAATAAGTAACGGTTGACCTTGATATTTTTGGAAAATAGAGATTTTAGTGTGAACAAATATAAAAGGTAATATATTTTGATTTAAAGATTATTGCCCGTAATATTTTTGAAAGTAATAGATTTTGTTAGAAAAAAGTGTTTTAATTGTAAAAGACAATCATTTAGTTACTATTTTTATATTATTTTATTATTTATTAAAGGGTGGTGTTAACAACAGCCCTTAGGGCTATGGTTAAGAATATTAGAATTTCCAAAATCACATGTAAGTTGTCATGAACACACTAATTGGATTTCCATAAATACATTTCTTTTTAAAAATCATTCCCATAAGTGCAATCGATTTCTTGAAAATATGGCAATCAATATTTTATATTCTTGGAAAGTTTGTGTTACATTAAATTCTTAAACATTGGAAAGTTAAAAGATTTTAATGCTTAAAAACAGCCCTTAGGGCTGTGGTTAACATTTCCCTTTATTAAATAGAATAAATGACCGAAAACCGAAAACCAAAATTTTCAATGTTTTTATTTTAATAATATACTATAGATAAATAACACTTATTCATTTTAACGTATTAATCAACTTTTTTTAAGATACCCACGATTGTTTACTTTAGTCGACAAAGAATACCTCTACGAGGATCTTTTGGGCTTCACGACCCACTTATAACCAAGCGAAAATTAAAAAATCTACTAAAATCAAAGCCCAGCCCAACAAACTAAAAAATTCCTTCACGAAAAGGCGGCACAAAAATTTTGATATCCCGCCTAAATGTTTCATCACATAGGTGGTGGAGTGTCTATATATACATTTTAAACTCTGTTAGTTTGTTACCGCTCTCTGCATTTTGTGTGAAATTTTCAATTCAAATTTTCATCTGTCTCCCCCCTATCTTCTTCTCCAAGTTTACTCTGTAAGTCACATCTCTCTCTCTCTCTCTCTCTCTCTCTCTCTCTCTCTAACGCTAGTTTTACCACCAAGCTTCATCTGTATGTATAGATTTCATTCATCTCGCTGTTCATTTACACAATCAAGTTACGTTATGTGCATTTAGCTACTGTTTGTGACTAACAGCTTTGATTTTCCAGGTTGAATTCACAATGAAAGGACTCAAAACTATGATCGAATCTACTACTGTTGACAGTCGGTTAGTATTGCGACCTGATCTGTTCATTTCGATTTGAATTACATGTATGTCTGTGTGTATACGTTTATAGGATTGTTCGCTCTCTGTTTGTAATGGTGATGTGTTTATTTCCGTATAAACTGTTTGACTTCTGTTTTCGCACAGTGATTATGTATATTTGTGTTTCTCTGTATGTATTGTCTGATTTCTGTTTGTTACGGTCATATGTATGTCAGTTTATATATTTATATGCTGTTTGATATTTGTTTGTAACGGAGATTTCTGTATATTTGTGTTTGTAAAGTTGTGTATCTATGATCTATCTATCTGCTGCTTGATCTCTTTTTGTAACAGTAATTTGTATATTTTTGAATATAAATTAACGCATACGGATCTCTGTTTGTGATGTTAATTTGTGTATTTTCTATATGATGTTTAAACTCTGTTTGTTACGGTGATGTTGATTTACGCGTATTGATATAATTATATAAATATGCTCTGTTTGATGATTTCATCTGTGTTTGTTATGGATATATACCTATATACAGTTTGGTGATATGTTAATATGTGTAATTGCATATGTGATTTTTAATCTGAGTTTGTAATGGTGATATCTATGCCCGGTTGATCTGTTTGTTACAGTATAATGTGAATGTGTAATTATATATGTGATTTTTGATCTGTGTTTGTAAATTGTAATGGTGATATCTACATGATGTTTGATTTACAGTAATATGATAACGTGTGCAATTGTATGTGTGAATTTTTGATCTGTGTTTGTAATGGTGACAGGCTTGGTGTGAAGCGAAAGACTAAGAAGGAAAAGGCTGCTAAGGATCCTAACAAGCCTAAGAGGCCTGCAACTGCTTTCTTCATCTTCATGTATGCGATTCTGCAACATTGATTTTTACCTTTCTATTTACTGTTTATTGATGTATATAATTTGAGTCACATTGGTGCTGCAGGGAGAGTTTCCGAGTGGAGTTCAAAGAAAATCATCCTGGAACTGCTAACCACTCTTTTGCTGCTGTGAGTAATTGTTTCCTATTGTCATTATTATGACATTCCTGTTTATGTTTGTGGAGATTTATTTGTGATAGATATATGATTTTGTTACTTTTCTTACTCATGGTATTGTAAACAGATTTCTAAAGCTGGCGGCGAGAAATGGAAGATGATGTCACAGGCAGTATGTATTTTGTTTGTCTCATAGTCATTGTCTATGTTGATCGACTGTGATGATGTCACAGGCTGTATGTATTTTTGTGTCTGTTTCTTAGTTATAATTGATTGCATAGTTATGTATGTAATTGCATGTCCGTTTCATGTTTTACTAGCATTTTCAGAACATGTTTTTTTCTATTTATGTGACAATGTGTAGGAGAAAGCTTCATATGTTGCTAAGGCACAGCAGAGGAAGAAGGAATATGAAAAGAAAATGCAAATCTATGAAAGGGAAAGGGAACAGGTATTTGGTTTGTAATTTGTATTCGTTTCATTTCTTATATATCTGCTCTTGTAGTGTTGAAAAATAACACTGGACTGAATTTAGGCTGGGTCTAATGACGAGGGATCTGACAAATCCAAGTCTGAGGTTTATGATGCAGTTGGGAGTAAAGAGGTGTGTAGTGTAGATATACCTGTTTACATTATGTCGTAACTGCTGCGAGTCCATTGATTTATTTATAATGTGCACATTGCTGTTTCGTAGGATGAAGATGATGCTTGAGGAATGTGGTGGTGTTAAAGGAAGTCTTGATCTACTTCATTATGTGGATTACTATATAGCTATACGATGTTGCTAGCAGTACAGTTTGCAATTTGTCATGCAGTCTTAAGTGTTTTTCCCTTATTTCTTAAAACAAGTCTTGAATTCAGTGTGCACAGGAATCTTTCTTATGTAATGATCTATTTTGCTTCTGGCTTTCGTATAACAACAATGTTAATGCATTAGTTTTAAGTAAATGGATTGCTTTTTTGAAAGTGGTTGTTATTGTTACCTTCACTTTAATGTTCTGTGGGTTTTGTCTTGTGCTGCATAATGTTTATTAGCTATGATCTGCAAGTTCTGTGTGACGGTTTCACCATCTTGGTGGTTCAACATTGTTCTGCATGTAGGCTTACTCTTTCTTCACTTGACTAAAAAAATGTAAAATCCGTACTTAAACGCAGATTGATGTTTTGTTCGAAAAATATGCAAAATATGGATTGAATTATCGTGTCTTAAGAAAAAAAAGAATCAGGGAAGAATAAAGATTTTTTTTGAATGTGTTCATTCAGTTTTACTATTTTTTTATCATATTTATTTTGACTTTACCCTCCCGGAGTTCATTTTCCGGGGAACTCTGTTTAAATTATTCCGGTGGATACATGTGTTGGTTACCTGTTCCTGTTGGGGAATCCTACAATACTTATTGTCTGTTTCTATGCATATTAGTTTTTCTTTTAAATGGTGGAAGTTAAAGCTTTCTGCTTTTTTAGAGGCACCAATCTTAGCTTTATTTGCTATATTTTTTTTTGATTTATAAATAATCATACGTTCAATAAATACGATTACAAAGGGCACCCCGCCTTCCGTTAGGATGATGGTATAATAAAGAGCCTGTTTGGCAACTCGTTAAAGCCGGGGACTTAAAGTCTGATGGTAACAAAATAGTAAGATGCACCATCCACTAGCATAAAGTGACGTAACCTTGCGAGTTTAAGCACATCAAAATATTAATCACGAGTGTAGTAGCAGCCAGGCAGAAAAAAATGACCATGATCCAGCAGCAGCCAGCGGGATCCAGACAATTAGAAGAGAAAGACAAAATGGGCAGGCATAAGGCATGATCTCAACTCTAGGGCCGTTAAACAAGTACAATAACCAAATACTAGCACCTAGCAACAATTAATTAATGCGCCAATACAACATAGACATCAAAACATGATCCTTTCAGCAACTGTAATAATAATATCTTTAAATTTTCTCAAAAAATATTCTACAAAATACGTTTTAAATAAAATAATATTTCTAATATAAAATTAAGTTTTGTTTTGAATTATATATATAAAGTTCTAGATCGTTTAATCAAAAACTACTGTTATGGATCAAAAAACGTACCTTGTGAATTAAAGGCTAGGGTTTGTGAGCGTTCAAGCTTTAATGACTGTTCTTGTGTTTCGGGACTAAATCGGTCCTCACAAGATGCCTACGTATCTCTGCTGTATAGAGAATCAAGTTAATAAAACGTAGTTCTAGAATGAAGGACGAGGGTCCTTATATAGGCGTCTAGAGCCTAGTATTTATGGTATGTTTAGGAGTCTTAATTGATAAGTCTCGTTATTGATAACTGATAAGGAGTATATTACTTGGTATGCAAGTATTATCCTTACCTGATAAGTGTTATGACTCATCATATTATTTGATTGAGATTCTGGATCCTCCTATGAAGATTTTATTATATTTTGGACTCATTTAACGAGCTGATAATTTTCCTTTATTTATTAATTACGAAATTAATAAATAGTTAGGGTTTCGGGCCTTTTGTCGGGCCTAATTCTTGGACCAAACTAGGTCTAATTAATATATCATTAATTATCTCTAGGGTTATATTTCAGCCCATATCATTTGCCCCCCAACTCCTGGGAAAATTCCTCAGGATTTTGGCAGGAGTTACTTTGTATTTTTCCCTGAATTTTTCCATTTTTCGAGGCATTTTTTGACCCAAAATCGACCAAAATTAGGTCATTTTTTGGCTGGAAATCCAGATCATTTTCGACCAGGATTCCAAGTCAATTTCGACCAGGAATCCAGGTCGAGTTCGACCAGGATCAAGTGCTGAGGTCGACAGTGTCGACCAGATATTTCAGTTCAATTTCGAACTGGTTTTTTCGAACAGAAAATGCAGTCTTTTTTCGACCAGAATCTGAGGTCGAAGTTTGATTAGAAATAGGTGTTGAGGTCGACGACGTCGACCAGGATCTACAGCTCAATTTCGAACAGGATCGTTCGAACAGGAATTCCTTATGAATTCGACCAGGATTTTCGACCAGAACTTCTCAGGCCATTTTCGAACAGAAACGGAGACGAGGTCGACAGCGTCGATTAGAATCCTCAGTTCAATTTCGAACAGGATTGTTCGACCTCATATCTGTTCGTTTTCGACTAGAAAGTCCATGTAGTATTTCGACTAAAAATTCTTCTCAGCTTTTCGAGCTCGATCTGTGTTCTTTCGAATAGGATCTTCGACCAGAATTAGTGTGAATTCGACTGCATATGTCGACCTCGAATGATAGTGAGGTCGATGGTTTCGACCAGAAAACACAGGTCAATTTCGACTTCATTTTGTTGTGAAGTCGTATAGCTCGACTTGGTTTCAGAGCTATTTTTCGATCAGGATTGGTCGAACTCATATTAGTGTCTTTTCGACCTTAAATTTTTATCATAATTTCGACCTCAAACCATTGTGACCTTTTAGTTTGTTTTCGATCTCATTTTTTCCGACCTTGAATTCTGAATTTGATTTAGAATCTTCTGTGGGCCTAATTCTTATTAATGGGCTTTGTCCTGTGCCTATCTTTTGGGCCTTGATTTTGAAAATCAATTTGGGCCTTGACCCATACTGGGCTTAATTTTTGTTGGACTTTGAAACCTTTTAGGCTCACTTTCTGGTCCTTAATCTTACCTTGGGCCTCTATGGGCCTTTTGACTGGTAATAGCCGGTTGGCTTCTCCCTTTACCAGTTAAACAACCGGTTACTTTCCTTATAAATAAGTGAAATCTCACTCAACACTTCTCACTATTCACTTTCCAAATTTCTTCTCTCCTCAAGTCTCTTTCTAAATTTCTGAGTTTCATCTTCTAAGTTATAATCTTCATCAGTTGAAGGTTTTTCTGAGTTTTCTGGGCAGAAATCTCCTTCCCAAGAAGGTTTCTGGGTTTTACTTTTGAAGATTTGAAGAATTTCTGGAATTTTTCCAGTTTTCTGGGTTTCCACCTTCATCACTTGAAGGTTTTCTGGAGTTGTCTCATTTTTCTGGGTTCTAATCTTCTTCCCAAGAAGGTTTTCTGAGTTACTTTGAAGATTTGAAGACACTTTCCAGTTTTCTTTGAAGATTTTTGAAATGGCTGATCGTTCTGCTAGCCGTCTTCAGAAGATGAATCAAGCGTCCAAAAGAGGTATCATCATTCGTTCTCCCACTATGTCCTTACAAGATATGATCTTAGAACGTAGTGATGAATATCCCTCAGTGTCGCATTTAGATTCATATAACCATAGCAATAGATTTAACGATGCTGATGCAATTGCTAATTACAAGAATATGTATAGAATTAGGCCACCTTATAGGTTAGTCCTAGCTGAACCTGGGGATCGTTCCTGCCATTGGCGCCCAAATGCTCTTTGCATTTACAAAGGGGTCCTGGCTGCAGGCGTTCGATTCCCATTCCATCCTTTCATTCCTCAACTTCTAGCCGATGTAGGAATCAGTCCTTGTCAACTCCCTCCCAATGCTTGGAGACTTATTATGTGCTTTATTGTTTTGTGTTTAAAAAACGATTTCCCTCTTTCTGTTGCTCTCTTTAGAAGGATTTTTCAATTTAAAAATAGCTCTTCCCAAACTTTGGGTTGGGTATATATTAATCATCGACCCACAACACCCCCCATCTTCCACCCAAAATCCATTCCCGACAACAATCCCAAATGGAGAGATGAATTTATGTATTTGATGTGGGATGGAGGGGACTGGGGCACCTTATTCCAAAGCTCATTTAGTAGAGTTTCGGATGGTAGTCCTTGTGACATAGTTCTGACTGAGGGGGAGGCCCTTGCCTATGCTGAACTCATCAAGGATAACTATGCCACCATGGCTTGGGAGCTTCTGGACGAGTTTCTACTTAAGACTCTGGGACTTTCAAGAGTTTCTGACAAGGGTAATTCTTTTTCTTATTTTCTTGTAGTTGTATTAAGATTGCCTTATACCAATTGTTTTCCTTGACTTTTGTTTGCAGCTGCTGAGTTTATCAACAAGCAAAATGAGCCAGAAGGCGGGCAGACAACAAGGATCAAGAGGGCTTGCTTGAAGGATCCCAGGCTGACCGAGAAAGGCCCTGCCATTTTGAGGCCTCATGTGGCTGAGGTGGATGAGGTCGAGGGCTCAACTAAGAGTTCTGTATGGCGCCCCAACTGGGGGATAAGGAAAAAGGACACCATAGTGGGGGTGTCTGCTCATGCTGTTGAATGGTCACACCATTCATTGACTCCTTGTGACTACAAGGATTTTGTTTCTAACTCCACCCTGGAAGGGGCAGAGTGTGCAGGAGCCCAGGCCTTTGCTGCTGTAAGTTTCTTTTTCTTTCTCTCTTTTTTTATGCCCCAAGTTATTATTTCTAACTTGTGTTTTATTTGTAGGCTAATGCAAATTTCCAAGGGGCTTTATTTCAAGCCAAAGCCTGGCGATCATCTTCTGAGGCCAACAAGGCTAAGTATGATCAAGCCCAGGTGGAGGTTGGTTCTCTTAAAGCTTCCTTGGATCGAAGGGATAAAGAGCTATTGGAGGCTCAAGCTGAGCTGGTCGAGTTAAGGAAGGGGAAGGATCGTATTATTGATGAGTACTTTGATTCTGCTGAGTATCAGGAGATCATAACTCAACATGATGATCTTCTTTTCCCTGTCCAGTTCACTCAAGGATGGGATGAGGCTTTAGCTGAGGTATCGAGGAGAATTCCTGGCTCCCTTACCATTTCTGACTTCCCCAGCCCCCATGCTCCTAATCAGTTGGAGAAGGCCTTGGCTGGAGTGGATGATATGGATGAGGACAACAGGATTCTCAATCCTGAACATGCCCCCCAGCCTGATGAAGAGTTAGAGGGATCCAGCTCCGGTGAGGAGGAGTCTGGTGAAGAGGAGGCTGGCGAAGAGGAGGAAGATTCTGGAGAGGAAGAGTCTGGCGAGGAGGAGGCTTCTGATGATGAGCCAGGAGGGAATGGTGCTCAACCATAGCTATCTGTAGCTTTTATTTATTTTATGTAATTCTGCCTTTGGGCATAACTTAACTTTGTTTGCAAGTTATTTATATTTTGTGGCCATTCGTAGCTTGTTTTCTTGCCTCTTGATCTTGCATGTCTATTTAGCATTTTACACATATCTATCAGTATGTAATGCATTCAAAACACAATGGATAAGAATATATAATTCATAACTTTGAAGAAATGGGCTCAGCCCTTACATAATACCCAAGTTTAAAACTTTGGGTTGGTTTTATCAAACCTTATTTCTAGTAGTGAGTCCCCTTAGGAAAACACCTTAAATATAATAGATTTTCAAGTTGGAGGCATGCCAAGTTCTAGGCACTTCAATCCCTTCCATAGTTTCCAGCTTGTATGAGCCTCGTCCATACACATTCTTGACCCGATAGGGCCCTTCCCAGTTTGGGGCTAACTTTCCCTTTTGTCCAACTCCAGATGCTTCAATTTTTCTAAGGACCAAGTCCCCTTGACGAAAGAATCTCTCTTTAACCCTTAGGTTGTAGTAGAAAGATGCTCGTTTCTGATGTTCAACTATCTTGGCATTCGCCTCGTCTCTAACTTCGTCAATTAGATCTAAAGCCAGCCTCAAGCCTTCTTCATTTGCCTCTGGTTCATAAGCCTCAACCCTAGGAGATGTGTGAGTAATCTCCACTGGAACCACTGCCTCGGCCCCATAAGCCAGCAAGAAGGGGGTAGCTCCAGTGGTGACTTTACAAGTAGTACGATATGCCCATAGTATGGGAAGCAATTCATCTACCCAAGTATTCCTGGAGCGTTCAACTCTTTTCTTTAGTCCATCTAGGATAATTCGATTTGCAACTTCAGCTTGCCCATTTGCTTGAGGATGGGCAACAGAAGTGAAACGCAACTTGATATCATTCTCATCACAGTACTTCTTGAACTCGTCATTGTTGAATTGAGTTCCATTGTCCGTTACCAGGATTCGTGGAATTCCATATCTGCATATCACATTCTCCCAAAAGAAGTGCATCACTTGCTTGGTGGTTATCTTGGCCAAAGGTTTAGCCTCAACCCATTTAGTGAAATAGTCAATTGCAACTATCAGAAATTTTCTCTGTGCACTTGCCATTGGAAATGGCCCAAGTATATCCATTCCCCACATAGCAAAAGGGATAGGTGAGTTTACGGATGTCAACATCTCAGGTGGTTGTCTAACCACTGGTGCATGCTTCTGGCACCGTTCACATTTCTTCACATAACTTTTTGCATCAGCAAGCATACTTGGCCAATAGAAACCTAGACGAGTGACTTTATGGGCCAAAGCTCTGCCCCCCAAGTGTTGTCCACAAATCCCTTCATGCACTTCCTTTAGGGCCAATTCTGCCTCTTGAGGTCTCAAGCACTTCAAATATGGAATAACAAAAGATTTCTTGTATAGGATTCCCTCAATTAGGGCATACCTTAGTGCTCTGACGTATAGCTTTCGTGCTTCTGAAGTGTCGTTGGGTAGCCACCCAGTTTCCAGATGAGCTTTGATGGGATCAATCCAACAACTGGTGATACCAATGGGGGCTACCAACTTTCCATTGATGCTTGGGGTCTTCAAGACTTGGAAGTATACACTCCCGGCATAGTTTTCAATTTCAGAAGAGGCAAACTTAGACAATGCATCAGCCTTCATATTCTCCTCCCTTGGAATGTGCTCCACATAGCATTCATCGAACTGAGTCATGATGGCTTTGACAAGTTTCAGATACTTAGCCATGACTTCATCTCTGGCTTCGAACTCTCCATTTACTTGAGAAACAACTAACCTTGAGTCCCCACAGACTTTCAAAGTTTTGACCCTCAGGGCTCCAGCTAGCCCTAAGCCAGCAATCAAAGCTTCATACTCAGCCTCATTGTTTGTCGTTGGGAAGTCAAGTTTTAGTGCATACTCTATTATGAATCCATCAGGACTTTGCAGGACTAAACCAGCTCCACTTGATTTTGTTTTTGATGCTCCATCAAAATAGAGCACCCAACATTCCTTGGACACCATGTCATCATCTTTGCTGTCTTCCACTACTACCTCCTGCCCCCCGACTTCTTGGTTGTCAATGGTACATTCAACCATGAAGTCAGCGAGTGCTTGAGCTTTAATGGCCGTACGAGGCTTATACTTGATATCAAATTCTCCTAACTTAATAGCCCATTTGATCAACCTTCCACTAACCTGAGGGCTGTGCAGAATGTTCCTTAGAGGTTGATTAGTCAAAACCTCTATCTTGTGCGCCTGGAAGTACGGACGTAGCTTTCTTGAGGCCATTATCAAGGCTAAGGCAAACTTCTCTATGGTAGAGTAGTTTATTTCTGCCCCATGCAGGATCTTACTCACATAGTAAATGGGTTTCTGAACCTTCAATTCCTCCTTTACCAAAACAGCTCCAAGGGCAGTGTCGGATACTGCCAAGTACAAATATAGGATTTCTCCTGGCTTTGGTTTTGCCAACAGTGGTGCTTCAGCCATGTATTTCTTCAGGGCCTCAAAGGCTTCTTGGCTTTCAAGTGTCCACTCGAAATTCTTCACATTCTTGAGTGCTTTGAAAAAAGGTAAGCATTTTTCTCCTGACTTGGAGATGAATCTTCCCAAAGCAGCAACTCTTCCTGTCAATTTCTGCACATCCTTAACAGTCTTGGGTGGTTCCATGTCTAGGATTGCCTTGATCTTGTCGGGGTTAGCTTCGATTCCCCTCTTGGAGACCATCAGACCTAAAAATTTTCCTGAGCCAACCCCGAAGGCACACTTCGCTGGGTTTAACATCATCTTGTGGTGCCTCAACACTTCAAATGCTTCTCGAAGATGCTTTATATGGTCTGCCTTGTCGAGGCTCTTGACTAGCATGTCGTCCACATAAACTTCCATTGTTTTACCAATCAGTGGTTCAAAAATCTTGTTCACCAATCTTTGATATGTTGCCCCTGCATTCTTAAGTCCAAATGCCATTACCAAATAACAGAAAACACCAAAGTCGGTGATGAACGATACCTTGGAGATGTCGTCCTTGTGCATCTTGATTTGGTTGTATCCACTGAAGCCATCCATGAAACTTAGCATCTCGTGCCCAGCAGTGGCATCTATCAAAGCATCAATCCTCGGTAAGGGAAAACAATCCTTGGGACATGCATCATTCAAGTCGGTGAAGTCTACACACATTCTCCACTTTCCATTAGCCTTTTTGACCATCACTGGGTTAGCCAACCATTCAGGGAACTGAATTTCTTCAATGAAGCCTGCTTCCAAGAGTTTCTCTACCTCCTGCTTGATAGCTTCTTGCCTTTCCGGGGCAAAATTTCTTTTCTTTTGTTTCACTGTTTTCCTTTCAGGATCCACATTCAATTTGTGGGTTATCAATTGGGGATCAATCCCTGGCATATCAGCTGCTGTCCAAGCAAATACATCACTGTTTTCTTGAAGAAAGGATGTCAACTTACTTTTTGTAGATTCAGGTAGTAAAGCTCCAATGTAGGTGACCTTGTCTGGTTCTCCTGGGATCAAGGGGATGGGAACAAGATCCTCAGCTGGCTTTCCTCTCCTTTCTTCATCGTTTCTGATGTCCATGTCCTCAATTGGGAGAACCTGCCCCCCAACTCCATCAGGCCTCAAAGCGGCTACATAACAGCTTCTAGCCATTTTCTGATCACCTTTTTCTTCACCAATCCCATTCCTTGTAGGGAATTTGATCTTCAAATGATAGGACGAGGCAACAGCCTTGAATGCATGAAGTCCCGTTCTTCCCAGAATTGCATTGTAGGTTGAGGTTGCCTTAATAACTATGAAATTCAGCATTTGAGTAGATGTCTTCGAACCTTGTCCCATTGTCATTGGGAGTTGAATTGTGCCTTCTACCTTCGATTCTACTCCATTGAACCCATATATGGGCATGTTTGAGGGTGTTAGCTGAGAGTCAGTGTAACCCATCTTGATGAAAGCATCATGGAACAAGATGTCCACTGAAGCTCCATTGTCAACAAGAACTCTCTTTGTTTCTGAGTTCCCAATCACAGGTACTATGACCAGAGGGTCATCATGGGGAAATTTCACTCCCTCAAGGTCTGAATCGTCAAAATTCAAAGATACTTCAGTCTTGGCACGCTTTGGTGCTTCTCCAACCACAGTCATTACCTCACGGGCATAAGCTTTTCTGGAGTTTCTGGAAGGTCCGGCCGCAGTTGGCCCTCCAAATATCATATTGATGACAGGCCCTCGGGGCTTGGGATTTCGGTCTTGATCATTGTCCCGTCTATCGTAGTCTTTCCTTTCATAATTTCCTCTCTGACTTCCCTGGTTTCCATCTTTGGTGTACTTACCAAGCTTTCCTCTTCGAATCAAGAACTCAATTTCATCTTTCAGCTGCCTGCAGTCATCTGTCTCGTGGCCAACTTCTTTGTGAAACCGACAGTATTGGTTTTGATTTCTTTTTGACACATCGGCCCTCATAGGCTTCGGCCATTTGATATCTTCTTCCTTTGCTATCTCCATCAGAATTTGACTCCTGGGAGTATTCAATCTTGCATATTCTGTGAACTTTGGCCCAAAATTACTTTTCTTGGGTGGTGAATCTGAATCCTTTGATGTCCTAGGATACTTCTCTCTTGCATCATATTCTGGAGCATCCTTTCTCTTTTTTGAATTTCCATTGCCAGTAGCAATGGGTTCGTACTTTCTCATGCTCTCCTCAGCTTTGATATATTTCCCAGCTCTATCTTGCAGTGACAACATGTTTTCGGGGGGATGTTTGGCCAAAGACCTCCTGAAGTCGTCATCGGTAGTTCCTTGCTGTAGGGCTATCATAGCCACCTTATCTTCCAAATCTGGGACTTTTATAGCCTCCTTAGTGAATCTACTCAAGTATTCTCTCAATGTTTCATTCTTGCCTTGTCGAATCGCCATAAGAGAGGCAGAACTTTTCTCATGTATCTTCCCACTAACAAATTGATTGATGAATGCCTTACTCAGCTCTTTGAAGGATCCAATAGAATTGGGCGGAAGGCGACTATACCAACGTTGAGCCATACCCGCTAGAGTTTGTGGGAACGCCCTACACTTTGCAGCGTCATTGGCAGGCTGCAACAGCAGTGCGTTTGAGAAGGTTCTTACATGATTTGCGGGATCACCCGTTCCATCATAAGCTTTGATGGTTGGCATTTTAAACTTCCTGGATATAGTGGCTTTCATTATCTCTTGTGTGAAGGGTGGTGTAGGATCGTCAGGATCTCCTAGGGGCAACAATACAGTAGGATCTCCTCTTGGGATTTAAACCCTTCTGGATCTCGGAGGAGTAGGATCCAGATTAATTACTGGAGTCTTCCCGGCTGCTCTTGCAGCCTCTTCCTCCTCTAACTTCTTTTTGAGTTTTGCAACCTCTGCCTCATGGGCTGCAATCCTTTCCTGAGTGGTTGGCTCCTTGTTTGCAGAACGTTTCCTTCGCGGGGGATAGTCATCATCAGTATTATAATTTTTATCCTCAGTGTAAGGCCCAGAGAAATCGTCTCGAAACATTTGAAGAGTTTGGGTTTGCCGGTTCAGGGGTTCCAAACCTTGGACGTAAGGGGGGACGTAAGGGGGGACGTAAGCCTCATGGTGTACCAGAGTGGTACCACTACCGCCCACCGGGGGTCGAGGGGGCCTGGTATGGGTAGGCATCCCCAGGGTCTGATTTACATATTGAGGGAGATCAGTAGTGTGTAGTGGGGAGGTTGTGATTGCTTGCTGGTGAGTGGTCTCTTGTGAATTAGATCCATGAATGACCACTTGCAGGGGATTCGTCCCTTCAATTGGGATCTCAGATCCTTGAGTGTTGGTGGGGATATTCGTCCCTTCAGTACTAGTAACTGGTGGTGGTTGACTTCCGTGAGTATCAGCCCCGGAGGTGATAGGAAGTTCTTCAGAAGCTCGAGTTGTTCTTCGGGTGTTTGCCATGGTTGATGTTTTCTTCCCACAGACGGCGCCAAATGTTATGGATCAAAAAATGTACCTTGTGAATTAAAGGCTAGGGTTTGTGAGCGTTCAAGCTTTAATGACTGTTCTTGTGTTTCGGGACTAAATCGGTCCTCACAAGATGCCTACGTATCTCTGCTGTATAGAGAATCAAGTCAATAAAACGTAGTTCTAGAATGAAGGACGAGGGTCCTTATATAGGCGTCTAGAGCCTAGTATTTATGGTATGTTTAGGAGTCTTAATTGATAAGTCTCGTTATTGATAACTGATAAGGAGTATATTACTTGGTATGCAAGTATTATCCTTACCTGATAAGTGTTATGACTCATCATATTATTTGATTGGGATTCTGGATCCTCCTATGAAGATTTTATTATATTTTGGACTCATTTAATGAGCTGATAATTTTCCTTTATTTATTAATTACGAAATTAATAAATAGTTAGGGTTTCGGGCCTTTTGTCGGGCCTAATTCTTGGACCAAACTAGGTCTAATTAATATATCATTAATTATCTCTAGGGTTATATTTCAGCCCATATCAACTACAATTATACCTTCAGAGCTATTAAAATATTCATTACCTCCAAATCTATTCTCAGTAAGAAAAAAAAATCAAAAAATATGAACAAACGTTTTTTTTGTTGTTGGGAGAATTTTTTTATTAATAATGATCTCTTTTTGTCAAAACAAATAATAACAAAAACAACAACCTCTTCCTTAAAAAAAAATAAAATATTGACCTCTTCTCAATATTTCTTATTCTTGTATGACTTTTGTTATAGATGCACCGACTTATTGAATTTTGTTAAAAATGCACACGCTAAATAAATTTTTCAGTCGAATAAATCTTAACATGATATTTTCGAAATACATACACTATAAATTTCTTAATATACAATTTTTATCTTTGAATTTTCGTGTATGAATTAAAGAAAATATTTTATTAAAAGATATAATCTTTTCTCATAAAAATTAGAGCAATAACTATCTAAACGTTAAAAAATAATGATAAAATTTGTTTTTGAAGACATGATGAATTCTCCCCTTTCGAGTTACCTTGTATACAGGTGTATCAACTTTTAACTATAAATTCAAAACTAATAATGTACACACATAAACATATAAATCAATTCACAACTGAATGTACATGAAAATTACCTTGCTCGGCTTATTATTTTAATTGATTAACTGATGAATCCCCCTTCTTATTAATCCATGTCTTAACTCAATCAAAACTAATAACAAATAACTTGTCTTGTCAAAGATTTTAATATGATCATGCATTAGGATACAAACAAACGTAATAAGATAAATAACATAAAGGAAAAAGTTTCATACTCATGTACTCATATACACACTTTTAACATGAACAAACAAAAAAGTAAAGAAGAACAATGTTGACAACAAAAATTGCAGTAGACAATTAACAGAGTTTAGGTGTATATTTATACTATTAATTAGTTGCTTGTACGAAAGTATTAAAGTTAATTAATTATTTACCAAGTAATTACTTAATTTCTTATACAAAATCGATCTAATTTCTTAACTTTTATTTACCAATATGTTCTTGTATTTTCTATTATATTACATTAAAAAAGAAAGTTTAGGAGAGCAGAATGTTAAGATGATAATTTCATTATGTTATAAATATTATGAGAATATCTAGATAATAATAAAGGGAAGTTCAAAATAATGTAAAGTAATACACTTTTTTTTTAATTTAGATATTTGAAGGCAAGAATATTATAATTGAATATTTAGTTTCCTCCATTTGTAATATTTAGTTTCCTCCATTAGTAAAGATCTATTGTATATTTACTTTCTCCATTAGTATAGTAGAGATTTTAAATGCAAGAATATTATATTTACTTTCCTCTATTAGTAGAGATTTTAAATGCAAGAATATTGAAATTGTATATTTAGTTTTCTCCATTATTAAATATTTAAAAGGTAATTGAATTTTTTTCTAGTTTTTTGTATTAATTATTTAATTTTTTATGCAAAACCGATCTAATTTATTAACTTCTTATTTACCAAAACGTTCCTGTATTTTTTATTATATTACATAAAAAAAGAAAGTTTAGGAGAGCAGTATGTTAAGATAGTAATTTCATTAAAAAAAATATTATGAGAATATTTAGATAATAATATAGGAAAGTTCAAAATAATGTAAGGTAATACACTGTTTTGGTAATTTAGATATTTTGAAGGCAAAAATATTATAATTGAATATTTAGTTTCTTCCATTAGTGATATTTAGTTTTCTCATTAGTAAAGATCTATTGTATATTTACCTTCTCCATTAGTAGGGATTTTAAATGCAAAAATATTATATGTTTCCTCTATTAGCAAGCATTTAAAAGGTAATTGAGATTTTTTCGAATTTTTATTATTATTAATTCAAAAAATTGAGAAAATTAAAAAAATAGAACGAAAATTAGAAAAATTTAAAAGGTATTATTTTTCTTTTCACAAAAACGCTCATCTTGATCGTAAAGTGGCAATTAAACTATTAAAGTCATGAGATATTTCATTACCAACAGTATTAAGTAGTAGTAATAACATATTGGGTGTCGGGAATGAAAATTGTTTTTAAATGCCATGGAAACTTAAGGGTCTGTTTGGATGGGAAGAGTTGGTTTAGGCTAGATTAGGTTGGATTGGGTTACTAGGTTAGGTTGAATTATTACCTAATTTGGATGTAAGAGTTGTATAAAAGGGGTTGAACCCCCATCTTGTTTGGATAAAGTGTTAAGTGGAGTTGGGAAGAAGGATTATAATATGGGCTAAAAACAAACTCGAAAGACATTATTAATGACACATTAATTAAATCTGGATTGTTCCATGAATTAGGTCCAAAAACTTAATTAATTATTAAATTCGTAATTAATTAAAAGGATGCTTATATAGTTCATTAAATGTGTCCAAGTTGTGACCTATACGACTATACCTACTAGAATACCTACTAGAAGTATCTTGAAAGACACCAAATCCTAAAAGGAGTTAGCCTCCTATCACCTAATTCTACCCTAAATGCAAGGCTCTCTACGCCTATATAAAGGACCTGATCCTTCAATCAAAAGTACGTTTTTTGGCTTGATTCTCAATTACGAATTGAGATACGTAGGCATCTTGTGAGTACCGATTTAGTCACGAAACACGAGAACAACCATTAAAACTCGAAAGCTCTCAAATCTAAGCATTAATTACACCCTAGTTTTTATTCCACAATAGATTGGATATGTAAATGTTATAATATTTTTTAAAATGAAATTAAAATTCTCGAGAAAAAGTTATCGGGGAAAAAATTCCCGAGCAAAAGATTTCAGAAAAATTTTCTCGATAAAATGTTTTTGAAAAAAAATCTAGAGAAAACAGTTCGGGAAATTTTTTTCGAAAAAGTTTCCCGGGAAAATATTTCTCAGGACAAAATTCTCGAGAAACAGTTTTCAAAAAAAAAATCTCGAGGAAAAAATTCCCGAGAAAAAGTTTTCAAAATAAGTTTCTCCGGAAAAAAATTTCGAAAAAAGTTTCTCTGGAAAAAATTCTCCAAAAAAAAATTTCCGTGAAAAGGTTTTCTGGAAAAAAATTCTCGGGAAAGAAATTCTCGAGAAAAAGTTTTGGAAACAAATTTCAGAAAAAAAGTTTCACGGGAAAAAAATTTCGGGAAAATTATTTTCAAGCAAAGGTTTAAAAAAAATTCAGGATAAAATTTTAAAAAAAGTTTTCGAAAAATATTTCTCAAATTATTTTTTCTATTCACAATATAAAAAAAATTTATATTTATAATATAAAATTATAAATACATAATTAATATGTATGAAAGTCTAGGTAGGTGATGAAATAAAATTTTCAACAGTTCTTGACACTCCAATTTTGTGTTCAAAAATCCTCTAAAATTAACTATTGTCCAATCCCATCCCTTCTCAAACACAGTCCTTCCTTTTTTTCATAACCCCTCCGAAGTTCCAACCCAACACAACCTCTTTCTCAACCACATCCATACAAAACATAAAGGGACAGGTTCACGCGTGGAGTAAATGACCTAAATATCACCAATTTAGTAGCAAGGTGCCCGATATATCACTTCTCAGTCCTGTGCCCAATCTAACCACTGCCATTCGCATGACTGTCATGCGTATACTCTTCATGACCATGCCCCCAAATTAACAAGCCTCTCCTCTTTGTCTATATGCAATCGACCTGTTCCTTTTTTCACTTCCATAGCTGTCACGAGTTAACCACCATCATACACAGATTCCTTATCCATACAAAACATCTTGTTCTAGTAAAGCAAATCTCTATGTATATATATATGCTCAATCGCACAAAATCATACATCTTATACACACATACATCGTATAAAGTCTCATCCCCTTACATACACATCACAACAAATCTGTTGTCAGCATCAGTTGCAATGCAAGTCGCTGCTAGGTAGGCGAAGCAGACGCTGGATACGCATGTTAGATATGCGTCTACCCTGGATACGCATGTTAGATATGCGTCTACCCTGGATACGCATGTTAGATATGCGTCTACCCTGGCTTCGCATACTTGAGATGCGTATGCTGCCGAGTAACTTACATGTTTCAAATGCATATGTGGTTAAACAAGAAGGAAATAATAATGAAAGAACATATTCGCGTTTCTGTTATGCGCATAGGAGCTTCCGCATATCTAGAATGCGTATACAAAGAGTCATTTTGGACAACTTTACCGCCAACTGATATTTTGGTCTTTTGTTGGTGAAAAAAATAGATAAAGGGGAATCACCCTCACGCGTGCCTCCAACATATTATTTTATTTTATGAAATATTAATTAATACTGAATTTATATTATTATATTAAATACGAAATATTAAAAAAATTTGTACTCGGTTTGTAGAGTCCTCCATAGTTTGGTCATCGAATCTCTAAGATCTTTTTAATTAAATTAATGAGAGTCATTTGATATAATACTAAATATTTTTGGCATGTTGTGATTTTATTTAATTGCCCTTATTTAACTGTACTTCGTATGTTTACTTAATTACCCTTAGTTATTTATAAAAACTATTATTAAATAATAATATTACCTATTTATAACCAATTACCTTTTACACCTAAAATATATTGTTTTTTTTTATTTTTTCTGAAAAATTCTCTTACTTTTCCAAAAATATCACGGGCAATTACCTTTTTTAACTAAAACATATAAACTTTTTATTTTTGTTTACTAAAGCCTCTCCTTTTCCAAAAATATCACAGACAGTTTCATTTATTAAAATAAAATAATAAAATAATAATCCCACTAAGTCTGTCTTTTTGTGTGATTCATACGCGTTATCACTTTAACGTGTAAAAGAAGAGATAAGGAATCTTGATTATTGTGTCGATGAGGCCCCATGAGCACTCGGCAATAATTTAGAAACTCCCTTATAAATAGCTTGTAATCTCATAGATTGGCAGAGTACACGGAAATCATCTGAAACTATACTTTCTAGCTTTTATCTATTCTAGCCCTATATTCAAGGTACTATTTTCTATATCTATAGCCTTTGTTTTAGTGTAATACTTGTACAAAGCCTATCGTTTCGCCCCCCTCTGGTATCAGAGCTTGTATGGCCAACAGTAACTAAAACCCCCTGTAGGTTTAGAGAAAGATATTGAAACCCAGAAAACACCTCATTAAGTACTATTCCCAAATCAAAACACATAAATCCGGTGGAAGTAAAGGTCAAACCTGTAGTAGAGCAGCAGAGGGCGTAAGTCTTCAAGACGGATAGACTTAGGTAAACCTAATTTATGTCAGAAAACTGGGAAAGTCATTACAAATGTGGTATGAAACCCAACCAACAGTCAATATCGAGTACCTAGACCTAGCCAATCAACCGAAAGTTACAAACCATCAAATAGCCAACAACCTAGCCTTAAGCATAGATAAGACTATATCATCGACAAGATACCTAGCCAATCAAACAAACAAAATACAAGAAAAACAAGTTTTAGAGGAGAAGCAAGCAGTTTCAGACCTTAAAGCTTTCATAGCTTCATGAGCAGATGGACACAGACAGCTGAAAGTTCAGAATACAAAGACGCTCTAAAGGCAACAGAAAGTCTTGAAACACCATCACAAGGATTTGTAAAGCCCACACAGATCCAGAAAACAGGAGGACCAGCTTCGTTAATCTCGGCAATTATCAAACAAAATAACACAATTATCCAACTCTTGGTGAAAACCAACGAGCATCTGGAGGACTGTTCTCAGAGTATAAAACTCCTAAAAGCAAGTCTTAGCAAGGGAAAGGAGATCCCTGTTAACTTTGAAGGAGCTTTGAAAGACTTAACAGAAAGACTAAACAAAGTCTCTCTAGGAGAACCAGTGTTACCAAAAAGAAAGAAAGGACCCTTTCACGTATTTCGGGATCCTTTGGAAATTCTCACACAAGAGATTAAAAAGTCAGAAAAATGATGCCTAGACCAAGCATCACGGAGACCATTCAAGAAGGACTCCCTACACAACAAGATCAAATACGAAATTACAGAAATACTGCAAGGATGCGGTATGAAGTCCAAAGAAGGATGCCACAAGCATGGAGAAATGGCTACAGAAGATCTCTGGAGAGGCAATTAAATCCGGAGGATGAGCTACAGATATCTCAGAACAGAAGAGCAAGTCTTGTACCAGTAGAAACCCTATATGAGGACAACTGGTCCACATCTAGGATGAGAAGGGTGTACCAACACTACATGGAGGAAAGGATATTATGCGCTGGAAATGGTGCCCAAGTTAATAGGAGATTTATTAACCAGCAAAGCTATGAGGCACTTAGAAGAGAAGGATTGCAGCATATCCATATGGGACTCATAATGGTAAGAATATAAGCTCTTCATAGAACAAATATTGGCACAAATGCCTTAGTTGTTCTAAGAGATACAAGACTAGGAGATGAAAGGTCAATCCTAGGAACAATGGAAGTTGATCTAACAACAGGTTCACAACTAGTCTACATAGTGCTAGGATTCACTCTAAGTATTCATGATTTCTACAATCACATACAGCTGGCAATACAGACTAGAGGATATGAAGATTGGCGAGGAGAAAGTAATCTTCTACTAACCAGGTCTTTGGTTGGAAGATTAACTAATGAAAGCCACACTGGATTCAGATACAACGTCAGAAGCGCAATAGAGTACCTGACCAGTAATGGAATTATGGCAGTACCTGGAGAAAATAGAGGAATCGAAGAACTCCAAGGACAACAATGGATTCTTCAATCAAGTGCAGATCCTACAACATCAGTCCCGCAACAAGTACTCACAAGATCAAGATCTGATAACTCAATATCTTTGAGTTTCAGAAACTATCATAGAGAACCTCCAAGAATGTCAACCATAGTAGACACGGATGATGAGGAAGAGATGATAGCAGTGGCACAATTCGAAGGAGTTTTGGACACCTTGGGAGAGCCAAGTGGAAAATATGACTATTATGTAAGGTACAGTCCAAACCCGCATGCACATATCCCACTGGAAGAGATAGTTCCTACAGGATGGGAATCTGATGAAGAGACAGACGATGATGACGTTGCTCACCCCGTAATATGCGGAGATCCAGAAGAATTAGATGAGGAGGATGAAGAATTGGAATATCTCCAATATCTTGCAAATTTGCCCCGGTTTCCAACAACCGAGTATAAGGACTTATACTCCTTTTCTCAGGAGGAAGGGAACGAAAATATTCTCCAAAATATTGAAGCACCAACCACAACAGGCATTGAAGAAATTACAAAGGCCACAGTGGACTATGTAGTTGCAGATTTAGAACAAGAAGTCTTTGGAGAAGAAGTAGCAGAATCAGTTACTCAATATGTGATGCAAAAACTAGATTCTGACTTAGAAAAAGAAGAACCAAGAAATCATATGGGATGATTCTGAAGATGAAGAAGAAGCCCCGCTAAAAGGAACGGAGTTTCTTACGGAATTTAGCAGTAAAGTCTATCCAGTAGAAAGGTCAGGAATATACAGATGGCCAGCACATAGACTCAACGATGAAAATAAAAGTACAGATGATGAGTTACCACCATTGTTTGTACCAAAGACGGAGAAAGAGAAAAGAGGAACATATATATGGCCTACACAGGCAGTATTTGATTTATCTCAGAAAGAGAATGGAGTATGGAAGGAAAAAGGTAGCAGGATCATTAACACAGGTAAAGTCCCAAAGGATGAGGAAGAGGTCATAGCAATGGGGCTTAGTGAAGAAAAAGTTGAAGATGATGTTGGATATCCAAAGTTGAGGAAACTCAAAGAAAGGGTATATTCAGGAATAACGGGAGAATCATCCTCAACATACAGGCTACCAAAAGATGCAGTAATGGGACCAGGAAACTATCCCCCTGCAAGACAGAATCAGGACCAGCCAAGAATGCAAGTTGATGAAATAAGATCTACTGTTCAAAGATTCGGAAAAAGGCTTCCTGATGAAAACTGGACGTTACCACCCGCACAAGCAAAAAAAGGAGTAATGCTTACATTACCTAATGACATAGGGATGTACAGTGACGTAATATCCAGATGGGAATCAATTACACTCAATTTGCTCAATGAAAAGACATGGGAAAGTAATAGGAGCAAGGTGGTGTTTGCGGAAAACCTTCTAGGAGAAACAGAGAAGAATATGTGGATACAATGGAGAATGATGTATCCTGAGGATTATGAGGCACTAATCAACGTAGCAGATGATCCCCAAAATATTAATTCTCAGGTAAGAAGGATGATCTTACTGGAAGACCCTTTTCAGGGATCCACTGTGGAGCAAGATAAAGCCTATCTCGAATTAGAAAGGCTTACGTGTGATAACATGAAAGATATCTTTGATTATCTAAATGATTACAAGACATTAGCAGCAAAATCCGGAAGGATGTAAATAAATGCAGAACTATCGGAAAAGCTATTCAGGAAGATGCCCCCTTTGATTGGAAAGGAGCTAGAAAAAGCTTTTGATGAGAAATATCCAGGAGCAAGAGTTGCAGTCATACCACGCATACATTTTGCTTACCAATACTTAGCAGAATTATGTCAGAAGGCAGCATTGCAGAGAAGCTTAAAGGATTTATCTTTCTGCAGCAAAATTCCGATGCCAGGATACTACCAGAATCCAAGGAAAAAGTACGGATTAAGAAAGGCAAAGATATATCAAGGAAAACCACATAGTTCTCATGTCCGAGTATTCAAAACCAAGAATAAGGACAGAAACATAAGGTGCAAATGCTATATATGTGGAGAGCCGGATCAGTTTGCCAGGGATTGTCCAAAGGAAAGAGCAAACGTCGCAAGGGCAACCATAGTGGAACAACTAAATATTCCATACGACTGGGATATAATGTCAGTTGATATGAATGAACCAGATAGCGATGCAATATGCTCTATCTCGGAAGGAGAAGGATTGGAAGTAAGCAATGAAGTAAGGAAAGCATTAATGGATATACCAGGAGAGGAAAGAATTTTCATGATGCAAGCAGTAGCAACCCAACCTTCATGGAGGCATAAGGCGAAATTATCCCCACAGCAAGAAGAATGCAAGCATAAATGGGAAGAGAATCAAGCGATTACTGGAGAAGTAGTAACTCCATGTACAATATGCAAACTCCCAACAAATGAACGAATGAGAATTCACTGTTCATCATGCGAAGTTACAGCATGCCCTATGTGTGCAAGGCATCAATTTAATAAAAAGGTCAGCCCTAAACCCCCTGGCCATATAATTCCTCACAGCATGGATCAGTTGGTCCAAGAACTACTGAAATACATTACGTATTTGTTAGCGGAGAATGGTCGACTACAACAGAGCCTTGATCAAAGAATGATGGAAGACCTGGTCGACTTAAAGCAAAAAGGACCGATGAGCTCGTTCAATGAAAGGATTCCTTATGCAAGTGATTCTACAATGGAAGAAGAAAGCTTCTTGGTAATAATGGAAGAAGCAATGGTAAAGAATGCAGGAACGGAAAAATCGGTGGCACCAAGAACAATAATCAATAAGTTGTTCAATTGCATGGTATCTTTTGATATCCCAGGAGCTCCAGCGTTTAATGTTCGAGCAATTATAGATACAGGAGCATCAGTATGCTGTGTAGACAACAATGCCATCCCAAGAGAAGCTGTTGAAAGCCTTAACTACAATGTGGTTATAACATGCATTAACTCACGACAGGAAACCAAGCTGAAAATGAAGGATGGAGATATGAAGATTGGAGAAAACAAATTCAGAATCCCCTTTACCTACAGCATGGATATGCAGCTAAAAGATGGTATCCAAATGATCATTGGTTGCAATTTCATAAGATCAATGAAAGGAGGAGTCAGGATTGAGGGAAACACAGTAACCTTCTACAAAAATCTGACTACAATAAACACACAACCAGAAGTAAGCTTCACAACAAAAGCAATCCAAGAACTTGACATGGATTATGAGGAATTCCAGACAATCCAGGAAGCTATATACTTCAATATGGGGACAGGAAGTCCGAACTTCAGGAAAAGGTTTAATCCTTTATTGGAAAGGCTTCAGCAAATGGGGTACATAAGAAAAGATCCTCTGAGGCACTGGAAGAATAATCAGGTTTTATGTCATCTAGAAATTATAAACCCTGATGTTTTATACAGGATAAACCCCTGAAGCATGTTACACCAACAATGGAGCAAACATTCAAAAGACACATAGATGCACTACTGGAGCTAGGTGTAATAAGAAAAAGCAATAGCAGGCACAGAACGATGGCCATGATTGTTAGCTCAGGAACCGCAATTGATCCAAAAACAGGAAAAGAAGTGAAAGGAAAAGAAAGAATGGTCTTTAATTACAGGACCCTGAATGACAACACTCATAAGGATCAATACAGCCTTCTAAGAATTAATACTATTATCAAAAGAATCGGTAATAGTCAAATCTACTCAAAGTTCGATCTGAAAAGTGGATTTCATCAGGTAGCAATGGCTGAGGAGAGCATCCTCTGGACAGCCTTCATAGTTCCAAGAGGACTATATGAGTGGCTGGTAATGCCCTTTGGATTGAAAAATGCTCCAGCAGTATTCCAAAGAAAGATGGATCATTGTTTCAAAGGCACAGAAGAATTCATATCAGTATATATTGATGATATACTGGTTTTCTCAAAGAATGAAGAAGAGCATGCTAAGCATTTATCAAAAATGCTTCAGATTTGTGAAAAGCATGTATTAATCTTATCACCAACAAAGATGAAAATAGCGGTCAACGAAGTTGAATTCCTAGGCGCTATAATTGGGAAGAGAAAGATTAAACTACAACCTCACATAATCAAGAGAATCATCGTTGTCACAGATGATCAACTAAAGGAAAAGAAGGGACTAAGGTCATGGCTGGGCGTACTAAATTATGCACGAAGCTATATTCCAAACTTGGGAAGAACACGAGGACCCCTTAATACAAAAACTAGCCCCCATGGTGACAAACGCATGAAAGAATCTGACTGGAAGTTAGTCAGACAAGTCCAGGAACAAGTAAAAAACCTCCCAGACTTGGATATTGCACCAGAAGAATGCCATATTATCTTAGAAACCGATGGATGTATGGAAGGATGGGGAGGAGTGTGCAAATGGAAGCCAAAAAAGAAAGATCCAAAAAGCACTGAAAGAGTTTGTGCATATGCAAGTGGAAAGTTTCCAGTTATAAAATCAACAATTGATGCAGAAATATATGCCTGCATGGAAATCATGGAAGCTCTAAAGATCCACTACTTAGATAAGAAAGAAATCACCCTCAGAACTGATTGCCAAGCAATAATTTCTTTCTACAACAAATCCAGTAATAACAACCCTCAAGAGTCAGGTGGATAGAATTCACTGACTATATCACAGGATCAGGCGTAAAAATTGAGTTCGAACACATTGATGAGAAGAATAATGTTCTAGCAGATTATTTGTCCAGACTAACTATGTTTCTTTGAGCAGATAATACTGAAGAATGTCAGGTGGACCAAGTTACGAAACAGAATTTGACTATTCTAGAAGAGACTCTCCAGGAGGCTCAAGACCTAACTGGAATCCAGGATTCGCCGACCCATTTAGAAGAACTCCATCAGACGATCCAAGCATTGTTCAAAGCCCAGTTGTCATGGCCCATAAAGAAAACCTTATTCAATCATTCAGAAGGCCCATCTCAATCGACAGGACTTACAACATGCAAATTCAAGCAGCCCAAGAAGAACAAAAGGCAACCCAACAGGCCTCAAAAGCCTTGGTCCAGTGGTACCAGATACTAATCCAGAAGGAACAGTTCAGTTGGTATAAATCAGGAAGTTCAAACCCGGGAATTAAGAAAATATTACCTACCCGAACGGATCACGTAAACAGGCTAAGTTTTATCCTTGACCAGGTTGAAATTCTGAGGAACCAAACCAAGGACTGGTAAAATCTAGAAGCACTACGTGTTCGGTCAGCAATAAAAGATGGAAATGAGCCGTCCATCAGGCTTTGTCGGTTCAAACGTCAAAGGAGTTATCTTACTTTTTCAAAAGATAAGATAGCATCTTTAAAAGTAGTTTGTATTATTAAGAGTCAGCAGATTTGATAAATCTGCTTTTTGTAAAGATAGTGGGTGGTTACTTTATATCCCACTAAGTCTGTCTTTTTGTGTGATTCATACGCGTTATCACTTTAACGTGTAAAAGAAGAGATAAGGAATCTTGATTATTGTGTCGATGAGGCCCCATGAGCACTCGGCAATAATTCAGAAACTCCCTTATAAATAGCTTGTAATCTCATAGATTGCAGAGTACACGGAAATCATCCGAAACTCTACTTTCTAGCTTTTATCTATTTTAGCCAAATCGTATATTCTTTTTTATATTTTCAAACTAAAATTTTTACTTTTCTATTTTTTTCTAACTAAAACCTCTTATTTTCCAAAAATATCACGGACAATTCTTTTTAATAAAATAAAATAATAATATTTATAATTACTAATAACTGACGGATTAGTTTTTTTTTCCAAAGCGTATATTCTTTTTTATTTTTTTATAACTAAAATTTTTCCTAAGTAAAATCTCACATTTTTCAAAAATATCACATGTAATTTCATTTAGTAACATAAAATAGTAATATTTTAAATACTAATAATTAATCAATTACCTTTGCCAAAGCGTATATTCTTTTATATATTTTTTAACTAAAATTTCTCATTTTCTAAAATTATCGCATACGACATCTATCTATACTATACTATTATATAATAGCCGAAATATTGAAAACTTTGATTTCGATTTTCGGTAATTTATTCTATTTAATCTATCTATATGTACTATTATATAATAGCTGAAACATTGAAAGTTTTGATTTTTGATTTTCTCACATATATAACATAACTACAAACTCTTTTAATTATACTTTATTTAGAATTCAAAAACACGAACTTTTTTTTAGAAAATATTTATATTTATATTTATATTTATATATATTACAAAAAAATATATTGATAATTTTGACGGTTATCTTGACTGACATGTTTACTAAGTTAATAAACTTTTATAAAATCTATAAGTTTTTTTAGATTTAAAGTATTAAAGTAGTACTTTTAATTCTTTTTAAAAAGTTAGCATTTTCAGAAGTATTAAAATCTTAAAAAAATTAAAAATAAATTTTAAAATTAATATTAAAGTCGTCTGTGTTTTGCACGGGTTATAGGCTTGTATTTTATAAAATTCTGATGTTAATATTTATAAGATTATTCTATTTAGATGTTTATTTTCTTTTCACGTGCCCTCAACTTTCATATTCTACCAAAACATATTTGATTTTTTTGGAAGATACCAACATATATTGCACTTTTGGTCTTCTCCAATTTTCGTTATCATTTAGTACTAGCTTTAACCCGTGCGATGCACGAATGAATTTTAGAATTTTTATATTATTATCTGTATTTTGATTATATAATTTTATTAGTAAAAAAATAAAATTTTAAAAATTAATAATGTATGTATGATGTTGGTGTAAGCATTTGTTTCTATTTTGAGGATAAATGTTTTTAATATATTGTCAACGGGAATACTATCTTGAACTTCTGAATATAGCTTAGAAAAATAGGTAATATAAATATTTAATAATAATATGTTATTGACGGGATATAGCTTAGAAAAATAGGTAATATAAATATTTAATAATAATATGTTATTGACGAGATTCGAACCTTGAACCCGTGAAAACATTTTAAATATCTAAAAATAAATATTTTTTAAACTATGTTGTTGACGGGATTCGAACCTTGAACCCGTGAGAGTATTTTGAATATCAAGAAAGAAATATTCTTTTAACATTACATCTAACGGTTCTCCTTTTATCTATCTTTCAATCTAACGGTTGTTATTAAAAATACCAACTAATCAACGACCAACCAAATATAGGCTAGTTTGCTTATAATAATATAGTATAGAAGAGTGAAAAAAAGTTACAATGTCAAGGAGTTGGTTGATGAGATAATATGACTATATGAGCTTGAAATCACCAAGAGAATTTAAAATTAAACTTCATTAATTATATGACGTGTGTGGTCCTGAATTAATCCACTTAATGTAAAAAATTATTATTTTATTAATTAAATTAGTTATTATATAAAAACATTAAGCATATTTTACTTTAAGTAACATAATTTGTACATAAAAATATTTTTTTTATTAATGTTTAATGGAAAAATCAAAAAATAATTAACTCCTTATATATAATAAGCGTAAGGGAGATCTTATCCAAAACTTTGGTTGGTCACTGTACTACCAAAAGTATACAATCCGTTGGATTATAAAACTATAAATATTCAAATCGATGAGGACCGTCAGATATAATATTAAAAATTGTATTTGATTAATAATAGGATAGTATTTAAATACTAAAAGGTGTATTTTGATAATTTAAACCTATTATAAATGGGTTTTCTATATTGAATAGAAATCTTTATGTAAAAATTCGTAATTATCTTTTCTCTTTATTTTATGGATAGTTCTAGTTACATAATAATTATTAAACCATCATTAAATCAATATACTTATATAAAGGAGAAGACGGGGGCGGTGAGGTGGCGCTCTAGAATCGCTCCGTTCTATTTTTCTAATTTTCTTAATTTTTCACAATTTTTAATTTTAATAATTACAACTTCCTTTATTATTTTTGATTTTGTAGGAAGGAAATTGAAAATTACACTTTTATTATTTTTAAACTTGATAGAACTTTCTTTTATTATTTTCAAAGTTGATAGAACTTTCTTTGATTTAGAAAATTACAACTTCCTTATTATTTTCGAATTTGTAGGACTTGATAGAACTTTCTTTAATTTAGTTTCGAATTTGTAGAACTTGATAGAACTTTGTTTAATTTAGAAAATTACAACTTCCTTATTATTTTCGAATTTGTAGGCTTGATAAAACTTTCTTTTATTATTTTCAAACTTAATTAAATTTCCTTCTTTAGATTCGAAATAATAGGAAAGACAATAAATATAAATCAATCTTATTTAGAATTTAATTACATAATTAAAATACCCTATATAATATACTTATATAAAGGAGAAGACGGGGGCGGTGAGGTGTCGCTCTAGAATCGTTCCGTTCTATTTTTCTAATTTTCTCAATTTTTCACAATTTTTAATTTTAATAATTACAACTTCCTTTATTATTTTCGATTTTGTAGGAAGGAAATTGAAAATTACACTTTTATTATTTTTAAACTTGATAGAACTTTCTTTTATTATTTTCAAAGTTGATAGAACTTTCTTTGATTTAGAAAATTACAACTTCCTTATTATTTTCGAATTTGTAGGACTTGAATGAACTTTCTTTAATTTAGTTTCGAATTTGTAGAACTTGATAGAACTTTGTTTAATTTAGAAAATTACAACTTCCTTATTATTTTCGAATTTGTAGGCTTGATAAAACTTTCTTTTATTATTTTCAAACTTAATTAAATTTCCTTCTTTAGATTCGAAATAATAGGAAAGACAATAAATATAAATCAATCTTATTTAGAATTTAATTACATAATTAAAATACCCTATATAATATACTTATATAAAGGAGAAGACGGGGGCGGTGAGGTGTCGCTCTAGAATCGTTCCGTTCTATTTTTCTAATTTTCTCAATTTTTCACAATTTTTAATTTTAATAATTACAACTTCCTTTATTATTTTCGATTTTGTAGGAAGGAAATTGAAAATTACACTTTTATTATTTTCAAACTTGATAGAACTTTCTTTTATTATTTTCAAAGTTGACAGAACTTTCTTTGATTTAGAAAATTACAACTTCCTTATTATTTTCGAATTTGTAGGACTTGATAGAACTTTCTTTAATTTAGTTTCGAATTTGTAGAACTTGATAGAACTTTCTTTAATTTAGAAAATTACAACTTTCTTATTATTTTCGAATTTGTAGGCTTGATAGAACTTTCTTTTATTATTTTCAAACTTAATTAAATTTCCTTATTTAGATTCGAAATAATAGGAAAGACAATAAATATAAATCAATCTTATTTAGATTACAACTTTCTTATTATTTTCGAATTTATAGGCTAGATAGAACTTTCTTTTATTATTTTCAAACTTAATTAAATTTCCTTCTTTAGATTCGAAATAATAGGAAAGACAATAAATATAAATCAATCTTATTTAGAATTTAATTACATAATTAAAATACCCTATATAATATACTTATATAAAGGAGAAGACGGGGGCGGTGAGGTGTCGCTCTAGAATCGCTCCGTTCTATTTTTCTAATTTTCTCAATTTTTCTCAATTTTTCACAATTTTTAATTTTAATAATTACAACTTCCTTTATTATTTTCGATTTTTTCGGAAGGAAATTGAAAATTACACTTTTATTATTTTCAAACTTGATAGAACTTTCTTTTATTATTTTCAAAGTTGATAGAACTTTCTTTGATTTAGAAAATTACAACTTCCTTATTATTTTCGAATTTGTAGGACTTGATAGAACTTTCTTTAATTTAGTTTCGAATTTGTAGAACTTGATAGAACTTTCTTTAATTTAGAAAATTACAACTTTCTTATTATTTTCGAATTTGTAGGCTTGATAGAACTTTCTTTTATTATTTTCAAACTTAATTAAATTTCCTTCTTTAGATTCGAAATAATAGGAAAGACAATAAATATAAATCAATCTTATTTAGAATTTAATTACATAATTAAAATACCCTATATAAACTAAATGTCCCAACAAAATTTTATAGGGCCGCTGCGAATCGCGGCTTAGTTGACTAGTTAAATTAAAGATAAAATCGTTAAAATCTGTTGTCTAAAACTCAAGATAGAGCCCAAGAGCCCAAACAGTAAAGTTATTATCTAAATTTTAATAAATATTTTTTTATTATTGTAGCACCAATTTAATTTTTTTTTCCTAATTCTTTTAAATTTATAAAATTATATGTTTATTTCAATAAAATATTAAAATCAATTTAAGAAAAAATTAAAATCGATTTGGTCCGTGTACGATCAGTATACGACCAAATTAATCATTATAGTTAGATCTTAAATAGATTGATGAGAATTGTTAGATCTAATATTAAAAAGTGTATCTGATTAAATACTAAAAAGTGTATTTTGATAATTTAAAATTTTTGTATGTAAAAATTCTTAAATATCTTTTCTCTTGAATTTATGTATAGTTACAGTTAGATAATAATTGTTAAACCAAATATCAAGATAACAATTCTTATCGATTACAATGATACTTATAAGAGACTTAGAAGAACTCCTGTACATGAATAAATTTAAACACTTTTTTTTTGAAGGAACATAACAATTTGATTAATCCAAATTATAATTATATTATTTTACATATAACAAACATAAAAGGATAATATCACAATATTATTAAAATGTTGAGGGTTTCACATTCATGAACGATAATTTTGAATATAATACTTATATTAAAATTTGTATTTGATTAAAGGTAGAATTATATTTAAATACTAAGTGTGCTTTGATAATTTAAACCAATTATAAATTGGTTTTCTATATTGAATTGAATTCTTTGTGTAAAACTTCTTAACCATATTTTCTTTTCAGTTTATTTTACGGGTAGGTCAACTTGTCAAGTTAGATAATAATTATTAAACCAACATTAAATTAAAGATAATTTCGTTAGTTTCGCATGAGTTGTAAAATTGTCAAAATTCAATTTCTAAAACTCAAGATAGAACCCAAATATTAAAGTGAGTATCTAAATTTTAATAAATATTTTTTTATTATTGTAGCACCAATTTATTTATTTTTCCACTAATTCTTTTAAATATATAAATTTTATGTTTCTTTCAATAAAGTATCAAAATTAATTAAGAACAAATTCAAATCGATAAAGAATATAATAATATGAGAATAAAATTTTATAAAATCATAACATAATTTTTATTCTATTTAATAATTTTTAAGTAATAATGTATTTTAAAATTTATTTACACCGTAAATAAAATCGAAACATTAAAAATAAAAGCAGTTAGTAAGATACTTATATCAGTATATACTTGATATGTTTATTATATTAAATCCTTATATATAATAATCATAATAGGGATCTTATCCCAAATTTTGGCCGTAGACAACCAAATTAATAAGGACCATTAGATCTTAACTAGATAAATGAAAATCGTTAGATCAAATATTAAAAAAGTTTATTTTATTAATAATAGGATTATATTTAAATTCTAAAAGGTGTATTTTGATAATTTAAACCAAATATACCAAATATAAATAAGTTTTCTATATTGAATAGAATTCTCCATGTAAAAAATTCGTGACTTTCTTTTCTCTTCCATGGACAATTCCACCTAGATAAAAATTGTTAAACCATCTTTTAATTAAAGATAATTTAGTTATCTTTATGTGGGGTGTAAAATCGTCAAAATCTGATTTTTAAAACACAAGATAAAGCCCAAATTAATAAAGTGAATATTTAAATTATAATAATAATTATTATGTCATCATTATTTTAACACCAATTTAATTACTTTTTTCTAACTATTTTAAATTTAGAAATCTATGTTCAAAAATTAAAATCAATCTAAGAAAAAATCAAATCAACAAAGAATATAATAATACGAGGATAAAATTTTATAAAATTGTGCATATTTTTAATCCTATTTTATTAAGTTTTATATCATAACTAATCAAATATTATTTATTATTAAATAATAAATTATACGTAAATGGTGATTTTGTTTTATAAGAACTCATAGAGGCCTAATTTCATTGTTAGAAGAGACCAAACTTTTTAAA
This sequence comes from Heracleum sosnowskyi, assembly GCA_030848705.1. Classification (NCBI taxonomy): domain Eukaryota; kingdom Viridiplantae; phylum Streptophyta; class Magnoliopsida; order Apiales; family Apiaceae; genus Heracleum; species Heracleum sosnowskyi. The sequence continues at coordinate 81,003,800 of CM061238.1, forward strand.
CCTATATACATTGTAAATTATTAAATTCGAAACTTTAAAAGTTTGTTAATCAATTAGTATAGTACTTTTCTGAAAAACCGTACTTTACAAAAAATATTATCAAATAACATATGTCTGCAAGAAAAAATGAAAAAAATCTTATTTTTCAAAAAAACCTATAAATTTTAATATGTTATTGGTAGATTCAAATCTTAGATCATTCTACATGATAACATAAATATTTACAGGATATATGGTGTACTACTTTAAAAGAAGAACTATTACAAAAAAAATTATATTTTAATTGATAATTTATTTTCTCAAAAGTTCAAAGTTCCCGCATCTTTAACATATTACAAAAAAAGAGTATATTATATTTTAGCAATAAATATTTAAAAAAATTATAAATTAAAAAAATTATAAATATTAAGAAAAATTAATGATGTTATCATGGTAGTTTGGTCCTAAATACCGCCAAAACATTCTCAACCGTTAGATCCAATACTTTTAAAAATACATGATCAAGATTATATCATATAAAAAGAAGTTATTATCTAAAAATGATATAAGTTAAAAGATATTATATTAGGATTGGATTTTCTAAAAAGTCAAAACATAAAAATAGTTGTAATTAAATAAGGAAACTCATTTAATACCAAAATAATAAAAATCGTTTAATGTTAAATAGATAGGTGAAAACCGTTAAATTTAACATTAAAAACTGTATTTGGTTGATAAAGGGTATTCTAATAATCTAAACTACATATAAGTAGATTTCCTAAATCGAATAGAATTCTCAACATTAAATTTCGTCACTTTATTCTCTTTTTAGTTTTAGAATAGTTTTTAATTGAAAAAGAACTATTAAACCACAACTAAATTAAAGATTATTTTATGAATTTCATGTGGACTATAAAATTGGCAAAATCTAATTTTTATAACTCAATATAAACAAATATTAAATTGAGCGTGTAAAATATAATAAATATCAAATTTTTAACTATAATTTTTTTGGCTAAATCTTTTTTAACAATAATTTAATCATGTAAACTAATAACTTTTAAATATTAAAATATTCATAAATAAATATAATTATAAATATTAAAAAAACAATCGTGTGTTGCATGAGTAATAAAATTATAATTATAAACAAAATAATTATAAATAAAATTTAAGTAACCGTGCATCGGGCTATAAGCTAGTATATTATTATAAGCAAACTAGCCTCTATTTGGTTGGTCGTTGGTACTTTAAATAACAACCAATAACAACCGTTAGATTGAAAGATAGATAAAAGGAGAACCGTTGGATGTAATGTTAAAAGAATATTTCTTTCTTGATATTCAAAATGCTCCCACGGGTTCAAGGTTCGAATCCCGTCAACAACATATTATTATTAAATATTTATATTACCTATTTTTCTAAGCTACATTCAGAAGTTGAAGATATTATTCCCGTTGACAATATATTAAAAAAATTTATCATCAAAATACAAACAAATGCTTACAATAACATCTTACATACATTATTAATTTTTATTTAAAAATTTAATTTCTTCTGATAAAATCATATAATCAAAATACAGATAGTAAGATAAAAAAAATTCTAAAATTCATCCGTGCATTGCACGGATTATAGGCTAGTATTTAAAATAATGATATCTCAAGCCCCCCATTCTGGCCCACCGGGATTTGAAAACTCCATGACTTGGGGAAGCAGAGGCATGGGTATAAAATGAGTTGGGTGTCGGTAAATAAGTTCTTTTTTTTTCATATATAAAATTCGGAGGAAATGAATTTCACACCTATATCAAGTTTATCATTTATACTTTCACAAGTTTAGATAATAATATCTCAATGTCCGAAAGGAAAGGAAGAGCCCGTATAAAAAAAAGACCTTATTAAAATCCCACGAGTAAAATTTAAAAACTTACAGGAGAAAAAGAGTGTCCTCTAACAATATATATATATCGTTTCACAAAAAGTATACTAAAACCGACTAAGACTTCTTATACTTTCCTATTGTACTCTGTTATTCCTACAACCTTGTCTTTTTTTTTTTTGCTCTGCTCCTTTACTTCAATAAAAAATTCAATCTTGAGTTTTTGTGGCTCTTAAAATGGTGTCAATAAGTTCTTTTTACTCTTGAAAAAATTGTAAAAATTAAGACGATGATAACGCCCTTTCTGCACGACATTATGTAGGACAAAAATAATGACCATTTTCTTCATCACCTCTATATTCCGTTCAAATTATACAATTTTAAACCTTTTGCTCTTTAAGTTTAACCATGTTGATTATTGAAAGATTTAGCCAAAAAACTTCCTGTTTCGTTAAGAATCTTATACATTTTAAAAGGGAAATTCTCACTTTCCTTAGTAGTTGGTACCACACATACGGCAGAACTACCTCTCCCTTTCCAAAATACAAACTAGAAGTCCATAACGAACCCACAGAGCAGCTGAAGGGCACTGTAGTAATATATATATACTACTCATTTTTGAGTTAAATAATACCCTATCTATAAAGTATCTATAGCCTATCTTGTTATGCAATACTCAGATGCTACAGTTTAATCAACAGCATTGAAGTGCACTTCCATGTAGTAATTGTAATTTGTTCCTTCAACATTTAAACCAACACCAGAGCTATACATAGCATCCAAGTGACACTCCATGATGCACTACCAGAGCTATACATAGCCTCAAAGTGCCTCTCAATGATATGGCTGTCAGTTCCTTTGAGATTCAAAGTAAAAGGAATCAGGTTAGCCAGTGCTTGCTTGAACTTCATAAGCAACACATATCTTTCTAGAACAGATATCACACCAAAATGCCTATGGAAGATGGCTGATCATCTCTTAATAGTTGTGGCTTGAAAGGTCGAATTCACCCATTTAGACATCGTATCCGCATAAAATATGCAGGTTCACGAGTTAAATGAACCATCTGCAGTAGAATGCAAGCTCTTCCTTGGCAGTCTCATCTGCATTATTATGCATACAATAAGTCCTCTGTGATATAACATTAGAACCATAAAAGCTTTAGGTTTAGATATTAACCTTCGATCTTGTAGTCCTCCATCCTTCAGAGTTCTTCATTTGTGGGGAGTACGCGAATTTATCAATTGAAGCCAGGACTGCACTCCTATCGATCTTTGGGAAACTAGATGGCGACAAATCCTGAAACTGGATCTTCGGACCACTAGATGGTGACGAATCCTGAAACCGGATATTTCGGCCACTAGATGGTGACAAATCCTGAAATTGAGCTCAACAATGTAAGTTTCTCTCATCAATTAAGAGTGTAAAAGCAGTTACAAAAGATTAAAAATCTAGCAAACGATATCCATCACTTGTGTGTGTAACTGAAGATATGAAATCAAATTCTATATAAACAGGCAGCAAAGTTTTTTTTAAGATCTGAACATAACAGTAACCTATAAGAAAGAGGTTTATTTACACTTTTAACATATATCACATTTCCTTCAGTTTTCATTTTTGAATTTTATGTAATTTTAATGAATGCAGTGCTGACGAAGAAGAAATGATGAAATTTCCTCGCATGTTTGTCAAAATTCTTTCTCTACGTGTTTCATAAGAGATCCTCTACAAGACTTGCCTTTACATGTAAATCTTCAAGATTCTTGATCTCCAAACAATCAAGATAAAATAGGATCTGCACATACAACACGAGAACAAGATCAGATAATGTTCTCAAAATTAAATTACACAAGGTTCTCTTTGATGTACCCAAAGCTTTGCAATATTACCTTGTTGAGTAACCGAACGTTTGATGCATCTGTTGCCATTACCTGTACACCAAGACAGGAATTTGGATGACTGCAGAAAGGGCAGCAAATTGTATTAAATACACAACCATCTTCTTTGCACCAAACTCCCTGCTCTGGAGCACCTTCGACAGTTGCATTAAAAAGTTGTTGATCTATTGATGAAACATCACAAATTAAGATAGGAATATTTGGTGATCCACTGATTGCGGATGGTTGCAGCATTTTTTTCCACAGCGAGGCCAAGTGAATTTTTGACAAGGGGGTTATTGAGCACATAACATACAAGTTGTTTTCAGGAAGACCCAATGGCTTTTTGCAGAGTGAACAAAAGATTTGCAGTCTCATATTAGTAATATGATCAGAAGATGCACTTGATGAACTACAGTTCTCTAATGTGGGTGTTAAATCAACAATGGTCCTCCCAAACTTACTTCCTGGGCCATTATTTTCATAAAAACGATCAACACAGCAGTTCTCATGCGCAGCTGTTGTTGTGCTCCGAATGAAATTGTCACCAACTGGAGTTCTGGGCTCAGGAGTATCAGATTGACGGTGCCCATATGATGATGACCAACCCACCGACTTTCTCCGTTTCTGAATATGAGAATTAATACTCGCATTCAATGATGATTCAGTCTCATGCATGACACTATTTGCATTTGTAGACACAATTCGTTCAGGAGTGACCAACAAAGATTTACCGGTATTAGGCAAGTTTAAGTGTTCAGGTATATCAGCAGGCTGCTGAGGTACAGTTGAGCTATTAAACCCATCTCTGGACAGAACTTTAGGAGAATCAACAATGTTACAACCATATACCGCGGGGGTTTCCTTGACAATACATACATCATGATAATCGGGAGATGGAGCTACAGGTGGAGACTGAATGCATCTGCATAAGAAAATCATCTTTCCATATGAAACTGCAAAAGATTCTGATCAATCATATCAAATGGAATAAAATTTTAAAACTACATTTACAGTGTGGAAGATTGGAATTAGACCAGAGTAGCTTGAAGCAACATAACACACAGATGTTAGGGTAGCCTTTGAGCAAACTTTTCTCACATCTAAACTTGTTTTAATTCTGGAGTCTTTAATTTTGAGATAGCATAATAATTGTTATGTACTCCTAAAGTAAAATTAGTTGCACCTTCAATTTCAGAGTTCCCTAACAAGGGAGAGTGATTTTTAGTCTTGCAGCGCCTGTAGCATAGTCAGAACATCTGTGTACTAAGTTCGAGCTTTTGTTATGAAATAGCCAGAGCTACAAACTCAATTCACATCACTATCATCAATATTACAAACTCTTTAACATTAAAACAGCTTGATGCTAAGAATCAAGCCATATCAAATTGGTATGACTAAATAAGAATCAGCTGAAGTTTCAGTGATGCAGCTATACAACTTCTCTCCATAAAGAATATAAAGAGCTCAACAAGTACCTGTCAATTCCAGTGTCACACTCTAGGTCAATAACTTCTTCAGGTCGCATTGGTGCAATTTTTACTGTTTGCAGCTTGCTACTGCATGTCACTTCCTCCATGCAACAGTTAGTCTTGTTTAACTTCTTTATGCGTTCCGTAGATACTTTATGTGTGCCCGTTAACCCAACATTATCTATCTTAACATTAATATTATGCAATGCATCGGCATTCTTGTCAACCCGCTCCTGCATGAATGCAGAGTGAGAGACAATTGTTTAAGCTTTACTCTTGCAGTAATAAATTGGAAATAAACCACACAGAGAAGGGGGGGGGGGGGGGGGGGGGGGGGGTATCTGCTAGAACCTTGATATCTTTGAAAAAGGATTGCAGTCCCTCCAGCGACTGGTCAAAGTCATCATATTGTCTGATTGATTTTCTTATCCATTTTGAAATGTAAGCAGTATTTCTCTTTTCACAAAAACGCTCATCTGGTTGTAAAGTAGCAATTAAAGTCGTGAAGAAAAAGAATGTAAAGAAGTGAGCTAGAAATAAATCAACCAAAATATAGGTACAGTTTCAATTAACTTTCCTAAGAAGGATTTTTCATAATTAAAAACATGAGAAATAAAGATTAGTAAAAAAACCATTAAATCAAACCCCTGGCTAAAACAACTGCAAAGTTATAGAAGTCATATAATTCAAATGTTCAAATCTTGTTATGATCGCAAGACCACTGACTGATAATTGAGTTAACACTTCAGCAAAGTTGGATACATACCAATGAATATGATCGCTCCATAGTCGAACCTATGTCGTATACAACGGCCTGCATAGAACAAAACTGTAAGTGAGAACATAATTAATCCAATCTCTACTGCAAAAATGCATCACACAAAAAAAAAAAGGAATCCGAGCAACAAAATGTACAAGTGACTAAGAGTACATATATAGTCCATATAAGAAGATACTGTAAACATAGAATGGAAACCTTGGCAGGACATGTTTTTCCCATAGTGTGTATTACAATTATAATACTACTATCAGATAAAGCTTGTCCTCACATCTAGAAATGATTTATAGGAGCAGATTGTCCATGATGAAAATCAGTGTATGAATTTTTATCCCTGACCACTCTAGATTCCAGCCAAGTATGTCTTGTTCTGGTAAAATTCAGAGTTTTTCTCTTAGTTATGCAGACCAAATTTCAACTCTTATTTGTCAGTTCAGAATATAACTCCGCATAATGGAGAGTTGTTTTGACAATCATCTACTGTGAAACGAGACAATATTATCGTGTGATGTACTTGAAGTCACAATGCCAGCCGCCTGGCACTGCACAATGATTCCTAGGTCCCTAGCATGCTCAAAGTGTGACACGAGAGTAAAGTGAAGAGATAAAAGCTAGTGTTGGACCAGATTAAAGGAATATTCTAGCAGGATATTTTCACAAAGCTTTCAGGTTCCTGCATTTGAATTTAATACGTGTGGAATCAAGATGTAACACCAGACCAAAATCTTAATCCATATTATGAGAAACATTGACAAGAAAAAGGAAATCTGGAATAAAAACAAAAGTAAAAGAAACTGATAGACTATTGGATACATATTTCTTAATATTGTAGTTGGATCTTAATTGTTGAAATTGGACGGGATGATATTGTTCCAACAAAGCATGCAAGTAAAATCAGTCATATAGTTCTCAGAGATGCAAATATACCTGCAGCCTGATTAAGAGCTCTGAAGGCTTGTTGACAATACCATTCATTCCCACTTAAAAGGTTTTTAGATGATTTATATGTGTCATTGAACTTTTTCTTTTGTGCAACTTGAATGTCAAATCTGATGAATCATGAAATGATATGACCATTTAGAGGAAGATAATTTAGACAATACATTATCTTGAATATAACAAGTACATACAATCCCTCTATCCCAAGATAGATTGCACAAATCTAACTTCTATGGTCAGAACTACTATTATAATAAACAAAATTTGTGTAACCACAATTTACATAAACACTGCAATCAGGAGTAATAACTGCACTTTCTTAATTTGTACTGATTTAGCTCAATCAGTTGTATTTTTGAAAAAAAATAAGTTTCAATCCAGAAAAGTGGTCATTCTGACATAATAATAGTCAGACCTGAATATATCTTGTTACAGAGGGAGTATACGTTAAGAAGAAAGGGAGGATACTTACACGTTTGGGAAGGGAATACCAACAATGACCTGGCTTAGTTAAGATAAAACACTAAATCAATTGGAGTTTAATTTTCTACAATTTAACCAGAAGCATTAAGCACTAACATTAAAGTAGAACTATCTGGCTCATTAACAATGGGTTGACTTAAATGTAGATGTATGTTTTAGTCCACCATCGAAACTGAACACTAAAAGCAAAGTAACCTATGTAGTAAATATACGCATGCATATGAAAGTACTACGTATATATCAACAGTCTATCATGAATTACATATAGTAAGAGCAAATAATATAGAAATGAAACTTAATTTAAATAATTATAGATTATAGAAGAATATTTATTATCTAAAAGGGAAATGAGTAATCCTGTAATGTGTGTGCGTTGATCCCGGCATCCAGCATCAAATCAACATGAGCAGGAAAAACGTTGCCTAATATTACAAAACACAATAAAAATACAAAACGACAATTTTATATAATTAATTGAACAATAAGGGTGACAATGTCCTCCACTAGTTAAAGCATATGGAACAATCAAGCTGCACACAATAAGCACAGGAATGTCCACATAATAATAACTTAAAACACCAACACAAGTTGACAAATAGTGTACTTGTGAAATTTGGATGCAATAAATGACCAGTATTCTTGTAATCTCTTTCAAATTTATAAATTATAATACAATGCATGTGTATATGTATATTAAGCTTGTTCAATTTAATGACTACCAAAGGATACAACAACTCGAGCATTATCATCAGAAAAGTCAATTCCTTCTGAGGCCTGCAGAAAGCATGTCGCAACTTGTTACTGACTATTTATTATTGAATTCAATTATGAACAGATGTAGATGTGGATTGATCTAGATATAGTTATTGCACCTATTTCGTTCTTTATCTGAATTTTTTTTCTTTTAAACTAATATATATGTATGTATATATATATATATTAAATCAAATCCAAATTTTACCATGATTCTCATCAGCAATCAAAACCAATCAATCAATAGTTTGGAGTTGTAATTATTCCCCAAGCAAGAGCCTCATTCTTTTACAGGTTCAGAATATAGAAGTCAAGTATATAGATATATTTTCTGGATGTGCATCGTGAATGTCTTATAAAGACTTGGTCAGGGATGCAAACATAAATATCTCTACTGATTCTAAGCTTTTCAAAAGGTCATTTTGATCCATGAGCATGAATATCCAGGTTAGTACTGAAAACAAAAAGATTAGAAACATTTAGGCCCCTACCATTTCTCATGGCTTGGGAACTATCAGCTGTGAATTCCTACATCTTCAAACAGATACTTCTAATAATTTGATAAATCTAATGATAAAACTCTGAATAGTTGCAGGTTTGAATTGCACTAATTTTTTCGCAGATGGACTTCTTTTCAAGAGAATGTGATGAACACAAGCTCGATAGGAGTTTAAATGTAAATCAACAGAGTTTAATTAAGTTTTTACAAACTAGTAACAATAAACAATAAGACAAAGTTAATAGAGGGGAAAAAACAGAAATAGGCTACTTAAAAATATAAAGAAGAAAATCAGTAGATTTATCGACTTTATCTTATGGTATTTATCAGCTTAAGATGCCAGATAAAATATTACAAAGTATAATACCTTTCCTCGACAAACAGCAAGAAAAGCAGCACCTTTCTTAGACTTTGCAGTGGAGTCTATTCCTTTGAGGTTTTTCATGCCCAAAATTTTGCCCTTTCTCTTTCTCTCAACATCACGTCTACCACCTTGTTGAATCGAATTATAATAACCTTTTAAAGTATCGTCAAAATCATCTGAGTTTCCTCCTCTCGGCTCTACAAGTACAGGAACAAAAGCACCCATTAATGAACAAATATATAAATATACCATCTCAAGTTTAGTTAATTACATGATTCACTACCACAATAAAAGCGTATTCTGTTAGGATTCAGCTTAGTAGTAGGAATAGTAAGGGTATATGTGTCATTTACTGAGTTAGTAGCCTATATATAGCAAGACTTGTTTGTATTTCAGTTTATGCATTATGAATATATGAAAAGGGACATTGTTCCACAACTGTTCTCTCCCTTCTCTCTAGGGTTTTTCTCTCTAGAAACCTATCTTTCTCTACAAGTTTCTAAATGAATTCTCTCTCTATCCTCTACATTTCTGATCTGTTTCTATCTGTTCTATCTCTAAATCTCTATTCTTACTCTATTTCTCTGCTAAAACAGCTCTATTTCTATCAATTCTATCCTTACAATAGTGTAAATTAGCTTATAATCTCATAAAATACCAAAAATACTTGAAAACTCAGTTCAGGAACCTCTAGTTCCTGACATATTCTTACCAACGAAAAGGGATTTTTGAGCATTTAGTCTAGACCATTGACCAGTTTCATGCCAGCGACTTGAAAGTTTGTCCATCAATTTATAGCTAGGAAAGAATACCAAACAACCAGCTGGCACAATCTTACATATTTCCTCTAAAGACAAGCCAAGTGAATCCTTAACAAATGAAACAATAAATAGTAAAAATTAATCAATAAGCCATAAAGAAATTTCCAATCATCAGGAAGTCAAGAAATATCAGGCTTGGCGTGATATACTACCTGGAAAGAATAGGAGTCTGCTGTCTTGTAACTCGCATTCAGTGGATAGTTACCTGGACCACTGGCAATAACTGCAGCCCACAACTGCAAGTGAAAAATGCAAATTAACTTCCTATTGAAAGAATAGCAATAAAGTCCACTTTACCCAAAAGGTAACAAACCACATAATAGTCATATACACCTGTGACTCAACATCTATGACATGCGGAGCTTCCAGACAAGTTCCAAACTGAACCCCAAGTTCAGACGAAAAGGAGGCCATTGGTGACAGAGTACTGTCAAAGAAATTTTAAAAGTTAGACATAATCAGGCATGTAAGATAGAACAAAGTACAACAACAAAACTTAATTGTGCAAATCAACGTGTAAGTGTGTATTTATAAAAAACAGTATAGATGTCAAGGACATTGACTTCCACCAGAAGGTGAAACTGTTTACGGTGACTTGCGCATCATCTACATTTTCCGAGAAATAATAGTGCTTATTAAATGAAAAATTGGAAAGAAGCGTATTACATAGCGTGGAATCAGTCCTTTAATAGGCAAAATATTTCCCCAATTTTAACCCAACAAAGATTCTTCTATGTCATAAAATGCTGATAGGGTTAATTTTGTGACAGCATTATATGATTCAATCAGGCTAATACCATTCAGTACTCGGACCATATACTCACCCTGAAGTTAGAATCACTGACAGAGAAAGATCGGCAATTTCTTTGAAGACAACAGCTGGATTTAAGCACCATAAACCAAAAGAACAGATCCAGTCCCCAGAAGAGTTCCCTGCAAGCACATAAAAAGGTAATCAAATAAACAACATTAAAATGTGGAACATTAGAGATGAGCAAGTCTGTTCTCCTATGATCAAAGCCGATCGGGGAAAACTCAAGTTATTTGATAAATCTTTTTAATACAATTGTCTTCTCGTTTTAATTCACAGAGCGAAGAAGCCTGTCATTATGTATATTTTTTGATTCATTAGTATTAAAGTATTGTTTACATCAATAATTTATTCATAACGCACAAAAGTCTGAAGACTTCTTCAACGTTTTCCAGGTCGGGATAAAGCACATCAAGCTGGCTCTTGAAACAATAGTTATAAGTTTAAGTTAGTAATATTCAAACCAATAGACACGACTTCTTCTGATTTCATTTATCATTATCAGTAAGTTAGACTAGAAATAAGAAATTGCAACAGTGACTCTATCAGACACATACCAGAATCTTTCTTGACAATATCCTGTACTATAAGCTGATAATCATGTATATGAAGTCCATCTTTAGAGAAGAAATAATCAAGTGTTGTAAACAACCCTGTGTGTCATCAGAATAAATTATTACAATAAAGAAAGTTAACAGTCTAGAACTTAATTTACAATCAGAGACATGATAGTTCAATAATACCTTCCAATACCATTGCTGCCATGCCACTCAAATGAGGCACTTCCTCTTCAGCTTCAGAAGCAGCTTGGATTGCCTTAAGAAAGCAAACAAACAACATAATGTTAGTTAGTAGCACAGTCAATGAAAACAAGAATGGAAATGACATAACTATTCAGTTAAAACTTTTCGGAAAATTTTAAAAAAAAAAATTGATTACCCCTGCAGCACACTGTTTCAATATTGGAAAAGACTGTTGTGATATGCTAGCTTCTTGAAGCTCTCTTAAGGCCTCTTCACCAGTCCAACTATAAAGAAAGCATGCATTGCATACAAGTGAACAAATATATCTACATAAAGAACTAGCATCTGGTCCTACTAGGATTTAAGAGAAAAGAAAATTGCCATAATTAAGGAAGATGCATCAATGCAAACTAGCAGCAGCACTCAATGCAATGGATAGTTGTCATTTCTGAGTTAAATTATCTAATTAAAATACAAAGAGGAGAATATGAGATTGATGGAAATTCAAACATGTATAGCTTATCAGATAATTGGTTAATATAAAGGAACAAAGTAAGAATATAAACTCATATAATCAATTAATTGTTCAAACAATAGTGAGACTGCAGAAAACATCATGTGAAACATAAACAGTGCATTACCTTTCTTCGTGCTTCATCTCCTTATCGATGATTTTCAATACAAGCATTTTACAATACATATTTTATATATTCCTGTAAGTCAAACTGCATATATGGCAAAAGTATTTTGCAGAGCACTAGTATATTCGGTAAAATAACAGACTGCTTGTAGGGCATAGGCACGGGATAAAAATTGGAAGAGGATTCTAATACATATAAAGTACGCGACCAACATCACAGATGCTAAAAAAAAGGTAATCAGATCAAGCGCAATTATTAACCTTGTGCAGTGGTGCTGAAAGCCTTGCTTTGCTAAGAATTTTTTTCTTCGACGAATCCAACTTATGATATTCTGCACAAGGTAAAGAGTGAAGTAGCAATAAGCATTGTACATAAATATTTTTTATGGTTGAAACTATAATATATATACCTCTATAGTTTCATACAATGGTTGGTAAGTCCGTTCATCAGCGAGACTGAGTTGCTCTAGTTCATTCTGCAGTTCTTTTAAAAGGCAAAACCGCGTTAAGATACGAATAATATTAAAGGTACAAAACTGTATCAACCCTGCACTTACGAAGTAAAGTATCTTCCTCAACTTCGAAGCTACCAGCATCACGAGTTATGTCTTCTATATTGCTGCAAAAATGTGAAACTATGTCGACCACCAAAGAATAGAACAAAAACAGATAAAAATGTCGCCAAAATGTACACAAAACTCAATTACCAATACTCCAGCAACACATTTTAATTTTATTTACGCAAATTTTATAAACTGATAAATAAAGGTACATTTATTTATGCTCTATTAGCAGCATAAACATTGAGTATCGGTATCAGGATAATTCTCCCACATTGCATTTAAAAATAATAGTTCTTCAATTAGAATACAAGAAAACTAATAAACTAAAAGAAGAAAGTACTCTTCGCTACTTAATAATATAGGACATTGTGCCTCCAAAATTATAGGCTAAATTTACTTTGCACTGCGAGAAAACTCTAATATATTTGATTAGCTCCATTATAAACATATCTAGACAAGCCAATCTTTAGTGTCTGTGTAAAACTTGGTCTTGTGATAGCCCATTAAAGTCAGAATCTAAGGAACATTTAATTGGAAAACAAGGAGTGTATGACCACATACTGTGCTTCATCAAGAATGACAATAGCTTCTCTAATATCCACTTCCATTGCTTTTCTAATAACTGGATTAATCACATAATTGTACGGGCAGAATACAATTTGTGCTTCAGTTGCCATTTTACGTGCTGCAAAATACGAGCAACCTGAAATATGAAATCAAAATTTTCAGTTAAAATATATCAAATCTTTGACCTTGAGTTTTGCAGATTATTTATGATGTAAGAAAGAACCTTTAACAGCTAGTCCCAGCTTTAGAAGATCTTCAACATCATGGACTTCATTGCAACCTCCTTCCTTAAGAGATGGATGGACTTTAACTCTCAGAACATTTCTGTTTGAGAATCAATTGATTAACTCTTCCAGCACAAACAGAAACAGAGAAATCAGAATGTAATATACATATAGAGACTAACTTACGTGTATTCTGGACATCCTACTTTTCGACCCTTTAAAAGCAATTTACTGAAAGCAAGAATAAAGGTTTACAGATAAACAAATAAAGAAAGATTTACGTGAACATCCAAAAATGAAATAGCAGAATATATATGAAACAGTGTATAAGAGGCCAAAAAAGAACCACTGCTCGTCAATGTTATCCCTCCCACAAATTTGCTGATTTGTACAGTAATTTTTCCGTGATGCCTGAGACCAATTAACAACTCCAATCATTATACTAAAGGAAAGGAAATTCATAAGGAAACAGAAATAAAAACAAATTCAGGATACGAATACAAAACCGACACGCTTAATGTTGCATTTAGCAAAAAAAATCACATGTTCCATGAGATCAGGGAAATTGTAGAAACTACCTCTTGGGCAAAAATCCGCCTCTTGTGTGGCTAATTTTCTATTGTACTCTCATATTTTTTGGACTGAAATTTTGTAAAGGATAAAAGGTAAATGTTTTCTGTAGTCACTGCTATTGTAGCCACATTCTGTTGAGTCTAGGACTACATACATCCGCATTAAGGCAATTAATATTTTTTAATGATTACTACAGATAAACACAATAATCTGAAGAATCTATCGAAAAACTCACCACGCAATAAGGGAATTTACACACACCAACTTTTATGGTGGCTGTGGCGTAGCAGTCATATACTACAGACAATGCCTACATACAAAAGAAGTATATTGCCAAATTTCTTGCAATACATTGGTAACACCATGGAACCCATATATAGATATATTTATTTATGTTTAAAATTGTATTTGAATTTACAAAGGTATAGGCTATTAAAACCAATAGTTTTACTTACCATTTTAACTCTCATTATAATTAACAGTCACATGACAATATATGATGAAGGTCATACAATAGAAAAAAAGCTCTAGTGCTACCGATTCCAACAAAACTGTCATGGGCACTAGCTAAGTGTGTGGTAACACCATGCAATTCATATATACATACACATTCAATTTATAATATCTGCATTACAAATATTTAGCTTTAGTGATACCAATTCCTACCAGGACTGCCATGGGAACTCGATAAGTTGTTTTCCTGAATTCACGAATAACCTGAGTAATTTGCGAATGAGTCCTCCTAAACAGAAAAGATAAATTATAAACAAAGTAAATAATGCCTTGGATATCCAATAATCAGTCTAAGTAAATAATCGATTGGTTGTTCCAGTCTATATAAAACAGTAGAAGTTTGCATAACCTTATACATGATGAAACAAGGACAGAACATCAAGACAACAGTTGTGACATCGTAAGTCACTTGCTATCTTTAATTTACTAGATTCAATATACACTCGTCCAATAAAATCACCACATCCACATTAATTAAAACGCATAAAGGTTTCAGTATAGTCAGAAACCATTGCCATTCATTGCCATTAAGGATGGCCACCAAATTTTACCAATATAAATCAAGTGATCCTAACAAGTCGATCTGGCTGCAGCGGTACATAGACATCTAAAGGCTTATGCCTTCCTAACATACTTTTTTGTGTTTCTCTTAATAGAAGAGCCAATGATATAATTTTTAGTTGAACCTTACTTCTGGTCCTACTGGCTAGTACAATATTTTATTTTTGGTTAATAAGATTCTTTTTAGGAGTTTGAGACTCTAGCCTGTCCTTGCTCTATGTTGTAACAGAACAATATATTACGCAAACTCATCATATCCAGGTTACTTCTACCAAACAGAATGATGACATGATAATTTCAATTAGACCCAACAATTTTGTACACATGAAAATTTAGTGTTTAAATTTCCGGTGCACGACAGATTTAATGTTGTGTTTGGGTTTTCATTTCGGATAAACGGAAGTACACAAAATAAATACAAATTTTTATATATATACACTATATTTTTGGAACCAAAACATTAAAAGTTTAGTTGGTTTGGTTTTCAGTCGGTTTTCTTAAAATATAATATATATTTTGATAATTATATAATTAAATTTTAATATCTAAAGAACTTTACAAAGGTCTAAGTTTCGAATCCGGTTAACAACAGATTAAAACTAAAATTTTATATTTAGCAAAAAAAAAAGATACAAATAAAAATAAAAGTTTTTAATCACATCAGCAGTACTTTTGTATTCAATTTTATTTAATTAGAAATTCGATACTATTAAACATTAATAGAAAAGTATAAAATAGTAAAGCAGGCCCAGACCGACCCGTCTATCGCACAGGTTATAAGCTTGTTAATTATTACTTTTATAAAATCAAAACTTTTTAGAATTAAAAATAATAGATATTAAAACTATACAAGTAAAGTTATAAGATAGAAGTGTTGTAAAACCTAAAAAAAGCAATATTTTTGTGAAGTTATTCTATTTATTTTTATATTATGCATATTACATGAAAACACAACAGGTGGTGGGGTACAAGACACTAGTTTATTAAGTGCCGTGTTTGGATAACTTTTGGTGCACGAAACATGGTTGGCCTTTTTGTGCACAAAATAAAAAAAATGGGAAAGTTTTGCCGGATCTATTTCCAGTATGTAATTAAGTAGGAAGTTTAGCCAACAGCCTGATAAAAAGATATACAATGTAAACGAGTACTCAGATTTCATATATTTAATAGTGTCTTCTCCTATATTTAATATATTCTATGTAGTAAGTATTTTGTCTCCTATATAAACTGGCAAACATTTCTTAGTATTTACTTTTGCAACTATATTTTCAACTCAAGTCAAAATAGACTTGTCAACATGTATCAACGATTAGGTAATTTACCATCAAAATAGATCTGTGATATTTCTAGTTTCAAAATAAAAATGCCTTGGTTAAAAACATTATACAGAAAGAAGCAGAACTATATAAAGTAAAGCTAATCCAGTGATAAAGCTTACGAGGCATAAAATATCTTAGGGGCTTTCTTGGGAGTCTTGTCATTTGCCACTAATGGAGTTGCATCTGAGTTCCCTGCAAGATTACATACAACCAAACAATTATTCAAACTAAAAAATAACTGAAAAGACAGTTAAAACTGGTCCATTAAGTTCCTCTGAGGACCGAGAGTACGAAACTATTATGCTAGTATGCTAGATTTGGTCGGAAGGTATAAAATCACATATAAACAGAATAAAATGTATACTATTGTGGCCATACTTAATCTCATTTTGCATTTTGGTGGCCGAAGTTTCAATTTTGCAATATAGTGGCTGGACATTACTTTTATTTTTCAAAAAGGTGGCTAAGGGCCACTTTTTTGAAAAAAAAGTTTTAAAAAAAATGTCTCTTAGCCACCTTTTTGAAAACTAAAAGCAATATTTGGCCACCAAATTGCAAAATTGAAAGTCTGGCCACTAAAATGCTAAAGCGGGTAAAATTCAGCCACCATTTTGCAATTTACTCTATTATTCTCACAGTAGTATAAATTACAAGATCTCAATTTTGCTTTTGTTACGTCTACTCCCCCGCCTTTAATTTATGTTTATACTCATTCATTTACATTCCTTGTAGCCAAACAAAACACCAAGGTAGCAACCAATTACCATATCAAACACTTTACCAACAACTAACTATCACTAAAACTGCCACTGTAAACATAAATCATACCATTGTATATAATCCAAAAGCATCATTCAATCGACAATAAACACAATTACGTAATTAAATAACTGAAACTTATAGTGTACAATTTTGTTACCAGACGGGTCAATATCAGGAACAAACCCCCCACCGCGACCAAACGGATCATTAACCGCCTCAGGATCAGGCTTGGAATGCGATAAATTAGAGGCATCAAGCTTAGCCTGGCAATTCTTTTGCCAAGCGAGAGCGGAGCAAAGCAACGACAAGGATTTTCCAGTACCAGTAGGAGACTCAAGTAAAGCGTGACAATGACCGTCTCGTTGAGCTCGATCAAGAGTAGATATGACTCTACTCATATACGAAAGCTGTGAGCCATAAGGCTTGTACGGAAACTCAACCGGAATGCCTACGAGATTGAGAACGTTTCGAGACCTAGGGTTGTTAATTGGGGGTTGTGATTCTTTGGAAACCATTACTGCGGTTAATTTTGGGGAAAGTGAGTAAAGAGGGGGTGATTTTGTACAAGGTGAGGTTTATTAGAGCTAATTTTGTTGGGCTTGGGGGTGATTGTGATGATTTGGGCGGCTTTTTGGGGCTGTGTTTTGGCGGGAATTGGGTTTCAACAACAAAATTGCTGAGGCGGTGGCTTGTTGCAGAATGTTGCTGTAAATTAAGAAGATGGATTTTTCATTTTGCTTAATTCAATTGCTTTTTATTTGTCCAATTTTCCTCTTTTTGTTTTTACAAATATCCCCAAAATTTTCTGATTTGTGCATAAGATGGATCTTTTGATATAAATGGAGAAATTAAATTAAAGATACGTAAAATATTTTCATTTTAATTTCAATTTTTTTTATCAATATTTTTACTCAATTCTTAAGAGATATAAAAATAGGTGAAAGTTAATGCAAATTAAACACATTTTTACTCCAAAACTTTGGCTACAAAATTGGGATACACTAGCGTAACTGCCCGTGCAAGGCACGGGCCTGCATAAAGATTTCAATAATTTTTATCGTGAAAAAGTTGGTCGTGATCGATTTATTAGATTAAGGATTGTGTAGTCTTAAGTTTGAGAGTGTAAAATGAGAAGTATGGTTCATGCATAGTGAGGAGTAAAGAATTTTTTTGGCGAATAGTGTAATTACTTTGAATCACAAACGTAACTATGCCAAGTCTCCAAGACTTGTTTATAGTGACTATTATTGATTTTGAGACCAGATTGAAATAATGTAGAATTTGAAGTACGAATGTACTATTGTTCTTCTTGTGATTATAAGCAGGTTTACCTGTGTTTTGTGTGTCAGAGAAATGATAGTTTGTAGATTGGTAATTTACGTTAGAGAGCGGTTGTTATATGTTTTTCGGGAATTGATTGGTTTTTTTTTTTTGCAATCTAGGTTATGAATAGGTTATATGCATGCAATGTTGTTGTAATATAATCGAACATGCATGAATGAGATAGAGGATTTTAAAAAGAAGCTGAAGGCCGACGCATCTTTGCACACCCTCACATCACCCAAGTTTGTGATAAACACCTTGGGAGATGAACACCTATTACAGTTTGGAGTATTCATGTCACCTATTTGTTTTTGGTTTTTTACTTGGGAACTGATTCTGCACTCCTCTCATGTGTTCATCTTTATATTAAATTATATTAACACACTTAGTAAATGCATTAAGAATGTGTTTGGAATATCGTTTTACAGTTACACATTTTAATCCAATTTACTACTATATATTAAACCTCAACACAAGGGCAAAAATTTCCAATCAAATGGACGTCACAAAAATGTCACTCATATATTATTATGCAAAAATATATTAATAGTTGTTAGTACAAAGAAACAAACCTCCAACCTCCTTCTAAGATGTTCATGGATTTAACCAATATTCTACATGTCTGTTTGAGTTTACTTCAAAAAAATTATTAGATAATCCACGTCTTTCTTCTCTTCTCTTATATTATTTTTACTTTGCTGTTTAAATAAATAAAATATTGGTTTGTATTATTTATATAAATCAGTTTTTCTTTTCATCTTTTCGTAATTTTGGTCAAAATTTTTATTTTCCGGACACCCCAACCGGTATCACGCCAGACCCTAGAGTGCAGGAAGAATACCCCACGCTCCCATGAATCAAACCTTGAATGCTTTGTTCAATAACCAGTGCTCTCACCAACTCATCTACAGGCCCGGAGGCTTCTTTTTGTAATTTTATATACCTATATATTCAATCACTGAATTTTATTACAGTTGTATGTTTTCGATTAAATATATATTAATTATGTTGTTTAAAATTCATACTTTTATATTATATATCTTTATTATACTTTATTTGAATTAAACTAATTATTCATACATAAAATGTACTATTGAAATTCGACCTAATATAAGAAATATTGTATATGTTGTAGAGGATGTCGTCAAGGACCCACAAACCCTATTTAGAATTTCATTTTAACAAAATGATTATATGACATTATGAATCAATTTAATGTATTCTATAAAGTTCTATTATTATTATGAAAGATTATACTTTTTTTTAACATCGTACAATAATTTTTGGAATACAATTTGAAATTCTATTTTCAAAACTTGTAATTTTCAATTTTCCCAAACTTTATTGTCTACTAACAGTCTGACTGATCATTATGTAATTATATACTATGTAATATCCTATATTTTAAAAACTCACCCCGATTTTTGACACGAACGTCACTGAGGTTGAAGGGGAGGGGGTTAGAAAGGTGAAAAAAAATATAGATAAGTTAATAAAGAATGACATGTTACTTTAGAAAATGTTAACAAATGAACAATACATTTTGGAAAAGAAAATTGTTAAGAAATGGATGCGACGAACAGAGTAGGTAGACGAATTTTTTGTATAATTTGAATGCTAATGTTCTTAATTTAAAAATTATAGAATAACTAATAATGAGAGAGGTAATGTGTCTAATATTTCTTATATTAGATCGAATTTTAATAGTATATTTTATGCATGAATATTTAATTTAATTCAAATAAAGTATAATATAAATTATGAATTATAATCAACATAATTAATATATATTAAATTGAAAACTTACAACTGCAATAATATATAGTGATTGAATATATAGATATATAAAATTACGAAAAGGAAAAAAGAAAAACAAATTTATATAAATAATTCAAACCAACATTTTATTTATTCAAACATCAAAGCAAAAAATAATAATATAAGAGATAAAAGATGTGGGTTATCTAATAAGTTTTTTGAAATAAACTCAAAAAGGCATGCAGCACAGTGGTTAAGCCCATAGATATCTTGGAAGGAGGTTGGAGGTTCGAATCTTTGTAGTAACACATCTATTAAAAAATATTTGTATAAAAATATAAGAGTGACATGAAAAGGAAAAAATAAAAACAAATTTATATAAATAATTCAAACAAACATTTTATTTATTCAAACATCAAAGTAAAAAAAATAATATAAGAGATAAAAGACGTGGGTTATCTAATAAATTTTTTGAAATAAACTCAAAAAGGCATGTAGCATAAGGGTTAAGCCCATGGATATTTTGGGAGGAGGTTGGAGGTTCGAATCTCTGTAGTAACACATCTATTTAAAAAAATTTGTATAATAATATACGAGTGACTTTTTTGTTATTTTTCAAAAAAAAAAAGAAGGGTAAAACGGTAATTTTGCTGAAAAGGAAAAAGGAAAAACAAATTTATATAAATAATTCAAACCAACATTTTATTTATTCAAACATTAAGTAAAAAAAATATAAGAGATAAAAGACGTGGGTTATCTATTAAGTTTTTTGAAATAAACTCAAAAAGACATGTAGCATAGTGGTTAAGCACATGGATATCTTAGAAGGAGATTGGAGGTTCGAATCTTTGTAGTAACACATCTATTAAATTTTTTTTGTATAATGATATAGGAATGACATTTTTGTTATTTTTCAAAAAAAAAAGGTAAAACGGTAATTTTGCGGCCATTTAAGCCCGTGCAAGGCACGGGCCTGCATAGAGATGTCAATAATTTTTATTGTGAAAAAGTTGGTCGTGATCGATTTATTAGATTAAGGATTGTGTAGTCTTAAGTTTGAGAGCGTAAAATGAGAAGTATGGTTCATGCATAGTGAGGAGTAAAGAATTTTTTTGACAAATAGTGTAATTATTTTGAATCACAAACGTAACTATGCCAAGACTCCAAAACTTGTTTATAGTGACTATTATTGATTTTGAGACCAGATTGAAATAATGTAGAATTTGAAACACGAATGTACTATTGTTCTTCTTGTGATTATAAGCAGGTTTACCTGTGTTTTGTGTGTCAGAGAAAGGATAGTTTGTAGATTGGTAATTTGCGTTAGAGAGCGGTTGTTATATGTTTTTCGGGAATTGATTGGGTTTTTTTTTTTTTTTGCAATCTAGGTTATGAATAGGTTATATGCATGCAATGTTGTTGTAATATAATCGAACATGCATGAATGAGATAGAGAATTTTAAAAAGAAGCTGAAGGCCGACGCATCTCTGCACACCCTCACATCACCCAAGTTTGTGATAAACACCTTGGGAGATGAACACCTATTACAGTTTGGAGTATTCATGTCACCTATTTGTTTTTGGTTTTTTACTTGGGAACTGATTCTGCACTCCTCTCATGTGTTCATCTTTATATTAAATTATATTAACACACTTAGTAAATGCATTAAGAATGTGTTTGGAATATCGTTTTACAGTTACACATTTTAATCCAATTTATTACTATATATTAAACCTCAACACAAGGGCAGAAATTTCCAATTAAATGATCTTCACAAAAATGTTACTCATATATTATTATACAAAAATATATTAATAGTTGTTAGTACAAAGAAACAAACCTCCAACCTCCTTCTAAAATGTTCATGAGTTTAACCACTATTCTACATGCCTGTTTGAGTTTACTTCAAAAAAATTATTAGATAATCCACGTCTTTCTTTTCTTCTCATATATTATTTTTAATTTGATGTTTAAATAAATAAAATATTGGTTTGTATTATTTATATAAATCGGTTTTTCTTTTCATCTTTTCGTAATTTTGGTCAAAAAATTTATTTTCTGGACACCCCAACCGGTATCACGCCAGACCCTAGAGTGCAGGAAGAATTCCCCACGCTCCCATGAATCAAACCTTGAATGCTTTGGTCAATGACCAGTGCTCTCACCAACTCATCTACAGGCCCGGAGGCTTCTTTTTGTAATTTTATATACCTATATATTCAATCACTGAATTTTATTACAGTTGTATGTTTTTGATTAAATATATATTAATTATGTTGTTTAAAATTCATACTTTTATATTATATATCTTTATTATACTTTATTTGAATTAAACTAATTATTCATACATAAAATATACTATTGAAATTCGACCTAATATAAGAAATATTGTATATGTTGTAGAGGATGTCGTCAAGGACCCACAAACCCTATTTAGAATTTCATTTTAACAAAATGATTATATGACATTATGAATCAATTTAATGTATTCTATAAAGTTCTATTATTATTATGAAAGATTATACTTTTTTTTAACATCGTACAATAATTTTTGGAATACAATTTGAAATTCTATTTTCAAAACTTGTAATTTTCAATTTTCCCAAACTTTATTGTCTACTAACAGTCTGACTGATCATTATGTAATTATATACTATGTAATATCCTATATTTTAAAAACTCACCCCGATTTTTGACACGAACGTCACTGGGGTTGAAAGGGAGGGGGTTAGAAAGGTGAAAAAAATATATATATAAGTTAATAAAGAATGACATGTTACTTTAGAAAATGTTAACAAATGAACAATACATTCTGGAAAAGAAAATTGTTAACAAATGGATGCGACGAACAGAGTAGGTAGACGAATTTTTTTATAATTTGAAGGCTAATGTTCTTTTTATTTTGACAAAGAATGCTAATGTTCTTAATTTAAAAATTATAGAATAACTAATAATGAGAGATATAATGCGTATAATATTTCTTATATTAGATCGAATTTTAATAGTATATTTTATGCATGAATAATTAATTTAATTCAAATAAAGTATAATATAAATTATGAATTATAATCAACATAATTAATATATATTAAATTGAAAACATACAACTTCAATAATATATAGTGATTGAATATATAGATATATAAAATTACGAAAAGGAAAAAAGAAAACAAATTTATATAAATAATTCAAACCAACATTTTATTTATTCAAACATCAAAGCAAAAAAAAATATAAGAGATAAAAGACGTGGGTTATCTAATAAGTTTTTTGAAATAAACTCAAAAAGACATGTAGCATAGTGGTTAAACCCATGGATATCTTGGAAGGAGGTTGGAGGTTCGAATCTTTGTAGTAACACTTCTATTAAAAAAATTTGTATAAAAATATACGAGTGGCATGAAAGGAAAAAAGAAAAACAAATTTATATAAATAATTCAAACAAACACTTTATTTATTCAAACATCAAAGTAAAAAAATAATATAAGAGATAAAAGACGTGGGTTATCTAATAAATTTTTTGAAATAAACTCAAAACTGCATGTAGCATAGTGGTTAAGCCCATGGATATTTTGGAAGGAGGTTGGAGGTTCGAATCTCTGTAGTAACACATCTATTAAAAAAATTTGTATAATAATATACGAGTGACTTTTTTCTTATTTTTCAAAAAAAAAGAGGGTAAAACAGTAATTTTGCTGAAAAGGAAAAAAGAAAAACAAATTTATATAAATAATTCAAACCAACATTTTATTTATTCAAACATTAAGTAAAAAAAAATAATATAAGAGATAAAAGACGTGGGTTATCTATTAAGTTTTTTGAAATAAACGCAAAAAGGCATGTTGCATAGTGGTTAAGCTCATGGATATCTTGGAAGGAGGTTGGAGGTTCGAATCTTTGTAGTAACACAATCTATTAAAATTTTTTTGTATAATAATATACGAATGACATTTTTGTTATTTTTCAAAAAAAAAAAGGTAAAACGGTAATTTTGCGGCCATTTAAGCCCGTGCAAGGCACGGGCCTGCATAGAGATGTCAATAATTTTTATCGTGAAAAAGTTGGTCGTGATCGATTTATTAGATTAAGGATTGTGTAGTCTTAAGTTTGAGAGCGTAAAATGAGAAGTATGGTTCATGCATAGTGAGGAGTAAAGAATTTTTTTGGCGAATAGTGTAATTATTTTGAATCACAAACGTAACTATGCCAAGGCTCCAAACCTTGTTTATAGTGACTATTATTGATTTTGAGACCAGATTGAAATAATGTAGAATTTTAAGCACGAATGTACTATTGTTCTTCTTGTGATTATTAGCAGGTTTACCTGTGTTTTGTGTGTCAGAGAAAGGATAGTTTGTAGATTGGTAATTTGCGTTAGAGAGCGGTTGTTATATGTTTTTCGGGAATTGATTGGTTTTTTTTTTTTTTTTTGCAATCTAGGTTATGAATAGGTTATATGCATGCAATGTTGTTGTAATATAATCGAACATGCATGAATGAGATAGAGGATTTTAAAAAGAAGGTCAAGGCCGACACATCTTTGCACACCCTCACATCACCCAAGTTTGTGATAAACACCTTGGGAGATGAACACCTATTACAGTTTGGAGTATTCATGTCACCTATTTGTTTTTGGTTTTTTACTTGGGAACTGATTCTGCACTCCTCTCATGTGTTCATCTTTATATTAAATTATATTAACACACTTAGTAAATGCATTAAGAATGTGTTTGGAATATCGTTTTACAGTTACACATTTTAATCCAATTTATTACTATATATTAAACCTCAACACAAGGGCAAAAATTTCCAATTAAATGGTCTTCACAAACATGTTACTCATATATTATTATGCAAAAATATATTAATAGTTGTTAGTACAAAGAAACAAACCTCCAACCTCCTTCTAAGATGTTCATGGGTTTAACCACTATTCTACTTGTCCGTTTGAGTTTTTACTTCAAAAAAATTATTAGATAATCCACGTCTTTCTTCTCTTCTCTTATATTATTTTTACTTTGCTGTTTAAATAAATAAAATATTGGTTTGTATTATTTATATAAATCAGTTTTTCTTTTCATCTTTTCGTAATTTTGGTCAAAATTTTTATTTTCCGGACACCCCAACCGGTATCACGCTAGACCCTAGAGTGCAGGAAGAATTTCCCACGCTCCCATGAATCAAACCTTGAATGCTTTGTTCAATAACCAGTGCTCTCACCAACTCATTTACAGGCCCGGAGGCTTCTTTTTGTAATTTTATATACCTATATATTCAATCACTGAATTTTATTACAGTTGTATGTTTTCGATTAAATATATATTAATTATGTTGTTTAAAATTCATACTTTTATATTATATATCTTTATTATACTTTATTTGAATTAAACTAATTATTCATACATAAAATATACTATTGAAATTCGACCTAATATAAGAAATATTGTATATGTTGTAGAGGATGTCGTCAAGGACCCACAAACCCTATTTAGAATTTTATTTTATCAAAATGATTATATGACATTACGAATCAATTTAATGTATTCTATAAAGTTCTATTATTATTATGAAAGATTATACTTTTTTTTTAACATCGTACAATAATTTTTGGAATACAATTTAAAAGTCTATTTTCAAAACTTGTAATTTTCAATTTTCCCAAACTTTATCGTCTACTAACAGTCTGACTGATCATTATGTAATTATATACTATGTAATATCCTATATTTTAAAAACTCACCCCGATTTTTGACACTAACGTCACTGGGGTTGAAGGGGAGGGGGTTAGAAAGGTGAAAAAAAAATATATAGATAAGTTAATAAAGAATGACATGTTACTTTAGAAAATGTTAACAAATGAACAATACATTCTGGAAAAGAAAATTGTTAAGAAATGGATGCGACGAACAGAGTAGGTAGACGAATTTTTTTTATAATTTGAAGGCTAGTGTTCTTTTTTTTTTGACAAAGAATGCTAATGTTCTTAATTTGAAAATTATAGAATAACTAATAATGAGAGATATAATGTGTATAATATTTCTTATATTAGATCGAATTTTAATAGTATATTTTATGCATGAATAATTAATTTAATTCAAATAAAGTATAATATAAATTATGAATTATAATCAACATAATTAATATATATTAAATTGAAAACATACAACTTCAATAATATATAGTGATTGAATATATAAATATATAAAATTACGAAAAGGAAAAAAGAAAAACAAATTTATATAAATAATTCAAACCAACATTTTATTTATTCAAACATCAAAGCAAAAAAAAAATATAAGAGATAAAAGACGTGGGTTATGTAATAAGTTTTTTGAAATAAACTCAAAAAGGCATGTAGCGTAGTGGTTAAGCCCATGGATATCTTGGAAGGAGGTTGGAGGTACGAATCTTTGTAGTAACACATCTATTAAAAAAATTTGTATAAAAATATACGAGTGACATGAAAAGGAAAAAAGAAAAACAAATTTATATAAATAATTCAAACCAACATTTTATTTATTCAAACATCAAAGTAAAACAAAAATATAAGAGATAAAAGACGTGGGTTATCTAATAAGTTTTTTGAAATAAACTCAAAAAGGCATTTAGCATAGTGGTTAAGCCCATGGATATCTTGGAAGGAGGTTGGAGGTTCGAATCTCTGTAGTAACACATCTATTAATTAAAAAAATTTGTATAATAATATACGAGTGGTATTTTTGTTATTTTTCAAAAGAAAAGGGTAAAACGGTAATTTTGCAGCCATTTAATTGACAACTTTTGCCCTTGTGTTGGCCTATTATATATAGTAATAGATAGAAGTATTTCCTATTTTTTCAAACGGGTTAATGATCTAGTTGGTCACCGAAGTCAGCTTAATGTATCAAGTTGGTCACTGAACTGAAATTGGACTCAAACAGGTCACTAACTCGAATCAATTGTTAACTCTGTTAAATGGGTTCATTTTTTTACACGAAAATTGCTAACCTTTAACATTACAACTAAATTGGTAGCTCAGTTTGATAATGTCTAAAAAACCATGATGATGTACATTAACATTAACCCTTGTTGACATCTTGTAAAATTGAAAGAACTAATTGATATATACACTACAATCAATATGTAATACACAATAAATATGATTCATATGTTTTATTTTTGTTCGTATGTTTTATTCAATTGCTTAAACTTAGTTAAGTAACTATAGTTAAGTTAATAGACGTTAGTCACGTGAATAACAAGTTTACCATGTAGCAATTTTTGTTTAAAAAATTCAACCCATTTAATGGAGTTAACAATTAATTTGAGTTAGTGACCTGTTTGAGTTCAATTTGAGTTCAGTGACCAACTTAATACATTAAGCTGACTTTAGTGACCAATTAGATCATTAACCCTTTTTCAAACAACGCAGGGTATAAGATTTTTGGATTTCAAGTTTACGAATTATCATTATTCTCTTAGTTTGATTTGATTTAATATATTTTATTACATGTTTATTTAATACTAGCATATAACCCGTGCAAGGCACGAGTCTTAAAATTTAATGTGGACGTAAAATATTAAAATAAAAGTAAAAATTAATATGATAAATTATAAAATGAGAAACTTAAATATTAATTGGAACATAAAAAAATATAAAAAATACATATGGGGCTGAGGAAGAAAAATACGGTATTATTAATATTATTTTATAATAAAATAATATTAATAATAAGGACAAATAAAAAAACTAACATGTTTTAATTAAAAAAATTGATTGTCCGTGACCTTTTTATAAGTGTTTTAATTATATTAATTGTATTTATTAAAAAAAATGTTGACATGTTAAAATAAGTAACTTTTTTTAATAAGAACAAATAGAAAAACTAATATGTTTTAATTAAAAATATATAAATGCCCGTAATATTTTTAGATGTGTTTTAATTATATTAATTGTATTTGTTAAAAAAATATGTTGACTTGTTAAAATAGGTAAGTTTTTTTAAATAATTAAAAGTATTAAAAATAGGTTTAAAATATATAAGTAAGGTTTGTACTTGATATTTTTGGAAAAGAGAAATTTTAATGATAACAAATAAAAAAAGGTAATATATTTTAATTTAAAGGTAATTTCCCGTGATATTTTCGGAAAATAAGTAGATTTTGTTAGAAAAAAATGTTGTAACTATAAAAGGCAATCAACTAGTTACTGTTTTATATTATTTTATTATTTACTAAATAGAGTATTAAAATATGTTTTAAAATAAATAAGTAAGGATTGCACCTCATATTTTTAGAAAATAGAGATTTTAGTGATAACAAATATAAAAAATAATATGTTTTAATTTAAAGATAATTGACGTAATATTTTTGAAAAAGGAGTAGATTTTGTTATAATTTGTTTTTAATTATAAAAGGCAATCAGCTATTACTAATTTTATATTATTTTATTATTTATTAAATAGAGTATTAAAATAAGTTTTAAAATAAATAAATAAGGATTGCACCTCATATTTTTGTAAAACGAAGATTTTAGTGATAACAAATATAAAAGATAATATGTTTTAATTTAAAGATAATTGTCGTGATATTTTTGGAAAAGAAGTAGATTTTGTTAGAAACAAATATTTTAATTATAAAAGGCAATCATCTAGTTACTATTTTTATATTTTTATATTATTTATTAAATAGAATAAAGTACCGAAAACCGAAAACCAAAATTTTCAATGTTTCGGTTTTAATAATACTAGCCTATAACCCGTGCAAGGCACGGACCATCAAAAGAGATTAAAAAATTGACAAACTAAAAAAAATAATGGGAACGAAAAATATTAAATAAAGAATAAAATTTAATATGATAAATTATAAAATGAGAAACTTAAATATTAATTGGAACATAAAAAAATACAAATGGGGCTGAGGAAGATAAATGAGGTCTTATTAATATTATTTTGTTATTTATTAAAATAATCTATACTATATTTATTAATAAGAAGGACAGACAGAAAAGGTAACATGTTTTAATTAAAAAAAAATAACTATCCGTGATATTTTTAGAAGTGTTTTAATTATATAAATTATACATAGAAAAGCTAACATGTTTTGTTTAAAAAAAGTAACTACATTTTTAGAAATGTTTAAATTATATTAATTGTATTTGTTAAAAACTACGTTGGCATGTTAAAATAGTTAAGTTTTTTTAAATAATTAAAAGCATTAAAATATGTTTTAAAATAATTAAGTAAGGGTTGCACATATTTTTGGAAAAGAAAATTTTTGGTGAGAACAAATATAAAAGGTAATATGTTTTAGTTTAAAGGTAATTGTCTATGATATTTTTGGAAAAAGAGTAGATTTTTTTAGAAAAAAATGTTTTAATTATAAAATATAATAAGCTAGTTACTATTTTTATATTATTTTATTATTTATTAAATAGAATAAATGACCGAAAACCGAAAAACTAAAACTAAAACTTCTAATGTTTCGGGTTTAATAATATAGTATAGATAATATAGATTAATTATTATTATAAATATCGTAAATTTGTTTATTTTTGTCATTTCGCATAACTTTGTCACAATTATAAATATAAATATTTAATTCCTTGTCACATTACATGACAACAAAAAATTGAGTGCACTTGTTATATCCAAAAGGAAATGAGCTTTATATCAAGGATAATGTAAACCAAACCGGTCACGAGGAAAGATGCACAAAAAGCCCTTTGGATCGGGTTTTATTTGGGTTACAAAGTCCGGCCTTTTTAAAAATCGAGTCGGGTCGAGCTTTTTCAAAAATCGGGCCGGGCTTCCTCTAAAATACTAGGCTCATTTTAGGCCTTCGGACCGGGCCAGAAAAAGCAAAGTTTTACAAAAAAAAAAAAAAGAACCCCTAAAGATATACACCCCTCAACTATTAGAATCCACAATATATAATAAAAGACACTAAGATACCTAATACTAAAAAGCTATTAGTCTAATATTTTATCATTAAACATCAGTGCAACTCAAGAAATTTCTACTCATTATTTGCGTTATTGAACTTAACTTAACCGTGAGCCATATAAATCTTCTCGTACATGACCATTTCAAGAAGCACATACACTGCACTCAATAAATTTTCTAGAAAGAAGGGTTTGTCCAACATATTGTTGATTTTTCTAAGCTTATGATTCTTCACATTCTCTCCATTGCTAAGTTTAATATTCTTGAAATTTATTTAAAATATTATAATTTTTCAGATTTTATCCATAAAAAATCGGGTTTTTATTCGACTCTCTCAAAAGGCCCGGGCTTTTATCCGAGCCGAACCGGGCTTTATCCGGGCTTTTTGAAAGCCCGAGATTTTCAGGCTTCAGTCCGGGCTTGATGAAAAATAATATGCCCATTTAAGGCTCTCGGGCCAGGCCAAACCAGGCCGGACTTTTCGGGTTTTTTCCCAAATTGGATCGGGCCGGATTTCGGGGTTCATGCTTTTTGAACATCTCTAGTTAGGGAGAGGCAAGCCTCATGCATGTTTGTTTTTAGAAATGTTCCTCCAAAGACGATGTGGATAAGTTATAAAATTTTCTGGGATACGAATATGGGTTATAATAATTGTGATCTTATTTGTGTTAGATATATTGAATAAATAGCTATCTTTAAAAATTAAATTTCAAATTATTTTCGAATAAAATATTTTTAATAATTTTTTTTACGATCTTTTTCATTTGAAGTTATTATTTCAGTTGCTTTCTTTAGTTGTAATATTTTTAATTTTTTCTTATTTTCGCCCATAATATTTTTGTACGTTTATATTTTTATTATCAGTTTCAATATATAGGATTATTTGCAAAGCACTGTGAGAGGCGTTTTTGCCTCCGATCATTATATACACGAACTCTTTTCTCGACAAAATCCTATTACTAACAGTTTTATGTCCTAAAAGAATACATCTTATTATATTGCTCATTTTCTCCAATTTGTTGTCCCTCAAATCAATTTGTAAGTATATGTGATTTGAGTTTTTTGAGCACCGAAAGTTCGACATTCATTCTTCTTCTCGTTCGTGCGCGATAGAGTATGGATAGCAAATGAGTGTTTTACCGCTATGTTATTGTTATTCAAACCTTGCATGATAAGGGAAAAAAATCCTTAAAACAGACAATGTGATTACGTGACTTATCTCAAATTACGTATCGATATCCTTTTATATACTTGCACCACATAAGTAGTATATATGAGTGAAAAGCCCAATTCAACTTACTTAGTCGTGTTTGGCCGTTTCATGAAAAGGGGTTTTTACAACTTAAATATTCCATAAGTGAAAAGTGGATATCACTATACTTTTTCATCCATTTCTCCTTTATCCATTCGCTTAATTTTTGTCATAGTGTGTTCCTTTGTATTGGACATGGTATATTTGAATATTTTTTGTTTTTGTTAACATAATAAGCACAATGAGAGCTAAATTATATGTCCATTTTGTCGAAATTTCTTTTTAATTTGTGTTTTTAACTTAAAATTATATATTACTCAAACAAGTTATTCAATACGAGGGGTTTGATGACTCAATTTTAAAATTTAAACATATTATAGAAATATGGTATTATGCAATCAAAATATCTAAAAAGAGTTGGTTTCTTATTCAAAATACTTTCTTGAATGTAAATGTTGCTGGAGGAATTTCGTAACAACACGAAATCGGAGGTTGCTGGAATAGTAGAGTGATTTTGTATGTATGTGGCTGTTTTAGGGGTTTAGGGTTTATGAAAATATTGGGGGCTAGACTTGGGAGGTGTCTCGATTTGTCTCGTATATCAGATCCCTTTTGCCAAGATGCATGCGTACCAATTTATATTGGATCAAGCCCACACAGTTATGTGCAATTGTGTTTATCCCTAAGAGGCTTTAGGGATAAACTTCGTTAATGTGGGCAATTACTGATTTTATCTTGCATTATCTTGGCGTTGTGATATCTTCCTGATCTGAAGAATATCGTTTGGAGATATTTTCTGTTATTAATTGATTGAGATTGATTCTTTCCTCGTTTGAGAGAGAGGATATTATTTAATGATAAAGTAATAATTATTAATCTGGATTAATAATTAATAAAAGATAAATTTGGGATTATGCCAAAATGTGGCATAACAATAAATAAATTCTCTCTAGTTTATCATTATAAAAAAAATTATTATTTAAGTGAGAATTTTCCAAACACTTCACTTATAAGTAAAATTATCCAAACACCCGTAAAATTTATATCCATTAATTTACTTATCATTTACCACATATAAGACAAAAGTAACTTATGTTAAGATTGCTCAAACGAGGCCTATACCTACCTGCTCATTCAATTCTTTATAATATGATTTTACTACAAATTTAATTTGCTAACGACTAATTTACTTTGTGATGTTTATTCGTGGATTTTACAGACTAAGAAACTTTAAATTTCTAACAATTTGCACGTGAATTTGGGCTTTGTGAACCTTTAAAATTCTTATTTAACTAGGTATATATCTCCGGAATATAAAGCTTAAATCTTATAAACATGATACATGAATAACAATTGTGTTGGGATTTATGAATTTGCAAAAATAGGATTCTCTCAACATTTTTTAAGGTATTGTCATTTAAATTTCATCGCAACCACTTTACAAAGATGTCAAACCACCACTTTAATGCTTAGATCTTTATTCTGATAAGCTACATTTGAACATCGTTATACTAACAACTTAAAATTTTGTTTATTGATTTTGATAATACTCTATATTCAACTAGCGTAAAAGCCCGTGCGAGGCACGGGCCTGTACTTATACCGAAATAATTTCTCGCATAAATTTGTATGCATAT
This sequence comes from Heracleum sosnowskyi, assembly GCA_030848705.1. Lineage (NCBI taxonomy): Eukaryota > Viridiplantae > Streptophyta > Magnoliopsida > Apiales > Apiaceae > Heracleum > Heracleum sosnowskyi. Next base: position 81,036,816 of record CM061238.1, read on the forward strand.
AGAAATAATTTTTTAATTAAAAAGACAATAAATGATAATATTTATACTTTTTATATATTTATATGTTAATTTTTTTTTTAATATTGCATACATTTTTCTTAAATCAAATACTTCTAAATTTCACCAGACTTCATAAATTTGACTAATATCCGTAAGATAAAAGTTACATTAACAACGTGTATATCTATATAATATTGTTTTGATCTTATAATTATTTAAGTATATTTAACTCATTTATTATATATAATTGAAAGGTTAAATTTCAAAAATTCAATTTTAACTCAAATTAATTAGTTTACATATATTTTTTAAATTCATGTATTTTACTTAATTATATGATTAAATAAATTCATGGTACAAATTAATGAACCCTGAATCGACTATAATCTATAATAAATTAGAATAAGCAAAATGATTATAATTTGTATCTTGTTTTAGATAAAATAATCTCAAATCTCCTCTCATACAATTTCGAAGGCATAAAGCTCAAGTCTAACACAATGCCACAACTTTTTATTTTTGACAAAATGCAATGTCACAATTGTTCATATAACCAATATCTAATTATCAATAAATGAATCTATCATCTCTATTTCTTCGTTTCACTAATTATAATACCAGAGTCAGCTCTGTATATTTTCCTATAATAATGTATATTATATGTTAACATCTCCCCTCAAAATCACGTTACCAAAATTGAGAGTTGGTCAAAATAGAATCGTCCGCTTCAATCAACAAAATCACTCACTTCAATCAGAGTCCTCGTTGTGATCAGTTGTTCACCCCCGTCCTCGTCATCATCTCTGCATCGTTACCACCATTATCATTTTTATCACGACTCTTCTTATAATTTTCCTTTTTTGTCGTTGTTGGTTCGGGAGAATACATCAGCATCCGATTTTTTCCTATGAACTTTCGCAAGATTTCCTTTTCTCATACCCACAAACTTTTGTAGTATTTTTTTTCTCGCACCCACGAACTCTCCCTTGATACTTCTTCACGAACTCTCGTATAATTTTTTTTTCACCCACATTAATATTAAACCTTTAGTAATATGAATTACAATAATTAGTATAATTAAACAATTATATATATAAATAATATTAAATTGATTCTGACTAATCATTCTTATTATCCCAATTATTTAATTAATTTATGAACGGTGCCTACACCGATTACTCCAATAAGGGGTGTTCATGGTTTACCAACCCGATCAAACCGTACCAACCCGACCCTCCTTTACATTAACCAAGCCGATAACAAAAACTCGGTACCTAATTGGGTTTAAGAAATTTCAAATCAATTTAAATGGATTGGGTATGAGTTTTTCATTTTATTGGCAAACTCAATCCGATTTAAGTTACAAATTTTGTTCGGTAATTTAAATTTATAATTACACATTATATACAAACATACATTATATAATATAATATATCATCCTTTCATCTAAATTGCATGTTTACATTTTGTGCGTATGGGATTAGTTTATGTGTTATGAAAAATATTAACCTTTTATATGTCCGATAGTTAGATATATGTATTGATTTTATAAATAGAATTCAGATCCTTTTTAACTAAATTCTAATTTATTTCAATAATTTAATGTATACATAGAGATAAATGTCAATAAACAAATTTTTTCGATCAAGACTGAATTACATTCATGTATAACATATAATTTTGTCTTACAATTTTAATTTGTATGTTCATCATTCATAATGACAAAGAGAGTGTGAAGATTTAATTTTTTATGTTCATCATTTATAATGAAAAAGAGAGTGTAGAGTGTATTCAATCAACCGAAATTTAAACTATATTATTAAAGACGAAGCATTAAAAGTTTGGTTAGTACGATACCTGTTTCTTTTTGTAATTCGTGTTTTTACTTAATTTTCCTTACTTATATATAGAAAAATCATTAAATAATAATATCACTTATTTATAAACATGTTACATTTTCTATTTTTCTTTACTAAAACCTCTCCTTTTTTGAAAATATAACGGGTAAGCCCTTACTTATTTATTTTAAAATCTATTTTAATACTTTTAATTATTTAATTTTTTTTACCTATTTTAACATGCCTACTTATTTTTTTTCAACAAATGTAATTAATAAATTATTAAATCTTAAATAATAAAAAAACAACTATTAAAAACAATTTGTGACTTTTTCTATTTTTTCTAACAAAATACGGACCATTTTCCAAAAATATCACGACCAATTACTTTTTTCAAGTAAAACATGTTACAATTTTATTTTATTTTTACTAAAATCTCTTCTTTTCCGAAAATATCACGGGCAAACCTTTACTTATTTATTTTAAAACCTATTTTAATACTTTTAATTAGTTAAAACAAAGTTTACCTATTTTGACATGTCTACTTATTTTTTTTAACAAGTGTAATTAATAAATTATTAAAAACTTAAATAATAAAAAAACAATTATTAAAAACAATCCGTGCATCGCACGAGTTTTAAGCTACTGATTATGTAATATCCTATTTTTTAAAATCTCACCCCGAGTTTTGAATGCGGCAGAGGGGGTGCGAAAGGTGATAAAAGTGGAAGAAATTGATGAGAAAATGGGTATGTTAGTGAAAGCGCGGGATATACTAAGAGTCTAATATTAATAAAAAAAATGTCATGTAATTTTAGAAAATGTTAACAAATGAAGTGTATTTTCTGAAAAGAAAATTGCTTAGAAATGGATGTGATGAATAACGTATATAAATTTGATTATTGTATAATTTAATAATTATTTCAATACTTATTTTCTAAATTTGAAATTATTGAAATAACAATTAATGAAATACTTACATATATTATATTCCTTATATTGGATCAAATTTTAATATTATATTTTATGTAGTAATTACCTAATTCAAATGAAGTAAATACGAGATATACTGCGATATACAAATATGAACTATAAACATCATAGTTAATATATATTATAGTGAAAACATACAAGTGTAATAAATTTTTGATTGAATGTAGAGATATATAAAACTACCAAAATTAAAAAAAATAAGTAATATAAAAAATATAAATCAACATTTTTTTACTCAAAAGTGAAAGTGAAGAAGAAAATACGATAAATGAAAATGACGTGAACTATCTAATATGATTTTTAAAGTAAACATAAAAAGTAATATAACATAGTTGTTACTCGTTTATGACATCAACCTCTATGAAATAGGTGGATTGATTTAGGCATGTCAACAGGTCAGATTCGGATTGGATTACCCTAAATCAATATCCGAATCCGTTAAAAATTTTCGGGATCGGATCGGATCACGAGTCGGATATTTTTTAGGCCGATCCATACCCGATCCGTTCGGATTTCGGGTTATCGGATCGGAGGTCCGACCCGTTTAATATATTAAAAAAAAATTGTTCATTTTTTTAATTCAAAAAATAATATTTTTAAATTGTTTTTAAGAAATTAAATTAAATTATGACATATACATTGACAAATTCAAATTTCAAAATAATATTATTTATATAAAATATAAAATATTATATATGTTTTACATATAATTAATATATTATATATATATATATTATATTAATATATAAAATAAATATAATATATTCGGATCGGATCCTTATCGGATTGGATCATACTAAATCTATATCCGCTCGTTATCGGATCGGACCTTTATCGGATCGGATCATTAACGGATCAGATTTTTTTTGACAAGATCCATACCCGTTAATTTAGCTACGGATCGGATCGGATCGGGTCGGATCTCCGATCCATTGACATGCCTAGACTGATTATCTTTACTGACAAATATTTATATATTTTTGTACAATAATACATAGGCTAGGTGACACTTTTATTATTTTTCAAAAAGTAGGATTAAAGTTAAAAAAAAAAAAGGATAATAAGAGATGACATGATTTATCTAGTAAGAATTTTATAATAAACACAAAAATCAATGTAGCACAATGGTTATAACATGGACTTCGAAAGACGAAGGATAGTAGTTTGATTCCTAGTGAACATATATTCCTTCATTTAGTGGCTCTTTTTTCCCATAGTTCTCTTTTAATATATAGATAGAAGGAGACATGAATCAACAATTTGTTTACTCAAAAGGTATAGATTAAAAGTAAAATAAAATTAGAAGAGAACTTGAGGTTGATTTAATAAGATTTTAAAAGTAAACTCAAAAAATTATTGTAGCACAATGGTTATGTTATTATATTTGAAAGTGGGAGATAGAAGTTCAATTCATGTAGACAACTTAAATTCTTCTAATTTTTGCATAAACTATAGAGATGTGACATTTTTGTGAATTTTCAATAAACATGGGTAAAATAGTAATTTCACAGCCATTTAATTGGTATATTTTGCCATTGGTTGACTTTTAATATATAGAAGTAGATTATTAATTTTTGTTAGACTTGGACAATAATGATTACATTCATTAGATTGAAAAATTAACAAGAAAGCTCGTATCCCATAATATATATATAAATTATAAAATTAAAGAAAGATCCATCAAAAAGTAGATCACGTAAATATGTCAAACTTTAATCGAATTTACTTAAATCCACAACTATGTATATTTAATTTTAATGAATTGGGTTTTAATGGAATTTTTGATAGCAAAATACATATTCGATTCTTTAAGATTTCAGATTATCATATCGGAATCATTATATATATATGAGTAAGGTTCTAGAGAGAACCATTATATCAAGAGAACCGAGAGAACCCTTCTAAGACCGTTGATATACTATAATATAATTAATGAATCTTAATAAAACACTTAAAAGAATCTTAATTATCAATTAAATTTATTATAAATAAATTTATGTTGAAATATATTATAAAACACTTTATAGAATACTTAAGAGAATCCTAATTTTAATACAATTATTAAAACACTTAAAAGAATCTTATAAAATTAGTAAAACACTTAAAAGAATCTTAAAATACTAATAAAAGTATAATAGAAATTTTTTAAAACATATCAGCCGTTGGATGGTGCGGTAAATCAAGGGTGATTGGTTAGTTCTCTCGGTTCTCTCAAAAAGATAGGTTCTCTCTGGATCTTTCCCCTATATATATATATGAGGATACACAGGAACTTAGGTGACGCCTCTAATAACGTATCAATCTATTTTTCTAATTTTCTAGAATTTTGGAATTTTAAATACTAATAAATCAACAAAATATTATTTAATAACATATTAGAAGTATAATAGGAGTTCGAATTTATAGAGTATAATAGCTCGAATTTATAGAAAAGACATATAAATAATGAGTTCGAATTTATGTTATTCCCAGACAATGAATCAAGATTGTAGAAGGGGGGGTTGAATACAATCTTTAAAATTTCTTTAGTTCTTGACAGTAGAAATATGAAAGTAAAATTAAGAACAGAAAAACAAACAAGATGAATTGCACTAGAATTAAAAATTCAGGTGGATTGTTTTGTCCACCTAAGAGATTTTTATTTGAAGAAATATTTGTGATGTTTATGAATAAACACAGCTGCATACACACTATTCTAGCTTCAGCAATTTACAAAGGATATTGCCTTTAGCTTTCTAAATTGTCTATCTGATTTCTTACTCTAGAATAATGCTTCACTTGGTTATATATATCCCAAGTCTACAAGATATTTCAAACAGACAATAATACAAAAAATAAATCTGTTCAAGATCATTGTTTCTCCATTCTGAGTAGTGGTCCATGTTAGGCTCAAGGCATGTCTGAATACCACTATTAACAAGCCTACTCATTGTGACTATGTCACTCTACATGACCTGGTGAATTCTTTCACTGGGATATAGTATAGGTCTCCATTGTACTTGTCTTGTTTCCATGTACTTAGCTTTATTCTGTATGCTCAAAGTTATAATGAGCTTAGTAAGTTTCTTGCACCTAGAATGTACATAGGCCATGGAATAATTATCCTGGAAGAAGTTCAATTTGTTCATGCAGCAGGATTGGAGTGAATAAGGCCTTGAAGAAATAAGTTGCAGAAATTTATCTAAGTCCATATACCGTGAAGTCAAAATAAAGCTATGTCGTGAAGTCCTCAAAATCCATGTCGTGAAGTACTGAGATCGCATAGTCCTAAATGAACTATGTCGTGAAGTCTTCAAGGCTCATATCGTGAAGTGTTGATACAGCAAAGTCAAAATGTACTAGATCGTGAAGTCCTCAAAAAGCCTAGATCATGAAGTCCTAAAAAAGGGCTATGTCGCGAAGTCCCCAAAAAGGCTAGATCGCGAAGTCCTCAAAAAGGCTATGTCGCGAAGTCCCCAAAAAGGCTAGATCGCGAAGTCCTCAAAAAGGCTATGTCGCGAAGTCTTCAAAGGCTATGTCGCGAAGTCTTCAAAGGATATATCGTGAAGTCATGAACATACTGGAGTTCACGATATCAACACTTAGACGTTTACAACAAGACAAATGAAGGTACAAACCCAAAACTCAAAGGAGACAAATATTGAAGCATCTGTTACGGTAAGGTGGTCCAAAGACAGATGGCAAATCTACAGCAAAACTTGGAGAGAAAGATCAGAGACACGCAACTACAGAAACGGGAAAGACTACAGAAAGCAAGTGGTCCTTCCTGACACAGTTAACTTCTTATGGCAGGACAAGTTGGACTTACAGTTAGGGGTAATTGTGTAAATAGGTGTGTGCACCAGTTTGTATAGGTTATATATATCATGCACACCCTATTGTTAGCTGTAAGAGAGGAACACATAGATATATTCAAGCACTCTTTTCTCTGTAAGAAAAACAAGAAAACACTGTTCTTGTTTAGAAGCCATAATTTCACTTGTGAAATTTTGGAAGCTGTAGTATTTAATTTACTTAATACAAAGTAGATTAAAGTGATTGTGTGTGTTCTGTTTATTTTAATTCCGCATCTTCATACAACACAATCTCTCACAGCTTATTAGTTTTCAAGAAAACGAAAAATATCAAAACTATCCATTCAACCCCCCTCTGTCTAGTTTCTTAGTGATATTCATACTTTTCTGTGAACTAAATGAGTATTTTACTGCATATTTTTCAAATCATACTTTTCTGTGAAGTTATGAGCTCTTAAGACATCTCTACATAGGTGATTTTGAGAGTTCTCGACTTAGTTCAAATAAAACAGACTTATATCGCAAACTGTTAAAATTGTGAGACTTCGCGATATAGTTCATTTCTTGAGTTTACGATATAGTTCATTTTCCGACTTCGCGACCTAGAATAACTATATCGACAAGTCCCCATATTTAGCAGAGTTTTGATTTAAATTAATTTTACTTCAAAATTTTGATATAAGTCTGACAAATTGCTTGGAATTCCAAAAAGAGAGTTTTAGACAAGGTATTTATACTATATCGCAAAGTCTCCCCATACTTTCTACCTTTAAGACTTTGCGACATAGTTCATTTCTGGACTCTGCGATATACTTTGCAAGACTACGCGATATAGGCTATTTTGAGACTTCACGACATCAAAATAGCCTGTACAAATTCATAACTCCATATCGCAGTGTCTCTATCATATAAATACTTTTTGCTAACCGTTCACAACTTTTCATCTTGTCTATTACTATCAATTCTCAAACCTAAATTCCAATTCTCTTCTCTCTTCTTCACTCTCAATTTCAAATGGCACCCAAATCTCAAACAGCTTCTTCTTCAAATCCTTTAATCATACCCAAAGAGACCAACTGTTATTCCCAAATGACCTAACAGAATTGTAGAAGGGGGGGGGGGGGGTTGAATACAATTCTTGATATTTTCTTGAAACTAAACACTTTATGAAATTAAACTGAACTGAATAAATAAAAACACAAGATATAAATAATTCAGTTGGATTGTTTGATGATCCAACTGAAGTGTTTTTATTGCGGAAATAATCTGTGATACAAATGTTCACAGCTGCTCAGTTACAATGTTGTAGAGAAGAAATGCTCTCAAAAATAGCTAATACAATCTATTTGTTTTTCTTCTCACTTTCTAAAGTGACTGCTACACTTGGTTATAAATCCCAAGTTTACAATTCTACATTTGGTTAAACTAAAGAATAATAGAAGTAACCATCAGTAGCTTGCTTTTCATTCCTTTTGTCCAATGGTCCTTGGAGATCTTTGCTTTTGTCTTCATGCTCATTATAATCATTCCCAAGAGCCTTATTGGAAATTGGAATGTTTCCTTATTTCCAGTAACCACTTTGATGGTTTCCAATGCAAAGTACACTTCCATATCTCCTTTTAGATCTGTTCAGTAAACTGTCACTATCACTTTGTCAACTGTTCAAAAAGCAACATTGATTCGTTGATAGCAAGGAGATGTGTTTCGTTGATAGCTTCATTCTTCATTCCGTTGATGGTGTTTCCCTCGTTTCGTTGATGGGTAAACTCCATACCGTTGACAGAGTAATCTTCATACCGTTGACATGTCTTCACTTAGGCAGAATTACAAGGCATAACATATTTACAATTAACCAACCTATTTTGCCTATCTAGTACATAGTCAACATGACTTAGAAAACCTATCTAAAACATATAATAGAATGCCTATCATACTGTGAAGTATTGTACAATGCAATTGCTACAACACTCATTTCGTTGATGAGCTTCCTGTCAACGAAACACTGCTAAGCATGCTATTTCGTTGACAGCTACAAAATTGACTTTACACAAATTCTACTAAGTGTTTTATGCTTATCATCAAGAACAACATATTCCTAACAATCTCCCCCAATTTATGACTGATAGAATAACAGCCATAAATCAAGAGACTTGATGATAACAAAAACACTCAGATACATCATAAATTACAAAAGTAGAAAATGTATTAAGCTTCAAAACTTTATAGACAAAATATAAGACTTACAAGACTAATGCCCACAAGTGCTCCTCTAGTCTGAGCAAATGTTTCATCTGTGACTTCTTTGTGGCATAGTCTTCTTCCCTCTCTTGGAGTTGTTTTCCTCAATCTGGACCTGTAGTCTTCTGTAGAAGATTTTCTCCTCTTCATCTTGATCACCAAGCTTGGATTGCATCAGCTTTAGAGTTTGATTAGATGCCTTCTCCAGCTGGTCTTCCATTCTGAAGAATCTTCTGCAATTGTCCTTGTCCTTAAACTCCATCATCCAATAAGGTTGAAGATGGATTTTCTTTCCTGTTGAGGGAACTCTAAGTATCCTTGGAAGAGCCTCAGGCTTGTTCCAGCTAGCCTTTAACTGACAGATTTTGGAGACCACCTCAGACTTGGCTGTTTTGGTGAAACCGAAGTCCTTTTTCAAGCATCTAAACACTGAGAGTAGTGTTTGATAGTCTTCTCCTAAAATTCTGTAGAGAGGCCACACTTGTTCTCTACCACCCTTGAATGTGAACACTAGTCTTTCAGGCAACTTTTGAGAAGCTGCAATTCCCCTTACTTCCACCAGGTTGTCTAAGTCAAGATGTAGACTGGATTCTTCCCTGATGTCAGCAATGTACATGCAGTCCTCTGGGTTTGAAGGGGGTTTTTGAGATTGTGGCTTTCTCACAAAAACAGGCTTTGCTTTGACAGGCCTCTTCTTTGTCTTCATTGGTTGGTCCTTTTCTAACAGGAACTTTGGAAAGTATGCCTCATCAAAATCAATTGGTTCCTCTTTTGGCATGATTGGTTGATCATGAAAATTGACAGGATGTGCAGGATCACAGGCCAACTTTCCCTCAAAAACTGGATTAGCAATTGTTGGAGGTGCAATAGGTATAGAAGAGTCTGATGCAGTACTCTGAGAATCAGCACTCTCAAAGTCTATGTTTCTCCTAGCTCTCTCTTTGGGTTGCCTTGTGCTCTTCTTTGAACTCCTTTCCTCTCTAGTGCTTTCCTCTTGCTTCCTTTCTTCTTCATCTAGAGCTTGAGCTACTGCAAGAGCTTGCATAGCTGCTCTTTCTGATTCCTCAGCCTTGGCTTCAACAAAGTTTGGATGACCAGCCCAAACACAGATTTGTTGTCCATTCCTGTAGACAATTGCCCTTTGCTTCCTTATCTCATAATCATTACTTTCCTTGCTTTTTGTGATGAGTAGACCAAGAAGCTTGTGCTCATCTGGATAAGGTGCAGGATAGAAAGTCCTTGCTATGTTTTTGCCCTTTGGTTTAGCAGGGGACTTGGGAGATAGGCTTCTTTGAATTGTAGCTTGTTCCACATCCCTAATGCATGAAGTTTGTCCTTTTTCCTTCCTTGGTCCTTGAGTGACTCCATGTAGAAGGGGCTCTTGGTGATAGAAAGAATTTGTCTGTGGCTCCCATTCCGTTGATGCTAGTGCCATGGCATTCGTTGATGGCTGTTCCGTTGATGGATTTGAGTCCTTATCTTCAGTAATCTTCTTGAACTTTGCTTCTATGTTGGACCAATGTTCTTTGATTTGTTCTGCAAGTCTCATCCTCATAGAAGCTTCTTGTATAAGGTCAATACCATCCTTTTGCTGCTTGCCAAGCTCCCCCATTGCTAATGGCTCCTTTGGTAGGGAAATGGCTGGGACCATAACCTTGGTAATCTGAATGTCTAGCTCCTTAGATTTCTCCCCCTTTTTGTTATCATCAAAAGAGATGGCTGGGAGTCCTTGAGCTGCCACTAGCTGGGCCAATAGTTGAGTTTGTTTCTCCTGTTCCTTTTGCATCTGTGATAGAGTGGCTTCCACCTTGTCCACTCTAGAAGAGAGAGTCTTCAAGGAGGAATCCACTTCAGGTTCTTTAGAGAAAAACCTGTTCATCCTGGACACAGTGAGAAGAGGAAGCTTTTCATCTAGCCTCCTATCATTAGCTGCCCTAAGGTTGCTGATTGAATCCTTGATCTCTGTAGCCTCAATCCTTGTCTGCAACATTTGTAGCCTTTGAATTTCCAGAGAATCCATTATGGCTTTGTAGAATTTCTTGTCCCTTGCTCCTGCAGACTCATGAGCTAGATATGCTTCTTTGTACTGCCTTGTGATAGCAGCATCCAAATTGCTTCTACCATGCATATCTTGAGAAAGCCAGTTTGGTGTAGGAGGCACCACAGAAGTCCCAGTCTGTGCAGTAGTGGCCACCTGTAGAGTGTCACCAAAGCTATCCTCATTATCAGAAAAATCAAAGTCTCCACTTGCTTCAGCTCCTGGAGGTAGATTGGTCAAGGCATCCTTTGCTCTTTGCATTGATGCAGTTGTGTGAATTAGTTGTAGTGACCTCTCTGCCTCCACATTGCCCTGTTGAGCCAAAATTTGATAGGCTGACACAGGATGAGTAAAGGTCTCAGGATCCAGGGAAATACTATCCAGAGTTTGCTGATAAACCTCTTGGAAAGTAAGTTCCCTTTCTCCCTCACTGACCTCCATTAACTCATTAGCAATGGCTGCTTCCATCCTTATTTCTCCTGTAGTCCCTTCTCTCTCTCCACTCTGTTCTTGCATCATGGGCTCCCCATGGCTCACACCTCTCACACCCTCACCTTCACCTTCTAAGGTGGAACTCTCAATCTCTCCTTTTGCCTGGCTGGAAGAAATAGCCAGCCTCTCACTCACATTCTCTCCTTTTGCCTGGCTGCAAGCCAGCCTCTCAGTTTCACTCCCTCTCAGTCCTAGAAGTGTCTCAACTACCACTAGATCATCTGCACTAGTTGTGGGAACAACTTGATTTTCAATTAAAGGTGCAGAGTGAACTATCAACGGAATGGTAGTTTGAACTGTCAACGGTATGGATACCGTTGATGGAGAAACACTTGTCAACGAAATAGACTGTTTCGTTGATGAAGTCAAGAAAGCACTTTGAGAATGAGAAATTATAGTAGAGTCTGTGGTGATTGATTTTAGAGATTGGTCCACAGATCCCCTTGCAATTTCAGGAAAAATTGGTTGATGGCCCAACAAATCACTTAGCAAGTGATGGCCACCAGCTTCAGAGTGGGGCTTCTCCAAGATTAGAGTTGGAGAATCAGGAATAGATGTATGGATCATGTCCACATCCAAAGATTGAGTTGGTGAATTTGATGGAGATAATTCAAGATTGATGTTTAGAGAAGAGGACTGTAACCCCAGAGAAATGATAGGGGTTACATCAAACTGAATTTGAGAAACTGGAAGTGTTGCTTCCAGTGTGTGTGCACCCTGTGTACCCTTGGACTTTTGCTTCACTCTCCTTTGGTATTGGGAAAATGTAGACTTTGGGCTTGAAGTGTCCCTTACCCTTTTGGACTGTACTCTAGGAGGAGAGCTTGTTTCAATAATCACATCCTTTTGGGAGGATGCAATTAGACTTGTGTTTAAATCCATGTTACTCATTGTGCCTTGTTGGGAAGACACAATGGGGCTTGGCTGGTACACACTAACCTGTCCTTCCTTATCCTTGGGGTTTCTTTGATGTTCACCCCTTCCCTCACCTCTCACAACTCCAGACTCACTCCCCTTAGGTTGTGTGGTAGTTTTTACAACAGGTGCCTTTTGAGAAGCACCTGAGGTTGGCTTGGAGGATTTCTTTGTTTTTGGTTTTGTTGCTAGGGTAGGAGCCTGTTGGGTCACAGCTACAGACTCCATAGCAACATTGGAAGGTAAAACAGTAGAGGTGTTAGCTACACTAACAGGGATAGTAGTAGTTACCTCAATGATTGGCAGATACACCACTGGAACATCACCATTGTGGTTCAGCCTCAGTATGTCTGTCAATACTCTCTTTTCTTGCACAAAGCACTCGAACCTGGCATTAGGGTTAGAGATAACTAATGGTGCTGGACTAACATGGTTAGCCAACATCATCAGAAACCTAGCATAATAGATATTTTTCTTCCTATTTGCTTTGTCACCCAACTTAGCACCAATTTCATACATAAGTTGGGTGCTAAAGTTGTGATATCTATCATTTAGAAGCATGGTTAGGAGAATTAACATAGAGTTAGTTAATGCATCAAAATTACTAATCTTTCCAGAAAAGACCTTAATGAATGCATCAGCTAAATAACTGTATTCCCTAACCAAACCTCTCCTAATTATTCTACCCAGATTATCAGTAGGCAAAGAGTAGTTTATAGAATTTAACATGGTAGTTATTTCAGTGTTAGTAGGCAAAGCATCACAGTTATTATCAGGAATATGTAAACATGCTTGCAAAACATCAGAATTAACTATGTACTCATTACCTTGAAGAGTGAATTTTAGTGTGCAGTGTGTTCCACTATACTCACATGAGGTCCAAATTTCCTCGATTATCTCATTGTAGAGTGGTGTAGAGTGAAACATTGCATAGCTCAACTTGCAATTCTTCATGAAATCCATCATTTTGAAGAACAGTCTGTTCGGGTTTTCCTTGACAACAAAAGGGATGGAGTTGTTCTTCTCATAGATGAACCCTCCAGCAGACATAAGCTTGACTATAGGTGCCATTGTTGATTAAAGGAAAGCTTCGAACTGAATTGCTTGTTAGAGAGAAGAAGAGAGAAAAAGCCTTTGGAATTTTTGAGAACAGGTAAAAAGAAATAATGAAAATAAAATTTCTTAAATACTCCCCCAAAAATTCTCAGAAAATGAATCCAATAATAAATGTAAATTACTGGATTGGCTTAAAAATATAACCGTTACTCTTAAAGTATTACCATGATTTATACTTACAGGGGTGTATGCATAGATCGTGGTAAAAGACGTGTCAATTTTTTTAACGGTTCAGATTAAAAGCGCTTTATATCAACGAATCAGAATTGAGCGTTTAAGGTCCTGTCTATTTCGTTGATAAAACTGCGTTTCGTTGATACAAAAGAACTATCAACGAAACACCCAGAAAAAGTGCTAAGACTGTCAACGAAATGGTGCATTCCGTTGGCATAGTAATTTTGACTTAGACAAAATTTTACCTTTTCCTGAGAAAATTCATTCACAGAAAAACATAGCAAATTTCTGGCTGCATTTTAACTTGCAAATATCTCAAAAATAATTAAGAGAAATTTAGCATACCTAGCTCACTTACTAATCTTGAGAATGTTGATTCATCAAGTGGCTTGGTAAAGATGTCTGCAAGTTGTTGTTCACTTGGAACAAAATGTAACTCCACAGTACCATTCATAACATGTTCTCTAATGAAATGGTACTTGATGTCAATGTGCTTGGTCCTTGAATGCTGCACTGGATTCTCAGTAATGGCAATGGCACTAGTGTTGTCACAGAAAATAGGAATTTTCTCAACTCTTAATCCATAATCAAGTAGTTGGTTTTTCATCCATAAAATCTGTGCACAACAACTTCCAGCTGCAATATACTCAGCCTCAGCTGTGGAGGTAGAAACTGAGTTTTGTTTCTTGCTGAACCATGACACAAGCTTGTTTCCTAGGAATTGACAGGTTCCAGTTGTACTTTTCCTGTCAATTTTACATCCTGCAAAATCTGCATCTGAATAACCAATTAGTTCAAAACCAGATTCTCTAGGATACCAAATGCCAAGGTTTGGTGTTCCTTTGAGATATCTGAAAATTCTTTTAATAGCAACTAAATGGGATTCTCTTGGATCAGCCTGAAATCTAGCACATAGACATGTAGCAAACATAATATCAGGTCTACTAGCTGTTAAATATAAAAGTGAGCCTACCATGCCTCTGTAACTTGAAATGTCCACAGATTTTTCCTTAGTATTCAATTCAAGTTTGGTGGCAGTAGGCATGGGAGTTTTGGCAGGAGAGCATTCCATTAGGTTAAACTTCTTTAATAAATCATGAATGTATTTTGTTTGACTAATGAAAATGCCTTCATTAACTTGCTTTACTTGAAGACCAAGAAAGTAAGTTAATTCTCCCATCATGCTCATTTCATACTTACTTTGCATAAGCTTGGCAAACTTTTGACAAAGTTTCACATCTGTAGACCCAAAGATTATATCATCTACATAAATTTGAACAAGTAAAGTAGAGCCATTTACAACCCTGTGAAAAAGAGTTTTATCTACAGTACCTCTAGTGAAATGATTCTCAAGGAGGAACTGTGAGAGAGTGTCATACCAGGCTCTAGGTGCTTGTTTCAAACCATAGAGTGCTTTGAGAAGGAAGTACACATAGTCTGGAAAATCATCATCTTCAAAACCAGGAGGTTGACTTACATACACCTCCTCTTCCAATTCCCCATTCAGAAAAGCACTCTTCACATCCATTTGATAGACCTTGAAATTGGCATGGGCTGCATAGGCTAGGAAAATCCTTATTGCTTCTAGTCTTGCAACAGGAGCAAAGGTTTCATCAAAATCAATTCCTTCTTCCTGTGAATAGCCTTTTGCAACCAATCTAGCTTTGTTCCTTGTGACTATGCCATTTTCATCCATCTTGTTTCTGAACACCCACTTTGTGCCTATAACACTCCTGTCATTAGGCCTGGGCACCAGCTTCCAAACATTGTTTCTCTCAAATTGGTTTAGCTCTTCTTGCATGGCTAAAACCCAATCTGGATCTAGAAGTGCATCCTCAACTTTCTTTGGCTCATCTTGAGACAGAAAGCTACTATATAGACATTCTTCTTGAGTTGCTCTTCTAGTTTGGACTTTTGAAGAGACATCACCTATAATAAGTTCAAAGGGATGATCTTTAGTCCATTTCCTTGAGGGAGGTAGATTTGCTCTTGAAGAGGTAGCTTCATGATCATGATTGCCTTGATTGGATATTTGTCCTTGAGAAACTCCCCCTGAGTTTGTTGTCCCTAAGTGATCACTTCTAGAAGTATTCCTATGACTATCAACGGTATGACCGTTTTGGCTGTCAACGAAACGCTCATTCTGACTGTCAACGAATCCACCATCATGACTGTCAACGAAATGACCATTTGGTCTGCTAGCTGCTATCCTTTTTAACCTTAATGCAGCAATTTCATCTTCACTGCTGCTTTCATCTGTGCTAGATACAACAACTTTAGGCTGTTTCTCAGTAGCCTTATCATGATTCACTTGATCTCCTTCCTTATTTTCAAAAGAAAGACTTTCATGGAAACCTTCATCACAGAGACCTTGGATTTTGAGATCATCAAAAACAACATGTACAGATTCCATAACAATGTTGATTCTGAGATTATAGACCCTGTAAGCTTTCCCTACTGCATATCCCACAAATATTGCTTCATCTGCCTTTGCTTCAAATTTCCCCAAATGCTCAGCTTGATTTCTCAGAACAAAGCACTTGCATCCAAAGACATGAAGAAAATCCAATAGTGGCTTCTTTCTTTTGAGTAACTGATAAGGGGTCATTCCTTTGGCCTGATTAATCAAAGAAATATTTTGAGTAAAGCAAGCTGTGTTAACTGCCTCAGCCCAAAAATATGTAGGTAACTTTGATTCATCTAGCATTGTCCTGGCAGCTTCAATAAGTGTTCTGTTTTTCCTTTCAACTACACCATTTTGCTGTGGTGTTCTTGCTGCTGAAAACTCATGCAAAATACCATTTTCTTCACAGAACACCTTCATGCTTGAATTCTTGAATTCTGTCCCATTGTCACTCCTAATCCTTCTTACTTTGAAATCAGGATGATTGCTTACCATCTTGATGTGATTGATAATGATTTCACTTGCCTCATCTTTAGAGTGCAAAAAGAAAGTCCATGTAAATCTAGAAAAATCATCAACAATCACAAGACAGTATTTCTTCTTTGAGATGGACATAACATTTACAGGGCCAAATAGGTCCATATGAAGCAATTCAAGCTGCTGGACAATTGATGACTCTGTCTTGCTTTTGAATGATGCCTTCTTCTGTTTTCCCTTTTGACAGGCATCACACAAACCATCCTTGGAGAACTCCACCTGTGGAATTCCTCTAGCAAGATCTTTCCTCACCAAATCATTCATAACTTTGAAATTCAGATGGGATAACTTCTTGTGCCATAACCAACTTTCATCCTTGCTTGCCTTGCTGAAAAGACAAGTGATGGTGTCTGAACTTGTGCTACTAAAGTCAGCAATGTACACATTCCCCCTTCTGAATCCAGTCATTACCACATTGTTGTTTCCTCCTTTAGAAACAACACAGGCTTCTCTAGAAAAAGTAACTAAAAATCCTTTGTCACAAAGTTGGCTGATACTAAGCAAGTTGTGCTTAAGACCATCCACCAATGCAACCTCATCTATGATGACATTCTCTTTTGAAATCAAGCCATATCCCTTTGTGTAGCCTTTGCTGTCATCTCCAAAAGCAATACAAGGGCCAGCTCTTTCCTGAAACTCTGTGAGCAGGGTAGAATCACCAGTCATGTGTCTTGAACAACCACTATCCAAGTACCAAAGATTCCTTTTGTCTCCCTGCACACAATAAAACCAAATCAAGTCGATTTTGGTACCCAAGTTTCCTTGGGTCCTGTCTTGTTAGCCTTTGCATTCCCTTTTGTACCATTTTTCACTTTGGGCTCAGATTGATTCAAATAAATCTTTACCCTTGGTGTTGATTTCTGAGGGTTGCTCATATTTTCATTCATAGCATGCATAGTTGGAGGAACAATCATGTTATTCATGTTCCATGGCATTTGTGGCATGTTAAACATATTCATGTAAGGATTAGACACAAATGGCATGCTAGCATATGGATTCTGAAATTGTGCATATGGAGCAAACATGTTAGACATAACAGGCATTGTAGGCATGGAACTGTTCATTGCAGGCTTGGGCATTCTCACATTAGGAGTTTTCTTAATAGATTTGCAGTTAGTAGACAAATGACTAACACTTCCACAATTAACACATGTCTTTCTAGGAGCATATTTATCAGGTGTGTAATTGTTGTGTTTGTTAATTCCTACTTTGCCATTCCTGTTATTCTTTTTATTTCCCTTAGCCTCATTATGAACTTTCTCTACCTTGTCTTTCAATTGCTTGTTAGACAAGTGACCTACATTAGCTCTCTCAACAGGCTTCTCAATTTTCTTTAAAATACTAGACTCACCTTGAACAAAGTTCTTGGTGACAGGACCATACTTGTCATTAAGTCTAGTGAGTTTATCTTTTCTTTTGTCTGTCAACGAAACAGCCTGATCGGTTGATGGTTCATGTGTCAACGAAACATTGCATTCCGTTGACATATCAACCTTCAACAAATGATCATTGTTGTTTGTTGACTCTGTTCCTGATTCTAAGGTTTCACCAACATACCCTAGCTTCTCTTTGTTCCTTTCCCATGATTGCTCACAGAAGGATTCCACGCCTTGAACATTAATTATGTTGGTAGCAACATTCCTGGCATCCTTCCATTTTGCAATCACACTTTGTTCTATCTCAAGTTGTGTTCTAAGAATTTCTTCCCTTTGTAACACGTTCTCAAGTTCCTTCTTAGCATCCCTACTAACACATCTCATTTTCTCAAATTCAATGAGCTGTGCTTCTAACATTGCATTCCTATCACTTAAGAGCAGATTGGTCTCTTTTATTCTTGAATTCTCTTTAGTAAGTGATTTAAGAGTAACACGCAAATTATATAATACAGTAGACATTTCATTTACTGCATTGTCGCATTCCTCTTTAGAAAGCTCAGAAAGATTAGTAATTGTTACCTGGTTGCTTGAGGAACTTGCTTCCTGCTCATGATTGTCAGCCATAAGAGCCAAGTTGACATACTCAACATCATCATCAGAATCTTCACCATTACCAGCCCAATCATACTCCTGAGACATGAAAGCCTTTTCTTTTTGTTTGAGAAGTTCAAAGTATTTCTTTTTATAATCAACAGGCTCAAATTTCCTGTTGCCCTTCTCAACCTTGGGCTTTCTGCAGTCTCCAGCAAAGTGACCAAGCATTCCACAATTGAAACATTTTGACTTAGACTTTTCAATCCAGTTTGTTTTGCTAGGTTGAAAGTCTCTTCTTGGTGGCCTTGCTTCTGAGTTTCTTTTGAACTTGAACTTAGAGAATTTTCTAGACAGAAAAGCAATGTGTTCATCAATCTCATCTAAGTCCTCCAAGTTGGCTGGTTCTGATTCTTCTTCTTCTGTCATCTTGTCTTTACCCTTGCTAACATCACTCCTACAACTAGATCGACTAGTTGTGGCCTTTGCAGCTTCTTTATTGTCATCTTCAAGTTGGTTCACTGATGCAATCAATGCAATAGATCCACCCTTCTTCTGTACCTTTTCAATTTCTTCATCTTGCTCCATTTCCAGCTCATAAGTCTTCAAGGTTCCATACAGCCTTTCAAGAGTGTAGTCCTTGTACTCTTGAGTGTTTCTGAGAGAAACAGTCATAGGCTTCCATTCTTTTGGAAGAGCTCTAAGAAATTTAAGGTTTGAATCCTTGGTTTGATAGATCCTCCCATACAACTTTAATCCATTCAAAAGCTTTTGAAACCTACTGAACGTGTCATTTAGGGTTTCACCAGCTTTAAAATGAAAATGCTCATATTGTTGTATAAGGAGTTGCATTTTATTTTCCCTGACTTGCTCAGTTCCTTCACAGAGTGTTCTAACAGTATCCCATACTTCCTTAGAGGTTGTACAGTTGATAACATTGTCAAACATCTCTTGCTCCAAACCATTAAACAGAATGTTCATGGTCCTTTTGTCTTTATGAACTTCTGCAATATCTTCAACAGTCCATTCTGAGACAGTTTTTGGAATCTCTACATCAGGTGCATCATCTGGCAGTCCAACTCTAGAGTCAAGCTTCATGGGAACGTGTGGACCTTTCTCAATGCAGTCTACATACCTCTCATCCATAGACATGAGATGTAAATGCATCTTTACTTTCCAGTGAAAGTAATTGTCTTTATCAAGAACTGGTATCTTCACACCTGCATCCTTCTTCACCATGGTTTCTGTTTTTGGTCTTGATCTTTAAACTTCTTGTATGTTAGAAGCTTGCTCTGGTACCAATTGTTATTCCCAAATGACCTAACAGAATTGTAGAAGGGGGGGGTTGAATACAATTCTTGATATTTTCTTGAAACTAAACACTTTATGAAATTAAACTGAACTGAATAAATAAAAACACAAGATATAAATAATTCAGTTGGATTGTTTGATGATCCAACTGAAGTGTTTTTATTGCGGAAATAATCTGTGATACAAATGTTCACAGCTGCTCAGTTACAATGTTGTAGAGAAGAAATGCTCTCAAAAATAGCTAATACAATCTATTTGTTTTTCTTCTCACTTTCTAAAGTGACTGCTACACTTGGTTATAAATCCCAAGTTTACAATTCTACATTTGGTTAAACTAAAGAATAATAGAAGTAACCATCAGTAGCTTGCTTTTCATTCCTTTTGTCCAATGGTCCTTGGAGATCTTTGCTTTTGTCTTCATGCTCATTATAATCATTCCCAAGAGCCTTAT
Organism: Heracleum sosnowskyi; assembly: GCA_030848705.1. Lineage (NCBI taxonomy): Eukaryota > Viridiplantae > Streptophyta > Magnoliopsida > Apiales > Apiaceae > Heracleum > Heracleum sosnowskyi. The sequence continues at coordinate 81,057,084 of CM061238.1, forward strand.
TGGAAATTGGAATGTTTCCTTATTTCCAGTAACCACTTTGATGGTTTCCAATGCAAAGTACACTTCCATATCTCCTTTTAGATCTGTTCAGTAAACTGTCACTATCACTTTGTCAACTGTTCAAAAAGCAACATTGATTCGTTGATAGCAAGGAGATGTGTTTCGTTGATAGCTTCATTCTTCATTCCGTTGATGGTGTTTCCCTCGTTTCGTTGATGGGTAAACTCCATACCGTTGACAGAGTAATCTTCATACCGTTGACATGTCTTCACTTAGGCAGAATTACAAGGCATAACATATTTACAATTAACCAACCTATTTTGCCTATCTAGTACATAGTCAACATGACTTAGAAAACCTATCTAAAACATATAATAGAATGCCTATCATACTGTGAAGTATTGTACAATGCAATTGCTACAACACTCATTTCGTTGATGAGCTTCCTGTCAACGAAACACTGCTAAGCATGCTATTTCGTTGACAGCTACAAAATTGACTTTACACAAATTCTACTAAGTGTTTTATGCTTATCATCAAGAACAACATATTCCTAACACCAACCTTCTCACTATCCCATCTGAAGCTGAAGCAAACCCCAGGTACAAGTGTTTTGTACGGTTCTTGAACATATCCTACCTTCGCCAAGCCTTGACTATGAACCCCACTCTGTATGTTGATGTACTGGAAGGATTCTGGAGAACATCTATGGTATCTACAATGGCAAGGGAGGATGGGAATTCATTTCAGGAGGTTACTTGCACGATTGGAGGAAAGCATTTGCAGTTTGGGGAAAAAGAGATTAATGAAGCTTTGGGGTTCAAGACTGAGGGTCATGATGAAGAAGCCACTGATAAGCAAATGGGGGACTTCATGACCCTGATTTAGTATGCAGATGAAATTGACATGGCTAAGCTCAACAAGAAGCATGTCAGAAGGGAGTGGTCATTTCTGTTTGACGCACTCCAGAAGGTGTTCCTGTGCAGGAAGACAGGATGGGACCACATCAGTCATATTGCAGTGAAGCTAGCCTACTCCTTAGCTCATAATCAGGAGATCAATGTAGGAGCCATCATTCTCAAGGAATTGGCTCAGAGGCTAGGCAGGACTGTTCGTGGATGAGGTAATGAGATCTTTTACCCTCGTTTTATTCAATGCATTTTAAATTATCTTGATAATACTGTGCATGAATTAGATGGTATAGATCCAACAAAGTTGGCTTATTCCAAGTCCATGTTCAAAGTTCTATTTGGTTCATTGGACACTAGGAATCAAGTGGATGTGATTTTGAGTGTGACTCAGCATATGCAAGACACATTCGCATCATATCCACTTGATAAGCCCATATATCATGAACTTTCCTGGAAAGGGAAGGCTAAGACTGAAGGAGCTTCAAAGTCTAACCCCAGCCTTCTATCCCGTCCAGTGACCCCCTGCAAACAGTACCTTAGTGATTAGGGAGCCAAGTGCACCAATCTCTCAAAAGATTGGTGCTACTAAAAAGAAGACAAAGAAGAGAACCTTAGCTATCATTAATGAGTCTGTAGAATTAGGAAGTGAGGAACCTGAGTCACAGCTCACCAGACCAAAGAAGAAATCAAAAGATATAGCTACCACTGAATCCTCCCAACAGGATTCAGATGTGATAAAAGGGGTAAACCTATTACTGTCAATGTCCTCTCAACAGGACATTGGTATTGAAAAGAGCAGTCTCCCCACTACAACTTGTACAGAGTCTGCACAGGGTCAAGAACTCACTCTTGACTCAGGTGGGAATAAGGTTGTTGTAACACTGAGTGGAGAGCACATCACTCTTGAAACTCCTCCTATTTCTCAGGGGGAGTTGCCAAAATCTGATCTAGACTCCTCTTTTCTTACAGAATCTCAAATCTCTAAAATTTCTTCTATACAGGAAGGTCATTCACATGACAATTCTGCTATTGATCAGTCACAACTTCCTTTTGTGACTGAGCCCTTTTCAAGTGACATGGTGCTTGACACTGTGCTCACCACCTAGGACCCACATTTAGTTGGTCAGGAAATGCATGCTGGGGAATATTCTAATGACACCAACACAAACATGGAGGCTTCACCAGTTTTCACTGGAGACTCCATGCCTAACTCTCCAATCATTAGGGATTTGGACTTGCCTTCACAGGCATATGGAGATGATGCTGTAATTCATCCCATTTCAATGGAGACAACATCATACTCCATAGCTATTCCAAGGCTGGAGGACACTCTAAATACATTCATACATGTTGCAGAACCCTCATCGGTGACAGGAGTGCCTAGCACTAGCTCTAACTTGGCTCAGGCCACTATGTCACAATGGCTGGAGTCTGTGCAACAAGACAGGCCTTCAGGATCATCATCTGTTCCCACACAATTAACGGATGAAGCACTCCAAAATCTTCATGTGGCACAGATTGATGAGTTCTCAAAGATTGCCCAACATCTCCTCACAGCTGGACTACCAAATAAAGACTATGAAGCTATTCTGCTCTGTCATAAGGAGGATGTTGAGGCCCAGAAGGAGAAGATTGTGGATGAGGCTCAATAGGATGGCAATGTGGATGCCTGGTTGGATGCCAAGAGGCCAGTGAGGCTAAAGGATGCTCTAGCTTTTCTCAGGGAGGACTATCTCACTGCTTTGGGGTCAAATGCCAACAGTCTCTCTCCTGCGGAAATCTATGAAGCTGTGAATGAGGTTTACAAAAGTCAATTGAAGGCTCTGCACTACCTTGGGAAAGGTCTTCAATCAGAAATCTCCACTATTAAAGAAGAAACTGACCAATCCTTGGTTCAGCTCAAGAATTCATATCTTTCTGATTTTCCCAAGGTGGATGGCATCCTTAAGGAAGTAAAGAAGACTGCTCAGAATGTCTCTACCATGGATTGCACTCTAGCTGCAGTGTCTGATAACTTGAAGAAATTGTCTACAAAGCTAGAGAACCAGCTACAATCCAACATCAACACAAACTCAATGCTCTCAGTCATGTGGAAAAACCAGTATGGTGACAAGCTGGTAGATGAAGTTCCCATCTCAAATATCTCCAAATTTGATTTCTCTAAGATCAAGGAACAGACTGTCAATCCCTTTAAATCTGAGCAACTCCTCTCAAAGGTTGATAAATTGGAGAAGGAGGTGGCTGAGCTAAAGTATGAAAACCAAGGGATTTCTCATTCCTTGGAGCTCTTAAATGCCAAGTTGGATGACCAAAGCAACTCCACTTCAAATATTCTGCTAGTCCAACAACAAATGATGACCTCTATGATGAGAAGCATGAACCTTCCTGTTCCTGGAGAAGCTCAAGACATCTTGTCTGATCCCAAGCCTAAGGGGGAGAAAGGAAAGGAAGTGATTCTGGAAAAGAAAGGGGGAGCAAGGCTAAAGGGCAAGATAACAGAGAAAGATCTAAAGCCCATGACCCTTCCTACTGTTTCTGTCACCAGTTTAGCTAGCCAGAAAAGTAGTGTGACTACAACCTTCTATCCAGGCACACTACCTATGGATGTTTCTGCTCCTCAAATCACAAAGAGTGCTCAGCCTGTCAAAGCCAATATTATCACTGAGGCCAAGCTACAGGAAGTTGCCAATTCAAACATCTATCATGATGTGGCCTTTCTGGAGTTTCTGAAAGCCATCAACATCAGTGTTCAAGGTGATACCAAGACCTACAGGGACAAGCTCAAGGAAAACATCAAGTATCTTACTGTGGTAGTCAGGAAAATCAAGGATGCCTATCTAAGAGAAATAATCATGGTATCTAAAGACAATGTCCTATGGCATTTGTCCTTTGAAACCTTAGAGAAGCTGAGATTTATTGAGCTAGACATAATCCTGGAGCTCATTGAAAAGAGTGGTGAGAACAACAAGAGATTGTATGATGACTTGAAGAAAGATCAACTTCTAAGATTTCCAGAAGTCATCATTGAACCAAGAACTATAATTTTTCAAGGTCTCACCAGGGCAAACACTATTGATCAACTAATCATCCCTGCTCAGCTGAATATGAAGAACAAGGATAAGATCAACAATGTGCTCCAAATGCTAAGAGCTAAGAGGGGATTCAAGACTGCTGAAGAGCTAGAGATGATCCAAATTCTCCAATCATTTCTAATACATGGAAGAATTCTTGAATCACTCAAGGCAAAGAAAGTTCTAAAAGATGACAAGGATGATGATGAGGAGAAGAGCAACAGAAGAGGGAGTCAGTCAAGGAGTGATAAGGATGGGGCAAGTGAGAGCAGCAATGGCAAAACTTCCAAGAAATCTAAAGATGCTGGAGATGACAAGAAAGACTCTCAGGGAAAGAAAGAGACTGTAAAGAAGAGAGGTGGAAATCAGCAAGTTAAGGACATTGCTAGCAGTATCTTAACCACAACACAAGACTTTAATTCTAGGGTGGGTACTGTTAGTAATGATCCTCCAAAATCAATAACCAAGACTTCTGAAACTGATTTGCCACTAGAAAAAGGTAAAGCCACCACAACAAAATCAAAAAGATACTTTCACAAAGTCACAACTAGTGGAGTGTTACAGTGGATGAAGGGGAAATGGTTGAAGCTACTTCCAAATGATGTGGCACTAAAGACTAAATTTCCTTGTTCTGGAAAGCTACCTCAAGTCAAACATTGGAAACTCAAAAGTGTAGCCAAAAGGACAAGGATAACAAAGAAGAATGGGGTGATCACAAATGTAGTTGGGATCAATGTTCTTCCTCTAGATGAAGACTATGATGAAGATGCCCTAGCATTTCTGAGAGCTCAAAGAATCTTTGAAGTCAAAGTGAAGCTAAATCATCTAGAGATCAAATTCAGTGATGGAAGGGAAAAAGAAATAAATCAAGGGAGCTGGCAATATTTTCCAAAGTATGAGCTTGAAAGAATTAATGTACTGCTGAACTTTGAAGAAAAGGAAGAAAGATTATGGAAGATTGAAATTGCCAGATTTTTGAAGATGCACTCTGATTATCAAGAGAATCTAAGGAAGTCAAATGAAGAGAAGATGATTCAGAAAGAAAAAGAGATGGCAGAGATCGAAGAGAAGGCAAAAGAGTTGAGGAAGAAAGGGCTGTGCAAAGTGAAACAAAATCCTTATGTTGTGGAGTACAAAAATAAAAATGGAGGAAAAAGAAAAATAAGGATGGAGTTTGTAGAATCCTATGTGGAAAGTGCCCTAAGAGCTGCAATTGAAGATTTAGAAGACTCTCCTCTTATAGAAGAACTAATTGCAAGAGATGAAATTATAGCAACCATTTCAGAAATGAACAGAAATGAAGAAATGAGAAAGAAGAAGGTTTATGATGACTATCTTGAAAAGCAGATGGAAACTGAAGTTGTTCAGCAACAAAGATAATCTGTAAGCTTTTATTTTCAATGTGTAATCAAATTCTGTTCATAATGTTCATCTATTATTCTCTCTGAAATTTAATTCCTTTTATGTAAGTTAGGCTTGTTATCAGACATGAAATTGTGCCTAAGTTTCTTACTCACAATTTGGGGGAGATTGTTAGGCTTAAGGCATGTCTGAATACCACTACTAACAAGCCTACTCATTGTGACTATGTCACTCTACATGACCTGGTGAATTCTTTCACTGGGATATAGTATAGGTCTCTATTGTACTTGTCTTGTTTCCATGTACTTAGCTTTATTCTGTATGCTCAAAGTTATAATGAGCTTAGTAAGTTTCTTGCACCTAGAATGTACATAGGCCATGGAATAATTATCCTGGAAGAAGTTCAATTTGTTCATGCAGCAGGATTGGAGTGAATAAGGCCTTGAAGAAATAAGTTCAGAAATTTATCTAAGTCTCTATACCGTGAAGTCAAAATAAAGCTATGTCATGAAGTCCTCAAAATCCATGTCGTGAAGTACTGAGATCGCATAGTTCTAAATGAACTATGTCGTGAAGTCTTCAAGGCTCATATCGTGAAGTGTTGATACAACAAAGTCAAAATGTACTAGATCATGAAGTCCTCAAAAAGCCTAGATCGCGAAGTCCTCAAAAAGGGCTATGTCGCGAAGTCCCCAAAAAGGCTAGATCGCGAAGTCCTAAAAAAGGCCATGTCGCGAAGTCCCCAAAAAGGCTAGATCGCGAAGTCCTCAAAAAGGCTATGTCGCGAAGTCTTCAAAGGCTATGTCGCGAAGTCTTCAAAGGATACTGCTCAAGAAACACAGGTTGTTCGTAAGTCTGGTAGGATTCACCATGAGTCTGAGAGATATTATGAATTTCTCTTGACTCAGGATGGTGATGTAATTCTTGTGAATAATTATAATGAGCCTCTTACCTACCAATACGCTATGAACATTCCAAGATCGAAAAGTTGGCAAGAGGCCATGAAATCTAAGATGGATTCCATGTATGAAAAACCAAGTATGGACTTTGGTTGATCCACCTAAAGGGGTAAAACCTATAAGGTGCAAGTGCGTTTTCAAGAAGAAAACTAACATGGATAGTAATGTACAGACCTATAAGGCACGACTGGTGGCAAAAGGTTTCAAGTAAATTCATGGTATTGACTATGATGGAACTTTCTCACCAGTGGCAATGGTCAAGTCCATCAGGATTTTGCTTGCTTACCATGACTATGAAATCTGGCAAATGGATGTCAAGACTACTTTCTTAAATGGGAGCGTTGAAGAGGTTGTGTACATGACACAGCCTGAAGGTTTTGTAGATCCAAGTTTTGCTAGAATGGTTTATAAGATAAGTCGATCCATTTATAGATTAAAGTAAGCCTCGAGGAGATGAAATATACGTTTTAATGAAAGAGTCAAATAGTTTGTCTCTATTCAAAATGAAGATGAACCGTGTGTTTACAAGAAGGTTAGTGGGAGCCATGTGGCATTCCTAGTATCATATGTAGATGATATATTACAAATAAGGAATGACATTCTTTCTCAACAGACTGTTAAGACTTGGTAGAGAAATAGTTTCTCGATGAAAGACTTAGGAGATGTGTCATATATCTTAGGGATCAGGATCTATAAATATAGATCAAGAAGATTATTCGACTTAAGTCAGAGTACATACATTGACAAATGTATTGCACCAGTTAGGGATGCAAAGAGGGTAAAAGGGAAATGCCCTTATGTCTCATGAGATAGAGATCTCAAAGGAAAACTTTCCTAAATCATTGGATGATAAGGATTGTATGAGTAAAGTTCCATATGCTTCGGCAATTGGTTTCATAATGTATGTGATGATATGTACTCGTCATGATGTCTCATATGCTTTAAGCATGACGAGCAGGTACCAGTCTAATCCAAGTAATGGTCACTTGATTGGAATCATGAATATTCTTAAGTGCCTGAAGAGGACTAAAGACTCATTCTTGGTATATGGAGGAGATGGGAAGCTGGATGTAAAATGTTACACGGATGTTAGTTTCTAGACAGACAGGACGGTTTTGTGTCTTAGTCTGGATTTGTGTTTTGTCTAAATAGATGTGTTGTGAGCTAGAATAGTTCACACCAAGAACCGTAAATGATTCTACAATCGAGGCTGAGTATATTGATACTTACGAAATAGCCAAAGAGGTTGTTTGGGAATTTACTAAGGCGATATCACCTTATTAATGAGATTAATGATCAAGGAGATATACTTATATGTAAAGTGCATACTATTAATAATATTGCAGACCCACTGACTAAGGCTTTGTCGCAACAGAAGCATGTAAGTCAAACTAGTTCCAAATGTATTGGATACATGGGACATTGGCTCTAGTGCACGTGGGAGATTGTTAGTATTAGTGCTCTAGAGACACTACTTTTATGTTTTAAAGAAAACATTTCATTATTATAAATTATGTTTTATTGATTATTATTATTATTTTATTATGTCTTTATTTACGACGTTATAAATGTTAGCATAATAAATGTCCTTGGAATTATGATACGTATTCGATATCTTTAAGTATGTGACTTAAAAATGAGATTATATGAATAGTATCTTTATTCCTAAATATTCCTAGTCGAGTGTTATTATTTAAGGACAATAGTAATGCACAGAGACTAGTATGTTTGTTGACTGATGACCACGTCTCATTGGTCATAGGTATGGTGATACTAACGTCAAAACATAGGTGCATGTAAGAGTACATGACACTGGATTGACCCGACGTGAGATTCTACATGTTAATAGTGTCATAAGTAATTCTCACTGTGATAATGGTGTAATGATCTATAGACCTGAAATCATTATATTTTTATACGAGAATTAATATACTTTGATTACATTAAAAGTTACCTTTGACCGGGTGATGATAAAAGTGGACATTGGGTATATTATGAATCATATGAGAAATATGAATGATCTAGATGGGATTTAACCCTCCTAATTTTAGGAGCGATATTATTGGCTTCTTGTTTGAGTGAGACTAAGAAATGCACGGCCGTGCTCAAATGTTGATTTGATTTAATAGTTTACTCATCGATGAAGAAAACTAAGATTAAATTACGAAGAGAATGACACATTACATGCCTCGAGTTTAATCTAGAATATCAAGGTTAAAGGGATTATCTAACATGGAACATTATTCACAAAAGGCTTAATCGAATCACCGTTTTAATTATTATTACTTGGGTAGCATTGATGTATTACTAGATGCCGCTCATTGTTTACAATTTTAATTAGTTATTAAAATTGTTGCCAACGTAATAATAACCTATAGGGTCACACACAAAGAACGCTTGAAGGAGAAATAATTTAAATTATGAATTTAAATTAAATAACTAATTCATTCTATTTATAATATTAATTATATATGACTTAATTAATTAATTAAATAGAAAGGGAATTACTTAAACTAATTCCGAAATAAGTTATTAATTAATTAAGTGAGACTTAATTAAATAATAAATCAAAATTTTGGATTAGTATTAATTATAATTGGATTATAATTAATAAAGCTTATTTTCCTCTCTCTATATAAACTTTCAAAGAGGGCTGATTTTAATGGTGAAAAAAGTTTTTATATTAAAACCCTAGCCGCTTATGAGAGCAAGAAAAGAGAGAGAGAAAGAAGCAGTTTTCGGGTGCTAGTACACATCAATCCTTCAAGAAAAGCATTCGCGTGGATAACGTAGAGTGTAGATCGCGAGAGCGGGATACATGGTGATTGAACAAGCTTTGGATCTCCATTAATCTTCCATTGATGAATTGTTAAAGCGTTTTAAGGTAAAACACTAATCTCCGAATTAAATCTTTTGTTTTTCGCATGGATCCTGCGGAGGGTTTCGAATTTTGATTTATTTTTACGTTTTTCGTTGCGTTTATGTGCTCGAAGCCCTTCAGTTCTTGCAGCCTCAATTAGAGTTCTATTTTTCCTTTCCACCACTTCATTTTGTTGTGGTGTTCTAGCTGCAGAAAACTCTTGAATGATTCCATTTTCCTCACAAAACAGCCTCATTGTTGAATTCTTGAACTCAGTGCCATTGTCACTCCTGATTCTTCTTACTTTGAGATCCCGGATGATTGTTAGCAGCCTTGATGTGATTGATTATGATTTCACTTCCCTCATCTTTGGAGTGCAGAAAGTATGTCCATGTAAATTTAGAAAAGTCATCAACAATCACAAGACAATATCTTTTCTTTGAATTGACATGACATTTACTGGTCCAAATAAATCCATGTGTAACAGCTGTAGAGGTTGCTCAATTGATGAGTCCAGCTTGCTTCTGAAAGAAATCTTCTTTTGCTTCCCTTTCTGGCAAGCATCACAAAGTCCATCATTGGAAAATTCCAACTGAGGAAGTCCTCTAACTAGGTCTCTTCTTACCAGATCATTCATAGACTTGAAGTTCAAATGTGACAGTCTTTTATGCCATAGCCAACTCTCATCCTTACTTGCTTTACTCAAAAGACAAGTGATAGAATCTGAACTTGTTGAGTTGAAGTCAGCTATATACACATTACCTCTTCTGTATCCTGTCAACACCACATTGTTGTTTTCTTTGTTGGAAACAACACAGGCTCCTTGATTGAATGAAACTGAGAAACCTTTATCACACAGTTGACTAATACTCAGCAAATTGTGCTTAAGTCCATCAACTAGTGCTACTTCATCAATGATGACATTTTCCTTTGTAATCAAGCCATATCCCTTAGTGTAACCTTTGCCGTCATCTCCAAAGGTAATGCTAGGGTCACCTTTCTCCACAAACTCTGTGAGCAGGGCAGAATCTCCAGTCATGTGCCTAGAACAACCACTGTCTAAGTACCATAGATTCTTTCTGTATCCATGCACACAACAAAACCAAATCAAGTTGATTTTGGTACCCAAGTTTCCATGGGTCCTTTCCTGTTAGCTTTAACTTTGCCTTTCCTGTCATTTTGCACCTTAATCTCAGGTTGAGTTAAATCAACCTTGACCCTGGGTATTGACCTCCGAGAGACAACATACTGAGGATGTTCATATGCATACATGTTTGGTGCAGGTATTTGAGAATTCTGTGCATACATAGTGTTCATTTGTGGCATGCTCCATGTCATTTGTGGCATTGTGAATGCATTCATATAAGGATTTGAAACAAATGGCATGTTGGCATACAGATTTGATGCATGATTAATATGAGCAAACATGTTTTGCATAGCAGGCATAGGCATATTGGGTACATGCATTGGCATTTGAACATATGAAGTTTTAACCGTTTTGCAATTGGTAGATAAATGATTAACACTACCACACTTTACACAAGTTTTCCTAGGAGCATACTTGTCAGGTGTATAGTTGTTATGTTTGTTAATCCCTACCTTACCATTTCTGTTCTTTTTCTTTTTCACCTCAGTCTTGACCTCTATATGTTCTACCTTGTCCTTCAACTGCTTGTTGGACAAGTGACCTATGTTGACATCCTTAGCTTTGGTTTCGCTACACTCTCCCTGAACAAAATTTTTGTTGGTTGGACCATACTTTTTGTTCAGCTTCTCAAGTTTTTCTTGACTAACATTAGATGTGCACTTCTTTGGACAAGTCACATCCGTAGAGGTGTTGCCCATCAACGGATGCTTACTATCCATAGAGGTATTACCCTTCAACGGATGTTCACTATCCGTAGAGGTGTCATCTCCTAGATTCTCAACATCTAGTTTTTTTTTATCTTTTCTTACTGATTTCTTGTAGAATGTATCCACACCTTGAGCCTTAATAATGTTTGTGGCAACATTCCTGGAATCAGTCCATCTAGCTATTGTTTCCTGTTCTTTAGCTAATTGTGCTTTGAGAATTTTTTCTCTTTTTAGCACAATCAGCAAATCATCCTTGGCAACCTGACACTCTACTCTCATTTTTTCAAACTCAATAAATTGAGTTTCCAGAACAACATTCCTATCACTTAAAAACTTAATAGCATCTTTAATCCTGGTGTTTTCATTTGTAAGTGATTTAAGAGAAATACGCATATGGTACAATTTAGTGGACTTGTCATTAATTGCACTATTGCATTCCTCAGTAGAAAGCTTAGAGAGATTGGTGGTAATTACCTGATTGGATGATGAACTGGCCTCCTGCTCACTTGAATCAGCCATCAGTGCAAGGTTCACAAATTCAGTGTTCTCCTCAGAATCATTCCCATCTTCATCCCAGTCATAGTCCTGTGTTATGAATGCTCTACCCTTTTGTTTGAGAAGATCAAAGTATTTCTTCTTGTACTCAACAGGCTCAAACTTCCTGTCACTCTTCTCAACTTTTGGTTTTCTGCATTCATTGGCAAAGTGACCTCCCATTCCACAATTGAAACATTTAAATTTGGACCTCTCAACAAAGTTCTTGTTTGATTGAGAGTCCTTTCTGAATGGTTTGAACACATCAGGGTTTCTCTTGAACTTGAGCTTTGAGAATTTTCTTGACAGAAAAGTTAAATGTTCATCTAGCTCATCCATTTCCTCTTGATTGGAGGGCTCACTTTCTTCCATCATCTTTCCTTTGCACTTTCTTGATTCAGCTCTACCTTCACAAGCACTTTGGCTTGGTGTAGTTTCAGCAGCTTCTTCTTTCATGTTCTCAGCCTTTTCAACACTTGCTACTAAAGCAACATATCCAGTTTTCTTTTGGACCTTCTTAATTTCTTCATCCTGCTCCATTTCCAGCTCATATGTTTTTAGGGTTCCATACAGCCTCTCAAGAGTAAAATCCTTATACTCTTAAGTGTTTCTCAAGGAAACAATCATAGGCTTCCACTCCTTTGGCAAGGCTCTGAGAAATTTAAGATTTGAATCTTTAATTTGATACACTCTTCCATACAACTTCAATCCATTCAGCAATTTTTGAAATCTACTAAAAGTATCATTCAAAGATTCTCCACTCTTGAAGTGAAAGTGTTCATACTGTTGTATGAGGAGCTGCATCTTGTTTTCCCTTACCTGCTCAGTTCCTTCACAGATGGTTTGGACAGTGTCCCAAATTTCCTTTGCTGTAGAACAATTAATAACAATGTCAAACATGTCAGAATCAAGACCATTGAACAAAATATTCATGGCCTTCTTATCTTTATGCATTGCAATGTGATCCTCAGGAGTCCAATCTGAAGGTAACTTTGGAATGGTACTTGGAGCTCCTGCAGGTGCTTGAGCTATTGAGGAGTTTGGCTTCATTGGTACATGAGGGCCATGATCTATGCACTCTACATATCCTTCATCCATAGACATTAGATGTAGACGCATCTTTACTTTCCAGTGAAAATAATTCTCTTTGTCAAGAAATGGTATCTTAACTCCATAATCTTTCTGACCCATGATTTTGATGTCTTTAGATCTTTAAACTTCTTGTGTGTTAGAAGCTTGCTCTGATACTGTTAGAAATGAATACTACTAGAAACTAGACAGAGGGGGGGTGAATGGATAGTTTGATATATTTTTCGATTCTTGAAACCTAAGTAAACAACTGTATGTGATTATGATATGTAATATGCAGAAAGTAAATAACACACACAATCACTTTAATCTACTTTGTATAAGCAAATTAAATACTACAGCTTTCCAGGAAATTCACAATCGAATTTCTGGCTTCTAAACAAGAACAGTTTGAACTTGCTTGCTTACAGAGAAAAGAGCTTAGCAAATAACTATGTGTATCTCTCTTACTTCTTACAGTTGTGTGTGCACGATATATATATTCACCTATACAAACTAGGCACACACAATATTACACAGCTACCCTTTTGAAAGTCCAACTTGTCCTGCCATAAGAAGTTCACTGTGTCAGGAAGGACCACCTGCTTTTCGGAGTCTTTCCCGTTTCTGTAGCTGCTTGTCTCTTATCTTTCTCTCCAAGTTTAGCTGTAGATTTGCCATCTGTTCTTTGGACCACCTTGCCAGAACAAATGCTTCAGTATTTGTCTCCTTTGATTCTTGGTTCTGTACCTTGATTTGTCTTGTTATAAACGGCTAAGTGTTGATATCGTGAACTCCACTTTATCCCTGACTTCGCGATCTCCCTTGTGAGGACTACGCGATATAGCCTTTGAAGACTTTGCGACATAGGTCATTTGATGACTATGCGACATAGGTCATTTGATGACTATGCGACATAGGTCATTTGATGACTATGCGACATAGGTCATTTGATGACTATGCGACATAAGGCTTCTGAGGACTTCACGATCTAGGCTCTTTTGACTTTGCTGACTTCAACACTTCACGACATGTGTCTTGAGGACTTCTCGACATAGTACAAAATGGACTATGCGATATAGTACTTCACGACATGGATATTGGTGACTTCACGACATAGCTTTCTTTTGACTTTGCTATATAATGCCTTAGACAAATTCCTGCAACTTATTTCTTCATAGCCTTATTCAACTCTATCCTGCTGCATGAACACTTCTGAACTTCTACCAGGATAATTATTCAATGGCCTATATATACAATCTAGATGCAAGAGACTTTACTAAGCTCATTATAAATCTGAGCATACATGATAAAGCTATTGTTCATGAGAACAAGACAAGTACATTTAGAGACCTATACTCTATCCCAGTGATAGAAATCACTAGGTCATGTAGTGTGACATAGTCACATAGTGTAGGCTTGTTAATAGTGGTATTCAGACATGTCTTGAGCCTAACAGATACCAATTGTTATTCCCAGACAATGAATCAAGATTGTAGAAGGGGGGGGGGGTTGAATACAATCTTTAAAATTTCTTTAGTTCTTGACAGTAGAAATATGAAAGTAAAATTAAGAACATAAAAACAAACAAGATGAATTGCACTAGAATTAAAAATTCAGGTGGATTGTTTTGTCCACCTGATAGATTTTTATTTGAAGAAATCTCTGTGATGTTTATGAATAACCACACAATTGCATACACACTATTCTAGCTTCAGCAATTTACAAAGGATTTTGTTTGACCCTGCACATCCCTTTCTGCCTTAGCTCCTTAGCCCTCTCCTCCATCTCAGCCATTTCTTTCTCTCTCTGTATGTTTTTCTCTTCATTCTCTTTCCTCATGTTTTCTTCATAATCAGCATGCATCTTTAAGTACCTGGCAATATCTATCTTCCATGTCCTTTCATCTTTTTCTTCAAAATTCAGTAAGGCATTTATCCTTTCAAGCTCATACTTATAGAAATATTGCCAGCTTCCTTGCTTCATTATCCTTTCTCTTCCATCAGTGTACTTGATCTCTAGATGATCCAACTTCACTTTGACTTCAAAGATCCTTTGAGCCCTCAAAAATGCTAGGGCATCTTCATCATAGTCCTCATCTAGTGGAAGCACATTGATGCCAATAACATTTGTGAGTTTTCCAGTCTTCTTTGTTATCCTCATCCTTTTGGGTACACTCTTGATCTTCAAATGCTTCACAAGAGATACCTTTCTGGAACAAGGAGAATTAGTCTTCAGTGCCACATCACTTGGAAGTAGCTTCATTCCTTTCCCCTTCATCCACTGTAACACTCCACTAGCCGTGACTTTGTGGAAGTGTTTTCTTGAAATTACTTTAGTGGCTTCATCTTTCTTCTGTGGCAATTCAGGTTCAGAAGTCATGGATAATGATTTTGGAGGATCATTGCTAACAGTACCCACCCTAGACTTAGAGTCTTGTGTTGTGGTTAAAGTACTACTAGCAATGTCCTTGACTTGCTGAATTTCACTTCTTGTTCTCTTAACTGATTCCTTTGCCCCCTTGTCATCCCTCTTGCTATCATCAGCATCCTTTGATTTCTTTGAATATTTGCTCCTTTCCTTATCTCTCCTTGACTGAGATCTCCTTTCATAGGTTTTCTCCTTATCATCATCATCATCTCCATCCCTCTTTTTGTTCTTTTCTTTGACAGATTCAGGAATGACTCCATGAATCAGAAAAGATTGTAGAGTGTGAATCATCTCTAGTTCCTCAGCTGTCCTGACTCCCCTCTTGGCTCTTAGCATTTGCAGCACCTGGTTGATCTTTGCATTATTCTTTCTTGTCAAATCTGAAGGGATCACCAACTGGTCAATGCTGCTGTCTTGAGATAGACTTTGGAAGATTATTGTCTTTGGCTTTGAGATAACCTCAGGCAGTCTTTGATCTTGATCCATCTTTAAGTCATCAAACAGTCTCTTGTTGTTAGCCCCACCTTTTTCTATTAAGTCCATTATTGTTGACAGCTCAGTGAATCTCAGTTTCTCTAGAGTTTGAAAAGCTAGGTGCCACAAGCAGTTGTCCTTGCACACCATGATTATCTCTCTTAGATGGACATCCTTGATTTTCCTTACTGCAACTGTGAAGTACTTAATGTTTTCCTTGAGATTCATTCTGTAAGTCCTTGCATCTTCTTGTGCATCTCTGTAGGTGGCTTTCAGAAACTCCAGGAAGGCCTCATCATGATAGATGTGAGAATTGGCAACTTCCTGTAGCTTGGCTTCTGTGATTGTTGTTGCTTTGGCAGGTTGAGCATTGCAAGTAGGTTGAGCAGGTTGAGAAGTGGAGATTTCTTTTGGCATTGTGGAGGGATAGTAGGTAGTGGTGACTGTGCTTTTCTGGCCTTGTGCATTGATGACCTCTACAGGGGGAAGATTGATTGGCTTTATTGTCTCTTCAATGAGCTTGCCCTTAAGTTTTGACTGCTTGGCAGGTACTCCCCCTTTCTTTTTCACAATGACCTCCTTAACTTTCTCCCCCTTAGGCTTGGGATCAGACAAAAAGTCTTGAGCTTCACCAGGGATAGGCAGGTTCATGGATCTCATCATTGAAGTCATCATTTGTTGCTGCACCAGTAAGATGTTTGAGGTGTTGTTGCCTTGGTCATCCAGCTTGTCATTGAGTTGGCTTAAGGATGTAGATAGCATTCTGTTTTCATCCTTGAGAGAGGCCACTTCTTTTTCTAAGCCATCCACCTTAGAGAATAATTGTTGAGACCTAAATGAGTTTAGGGATTGATCTTTGACCCTGGCAAAGTCATATTTGGAGATGTCTGACAGAGGGACTTCATCCACCAACTTGTCACCATACTGATTTTTCCACATGACATTTATCATAGCATTTGAGGTGATGGTGGCTTTCGCTTGAGTTTCCAGTGAAGAAGCCAGTTTCTTGATGTTGTCTGTGACCATGGCAAGAGTCACATCCATCATGGATACATTTGTGGAGGTTTTCTGGACTTCTTTGAGGATACCATCCACCTTGGGAAAATCAGAGAGATAAGAGTTCCTGAGCTTAGTGAGGGATCTGTCTGTCTCCTCCTGGATTGAAGAAATCTCTGATTGAAGCCCTTTCCCAAGATAGTGCAGAGCCTTCAGCTGGTTCTTGTACACATCATTCACAGCATCATAGATGGCAGCAGGAGAGAGATCCTTTGCATTGGAGCCCAGAGAAGTTAGGAATTCTTCTCTTAGAAAAGCTAGGGCATCCTTGAGCTTGAGAGTCCTCTTAGCATCCAACCAGGCATCCACATTTCCCTCTGGTTCAACTGCATCCACAATCTTCTCCTGCTGAGCTTCAACATCCTCCTTGTGGCAAAGTAAGATAGCTTCATAATCAGCATTGGGAAGATTTGAGGTGAGGAGATGTTGAGCTATTTTGGAGAACTCATCAATCTGTGTTACATGGAGATCTTGTATGGCTTCTTCTGTCATTTTGGAAGGCACAGATGATGATCCTGAAGGCCTGTCATGGTGCACAGGCTTCAGCCATTCTGACATAGTGGCCTGAGCCAAGTGAGAGCTAGTGCTAGGCACTTCATGAGATGTAAGAGTTTGAGTCTCCTCCAGCCTTGGAATGGCTGTAGGGTCTAATGTTGTCTCCATTGAAATGGGATGTGTTACAACATTAGCCCTATTTGTCTGTGAAGACAGTTCCACATCCCTAAGGATGGGAGAATTTGGCACAGAGTCTCCAGTGAAAACTGGTGAATCCTCCATGTTTGTGTTGGTGTCATTAGGATATGCCCCAGCATGCATTCCCTGACCAACTAGATGTGGTTCCTGGGTGGTGAGCACAGTGTCATGCACCATGTCACTTGAAATTGGCTCAATCACAGGAGAGAATTGTGATTGATCAAAGGCAAGATTGTCATTGGAATGACTTTCTTGTTCAGAAGAAATTTTTATGGAAGAATCTGAGAGAGAAGTGGGGTTTAGACTAGATTTTGGCAACTCCCCCTGAGAAATAGGAGGAGTTTCAATAGTGATGTGCTCTCCACTCTGTGTGTCATCAGCCTTATCACTCCTAGGGTCAAGAGTGAGTTCTTGATCCTGTGCAGACTCAGTACAGGTTGTAGTGGGGAGACTACTCTTTTCAATGCCAATAACCTGTTGGGAGGCCATTGACAGTAGTAGGTGTACCCCTTTTTCCACATCTGAATCCTGTTGGGAGGATTCAGTGGTAGGTTTAGATTTTGACTTCTTCCTTTGTCTGGTAAGGGGTGACTCAGGATCCTCACTTCCTATCTCTACAGAGTCATTTATCACTGCTAGGGCTCTCTTCTTTGACTTCTTTTTAGTAACATCAACCTTTTGAGAGATTGATGCACTTGGTTGCCTATCCTCTACAGTGGTGTTTTCAGTAGGATTGCTGGATGGGATAGGAAGGCTGGGGATAGACTGTGCAGCTCCTTCAGTCTTAGCCTTCCCTGTCCAGGAAAGTTCATGATATATGGGCTTATCAAGTGGATAAGACTCAAATGTGTCCTGCATATGCTTGGTCACACTTAGAATCACATCCACTTGATTCCTTGTGTCCAATGAACCAAATAGTACTTTGGACATGGACTTGGAATAAGCCATTTTAGTGTTATCTATACCCTCCAATAGATGGACATTTGCATCAAGAAAATTTAAAATAACTTGAAGGAAACGAGGGTAAAAGATGTCATTACCTCTACCACGAATGGTCCTGCCTAGCCTCTGAGTCAATTCTTTGAGAATTATGGCTCCCACATTGATCTCCTGGTTGTTGGCCAAGGAGTAGGCTAGCTTCACAACAATGTGACTGATATGGTCCCATCCTGTCTTCCTGCAGAGAAACACCTTCTGGAGTGCGTCAAGCAGAAATGACCACTCCCTTCTCACAAACTTCTTATTCAGCTTTCCAGTATCTATCTCATCAGCATACTGAATGAAGGTCATGAATTCTATGATTTGAGCATCTGTAGCTTCTTGGTCATGACCTTCCACCTTGAACCCCAAAGCTTCATTGATTTCCCTTTCACCAAATTGAAAGTGTTTGCCTCCAATTGAACAGCTAACCTCCTGGAATGAGGTTCCATCTTCCCTAGCCATTGTTGATACCAACGCCGTTCTCCAGAATCCTTCCAACACATCAACATACAAGGTAGGGTTCAGGGTTAGGGCTTGGCGTAGGTAGGAAGTGTTCAAGAACCGTACAAAACACTTGTACCTTGGGTTAGCCTCAGCCTCAGAGGGAATGGTGAGAAGATTGGTTTCTTTGGGAATTGTTAAAGGGACAGAGGATGATACAGTTTGAGATTTGGGTGCCATTTCGAGAGAGAGAGAGTGAAAATTAGAGTAGAGAATTTGTGCTTAGGTTTGAGAGTTTGAGAGCAATAGACAAGATGAAAAGTTGTGAACGGTTAGAAAAGGTATTTATATGATAGAGACACTGCGATATGGAGTTATGAATATGTACAGTCTATATGTATGTCGCGAAGTCAATAATAGCCTGTACCGCAAAGTCTTGCAAAATATATCGCATAGTCTCAACAATGAACTATGTCGCAAAGTCTTCAAAATGAAAGGATCGGGGAGACTTTGCGATATAGTAGAAATACCCTGTCTAAAGCTCTCTTTTAGGAATTTTAAGCAATTTGTCAGACTTTTATCAAATTTTGAAATAAAATTAATTTAAATCAAAATTCTGTCAACTATGGAGACTTGTCGATATAGTTATTCTAAGTCGCGAAGTCATAAAATTAACTATGTCGCAAACTCATGAAATGAACTATGTCGCGAAGTCTCACAATCTCAACAGTTTGCGATATAAGTCTGTTTAATTTGAACTATGTCGTGAACTCTGAAAATCATCTATATCGAGATGTCTCAAAAGCTCACAACTCCACTAACAAATATGATTTTGAAAAATATGCAGTAAAATACTGAAATATTTATAAATCATATCTCAGCTAATTTTCACTCCAAACAAATAGATCATTTAAATACAGTGAAAATTTACTGCTGCAACTATTAACCAGCATATTTACTTAGAACAACTGAATGAAGGATTGAGCATTCCAATTTCACTCACAAGTCTGTTGAAGACTGCTTCATTCAGAGGTTTAGTAAATATGTCAGCTAGTTGTTTCTCAGTTGGAACATAAGAGACTTCTATGGTACCATTTGCAGCATGTTCCCTAATGAAATGGTACCTGATCTCAATGTGCTTTGTAGTAGAATGATTAACAGGATTGGCAACTATGGATATTGCACTAGTATTATCACACATTAGAGGAATGTGTTCTAACACTAGCCCATAATCCATGAGTTGATTTCTAATCCAAAGCAATTGAGCACAGCAACTTCCAGCAGCAATATATTCAGCCTCAGCTGTGGATGTTGCTGTGGACTGTTGTTTCTTACTAAACCAGGACACTAACCTTTGACCTAGGAATTGACAGCTTCCAGAGGTGCTCTTCCTGTCAATTCTGCATCCAGCATAATCAGAATCTGTGTAACCAACCAGGTTGAACCCAGTGCCCTTTGGATACCATAGCCCAAGATTAGGAGTCCCCTTCAGATATTTGAAAATTCTTTTGATGGCCATCATGTGAGATTCCTTGGGATCAGACTGGAACCTTGCACAAAGGCATGTGGCAAACATGATGTCTGGCCTGCTAGCTGTGAGATAGAGTAGGGATCCAACCATTCCTCTATAGACCTTGATATCAACTCTCTTGCCTTTCTTGTCTTCATCCAGCTTGATTGCAGTAGACATAGGAGTTTTAGCTGGGGATGACTCTTCTAAACCATATTTCTTTAAAAGATCCTTGACATACTTAGATTGGTTTATAAAGATGCCATCCTCCCTTTGATGTACTTGCAGGCCTAGGAAGTAGGTTAACTCTCCCATCATACTCATCTCATATTTACTTTGCATCAACTTAGAGAACCTTTCACAGAGTTTTTCATTTGAAGAGCCAAAGATGATATCATCCACATAGATTTGAACAAGAATGATATCATTTCCATGCTTCTTGAAGAATAGGGTTTTGTCAATTGTACCCCTGGTAAATTGATGCTCAAGAAGGAATTGAGATAGAGTTTCATACCAGGCTCTTGGTGCCTGTTTGAGTCCATAGAGCGCCTTGAGCAGTCTATACACAAAGTTTGGGAAGTCTTCACTTTCAAAGCCAGGTGGTTGAGACACATAGACTTCTTCAGCAAGATCACCATTAAGAAATGCACTTTTCACATCCATTTGATACACCTTAAAATCTGAGTGAGCTGCAAAAGCCAGGAAGATTCTTATGGCTTCCAGTCTAGCTACAGGTGCAAATGTCTCATCATAGTCAATGCCTTCTTGCTGACAATATCCTTTGGCAACCAGCCTTGCTTTGTTTCTTACTACCACTCCTTCTTCATCCATCTTGTTCCTGAACACCCATTTGGTGTCAATAACATTCTTTCCTTTTGGAGGTGGCACTAGTTCCCATACTTTGTTTTTCTCAAATTGATTCAACTCTTCTTGCATGGCAACAATCCAATCAGAATTCTTCAAAGCTTCTTCAATTAATTTAGGTTCCTCTTGTGACAGAAAGCAGCTATACAGACATGTATTTAATGTTGCCCTTCTTGTTCTAACTCCCTCACTAGGATCTCCAATGATTTGATCCCTAGTGTGGGCTCTGTCCCATTTCCTTGTGTGCCCCTGTTCATTTCCTTGATCTGTTCCAATCTCATTTTGGTTGACAGTTGCATTCTCTTCTTCTCCCCCTGTGTTTGTGAATCCTTGCACAGGTGTTTGAAGAAGATTGTCAACTTCAAGAATTTCATTTTCTAGAACAGTTTGAACAGGGGGTTCATCTTCACTTTCAGAATCCTCAAGATAACCTTGATTCTCAAATCTCAATAGCACACTGTCTTGATCACTTGTTTTCAGTCCTGGAGTTTTCTTGTCATCAAAGGTAACATCCATGCTTTCCATGACTTTGTGTTGCTCAGGTACAAACACTCTGTATGCTGTCCTTTCCAGAGAGTATCCAATGAAGATACCTTCAAATGCCTTAGCATCAAATTTTCCAACATGCTCAGAGGTATCTTTCATCACAAAGCACTTGCTTCCAAACACATGCAGGTGCTTGAAGGATGCTCTTTTTCCAGTCATTAATGAGTAAGGAGTTTTGCCAGTCTTCTTATTGATAGTCTATACACATCCGAACTCATAAGACCCATACCTCGTTACACATGCGGTCTTAGGCTCATCCCCTGCAGCAATTCTGACTTGCCAATATCCCGACCTCAGATCCAGCTTCGTGAAGTACTTAGCTCTCGAGAGCCTGTCAAACAGCTCAACAATATTTGGAACAGGGTACTTATTTTTAATAGTTACCTTGTTCAAGGCCCGATAGTCTATACACATCCGCAATGACCCATCTACCTTTTTCTGAAATAAGACCGGGGCACCATAAGGAGCTTTAGACGGTTGAATGAATCCGCTCTCCAACAACTCGTCCAACTGCTTTCTCAGTTCAGCCAACTCCATCGGTCCCATACGGTAGGGGGCTTGAGAAGGTGCCCGTGCACCCGGCTCGAGTTCAATCCTGTGATCCACATCCCTTCTTGGCGGCAACTTCTTAGGCAACTCTGGGGGCATGACATCTTCAAACTCCTTGAGAGTAGGAACAACAGCATCAGGTATTTCTAACTGATCAGGCTTTTCCTCCACAAGAGCCGCTAGATAAGTCACTTCACCATGCTTCAGCCCAAAAGCTAGTGGGTAGCTTTGCATCCAGCAGCATTGTCCTTGCAGCTTCAATGAGAGTTCTATTCTTTCTCTCAACTACTCCATTTTGTTGAGGTGTTCTAGGAGCTGAGAATTGTTGAGAAATTCCTTTATCTTTGCAAAACTCATACAATGTTGAATTTCTGAACTCAGTCCCATTATCACTTCTCAAAGCAACTACAGAGGAACCAGTGCTTTGTGCTTCTTTATCAACTCTCTTGATATGCTCTATTATGACTTGGGGTGCTTCATCCTTGGAGA
Organism: Heracleum sosnowskyi; assembly: GCA_030848705.1. Classification (NCBI taxonomy): domain Eukaryota; kingdom Viridiplantae; phylum Streptophyta; class Magnoliopsida; order Apiales; family Apiaceae; genus Heracleum; species Heracleum sosnowskyi. The sequence goes on from CM061238.1 coordinate 81,079,736, forward strand.
ATAGGAATTCCACCCAAGTATATCTTGAATAGTCATCTACCATCACTAGAGCATATTTCTTTTTGGAGAGGGACATTACATTCACAGGGCCAAATAAGTCCATGTGAATTAGTTGCAGAGGTTTTGAGTTTGTATTGAGCAACTTGTTCTTGTGACTTGATCTTTTAATCTTCCCTTTCTGACAAGCTTCACATGCTCCATCTTGCACAAACTCCAAGGCAGGCAAATCCCTGATGAGTTCTCTCTTGGTTAGAGAGTTCATTGCCTGAACATTCAAGTGAGACAGTTTCTTGTGCCACAGCCAGAATTCCTCATTTGTGGCTTTTGTGTAGAAACAACAAATTTCTCCCTTATCTGCAGCCTTGAGATTAGCTACAAACAAGCTTCCTTTCTTCACACCAGTTAGAACAACTTCACCACTTTCCCTTTTTGAGATTGAACAAAGGTCTTCATCAAATTCCACTTTGAAGCCTCTGTTGGTAAACTGTCCAATACTCAAGAGATTATGCTTCAGTCCTTCAACAAATGCTACATCTTCAATAATGACATTTCCAGATTTAACACTGCCATATCCCATTGTATAACCAATGTTGTCATTTCCAAAGGTTACTGATGGGCCAGCCTTTTCCTCAAAATGTGATAGCAGGGCCATATCACCAGTCATGTGACTTGAGCATCCACTGTCCAAGATCCATATGACTCTTTTATTCCTGTTGCCCTGCATTCACAAAGTGACTAAGTTGTTTTTGGTACCCACACTTGGTAGGGTCCAGATGATTTAGAAACATTTTGATTAATAATTCTTCTGTCATAAATTGCATTTCTCATAGTAGGAGACTTCACTTTTTCTGTGGCTTTGGAGTTTACACTCTTAGGCTCACATGAAGTTTTCACCCTCTCAACCCTGATTGGGGACCCTGTCCTATGAGAATGTATGTGTGTGTGTGATTCACCAGATTGTGCAGAGTCAAGTTTATGTTTAAGAGATAAACAGTTAGCAATCACAGTCACATAGCATGTCATGCAGTTTGGCTTACCACAGAAAGAATCATGACTAGAATTTATGCTTGCAGAAAGGTTACTTAGGTTGTCAACTTCAACAATTTCAGGCTTACTACACTTATGAGTCAAATGATTAACAGATAGGCATTTTTGACATTGTTTCCTGGGAGCATTTGGCACATAAGCATAGTTGTTTCCTTTGTTAACACCAACTTTACCGTTTCTGTTTTGTTTCCTTTTCTTAACAACTTCTTTCTTTGCTTTAGGACTCTTGACAAGATTGTCTTTGGTCTCTTTCTGATTGACAAGTTCAGGAAAGGAAGAAGTGTTCTTAGCAGCCTCATCTTCTTCAAGTAGTTGTTGCTTGATGATCAGTAGTTCCTCATCAAACTCAACAACACTCTTTCTGAAGATGGGCAGTTCAACACTTGACAGTATGGTTGGGGCATTTTTGTTTGTAAAAGTTTCCTTTCCTTTGCCCTTGACCTTCTTCCTTCCCTTGTCATTATCATAGTCAAAACCAACTCCAACCTTGCAGTCTTCAGTGTGTTCCTTGTGGTAGGTTTGAATAAGTTCAGAGGAGTTTTTGAAGCTTCTTAGTTTCAGTTCAGTTTCAGCAATTTGTTCTCTAAGGGCATTCTCTATCTGCTCAGCACAAATCACTTTGTTTTTAAGATACTCAACCTCCTTTTTCAAACCATCCAGGTTCACAACCATTAACTCAAGTTGCTCATTCTTTTCTGTAAGCTCAACATTCTTAGCAGTTAGTCTGTCAATTTCTTCATTAGCTACTAACATGCTAGTATGAATATTAAACATCTCAGTGCTCATATCTTCAACAGTTTGCTTATATTGAAGGGGAGTCATATCAAGAGAAGTAAGAATAGGTACCTGACTTGAATCACCTTCATCAGAAAATGCCATCAGGGCATAGTTTGAGTATTCTTGTTCTTCTTCTTCATCAGAGTCATCCCAGCATTTTCCCTCAGCAATAAAAGCTTTGCCCTGTTGTTTCTTGAGTAGAGCCTCATACTTAGCTTCAAGCTCTAAGTATGCTTTGTCCTTCTTGACTTGTTTAGGCTTTTTGCACTCAGTGGCAAAATGCCCAAGTTCATTGCAGTTATAGCACCTTATTTTGGTCCTATCCACACTTCCTGTCTTGTATCCACCTTTAGCAGCACCAGCAATCCCTTTTCCTTTATTGAAGGTGTTTGAGCCACTAGATCCACCAGTGTTTCCATTATTGAACTTGGACCTAAATGGCTGCTTTCTTTTAAACCTTATGTTAGGATACCTCCTAGCCATATAAGCAAAAGATTTGTTTTCCATTTTGTCCAGCTCATCTATACTGTAGAACTCATCCTCTTCAGGTAAATCATACACAACCTGAGTTTCATCACCAGTGTCTTCAACTTCCAGTTCCTCAATCTTGACCTGACTGATTTTAAGAGAGTCCATTCTTTGACTTAGGTTGTCAGCAATAAGTGCACAGGAGGTATTAGCCACTAATCCTTGCTTTGCTTGAATAGATCTCTTTTGAAACAGCTCTAACTCATATGTCTTTAAAACACCATACAACACATCAAAACCAATCTTTGTCAGATCTCTTTCTTTAAGGGAAGAGATTCTTGGTTCCAAGTGATCTGGCAGAGTTAGTAGAAACTTCATATTGAGCTCTTCTGTTTCATAGTGTTTGTCATAGAGTTTGAGCTCGTTTATCAGCTTGTTGAATCTCTCAAACACTTCTGTGATTCCCTCTTTTGGCTGAGCCATGAAGGCTTCATATTGTGAAACAAGAATCTGCTTCTTGTTCTTTCTTACTTCAGTAGTTCCTTCACAGAGCACTTCTATAAGATCCCACATCTTCTTGGCACTAGTAAAATGAGCAACAGTGCCATACATGTTGAAGTCCATAGATTCACAAATGATAAGTTGAAGATGTCCATCCAATGCTACTTTTTCCTTTTCAGGATCAGTGTATTTTAAGGGATCTTTGGGCACATGTTTTGCTGGTACAATCTCAGTGCCATTGGTTGTTTCACCAATCTCGATCATTGGAATGAAGGGACCATGCTTTAGAATATCTAAATACATGGGGTTAGAAGCTTTGATGAAAAGCAACATCTTCTTCTTCCATAAACTGTAGTGCTCCTTGTTAAAGGGAGGAATCTTGATACTGCTTAGTTTCTGTGAACTCATTCTTGATCTTTTCCTGTTTGTACGTTAACAGCCTACGCTCTGATACCACTTGTTAGAAATGAATACTACTAGAAACTAGACAGAGGGGGGGTGAATGGATAGTTTGATATATTTTTCGATTCTTGAAACCTAAGTAAACAACTGTATGTGATTATGATATGTAATATGCAGAAAGTAAATAACACACACAATCACTTTAATCTACTTTGTATAAGCAAATTAAATACTACAGCTTTCCAGGAAATTCACAATCGAATTTCTGGCTTCTAAACAAGAACAGTTTGAACTTGCTTGCTTACAGAGAAAAGAGCTTAGCAAATAACTATGTGTATCTCTCTTACTTCTTACAGTTGTGTGTGCACGATATATATATTCACCTATACAAACTAGGCACACATAATATTACACAGCTACCCCTTTTGAAAGTCCAACTTGTCCTGCCATAAGAAGTTCACTGTGTCAGGAAGGACCACCTGCTTTTCGGAGTCTTTCCCGTTTCTGTAGCTGCTTGTCTCTTATCTTTCTCTCCAAGTTTAGCTGTAGATTTGCCATCTGTTCTTTGGACCACCTTGCCAGAACAAATGCTTCAGTATTTGTCTCCTTTGATTCTTGGTTCTGTACCTTGATTTGTCTTGTTATAAACGGCTAAGTGTTGATATCGTGAACTCCACTTTATCCCTGACTTCGCGATCTCCCTTGTGAGGACTACGCGATATAGCCTTTGAAGACTTTGCGACATAGGTCATTTGATGACTATGCGACATAGGTCATTTGATGACTATGCGACATAGGTCATTTGATGACTATGCGACATAGGTCATTTGATGACTATGCGACATAGGTCATTTGATGACTATGCGACATAAGGCTTCTGAGGACTTCACGATCTAGGCTCTTTTGACTTTGCTGACTTCAACACTTCACGACATGTGTCTTGAGGACTTCTCGACATAGTACAAAATGGACTATGCGATATAGTACTTCACGACATGGATATTGGTGACTTCACGACATATCTTTCTTTTGACTTTGCTATATAATGCCTTAGACAAATTCCTGCAACTTATTTCTTCATAGCCTTATTCAACTCTATCCTGCTGCATGAACACTTCTGAACTTCTACCAGGATAATTATTCAATGGCCTATATATACAATCTAGATGCAAGAGACTTTACTAAGCTCATTATAAATCTGAGCATACATGATAAAGCTATTGTTCATGAGAACAAGACAAGTACATTTAGAGACCTATACTCTATCCCAGTGATAGAAATCACTAGGTCATGTAGTGTGACATAGTCACATAGTGTAGGCTTGTTAATAGTGGTATTCAGACATGTCTTGAGCCTAACAGATACCAATTGTTATTCCCAGACAATGAATCAAGATTGTAGAAGGGGGGGGGGGGGTTGAATACAATCTTTAAAATTTCTTTAGTTCTTGACAGTAGAAATATGAAAGTAAAATTAAGAACATAAAAACAAACAAGATGAATTGCACTAGAATTAAAAATTCAGGTGGATTGTTTTGTCCACCTGATAGATTTTTATTTGAAGAAATCTCTGTGATGTTTATGAATAACCACACAATTGCATACACACTATTCTAGCTTCAGCAATTTACAAAGGATATTGCCTTTAGCTTTCTAAATTGCCTATCTGATTTCTTACTCTAGAATAATGTTTCACTTGGTTATATATATCCCAAGTTTACAAGATATTTCAAACAGACAATAATACAAAAAGTAAATCTGTTCAAGATAACCGTTTCTCCATTCTGAGTAGTGGTCCATGTGTTGGTAGCTTGCCCTTCTTGGCTGATTGTCTTTTATGGAAATGCTACTTTTTGACCATACAAACAAAATGCTACTTCTTCTCGTGACCTTTCCAGAAATACTGGCTTCCATGCTTTGTGTAGTCTGTCAACCCATGTGCACTGACTGAACTGTCTCTTTCACAAGTACAGTGTGTATTTGTAGAAGCTATTTGAGTTGTATCCGTTGAAAGTATCTTGATCACATCCGTAGACAGTTAGTATTGTTATCCGTAGACAGTACATTGTCCACATCCGTTGAAGGCTAATTATGCTATCCGTTGACAGTCAATTTCACTTATGTAAAATTACAAGGTATAAACTATTTACAATTAGCCTCCCTATTCTACATATCTATTAATGGTCAACATGACTTATTCAGCCTAAAAAATAATACTTCAACTTCAACATCAGGATTACAAAAGCATGTTACATTGAGTCTTATCCGTAGATAAGCTTCCCATCAACGGATACTGCATAAGCATGCTATCCGTTGATGGCTACATTTTACCTATACAATTTTTACTAAGTTAATTTAGTTATCATCAAGAAACAACATAGTTCATAACAATTTATATAAAATACATGTAAATAAAAGTTTTATTTGAAGTAGAATAGGTGTTCGAATTTATAAAGGAGTATAGTTTGAAAAATATATCATATATATTGATTCACAATTCTTATTTGCAATTTTGCACGAATGAGTAAGCTTTTTATTCTTTGGATTTAGTTGTGTTGACACTATTTCTTTTATTTATAATGGAAATTTGTTTTTCTTAACCTATTTTTCGTGCACAGGATCCCGTCGACTGTCTTGGTCAACTATATACTTTTTGGTACTTTTTTCTAATATTTTTTGGGTGGCAAGATTGGCAGAGCTTAGTACAGTAACGGTGTAATGTTATGATTATTGTGATTATGTTTGTCATTTTTAACGTGGTTTATATATCATGGTAATTGCTAATATTTGTTCGTCATGTCATTAAGTGTAATTTTTTTTTATAAATTTGACAGGATTACCACACTGATTCTTGACAAAATATTAATGTAGAAACTAAAAAGTTTAAACATCAAAGGCCTCTGATGGAGTGTTCGCCTTGTAAAACCAAAATCAAGATGAAAGATAATAAGGCAAAACCGCAAAAATATTTGATTTCTTTTTAATCGCGACTACTACTTCATTAACTTCATTTTTGTTTATATTTCAAATTTTTATTTCATCACTTTTTCCAATATGAAAAAGCCATTCGCATGTTTAGCGTCGCCCATGTTTTGGCAATTTTTAATCAAATTTATGTGGTATGACTATTAGAGGTTTATTATTATAGGATCATCACTTTATGTTCACCTATTTTGCTGATCTAATAATTAAGGTAAAAGTAATTGTTGTGGAATAAAAAACGTACTTGTAAATTTACTTCTAGAGTTTAAGAGCTTTCGAGCTTTAATGGTTGTTCTCGTGTTTCGTGACTAAATTTGTCCTCACAAGATGCCTACGTATCTCAATTCGTAATTGAGAATCAAGCCAAAAAACGTAGTTCTAATATGAAGGACCAGGGTCCTTATATAGGCTTCAGGAGCCTTGTATTTAGGGTATGTTTGGGAGAATTAGCGAATAAGTCTCCTTCTTGACGGTGGATAAGGATTGTATTCCTTGGTGGGCAAGTCTTTTCCTTATCGTAGGATAAGGACTGTGACTAGTTATTTCCTTTGATTGAGATTCTAGATCCTTCTTTGTAGGAGGCAGACTTTTTGAAGAATTTATCACACTTTGGACTCTTTTTATGAGTTGCATATTTTTCCTATTTTATTTATTACGAAATTAATAAATAATTAGGGTTTCAAGCCTTGTTTATCGGGCTGTATTTTTCGACCAATCTAGGTCTAATTAATACATCATTAATTACACTTCTAGGGTTATTTTTCAGCCCATATCATTTGCCCCCCAACTTCTGAGAAAATCTTTCCGAGTTTTTCACAGAAGTTATTGTTGATCTTGCTTCAGGATTTTTGAATCTGCGTATTTTTCCTCGACTTTTTCTTTTAAGAATTTTTGCATGCCAATAAATAAATAAATGTATTTATTTATTTATTATCATTTTTTTAAAGGTATTTTCGACCTCAGTTTCGACCTCATTTTGGTCCTAGGTCGAACAGAATGACCTCAACTTTTCATGTATTTTCGACCTCGGTTTTTCGACCTCATTTGGTCCTAGGTCGAACAAAACGACCTGGGTTTGAGGTCATGAACGTTCGACCTCAGTTTTGAGGCTTTTTTCGATCTCAGCTTGTGAGGTCGTAGCCCTTCGACCTCATTTGAGGTCAAAGAAGGGGGTCATTTTGGTGTCACGTCGAACGATTCGACCTCGTTTTGAGGTCATCACCCTTCGACCTCGTTTGAGGTCGAAGATGGGCTTCATTTTGCCTTTAGTTTTCTTTGGACCTCATTTTCTTTGGGCCTCATTCTCTTTGGGCCTCATTTTTCTGGCTTCATTTTCTTTGGGCCTCATTCTCTTTGGGCCTCATTTTCTTTGGGCCTTATTTTCTTTGGGCCTCATTTTCATTGAGCCTCATTTTTTGGAGCCCAACGAGCAGTTATGGGCCTTAACTGGCTGTAGACGGTTGCCCTTCCTTTTTACTGGTTGGGTGACCGGCTATCTTGGTTATAAAAGAGTGAGATTTCTCTTTTACTCTTCACTTCACATTTCTCATTTCTCAAAATTTTCTCTAGTTTCCCTCAGTTTTCTCTCTAGTTTCTCCGTGGTGAGGCGATTTCTGGCGAGTTTTCTTCGATCATATTCATCGTTTTTCTGGGCTTTTTCTTCAACGCTTGAAGATTTTCTGGAATTCCTTTGAAGATTTGAAGATTTCTGGGATTTCTTCTTGAAGTTTTGAATATCAATGGCTGATCGTTCAACTCAACGTCTTCAGAAGATGAATCAAGCTTCCAAGAGAGGTACCATCACTATTCACTCTTCATATATGTCTTTACAAGATATGATTAGCGAACATGGTGATGAATACCCTTTTGTGTCTCATTTAGATTCTTTCGATTGTAGTAATAAATTTCATGAAGTCGATAAAATTAGGGACTATAACAAAATGTATAGAGTCAAAGTCCCTTTAAGACTTGTCCCAGCCGGCCCAGGGGATCGTTCCTGCCATTGACGTCCTGATGCCTTGTGCATTTACAAGGATGCCATTGTTGCAGGACTTAGGTTTCCTTTTCATGAGTTCATTCCCAAACTTTTAGCAGATGTTCGAATTAATCCTTGTCAACTTCCTCCTAATGCTTGGAGAATAATAATGTGTTTCATAGTCCTTTGCTTAAAAAACAACTTTCCCCTTTCTGTTTATTTATTTAGGAAAATATTTCAATTTAAGAATAGTTCTGCAATCTCTCCTGGTTGGATTTATCTCAATTATCTTGCTTCTACACCTCCAATTTTTCACCCAAAATCCATTCCCGATAACAACCCAAAGTGGAAAAATGAGTTCATGTATTTGGTTTGGGAAGGAGGGGATTGGGGTACCTTATTTCGTAGGTCGTTTAGTAGGGCCTCGGACGGTAGTCCCAATGACATAGTCCTGACTGATGAGGAGGCTCACACTTATGATGAGCTAACTAAGGACAACTATGCCACCTTGGCTTGGGAGCTCCTGGACGAGTTTCTCCTAAAGTCTCTGGGCCTATCGAGCGTATCAGACAATGGTAATTCTCATTCCTTAATTTCTTTTACTTATTTAAGATTTTCTTATACCCATTGTTTCTTTTTTTATTTGTTTTTGCAGCTGCAACCTTTATAAATAAGACCAACGAGCCCGCAGAAGGAGAAACTGCCAGGATGAAGAGGGCTTGATTGGGAGGAAAAGATCCTCGGGCAGCTTTTGATGGCCCAGCCTTTCTAAGGCCTCACAAGGATTATGTGGAGGAGGTTGAGGCTCCTCTCTCATCCAAGGCCTCTATTTGGCGCCCCAACCGGGGTATTAGGAAGAAGGACACTGTTGTTGGGGTGTCCAAATATGATGTTGAGTGGTCCTATCACTCACTCACTCCCTGTGATTACAAGGACTTTGTCACCAACTCTACTATCGAGGGAGTTGAGCTTGCGGGTTCTCAGGCCATGGTCGCGGTAACCTTTTTCTTCTTTTTTCTTTTAGTGTCTTGCTTAATATGTTATAAATCTCTCCTTGACTTATACCTTATTTGCAGACTAATGCTAATTTTCAAGGGGCTCTCTTTCAAGCCAAGGCTTGGCGCTCATCTTCTGAAGCCAACCAAGCCAAATTTGAGAAGTATCAGGAAGAAGTTGATCCCTTAAGACTGTCTTGGCAAGGAAGGAGAAGGAGTTGGCTGATGCTCAAGCTGAACTGGTTGCGCTTAGGAAGAGCAAGAATGATTTTATCGATGAGTACCTTGACTCCCAGGAGTACAACAGCTGTTTTGGAGAAGATTCCTGGCTCACTTAGCCTTTCTGACTTCCCGAGTCCTCATGCTCCTACTCCTTTAGAGTGGGCCTTGGCTGGTGAAGATGACATGGATGAAGATGACATGATTTTGGATCCCGGGCATTCTTCTCCTCCTGGCCAGATAGCTGGTATTGATTTCACGGCGACTCATTCTGGTTCTGGCTCTAGCTCAGAGGAAGAGGAGGCTGATACTGGTGACAAAGGAGGAGGAGCTTAGTTTTTGTTGTTTTTCTTTCATAGCCATATGTGGCTTTTATTTATTTACATAATCTCTGCCTTCGGGCATAACTTAACTTTTGTAAGTTTTAATTTATCATCTTTTGATTTCCTTGCATTTTTGAATTTTTGCATGTCTATTGTTCGCACAAAATCACGCAAGCGTACGCGGTCACAAGTAATATATTAATAAGTAGAGTTCGTTCCCACAGAGACTGGTTTACTACAGTTATGCACTTATGCAACAATGTATGGCTATTGTTCAATGCTAAGACAAATATCAAATTTGAGTTGTGATTAACTAAATTAACTAAGCAAATTACCAAGACCATAATTAACTAAGGAGTTTACTGTTGAATTACTTATGAGAATAAACATGGGATCCTAACTTCATTAAATACTTCATTCAGCGTTTTATGCCTTTAATCAATGTATGTGACGGTTATGACAACTAATCGGATAACACGAAATCAGTACATGCTACCTTTCAGTATACGTATACCAAACCACCCAAACATCCACAAAAGAGATAGAAGTCGAGTAGACACCAATTATGATTAGACCCTATATGTCTATAAGATTTGAAAACATAACGGTTTAACGAGCAAGTTATCCATTCAGATTACATAGGGCAGGTAAGATGGTTAGAATTACCTACGAATCATGCATGACAAAGATACATAAACCTATGCTAGCATGGCAAGTTCTAAACCTCTATATCCACTTTCGCAATCAATAGAGATTAACAAACAACTTAGATGTTAGCTACGCATCCAAGAAGAATAAGCACAACCAAACTAGGTTATCAATAATTCATCACACACAAATCTTTAAAACAATTAACTACTAAAATCCATAGATAAATCCGTTAGAATCCCACGACAACGATTAGTTCATCATCGTGGGTTCTGATGAAAACATGATAATAAATATGTCTAGAATACTAATTAAAGGTACTAGTAATAAGGTTTATGAAAAACAACTCCAACGAGAATCCAAAGTATCGCCTAATTAGAAGAATACAAAGATAAGATGAAAACTAGGTCTTCGTAATCAGCCGTTTTCTTGTTCTCCTTGATGGTGGATAGATATGTATGTAGGTATATGAATATATATGGATATCTGTCTCTGAAATCGTCCACCAAGTGTTTATATAGCCCCTTCTGTTGACTGGTCTCTGGCCCTTTCCTTATCAGAACAGAAAAAGACTTCTTCAGCAATTCACCAAGTGCGGGCGCGCTTCCTAGGGCGCGGGCGCGCTCCAATAGTGATCCAAAAGCGCGGTGGCGCTCTCCTGAGGCGCGGGGCGCTCCTGCTTTTGTCAGAATTCTTCAAAACACATTTTCTTGACTTTTCTTCGCGCTCTCAAGTCCCGCAACTACTCGGCTTTCACAATGATGCTCAATCACCACCATATAAACAAGATAGCTCCGAAACTCCGCCAACAATGCAACTCTGCACTTTCTAACTCAAAACACATTAAAAATAACAAGTACTTAAGTACAATCAGTTAATTTAAGCCGATTTGAAGCGTTCCAAGTAGATATAAAGTCCACTTATCATCTATCAATATATGATGCACATAAAGTATCATAAAAATATGAGAATGTTGAATAAATTTATAACGTTGAAAATGGGTTCAACCCTTACCTAATACTCTACTTTCTACCTCAAGTTAAAAACTCGGATTGGTTTCATCGACCTTATTTCTACTTGTCCTAATAGTGAGTCCAGTTAGGAAACACTAAACATAATAGACTTTTAAGTTTGCAGCATGCCAAGTTCTTGGCACTTCAATTCCTTCGAGGGTTTCCAATTTGTATGAGCCTCGTCCAAATACGTTCTTGACCCGATACGGTCCTTCCCAATTTGGAGCCAATTTCCCTTTCTGTCCAACTCCGGATGCCTCAATCTTTTGGAGAACCAAATCTCCATGACGAAAGAACCTCTCTTTAACCCTTAGGTTGTAATAGAAAGATGCTCGTTTCTGATGTTCAACTATCTTGGCATTTGCCTCATCTCTAACTTCATCAATTAGATCTAAAGCCAACCTCAAGCTCTCTTCATTTGCCTCTGGCTCATAAGCTTCAACTCTTGGAGATGTATGAGTAATCTCCACTGGAACCACTGCTTCTGCTCCATATGCTAACAGAAATGGGGTTGCTCCAGTGGTGACTTTACAAGTAGTACGATATGCCCATAGTATGGGGAGCAATTCGTCTACCCAAGTGTTCCTAGAGCGTTCAACTCTTTTCTTCAGTCCATCCAGGATAATCCGATTCGTAACCTCAGCTTGTCCGTTTGCTTGAGGATGAGCAACAGAAGTGAAACGTAACTCAATATCATTCTCCTCACAGTACTTTTTGAAATCTTCATTGTTAAACCGAGTCCCATTGTCCGTGACCAAGATTCGTGGAATCCCATATCTGCATATTACATTCTCCCAGAAGAAGTGCATTACTTGCTTGGTGGTTATCTTGGCTAGAGGTTTAGACTCAATCCACTTGGTGAAGTAGTCGATTGCCACTATCAAGAATTTTCTCTGTGCACTTGCCATATGAAATGGTCCAAGTATATCCATTCCCCACATGGTGTTGCCCAGTAAATAACAATTGTAGAAGGGGGTTGAATACAATTGTATAAGATTCTCGACTTAATCAAGTATATAACACAAATATGAAAGAACAATAACAGCTTTATTAAATCTGATATAAAACTGTTACAAACTCTCTCAAGAAATTCTGATGTTCTTGAGAGCTTCTAGGTCACACAAATACTCGAGTGTATGATCAGTTTGATCGTGATCAATCTCAAAACCAAAACCTAAACTGTGTTTATATACTACACAGCTTCTCTATCAATGATAAGTCCTAATCAATTACAAAGATTGAAACCTATCCATAATTGATAGCTACATTCTGTTAGTATTAGTGCCCTAGAGACAATACAATTGTACTTCTGGGAAACACTATTTTGTTATTTAATAATGATTATGTTCTATTGATTATTCGACAGCAATTATTATGTCTTTATTTACTGTGATATTAATGTTAGAGTAATAAATGTCCTTGGAATATCGAACACGTATTCTATATCTTTAAGTATGTGACTTAAAAATGAGATTATATGAATAGTGTTTATATTCCTAAAATATCCCTAATTAAGCATTATGAATTGGGACAATTATGATGCATAAAGATTAGTATGATCGTTGACTAAATGACCACATCTCATTGGTCATAGGTATAGTGATACTAAAGTCAAGAACATAGGTGCATGTAATATTCTACATGGCACCGGATTGACCCACAGTGATATTCTACATGGTAATAAAGTCATTAGAATAGCTCACAGTGATAATGGTGTAATGATCCTTAGACTTGAGATCATTATATTTCTATACGAGGATTAATATACTTTGATTACATTAAAAGTTACCTTTGACCGGGTGATGATAAAAGTGGACATCGGGTATATTATGAGTCGTATGAGAAATATGAATGATAGATATAGGATTTAACCCTCTTATTATTAGGAGAGATATTATTGGCCTCTTGATTGAGTGAGACTATGAAAATGCATGGCCATGCTCAAATATTGATTTGTTTTAATAGTCTACTCATTGATCAAGGAAACCTGGATTAAATGTTGAAGAGGATGACTAATAACATGCCTCGAGTTTAATCTATAATATTTGGTTAAAGGGATTATATTACACGGAAACATTAGTCACGAAAGGTTTAATTGGATCACCAATTATTATTATTACTTGGATAGCAATGATGTATTACTAGATGCCGCTCATTGTTTATAATTTTATTATGAGATATTAAAATTATTGCCAACGTAATAATAACCTAAAGGGTTACACATAAAGAACGTTTTAAACGGAGCATTAATTAAATTTCGAATTTAATTGAATTATTATTATTATTGAATTATTGGATTAATTAAGTAGGACTTGATTAATTATATAATAATTCGAATATAATAATTAATAATACTAATAATTAGATTGGGTTTTGGAAGCCCAATCAGATTAAGCAAGGCCCAAAATTCTCTTTCAATAAATACATTATGATGTATTGTTTTAGGTCAGGTTACAAAATTCGTTTTCAGAAAAAACCCTAGCAGCTCTGCATATTAGAGAGGCTAGAAACAGAGAGAGAAGGTTCTGAGGGCGTTTTTATTTGGCTAGTACCAACTCCGTGATCGTTGGACGATCAAGCGTTTGTGTGGACTACTTTGGCGACGCAGATCTTGAACAAGGGCTGCGTGGTGGTTACAACAAGGACCTCCAAGTTTCTGAATATTATAAGCTCAATTAAGGTATGGTTTCGTTTCTCCATAATCAGCCATGTCTTGTACACGGATCCTAGGGTTAGGGTTTCGGATTATTATTGGTTTTACGACTGTTTTCGCTGCGTATGATGCCCCGAAACCCAACACATTCTACAAACCAGGAACCGACAGAATAAATTTCCATGTTTAACTAGACTCCAAATATAACTCAAAGTAGGAATCCTGATCAGCTTCCAGTCCTGATGATCAATCCTGATCCCAGTCCTGATATGCATTCTGATCCTGACGACCATGCAATCCTGATGACATCAGCAATCCTGATCAGTTGAGTCTAGCTCCTGACGATCATTGAATTCTGATCTAACAATCTCCCCCAATCTCATACTTTGTGAAATAAAGTATAGATTCCTAAGATTCAATGATGTCAAAAACATATATACAAAATGTACAAGTATCTGCAGCAACAACTTATCTGTTTAAATTCTTTGATAGAACGAATTCATCTTCAAGAAGTTGGATAACAAATTTTCTTCTTTTTTCTTCAAGAATTTGAATCAGTCTTTCCTTAAGATTTCTGAGTTCTTCATCTTCCTCATTAATCTGGTAGATAGATGCTCTGAGATTCAATATGGAGCTTCTCTGAAGACTATGCTCTTCAAGCAAAAGATAAGCAATTTCCTTCCCATCAGGATTGAGAGTAAGTTGAGTCATGCCAAAAGTTACTTCTTTAACAGCAGTACCCCTTTGCATTTCCACATCATGACCTCTTTGATTTAAGTACATGGGAGTATAATTACCATTGAAATTATTGTTTCCATCTAGTCTTCTTCTTATTGTTGACAAAATCATGTCACTCCACACTTTGCACATTTGATTCTTCAATCTCAAAAGATAATGAACATATTTCAGCCGGTGACTGTCCTTTTGAAGGTCAGCCGGTGACTGTCCTTTTGAAGGTCAGCTGCCTCCCCCTGACCCCCGCCCGGGGGCTACCGCCCCCGGATCCCCGCTTTATTATTTTTGTGTTCGTAATTGTGTATTTGAGCATGGTGATGGTTATGGCCGTAAAACCCGTAGTTTAATGGTTTATGGTTTTATAAATACGACTTGCATGTCGTTTTCTTCATTCTTGTAATTGTTTAACCTCGAATGTAAATCGAGTTTTATTATGTAAGTTCATTAGTATAGGTTGGATTCAATTGTTCAATGTAATGTACTTGAAGATTGAAGGACGATCCAAGAGGAGGTGAATTCAAGGGGACAAGGAGAATGAAGAAATGTAATTGTATTTATGTTTTTCCACCATAGATTGACCTTGATCCTTTCATTAGCTTGAAAGGATCATATAGGATAAAGGTCATAACCAAGCACGTTTACATATTGCACTTTACATATTGATGTATGATTGCATGTGTAGGATACAATGTGATGCATGCTTTAATTAGATTAATCATGTATTAATGTATGTATTAGATACATCACCCATTCCATGCCTGCTAAACAAGATAAAATCTGTAACGATTCAAGATTTTAAAATTGAACAAAACGAACATGAGATTCCTGTGTTTATGAAACACAGAAATAAGTGTGAATTTTCAATTTTTTGATATGGGGCGATTTTGACAAAAATACAAGCAGCGCTTGTAAGAAAGGTGGATTTTAAGTGAGACCACTGTGACTCCTCCGCTGGACTGGAAATCAAACCATTGATGAATTTTGAATTGAAGTACTTAGTTCAAGGAAAAATTGGGAATCTCTTGATGATGGGATCATGGTCGTTTTAATAATAAAATCCCTAAATTTAAAATATTAAGTCACTTAGATGCCTTCCAATGGGCAACACTCGTCAAGACCTAGATCGAGAAATAGTGGGTTCGCCAAAGCAAAGCACTCCAATCTATCGTGGTAAGGCGTGATGAAGTAAATGTGATACTTATTTGTTAGACCATTGGGTTAGACTTAACTAAGTTACCACAATTGGATTGTGAACTTAGAGGCATGGAGTTTGGTAAGATTTATTGGATAAATACGTACAATTGTTGTTCTACCAAACTATCCAAGAGTTATATAAGATATATTTGACAAAAGTTGTCTACCTAAATAATTGTGTTTTTGGAGTAAAGCCAAAGCTGACCTTAAGCATGATGAAATATGGATCTTGGCTCGCTAGAAAGGTTTAAAGAAACTTTTCCGAATTGATAGATAGGGCTATTAATTTGATAAAAATAGTGGGTGATATATATTATGAATATATATATATGAATAATCACTTGAACATTATCTATTAAATCCGTAGACTAACTTATTTTATGCATTTTTTAACATTGTAGATATTTAATGGCAAATAACTCAAATAACTTCTCTGTACGATCAGTCCTTGAGAAGGACAAGCTGACAGGAACAAACTTCCTCGACTGGTAAAGGAATTTGAGGATTGTCCTCAGACAAGAGCGAAATCTCTATGTCATTGATATTCCTCGCCCTGAACCTCTGCCTGAAGGTGCATCGGTTGCTCAACAGAATGTTTATCAGAAACATATCGATGATGACACAGATGTTACCTGTCTTATGCTTGCGACTATGAGTCCCGAGCTTCAAAAACAACACGAGCATATGGATGCTTATGTGATGATTGAGCACCTTAAACGTATGTTTGAAGGACAGGCTCGTCAGGAGAGGTTTGATACAAGCAAAGCCTTGTATGCCTGCAAACAGGGTGATCGTGATCCAGTTGCACCGCATGTTCTAAAGATGATTGGATATATGGAGTACCTTGCTACTCTGGGTTCAACCATCGGTGAGGAAACCCAGATAGATCTAATCTTGCAATCTTTGAACAGCAGCTATGCTCAGTTTGTAATGAATTACATCATGAATGAGATAGACAAGACACCTTCCGAATTGTTGGCAATGTTGAAAACTGCTAAGACCAATATTCAGAAGGCATCCCCTAACGCCATTATGATGGTCAATAAAGGGAATGCCAAAGAACAGGGTAAAAGGAAAGGCAAGAAGAAGATTGGATCTAAATATGCTAATCCAAAACCTGCTTTTAAGAAGGCTTTGAAGCCTACATGAGGTGTTACAAAAGGTGCTGCAAAGGGTGATTGTCACTATTGCAAGAAACCGGGTCATTGGAGGAGAAACTGTCAAGCTTACTTTGAGGATTTGAAGAAAATGAAGTCTGTAAAGATTTCAGATTCAGGTATTTATGTTATAGAAGTCAATTTGTCTACTTCTACATCATGGGTATTAGATACTGGATGTGGTTCTCACATTTGTATAAATGTGCAGGAACTTCGAAGGAGTAGGACTTTGGCGAAAGGTGAAGTCGACCTACGCGTTGGCAATGGAGCAAAGGTTGCTGCTTTGGCTGTAGGGACTTATAATTTATCATTGCCCACAGGGCTTATTTTAGAACTTGAGAACTGTTTTTACGTGCCTGCGATTTGCAGAAACATTATTTCTGTTTCTTGTTTGGACAAGAAAGGTTTTTCATTTACAATTCAGAACAATAGTTGTTCCTTTGGTTTGAATAATGTTACCTATGGGGTTGCACGCTTATTTAATGGTTTATATGTTCTAGATCTTGATACTCATGTCTATAATATAAATAATAAACGTATTAAGGCTAATGACTCAAATCAAACATACCTTTGGCATTGTCGTTTAGGCCATATAAATGAGAAACGCATTTCCAAGTTACATAAGGATGGATACTTGGATAAGTTTGATTTTGAATCATACGAAGAATGTGAACCTTGTCTCATTGGAAAAATGACTAAAGCTCCTTTTACCGGAATTGGTGAAAGGGCCACCGAACGATTAGAGCTTATACATAGTGATGTATGTGGTCCAATGCGTACGATGGCAAGAGGTGGTTTTTACTACTTCATAACCTTTACTGATGATTTTAGTAGATACGGATATGTGTATCTTTTGAAGAACAAGTCCGAATCATTTGAAAAATTCAAAGAGTACAAGGCAGAAGTGGAAAAGCAAATAGGCGGAAGTATTAAAACCCTACGATCTGATCGTGGAGGTGAGTACCTAAGCTTAGAATTTAAGAATTTCTTAAAGGAGTGTGGTATTGTATCACAACTCACACCTCCTGGAACACCACAGTGGAATGGTGTATCTGAAAGGAGAAATCGTACCTTGTTGGACATGGTTCGATCGATGATGAGTCTAGCGGATCTTCCAATTAGTTTCTGGGGCTATGCCCTAGAGACGGCTGCACAAACACTAAACCGAGTTCCTTCAAAAACGGTTCAAAAGACTCCATATGAGATATGGACTGAGAAACGTCATAGCGTGTCATTTATGAAAATTTGGGGATGCGAAGCGTTTGTGAAACGTTTAACCTCAGACAAGCTAGGACCAAAATCAGATAAATGTAATTTTGTGGGATATCCAAATGAAACCAAGGGGTATTACTTCTATAATCCTTCAGAGAACAAAGTGTTTGTTGCTCGAACAACTGTGTTTCTTGAAAGAGAATTACTTTATAAGAAAAATAGTGGGAGGACAATAGATCTCGATGAGGATCGAGAACCACAGATTAACGTTGAACCAGAGTTGGAACATGAGCAGAATGTGACTGAAAATGTTGATGACAACATTGCTCAAGAAACACAGGTCGTTCGTAGATCTAGTAGGATTCGTCATGAGCCAGAGAGATATTATGGATTTCTGCTGACTCAAAATGGTGATGTAATGCTTGTAGATAATGATGAGCCTCTTACCTACAAAGATGCTATGAATAGTCCAGATTCTGAGAGATGGCTGGAGGCCATGAAATCTGAGATGGATTCCATGTATGAAAACAAAGTATGGACTTTGGTTGAACCACCTGAAGGGGTAAAACCCATCGAGTGCAAGTGGGTTTTTAAGAAGAAAACTGACATGGATGGTAATTTACAGACCTACAAAGCTAGACTAGTGGCGAAAGGTTTCAAGCAAATTCATGGTATTGACTATGATGAAACTTTCTCACCGGTGGCTATGGTCAAATCCATCAGGATTTTGCTTGCAATAGCAGCTTATTATGACTATGAAATCTGGCAAATGGATGTCAAGACTGCTTTCTTAAATGGGAGCTTAGAAGAGGATGTGTACATGACACAACCTGAGGGTTTTGTCGATCCAAAATTTGCTAGGATGGTCTGTAAGTTACTACGATCCATTTATGGGTTGAAGCAGGCCTCGAGGAGATGGAACATTCGTTTTGATGAAACAGTCAAAGAGTTTGGTTTCATACAAAATGAGGATGAACCGTGTGTTTACAAGAAGGTTAGTGGGAGCCATGTGGCATTCCTAGTATTATATGTAGATGACATATTGCTAATAGGGAATGACATTACTTCTCTACAGGCTATGAAGACTTGGTTGGGAAATAATTTCTCGATGAAAGACTTAGGCGATGCATCCTACATATTAGGGATCAGGATCTATAGAGATAGACCCAGAAGATTGATCGGCTTAAGTCAGAGTACATACATTGACAAGATATTGCATCGTTTCGGGATGCAAGAGGCTAAAAGGGGCTACGTCCCAATGTCTCATGGGATAACGATCTCAAAAGAAAATTGTCCTAAATCATCAGATGAGAAGGACCGTATGAATAAAGTACCATATGCTTCGGCAATTGGTTCTATAATGTATGCAATGATATGTACTCGTCCCGATGTCTCGTATGCTTTGAGCATGACGAGTAGATACCAGTCTAATCCAGGTGAAAGTCACTGGACAGCTGTCAAGAACATTCTTAAGTACCTTAAGAGGACTAAAGATTCTTTCTTGATATATGGAGGAGATGAGAAACTAGTTGTAAGAGGTTACACTGATGCTAGTTTCCAGACAGATAGGGACGACACTGTGTCTCAGTCTGGATTTGTGTTTTGCCTAAATGGAGGTGCTGTAAGCTGGAAGAGTTCAAAGCAAGAAACAGTAGCTGATTCTACAATGGAAGCTGAGTATATTGCAGCCAGTGAAGCAGCCAAAGAGGCTGTTTGGATTCGGAATTTTATTACGGGACTTGGAGTGGTTCCATCGATCGCAGACCCAGTTGATCTATATTGCGATAATAATGGAGCCATTGCGCAGGCTAAGGAACCAAGATCCCATTCCAAGGCAAAACATATACTTAGGAGATATCACCTTCTTAGAGAAATAAATAATAGAGGGGATATACATATATGTAAAGTGCATACTAATGATAACGTCGCGGACCCACTGACTAAGGCTTTGTCGCAGCAGAAGCACGATTGTCACACTAGTTCCATGGGTATTAGATACATGGATGATTGGCTCTAGTGCAAGTGGGAGATTGTTAGTATTAGTGCCCTAGAGACAATACAATTGTACTTCTGGGAAACATTATTTTGTTATTTAATAATGATTATGTTCTATTGATTATTCGACAACAATTATTATGTCTTTATTTATTGCGATATTAATGTTAGAGTAATAAATGTCCTTGGAATATCGAACACGTATTCTATATCTTTAAGTATGTGACTTAAAAATGAGATTATATGAATAGTGTTTATATTCCTAAAATATCCCTAATTAAGCATTATGAATTGGGACAATTATGATGCATAAAGATTAGTATAATCGTTGACTAAATGACCACATCTCATTGGTCATAGGTATAGTGATACTAAAGTCAAGAACATAGGTGCATGTAATATTCTACATGGCACCGGATTGACCCACAGTGATATTCTACATGGTAATAAAGTCATTAGAATAGCTCACAGTGATAATGGTGTAATGATCCTTAGACTTGAGATCATTATATTTCTATACGAGGATTAATATACTTTGATTACATTAAAAGTTACCTTTGACCGGGTGATGATAAAAGTGGACATCGGGTATATTATGAGTCGTATGAGAAATATGAATGATAGATATAGGATTTAACCCTCCTATTATTAGGAGAGATATTATTGGCCTCTTGATTGAGTGAGACTATGAAAATGCATGGCCATGCTCAAATATTGATTTGTTTTAATAGTCTATGTTAGGCCGAATACACAATATAATCAAGTATGTATGAGAATAACAATAATTAACAACACTGTTTTTGAATCAATAAAACTGTAATCGTATTAACAGCTTCTCTCTTTATGATGTTAATGAATCACAAAGAGCTTCTAGGTTACAAGAATAATAATTCAATGAACGCATCCCTTCTAGGGATAACCTATCTGTGTTTATATAGTACACAGCTACATACAATCCTTATCTAATTGATATTCCTACAAGTTAGCTATACAATTCATATCAATTAAGGATTGCTTCTTATCTTCTATTCCGTTTCCTTAGCTGTATCAATATATTCTGCTTCTTTCCATCTTCAGAATATATTGCTTCTAGAATCTTCAATTCAGCACCGACAGCTAATTCAACCTTCACCTTGTCAGACTTTAACTAAACTCTGACCGGCTTCAATTTAAACTCTTCACCCTGTCAGAGTTTAACTAAACTCTGACTGGCTTCTGATAAACTCTTGTAAATACCTGTTGCTTAAACACTGATAAACAAACATTAGCAATTATATCTAACAATCTCCCCCAACTTGTTCATAATAAAATGTACAAGTTAAACATATAATTGATGATGTCAAAACCTTTTAACAAATGCAGTGTTTAACATATAACAGAGTTTAATATAAAACAGAGTTTAAATTTGACTTAGAATAGAAAATATTAAAAACTTACAGTCAGACTTTACTTGACTTCTTCAATATCAGGCACAGTCCTGAGATAATCAATCAGCAGTCTTCTCTCAGCATTCTCAAGTTCAGTTATCATAATCTCTTTCAGCTCCTTATACTCTGGATCTCCTTCACCAGTTTGATATATGGCAGCCCTCAGAGAATAGATACTGTTCTTCTTCATATCATTCCCTAGCCGAATGTACTGAGCTTTATCTGACTCTAAGTTGAATTCTAAAACTTTTAATCCCAGTGCAGTTTTAAATCTAGCACTGTTTCTCTTCATCTCCACCAATTTTCCAGTATGATCTCTATACTTTGGAATATAAGCATTTGAGACTTCTCCTCCTCCAAGCATTACTTTTGATCTCAGCATCTTTTCTCTTAAGATTTGAGCAACATTATGAGTATGTCTGTTCTTAACTTTTAACAGATAAAGTACATATTCAAGTTCTTCCCATGATTTGAGATTTACATCAGATTCTCCAATTCTATAAACTCTTCCATCACTCATGAAATATAACAGAAACTGCTTCTTCAAGATCTTGTGAAAAATCAACTGAACAGATTCTAACTTATCAAGATTTTCTTGTGTATTCCCAATACCAGATCCTGTCAGTGAAATATTGTCTTGAGATCTGTTATTTATTCTCTTCTCCCTATGTGAACCTAAACCAGACTTATCATAAGATTCTTTTCCAAGTACAGTCCTAGTTTGAGAAAAATCCACAGGTTGAAGTGTCAGAGTTTCAGAGAACATAGGTCTTAAGAAACCTTTGAGTTGAGGAGCTGGCAGAGTTTGCACAGCTTGAGCCTTGTCAGAGGCTGGCTTAACTTCAATAGTATCATCAACTTGAGCAGCGTCAGAGGTTGATTTTGGTAATCTTGTTTCAACTTGAGCAATGTCAGAGGTTGAATAAATCTTCTTAGGTAACTGTTCTTCTTCTACCAGTTTACCTTTTCCTTTGTCAGCATTTTTAATCACAGGCCTCCTTGAGTACTGTAAACTCTGATCAGAATTTACATTCTCTTTGATAACAATTCCTTTTTCTTTCTTTCTAGGAGCCTTGATTTCCTTCTTCTTGTAGATTCCAGCTTCAAGATTTTTCTTGTGTTCTTCAGCAAGCATCTGTTCTTCAGCTTGGATATCTTCAATTGTAATACCTTTTCCATGTTCTGCTATAAACATCTTAGCAGCAACTTCCTCATCAGTACTAGGCTTATCAGTGTTTATCAAACTTTTGAGCCTTGAACCACTGGCAGAAATTACTTTTACCTTACCAGAGTTTGATCTTCTCTCAGAGTTTGATCTTGATCTTGATGGTCTTAAGCCTAAACTCTTTTCAGATTCACCTCCCTTGCTTCCACCATCATTACCATCATCCCTCCGTCTCAGAGCTTGAGTGTCTTTGCATTTGTCACTTGGTACACTCTCCCCCTTTTTGACATCATCAGAAAGTAGTACTGATGTCAACAATTCAAGCGCAGTAGAAATAGAAGTCAGTTGAGCAGACATAGCATTCTGGTTGTCTTCAACTGTCTCAAGCCTCTTCTTGATTTCTTCAGAATCCCTGGCTTGCTGCTTGAACATGGTATAATAATAAGTTCTGTCAGCCTTTAAAGTAAGATCCCTCAAGCTTACTTCATTCCTCAGACTAGTAAGCATTTGTTGATTCTCATCAAATCTATTATTGAGAGATTTGACTTGAATAACAGTTGCCTGTAAGTTCGTAAGGACATCAGGATTTGTAATCTTCTTGACAGAATCAGATAAAAATTCTGCAGCCCTTTGCGCTGGAAAAATACAATCTGCATTAGCCCATGCATTGTAGTACATATTCTGAAAATGCTCAGAAGCAGCCCTTTGAACTTCCCTTTCTTCAGCAGAATTTGCCTGAATATCAGAAAGTTCCGCTTGAATATCAGAGTTCGAATGAGCAGGACTAGCTTCAGCATTGTCATCCTGTCTGTGGATATCTTCAAGCACATTTTCAGCAGTGATTTCATCAATTAACTGTGCAGTCGCATCAGGTACTTGATCTGCTACAGTTTGAGGAACATCAGAGTTTACTGGAGCAGTAACCTCTGCTTCTCTCTGAACAATCTCAACAACTGATTGTTGCAAAGTTTCAAGTAAGACAGTATCCTCATGATCATTGTCTGTTGCATCTACATGTACAGCAACAGCTTCTGGAACTGGATCAACTCGAATCTGATCAACTTCCTCACCTTTCTCAAAATCAAGAGAAATGATTTCTGTGTGAGAAGCAATTTGTTCTACTAAATCAGTAGTAGCTTGATCAGCTTCTAGTATAGTGTCTTCATGGTCCACAATCCTGCTGTCAGAGTATGCAGCAGCTTCCTCAACTACATCATCAGCTTTTGATGTAGGAGCTTCTGTTTCCTCAGGTTCTTTATTCATATTAGCAATAATATCACCAAAAAGTTGATTAGCAACTAATCTTCTCTTTCTCTGATGAAGATTTTCGTCATCAGCTTCAGTATCTGAGTCTGCAACAGAATCAGCAGCAACAGTCTTTGCTCGTTGGGCTCTCTTTTTCTTCATTCTTTTTCTCTGAGGCACAGGAGCAACATTTGATACCTCAGCTTCAACAGACTTAACTGCTCGAACTTTAGATCTCTTTGACCTCTGTGGTTGAGATACAGAAGGTCCAGCTTCAGCAGTTGAGACATTTTGCTGTTGTAAGTTGTCAAGAAATTGTTGCACAGATGCAGGTAACATTAAAGGACCAACTTCTCCTTTCTTGTTGTCCTTGTTGATAAGATCAGAGAATATACGTTTGTGCAATTTAAATGAAAGAATTACATCCTCATCTAAAATCTCAACATCAGGACAGCAATGATTGAATATCAATTGACAAAACCTAGAGAAGTAAACAACATTTCTATTCTCTAGCATTTTCTCACCAATATTAGTTAAAACTAATCTAGCAACATCAAATTGACTGCCATAGAGAAGAGAATACCCGATCTGTAGACTATCAGTGGGAATTGCATCCCAGTTTGTGCACTTTTTCCCGAACGCTCTTGTAATGCAGTCGAAAAAGAAACTCCATTCCTTTCTCAAGAGCGGTCGCTTCAATTGACCAATCTTTGTCAGTGGTCCTGAGTAACCTATTTCGTTCATCATCCTGACTAGCTCAGAGTCGCCAACAGAGATTGTGAATGCATTGAAATCTTCAAGACCCAAAGCATCACGAACAGTAGTAGGAGTAACAGCATAGTCATTGTCCTCATATTGAAAAATGATAGATGGAGATCCAGACTCTCCTCCATTATCATAAACACCTGTCTGCCAAAAAGATTTGATTTGTGTTGCAGACAGCTTCGATGGTGCGATGAGAGCAGTGCCAATATCAGAGTTTGACAAGAAACTCTGAATCAAATGAAACGCCTCCGGTGCATTCTCATTTGCTACAGGAGCTGAGTAGTTATTTGGGACAAATTCTAATTCAGAAGCAATAAACGCTGTAGTTGCCATTAGTAAGATTTGAAAACAAGAAGTACTGGGCTTTGAAAGTGTTTGAGTGTTTGTGTGTGTAAAATATTATGAAAAGATGAAATGCGTAAAAGATTGAATCGTGTGTATGTAGTGTATTAAATAATAACTGTAAAGATTAGAAGTATGTTAGTGGGACAGATGTCAAACGTGAATACGCTGACAGCTGTATCTAACAACTTCCAATACACACGTGCAAACGTGGAGACACCTGTCATCACATATAACACTCAAAATATTCGCTTAAAAGAAAAAAAAATCAATAATAATAAAATTATCAATTTAAATAATAAAGTACAAAGAACTCAACAGTCAAAATAATAATGACTGTCTCGAAACTCCGCACCTTAGTATCCCAAGCGCTTCGATAACCTTTCAATCTCCAAGAAAAACCTTTCAGATACCCTGTTTGAATGCTTTAAATACCAAAGCAATGTAACAACAGGCTTCATATCTTAAACTTACTATACACCAAAATGGCTGGAACTTTCGAATTCCTGGATGTGGAAGAGTTTTTGAACATGAACTGGCAGCAACAAGAAAACTATCTTATCGATGAGTTTCTTGTTCTTTCATTCCTGAATGAAGAAGGTCTTATCGTAGATGATGAAATAGCCGAAGGGCCTTTCTCCAACCCTCATGTATACATCTTCCGTCCAGGACCATATGATGCACCAATCCTCGCAGATGAAGATGCCATGGAGATCTGCTTGATGCTTTTTCAACTGAGTTTCTTGTCGGGTTCAAAAGAAAACCTCTTCTTAGAATCCTGCAAGCTGCAAAGCAGAAAGAGATCCCTAGAAGATGATGATGATGATTCATCATTAGGAGGATTTCAAGCTATCCCAAATGGTATAATGACCAGATGAGTAACTGGGTAGCTTTCATCAGAAGTAGTAGAGCACAATAGCTTCTGGCTCTAGCTCTTCTGCTTCAGTTGTAGCATTCAAATACTTGTCCTGGTTAAATAGATCTTCTCTTTTGTAACCATAGTGATTAGTATGTACCAGAAAGATTAGCTTAACATAAGTATGAGATTGTCTGAATGTAAATTTGAATCAATTAATGAAAAATTTGTTTCTTTACATTTCAGTATTATCAATATTGCATAGTAATTGGAAAGACAAAAAAAACTTTAACCAATTAACTAACATACTCAGCAGCAATACAAATCACAAACAGGACTTAATAAACATACTCAATAGCATTGGTCAATCACTATCAAACAAACTCTATCTTTTCTCTGTTCAATCACACTTTTTCGAAAAAACAAATGACTAAACCCAAAATCATAAACTGTCTGAAACAAGGAAATTATTTTAACCATCAGAGATTAAAACAAAGTAACCTCGGCGTATTTCACACAATACATCAGTGTTTACCATTTGTCCTTCTTTGTCAATAAACTCTTTTCTCAATCTGTTCAGTTGTGAAAAATGTGTGTGTAGTAGCAGAGTTTACCGAAAGCAGTATTTAGATCATCTCAAAGTGCATAAAATCCACAAACTAAAGTAGTAAAAACTGGTTGCCTAAACTCTCATGTATAACATAGACACTGATTTTTCTATCTAAACTCTGTATAACTGATATCCTTTCATTTGGATATGTCTTTTATTTTTCACCCCCTTTAAATTTTTATTTATTTATTTATTATTATTTTTTTTTTTTTTTTATTTTATTTTATTATTTTTCCAGTAATCAGTGGTTGGCACTAGTCACCAAAAATCAAAGATTTTAGCCCTTATTTCATACAATAAGTTCCTGGATCTTCCTAGGCACAACATGATCTCAAAGGAATTTGTGCTCTGTTTGGCATCTTTTGATTTGAGGGTGAATTATTTGCAATGAATAATCAGAGTTTAGACTTTTCATCAGTGATTATAGTTAACTTATGAGAGAAAATGCAAACAGCTAATACAGACTCAGTGTATAGGATCAATAAACTAAGAGATGCTATAAATATAGAGACAGTATCATGCTGTGTTAGCTTACTGCACATATTTGAGATCAGAATCTATCAACTCTTAAGGATTCACAATTACTTACTGAGAATTATGTTACATACAAATTTCTTCATCGGTCCATATGTCTCAGACAGAATTACCAGAGAATAGCATTAAACTATAATTACCAGAGTATGATCAACAGAGTTTATCTTCAGAGTATGCTTTCAGAGTATGACTAACACTTCACAGAGTTTATCATCAGAGTTTAACATGCTGGTTCACATAACAGTTAACATATGTAAGAAATCATGAACAACAACAAAAAATGAGTCTAACCCGTATCTCTAGTCAGAACCAGAGATCATTCCAAGTTCATTTACCAATCTTGTAAAAGTAGCTTCACTCAAAGGTTTGGTGAAGATATCTGCAAGTTGTTGGTCTGTAGACACAAAATGAAGCTCAATGTTTCCTTCTTCCACATGTTCTCTGATAAAATGATACCTTATGCTGATGTGCTTTGTCATGGAATGCTGTACTGGATTACCTGTCATAGCAATAGCACTTTGATTATCACAGAAAATAGGTATTCTAGAGTACCTTAATCCATAATCCAGCAATTGATTCTTCATCCATAAAATCTGTGCACAACAGCTACCAGCTGCTATATACTCTGCTTCTGCAGTGGATGTAGAAATTGATTTCTGTTTCTTACTGTACCAAGAAACCAATCTGTCACCTAAAAATTGACAGCTTCCACTTGTACTTTTTCTGTCTATCTTACAGCCTGCAAAATCTGCATCAGAGTAACCAATTAACTTAAACTCTGATTCTCTAGGATACCACAAACCCAAGGTTATGGTTCCTTTGAGATATTTGAAAATCCTTTTTACAGCTGTTAGATGAGGCTCTCTGGGATCTGCTTGAAATCTTGCACAAAGACATGTTGCATACATGATATCAGGTCTACTTGCAGTAAGATACAGTAGAGACCCTATCATTCCTCTGTAGTTAGTCATATCTACTGAGGCTCCTGTGTCTTTGTCAAGCTTCGTTGCTGTAGCCATGGGAGTTGTAGCAGATGAACTATCAAGCATACCAAATTTCTTTAGAAGATTTCTGGTATACTTTGCTTGATTGATAAAAATCCCATCATCTGTTTGCTTGACCTGTAAGCCTAGAAAATAACTAAGCTCTCCCATCATGCTCATTTGATACCTGGACTGCATAAGCTTTGCAAACTTCTTACAAAGTTTGTCATTAGTAGATCCAAAAATAATATCATCTACATAAATTTGAACTAAAAGCAAATCATCACCAGAATTGAAATAAAACAAGGTTTTATCAATTGTACCTCTTGTGAACCCACTTTCTAAAAGAAATTGAGCAAGAGTTTCATACCATGCTCTTGGTGCTTGCTTTAGTCCATATAATGCCTTGTCAAGCCTGTAGACATAATCTGGATGCTTGGAATCTACAAATCCTGGTGGTTGTTCAACAAACACTTCTTCTTCAAGCTTCCCATTAAGAAAAGCACTCTTTACATCCATCTGAAAGACTTTAAACTTCTTGTGTGCAGCATAGGCCAGAAAAATTCTTATGGCCTCCAATCTTGCAACTGGAGCAAAGGTTTCATCATAGTCAATTCCTTCCTGTTGTGAATAACCTTTTGCCACAAGTCTAGCCTTGTTTCTTGTAATCACACCTTCACTGTCAGTCTTGTTTCTGAAAACCCACTTTGTACCTACAATTGATCTATTCTTTGGTCTAGGTACAAGTGTCCAGACTTCATTTCTTTCAAATTCATTTAACTCTTCTTGCATTGCTGTTATCCAGTGTGCATCTTGAAGAGCTTCCTCCACTTTCTTTGGTTCTGTTTGAGACAAGAAAGCATGATACAGACACTCATTGTTTGTTGCACTTCTAGTTCTCACACTAGCATCAGGATCTCCAATTATAAGATCAGGTGTGTGTGCCTGTGTCCACTTTCTTGCAGTTGGTAAGTGGTTTCTTGCATCATTATTGGATCCTCCCCCTTGATCCATGCTTTCCTGATTCATACGTTGACTTTCTGCAGTATCTGAGGCTCCTCTTGAGTTGGATGGCTCAGTGTTTGAACTGTCAGAGTTTGAATCAGTTTCCTCAGCTGACTCACTTGCTGTGTCTTGTTGAGCTTCTTCACGCTCCCCCTCAACTGGTTCTCTATTTTGTTCAATTTGAGAATTTCCAGTTTCTCCAGCATTTACTAGTAGAGGTTCAGAGTATGCTCCTTCAGAGTTTGTCAAACCTGCTTCGTCAGAGTTTACATCAATAGAGAATAGATCTTCATTTTCAAAACGTAGTTGATCATATCCATCCTTGTCTTCAAGTCCAATTATTTTCTTGTCATCAAAAGACACATGTATGGATTCCATGATTACCTTAGTTCTCAGATTGTAAACTCTGAATGCTTTTGTTGACAATGGATAGCCAACAAAGATTCCTTCATCAGCTTTTAACTCGAACTTTGTCAACTGTTCAGGATGAGTCTTCAACACAAAGCATTTGCATCCAAATATATGAAAATATTTCAAATTTGGCTTCTTGTTTTTCACCATCTCATATGGTGTTTTTCCATGCTTGTTGATCAGAGTAGCATTTTGAGTGAAACAAGCAGTTTGAACAGCTTCTGCCCAGAAATAAGTTGGCAATTTTGCTTCATCTAGCATAGTTCTGGCAGCTTCAATTAAGGTTCTGTTCTTTCTTTCAACTACACCATTTTGCTGTGGAGTTCCAGGTGCAGAAAATTCTTGTTTGACTCCTCTTTCCTTGCAGAAAGCTTCTATGATTGAGTTTCTGAATTCAGTTCCATTATCACTCCTTATAATTTTGACTTTGTGCTGTGATCCTTTGTCCAGTAGATTTATATGATCCATCAACGTTTGAGCAGTTTCATCCTTCTTTGACAAGAAATACACCCATGTATATCTAGTATATTCATCAACAATTACTAGAGCATATTTCTTTCTGCCCATGGACATCACATTCACTGGTCCAAAGAGATCAACATGTAGAAGATGATAAGGTTCCACCACTGAAGATTCAGATTTGCTCTTGAAAGATGACTTCCTTTGTTTGGCCTTTTGACAAGAATCACATAGACCATCTAGATTAAGTATTGATTTTGGAAGTCCTCTTACAAGATCCTTTCTTATCAGCTCATTGATGTTGTTCAAATTGAGATGAGAGAGCTTCTTGTGCCAATTCCAACTCTCTTCATTTGACATCTTTGCAGTCAGACACACTGTACTTCCATCAGAGTTTGTTACCAAACTTGCTTCATAAATATTGTTGCGCCTGTGTCCAACTAGAACAACTTTTCCAGTAGATTTACTGATAATTTCACAGTATTCACTATGAAAATCTACATGGTTTCCTCTGTCACAGATTTGACTCACAGACAACAGATTATGCTTGAGTCCTGAGACTAGAGCTACATTTGTGATGATGACACTTCCAAGATTGATATTGCCATATCCCAGAGTGTGTCCTATGTTGCCATCTCCATAGGAAACTTTTGGGCCAGCTTTCTCCTCAAAGTTTGATAGCAGGGCTTTGTTTCCAGTCATATGTCCTGAGCATCCACTGTCCAAGATAAGTGTGCTCTCTATTATACCCTTATTTTCAGATGATTCAGTCTCATCTCTGACAGTAGCCATAAGAGCATAGTTTTCTCCATCATCAGAATCTGAAGTATCTGCCCAGTCTTTGCCTTTAGAGATGAGTGCTTTTTCACTTCTTCCTTTCTTGCACACTGGAGCATAGTGACCCATCTCTTTGCACTTGTAGCACTGGACCTCAGATTTGTCCTTCTTACCAGACTTGGTATCCCTTCCATCAGACTTTCTGAAATTCTTCTTCTCAGAATTTGAATCTCTTCTTGAGAATCTTTTACCCTTCTTGAAGTTCTTGAATCCCATCTTCTTAAATGTCTTTACCATCAAGGCAGCCATTTGCATCAACTCCTCTTCATCATCCTCAGAATCAGAAGCTTCATCAGAGTTTGAATCATCATCAGAGTTTGATGACTCACTCTCAGATTTGATCACTAAAGCCTTTCCCTTGGCTTTCTTCCTTGATAATTCCTTCTTGATGGGCTTCTCCTCGACTTTGAGAGCAACAGATTTTGACTTCTTGCTTGACCTCCTGTTTCTTTGTTCTATCTCAAGTTCATGAGTCTTTAACAATCCATAGATTTCATCAAGATCTGTATCAGCAAGATCATAATTATCTCTGATTGTTGTTGCCTTTAAATCCCACTTTTCAGGTAGAGATAACAGAAACTTGAGATTGGACTCTTCAAGTTCATATTCTTTATCTACCAGAGACAGATCGTTCAACAGTTTGCAAAATCTGTCATAAGTCTCAGTCAAGGTTTCATTAGTTCTTGAATCAAAGTGCTCATACTCCTGTGTGAGTATTGTTTTTCTGTTCTTTTTAATAGCACCTGTTCCCTGGCATCTGACTTCCAAAGCATCCCATATCTCTTTGGCAGTTTTGCATCCAATTACTCTGTTAGACATTACATTATCTAAAGCACTGTGGAGAAGATGTCTAACCTTTGCATCCTTTGCAATTGATGAGATATCCTCAGGAGTCATATCTTTCTTTTCCTTTGGAACAGTCTTTTGTGCTTGTCCATCAACAACAGGGGACAATTTAGTCGGCATATGAGGACCATCATAGATTCTGTCAAGGTATTCTGGATCTGTAGCCTCCAGGAACATGGTCATCTTCACCTTCCAAATCGGATACTCTACAGGCCTGAGAATCGGAACCCTGATTGTTTCATATCTACTCACAGAATTAGGCTTAACCTGTTCAGCCTTGGAAGCAGTTTGATTTTCTTCAGACATGATTATTACTGTGTTTGAATCGTAAAACTGTATATATTAAACAGCCGTGGCTTTGATACCAATTGTTAGGCCGAATACACAATATAATCAAGTATGTATGAGAATAACAATAATTAACAACACTGTTTTTGAATCAATAAAACTGTAATCGTATTAACAGCTTCTCTCTTTATGATGTTAATGAATCACAAAGAGCTTCTAGGTTACAAGAATAATAATTCAATGAACGCATCCCTTCTAGGGATAACCTATCTGTGTTTATATAGTACACAGCTACATACAATCCTTATCTAATTGATATTCCTACAAGTTAGCTATACAATTCATATCAATTAAGGATTGCTTCTTATCTTCTATTCCGTTTCCTTAGCTGTATCAATATATTCTGCTTCTTTCCATCTTCAGAATATATTGCTTCTAGAATCTTCAATTCAGCACCGACAGCTAATTCAACCTTCACCTTGTCAGACTTTAACTAAACTCTGACCGGCTTCAATTTAAACTCTTCACCCTGTCAGAGTTTAACTAAACTCTGACTGGCTTCTGATAAACTCTTGTAAATACCTGTTGCTTAAACACTGATAAACAAACATTAGCAATTATATCTAACAGTCTACTCATTGATCAAGGAAACCTGGATTAAATGTTGAAGAGGATGACTAATAACATGCCTCGAGTTTAATCTATAATATTTGGTTAAAGGGATTATATTACACGGAAACATTAGTCACGAAAGGTTTAATTGGATCACCAATTATTATTATTACTTGGGTAGCAATGATGTATTACTAGATGCCGCTCATTGTTTATAATTTTATTATGAGATATTAAAATTATTGTCAACGTAATAATAACCTAAAGGGTTACACATAAAGAACGTTTTAAACGGAGCATTAATTAAATTTCGAATTTAATTGAATTATTATTATTATTGAATTATTGGATTAATTAAGTAGGACTTGATTAATTATATAATAACTAGGTTACTGAGCCGCGCTTCGCAGCGGCATTAGAATATATTTGTTAAGAAAAAGAATATTAGAATAAAAATTGTGAAATAAATATCTACAAAATTATTTAAATTATCAAATAAAATATATTATGTAAAATTTGAATTTGGGTAAGTAATATTATAAATTATTTACATATTCCTTTTGTTTATAGAGTTTGATTTTTTATTTTTTTGGACCGATACCATTGCCAGATATATATTAAAAAAATTATATTGATAAAATCAATATAAACATATAATATTACTTATATTTATAGTATTATTAGAAAAGATAATATTAGAACATGATAGTTTGAATTTTAACTTATATAATATTAATACTCATATATTACTGCATGAAAATACCTGAGAGTATGTTAGTGTTATTAATACGTGCATCAATCATATCCGGACATATGAACTGAAAGAACAATAAAAAAATAATTAACAGTTATATTAAAATTAATATAATGCATAAATTACTAATTTATGACAATTTTGAGATCTCTTTTTTTTCCAACCGCCTTTGACAACTTCAATGCCACCCAAGTAGGTTAAGCAGTCCACAACATCTAAATCAACATAGAAAAAATAATATTAGAACATGATAGTTTGAATTATAACTTATATAATAGTATTACTTATATATTACTCTAATATATTACTGCATCAAAAACCCGAGAGTATGTTGGTGTCATTAATACGTGCATCAATCATATCCGGACATATGAACTGAAATTCATGCAGTGATATGTTGACGATGCCTTCTTCCAATATCTTAGGCAACGTTATGCGTATAAAGAGCAATTTAGACCCACGTGATAGTGGTCTATATTTCCCTGTACTTGAAATAACTTTCAGATTTTTGATGCTGTACACGGAGCCTTCCTCTAAAAGATCTTTGAACCGAGAGACCAGAATCTTCGGGATCGTAGCATGGATCAAATTTTCCTGTCATACAACATATCTTAGAAAAGTTAATAACATCATACAATTTGAAAAACTAATAAGTTATAAGTATATTGATTTATTAACCTTTTCATCGATCAAAATCATGTCAAGACCGATCAGTTCTTCAGTATTTGGATTGACAGATTCCCATATTCTACACACTCATACTCTTATCATCCAAGTATAGTTGCTATCGTTAAAAGCATCCAACATGTTGTACGCCATAGTTGTATTGATTGTAAATATGGTTGTAAAAATTTGAAGTTATATAAAAAAGTTTCAAAGAAAGTTCTATCAAGTTTGAAAATAATAAAAGAAAGTTCTATCAAGCCTACAAATTAGAAAATAATAAGGAAGTTGTAAGTTTCTAAATCAAATAATAAGGAAGTTGTAATTTTTTAAATCAAATAAAGTTTTATCAAGTCCTACAAATTCGAAAAGAATAAGGAAGTTGTAATTTTCTCAATCAAAGAGAGTTCTATCAAGTTTGAAAATAATAAAAGAAAGTTCTATCAAGTCCTACAAATTCGAAAATAATAAGGAAGTTGTAATTTTCTAAATCAAAGAAAGTTCTATCAAGGTTGAAAATAAATTTTCAAATAATAAGGAAGTTGTAATTTTCTAAATCAAAGAAAGTTTTATCAAGGTTGAAAATAAATTTTCAATTTCCTTCCTACAAAATCGAAAATAATAAAGGAAGTTGTAATAAAGGAACGGAGCGATTCTAGAGGCGCCACCTCACCGCCCCATCTTCTCCTTTATATAAGTATATTGATTCGAATATAATAATTAATAATACTAATAATCAGATTGGGTTTTGGAAGCCCAATCAGATTAAGCAAGGCCCAAAATTCTCTTTCAATAAATACATTATGATGTATTGTTTTAGGTAAGGTTACAAAATTCGTTTTCAGAAAAAACCCTAGCAGCTCTGCATATTAGAGAGGCTAGAAACAGAGAGAGAAGGTTCTGAGGGCGTTTTTATTTGGCTAGTACCAACTCCGTGATCGTTGGACGATCAAGCGTTTGTGTGGACTACTTTGGCGACACAGATCTTGAACAAGGGCTGCGTGGTGGTTACAACAAGGACCTCCAAGTTTCTGAATATTATAAGCTCAATTAAGGTATGGTTTCGTTTCTCCATAATCAGCCATGTCTTGTACACGGATCCTAGGGTTAGGGTTTCGGATTATTATTGGTTTTACGACTGTTTTCGCTGCGTATGATACCCCGAAACCCAACACATTCTACAAACCAGGAACCGACAGAATAAATTTCCATGTTTAACTAGACTCCAAATATAACTCGAAGTAGGAATCCTGATCAGCTTCCAGTCCTGATGATCAATCCTGATCCCAGTCCTGATATGCATTCTGATCCTGACGACCATGCAATCCTGATGACGTCAGCAATCCTGATCAGTTGAGTCTAGCTCCTGACGATCATTGAATTCTGATCTAACAATCTCCCCCAATCTCATACTTTGTGAAATAAAGTATAGATTCCTAAGATTCAATGATGTCAAAAACATATATACAAAATGTACAAGTATCTGCAGCAACAACTTATCTGTTTAAATTCTTTGATAGAACGAATTCATCTTCAAGAAGTTGGATAACAAATTTTCTTCTTTTTTCTTCAAGAATTTGAATCAGTCTTTCCTTAAGATTTCTGAGTTCTTCATCTTCCTCATTAATCTGGTAGATAGCTGCTCTGAGATTCAATATGGAGCTTCTCTGAAGACTATGCTCTTCAAGCAAAAGATAAGCAATTTCCTTCCCATCAGGATTGAGAGTAAGTTGAGTCATGCCAAAAGTTACTTCTTTAACAGCAGTACCCCTTTGCATTTCCACATCATGACCTCTTTGATTTAAGTACATGGGAGTATAATTACCATTGAAATTACTGTTTCCATCTAGTCTTCTTCTTATTGTTGACAAAATCATGTCACTCCACACTTTGCACATTTGATTCTTCAATCTCAAAAGATAATGAACATATTTCAGTTCCTGTGTAGTTTTCATCAGCAGATCTTGAATAGATAGAATCTTCACACTACCATCTTTCATGAAGTACAGAAGCTTTTCTTTCTTGTCAAAACCATCATGACAATCTATAACTATATCAACAGCTAGTAAATTGTTCAGGTTTTCAGAAGTTAAAGTACCTCCAATTTCAGTTAAGGAGTAAGGATCTACATATGACATATTTAGATATTCGGCATCCCTATGTCCAATACCTCCTCTTGAATTGCTTGACAATTGCTTCATATTTGAAAACATCCTTAGCCAGAGTGATTTTGATCTAACCATATCAGATAAATCAACAACACTTGAAGCACTTGTAATAATTCCACCAGACTGAAAATTGATAGGTGTATCACACCTCAGTGTACTTATATGTTTCCACTTCTTGTCTTTCTCTTTTTCATGAGCATAGCTTCTTTCAAGTAAAGATTCTTGTCTGCTTGGATTCCTCCACTTTCTTTTATTTGAGAGTTTAAGCCTTTGCATATAGAGATTGAAATCTCTATTTGTTTTTCTTGTGATTTCTCTTCTTCTGGCTTCTTCTTCTTCATCTACTTCCTTGTTGTGAGAGTCAACCACAGTAGATAAGATTATCAAATCAATCTCTTGCAGAATTTCAGAATCATCAGGATCTTGAATATTATCAGGAACAACATCAGGATTAGATTCTTCAATTTGATTTGTATTGCAGAGAGTTGATTTTCTTCTCAATTCAGGTTCTTCTTCGACATTTCCATCATCACCAAAAGTAGATCTGTCAGGAACTACTAGAGTTTGAATAGGTTCAGGAATTTCTTCAATTCTTAACCCTCTAGACCTTGTCTGTCTAGATACTGTTTGAGTTGAAGAACCTCTTCTACTTCTTCTAGCACCTCTCCTACCTCTGCTTCCTCTACCTCTAGCAGGAGCAGAATAGCTTTCCATTATCTCTCTTTGTTGTCTCAAGAATTCTTCATGTGAGAGATCTGGATATTCTTCACTTGCTGTAGAGAGTGCTTTTCTAGCAAATAATTGTTGAACTCTTTTATCAGTGTGATAAAGAGTAACAATTCTACCATCCTTTGTAGTAAACTTCTGGAATAAATTTGATGCATCTTCAGGATTATCAATAATCACATCTTCATCACCTTCAGGAATTGTAGCAAGAGTATGTCCATGACCAGGTGTCAGGATTTGTTCTTCCGTCAGGATCTGAGATTGCACCAATGTTCTTACTGTCTTAACTCCAGAATCAGAAACATGAGTTGACTGTGTTGTTTGACTTTGTGAAGTTTGAAATGTAGACTTCATAACAGCAGCATCAGAGGTTTCTCCTTGTATCACTTTGTCACTACCATCATCTCCAGTATCATCATCATTATTCCTTAATACTAGATCAGGTGTGCATTTTGTCTGACTAACCTTCTCCCCCTTTTTGACATCAGGATTTGACAATAAATTCAAAATTAAGGAAAGAGAGGCTTGAATGTCAGTTACCTTAGTATCCAGAGAATCAATCCTTCTGTTGATGGAGGTTTGTTCAGAAATGATAGACTTCACTTGGGATTCTACTACCCTTAGCTGAAAAGTAGTAGGCACCTTTGTAAAATTTTGAGAAATATCTTTCCTCACCAACTCAGTTGAATTCTTGATAGAATCAATCTCACTTTTCAGGCTTTTGGATAACAGAGTTGTAGCCTTCAGATGATTCTTCAAGTCTTGATTCTCTATAGATTTCACTGCATCATAGGCATGTTCCAAAGAAGAAGAATAACTTACAGTTTCAACAGAACTGTGCCATGAATTGTTCCATTCATTCTGTCTAAGTGCCTCAGCAGGATTAAAGGAAGGAATAGAAAAATCTTGTCTCTGATCTTTCCCAGTGGAAGCTTTGCCAGCCATATATGTACTTGATGAACCAAAATTAGTTCCAAGACTAACTTTGAGCGCTGTAGCAAGTTGTTCCTTCTTTTTTCGATTCTCATCATCATCAGTACTATGAGTAACATCAGGATCAGGAATAGCTATACCTTTCATTTTATCCTGTGAATCTGTGATAGGATGATCCATTGGTCTTGAACGAAGTGGCTGTATCAGGATAGGCTCAGCATCAGGAGCACCACTAGCGTCAGGATGAACACCGTCAGGATTTGATATGCTTGCATCAGTATTTGCTACCAATGGTTCTTGTGGAGCTTGAGGTTCAGAAGCTGCTTCAACACTTTGAGTCAAAGGTTCTTGTGTGCTTCCCTCATTGACAGTGTCCTCGACCAATCTTTGAACTTCATCTGCACCAGAAATCCCTTGAGATGTGTCAGGAAATTTCTCAGAAACTGTAGCTTGGCCTGCATCTTCACTTTGAGAATATGGTTCTTGTGTAGCTGGAATGTTGATGTCTGCATTCTCCCTTTGAGAAAATGGTTCTTGTGTGACCATTCCACTAGCTAATCCTTCACCCAAACTTTGATTGAGTGGTTCTTGTGTGGCTGGATCATCAGAAAGAGCTGCTTAACCACTTTGAGGTTCAGGTTCTTGTGGGCTTGATCCTTTCAGTTTCTTCTGTCTCTGATAGACTAACTCTTCTGCCTTCCCTAGCTTTTCCATTGGATGTTTTATCCCAAGATTGGAAGCAGCAGCACCATACTTCTCCCATGAAATATCAACATGTCTTTTTGTTGGAGAGTCCTGTGCTGGAGAGTCTGAAATAGTAACCACTTGACTTGGTGCAGCATCAGGAATACTAACATCAGGATTTGCTTGAGCAATAGAAACTGATTGCTCATTCAGAATAGAAGTGTCCTGTACATCAGTATCCTGCTTCTTTTCTAAAGGAATTTGATACCTGCCCTTAGTTAATCTTCTTTTCTTCTGTGGTGTAGACAATGGAACCACAGCTGCAGTAGCAGTATCAACAACTTCCTTATTCACATTCATCACAAAGGATATAGGTAAGTCATCCTCTGAATCAGTCTCATCCCTGAGCATTAATTTTCTTTTAACAGAAACAACCTCACCACCCTTTGCAGCTTTCTTCACCAGGACCCCTTGTACACCCCCTTGTAACTTCTTTTTAGTGAGTGGTGTATAGGAAAAATCCTTTGAACCTGATTGCCTTCCTGACACATCAGTTCGAGCTGATTTCTTTGCTTTTACAACTAAAGTCTTTTGAGAGACATTAGAGGTGGCAGTTGACTGTTTAGACTGTTTAGGATGAATGCTTGGGTTAGGAACAAGGTGTGATTGGCCTTGCCCCATAGCATTAGAAAGTAATCCATAACGAGTAGGCATTTTCTGATGTAAGAAAAACCTAACCTCATCAGGAATAAAAGCATTTCCAATAAAACCATTTGCCTTATCACTATTGACTAAGGACTTAATATTATTCTCAGTAATTCTACAGATAGGTAGAACTACATCATTCTCAAAAACAACATTAGGACACAGGTGATTAAATATCAACTGTAAAAATCTAAGAAAACAGACAGAACCTAACTTATCTGATTTCCTATCACTTAAAGCTTTTAAGATAAATGACCCATAATCAAACACTGTAGAATGAATAAGAGAGTACCCAATTTTGAGAGATCCTGATGGAAGAGCATCAAAATTTGATGTCTTGTTCAGGAAACAACGACTGATCGTATCAAAGAAGAAATTCCATTCCTTCTTAAGCTTTGTCCTAAAGAGATTGCCATATCTCTTTACTTCACCATTGTAGCCCAACTTTGTAACAAACTCAAAGAGAGTAGAGTCCGAAACATTAGCAGGAATAGCATCACCAAGAACATGTAAATGCAGGGCTTCCTCCACAATTACAAGAGTCACATAGTGAGTAATTCCATTATATTCAAAACTCATCAAGATGGTGTCAGAATACCCTTTGTCAAAAGTAACTGAGTTCCACACCTGCATTACAGACTTAAAAGAAACACTTGCAGGTTCTGTTAAAGCAAACTTCAATGGGCTTGAAGCTAGAAAATCTTGAATTATATGAAACTCATTGGGTAAATCTTGATGATTTAGAATAGCCACAAAATTGTTAGTGGCAAAAGTAACACCACTAATCACTGTTTGTTTGTTCATGAATGATGAAGACGCCATTGTAATTCTTAAAAAACTTGAGAATTGATTTTTGAAAACAGTTAGGGTTCGTAAGCACAGAGAGAGAGATAGAAAATCAAAAAACTGATGATGAGAGAGTAATTAATGATTTAGAATAAGCAAAAGTATTTTGTTAGAACAAAACTTTACTCTCAATAACAGGTGGCAAGATATGATTTGTGCACAAATAATTAGTGGACATATTACGTGTGTAATTTAAATGAAACTGCACCGCTTTTTATGTGTATGTATATGTATATCTATAACAGTGCAACACACGCGCTCATACAGTTGTCCTACTAAAACTCAACCGTCCATCAGTAGATACTGACGAAAAATTAGGCACAAATTAAGCAATGAAATACTGACCTGAACATCAGGATTGACCAGTTGACTTCCTGTCAGGATTGAGTCCTATCAGGATTAGATCAAAAAATACATACCTTTCTGAATAACCATCAGGATTTGACAGTTATCAGGATTTCCTCTCTGTAGCTTTCCTCAGAAATACTCAAAATTCATCATTCCAAGTTCATTCACCAATTTATTGAAAGTAGCTTCAGGCAGTGGCTTGGTGAATATATCAGCTAGTTGTTGATCAGTAGGAACAAAGTGAAGTTCAATTGTTCCTTCCAGAACTTGTTCTCTTATAAAGTGATATCGAATACTGATGTGTTTAGTAAGAGAATGTTGAACTGGATTTCCTGTCATTGCAATAGCACTTTGGTTATCACAAAAAATAGAGATTTTTGAGTATGACAGACCATAATCTAACAACTGATTTCTCATCCACATTATCTGAGCACAACAACTTCCAGCAGCAATGTACTCAGCTTCTGCAGTTGAAGTGGAAATGGATTTTTGCTTTTTACTGAACCATGAAACTAGTCTTCCACCCAAAAACTGACAGCTTCCTGAAGTACTTTTCCTGTCTATTTTGCATCCTGCAAAATCAGCATCTGAATAACCACACAACCCAAAATCTGATTCCCTTGCATACCAAAGGCCAAGTGAAGGAGTGCCTTTGAGATATCTGAAAATTCTTTTGACTGCAATCAGATGGGGTTCTCTAGGTTTTGCTTGAAATCTTGCACACAGACAAGTTGCAAACATGATATCTGGTCTACTTGCAGTGAGATACAATAAAGAGCCAATCATTCCTCTGTAGTGAGTTACATCTACCTCAGCACCTTGATCAGGATCAAGTTTGGTAGCTGTAGCTATGGGAGTTATAGCAGGAGAACTATCTTGCATGTTAAACCTTGTCAATAAATTCCTTGTATATTTAGACTGATTGATAAAAATCCCTTCATCAGTCTGTTTAACTTGAAGACCAAGAAAGTAACTCATTTCTCCCATCATGCTCATTTGATATCTTGACTGCATAAGCTTAGAAAACTTTTCACACAGTTTATTGTTTGTTGACCCAAAAATGATATCATCAACATAAATCTGAACTAACAACAAGTCCTTACCATGATTCAAATAAAATAGAGTTTTATCAATAGCACCTCTTTTGAATCCACTTTCCAGTAAGAATATTGCTAAGGTTTCATACCATGCTCTTGGAGCTTGCTTTAGTCCATAAAGTGCCTTATCCAATCTATACACATGATTTGGATATTTAGGATCAATGAAACCAGGAGGTTGCTCAACATAGACTTCTTCCTCCAGTTCTCCATTTAAGAAAGCACTTTTAACATCCATCTGGAAAACCTTGAATTTCTTATGAGCTGCATAAGCAAGAAACATCATGATGGCTTCTAGTCTTGCAACAGGAGCAAAAGTTTCATCATAGTCAATTCCCTCTTGTTGAGAATACCCCTTTGCAACTAGTCTAGCTTTGTTTCTGATTATTACTCCATCAGAATCAGTCTTGTTCTTGAAAATCCACTTTATACCAACAATTGATCTATTCTTTGGTCTTGGTACCAGTTTCCAGACTTCATTCCTTTCAAATTCATTCAATTCTTCTTGCATTGCAGTAACCCAATCAACATCTTTAAGTGCATCTTCAACTTTCCTTGGCTCCTCCTTGGATAGAAAGTTATTGTATAGACATTCATTCTGAGTTGCACTTCTTGTTTGAACACCTGCATCAGGATCTCCAATTATCAAATCAGGAGTATGGTCTTTTGTCCATTTCCTTGCTGGTGTTAAATTGTTTCTTGAAGTAGATGACCCCCCTGGATTGGTGTTATCTTTATTAGAAGAATTTGTTTGATTTGAAGCTCCCCCTGAATTGTTGCTATCTCCACCTGATGAATTATCAGGATCATCGCTTGAATCAGTATTTGAAGAATTCTATCATGATGATTGAGTTGACTCTGAACTTGTAGTAGAATGCTGTTGCTCCCCCTCAACATTAGCACTACTAGAAGTATCACTATTTATTGCATCATCAG
This sequence comes from Heracleum sosnowskyi, assembly GCA_030848705.1. Taxonomy (NCBI): domain Eukaryota; kingdom Viridiplantae; phylum Streptophyta; class Magnoliopsida; order Apiales; family Apiaceae; genus Heracleum; species Heracleum sosnowskyi. Next base: position 81,122,276 of record CM061238.1, read on the forward strand.
TATCAGCACCATCAGTATCTGGTGTGTCATCAGGATTTGGTGACCCATCAGGATCTGATGAATTGACAGCTTCTGATTCACTTTCTTCAGGTTCCTTGGTAGCTTCATTTTCAAAAATCAATCTATCATGAGAGTCTTCATTGATTCCTGTTATCTTCTTATCATCAAAAGATACATGTATTGACTCCATGACAATCCTTGTTCTCAAATTGAAAACTCCGAAGGCTCTTGATGTAGGATAGCCAATGAAAATTCCCTCATCAGCCTTCATTTCAAATTTCCCTAGTTGTTCAGGGTGAGTTCTGAGAACAAAACATTTACAGCCAAACACATGCAGATGCTTCAGACTAGGTTTCTTTTCCTTGAGTGATTGATAAGGAGTAACACCATGTCTGTTTATTAATGTCAGATTTTGAGTATAGCATGCTGTGTTGACTGCTTCTGCCCAGAAGTATGTAGGTAATTTAGCTTCTTCCAACATAGTTCTGCCAGCTTCAATAAGAGTTCTATTTTTCCTTTCAACTACTCCATTTTGCTGGGGTGTGCCAGGAGCAGAGAATTGTTGAATAATTCCTTTGTAATTGCAGAACTCTTCCATCTTTGAATTCTTAAATTCAGTACCATTATCACTTCTCAGTATCTTGACTTTGTACTTTGTGGTTGTCTCAATCATTCTCACATGATCCAACAGAACTTCAGGAGTTTCATCTTTTTTGTGCAGAAAATACACCCAGGTGAATCTAGAATATTCATCAACAATTACAAGAGTGTACCTTTTCTTACTGATGGACATGATGTTGACTGGACCAAATAGATCAAGATGTAGCATGTGATATGGTTCTCCAATAGAGGATTCTGATTTACTCTGGAATGATGTCCTTCTTTGTTTTGCTTTCTGACATGCATCACAGAGTCCATCAGGAGTATACAAAACTTTAGGTAATCCTCTCACTAAATCTTTCTTAACCAACTCATTGATATTGCTGAAGTTGAGATGAGAAAGCTTCTTGTGCCAATTCCAACTTTCATCTACTGATGCTTTACTGATAAGACATGTAGGAGAGCCATCAGTATTTGATTGAATGTTGGCTTCATAAATGTTACCATGCCTGTAGCCAGTGAGTGCAACTTTTCCTGATGCTTTGCTGACTACTTCACAATGTGTGGAATAGAAGTTGACATGATAACCTCTGTCAGTGATTTGACTAATACTCAACAGATTGTGTTTTAGTCCCTTCACTAGAGCTACTCTTTCAATGATGACATTTCCAATGATTATATTGCCATATCCCAAGGTTTGTCCAATGTTGCCATCTCCATAAGACACAGTTGGGCCAGCTTTTTCTTCATATTCTGATAACAGGGCTTTGTTTCCAGTCATGTGCACAGAACATCCACTATCCATGACTAACACATTTTTATTTTTACCCTGCATCAGAATTCCAAAACACTAATTAGAATGTTTAGGAACCCACACTTGTTGGGTCCCTTTGTCATGCATTTTATTAACATTCACAGCAGAAGACTTTCTGACCTTAGCAGTCCTGACAGGATTTACTCCATCAGGATTTGCTTTGTCAGTATCAGTATTAACAAAAGCATGCTTCACTATGACATTCTCAATTCTATCAGACTTTGTACTCCTATCAAACTTAGGCAATGGATCATAGAAGTTATAGCACAAATCATGATACTCTTTACAAGTATAAATAGAATGCCATATACTGCCACAATGAAAACAGGAATTCTGTGGTTTATAAAATACTGATCTATTCCTAACATCAGACAAAGGAATTTCAGTAACTTTCTTTAAACTCTTTTTACAATCAATGGAAAGATGATTAGAGTTTCCACAGTTAAAACAACACTTTCTAGGTGCATTTGGGATATATTTATAACCATTCTCTTTATTGATCCCAACTTTACCATTCCCGTTTCTCTTAACAGTATCTTCCTTTTTCTTATTTGTAACCTCACAGATTTTATCCTTAAGTTGTTTCTGAGACAATAGACCTACATTCTTAGTGACTTTATTCATGACATGTTTAGACTTTATAATTTTAATTCCTTGAGCAGAAGTAGATCCCTTTTCAAAAGTAGAATTGGAATCCTTACCAAAAACAAAATTAACAGGAGTAATCTTAGTTTTGGTTTTATCTAAAACATGTCTATAGGTCTTTGGACTGACTGTCTCATCTATGACAACTTTCTCTTTCAATTTCTTATCTTCATCTGACTTATATCCTAGACACTCTTTCCAATTCTTAGAGGTATTAATCTCATGAAATTTCCTACCAGAGTCTGTCCAGTTCTGATTTTCTCATTAGCATATTCAAGTTCCTTTTCAAGAGAAGTACCTTTAGATTTCATCTCTAAGTACATGTGTTTAGCATTATCACATTCTTTTTGTACTTCTTGCATACGAGAAAATTCAGCTTCTAATATCTCATTCCTTTTTCTAAGTTCAGACATCTCAGATAAGATTCTAGTATTTTCAGCAGTTTGACTTCTAAAGCTAATATGCAATGACTTTAGAAAACGTCTCAACTCAGAAGCATTATCAGTATCAAAATCAAAGACAGTATTTAGTACCTTATCATCAGGAGCAGCAGTTACATCAGCATTGGCCATTAGAGCATAGTTGACCACCTCAGTATCAGATTCCGAGGAAGAGTCCATCCAATTCTTGTTTGATGTGATGAGTGCCTTTGTCTTCTTGCACTCAGAAGCAAAGTGACCCATACCATTACACTTGTAGCATCTAACCTTTGACTTGTCAAATTTGCTACCCTTGCTGTCCTTTTTGATATACTTGTCTTTGTCTGCATTGAAGGTCTTTTTCTGAAAGTTGCCTTGTCTTCTTCTCTTCCTGAACTTCATCCTTCTGAAGTTTCTGACAATCATAGCAACCATCTCTTCCATGTCTGAGTCAGAAGAATCATCATCAGTATTGGCATCAGGATTGCCATCAGTATCTGATGAAGAGTCATCAGGATCTGACTCAACTATTCTTGATTTACTTCTAGAGACCTCCACAGTTTTTCCTTTTGATTTAGCCTCTACTTTCAAAACAATTGATTTTGCCTTGCTGCTTTTCTTGTTCTTTCTTTGTTGAACTTCAAGATCATGAGTTCTTAGCATTCCATAGACTTCATCAAGAGACACAGTGTTCAGTTCATACTGATGTCTAATGATTGAGGTCTGTGTGTCCCATTCTTCAGGTAAAGCTCTTAGAAACTTGGTGTTTGAGTCTTCAGTTTCATATTCCTTGTCAACTAAAGATAAACTGTTCAATAGTGTCAGAAATCTATCATATAGATCAGTCAGGCTCTCATCAGGTCTTGCATCGAATTGTTCATATTCTTGAATCAAAAGAGCCCTTCTGTTTTTCTTGACAGATGCAGATCCCTGGCACTGAGTTTCCAGAGTATCCCAGATTTCTTTTGAGGATTTGCATGCAATCACTCTGTTTGACATGACAGCATCAAGACTACTGTGCAAGATATTCTTTATCTTTGGTTCCCTGAGTACATGAGCTTTTTCTTCTGGAGTCCATTCACTTTTAGCCTTGACCACATAATGTTCAGGTTACAAACTCTCTCAAGAAATTCTGATGTTCTTGAGAGCTGCTAGGTTACACAAATACTCGAGTGTGTGATCAGTTTGATCGTGATCAATCTCAAAACCAAAACCTAAACTGTGTTTATATACTACACAGCTTCTCTATCAATGATAAGTCCTAATCAATTACAAAGATTGAAACCTATCCATAATTGATAGCTACATTCTACAAACCAGGAACAGACAGAATAAATTTCCATGTTTAACTAGACTCCAAATATAACTCGAAGTAGGAATCCTGATCAGCTTCCAGTCCTGATGATCAATCCTGATCCCAGTCCTGATATGCATTCTGATCCTGACGACCATGCAATCCTGATGACGTCAGCAATCCTGATCAGTTGAGTCTAGCTCCTGACGATCATTGAATTCTGATCTAACACATGGCAAATGGAATAGGTGAGTTTATGGACGTCAACATTTCTGGTGGTTGTCTAACCACTGGTGCATGCTTTTGGCACCGTTCACACTTTTTCACATAAGTTTTAGCATCTGCAAGTATGCTTGGCCAATAGAAACCTAGACGAGTAATTTTATAAGCAAGGGCCCTGCCCCCAAGTGCTGCCCACAAATTCCCTCATGTACTTCCCTCAGGGCCAACTCTGCTTCTTGGGGTCTCAAACATTTCAAGTAGGGGACAATGAAAGACTTTTTGTATAAGATTCCCTCAATCAAGGTATACCTTAGTGCTCTCACATATAATTTTCGTGCTTCTGAAGTATCGTTAGGTAACCAACCAGTTTCCAAATGAGATTTGATGGGATCCATCCAACAGCTAGCCACATCAATGGGTGCTATTAACTTTCCATTGATGCTTGGGGTCTTCAAGACTTGGAAGTATACACTCCCTGCATAGTTCTCAATTTCAGAAGAAGCAAATTTGGACAAGGCGTCAGCCTTAATATTTTCTTCCCTTGGAATGTGTTCCACATAACATTCATCAAACTGAGTCATGATGGCTTTGACAAGTTTCAGATACTTAGCCATGACTTCATCCCTAGCCTCAAATTCTCCATTCACTTGGGAAACTACTAGCCTCGAGTCTCCACATACTTTCAGAGTCTTAACTCTCAAGGCTCCAGCCAGCCCTAAGCCAGCTATCAGAGCTTCGTACTCAACTTCATTGTTCGTTGTTGGGAAGTCCAGCTTCAGTGCATACTCTATGAGGAATCCATCGGGACTTTGCAGCACCAAACTCGTTCCACTTGATTTTGTTTTTGATGCTCCATCAAAATAGAGTACCCAACATTCTTTGGACACCATGTCTTCATCCTTCTTGTCCTCTTCTTTTCTTTCCAATACTACTTCCTGCCCCCCGACTTCTTGGTTGTCAATAGTGCATTCAACCATGAAGTCAGTGAGTGCTTGAGCTTTTATTGCCATTCGAGACTTATACTTGATGTCAAACTCTCCCAACTCTATAGCCCATTTGATCAATCTTCCACTAACTTGAGGACTGTGCAAGATGTTTCTTAGAGGCTGATTGGTCAAGACCTCTATCTTGTGTGCCTAGAAGTATGGGCGTAGCTTTCTTGAGGCCATGATCAGGGCTAAGGCAAACTTCTCTATCGTAGAGTAGTTTATTTCCGCTCCATGTAGAATCTTGCTCACGTAATAAATGGGTTTCTGAACCTTCAATTCTTCTTTTACCAAAACAGCTCCAAGGGCAGTGCTAGAAACTGCCAGGTATAAGTAGAGAATTTCTCCTGGCTTTGGTTTTGCCAACAATGGTGCCTCTGTCATGTATTTCTTCAAGGCCTCAAAGGCCTCCTGGACTTTCTGTTGTCCACTCAAATTTTTTCACAATTTTCAGTGCTTTGAAGAAAGGTAAGCACTTCTCTCCCGATTTGGAGATGAATCTTCCCAATGCTGCTACTCTTCCTGTTAGCTTCTGAACATCCTTGACGGACCGTGGCGGCTCCATGTCCAGGATTGCTTTGATTTTGTCGGGGTTAACCTCAATTCCTCGTTTAGAAACCATTAGGCCTAGAAACTTTCCTGACCCTACACCAAAGGCACACTTTGCTGGATTTAACATCATTTTATGGTGCCTCAGCACTTCAAATGCTTCTTGTAGATGGTTTATATGATCTGCCTTATCGAGGCTCTTAACCAACATGTCATCCACATAAACTTCCATGGTTTTTCCAATCAGGTGTTCAAAATTTTTGTTCACCAACCTTTGATACATTGCTCCTGCATTCTTAAGTCCAAATGCCATAACCAAATAATAGTAAACACCAAAGTCAATGATGAATGATACCTTGGAGATGTCATCTTTGTGCATTTTGATTTGGTTGTATCCACTGAAGCCATCCATAAAGCTTAACATCTCATGCCCAACTGTGGCATCTATCAGAGTATCAATTCTTGGCAAGGGAAAACAATCCTTAGGACATGCATCATTCAAGTCTGTGAAGTTCACACACATCCTCCATTTTCCATTGGCCTTTTTGACCATCACTGGGTTAGCCAACCTTTCTGGGAATTGAATTTCTTCAATAAACCCGGCTTCCAAAAGCTTATCTACTTCCTGCTTGATGGCCTTTTGCCTCTCTGGAGCAAAATTTCTCTTCTTCTGTTTCACAGTCTTCCTTTCGGGATCTACGTTCAATTTGTGGGTTATCAACTTGGGATCAATCCCTGGCATGTCAGTCACTGTCCAAGCAAAAACATCATTGTTTTCTTGAAGAAAATATATGATCTTGCTTTTCAATGGTTCATGTAACAATGCTCCAATGTAAGTAACCTTCTCCGGTTCACCAGGAACTAAGAGAATTGGGATTAAATCCTCAGTCGGCTTCCCTCTTCTATCTTCATTATCTCTAGTGTCCATATCTTCAATAGGAAGAACCTGCCCCCGACTCCATCAGGCCTTAACACAGCTACATAACAACTTCTAGCCATCTTTTGATCACCTCGTTCCTCACCAATCCCATTTCTCATTGGGAACTTGATTTTCAGATGGTAAGACGAGGCTACAGCCTTAAATGCATGAAGACCTGTCATTCCTAAGATAGCATTGTAGGTTGAGGTTGCCTTTATAACTATGAAGTTCAACATTTGAGTAGACGTTTTCGAACCTTGCCCCATTGTCATAGGGAGTTGGATTGTACCTTCTACTTTTGATTCCACTCCATTGAATCTATATATGGGCATATTCGAAGGTGTCAACTGAGAGTCAGTATAGCCCATCTTGATAAAAGCATCATGGAACAAGATGTCTACTGAAGCTCCATTATCAACCAGAACCCTCTTTGTCTCTGAGTTGCCTATCATAGGTATGATGACTAGGGGATCATCATGGGGAAATTTCACTCCCTCTAAGTCGGAATCATCAAAATTTATTACTATTTCCGTTCTGGCACGTTTTGGTGCTTCTCCTACAACGGTCATTACTTCTCGGGCATAAGCTTTTCTTGAGTTTCGGGAGGACCCAGCAGCATTTGGTCCTCCAAATATCATGTTGATGATAGGCCCTCGGGGTTTGGGATTGCGATCTTGATCATTGTCCATTTTATCATAATCCTTCCTTTCATAGTTTCCTCTTTGACTTCCTTGATTCCCATCTTTAGTGAACTTATTAAGTTTTCCTCTTCGAATCAAAAACTCAATCTCATCTTTCAGCTGTCTGCAATCATTCGTGTTATGACCAACTTCTTTGTGGAACCGACAGAATTGATTCTGATTCCTTTTAGATAAGTCAGTCCTTAGTGGCTTCGGCCATCGGAGATCCTCTTCCTTTGCTATTTCCATCAGAATTTGGCTCATGGGAGTGTTCAATCTTGCGTACTCCGTGAACCTTGGCCCAAAATTGTTCTTCTTAGGTGGAGAATCAGAATCTTTTGACGTTCTAGGAAATTTTTCCTTAACATCATATTCCCGGGTCTCCTTTCTTTTCTTTGAATTTCCACTTCCACCAGTAGTGGGTTCATACTTCCTCATGCTTTCTTCAGCCTTAATGTACTTTCCGGCTCTATCTTGGAGCTTCAACATGCTTTCGGGTGGATGCTTTGCCAAGGACCTCTTGAAGTGATCATCAGTGGTTCCTTGTTGCAGGACTATCATAACTACCTTGTCCTCCAAGTCCGGGACTTTCAGAGCCTCCCCAGTGAATCGATTTATATAGTCTCTCAAAGCTTCATTCCTTCCTTGTTGGATTCCCATGAGAGATGCAGAACTCTTCTCATGCACCCTTCCACTAACAAATTGGTTGATGAACTCCTTGATCAACTCCTTAAAAGATCCAATAGAATTGGGAGGTAGATGGCTGTACCAACGCTGAACCATGCCCGCCAGGGTTTGTGGAAACGCTCTGCACTTGACTGCATCATTAGTCGGCTGCAACAGCAGTGCATTAGAGAAGGTTCTCACGTGATTCACAGGGTCTCATGTTCCATCATAAGCTTTGATCGTTGGCATCTTAAATTTTCTGAATATGTTAGCTTTCATGATATCCTAAGTAAAAGGTGGTGTGGGATCATCAGGATCTCCTAGGGGTAACAAAACATTAGGATCACCCCTTGGGGCTTTAGCCCTCTTGGTTATTCTCGGTGCCGGATCCAAATTAATCACCGGGACTCTTCCAGTTGCTTGGCTTTGTGCTTTTGCAGCCTCCTCTTCTGCCAATAATTTCTTGAGTCTTGCATCCTCTGCCTCATGGGCCGCAATCCTTTCCTTAGTGGTTTGGGGTTGTTCCCGATTCGTTTGGGAAGAACGTCTTCTTCTTGGAGCAACATCCCTCTCTTCTTTAGTTGAGTAATTATCATCCTCAGTATAGGGTCCAGAGTAGTCTTGAATCAAGGGGGTCTGCCGAGTTTGAGTTTGTTGATTTTGGGGTCCCAAACCTTGAATGTAAGGGGGGACATATGCTTCATGGTAGTTTGGATTGATACCACTGCTGCCCACCGTGGGTCGACGGGCATACCATAAGTTGGCATCCCTAGAGTTTGAGTTGCGTATTGGGGCAAATCCGTGGTGTGAAGTAGAAGACCACGTGGTGCATTCACGAGCAGTGGAGAGGTTGTGATTGGTTGCTGGAGAGTAGTCTCTTGAGGATTAGGTCCATGAACGACCATTTGCAGGGGATTCGTCCCTTCAACGGAAATCGGGATTTCTAGTCCTTGGGTAGTGGTGAGGGGGATATTCGCCCCTTGAGTGCCAGTAGTTGGCGGTGGTTGGCTTCCTTGAGTACCTGCCTCAGAGGTGAGAGGAAGTCCTTCAGAAGTTTGAGTTTCTCGAGTCGTTCTTCGTGTGTTTGCCATGGTTGATGTTGTCTTCCCACAGACGACGCCAAATGTTGTGGAATAAAAAACGTACTTGTAAATTTACTGCTAGGGTTTAAGAGCTTTCGAGCTTTAATGTCTGTTCTCGTATTTCGTGACTAAATCTGTCCTCACAAGATGCCTACGTATCGCAATTCGTAAATGAGAATCAAGCCAAAAAACGTAGTTCTAATGTAAAGGATCGGGGTCCTTATATAGGCGTCAGGAGCCTTGTATTTAGGGTATGTTTGGGAGACTCAGCGAATAAGTCTCCTTCTTGACGGTGGATAAAGATTGTATTCCTTGGCGGGCAAGTCTTTTCCTTATCGTAGGATAAGGACTGTGACTAGTTATTTCCTTTGATTGAGATTCTAGATCCTTCTTTGTAGGAGGCAGACTTTTTGAAGAATTTATCACATTTTGGACTCTTTTTATGAGATGTATATTTTCCCTATTTATTAATTACGAAATTAATAAATAATTAGTGTTTCGGGCCTTGTTTATCGGGCCGTATTCTTGGACCAATCTAGGTCTAATTAATACATCATTAATTACACTTCTAGGGTTATTTTTCAGCCCATATCAGTAATATTTATAATCTTTTAATAATAAATTAAATTAAAAAATAAGTTACTATTAATCTTTATTAATAATTTAATAATAAATTAGAGGTGCAATATGTATTCGAATTTATAAAAGAAAATAATTCAAATTTACAAGAAATACGTATAACTAAAAGTTCTATTAAAAATATATAGTTTTTGGAAAACATAATTAAAAATTCTACTGAAAGTAGAATAGGCGTGCAAATTTATAGACGAGAAGATTTCAAATTTATATATAAATAAAAATTTTATTTAAAGTAGAATAAGTGTTCGAATTTATAAAAAAAATTAATAGTTCAAATAAATAGGTAATACATATAATTAAAAGTTCTATTGAAAGTAAAATAAAATTTTGAAATTATAAAGGAGAGAAGTTCAAATTTATAAGATATACATATAATTAAAAGTTCTATTGTAATTAAAATAGGTGTTTGTAAAGTATAAGTATAAAAAAAAAATAGTTAAAAATGTAAATTATTATAAATCAAAATAGTGATAAGATCACTAAAAGTAAATAATTTTTATAAAATTTATAAATAATATTAAAATTAAATTAACAAGTGATAATATTTATTTAGTATGTTGTCCACGTGAGACATAAGAAGTAATGAGGAAGTGATTTTTTTAAGGAGAACTATTTCGATGAGAAAATGGCTCATGGGGAAAAAATGTGTAATGGGAGAACAACTTATTATGAAAGAATGAGTAATTGTTAGAGTTAAAAAATATATTTGACGGGAGGACGACTTATTAAGAAGGAATGAATAATTATTAAAATTTTAAATAAATTATAGTTTAAAAAAACATATAATGCCGCCGCGATACACGGGAGGTGAGGTGGCATCTCTACAATCGTCTCAATATATTTTTATAATTTTTCTAGAGGCTTACAATTTTAAATACTAATAAATCAAAAATTATTTTTTTTAGCATAATAGAAGTAGAATTGGTGTTCGAATTTATAGAGGAGAAGAGTTCGAATTTATAGAGAAGACATATAAATAAAGTTTTATTTGAAGTAGAGTAGGTGTTCGAATTTTTAAAGGAGAATAGTTCGAATTTATAGCTTGTTAGAAATGAATACTACTAGAAACTAGACAGAGGGGGGGTGAATGGATAGTTTGATATATTTTTCGATTCTTGAAAACTAAGTAACAGACTGTATATGATTATGATATGTAATATGCAGAAAGTAAATAACACACACAATCACTTTAATCTACTTTGTATAAGCAAATTAAATACTACAGCTTTCCAAGAAATTCACAATAGAATTTCTGGCTTCTAAACAAGAACAGTTTGAACTTGCTTGCTTACAGAGAAAAGAGCTTAAGATCAAAACTATGTGTGTCTCTCTTATAGCTAACAATAGGATGTGCATTATATATATAAGCCCTATACAACCTAGTGCACACACCTATTTTTACACAGTTACCCCTTGCTGAAAGTCCAACTTGTCCTGCCATAAGACGTTAACTGTGTCAGGAAGGACCACCTGCTTTTTGGAGTCTTTCCCGTTTCTGTAGCTGCTTGTCTCTTATCTTTCTCTCCAAGTTTAGCTGTAGATTTGCCATCTGTTCTTTGGACCACCTTGCCAGAACAAATGCTTCAGTATTTGTCTCTTTTGATTCTTGATTCTGTACCTTGATTTGTCTTGTTGTAAACGGCTAAGTGTTGATATCGTGAACTCCACTTCATTCCTGACTTCGCGATCTCACTTGTGAGGACTACGCGATATAGCCTTTGAAGACTTTGCGACATAGGTCATTTGAAGACTATGCGACATAGGTCATTTGACGACTATGCGACATAGGTCATTTGACGACTATGCGACATAGGGCTTCTGAGGACTTCACGATCTAGGCTTCTTTGACTTTGCTGACTTCAACACTTCACGACATGTGTCTTGAGGACTTCTCGATATAGTACAAAATGGACTATGCGATATAGTACTTCACGACATGGATATTGGTGACTTCACGACATAGCTTTCTTCTGACTTTGCTATATAATGCCTTAGACAAATTTCTGCAACTTATTTCTTCATAGCCTTATTTATCTCTATCCTGCTGCATGAACACTTCTGAACTTCTACCAGGACAATTATTCAATGGCCTATATACAATCTAGATGCAAGAAACTTTACTAAGCTCATTATAACTTTGAGCATACATGGTCAAGCTAATGTTCATGAGAACAAGACAAGTACATTTAGAGACCTATACTACATCCCAGTGATAGAACTCACTAGGTCATGTAATGTGACATAGTCACAAAGTGTAGGCTTGTTAATAGTGGTATTCAGACATGTCTTGAGCCTAACAATCTCCCCCAAATTGTGAGTAAGACCCTTAGGCACAATTTCATGTCTGATAACAAGCCTAACTAACATAAAAAGAACAAGTATAAAGAAGATAAATTTAGGAACAGAATTTGATAACAACTTGGAAATTTAGTCTTACAGAATTTCTCCTTGAGCTACATAGCTTCAGTTTCCAATTGCTTCTCTAAGAAATCATCATAGACTTTCTTCTTCCTCATTTCTTCATTCTTCTTTATTTCAGAGATGGCCAGTAAAATTTCATCCCTTGTAATCAGTTCTTCAATGAGAGGAGAATCTTTTAGATCTTCAACTGCTGTTCTGAGGGCACTTTCCACATATGAATGTATGAACTCCATCCTTATCTTGCTTATTCCTCCATAATGATTTTTGTACTCAACAGTATAAGGATTTTGCTTTACCCTGCACAACCCTTTCTTCCTTAGCTCATTTGCTCTTTCTTCCATCTCAGCCATCTTCTTTTCTTTCTCACACCTCTTTTCTTCATTCAGCTTATTTAGATTTTCTTTATAGTCAGAGTGCATCTTCATGAATCTGGCAATCTCTATTTTCCACACCCTTTCTTCCTTTTCTTCAAAATTTAACAAGGCATTGATTCTTTCTTGCTCATAGGTGTCAAAATGTTGCCATCCCCCTTGCTTCATTATTCTTTCTCTTCCATCAGTGTACTTGATCTCTAGATGATCCAACTTCACTTTGACTTCAAAGATCCTTTGAGCCCTCAAAAATGCTAGGGCATCTTCATCATAGTCCTCATCTAGTGGAAGCACATTGATGCCAATAACATTTGTGAGTTTTCCAGTCTTCTTTGTTATCCTTATCCTTCTGGGTACACTCTTGATCTTCATATGTTTCACAAGAGACACCTTTCTGGAACAAGGAGAATCAGTCTTTAGTGCCACATCACTTGGAAGAAGCTTCATTCCTTTTCCCTTCATCCACTGTAACACTCCACTAGCTGTGACTTTATGGAAGTGTCTTTTTGAGGTTTCTTTTGTGGCTTCTTCTTTCTTCTGTGGCAATTCAGGTTCAGAAGTCTTTGATAATGAATTTGGAGGATCATTACTAACAGTACCCACCCTAGACTTAGAGTCTTGTGTTGTGGTTAAAGTACTGCTAGCAATGTCCTTGACTTGCTGAATTCCACTTCTTGTTTTCCTGGTTGTTTCCTTTGTCCCTTTGGAGTCCCTCTTGTCATCACCAACATCTTTTGATTTCTTAGGATATTTGCTCCTGCTGCTCTCACTAGGTCCATCCTTATTTCTCCTTGTCTGAGATCTCCTTTCATAGGTTTTCTCCTCATCATCATCCTCCCCATCCTTCTTTTTGCTCTTTTCTTTGACAGATTCAGGAATGACTCCATGAATCAGAAAAGATTGTAGAGTTCGAATCATCTCTAGTTCCTCAGCTGTCCTAGCTCCTCTCTTAGCTCTCAGCATTTGCAGCACCTGGTTGATCTTTGCATTGTTCTTCATTAAAAGGTCTGAGGGAATTACTAGTTGGTCAATACTACTGTCTTGAGATAGGCTTTGGTAAATTATTGTCCTTGGCTTGGATATAACCTCAGGCAATCTTTTATTCTGGTCCATCTTCAAGTCATTATAAAGACTTTCATTGTTCATCCCATGCTTTTCAATCAAATCCAGAATGATTGACAGCTCAGTAAATCTCAGTTTCTCTAGAGTTTGAAAAGCTAGGTGCCACAAGTAGTTGTCCTTGCACACCATGATTATTTCTCTTAGATGGACATCCTTGATTTTCCTTACTGCCACTGTGAAATACTTGATGCTTTCCTTGATCTTCTGTCTGTACATCCTTGCATCTCCTTGAGCACTACTGTAGATGGCTTTCAGAAACTCCAGGAAGGCCTCATCATGATAGATGTTTGAATTGGCAACTTCCTGTAGCTTGGCCTCTGTGATAATTGCAGCTTTGACAGGTTTGGCATTGGGAGTAGGTTGAGTAGGTTGAGGAGTTGAGATATCTTTAGGCATTGTTGATGGATAGTAGGTGGTTGAGATTGTGCTCTTCTGACCTTCTGCACTTATGACCTCTACAGGGGGAAGAATGATTGGCTTTATGGTTTCTTCAATGAGTTTGCCCTTGCCCTTATGATTTGGCTGCTTGGCAGGTACTCCCCCTTTCTGTTTCAGAATGACCTCCTTTTGTTTCTCCCCCTTAGGCTTGGGATCAGACAAGATGTCTTGAGCTTCCCCAGGGATAGGCAGGTTCATTTGTTTCATCATTGAAGTCAGCATCTGTTGTTGCACCAGCAGGATATTGGAGGTGTTGTTGCCTTGGGCATCCAGTTTGTCATTGAGCTGTTTTAGAGAGTTGGCAAGCTCCTTGTTTTCATCTGTCAGAGAGGCCACTTCTCTTTCAAGACCATCCACCTTTGAGAATAGCTGTTGAGACTTGAAAGAATTGAGAGATTGATCCTTGAGCTTGGCAAATTCAAATTTGGAGATGTTTGACAGAGGGACCTCATCCACCAATTTGTCACCATATTGATTCTTCCAAATTACATTCAGCATTGCATTTGAGTTGATATTGGCCTTGACTTGATTTTCCAGGGTTGTAGCCAGCTTCCTGATGTTGTCTGTGACCATGGCCAGAGAGAGGTCCATCATGTTGACAGTAGAGTTTGTCTTCTGGATTTCTTTAAGGATGCCATCCACCTTGGGAAAATCAGAGAGATATGAGTTTCTGAGCTGATTGAGGGATCTGTCCATCACCTCCTGGATAGAAGAAATCTCTGATTGAAGCCCTTTCCCAAGATAGTGCAGAGCCTTTAATTGATTCCTGTAGACATCATTAACAGCATCATAGATGGCAGCAGGAGAGAGATCATTTGCATTGGAGCCCAGAGAAGTTAGGTATTCTTCTCTTAGAAAAGCTAGGGCATCCTTGAGCTTGAGAGTCCTCTTAGCATCCAACCAGGCATCCACATTTCCCTCTGGTTCAGCTGCATCCACTATCTTCTCCTGCTGAGCTTCAACATCCTCCTTGTGGCAGAGTAAAATGGCTTCATAATCAGCATTTGGGAGATTTGAGGTGAGGAGATGTTGAGCTATCTTTGAGAACTCATCAATCTGTGCCACATGGAGATCTTGTATGGCTTCTTCTGTCATTTTGGAAGGCACAGATGATGATCCTGAAGGCCTGTCATGGTGCACAGGCTTCAGCCATTCTGACATAGTGGCCTGAGCCAAGTGAGAGCTAGTGCTAGGCACTTCATGAGATGTAAGATTTTGAGTCTCCTCCAGCCTTGGAATGGCTGTAGGGGTCTAATGTTGTCTCCATTGAAATGGGATGTGTTACAACATTAGCCCTATTTGTCTGTGAAGACAGTTCCACATCCCTAAGGATGGGAGAATTTGGCATAGAGTCTCCAGTGAAAACTGGTGAATCCTCCATGTTTGTGTTGGTGTCATTAGGATATGCCCCAGCATGCATTCCCTGACCAACTAGATGTGGTTCCTGGGTGGTGAGCATAGTGTCATGCACCATGTCACTTGAAATTGGCTCAATCACAGGAGAGAATTGTGATTGATCAAAGGCAAGATTGTCATTGGAATGACTCTCTTGTTCAGAAGAAATTTTTATGGAAGAATCTGAGAGAGAAGTGGGGTTTAGATTAGATTGTGGCAACTCCCCCTGAGAAATAGGAGGAGTTTCAACAGTGATGTGCTCTCCACTCTGTGTATTATCAGCCTTATCACTCCTAGGGTCAAGAGTGAGGTCTTGACCCTGTGTAGACTCTGTACAAGGTGCAGTAGGGAGGCTGCTCTTTTCAATGCCAATGACCTGTTGAGAGGCCATGGACAGTAACAGGTGTACCCCTTTTTCCACATCTGAATCCTGTTGGGAGGATCCAGTGGTAGGTTTGGATTTGGATTTCTTACTTTGTCTGGTGAGAGGTGACTCAGGATTCTCACTAGCTATCTCTACAGATTCATTTATCACTTCTAGGGCTCTCTTCTTTGACTTCTTTTTAGTAACACCAGTCTTTTGGGAGACTGATGCACTTGGCTCCCTAATTTCTATGGTACTGTTTGCAGTGGGGTTGCTGGATGGGATGGGAAGGCTGGGGTTAGACTGTGTAGCTCCTCCAGTCTCAGCCTCCCCTGTCCAGGAAAGTGCATGGTATATGGGCTTATCAAGTGGATAAGACTCAAATGTGTCCTGCATATGCTTGGTCACACTTAGAATCACATCCACTTGATTCCTTGTGTCCAATGAGCCAAATAGTACTTTGGACATGGACTTGGAATAAGCCATTTTAGTGTTATCTATACCCTCCAATTCATGGACATTTGCATCAAGAAAATTTAAAATAACTTGAAGGAAACGAGGGTAAAAGATGTCATTACCTCTACCACGAACGGTCCTGCCTAGCCTCTGAGCCAATTCTTTGAGAATTATGGCTCCCACATTGATCTCTTAGTTGTTGGCCAAGGAGTAGGCTAGCTTCACAGCAATGTGACTGATATGGTCCCATCCTGTCTTCCTGCAGAGAAACACCTTCTGGAGTGCGTCAAACAGAAATGACCACTCCCTTCTCACAAACTTCTTATTCAGCTTTCCAGTATCTATCTCATCAGCATACCGAATGAAGGTCATGAAATCTACGATTTGAGCATCTGTAGCTTCTTGGTCATGACCCTCCACCTTGAACCCCAAAGCTTCATTGATTTCCCTTTCACCAAACTGAAAGTGTTTGCCTCCAATTGAACAACTAACCTCCTGGAATGAGGTTCCATCTTCCCTAGCCATTGTTGATACCAACGCCGTTCTCCAGAATCCTTCCAACACATCGACATACAAGGTAGGGTTCAGGGTTAGGGCTTGGCGTAGGTAGGAAGTGTTCAAGAACCGTACAAAACACTTGTACCTTGGGTTAGCCTCAGCCTCAGAGGGAATGGTGAGAAGATTGGTTTCTTTGGGAATGGTTAAAGGGATAGAGGATGATACTGTTTGAGATTTGGGTGCCATTTCGAGAGAGAGAGTGAAAAAGAGAGTAGAGAATTTGTGCTTAGGTTTGAGAGTTTGAGAGCAATAGACAAGATGAAAAGTTGTGAACGGTTAGAAAAGGGTATTTATATGATAGAGACACTGCGATATGGAGTTATGAATTTGTACAGTCTATTTGTATGTCGCGAAGTCAAAAATGGCCTGTACCGCAAAGTCTTGCACATTATATCGCATAGTCTCAGAAATGAACTATGTCGCAAAGTCCTCAAGATGAAAGGATCGGGGAGACTTTGCGATATAGTAGAAATACCCTGTCTAAAGCTCTCTTTTAGGAATTTTAAGCAAATTGTCAGACTTTTATCAAATTTTGAAATAAAATTAATTTAAATCAAAATTCTGTCAAATGTGGAGACTTGTCGATATAGTTATTCTAAGTCGCGAAGTCATAAAATGAACTATGTCGCAAACTCATGAAATGAACTATGTCGCGAAGTCTCACAATCTCAACAGTTTGCGATATAAGTCTGTTTTATTTGAACTGTGTCGTGAACTCTGAAAATCATCTATATCGAGATGTCTCAAAAGCTCACAACTTTACTAACAAATGTGATTTTGAAAAATATGCAGTAAAATACTGAAATATTTATAAATCATATCTCAGCTAATTTTCACTCCATATGAATAGAGCATTTAAATACAGTGAAAATTTACTGCTGCAACAATTTACTGGTAT
Organism: Heracleum sosnowskyi; assembly: GCA_030848705.1. NCBI lineage: Eukaryota > Viridiplantae > Streptophyta > Magnoliopsida > Apiales > Apiaceae > Heracleum > Heracleum sosnowskyi. Next base: position 81,139,814 of record CM061238.1, read on the forward strand.
ACTTACTTAGAGCAACTAAATGAAGGATTAAGCATTCCAATTTCACTCACAAGTCTGTTGAAGACTGCTTCATTCAGAGGTTTAGTAAATATGTCAGCTAATTGTTTCTCAGTTGGAACATAAGAGACTTCTATGGTACCATTTGCAGCATGTTCCCTAATGAAATGGTACCTGATCTCAATGTGCTTTGTAGTAGAATGATTAACAGGATTGGCAACTATGGATATTGCACTAGTATTATCACACATTAGTGGAATGTGTTCTAACACTAGCCCATAATCCATGAGTTGATTTCTAATCCAAAGCAATTGAGCACAGCAACTTCCAGCAGCAATGTATTCAGCCTCAGCTGTGGATGTTGCTGTGGACTGTTGTTTCTTACTAAACCAGGACACTAACCTTTGACCTAGGAATTGACAGCTTCCAGAGGTGCTCTTCCTGTCAATTCTGCATCCAGCATAATCAGAATCTGTGTAACCAACCAGGTTGAACCCAGTGCCCTTTGGATACCATAGCCCAAGATTAGGAGTCCCCTTCAGATACTTGAAGATTCTTTTGATAGCCATCATGTGAGATTCCTTGGGATCAGACTGGAACCTTGCACAAAGGCATGTGGCAAACATGATATCAGGCCTGCTAGCTGTGAGATAGAGTAGTGATCCAACCATGCCTCTAAAAACCTTGATGTCTACTCTTTTGCCTTTCTTGTCTTCATCAAGCTTGACTGCAATGGACATGGGAGTTTTTGCAGGGGATGAGTCTTCTAAACCATATTTCTTCAAAAGATCTTTGACATACTTTGACTGGTTTATGAAGGCATCCTCCCTTTGATGTACTTGCAAACCTAGAAAGTAGGTTAATTCTCCCATCATACTCATCTCATATTTGCTTTGCATCAATTTAGAGAACCTTTCACAGAGTTTTTTATTTGAAGAGCCAAAGATGATATCATCCACATAGATTTGAACAAGAATGATATCACTTCCATGCTTCTTGAAGAATAGGGTTTTGTCAATTGTACCCCTGGTGAATTGATGCTCAAGAAGGAATTGAGATAGAGTCTCATACCAGGCTCTTGGTGCCTGTTTGAGTCCATAGAGTGCCTTGAGCAGTCTATACACAAAGTTTGGGAAGTCTTCACTTTCAAAGCCAGGTGGTTGAGACACATAAACTTCTTCAGCAAGATCACCATTGAGAAATGCACTTTTCACATCCATTTGATACACCTTAAAATCTGAGTGAGCTGCAAAAGCCAGGAAGATTCTGATGGCTTCCAGTCTAGCTACAGGTGCAAATGTCTCATCATAGTCAATGCCTTCTTGCTGACAATATCCTTTGGCAACCAGCCTTGCTTTGTTTCTAATTACCACTCCTTCTTCATCCATCTTGTTTCTGAACACCCATTTTGTTGAGGTGTTCTAGGAGCTGAGAATTGTTGAGAAATTCCTTTATCTTTGCAAAACTCATACAATGTTGAATTTCTGAACTCAGTCCCATTATCACTTCTCAAAGCAACTACAGAGGAACCAGTGCTTTGTGCTTCTTTGTCAACTCTCTTGATATGCTCTATTATGACTTGGGGTGCTTCATCCTTGGAGAATAGGAATTCCACCCAAGTATATCTTGAATAGTCATCTACCATCACTAGAGCATATTTCTTTTTGGAGAGGGACATTACATTCACAGGGCCAAATAAGTCCATGTGAATTAGCTGCAGAGGTTTTGAGTTTGTATTGAGCAACTTGTTCTTGTGACTGGATCTTTTAATTTTTCCTTTCTGACAAGCTTCACATGCTCCATCTTGCACAAACTCCAAGGCAGGCAAATCCCTGATAAGTTCTCTTTTGGTTCGAGAGTTCATTGCCTGAACATTCAAGTGAGACAGCTTCTTGTGCCATAGCCAGAATTCCTCATTCGTGGCTTTAGTGTAGAAACAGCAGATTTCTCCCTTATCTGCAGCCTTGAGATTAGCTACAAACAAGCTTCCTTTCTTCACACCAGTTAGAACAACTTCACCACTTTCCCTTTTTGAGATTGAACAAAGGTCTTCATCAAATTCCACTTTGAAACCTCTGTTGGTAAATTGTCCAATACTCAAGAGATTATGCTTCAGTCCTTCAACAAATGCTACATCTTCAATAATGACATTTCCAGATTTAACACTGCCATATCCCATTGTATAACCAATGTTGTCATTTCCAAAGGTTACTGATGGGCCAGCCTTTTCCTCAAAATGTGATAGAAGGGCTATATCACCAGTCATGTGACTTGAGCATCCACTGTCCAAGATTCATATGACTCTTTTATTCCTGTTGCCCTGCATTCACAAAATGACTAAGTTGTTTTTGGTACCCACACTTGGTAGGGTCCAGTTGATTTAGAAACATTTTGATTAATAATTCTTCTGTCATAAATTGCATTTCTCATAGTAGGAGACTTCACTTTTTCTGTGGCTTTGGAGTTTACACTCTTAGGCTCACATGAAGTTTTCACCCTCTCAACCTTGATTGGGGACCCTGTCCTGTGAGAATGCATATGTGTGTGTGATTCACCAGATTGTGCAGAGTCAAGTTTATGTTTAAGAGATAAACAGTTAGCAATCACAGTCACATAGCATGTCATGCAGTTTGGCTTACCACAGAAAGAATCATGACTAGAATTTATGCTAGCAGAATGGTTACTCAGGTTGTCAACTTCAACAATATCAGGCTTACTACACTTATGAGTCAAATGATTAACAGATAGGCATTTTTGACATTGTTTCCTGGGAGCATTTGGCACATAAGCATAGTTGTTTCCCTTGTTAACACCAACTTTACCATTTCTGTTTTGTTTCTTTTTCTTAACAACTTCTTTCTTTGCTTTAGGACTCTTGACAAGATTGTCTTTGGTCTCTTTCTGATTGACAAGTTCAGGAAAGGAAGAAGTGTTTTTAGCAGCCTCATCTTCTTCAAGTAGTTGTTGCTTGATGATCAGTAGTTCCTCATCAAACTCAACAGCACTCTTTCTGAAGATGGGCTGTTCAACACTTGACAGTATGGTTGGGGCATTTTTGTTTGTAAAAGTTTCCTTTCCTTTGCCCTTGACCTTCTTCCTTCCCTTGTCATTTTCATAGTCAAAACCAACTCCAACCTTGTAGTCTTCAGTGTGTTCCTTGTGATAGGTTTGAATAAGTTCAGAGGAGTTTTTGAAGCTTCTTAGTTTCAGTTCAGTTTCAGCAATTTGTTCCCTAAGGGCTTTCTCTATCTGCTCAGCACAAATCACTTTGTTTTTAAGATACTCAACCTCCTTTTTCAAACCATCCAGGTTCACAACCATTAACTCAAGTTGCTCATTCTTTTCTGTAAGCTCAACATTCTTAGCAGTTAGTCTATCAATTTCTTCATTAGCTACTAACATGCTAGTATGAATATTAAACATCTCAGTGCTCATATCTTCAACAGTTTACTTATATTGAAGGGGAGTCATATCAAGAGAAGTAAGAATAGGTACCTGACTTGAATCACCATCATCAGAAAATGCCATCAAGGCATAGTTTGAGTACTCTTGTTCTTCTTCTTCATCAGAGTCATCCCAGCATTTTCCCTCAGCAATAAAAGCTTTGCCCTGTTGTTTCTTGAGTAGAGCCTCATACTTAGCTTCAAGCTCTAAGTATGCTTTGTCCTTCTTGACTTGTTTAGGCTTTTTGCACTCAGTGGCAAAATGCCCAAGTTCATTGCAGTTATAGCACCTTATTTTGGTCCTATCCACACTTCCTGTCTTGTATCCACCTTTAGCAGCACCAGCAATCCCTTTTCCTTTATTGAAGGTGTTTGAGCCACTAGATCCACCAGAGTTTCCATTATTGAACTTGGACCTGAATGGCTGCTTTCTTTTAAACCTTATGTTAGGATACCTCCTAGCCATATAAGCAAAAGATTTGTTTTCCATTTTGTCCAGCTCATCTATACTGTAGAACTCATCCTCTTCAGGTAAATCATACACAACCTGAGTTTCATCACCAGTGTCTTCAACTTCCAGTTCCTCAATCTTGACCTGACTGATTTTAAGCGAGTCCATTCTTTGACTTAGGTTGTCAGCAATAAGTGCACTGGAGGTATTAGCCACTAATCCTTGCTTTGCTTGAATAGATCTCTTTTGAAACAACTCTAACTCATATGTCTTTAAAACACCATACAACACATCAAAACCAATCTTTGTTAGATCTCTTTCTTTAAGGGAAGAGATTCTTGGTTCCAAGTGATCTGGAAGAGTTAGTAGAAACTTCATATTGAGCTCTTCTGTTTCATAGTGTTTGTCATAGAGTTTGAGCTCGTTTATCAGCTTGTTGAATCTCTCAAACACTTCTGTGATTCCCTCTTTTGGCTGAGCCATGAAGGCTTCATATTGTGAAACAAGAATCTGCTTCTTGTTCTTTCTTACTTCAGTAGTTCCTTCACAGAGCACTTCTATAAGATCCCACATCTTCTTGGCACTAGTACAATGAACAACAGTGCCATACATGTTGAAGTCCATAGATTCACAAATGATAAGTTCAAGATGTCCATCCAGTGCTACTTTTTCCTTTTCAGGATCAGTGTATTTTGAGGGATCTTTGGGCACATGTTTTGCTGGTACAATCTCAGTGCCATTGGTTGTTTCACCAATCTCGATCATTGGAATGAAGGGACCATGCTTTAGAATATCTAAATACACGGGGTTAGAAGCTTTGATGAAAAGCAACATCTTCTTTTTCCATAAACTATAGTGCTCCTTGTTAAAGGGAGGAATCTTGATACTGCTTAGTTTCTGTGAACTCATTCTTGATCTTTTCCTGTTTGTACGTTAACAGCCTACGCTCTGATACCACTTGTTAGAAATGAATACTACTAGAAACTAGACAGAGGGGGGGTGAATGGATAGTTTGATATATTTTTCGATTCTTGAAAACTAAGTAACAGACTGTATATGATTATGATATGTAATATGCAGAAAGTAAATAACACACACAATCACTTTAATCTACTTTGTATAAGCAAATTAAATACTACAGCTTTCCAAGAAATTCACAATAGAATTTCTAGCTTCTAAACAAGAACAGTTTGAACTTGCTTGCTTATAGAGAAAAGAGCTTAAGATCAAAACTATGTGTGTCTCTCTTACAGCTAACAATAGGATGTGCATTATATATATAAGCCCTATACAACCTAGTGCACACACCTATTTTTACACAGTTACCCCTTGCTGAAAGTCCAACTTGTCCTGCCATAAGACGTTAACTGTGTCAGGAAGGACCACCTGCTTTTTGGAGTCTTTCCCGTTTCTGTAGCTGCTTCTCTCTTATCTTTCTCTCCAAGTTTAGCTGTAGATTTGCCATCTGTTCTTTGGACCACCTTGCCAGAACAAATGCTTCAGTATTTGTCTCTTTTGATTCTTGATTATGTACCTTGATTTGTCTTGTTGTAAACGGCTAAGTGTTGATATCGTGAACTCCACTTCATTCCTGACTTCGCGATCTCACTTGTGAGGACTACGCGATATATCCTTTGAAGACTTTGCGACATAGGTCATTTGAAGACTATGCGACATAGGTCATTTGACGACTATGCGACATAGGTCATTTGACGACTATGCGACATAGGTCATTTGACGACTATGCGACATAGGGCTTCTGAGGACTTCACGATCTAGGCTTCTTTGACTTTGCTGACTTCAACACTTCACGACATGTGTCTTGAGGACTTCTCGACATAGTACAAAATGGACTATGCGATATAGTACTTCACGACATAGATATTGGTGACTTCACGACATAGCTTTCTTCTGACTTTGCTATATAATGCCTTAGACAAATTTCTGCAACTTATTTCTTCATAGCCTTATTTATCTCTATCCTGCTGCATGAACACTTCTGAACTTCTACCAGGACAATTATTCAATGGCCTATATACAATCTAGATGCAAGAAACTTTACTAAGCTCATTATAACTTTGAGCATACATGGTCAAGCTAATGTTCATGAGAACAAGACAAGTACATTTAGAGACCTATACTACATCCCAGTGATAGAACTCACTAGGTCATGTAATGTGACATAGTCACAAAGTGTAGGCTTGTTAATAGTGGTATTCAGACATGTCTTGAGCCTAACATAAACCATATAATTAAAAGTTGTATTGAAAGTAGAATGGATGTTCGAATTTATAGAGGAGAAAAATTCAAATTTATAAAAAATACATACAATTAAAAATTTTATTATAAGTAAAATAGGTATTTGTAGACATAATTAAAAGTTCTATTCGAAGTAGAATAATTATGCAAATTTATAGAGGAGAAGAGTTCGAATTATAGGAAAGACATATAGTTAAAAGTTATATTGGAAGTAAAATAGGATTGTGAATTTATATTGGTGTTTTTTCAACGAAAGAGTGACTCATTAGAAAAGACCATGTTAACATGAAAATTAAAATATAAGAAGTTAGGAAATATGTTGTTCTTGATGATAACTTAACATATAACACATTTCTGTATAAGTCATTTTGTAACTAACATCACATCACAAACAGCCATCCCAGATTCAATGAAGCTAAGAGAGAAGAAATTTTCAGATTGAGGAGAGAAGCCAATCCCCAGGGTTTTGAATCTACACCTGAAAAACAGGCTAGATTGGCCCAAGAACTGATAAGGGAGATGGAAGAAGAAAGTAGTGAGGCTGTAGAGGAAGAGGCCCCTACTAAAAGGCAAGTAAAGGAGAGGAAGACAGTGCCAAAGACCAATCCAATCAGATGGAAGCAAAGATCAAACATGCCTGTCTCTCCTGAGAAAGTGGAAAAGAAAAGGGATATTGGGAGAAAACTTATTTTTGAAGACCCCATTATATCTTCAACTCAATATCAAACCACCTATCATGAAACTCCTGTAGAGCCCAAGGATGAGCCTGTTGAGTTTGAAAACTTGGTATTCCCTAAGTTAATTATTGAAGCTGAAAAGAAGATAAAGAAAAGGGAACCAACGAAAAGAGCTCAACAAGGATCAATCAAACTGAATGTTGCACCAAAAGTTGCCAAGCCAATTGAGGACTAGGCAGACTATGTGTACATTACAGAAATACAGGAGTTCTCATCCATGGATCTCTACCTTGATGAAATTAGTGAAGTAAGAGGCACATACAAATTCAGAGTTCTGCCTGAAAGACTAACTTTTGTCTACAAAGGAGGGAGGGTGAGAGCATGGCCCTTGCAACAAGTACTGAATGAAGGATATTCCACCTTAGTGAAGATTTTCTCAAGCTTCAAGAACACAAGGGGATTTTCTGAGGTTACAAGAAGTGCAGTTTTGAAGAAGATTGAAGAAATTAGGGATAGTTGGAATTCCCCTGATAGCTTGCCCAGGAAGATGAAGATCCCTTACAATGGACAAAGAATCCATCTCTAACCTTACTGGATGATGGAATTCAAAGATGACAAGGGCTGTAGAAGATTCTTCAGGCTTGAAGACCAACTGTCTAAGGCTAGCACTAAGTACCTTAGATGGTTGCAAGCAAAACTAGATCCAAAGATTGTTGAAGAAGATGCATTCTACAGGAAACTTCAAGAGCAAATCAAGGCCAACTATGCTAAGGAAGGGAGACAAAAGATTCAGCCTCCCAGGGAAAAGAAAAAGGATTAAATTCCGCTCAGGCTAGAGGAGCAACCTTAAACTTCCACTCAATAATTTCTTATCTTAAACTTTGCAGCTTAATACATTTATGTTCTTTTATTGCAATATTCTCATAATGTGTTTTGTTATCATCAAGACCTTTAATTTATGGTTGTTATTCTATCAGACATGAATTGGGGGAGATTGTTAGGAAATATGTTGTTCTTGATGATAACTTAACATATAAAACATTTCTGTGTAAGTCATTTTTAACTAACAACGGATGCCATACTTTCTGTAGTATCCGTTGTTGGGAAGCTTATCCACAGATAAGTAATTTTGTAGCATATTCAATTTTACTCTAGTCTAAGGATTGAAAGTATTAAGTACTAAGTCATGTTGACTTTCAGTAGATAAGCAGGATAGGATAGCTAATTGTAAATAGGTTGTACTATGTAATTCTGTTTAAGTGAAAATGAATGACAACGGATGAAGACTTGATGCTATCCACGGATGATCAACTCAATGCTATCAACGGATGACCAACTTAATGTCATCCACGGATAGTCATCCACGGATAGTCAAGAACACTACCAACAGATGAAGCTCAAGATTAAAGGTTGATTGTGACTTGACACTGGAGAAGCACATGGGTTGATAGAGTAAACAAAAAGAATATGGAAGCTAAACACTGGTGAACCTCGAAGAAGAAGAAACATTCCATTTACATGCAAACATAAGAGATGTACAAACAAACCAACTTGTCAAGAGTACAACATCTCAGTCACATGCATCTGGAATGAAGAAGCAAGCATACTAGACCTAGAAAATAGAGATAGTTTTTGTCTGTAGTATGACTTGTAATCTTGGGTCTTTATAACCAAGTGTAGCAGTTCTTTGAAAATAGAGAAAATAGTTTTACATTGCTTTTGCTTAGGTTTTCTCTCCTACATTTCTTAGGAGCAAAGAACTGTAATAGCAGTTGTGTATTAAAATCATGATCCCAAGTCGGGACCATTATTAAAATTTAATAACCCCTCTATCGTGATAATTAATATCTTTTTAGAAAATTCTAATGTTTTATATCGGTCCTAACTTTTGCATAAAGTGATATCTTTGATTAAATGTACATTTTTATATACTTTACAAGTATGAAAAATAGTTTTTGATACTAATTTTGGATAAATTTTCTAGTCTAATGACTTTTAAACTATTCATGATCATCTTAATTGTCTCTAATTGGTCGTTGTGATCTTCGTAGTTTAGAATATTTTCATAGAAAGAAATAATGTTGTTGAAATTATAAGTAACTTTTTAATGTAAAAATGTTAACATAAATAATTTAAGTATATATTCTAGAATTGAGAGAAACTATGTATAGTGTATATATTAGTGTGTAAAATATAAATTTTAATTATTTTAAAGTATAAAAAAATAAAACCTCTTTTATGTGAAAAAAAATTCCGGTCCCAAGAATATCACTTTAGAGGGGTTTTACTATATATATAAAGAATCCTATAGAATTTTACATAAATTGTATTTAGATTCTATTTTCACATAAAAAAGGTTTCATTTTTATGAATAAAAATAGAATCTAGCAAAAAATTAGGATCAAATATAACATAATTACACATAATTTCATATTTACAAAAATATATACTGATTTTAGGGTTTTGTAGGTACTTTTATATATGTACTACAATATGTGTACTGCACTGCACGTATTATTTACAAAACTTGCAGTATACATTGCAGACAGTACATATATACAAATTATATGGTCTACAATTAGTCTTAAGTTTAAGGGTCTACACTGAACTTGAACTTTTCCCACTGATTCTATACTTGATTTTGGACTAGATTATGTGTAATAATTAATTTATAAATTTTGATGAGATTTTACATTAAGTTTGATATGTTAAGCTTAATTATTGTTTAATTTTGTAATTCTAATCTTAACAAATCAATTTTTGTCAAAAAATAAAATGTTTGGATGATATTCTTTATTGTTTTATATAAAATGTTCTCTTCCTAAAGTGCAAACCATTTGGGGGTCGTTTGGTTCAGGAAGTGGTACGAGGTTGGAATCAAGAATCGGGTTGAGTTGGTACGGGGCTGAGGTATCATTTTTGATATCGTGTGTTTGGTTGAGTGCTGGAATGAATATGTTTGATTTAAAATAATTTTGAGTTACTAAATTTAAATAATTTTAAATATTAATTTAATATATTTTTGCATTCATTGATTTATTTTGTGTTAAAATTTACATTTAATGACTTCAATATAGATGAAAATAGTAGAAATAAAATGATACCTCATACTCCTCCCTCGTACCCACCTCCCCTAGGTATCAAAAACCTATACAAAGAGTTTTAAATTAAATTTTCCTCAACCAAACACCAGGTAAGGTATGATGTTGGAATGAACGACACCCATACCTGATACCAGAATTACTCTAACCAAACGACCCCTTATATGTATTAATTTTTTATTTATATTAATATATTATAAAATATATAATTACACTTAAAATAAATTAAGTAAAAACTTGAGTAAAGTGCATTTTGTGTACTCGCACTTTAGTCAAGACACCACTTGCAATACTATAGTTCAAAATCGAGCAGTTGCAATATCAATGTTTGTATTTCAATGCACTTTGTTGCATTTCGTTAACTGAAGGCACTTTACTCTAAAGTGCATTTTGTGTACCTGCATTTTGCTTAATACATCACTTGCAATACTTTAGTTCAAAATTTAGAGTAAAGTGCGAGTACACAAAGTGTACTTTACTCCCTAAATTAATAACGGAGTTAACCTCAATTAACGGAATGCAACAAAGTGCAGTGAAATACAAACATTGATATTGCAACTGCTCGATTTTAAACTATAATATTACAAGTGGTGTCTTGACTAAAGTACGAGTACACAAAGTGCACTTTACTCTAAAAACATTTCATAAATTTTATATACACTTTACCATTATATCTCTTTAGCTTTTAAAACCACTCACCAACACGTGGAACCGGTGAAAAGCAGTAAAATACCGTAAAAAGTTACAGCGAGAGTTAAAAAGGAGAGATGAATCCAGATATGAATCCCAAACAGATGATCAACCGTTAGATTAAAATTGATCAAACGGCATCACCTGAAATGCTACCGTTATAAATGAACTTAAAGAGGCATTTGAAAAACAGAAAACGCAACTCTGATAAGGTAGATACAAAGAGAGATACGGATATATATATAGATAGAGAGAGAGATAAGAGGGAGATACACAGAGATTTAGAGAGAGAGAGACAGAAAGAGATAGAGATATATATATAGATAGAGAAAGAGAGAGATAGAGGGAGATACACAGAGAGTTAGAGAGAGAGAAAGAGAGAGAAAGAGAGAGATAGAGATAAACAGAGAGAGATAGAGGGAGATACAGAGAGAGTTACAGAGAGAGACACAGATAGAGACAAAGAGAGATACCGACACGGAGAGAGATGCAGAGAGATTAAGAAAGGGCTTTTACTTCTAAAAGGTATTAATTCTTGATTATTTTGATTTTCTTGATTTCTTGTCGTTATTTTGTGGGTTTTGAAAATTTGAGATTTGAAGAAATAGAGAGAGAGAGAGAGAGAGATTAAGAGAGGAAAGAAGGGGGGGGGGGGGGAGTTTACTTCTAAAGGTATTAATTCTTATCTTACTTGATTTTCTTGATTTCTGGTCGTTATTTTTGTGGGTATTAATTCTTATCATTAGTCGTTATTAATGTATTTGGCACCTTGTTCTGTGTGTTGTAGTGTTGGAATCGACAAGCAATTTCTTGCTGCTCCGGTGAAATCTGCTGTGGATAAGTTCCAGTTTCTTCTTGAGTTTCTAAAGGTAAAATTTAAAGAATGTTGAGAGATGATGGATTGTGAGGGGAACTGTTATACTCTATCATAAGGGTTTTACTCGGTTTTTATGTATGGTTTGATTTCGTCTCATTTTATTCGTCAAGCTGTTTAATCTGAATTTATCTCATTGATTCATGTGTCTGAATCTGTAAGATAAAATTGTATGCTATTGTACCGGTGTGATTCTTAATGAGACTAATAGAAGGTTGTAAGTTCTGTATTCTCTGATTAAACTTTAAGTTCTATATTTTAGTATCTTGTCTGCTTGTAGCATTTTTACAGACTTAAAAGTATTCAGAGGACAATTGATTACAAATGAACAATGAAAAGGCTTCAGGTTTTTTATTTTATGACAAAAGAAACATAAAGTTCTCTTATATGGTTTAAACCATTTACAGGACAACAGAATACATTTAAAAAATAGAACTATAAAGTGCCGTGTAGCTTCACGCTTTTACGAAACTGTTAGTTTTTCTTTATTATTTTTCCAGTCTCACTCATGCATATGCTAGAACTGGGAAGTGAGAATTAGGTTAAAGTAGTGGATGAGGTTATTAGGCGTTGAGATTGGATATGTCCCAGAACTAGTTACTTTTGGAGTGCCACTTAGTAACTTAATAATGTGTGATATGATTTTAGCCGCAGATGGCCAGATATGAAGTCGACTTATGGTAGTTATGTCTTCTTGTTTTGGAACTGTAGGTGAGAGGCTTGGTGAAGCAACATCTTGATTCTTTTAATTACTTCGTCAGGACAGGAATGAAAAATATTATGCGTGCCAATAAAGAGATAAGATCTACTGTTGATAAAAATGTTTACCTCAGGTAACACTTAATTCTATGGTCCACCGTGCTTGAATCATATTTCAATGTTTTTGTACTGAATTTGCTATTCTGGACTAAAAATTTCCTGTTTCATTTGCTTATACTTGCTTTCAGATATAAAAGTGTTCGAATTGGTGAACCTTCGGTGGTAGTCAATAGTGTCATGGATCAGCTCAGCCCTCAGATGTCGTTTATCTGACATCACGTAAATGTCTATCCCTATATTTATTTTATGAACACTAGGGACATTAATTGTGCAATCTTTGGCGATTCTATGCAGTTAATGAGCTTTTGAACTCTTATTTTTCTAAAAAATGAATTGTTTGCAAAAACTTAACGTTGCTCCATCCAATCAGCTCTTCTTCTTTCCTTCTGGTTTCTTCATTCACCCAATCTTCTTTGTCTGCGTTGTAGTCTTTCTTAACTTTCCATATCACCTCACTTCACCTCTTCTATCTTATTTAATAAGTTAGATCATATTAAAAATTATATTTTAGGGGTGAATGGTTGATTGCTTTGTAATAAAAACAGCTTGGTGCTAAACTACTCGTGCGTGTCTGGTTACAGTCATACCAACTCCGAGCTATTGATTTTTCTTTGCAAACTTTAGAGTTCATGACTTTATGGTAATGCCACTGTCATAAAGTGGATTCTTAAAATGTTCATGTATGTGAGTAAACAAGGTTATTGACTTAATTTTTTGTGTCTGTGGGGTAGATAGCTATTTTAAGTTTCATCGATATGTGTCTTAGCTTATAATCTACCCAATTTTCCCTCTTCGTTCTTTCTCTTGATCTTCATGTTTGATCTTGACACGTTTATTTTTAAACATTTGCTAAATATTTTTAGTGGTGTATCTTTCTCATCTACACATATGTTTCTAGGTATGCTGCTCCAATATATGTTGACATCGAATATGTTATAGAAAGTAATGGTAAAAAGAGCATAGCGACTAAGGTAAGTTTTTCTTTCTCCAATTTCAGTATTATATTTACTCATTGTTATGTTCTCAATCTTGTAAATCTTCTTACCATGTAAAGTTTCTGTTTTCAGAGTGATGTAATCATTGGAAAAATGCCTATAATGTTAAGAAGCTGCTGTTGTCTCTTATAAAATTAAAGTTACTAATTATACAGTTAACATGGTGAATTTTTGGAAATTAAAAGAAACTTTAGAATCATTTGTTCTTATAAGGGGGTACATTAGAGGGAGACACCCAACCATGACATAGGCATCCAATAGGATTTAGTGATAGGTATCGGTTTTACGTGTAAGCATGCAAGATTCTGAAGTATATTTTTTTCTTAGCATTAGATAGACATATTATTGTTTTAATAGTGATAAAAATTACAATCTTTCAGAAGTAGAATTATGCATATATTATGGCTCTCCAACAATGAACGAATAAAATTGTATATATCTTCATAATTATTTCATTGTTTTCTTCCATAGTGCTTTTTTGAATTTTCTGAAGTTGACTCTAAGATTATTTTATCAGTAGGCTAACTTGGATGCTCAATTGAGGTGCCGGGGCAGTCCATTGTAATACATATGATTTGTAAACTTGTTCGAAGCTAATCCTGTTTGATATTTTAGGTGAGTGCCCAAAAGATCGCGGATGATATTTTATTGTCGAAGGAACAGAAAAGGTGATTTCTTTTCAAGTGATTCTGGAACTTGTATAACACATTACTTAGAACTACATAATTGATAGATAGAAAGGCTGTTAGTTACAGAAATATGAATTTAGTCGTATGCATGACTGTTATGTATTTTTAGTTGTTTCCATTTGAGGTTTTAGGAATGGGTATCCTGTGATCTGTTGATTTTGTCGGTATGCACTTGTACTTCTTTGTCTATTTCATGCACCTCAGCATATATTGTTTTTTTTTTCTTTTTTATGTGCAATGCAAGGCTAAGATATGTCTTAGAAATTTCTTTGCCCAAGGTAAATAGATTGGTTGTATAGGAAACATTAGTTCTATACTCTGAACCTCTGCTCTCTTTTTGTTGTTTACTCAAAGTCTCATATTTAGTGTTATAAATTTATTCAGACCATCTTCTGCTATTGGATAAATAGGCTTGGTATGCGTAATGTAGGGTACATTCTGATGCTTGTGTTTAGAGTGAACCGTTCACCCAATCCACCACTCCACCGCTTTAGGCCTTCTAAAATGATCCTTCTATAGTGTGGCAGACCCAGTAACCTGACAAATCTAAAACTTTAGTCTAGCACATTATTGAATCCCTTATTTTAAACAATAATTATAATAGTATTATCTAAAACCATTTACAAACATATAAATGTAAATGAGTATGAGCTCAGATTAAGAGGAGCATCTCTAGAGTTGAACACATCAATTTTAATTTTAAAATGATTTCATTGATATGTGCAAAGGCCGAAGAGTGTATGAGTTATATAATTGTTTTATGTACTTTAGATGAGATAGTAAAATTTGTTAATATTTTGTGTTGTTATTATATTAGGCATGATATTATATTATTGTATTGAAATTAAATAAAGACTAAATTGCACTATGCATACATAAATATAATAATGAAGAGCGAAGTCTATACATTTGAACAAAATTAAATATAAGGTAAAATAGTGAGTTAGTAAAAAATTCTAAATATAAATCAATTAAAAATCTTATCCAAATCAAAGCTCTTTTATTACAAGACTTGAATAGTATGCATCATGTTTTGCTTTGAAGGGACGGCCAGTTATTAAGTCTTTCAAATTTAGCTATTAAAATATTCAGTGGTGCCCTCCATCCTCCCTTGTGTGCATGAACGCTCAGTGTATAGAGGGACTGAATTAGCTGGAGAAGTTGAGAGAATCATTGAAATTATAAGCAATACATTTTGGTCAAATTGTCAATCAACATCAATCACAAGATGAATTTGTGATAAGCAAGACATATATAAAACTTCCAGCGGTCACACCTTATGGCTGCTCCGCTGGCAAGCCATTGCTAACACTTATGCTGTTATGCAATATAGTTCTCTTTACTTTACTTACACTGCTTGATTATGACAGCCTTGTAGTCTATGTCTTTTGAGGATGAAGTTCATTTGCTATCTAGTTTCTCTGCAGATACCAGCTATTAGATACATTGTCAAATATTTAACTTGTTTGATTATTTCCCTGTATTATTAATAAAACTCTTGTTGGTTTTATTAATTCGTATTACAATCTATATATTGACTATATTAACATTTTCCAGGTGATTCTAATTCAAGAACAACTTTCGAATAACAGAATTATCATTGACACCGATAAGAAAGGATGGTAAGCAGATTCCAGATTAATGTTTCTTCATTATTGTAAACATATTTCACTCTTAATTCTTATTTTATCAATTTGACAAACCTTAGAGCAAGAATTTAGGAAGAATGAGCTCCGAAAAAATGAGAGTATCACATTAGAATGATGAACTAGGGTGGATAAATTGCAAAAAATTAGAATCCCTCTAGTTTAGATTAGAGGGAGAGTGTTGGTTACAGGCAATAGTAAGCAGTTCATTTCAATTTTAGAAATAATCTTCTATCAAATAATTCAATTTTATAAGACTTGAAATCCTAATGTGCTTGGGGAACTGGGAAAATGAATATCTAGAAGATGAACAGATCTTAGTTAAATGGGAGATATAATATATTACTTAGGTTTGTATATATAATTACTTAAGTTTATAACATAAACTAAAATTTATAATATATTTTACCACACTTCTAGGGCAAAAATAGCGTGATTTATACTTCATAATATATTAAGTCACACTTGTAGGGAAAACACAATACAATAAATTTAATGTCAAGATTCGAAACTGAAAGTTCATAGCTAAGTTCCAGGCTTCCAGCTTCCAACATTTTTACAGGTAAACCTGTCATTCATCATCTTCATCTTCATCTTGAAGGTCCTCATTTAAATCATCTTCACATGAGTGTTCCCTTAAAATTCAAACTTTTATTCTTTCTCTTCTTTGTCCTCGTGTATTAAATGTCGATCTATCTTATCTGAACCTGGTATTATTTTGTTTTGGGTTATATTTGTTGCGCCTTAAACTAAATCAATATTCTATTACAATTTTCTAAGCTTCCCTAAAGCACGCTTTTTTTTTGCGCTTCATGCACTTGATTAAAATGGCTGGTCCTCACCTTTGTCGAAGCCCTGGGGTGCGGTTTAAAATATATGATGCCAGAACCAGATAGAACAAATTCGCTATAGAATCGATGACAGTAAAAGTTCATTTAGAAAAATGGTAAACAAAAGAAAAGGCAATGAAGTGATAGTCAAACACCATTTTCTTCTAGTTTTTGGATTGTAACTTTCTTATGATTAGGTTGTAAGTTGCATGCCCTCTTTATATATGTGGAATGTCAGTTAATTTCACTTGAGTTGAAAACAAGAGGAGTTAATGTCTTAGTTCAACGATTCTGACTTCTAATTACAGATTTCATAAGCTGCAGATTTTTTTCCTTCACTACACATGTGAACTGTATATGAATGTACAACTTGCTGCATACTTTTTGGATTTGTTAGAATGAACTGCAATAGAACCAAACAGAAATTGCTAAGTCCATATAGAGCATGGTTTTCGGAAGGTAAGATGTACGCAAATCTTACCTCCACTCTAAAAGATTTGAGAGACTGTTTCTGCAATGAACCCCGACTTGTAGATTATATAAAACAGTAAAAAGAGTGTGCAAGTGTGCCTACATAAATGTCACATTATGCAGTTCATAGTAATCACTGTACTTATTTGAAATTCTATTTTGTTAATTTATTTCTCCTTTTAATACTTTTTTTAGTGTCCAAGCCTCTGTTATGAGCAGTACAGACGCACGAAAAAATAAAACAGTTATTGTAACGGAGAAACAGAAGATTTATTTGAGTCTGAATCAATTTGAAAAGGTGAGCGTCTATAAAATTTCTTTTCTCTCGTACCTTGAGATTTACCATTAAAATTTCCTCACATTTAGTCTGTTATTAATAAACTGAATAAAAGTTTTTATTGTGATTTTGTAGGTGCCTATTATGGCTGTTATGAAGGCTGTGGGTATGGAGAGTGACCAAGAGGTTGTGCAGATGCTTGGAAGGGATCCTAGATGTGGTGCATTACTTTTTCCATCTATTGAGGTAAATTTGTTTTTGTCCTAATCTTCACAAGCCCCTGTAAATAAGAATGGAAATAAAGTTAGAGGACACTTATGATAGTGTTGGTTTCTGCTGAAAAAGCTCTAATAGAATCGTTCTACATATGTAGTGGATCTGTTAAATGTCTCTGAATATTTACTGCAAACTATTGTCCTATCTTTTTTGTTATTTGCACTATCAGCAGGTCTATTGTAACTTGCGGTATTTATTTTGGTTAGATCAAATGATTTCTGATTTATTTATTAACTTTCTGTTTGTTTTCTGTAGAAAAATTTGTAAGTTTGGTTCTAATTTCAGGAATGCGCAAGCCATCATGTACACGCACAGCAGGAGGCCCTCGAGTTCCTTGAGGGAAAGGTTGGCTTAGTCGGTGTAAATTTTAGAGAATTTGATTGTAGTTCTAAATTAGTTAAATCTAAATATTTAAATTTTCTTTCGAATGAAACAATACTTGTTATCAACTTGGAGCACAGAGATAACTTGCTATATATTCTTTTGAATAGATCTGATATTTGCGTTGAGATGAACTTAAGTTTCCTGGAGCACAATGTTGTACAAAGTTGTTAATTATCTGCTCGTATAAGTTGGTTTCTTTTTAGGATGCTATAGCAGTGTTGTTTATTACCATACTTCTGAACTGTAATTAATGACTTCACATATTTTGGCTGACATTTAATACATTTTGTTTACGTGATTTTACTTGCCATTTTTAGGTAGCAAAGTCACGTTTTTATAGTGCTTCGGTTGAAAAGGTCTCCTATTCTGTACTTGCAGTTATTTATTTTGCTTTCTTTCTGGTAAATATGTTGGTTAATGCTGTTCAGTATCTTGAGTAGGAAGGTCGAGCTATGGTTATCCTCCGTGATGTATTCGTTGCGAACATCCCGGCAAGTCACAATTTTAAAGACATTTTATGTTTCATGTTCTTTTTTTAATTTTCTTCATGCATTGTGTGCATAATTTTATATATGCAGGTTCGAGAAAACGATTTTCGATTGAAGTGTATGTATGTGGCTGTAATGTTGAGACGCATGATGGAAGCAATTATAAACAAAGACGCAATGGATGACAAGGTAATTTAGAGAAACTTGATTAGCATACTTTTTTTCACCTTCCTGAGTTGGCGATAACACAGGGATACTGTCTACTTTAAATTATGCTGTCAAGTAGAATTGCTGAATATTTGGTTATATGCAGTACGGGAGGATCTCATTGTTAGTGACCATTAACAAGTTCCCTTTCGTTACCTTGTTACCTATCACCATTTCCAGAGATGTTTGAGGGGGAGAAGTAAAATTTACTGTGTAACTAGAACTTAATGTCAGTTAATTCATCTTTCTAATGAGTCACAGTTGACTTGAAGATCTAAACTACATTTTGATTAGGTTCAGCTGCGTCTCGGAATAAATTCTTCGTACTTGTACTAACTTTAATTATAAAGTATTTTTTATTTTTCGTAAGTTTTTTGTTAATGTTTAACACCTATCGAATAATACTTTTTTCTACTAAAATTAAGTGTGTTAGATAACATGGTCTTACCAACTGTGGACCTTTTGTGATTAGTTATAGGTACAGTGGTACACCTTACTTTCAGTTAAAAAGGCCGGATACACATTGTCCCACTATGAATTTGTCTGTCTTTGTAATGAGATGACAGGCTGCAAGACCCTTTTTGAAGTGTTTGTAATGTCAATAGATTGATGACGAATATTGACTATGAATAAATTTTTTGGAACATCAGTGTAACCCAACCTTTTGCCTTGATAACTGATTCTTGTATGTGTAGCTGGTAGGAGCTCTCGAATTATTAAAAAAAATTATGATTATTCCATGTGATGCATTTTGCTTGCTTAATATAAGATACATAATTTTGTACATTGTAAAAGCATTAACCAAGTACATATCTGGAATGCGTGTGTCTTAGGCTTTCGTTGCCTTTGTTATGTTATGTGCAACTGATCAAGGTCTCTGCCAGTTGTATATGTGATGATAAATAAGCTTTTGCATTTTTTTTCTTATGAGTCCCTCGTGTTATAGGATTATGTGGGGAACAAAAGATTGGAGCTTTCTGAGCAATTATTGTCTTTACTCTTATATAATGAAATACTTAAGGGATGAAGCAGTATGGTTTCTGTAGTTACATGATGGACATGAATAACAGGATTTGGTCAAGACGCTGAATGAAGAAGCTGTGAAGGAAGTGGATGCCTTCCTCAACAAGCCGAGTAGATCTCGTTTTGATTTTTCTACTGTAAGTTAGCTAAAGACATGTTATTAGAATCTTATCTGTTAAATTTATGCCGCAGTATTCATCCTTTTGACTTTATATTGGGCTTCTACAGTATATTACTAGAGGTAGAATCACAGTTGGTCTAGAGAGGGCCCTTTCTACAGGCAACTGGGATGTCAAAAGGTTTAGGATGAACCGGAAAGGCATGACACAGGTGTTTTACTCCTTTATTCATTCTTTATTAAAATCATGTCTCAGGTTTTTTTCTTTTAATATGAAGAGCAATATTGGTCAAACATACATGTCTGTGCTGGTTGTTGCAAGACTTTCCTTTATAGGAACATTAGGTATGATGACAAGAATCCAAACACAGTTTGAGAAGTCGAGGAAAGTTAGTGGACCTAGAGCCTTACAACCTAGCCAGGTAATGCTAATATTGAGACCTTAAAATTTTTTTTAGCTGAATAATTTTCTTGTGCTTATGTTTGATAATGTTGTATCAATGAACGACACATGCTAGTGATACTTCTATATGTATCAAATCTTTTCACATGCAGTGGGGAATGCTTTGCCCTTGTGACACTCCAGAAGGTGAAGCGTGCGGGTTGGTAAAGAACTTGGCTCTGATGACTCATGTTACAACTGACCAAGAGGAAGGCCCTATAATTTCTCTGGTACTTCTTCTGTCTCTTATAGTTTTTATTCAGAGATGTAGAGACAAAAAAAATTGTCATCGTTCCACAAGACATTTTCCTGGTATGTTGTGGGACATCTTCACTTTCAACATGATTGCACCAATTATATCAAAATTTTGAGTTCTTATGTTTTAATCTATGATAGTAAGATACATGCAGAAAATTGAAGGGGAAGACATTCGTCTAAGTGTTGGGGTCACACTATTTCTCTCTCTAAAATACACATAAGCCAAACCTTGTAATTTGTTGAAGAAATGAGAACACTGAGCCTATGTTTGTTTACTAAAATGAAAACCTTAAACTAACATATCAAAAATGATAAACATAACCCGTAACTATTGTAAGTGGGACTATTTCATCCTTTAAGAATGTTGATTTGATGATTTTTACGAAAGGGATCATACTTACGATGATTTAACAATCAGTAGACCATATTGGAAAGTATAGTTGTTTCTGTCTCATAAGATCTCCCTATAACCCTTCTTTTTAAGTTGCATGTTTGTGTACTTTTGAGTGTCTCATTCCGTAACTATATTTGTATTTAGAATTTTTGTTGCCTTTCTATATAAATCTCTCACTTGATCATAAATTTGCCAAGTTCTATATATCCGTGTTCTAGAGTTTTTAATTTGTCCATCAGTCTCTGAGCAAGTTACATGTTTTGTTGTCTAGTTAAGTACATAGAAGGAATGAAGGATCAACAAATTTATACTCATCATTAGTTGCTGTTTATAGCTGTAATCACGAACGATTTTTTCAAGTGCAATTGTGCTGTTTATTTTTCATGATTTTTTCCCAATACCTGCTGTTACTACCAAACTGGTTGCTCCAGTTCTATTTTAAATGTCCTCTTTGGAACTATGAAACTTTTAAGCTTAGTCTTGTACTTTACATGCATATGCTTGAATTGTACGCGTTATAAATCATGTTAATTAAGGAAATGAAAGCCAAACTTTGCCACCAATTATGCAATCTTCCAAATCAATTCAAATAAATCTTTAAAACGATAACAACCAATCTTATGAAATAAACCTACCGAACCTAAAAAGAGAACTACGTGGATTTGATCCCTATTTAAATGGGGTACGTAGGCACCTTGAGGAAGTACCTGATACTAGTTAAGGGTAACTAACTCAAGCTCAATCCAAAATATTATAAACCTTATATAACTTTAACGAGATCCACAAACATTCTTAACCTTCTAGACTTAGGTTTTTACGTTATATTATGTTTTATTAGGTTTAATATAAGTACTAGTTAATATACTATACATATAATATATATGTGTTATTCATATTATTATGAGTGTGTACTTGTCGAAATTATATATAGTAGAGAGTATTCTAGATATTAGTTAATATATAGTTATTTTCGTATGCAATCAAGAATGATGCTAGATAATGAAATTGATCCGGAAGTTGATTCAGAATGGTATTTCGTTTATTATAAGTGAACTCCTATTCGCACGCTATGATGTTGGGTGTATCAGAGAGCAAGGTCAGTCTTCTACATGTTCCATCCGTTTTAATTAAATTTTCATTTTTAATATAAATTGGTTTTGTATGAGTTTGAGTTCATATAAATATTTTCTTTTGGAATTATGATATTGTTGTTTTGATTTACTCAATGAAGAAAGAAGCGACACTATCCTTGATGATGTTAGATCTGTCAACAACTATTGCAAATGTTGTTTTCTCTTAAAGTCAATTTAGATTCTCTATTTTGCATTTTCAAAATCCTAATTCACGTTAAATATTTAGTATTGTTTTGCAGGTTTAGAAGTGACATTAACGAAGAGTTTGACATATTTGGCGCAACGGAGGAATCAACTTTTCCAGTGAAATAGTGAGATAGGTTCTATTTATTTTTTGTATGTTCATAATGAAAGTTAAATGTTTAATTTTGTTTGGACATATCATGCAGGTGCGAGCCAACAACATTGAAGATTAGCTTGTGTAATTCTGTTACGAAGGTTAGCTAGAACTATCTCTAGAACTTTATAGAATAGGACTATCTATATATATATATATATGTATATTGTGTCATTGCAATAGATTATATAGTAATTTATGTCATACTTATTATTGTAAATGTATACTCTACTTATTATATTATTATAAAGTTGATTAAATATTTTATTGATACAACTTAATAAAATATTGTGACAATTAGAGCTCGGTCACCTATAAATTGTACACGTTATAAATCATGTTAATTAAGGAAATGAAAGCCAAACTTTGCCACCAATAATATATTCTAATGTCGTAGATATTCAGTAAAAACTAATAATATTTTCTAAAAATTATGCAATCTTCCAAATCAATTCAAATAAATGTTTAAAACGATAACAACCAGTCTTATGAAATAAACCTACCGAACCTAAAAAGAGAACTACGTGGATTTGATCCCTATTTAAATAGGGTACGTAGGCACCTTGAGGAAGTACCTGATACTAGTTAAGGGTAACTAACTCAAGCTCAATCCAAAATATTATAAACCTTATATAACTTTAACGAGATTCGCAAACATTCTTAACCTTCTAGACTCAGGTTTTTACTTTATATTATGTTTTATTAGGTTTGATATAAGTACTAGTTAATATACTATAATATATGTGTTATTTATATATAGTTATTTTCGTATGCAATCAAGAATGATGCTAGATAATGAAATTGATCCGGAAGTTGATTCAAAATGGTGTTTCGTTTATTATAAGGGAACTCCTATTCGCACGCTATGATGTTGGGTGTATAAGAGAGAAAGGTTAGTCTTCTACATGTTCCATCCGTTTTAATTGAATTTTCATTTTTGATATAAATTGGTTTTGTATGAGTTTGATTTCATATAAAATTTTGCTTTTGGAATTCTGATATTGTTGTTTTGATTTACTCAGCAAAGAAAGAAGCAAAGAAAGAAGCAACACTATCCTTGATGATGTTATATCTGTCAACGACTATTGCAAATGCTGTTTTCTCTTAAAGTCAATTTAGATTCTCTATTTTGCATTTTAAAAATCCTAATTCACGTTAAATATTTGATATTGTTTTGCAGGTTTAGAAGTGACGTTAACGAAGAGTTTGACATATTTGGCGCAACGGAGGAATCAACTTTTCCTGTGAAATAGTGAGATAGGTTCTATTTATTTTTTATATGTTCATAATAAAAGTTAAATGTTTAATTTTGTTTGGACATATCATGCAGGTGCGAGCCAACAACATTGAAGATTAGCTTGTGTAATTCTGTTACGAAGGTTAGCTAGAACTATCGCTAAAACTATCGCTAGAACTTTATAGAATAGGACTATCTATATATATATATATGTATATTGTGTCATTGCAATAGATTCTATAGTAACTTATGTCATACTTATTATTGTAAATGTATACTCTACTTATTATATTATTATAAAGTTGATTAAATATTTTATTGATACAACTTAATAAAATATTGTGACAATTAAAGCTATAAATTGTACACGTTATAAATCATGTTAATTAAGAAAATGAAAGCCAAACTTTGCCACCAATAATATATTCTAATGTCATAGATATTCAGTAAAAACTAATAATATTTTCTAAAAATTATGCAATCTTCCAAATCAATTCAAATAAATGTTTAAAACGATAACAACCAATCTTATGAAATAAACCTACCGAACCTAAAAAGAGAACTACGTGGATTTGATCCCTATTTAAATAGGGTGCGTAGGCACCTTGAGGAAGTACCTGATACTAGTTAAGGGTAACTAACTCAAGCTCAATCCAAAATATTATAAACCTTATATAACTTTAACGAGATTCACAAACATTCTTAACCTTCTAGACTCGGGTTTTTTACTTTATATTATGTTTTATTAGGTTTAATATAAGTACTAGTATATAACACATATATTATATACTATACATATAATATATGTGTTATTTATATTATTATGAGTGTGTACTTGTCGAAATTATATATAGTAGAGAGTATCCTAGATATTACTTGATATATAGTTATTTTCGTATGCAATCAAGAATGATCCGGAAGTTGTTTCAGAATGGTATTTCGTTTATTATAAGTGAAGTCCTATTCGCACGCTATGATGTTGGGTGTATCAGATAGCAAGGTCAGTCTTCTACATGTTCCATCCGTTTTAATTGAATTTTCATTTTTGATATAAATTGGTTTTGTATGAGTTTGATTTCATGTAAATATTTTCTTTTGGAATTCTGATATTGTTGTTTTGATTTACTCAGCAAAGAAAGAAGAAACACTATCCTTGATGATGTTATATCTGCCAACAACTATTGCAAATGTTGTTTTCTCTTAAAGTCAATTTAGATTCTCTATTTTGCATTTTAAAAATCCTAATTCACGTTAAATATTTGATATTGTTTTGCAGGTTTAGAAGTGACGTTAACGAAGAGTTTGACATATTTGGCGCAACGGAGGAATCAACTTTTCCCGTGAAATAGTGAGATAGGTTCTATTTATTTTTTATATGTTCATAATAAAAGTTAAATGTTTAATTTTGTTTGGACATATCATGCAGGTGCGAGCCAACAACATTGAAGATTAGCTTGTGTAATTCTGTTAGGAAGGTTAGCTAGAACTATCGCTAGAACTTTATAGAATAGGAATATATATATATATATCTATATTGTGTCATTGCAATAGATTCTATAGTAACTTATGTCATAGTTATTATTGTAAATGTATACTCTACTTATTATATTATTATAAAGTTGATTAAATATTTTATTGATACAACTTAATAAAATATTGTGACAATTAGAGCTCGGTCACCTATAAATTGTACACGTTATAAATCATGTTAATTAAGGAAATGAAAGCCAAACTTTGCCACCAATAATATATTCTAATGTCGTAGATATTCAGTAAAAACTAATAATATTTTCTAAAAATTATGCAATCTTCCAAATCAATTCAAATAAATCTTTAATACGATAACAACCAATCTTATGAAATAAACCTACCGAACCTAAAAAGAGAACTACGTGGATTTGATCCCTATTTAAATAGGGTACGTAGGCACCTTGAGGAAGTACCTGATACTAGTTAAGGGTAACTAACTCAAGCTCAATCCAAAATATTATAAACCTTATATAACTTTAACGAGATCCACAAACATTCTTAACCTTCTAGACTCGGATTTTTACTTTATATTATGTTTTATTAGGTTGAATATAAGTACTAGTTAATATACTATACATATAATATATGTGTTATTTATATTATTATATGTGTGTACTTGTCGAAATTATATATAGTATCGTATCATAGATATTAGTTAATATATAGTTATTTTCGTATGCAATCAAGAATGATGCTAGATAATGAAATTGATCCGGAAGTTGATTCAGAATGGTGTTTCATTTATTATAAGTGAAGTCCTATTCGCACGCTATGATGTTGGGTGTATCAGAGAGCAAGGTTAGTCTTCTACATGTTCCATCCGTTTTAATTGAATTTTCATTTTTAATATAAATTGGTTTTGTATGAGTTTGATTTCATATAAAATTTTGCTTTTGGAATTCTGATATTGTTGTTTTGATTTACTCAGCAAAGAAAGAAGCAACACTGTCCTTGATGATGTTATATTTGTCAACAACTGTTGCAAATGCTGTTTTCTCTTAAAGTCAATTTAGATTCTCTATTTTGCATTTTAAAAATCCTAATTCATGTTAAATATTTAGTATTGTTTTGCAGGTTTAGAAGTAATGTTAACGAAGAGTTTGACATATTTGGCGCAACGGAGGAATCAACTTTTCCACTGAAATAGTGAGATAGGTTCTATTTATTTTTTATATGTTCATAATAAAAGTTAAATGTTTAATTTTGTTTGGACATATCATGCAGGTGCGAGCCAACAACATTGAAGATTAGCTTGTGTAATTCTGTTACGAAGGTTAGCTAGAACTTTATAGAATAGGACTATATATATATATATATATATATATGTATATTGTGTCATTGCAATAGATTTTATAGTAACTTATGTCATACTTATTATTGTAAATGTATACTCTACTTATTATATTATTATAAAGTTGATTAAATATTTTATTGATACAACTTAATAAAATATTGTGACAATTAGAGCTCGGTCACCTATAAATTGTACGCGTTATAAATCATGTTAATTAAGGAAATGAAAGCCAAACTTTGCCACCAATAATATATTCTAATGTCGTAGATATTCACTAAAAACTAATAATATTTTTTAACAATTATGCAATCTTACAAATCAATTCAAATAAATCTTTAATACGATAACAACCAATCTTATGAAATAAACCTACCGAACCTAAAAAGAGAACTACGTGGATTTGATCCCTATTTAAATAGGGTACGTAGGCACCTTGAGGAAGTACCTGATACTAGTTAAGGGTAACTAACTCAAGCTCAATCCAAAATATTATAAACCTTATATAACTTTAACGAGATCCACAAACATTCTTAACCTTCTAGACTCGGGTTTTTACTTTATATTATGTTTTATTAGGTTGAATATAAGTACTAGTTAATATACTATACATATAATATATGTGTTATTTATATTATTATATGTGTGTACTTGTCGAAATTATATATAGTATCGTATCCTAGATATTAGTTAATATATAGTTATTTTCGTATGCAATGAAGAATGATGCTAGATATTGAAATTGATCCGGAAGTTGATTCAGAATGGTGTTTCATTTATTATAAGTGAAGTCCTATTCGCACGCTATGATGTTGGGTGTATCAGAGAGCAAGGTTAGTCTTCTACATGTTCCATCCGTTTTAATTGAATTTTCATTTTTAATATAAATTGGTTTTGTATGAGTTTGATTTCATATAAAATTTTGCTTTTGGAATTCTGATATTGTTGTTTTGATTTACTCAGCAAAGAAAGAAGCAACACTGTCCTTGATGATGTTATATTTGTCAACAACTGTTGCAAATGCTGTTTTCTCTTAAAGTCAATTTAGATTCTCTATTTTGCATTTTAAAAATCCTAATTCATGTTAAATATTTAGTATTGTTTTGCAGGTTTAGAAGTGATGTTAACGAAGAGTTTGACATATTTGGCGCAACGGAGGAATCAACTTTTCCACTGAAATAGTGAGATAGGTTCTATTTATTTTTTATATGTTCATAATAAAAGTTAAATGTTTAATTTTGTTTGGACATATCATGCAGGTGCGAGCCAACAACATTGAAGATTAGCTTGTGTAATTCTGTTACGAAGGTTAGCTAGAACTTTATAGAATAGGACTATCTATATATATATATATATATATATATGTATATTGTGTCATTGCAATAGATTTTATAGTAACTTATGTCATACTTATTATTGTAAATGTATACTCTACTTATTATATTATTATAAAGTTGATTAAATATTTTATTGATACAACTTAATAAAATATTGTGACAATTAGAGCTCGGTCACCTATAAATTGTACGCGTTATAAATCATGTTAATTAAGGAAATGAAAGCCAAACTTTGCCACCAATAATATATTCTAATGTCGTAGATATTCACTAAAAACTAATAATATTTTTTAACAATTATGCAATCTTACAAATCAATTCAAATAAATCTTTAATACGATAACAACCAATCTTATGAAATAAACCTACCGAACCTAAAAAGAGAACTACGTGGATTTGATCCCTATTTAAATAGGGTACGTAGGCACCTTGAGGAAGTACCTGATACTAGTTAAGGGTAACTAACTCAAGCTCAATCCAAAATATTATAAACCTTATATAACTTTAACGAGATCCACAAACATTCTTAACCTTCTAGACTCGGGTTTTTACTTTATATTATGTTTTATTAGGTTGAATATAAGTACTAGTTAATATACTATACATATAATATATGTGTTATTTATATTATTATATGTGTGTACTTGTCGAAATTATATATAGTATCGTATCCTAGATATTAGTTAATATATAGTTATTTTCGTATGCAATGAAGAATGATGCTAGATATTGAAATTGATCCGGAAGTTGATTCAGAATGGTGTTTCATTTATTATAAGTGAAGTCCTATTCGCACGCTATGATGTTGGGTGTATCAGAGAGCAAGGTTAGTCTTCTACATGTTCCATCCGTTTTAATTGAATTTTCATTTTTAATATAAATTGGTTTTGTATGAGTTTGATTTCATATAAAATTTTGCTTTTGGAATTCTGATATTGTTGTTTTGATTTACTCAGCAAAGAAAGAAGCAACACTGTCCTTGATGATGTTATATTTGTCAACAACTGTTGCAAATGCTATTTTCTCTTAAAGTCAATTTAGATTCTCTATTTTGCATTTTAAAATTCCTAATTCATGTTAAATATTTAGTATTGTTTTGCAGGTTTAGAAGTGACGTTAACGAAGAGTTTGACATATTTGGCGCAACGGAGGAATCAACTTTTCCCGTGAAATAGTGAGATAGGTTCTATTTATTTTTTATATGTTCATAATAAAAGTTAAATGTTTAATTTTGTTTGGACATATCATGCAGGTGCGAGCCAACAACATTGAAAATTAGCTTGTATAATTCTGTTACGAAGGTTAGCTAGAACTATCGCTAGAACTTTATAGAATAGGAATATCTATATATATATATATCTATATAGTGTCATTGCAATAGATTCTATAGTAACTTATGTCATAGTTATTATTGTAAATGTATACTCTACTTATTATATTATTATAAAGTTGATTAAATATTTTATTGATCAACTTAATAAAATATTGTGACAATTAGAGCTCGGTCACCTATAAATTGTACACGTTATAAATCATGTTAATTAAGGAAATGAAAGCCAAACTTTGCCACCAATAATATATTCTAATGTCGTAGATATTCAGTAAAAACTAATAATATTTTCTAAAAATTATGCAATCTTCCAAATCAATTCAAATAAATCTTTAATACGATAACAACCAATCTTATGAAATAAACCTACCGAACCTAAAAAGAGAACTACGTGGATTTGATCCCTATTTAAATAGGGTACGTAGGCACCTTGAGGAAGTACCTGATACTAGTTAAGGGTAACTAACTCAAGCTCAATCCAAAATATTATAAACCTTATATAACTTTAACGAGATCCACAAACATTCTTAACCTTCTAGACTCGGGTTTTTACTTTATATTATGTTTTATTAGGTTGAATATAAGTACTAGTTAATATACTATACATATAATATATGTGTTATTTATATTATTATATAAATTGATCCGGAATTATATATAGTATCGTATCTTAGATATTAGTTAATATATAGTTATTTTCGTATGCAATCAAGAATGATGCTAGATAATGAAATTGATCCGGAAGTTAATTCAGAATGGTGTTTCATTTATTATAAGTGAAGTCCTATTCGCACGCTATGATGTTGGGTGTATCAGAGAGCAAGGTTAGTCTTCTACATGTTCCATCCGTTTTAATTGAATTTTCATTTTTAATATAAATTGGTTTTGTATGAGTTTGATTTCATATAAAATTTTGCTTTTGGAATTCTGATATTGTTGTTTTGATTTAC
This sequence comes from Heracleum sosnowskyi, assembly GCA_030848705.1. Lineage (NCBI taxonomy): Eukaryota > Viridiplantae > Streptophyta > Magnoliopsida > Apiales > Apiaceae > Heracleum > Heracleum sosnowskyi. The sequence goes on from CM061238.1 coordinate 81,169,768, forward strand.
TCAGCAAAGAAAGAAGCAACACTGTCCTTGATGATGTTATATTTGTCAACAACTGTTGCAAATGCTGTTTTCTCTTAAAGTCAATTTAGATTCTCTATTTTGCATTTTAAAAATCCTAATTCATGTTAAATATTTAGTATTGTTTTGCAGGTTTAGAAGTGATGTTAACGAAGAGTTTGACATATTTGGCGCAACGGAGGAATCAACTTTTCCACTGAAATAGTGAGATAGGTTCTATTTATTTTTTATATGTTCATAATAAAAGTTAAATGTTTAATTTTGTTTGGACATATCATGCAGGTGCGAGCCAACAACATTGAAGATTAGCTTGTGTAATTCTGTTACGAAGGTTAGCTAGAACTTTATAGAATAGGACTATATATATATATATATATATATATGTATATTGTGTCATTGCAATAGATTTTATAGTAACTTATGTCATACTTATTATTGTAAATGTATACTCTACTTATTATATTATTATAAAGTTGATTAAATATTTTATTGATACAACTTAATAAAATATTGTGACAATTAGAGCTCGGTCACCTATAAATTGTACGCGTTATAAATCATGTTAATTAAGGAAATGAAAGCCAAACTTTGCCACCAATAATATATTCTAATGTTGTAGATATTCACTAAAAACTAATAATATTTTTTAACAATTATGCAATCTTACAAATCAATTCAAATAAATCTTTAATACGATAACAACCAATCTTATGAAATAAACCTACCGAACCTAAAAAGAGAACTACGTGGATTTGATCCCTATTTAAATAGGGTACGTAGGCACCTTGAGGAAGTACCTGATACTAGTTAAGGGTAACTAACTCAAGCTCAATCCAAAATATTATAAACCTTATATAACTTTAACGAGATCCACAAACATTCTTAACCTTCTAGACTCGGGTTTTTACTTTATATTATGTTTTATTAGGTTGAATATAAGTACTAGTTAATATACTATACATATAATATATGTGTTATTTATATTATTATATGTGTGTACTTGTCGAAATTATATATAGTATCGTATCCTAGATATTAGTTAATATATAGTTATTTTCGTATGCAATGAAGAATGATGCTAGATATTGAAATTGATCCGGAAGTTGATTCAGAATGGTGTTTCATTTATTATAAGTGAAGTCCTATTCGCACGCTATGATGTTGGGTGTATCAGAGAGCAAGGTTAGTCTTCTACATGTTCCATCCGTTTTAATTGAATTTTCATTTTTAATATAAATTGGTTTTGTATGAGTTTGATTTCATATAAAATTTTGCTTTTGGAATTCTGATATTGTTGTTTTGATTTACTCAGCAAAGAAAGAAGCAACACTGTCCTTGATGATGTTATATTTGTCTACAACTGTTGCAAATGCTATTTTCTCTTAAAGTCAATTTAGATTCTCTATTTTGCATTTTAAAATTCCTAATTCATGTTAAATATTTAGTATTGTTTTGCAGGTTTAGAAGTGACGTTAACGAAGAGTTTGACATATTTGGCGCAACGGAGGAATCAACTTTTCCCGTGAAATAGTGAGATAGGTTCTATTTATTTTTTATATGTTCATAATAAAAGTTAAATGTTTAATTTTGTTTGGACATATCATGCAGGTGCGAGCCAACAACATTGAAAATTAGCTTGTGTAATTCTGTTACGAAGGTAAGCTAGAACTATCGCTAGAACTTTATAGAATAGGAATATCTATATATATATATATATATCTATATAGTGTCATTGCAATAGATTCTATAGTAACTTATGTCATAGTTATTATTGTAAATGTATACTCTACTTATTATATTATTATAAAGTTGATTAAATATTTTATTGATCAACTTAATAAAATATTGTGACAATTAGAGCTCGGTCACCTATAAATTGTACACGTTATAAATCATGTTAATTAAGGAAATGAAAGCCAAACTTTGCCACCAATAATATATTCTAATGTCGTAGATATTCAGTAAAAACTAATAATATTTTCTAAAAATTATGCAATCTTCCAAATCAATTCAAATAAATCTTTAATACGATAACAACCAATCTTATGAAATAAACCTACCGAACCTAAAGAGAGAACTACGTGGATTTGATCCCTATTTAAATAGGGTACGTAGCACCTTGAGGAAGTACCTGATACTAGTTAAGGGTAACTAACTCAAGCTCAATCCAAAATATTATAAACCTTATATAACTTTAACGAGATCCACAAACATTCTTAACCTTCTAGACTCGGGTTTTTACTTTATATTATGTTTTATTAGGTTGAATATAAGTACTAGTTAATATACTATACATATAATATATGTGTTATTTATATTATTATATGTGTGTACTTGTCGAAATTATATATAGTATCGTATCTTAGATATTAGTTAATATATAGTTATTTTCGTATGCAATCAAGAATGATGCTAGATAATGAAATTGATCCGGAAGTTAATTCAGAATGGTGTTTCATTTATTATAAGTGAAGTCCTATTCGCACGCTATGATGTTGGGTGTATCAGAGAGCAAGGTTAGTCTTCTACATGTTCCATCCGTTTTAATTGAATTTTCATTTTTAATATAAATTGGTTTTGTATGAGTTTGATTTCATATAAAATTTTGCTTTTGGAATTCTGATATTGTTGTTTTGATTTATTCAGCAATGAAAGAAGCAACACTGTCCTTGATGATGTTATATTTGTCAACAACTGTTGCAAATGCTATTTTCTCTTAAAGTCAATTTAGATTCTCTATTTTGCATTTTAAAATTCCTAATTCATGTTAAATATTTAGTATTGTTTTGCAGGTTTAGAAGTGACGTTAACGAAGAGTTTGACATATTTGGCGCAATGGAGGAATAAACTTTTCCCGTGAAATAGTGAGATAGGTTCTATTTATTTTTTATATGTTCATAATAAAAGTTAAATGTTTAATTTTGTTTGGACATATCATGCAGGTGCGAGCCAACAACATTGAAGATTAGCTTGTGTAATTCTGTTACGAAGGTTAGCTAGAACTATCGCTAGAACTTTATAGAATAGGAATATCTATATATATATATATCTATATAGTGTCATTGCAATAGATTCTATAGTAACTTATGTCATAGTTATTATTGTAAATGTATACTCTACTTATTATATTATTATAAAGTTGATTAAATATTTTATTGATACAACTTAATAAAATATTGTGACAATTAGAGCTCGGTCACCTATAAATTGTACACGTTATAAATCATGTTAATTAAGGAAATGAAAGCCAAACTTTGCCACCAATAATATATTCTAATGTCGTAGATATTCAGTAAAAACTAATAATATTTTCTAAAAATTATGCAATCTTCCAAATCAATTCAAATAAATCTTTAATACGATAACAACCAATCTTATGAAATAAACCTACCGAACCTAAAAAGAGAACTACGTGGATTTGATCCCTATTTAAATAGGGTACGTAGGCACCTTGAGGAAGTACCTGATACTAGTTAAGGGTAACTAACTCAAGCTCAATCCAAAATATTATAAACCTTATATAACTTTAACGAGATCCACAAACATTCTTAACCTTCTAGACTCGGGTTTTTACTTTATATTATGTTTTATTAGGTTGAATATAAGTACTAGTTAATATACTATACATATAATATATGTGTTATTTATATTATTATATGTGTGTACTTGTCGAAATTATATATAGTATCGTATCTTAGATATTAGTTAATATATAGTTATTTTCGTATGCAATCAAGAATGATGCTAGATAATGAAATTGATCCGGAAGTTAATTCAGAATGGTGTTTCATTTATTATAAGTGAAGTCCTATTCGCACGCTATGATGTTGGGTGTATCAGAGAGCAAGGTTAGTCTTCTACATGTTCCATCCGTTTTAATTGAATTTTCATTTTTAATATAAATTGGTTTTGTATGAGTTTGATTTCATATAAAATTTTGCTTTTGGAATTCTGATATTGTTGTTTTGATTTATTCAGCAATGAAAGAAGCAACACTGTCCTTGATGATGTTATATTTGTCAACAACTGTTGCAAATGCTATTTTCTCTTAAAGTCAATTTAGATTCTCTATTTTGCATTTTAAAATTCCTAATTCATGTTAAATATTTAGTATTGTTTTGCAGGTTTAGAAGTGACGTTAACGAAGAGTTTGACATATTTGGCGCAATGGAGGAATCAACTTTTCCCGTGAAATAGTGAGATAGGTTCTATTTATTTTTTATATGTTCATAATAAAAGTTAAATGTTTAATTTTGTTTGGACATATCATGCAGGTGCGAGCCAACAACATTGAAGATTAGCTTGTGTAATTCTGTTAGGAAGGTTAGCTAGAACTATCGCTAGAACTTTATAGAATAGGAATATCTATATATATATATATTTATATAGTGTCATTGCAATAGATTCTATAGTAACTTATGTCATAGTTATTATTGTAAATGTATACTCTACTTATTATATTATTATAAAGTTGATTAAATATTTTATTGATACAACTTAATAAAATATTGTGACAATTAGAGCTCGGTCACCTATAAATTGTACACGTTATAAATCATGTTAATTAAGGAAATGAAAGCCAAACTTTGCCACCAATAATATATTCTAATGTCGTAGATATTCAGTAAAAACTAATAATATTTTCTAAAAATTATGCAATCTTCCAAATCAATTCAAATAAATCTTTAATACGATAACAACCAATCTTATGAAATAAACCTACCGAACCTAAAAAGAGAACTACGTGGATTTGATCCCTATTTAAATAGGGTACGTAGGCACCTTGAGGAAGTACCTGATACTAGTTAAGGGTAACTAACTCAAGCTCAATCCAAAATATTATAAACCTTATATAACTTTAACGAGATCCACAAACATTCTTAACCTTCTAGACTCGGGTTTTTACTTTATATTATGTTTTATTAGGTTGAATATAAGTACTAGTTAATATACTATACATATAATATTTGTGTTATTTATATTATTATATGTGTGTACTTGTCGAAATTATATATAGTATCGTATCCTAGATATTTGTTAATATATAGTTATTTTCGTATGCAATCAAGAATGATGCTAGATATTGAAATTGATCCGGAAGTTGATTCAGAATGGTGTTTCATTTATTATAAGTGAAGTCCTATTCGCACGCTATGATGTTGGGTGTATCAGAGAGCAAGGTTAGTCTTCTACATGTTCTATCCGTTTTAATTGAATTTTCATTTTTAATATAAATTGGTTTTTCATGAGTTTGATTTCATATAAAATTTTGCTTTTGGAATTCTGATATTGTTGTTTTGATTTACTCAGCAAAGAAAGAAGCAACACTGTCCTTGATGATGTTATATTTGTCAACAACTGTTGCAAATGCTGTTTTCTCTTAAAGTCAATTTAGATTCTCTATTTTGCATTTTAAAAATCCTAATTCATGTTAAATATTTAGTATTGTTTTGCAGGTTTAGAAGTGACGTTAACGAAGAGTTTGACATATTTGGCGCAACGGAGGAATCAACTTTTCCACTAAAATAGTGAGATAGGTTCTATTTATTTTTTATATGTTCATAATAAAAGTTAAATGTTTAATTTTGTTTGGACATATCATGCAGGTGCGAGCCAACAACATTGAAGATTAGCTTGTGTAATTCTGTTACGAAGGTTAGCTAGAACTATCGCTAGAACTTTATAGAATAGGACTATCTATATATATATATATATATATATGTATATTGTGTCATTGCAATAGATTTTATAGTAACTTATGTCATACTTATTATTGTAAATGTATACTCTACTTATTATATTATTATAAAGTTGATTAAATATTTTATTGATACAACTTAATAAAATATTGTGACAATTAGAGCTCGGTCACCTATAAATTGTACGCGTTATAAATCATGTTAATTAAGGAAATGAAAGCCAAACTTTGCCACCAATAATATATTCTAATGTCGTAGATATTCACTAAAAACTAATAATATTTTCTAACAATTATGCAATCTTCCAAATCAGTTCAAATAAATCTTTAAAACGATAACAACCAATCTTATGAAATAAACTTACGGAACCTGAAAAGAGAACTTCGTGGATTTGATCCCTATTTAAATAGGGTACGTAGGCACCTTGAGGAAGTAGTTGATACTAGTTAAGGGTAACTAACTCAATCTCAATCCAAAATATTATAAACCATTATATAACTTTAACGAGATCCACAAACATTCTTAACCTTCTAGACTTAGGTTTTTACTTTATATTATGTTTTATTAGGTTTAATATAAGTACTAGTTAATATACTATACATATAATATATGTGTTATTTATATTATTATGAGTGTGTACTTGTCGAAATTATATATAGTATCGTATCCTAGATATTAGTTAATATATAGTTATTTTCGTATGCAATCAAGAATGATGCTAGATAATGAAATTGATCCGGAAGTTGATTCAGAATGGTGTTTCATTTTTTATAAGTGAAGTCCTATTCGCACGCTATGATGTTGGGTGTATCAGAGAGCAAGGTTAGTCTTCTACATGTTCCATCCGTTTTAATTGAATTTTCATTTTTAATATAAATTGGTTTTGTATGAGTTTGATTTCATATAAAATTTTGCTTTTGGAATTCTGATATTGTTGTTTTGATTTACTCAGCAAAGAAAGAAGCAACACTGTCCTTGATGATGTTATATTTGTCAACAACTATTGCAAATGCTGTTTTCTCTTAAAGTCAATTTAGATTCTCTATTTTGCATTTTAAAAATCCTAATTCATGTTAAATATTTAGTATTGTTTTGCAGGTTTAGAAGTGACGTTAACGAAGAGTTTGACATATTTGGCGCAACGGAGGAATCAACTTTTCCCGTGAAATAGTGAGATAGGTTCTATTTATTTTTTATATGTTCATAATAAAAGTTAAATGTTTAATTTTGTTTGGGCATATCATGCAGGTGCGAGCCAACAACATTGAAGATTAGCTTGTGTAATTCTGTTACGAAGGTTAGCTAGAACTATCGCTAGAACTTTATAGAATAGGAATATCTATATATATATCTATATTGTGTCATTGCAATAGATTCTATAGTAACTTATGTCATAGTTATTATTGTAAATGTATACTCTACTTATTATATTATTATAAAGTTGATTAAATATTTTATTGATACAACTTAATAAAATATTGTGACAATTAGAGCTCGGTCACCTATAAATTGTACACGTTATAAATCATGTTAATTAAGGAAATGAAAGCCAAACTTTGCCACCAATAATATATTCTAATGTCGTAGATATTCAGTAAAAACTAATAATATTTTCTAAAAATTATGCAATCTTCCAAATCAATTCAAATAAATCTTTAATACGATAACAACCAATCTTATGAAATAAACCTACCGAACCTAAAAAGAGAACTACGTGGATTTGATCCCTATTTAAATAGGGTACGTAGGCACCTTGAGGAAGTACCTGATACTAGTTAAGGGTAACTAACTCAAGCTCAATCCAAAATATTATAAACCTTATATAACTTTAACGAGATCCACAAACATTCTTAACCTTCTAGACTCGGGTTTTTACTTTATATTATGTTTTATTAGGTTGAATATAAGTACTAGTTAATATACTATACATATAATATATGTGTTATTTATATTATTACATGTGTGTACTTGTCGAAATTATATATAGTATCGTATCCTAGATATTAGTTAATATATAGTTATTTTCGTATGCAATGAAGAATGATGCTAGATATTGAAATTGATCCGGAAGTTGATTCAGAATGGTGTTTCATTTATTATAAGTGAAGTCCTATTCGCACGCTATGATGTTGGGTGTATCAGAGAGCAAGGTTAGTCTTCTACATGTTCCATCCGTTTTAATTGAATTTTCATTTTTAATATAAATTGGTTTTGTATGAGTTTGATTTCATATAAAATTTTGCTTTTGGAATTCTGATATTGTTGTTTTGATTTACTCAGCAAAGAAAGAAGCAACACTGTCCTTGATGATGTTATATTTGTCAACAACTGTTGCAAATGCTATTTTCTCTTAAAGTCAATTTAGATTCTCTATTTTGCATTTTAAAATTCCTAATTCATGTTAAATATTTAGTATTGTTTTGCAGGTTTAGAAGTGACGTTAACGAAGAGTTTGACATATTTGGCGCAATGGAGGAATCAACTTTTCCCGTGAAATAGTGAGATAGGTTCTATTTATTTTTTATATGTTCATAATAAAAGTTAAATGTTTAATTTTGTTTGGACATATCATGCAGGTGCGAGCCAACAACATTGAAGATTAGCTTGTGTAATTCTGTTACGAAGGTTAGCTAGAACTATCGCTAGAACTTTATAGAATAGGAATATCTATATATATATATATATCTATATAGTGTCATTGCAATAGATTCTATAGTAACTTATGTCATAGTTATTATTGTAAATGTATACTCTACTTATTATATTATTATAAAGTTGATTAAATATTTTATTGATACAACTTAATAAAATATTGTGACAATTAGAGCTCGGTCACCTATAAATTGTACACGTTATAAATCATGTTAATTAAGGAAATGAAAAGCCAAACTTTGCCACCAATAATATATTCTAATGTCGTAGATATTCAGTAAAAACTAATAATATTTTCTAAAAATTATGCAATCTTCCAAATCAATTCAAATAAATCTTTAATACGATAACAACCAATCTTATGAAATAAACCTACCGAACCTAAAAAGAGAACTACGTGGATTTGATCCCTATTTAAATAGGGTACGTAGGCACCTTGAGGAAGTACCTGATACTAGTTAAGGGTAACTAACTCAAGCTCAATCCAAAATATTATAAACCTTATATAACTTTAACGAGATCCACAAACATTCTTAACCTTCTAGACTCGGGTTTTTACTTTATATTATGTTTTATTAGGTTGAATATAAGTACTAGTTAATATACTATACATATAATATATGTGTTATTTATATTATTATATGTGTGTACTTGTCGAAATTATATATAGTATCGTATCCTAGATATTAGTTAATATATAGTTATTTTCGTATGCAATCAAGAATGATGCTAGATATTGAAATTGATCCGAAAGTTGATTCAGAATGGTGTTTCATTTATTATAAGTGAAGTCCTATTCGCACGCTATGATGTTGGGTGTATCAGAGAGCAAGGTTAGTCTTCTACATGTTCCATCCGTTTTAATTGAATTTTCATTTTTAATATAAATTGGTTTTGTATGAGTTTGATTTCATATAAAATTTTGCTTTTGGAATTCTGATATTGTTGTTTTGATTTACTCAGCAAAGAAAGAAGCAACACTGTCCTTGATGATGTTATATTTGTCAACAACTGTTGCAAATGATGTTTTCTCTTAAAGTCAATTTAGATTCTCTATTTTGCATTTTAAAAATCCTAATTCATGTTAAATATTTAGTATTGTTTTGCAGGTTTAGAAGTGACGTTAACGAAGAGTTTGACATATTTGGCGCAACGGAGGAATCAACTTTTCCACTAAAATAGTGAGATAGGTTCTATTTATTTTTTATATGTTCATAATAAAAGTTAAATGTTTAATTTTGTTTGGACATATCATGCAGGTGCGAGCCAACAACATTGAAGATTAGCTTGTGTAATTCTGTTACGAAGGTTAGCTAGAACTATCGCTAGAACTTTATAGAATAGGACTATCTATATATATATATAAATGTATATTGTGTCATTGCAATAGATTTTATAGTAACTTATGTCATACTTATTATTGTAAATGTATACTCTACTTATTATATTATTATAAAGTTGATTAAATATTTTATTGATACAACTTAATAAAATATTGTGACAATTAGAGCTCGGTCACCTATAAATTGTACGCGTTATAAATCATGTTAATTAAGGAAATGAAAGCCAAACTTTGCCACCAATAATATATTCTAATGTCGTAGATATTCACTAAAAACTAATAATATTTTCTAAAAATTATGCAATCTTCCAAATCAATTCAAATAAATCTTTAATACGATAACAACCAATCTTATGAAATAAACCTACCGAACCTAAAAAGAGAACTACGTGGATTTGATCCCTATTTAAATAGGGTACGTAGGCACCTTGAGGAAGTACCTGATACTAGTTAAGGGTAACTAACTCAAGCTCAATCCAAAATATTATAAACCTTATATAACTTTAACGAGATCCACAAACATTTTTAACCTTCTAGACTCGGGTTTTAACTTTATATTATGTTTTATTAGGTTTAATATAAGTACTAGTTAATATACTATACATATAATATATGTGTTATTTATATTATTATGAGTGTGTACTTGTCGAAATTATATATAGTATCGTATCCTAGATATTAGTTAATATATAGTTATTTTCGTATGCAATCAAGAATGATGCTAGATAATGAAATTGATCCGGAAGTTGATTCAGAATGGTGTTTCATTTTTTATAAGTGAAGTCCTATTCGCACGCTATGATGTTGGGTGTATCAGAGAGCAAGGTTAGTCTTCTACATGTTCCATCCGTTTTAATTGAATTTTCATTTTTAATATAAATTGGTTTTGTATGAGTTTGATTTCATATAAAATTTTGCTTTTGGAATTCTGATATTGTTGTTTTGATTTATTCAGCAATGAAAGAAGCAACACTGTCCTTGATGATGTTATATTTGTCAACAACTGTTGCAAATGCTATTTTCTCTTAAAGTCAATTTAGATTCTCTATTTTGCATTTTAAAATTCCTAATTCATGTTAAATATTTAGTATTGTTTTGCAGGTTTAGAAGTGACGTTAACGAAGAGTTTGACATATTTGGCGCAATGGAGGAATCAACTTTTCCCGTGAAATAGTGAGATAGGTTCTATTTATTTTTTATATGTTCATAATAAAAGTTAAATGTTTAATTTTGTTTGGACATATCATGCAGGTGCGAGCCAACAACATTGAAGATTAGCTTGTGTAATTCTGTTAGGAAGGTTAGCTAGAACTATCGCTAGAACTTTATAGAATAGGAATATCTATATATATATATATATTTATATAGTGTCATTGCAATAGATTCTATAGTAACTTATGTCATAGTTATTATTGTAAATGTATACTCTACTTATTATATTATTATAAAGTTGATTAAATATTTTATTGATACAACTTAATAAAATATTGTGACAATTAGAGCTCGGTCACCTATAAATTGTACACGTTATAAATCATGTTAATTAAGGAAATGAAAGCCAAACTTTGCCACCAATAATATATTCTAATGTCGTAGATATTCAGTAAAAACTAATAATATTTTCTAAAAATTATGCAATCTTCCAAATCAATTCAAATAAATCTTTAATACGATAACAACCAATCTTATGAAATAAACCTACCGAACCTAAAAAGAGAACTACGTGGATTTGATCCCTATTTAAATAGGGTACGTAGGCACCTTGAGGAAGTACCTGATACTAGTTAAGGGTAACTAACTCAAGCTCAATCCAAAATATTATAAACCTTATATAACTTTAACGAGATCCACAAACATTCTTAACCTTCTAGACTCGGGTTTTTACTTTATATTATGTTTTATTAGGTTGAATATAAGTACTAGTTAATATACTATACATATAATATTTGTGTTATTTATATTATTATATGTGTGTACTTGTCGAAATTATATATAGTATCGTATCCTAGATATTAGTTAATATATAGTTATTTTCGTATGCAATCAAGAATGATGCTAGATATTGAAATTGATCCGAAAGTTGATTCAGAATGGTGTTTCATTTATTATAAGTGAAGTCCTATTCGCACGCTATGATGTTGGGTGTATCAGAGAGCAAGGTTAGTCTTCTACATGTTCCATCCGTTTTAATTGAATTTTCATTTTTAATATAAATTGGTTTTGTATGAGTTTGATTTCATATAAAATTTTGCTTTTGGAATTCTGATATTGTTGTTTTGATTTACTCAGCAAAGAAAGAAGCAACACTGTCCTTGATGATGTTATATTTGTCAACAACTGTTGCAAATGCTATTTTCTCTTAAAGTCAATTTAGATTCTCTATTTTGCATTTTAAAATTCCTAATTCATGTTAAATATTTAGTATTGTTTTGCAGGTTTAGAAGTGACGTTAACGAAGAGTTTGACATATTTGGCGCAATGGAGGAATCAACTTTTCCCGTGAAATAGTGAGATAGGTTCTATTTATTTTTTATATGTTCATAATAAAAGTTAAATGTTTAATTTTGTTTGGACATATCATGCAGGTGCGAGCCAACAACATTGAAGATTAGCTTGTGTAATTCTGTTACGAAGGTTAGCTAGAACTATCGCTAGAACTTTATAGAATAGGAATATCTATATATATATATATATCTATATAGTGTCATTGCAATAGATTCTATAGTAACTTATGTCATAGTTATTATTGTAAATGTATACTCTACTTATTATATTATTATAAAGTTGATTAAATATTTTATTGATACAACTTAATAAAATATTGTGACAATTAGAGCTCGGTCACCTATAAATTGTACACGTTATAAATCATGTTAATTAAGGAAATGAAAAGCCAAACTTTGCCACCAATAATATATTCTAATGTCGTAGATATTCAGTAAAAACTAATAATATTTTCTAAAAATTATGCAATCTTCCAAATCAATTCAAATAAATCTTTAATACGATAACAACCAATCTTATGAAATAAACCTACCGAACCTAAAAAGAGAACTACGTGGATTTGATCCCTATTTAAATAGGGTACGTAGGCACCTTGAGGAAGTACCTGATACTAGTTAAGGGTAACTAACTCAAGCTCAATCCAAAATATTATAAACCTTATATAACTTTAACGAGATCCACAAACATTCTTAACCTTCTAGACTCGGGTTTTTACTTTATATTATGTTTTATTAGGTTGAATATAAGTACTAGTTAATATACTATACATATAATATATGTGTTATTTATATTATTATATGTGTGTACTTGTCGAAATTATATATAGTATCGTATCCTAGATATTAGTTAATATATAGTTATTTTCGTATGCAATCAAGAATGATGCTAGATATTGAAATTGATCCGAAAGTTGATTCAGAATGGTGTTTCATTTATTATAAGTGAAGTCCTATTCGCACGCTATGATGTTGGGTGTATCAGAGAGCAAGGTTAGTCTTCTACATGTTCCATCCGTTTTAATTGAATTTTCATTTTTAATATAAATTGGTTTTGTATGAGTTTGATTTCATATAAAATTTTGCTTTTGGAATTCTGATATTGTTGTTTTGATTTACTCAGCAAAGAAAGAAGCAACACTGTCCTTGATGATGTTATATTTGTCAACAACTGTTGCAAATGATGTTTTCTCTTAAAGTCAATTTAGATTCTCTATTTTGCATTTTAAAAATCCTAATTCATGTTAAATATTTAGTATTGTTTTGCAGGTTTAGAAGTGACGTTAACGAAGAGTTTGACATATTTGGCGCAACGGAGGAATCAACTTTTCCACTAAAATAGTGAGATAGGTTCTATTTATTTTTTATATGTTCATAATAAAAGTTAAATGTTTAATTTTGTTTGGACATATCATGCAGGTGCGAGCCAACAACATTGAAGATTAGCTTGTGTAATTCTGTTACGAAGGTTAGCTAGAACTATCGCTAGAACTTTATAGAATAGGACTATCTATATATATATATAAATGTATATTGTGTCATTGCAATAGATTTTATAGTAACTTATGTCATACTTATTATTGTAAATGTATACTCTACTTATTATATTATTATAAAGTTGATTAAATATTTTATTGATACAACTTAATAAAATATTGTGACAATTAGAGCTCGGTCACCTATAAATTGTACGCGTTATAAATCATGTTAATTAAGGAAATGAAAGCCAAACTTTGCCACCAATAATATATTCTAATGTCGTAGATATTCACTAAAAACTAATAATATTTTCTAAAAATTATGCAATCTTCCAAATCAATTCAAATAAATCTTTAATACGATAACAACCAATCTTATGAAATAAACCTACCGAACCTAAAAAGAGAACTACGTGGATTTGATCCCTATTTAAATAGGGTACGTAGGCACCTTGAGGAAGTACCTGATACTAGTTAAGGGTAACTAACTCAAGCTCAATCCAAAATATTATAAACCTTATATAACTTTAACGAGATCCACAAACATTTTTAACCTTCTAGACTCGGGTTTTAACTTTATATTATGTTTTATTAGGTTTAATATAAGTACTAGTTAATATACTATACATATAATATATGTGTTATTTATATTATTATGAGTGTGTACTTGTCGAAATTATATATAGTATCGTATCCTAGATATTAGTTAATATATAGTTATTTTCGTATGCAATCAAGAATGATGCTAGATAATGAAATTGATCCGGAAGTTGATTCAGAATGGTGTTTCATTTTTTATAAGTGAAGTCCTATTCGCACGCTATGATGTTGGGTGTATCAGAGAGCAAGGTTAGTCTTCTACATGTTCCATCCGTTTTAATTGAATTTTCATTTTTAATATAAATTGGTTTTGTATGAGTTTGATTTCATATAAAATTTTGCTTTTGGAATTCTGATATTGTTGTTTTGATTTATTCAGCAATGAAAGAAGCAACACTGTCCTTGATGATGTTATATTTGTCAACAACTGTTGCAAATGCTATTTTCTCTTAAAGTCAATTTAGATTCTCTATTTTGCATTTTAAAATTCCTAATTCATGTTAAATATTTAGTATTGTTTTGCAGGTTTAGAAGTGACGTTAACGAAGAGTTTGACATATTTGGCGCAATGGAGGAATCAACTTTTCCCGTGAAATAGTGAGATAGGTTCTATTTATTTTTTATATGTTCATAATAAAAGTTAAATGTTTAATTTTGTTTGGACATATCATGCAGGTGCGAGCCAACAACATTGAAGATTAGCTTGTGTAATTCTGTTAGGAAGGTTAGCTAGAACTATCGCTAGAACTTTATAGAATAGGAATATCTATATATATATATATATTTATATAGTGTCATTGCAATAGATTCTATAGTAACTTATGTCATAGTTATTATTGTAAATGTATACTCTACTTATTATATTATTATAAAGTTGATTAAATATTTTATTGATACAACTTAATAAAATATTGTGACAATTAGAGCTCGGTCACCTATAAATTGTACACGTTATAAATCATGTTAATTAAGGAAATGAAAGCCAAACTTTGCCACCAATAATATATTCTAATGTCGTAGATATTCAGTAAAAACTAATAATATTTTCTAAAAATTATGCAATCTTCCAAATCAATTCAAATAAATCTTTAATACGATAACAACCAATCTTATGAAATAAACCTACCGAACCTAAAAAGAGAACTACGTGGATTTGATCCCTATTTAAATAGGGTACGTAGGCACCTTGAGGAAGTACCTGATACTAGTTAAGGGTAACTAACTCAAGCTCAATCCAAAATATTATAAACCTTATATAACTTTAACGAGATCCACAAACATTCTTAACCTTCTAGACTCGGGTTTTTACTTTATATTATGTTTTATTAGGTTGAATATAAGTACTAGTTAATATACTATACATATAATATTTGTGTTATTTATATTATTATATGTGTGTACTTGTCGAAATTATATATAGTATCGTATCCTAGATATTAGTTAATATATAGTTATTTTCGTATGCAATCAAGAATGATGCTAGATATTGAAATTGATCCGAAAGTTGATTCAGAATGGTGTTTCATTTATTATAAGTGAAGTCCTATTCGCACGCTATGATGTTGGGTGTATCAGAGAGCAAGGTTAGTCTTCTACATGTTCCATCCGTTTTAATTGAATTTTCATTTTTAATATAAATTGGTTTTGTATGAGTTTGATTTCATATAAAATTTTGCTTTTGGAATTCTGATATTGTTGTTTTGATTTACTCAGCAAAGAAAGAAGCAACACTGTCCTTGATGATGTTATATTTGTCAACAACTGTTGCAAATGTTATTTTCTCTTAAAGTCAATTTAGATTCTCTATTTTGCATTTTAAAATTCCTAATTCATGTTAAATATTTAGTATTGTTTTGCAGGTTTAGAAGTGACGTTAACGAAGAGTTTGACATATTTGGCGCAACGGAGGAATCAACTTTTCCCGTGAAATAGTGAGATAGGTTCTATTTATTTTTTATATGTTCATAATAAAAGTTAAATGTTTAATTTTGTTTGGGCATATCATGCAGGTGCGAGCCAACAACATTGAAGATTAGCTTGTGTAATTCTGTTACGAAGGTTAGCTAGAACTATCGCTAGAACTTTATAGAATAGGAATATCTATATATATATCTATATTGTGTCATTGCAATAGATTCTATAGTAACTTATGTCATAGTTATTATTGTAAATGTATACTCTACTTATTATATTATTATAAAGTTGATTAAATATTTTATTGATACAACTTAATAAAATATTGTGACAATTAGAGCTCGGTCACCTATAAATTGTACACGTTATAAATCATGTTAATTAAGGAAATGAAAGCCAAACTTTGCCACCAATAATATATTCTAATGTCGTAGATATTCAGTAAAAACTAATAATATTTTCTAAAAATTATGCAATCTTCCAAATCAATTCAAATAAATCTTTAATACGATAACAACCAATCTTATGAAATAAACCTACCGAACCTAAAAAGAGAACTACGTGGATTTGATCCCTATTTAAATAGGGTACGTAGGCACCTTGAGGAAGTACCTGATACTAGTTAAGGGTAACTAACTCAAGTTCAATCCAAAATATTATAAACCTTATATAACTTTAACGAGATCCACAAACATTCTTAACCTTCTAGACTCGGGTTTTTACTTTATATTATGTTTTATTAGGTTGAATATAAGTACTAGTTAATATACTATACATATAATATATGTGTTATTTATATTATTACATGTGTGTACTTGTCGAAATTATATATAGTATCGTATCCTAGATATTAGTTAATATATAGTTATTTTCGTATGCAATGAAGAATGATGCTAGATATTGAAATTGATCCGGAAGTTGATTCAGAATGGTGTTTCATTTATTATAAGTGAAGTCCTATTCGCACGCTATGATGTTGGGTGTATCAGAGAGCAAGGTTAGTCTTCTACATGTTCCATCCGTTTTAATTGAATTTTCATTTTTAATATAAATTGGTTTTGTATGAGTTTGATTTCATATAAAATTTTGCTTTTGGAATTCTGATATTGTTGTTTTGATTTACTCAGCAAAGAAAGAAGCAACACTGTCCTTGATGATGTTATATTTGTCAACAACTGTTGCAAATGTTATTTTCTCTTAAAGTCAATTTAGATTCTCTATTTTGCATTTTAAAATTCCTAATTCATGTTAAATATTTAGTATTGTTTTGCAGGTTTAGAAGTGACGTTAACGAAGAGTTTGACATATTTGGCGCAATGGAGGAATCAACTTTTCCCGTGAAATAGTGAGATAGGTTCTATTTATTTTTTATATGTTCATAATAAAAGTTAAATGTTTAATTTTGTTTGGACATATCATGCAGGTGCGAGCCAACAACATTGAAGATTAGCTTGTGTAATTCTGTTACGAAGGTTAGCTAGAACTATCGCTAGAACTTTATAGAATAGGAATATCTATATATATATATATATATCTATATAGTGTCATTGCAATAGATTCTATAGTAACTTATGTCATAGTTATTATTGTAAATGTATACTCTACTTATTATATTATTATAAAGTTGATTAAATATTTTATTGATACAACTTAATAAAATATTGTGACAATTAGAGCTCGGTCACCTATAAATTGTACACGTTATAAATCATGTTAATTAAGGAAATGAAAGCCAAACTTTGCCACCAATAATATATTCTAATGTCGTAGATATTCAGTAAAAACTAATAATATTTTCTAAAAATTATGCAATCTTCCAAATCAATTCAAATAAATCTTTAATACGATAACAACCAATCTTATGAAATAAACCTACCGAACCTAAAAAGAGAACTACGTGGATTTGATCCCTATTTAAATAGGGTACGTAGGCACCTTGAGGAAGTACCTGATACTAGTTAAGGGTAACTAACTCAAGCTCAATCCAAAATATTATAAACCTTATATAACTTTAACGAGATCCACAAACATTCTTAACCTTCTAGACTCGGGTTTTTACTTTATATTATGTTTTATTAGGTTGAATATAAGTACTAGTTAATATACTATACATATAATATATGCGTTATTTATATTATTATATGTGTGTACTTGTCGAAATTATATATAGTATCGTATCCTAGATATTAGTTAATATATAGTTATTTTCGTATGCAATCAAGAATGATGCTAGATATTGAAATTGATCCGAAAGTTGATTCAGAATGGTGTTTCATTTATTATAAGTGAAGTCCTATTCGCACGCTATGATGTTGGGTGTATCAGAGAGCAAGGTTAGTCTTCTACATGTTCCATCCGTTTTAATTGAATTTTCATTTTTAATATAAATTGGTTTTGTATGAGTTTGATTTCATATAAAATTTTGCTTTTGGAATTCTGATATTGTTGTTTTGATTTACTCAGCAAAGAAAGAAGCAACACTGTCCTTGATGATGTTATATTTGTCAACAACTGTTGCAAATGCTGTTTTCTCTTAAAGTCAATTTAGATTCTCTATTTTGCATTTTAAAAATCCTAATTCATGTTAAATATTTAGTATTGTTTTGCAGGTTTAGAAGTGACGTTAACGAAGAGTTTGACATATTTGGCGCAACGGAGGAATCAACTTTTCCACTAAAATAGTGAGATAGGTTCTATTTATTTTTTATATGTTCATAATAAAAGTTAAATGTTTAATTTTGTTTGGACATATCATGCAGGTGCGAGCCAACAACATTGAAGATTAGCTTGTGTAATTCTGTTACGAAGGTTAGCTAGAACTATCGCTAGAACTTTATAGAATAGGACTATCTATATATATATATATATGTATATTGTGTCATTGCAATAGATTTTATAGTAACTTATGTCATACTTATTATTGTAAATGTATACTCTACTTATTATATTATTATAAAGTTGATTAAATATTTTATTGATACAACTTAATAAAATATTGTGACAATTAGAGCTCGGTCACCTATAAATTGTACGCGTTATAAATCATGTTAATTAAGGAAATGAAAGCCAAACTTTGCCACCAATAATATATTCTAATGTCGTAGATATTCACTAAAAACTAATAATATTTTCTAACAATTATGCAATCTTCCAAATCAGTTCAAATAAATCTTTAAAACGATAACAACCAATCTTATGAAATAAACTTACGGAACCTGAAAAGAGAACTTCGTGGATTTGATCCCTATTTAAATAGGGTACGTAGGCACCTTGAGGAAGTAGCTGATACTAGTTAAGGGTAACTAACTCAATCTCAATCCAAAATATTATAAACCATTATATAACTTTAACGAGATCCACAAACATTCTTAACCTTCTAGACTTAGGTTTTTACTTTATATTATGTTTTATTAGGTTTAATATAAGTACTAGTTAATATACTATACATATAATATATGTGTTATTTATATTATTATGAGTGTGTACTTGTCGAAATTATATATAGTATCGTATCCTAGATATTAGTTAATATATAGTTATTTTCGTATGCAATCAAGAATGATGCTAGATAATGAAATTGATCCGGAAGTTGATTCAGAATGGTGTTTCATTTTTTATAAGTGAAGTCCTATTCGCACGCTATGATGTTGGGTGTATCAGAGAGCAAGGTTAGTCTTCTACATGTTCCATCCGTTTTAATTGAATTTTCATTTTTAATATAAATTGGTTTTGTATGAGTTTGATTTCATATAAAATTTTGCTTTTGGAATTCTGATATTGTTGTTTTGATTTACTCAGCAAAGAAAGAAGCAACACTGTCCTTGATGATGTTATATTTGTCAACAACTGTTGCAAATGCTGTTTTCTCTTAAAGTCAATTTAGATTCTCTATTTTGCATTTTAAAAATCCTAATTCATGTTAAATATTTAGTATTGTTTTGCAGGTTTAGAAGTGACGTTAACGAAGAGTTTGACATATTTGGCGCAACGGAGGAATCAACTTTTCCCGTGAAATAGTGAGATAGGTTCTATTTATTTTTTATATGTTCATAATAAAAGTTAAATGTTTAATTTTGTTTGGGCATATCATGCAGGTGCGAGCCAACAACATTGAAGATTAGCTTGTGTAATTCTGTTACGAAGGTTAGCTAGAACTATCGCTAGAACTTTATAGAATAGGAATATCTATATATATATATATATATTGTGTCATTGCAATAGATTCTATAGTAACTTATGTCATAGTTATTATTGTAAATGTATACTCTACTTATTATATTATTATAAAGTTGATTAAATATTTTATTGATACAACTTAATAAAATATTGTGACAATTAGAGCTCGGTCACCTATAAATTGTACACGTTATAAATCATGTTAATTAAGGAAATGAAAGCCAAACTTTGCCACCAATAATATATTCTAATGTCGTAGATATTCAGTAAAAACTAATAATATTTTCTAAAAATTATGCAATCTTCCAAATCAATTCAAATAAATCTTTAATACGATAGCAACCAATCTTATGAAATAAACCTACCGAACCTAAAAAGAGAACTACGTGGATTTGATCCCTATTTAAATAGGGTACGTAGGCACCTTGAGGAAGTACCTGATACTAGTTAAGGGTAACTAACTCAAGCTCAATCCAAAATATTATAAACCTTATAAAACTTTAACGAGATCCACAAACATTCTTAACCTTCTAGACTCGGGTTTTTACTTTATATTATGTTTTATTAGGTTGAATATAAGTACTAGTTAATATACTATACATATAATATATGTGTTATTTATATTATTATATGTGTGTACTTGTCAAAATTATATATAGTATCGTATCCTAGATATTAGTTAATATATAGTTATTTTCGTATGCAATCAAGAATGATGCTAGATAATGAAATTGATCCGGAAGTTGATTCAGAATGGTGTTTCATTTATTATAAGTGAAGTCCTATTCGCACGCTATGATGTTGGGTGTATCAGAGAGCAAGGTTAGTCTTCTACATGTTCCATCCGTTTTAATTGAATTTTCATTTTTAATATAAATTGGTTTTGTATGAGTTTGATTTCATATAAAATTTTGCTTTTGGAATTCTGATATTGTTGTTTTGATTTACTCAGCAAAGAAAGAAGCAACACTGTCCTTGATGATGTTATATTTGTCAACAACGGTTGCAAATGCTGTTTTCTCTTAAAGTCAATTTAGATTCTCTATTTTGCATTTTAAAAATCCTAATTCATGTTAAATATTTAGTATTGTTTTGCAGGTTTAGAAGTGACGTTAACGAAGAGTTTGACATATTTGGCGCAACGGAGGAATCAAATTTTCCAGTGAAATAGTGAGATAGGTTCTATTTATTTTTATATGTTCATAATAAAAATTAAATGTTTAATTTTGTTTGGACATAACATGCTGGTGCGAGCCAACAACATTGAAAGTTAGCTAGAACTATCGCTAGAACTTTATAGAATAGGACTATATATATATATATATTGTGTCATTGCAATAGATTCTATAAACTTATGTTATACTTATTATTGTAAATGTATACTCTACTTATTATATTATTATAAAGTTGATTAAATATTTTATTGATACAACTTAATAAAATATTGTGACAATTAGAGCTCGGTCTCCTAAATTGTACGCGTTATAAATCATGTTAATTAAGGAAATGAAATCCAAACTTTGTTTGGACATATCATGTAGGTGCGAGCCTACAACATTGGAGATTAGCTTGGACATATCTGTTGTGGATAAGTTCCAGCTTCTTCCCGAGTTTCTAAAGGTAAAATTTAAAGAGTGTTTTACTCGGTTTTTTATGTATGGTTTTTTAGTGGTGTATCTTTCTCATGTACACTTATGTTTCTAGGTATGCTGCTCCAATATGTTGACATCGAATATTATATTTACTCATTGTTATGTTCTCAATCTTGTTAATCTTCTTACCATGTAAAGTTTCTGTTTTCAGAGTGACGTAATCATTGGGAAAATGCCTATAATGTTAAGAAGCTGTTGTCGTCTCTTATATGGCAAGATTTGGTTAGTCAACCTAGAATTTTGTTTAACATGGTGCATTTTTGGAAATTAAAAGAAACTTTAGAATCATTTGTTCTTATATGGGGGCACATAAGAGGGAGACACCCAACCATTACAAAGGCATCCAATAGGATTTAGTGATAGGTATCGGTTTTACGTGTAAGCATGAAAGATTCTGAAGTATATTTTTTTCATAGCATTAGATAGATATATTATTGTTTTAATAGTGATAAAAATTACAATCTCTCAGCAGTAGAATTATGCATATATTATGGCGCTCCAACAATGAACGAATAAAATTGTATATATCTTCATAATTATTTCATTGTTTTCTTCCATAGCGCTTTTTTGAATTTTCTGAGGTTGACTCTAAGATTTTTTTATCAGTAGGCTAACGTGGATCCTCAATTGAGTAGCTGGGGCAGTCCATTGTAATACATATGATTTGTAAACTTGTTCGAAGCTAATCCTATCGTTTGATATTTTAGGTGAGTGCCCACTAGATCGCGGAGGATAGATAGAAAGGCTGTTAGTTACAGAAATGTGAAATTTAGTAGTATGCATGACTGCTATGTATTTTTAGTTGTTTCCATCTGAGGTTTTAGGAATGGGTATCCTGTAATCTGTTGATTTTGTCGGTATACACTTGTACTTCTTTAGATTTCATGCATCTCTGGAGCATATATTGTTGTTTTTTTTATGTGCAATGCAAGGCTTAAGATATGTCTCAGAAATTTCTTTACCCGTAAATAGATTGGTTGTATAGGAAAACATTAGTGCTATACTCTGAACCTCTGTTCCCTTTTTGTTGTTTACAAAGTCTCAAATTAACTTGTTAATATGTTTAATGTTATAAATTTATTCAGACCATCTTCTGCTATTGGATAAATAGGCTTGGTATGCGTAACGTAGGGTACATTCTGATGCTTGTGTTTTAGGATGGGCCTCATTACTTACGAAATTTAATGAGATTGGTCCGAAATGACATGGTTATTTTTTTTGTTTAGTGGATTTACTCTTTGATCGGTCTAAAATGACATGGCTAGTATTCTTGGATTTACTGGCTTCAAAGTGTAATTATATTTGATGACAAATCTAAAAATTGAGTCTAGCACATTATTGAATCCCTTATTTTAAACAATAATTATAATAGTATTATCTAAAACCATTTACAAACAAATAAATGTAAATGAGTTGATATGCTCCTCATATTAAGAGGAGCATATCAAGAGTTGAACACATCAAATTTGATTTTAAAATGAATTCATTGAAATGTGCAAAGGCCGAAGAGTGTATGAGTTATGTACTTGTTTTACATACTTTAGATGAGATAGTAAGATTTATTAATATTATGTGTTGTTATTATATTAGGCATGATATTATATTATTGTATTGAAATTAAATAAAGACTAAATTTCACTATGCATAAATAAATATAAAAATGAAGAGCGAAGTCGATACATTTGAACAAAATTAAATATAAGGTAAAATAGCGTGTTAGTAAAAAATTCTAAATAAAAATCAATTAAAAATCTTATCCATATCAAAGCTCTTTTGTTACAAGACTTGAATAGTATGTATCGTGTTTTGCTTTGAAGGGACGGCCAGCTATAAGTCTTTCACATTTAGCTATTAAAATATTCAGTGGTGCCGGAGCCCTCCCTTGTGTGCATGTTCGCTCAGTGTATAGAGGGACTAAATTAGCTGGAGAAGTTGAGAATCATTGAAATTATAAGCAATACATTTTGGTTAAATTGTCAATCAACATCAATCACAAGATGAATTGTGATAAGCAAGACATATATAACATTCCAGCGGTCACACCTTATGGCTGCTCCGCTGGCAAGCCATTGCTAACACTTATGCTGTTATGCTAGTTCTCTTTTACTTCACTTACGCTGCTTGATTGTGACACCCTTGTAGTCTATGTCTTTTGAGGATGAAGTTCATTTGATATCTAGTTTCTCTGCAGATACCGGCTATTAGATACATTGTCAAATATTTAACTTGTTTGATTATTTCCCTGTATAATTAATAAAACTGTTGTTGGTTTTATTAATTCGTATGACAATCTATACATTGACTATATATATTAACATTTTCCAGGTGATTCTAATTCTAGAACAACTTTCGAAGAACAGAATTATCATTGACACCGATAAGAAAGGATGGTAAGCAGATTCCAGATTAATGTTTCTTCATTATTGTAAACATATTTCACTGTTAGTTCTTATTTTATCAATTTGACAAACCTTAGAGCAAGAATTCAGGAAAAATGAGAGGATAAACATTAGAATGATGAACTAGGGTGGATATATTGCAAAAAATTAGAATCTCTCTAGTTTAGATTAGAGGGCGAGTGTTCGTTACAGGCAATAGTAAGCAGTTCATTTCAATTTTATAAGACTTGAAATCCTAATGTGCTTGGGGAATTGGGAAAAGGAATCTAGAAGATGAACAGATATTAGTTAAATGGGAGATATAATATATTACTTAGGTTTGTATATATAATTACTTAGGTTTATAACATAAATTAAAATTTATAATATATTTTACCACAATCTAGGGAAAAAATAACGTGATTTATAATATATTAAGTCATCCTTGTAGGGAAAACACAATCTAATAAATTTAATGTCAAGATTCGAAACTGAAAGTTCATAGCTGAGTTCCAGGCTTCCAGCTTTCAACATTGTTACAGGTAAACCTGTCATTCATCATCTTCATCTTGAAGGTCCTCATTTAAATCATATTCACATAGGTGTTCCCTTAAAATTCAAACTTTTATTCTTTCTCTTCTTCATCCTCGTGTATTAAATGTCAATCTATCTTACCTGAACCTGGTATTTTATTTGTTTTGGGTTTATTTGTTGCGCCTTATATTAAATCAATATTCTATTATGATTTGCTAAGCTTCCCTAAAGCACGCTTTTTTTTGCGCTTCATGCACTTGAGTAAAATGGCTGGTCCTCACCTTTGTCGAAGCCCTGGGGTGCGCTTTAAAATATATGATGCCAGAACCAGATAGAACAAATTCGCTATAGAATCGATGACAATAAAAGTTCATTTAGAAAAATGGTTAAAAAAAGAAAAGGCAATGAAGTGATAGTCAAACACCATTTTCTTATGATTAGGTTATAACTTGCATGCCCTCTTTATATATGTGGAATGTCAGTTAATTTCACTTGAGTTGAAAACAAGAGGGAGGAGTTAATGTCTTAGTTCAACGATTCTGACTTCTAATTACAGAATTCATAAGCTGCAGATTTTTTTCCTTCACTACACATGTGAACTGTATATGAATGTACAACTTGCTGCATATTTTTTGGATTTGTTAGAATGAACTGCAATAGAACCAAACAGAAATTGCTAAGTACATATAGAGCATGGTTTTCGGAAGGTAAGATGTACGCAAATCTTACCTCCACTCTAAAAGACTTGAGAGACTGTTTCTGCAAAGAACCCCGACTTGTAGAATATGTAAAACAGTAAAAAGAGCATCAGATAAACAGATGAGAGACAAAGACTGCAAGAGCATGGTATAAAAGACAAGAACTATGAATCACACAATTTCCGGACATAAAAGATAACAAAAAAAGAACTATGATATAGACATTGATGCAAATAAAATCAGAAAGTGTTTTTTAAATGAAGAAATGATTTAACTTTGGTAAGTATTTTTTACTCGGTTGACTGATCTCTGCTGTAGCTTTCTGTGTATTACGTTCTGTAAGATGCCATTTTAAACTAATTGCAGGAGATATAACAGAAATTGAGTCTAGGGTGGTTTAATTAAATGCTAAAAATCTTGTAAATACATCAATACGTAACTCTTGGGGGTGTTTTAAACCGTTTTTCGCACTCGTTACAGAAGGTCTATTGTAACTTGCGGTATTTATTTTGGTCAGATCAAATGCTTTCTGATTTATTCATTTGTTTTCTGTAGATTAATTTGTTAGTTTGGTTCTAATTTCAGGAATGCGCAAGCCATCATGTATACACATAACAGGAGGCCCTCAAGTTCCTTGATGGAAAAGTTGGCTTACTCGGTGTAAATTTTAGAGAAATTGATTGTAGTTCTATATTAGTTAAATCTAAATATTTAATTTTTATTTCGAATGAAACAATACTTGTTATCAATTTGGAGCACAGATATAACTTACTAAATATTCTTTTGAATAGATCTGATATTTGCGTTGGGATGAACTTAAGTTTCCTGAAGCACAATGTTGTACAAAGTTGTTACTTATCTGCTCGTATAAGTTGGCTTCTTTTTAGGATGCTACAGTATTGTTGTTTATTACCATACTTCTGAACTGTAATTAATGACTCCACATATTTTGGCTGACATTTAATACATTTTGTTTACATGATTTTACTTGCCATTTTTAGGTAGCAAAGTCACGTTTTTATAGTGCTTCGGTTGAAAAGGTCTCCTATTCTGTACTTGACGTTATTTATTTTGCTTTCTTTCTGGTAAATATGTTGGTTAATGTTGTTCATTATCGTGAGTAGGAAGGTCGAGCTATGGTTATCCTCCATGATGTATTTGTTGCTAACATCGCCCCGGTAAGTCACAGTTTTAAAGACATTTTATGTTTTATGTTCTTTTTCTAATCTTCTTCATGCATTGTGTGCATAATTATATATATGCAGGTTCGAGAAAACGATTTTCTTGTAACACCCCATCTATAAATAAATGAGAGGTTACTTATTAAACTATAAACTTGTATGCAGAGCACTAAAATACAATAAATAATAATCAAACAAGCATAATAAATTATAATTGCATAATTGTAGGGTAGCTCTCCATCACACAACCCAAGTTCCCCCTAAGTACCTATCAAAAAAAGAATACGGCATGAGCCAAATGCCCAGTACGGATTTGGAATACAGTTTATAAAACATGAAACATATATACATAATTAATAGTTTATAATAAAACAATTATTTTAAAAATAAGTATGGCTGAAGCAACGAAAATGGTAAGATATTTCATACCGAGATCAGAACAGATACAGATACAAATACATACGTTATAGGGTACTGTAACGTATGCAACAAACTGTATAACGTGTACGACATATATATCGTCACCATCAAATCAAATCACAAATCTGGGTGCACCCACGTATCCTGAAACAAATATCAAAATGCGCAAATGCTCGTCTACTAAGCTATTAGAAGGATACGCCATGACCAATTACACTGTCATGGAAGTGTCATGTCACTGGTGCCGCAATGACATGGTTGTAGTACCCCTACAGCTGGTTAACTCGGTATACCCTATATCACTAAGGATTCAAATAAAATACTTTTCACAATTTTCAAAACACCTGAGGCATATAATTCAAACATTTCAAACATATATATAATGTGAACTATTTCTAAAATTTCTCAACATATATTCAAATATTTTGGAATGGAACTGAAACAAATTTAAACAAATCCACGATCTCTCCCATGATACTTCTTCTCACATCCACGAACTCTCGTATAAATTTTTTTTCACCCACATCAATATTAAACCTTTAGTAATGTGAATTACAATAATTAGTATAATTAAACAATTATATATATAAATAATGTTAAATTGATTCAGACTAATCATTCTGATTATCCCAATTATTTAATTAATTTATGAACGGTGCCTACATCGATTACTTCAATTAGGGGTGTTCATGGTTTACCAACCCGATCAAACCGTACCAACCCGACCCTCCTTTCCATTAACCAAGCCGATAACAAAAACTCGGTACCTAATTGGGTTTAAGAAATTTCAAATCGATTTAAATGGATTGGGTATGAGTTTTTCATTTTATTGGCAATCTTAATCCGATTTAAGTTACAAATTTTGTTCGATAATTTAAATTTATAATTACACATTATATACAAACATACATTATATAATATAATATATCATCCTTTCATCTAAATTGCATGTTTACATTTTGTGCATATGGGATTAGTGTATGTGTTATGAAAAATATTAACATTTTATATGTCCAACAGTTATATATACGTATTGATTTTATAAATAGAATTCAGATTATTTTTAACTAAATTCTAATTTATTTCAATAATTTAATGTATACATAGAGATAAATGTCAATAAATAATTTTTTTCGATCAAGACTGAATTACATTCATGTATAACATAGAATTTTGTGTTACAATTTTAATTTGTATGTTCATCATTCATATGACAAGGAGAGTGTGGAGATTTAATTTTTTATGTTCATCATTTATAATGACAAAGAGAGTGTAGAGTGTATTCAATCAACCGAAATCTATACTATATTATTAAAGACGAACCATTAAAAGTTTGGTCAGTACGGTACCTTTTTTTTTGTAATTCGTGTTTTTACTTAGTTTTCCTTACTTATATATAGAAAAATCATTAAATAATAATATCACTTATTTATAAACATGTTACATTTTATATTTTTTTTACTAATACCTCTCCTTTTCCGAAAATATAACGGGCAAACCCTTACTTATTTATTTTAAAACATTTTTTAATACTTTTAATTATTTAAATTTTTTTACCTATTTTAACATGCCTACTTATTTTTTTCAACAAAAAATAATAAATTATTAAATCTTAAATAATAAAAAAAACAACTAATAAAAAGAATCCGTGACTTTTTCTATTTTTTCTAACAAAATCCGGATCATTTTCCAAAAATATCACGACCAATTATCTTTTTCAAGTAAAACATGTTACATTTTTATTTTTCTTGACTAAAATCTCTTCTTTTCCGAAAATATCACGGGCAAACCCTTAGTTATTTATTTTAAAACCTTTTTAATGCTTTTAATTAGTTAAAAAAAAGTTTACCTATTTTAACATGTCTACTTATTTTTTCCAACAAGTGTAATTAATAAATTATTAAAAACTTAAATAATAAAAAAACAATTATTAAAAACAATTCGTGCATCGCACGAGTTTTAAGCTACTAATTATGTAATATCCTATTTTTTTAAAATCTCACCCCGAGTTTTGAATGTGGGAGAGGGGGTGCGAAAGGTGATAAAAGTGGAAGAAATTGATGGGAAATTGGTATGTTAGTGAAAGCGCGAGATATACTAAGAGTCTAATATTAATAAAAAAAAATGTCATGTAATTTTAGAAAATATTAACAAATGAAGTGTATGTTCTGAAAAGAAAATTGCTTAGAAATTGATGTGATGAATAGAGTATATAAATTTGATTATTGTGTAATTTAATAATTATTTCAATACTTATTTTTTAAATTTGAAATTATTGAAATAACAATTAATGAAATACTTACATATATTATATTCCTTATATTGGATCAAATTTTAATATTATATTTTATGTAGTAATTAACTAATTCAAATTAAGTAAATACGAGATATACTACGATATAAAAAATATGAACTATAAACATCATAGTTAATATATATTATAGCGAAAACATACAAGTGTAATAAATTTTTAATTGAATGTAGAGATATATAAAACTACCAAAATTAAAAAAAAATAAGTAATATAATCAACATTTTTTTACTCAAAAGTGAAAGTGAAGAAGAAAATAAGATAAGTAAAAATGACGTGAACTAATATGATTTTTAAAGTAAACATAAAAAGTAATATAACATAGTCGTTACACGTTTTATGACATCAACCTCTATATAAGATAGTGGATTGATTATCTTTACTGACAAATATTTATATATTTTTGTACAATAATACAGAGGCTAGATGACACTTTTATCTAGGATTAAAGTTAAATTAAAAAAAAGATAATAAGAGATGACATGATTTATCTAGTAAGAAATTTTAAAATAAACACAAAAATCAATGTAGCACAATAGTTATAACATGAACTTCGAAAGACGAAGGATAGTAGTTTGATTCCTAGTGAACATATATTTCTTCATTTAATGGCTCTTTTTTTCCCATAGTTCTCTTTTAATATATAGTAGAAGGAGACATGAATCAACAATTTGTTTACTCAAAATGTATAAATTAAAAGTAAAATAAAATTAGAAGAGAACATGAGGTTGATCTAATAAGATTTTAAAAGTAACTCAAAAAATTATTAAAGCACAATGGTTATGTTATTCTATTTGTAAGTGAGAGATAGAAGTTTGATTCCTGTAGACAACTTAAATTCTTCTAGTTTTTGCATAAATTATAGAGATGTGGCATTTTTGTGAATTTTCAACAAACAGAGATGAAATAGTAATTTCACAGCCATTTAATTGACATATTTTTCCCTTGGTTGCCTTTTAATATATAGAAGTAGATTATTAAATTTTGTTAGACTTGGACAATAATGATTACATTCATTAGATTGAAAAATTAACAAGAAAGCTCGTATCCCATAATATATATATAAATTATAAAATTAAAGAGAGATCCATCAAAAAGTAGATCACGTCAATATGTCAAATTTTAATCGAATTTACTTAAATCCACAATTATGTATATTTAATTTTAATGAATTGGGTTCTAATGGAATTTTTGACAGCAAAATACATATTCGATTCTTTAAGATTTCAGATTATCATATCGGAATCATTATATCTATACTATTCTATACTATCTATCTATACTATAATATTATAAGCAAACCACCATCTATTTGGTTAGTAGTTTGGTCATTTAGTTTGGTCCTCTAAATAATAACCGTTAGATGTAAATATAGGTAAATGAGAACCGTTGGATGTAATATTAAAAGAATATTCTTTTTTTGATATCTAAAATGCTCCCACGGGTTCAAGGTTCGAATCCCGTCAATATTAAAAAATTTTAAGATCAAAATACAAATAAATGCTAATAAAATAAGATAAAAAATACTAAAAAATCATATAAAAAAATACTATTATAAGCAAACTACCGTCTATTTGGTTGGTTGTTAGTTTGGTTCTCTAAATAATAACCGTTAGATATAAATATAGATAAATGAGAACTGTTTGGTGTAATATTAAAAGAATATTATTTTCTTGGTATCTAAAATACTCACACGGGTTCAAGATTCGAATCCTGTCAACAACATATTATTATTATTAAATATTTATATCATCTATTTTTTTAAGCTACATTCAAAAGTTCAAGATATTATTCCGTCGACAACATATTAAAAATTTTTAAGATCAAAATACAAATAAATGATAATAAAATAAGATAAAAAATAATAATAAATTATATAAAAATACTAAAATAATAAATTAAAAATACTAAAATTCATCCGTGCATCGCACGGGTTATAGGCTTGTATATGTAT
The DNA here is from genome assembly GCA_030848705.1 of Heracleum sosnowskyi. Classification (NCBI taxonomy): domain Eukaryota; kingdom Viridiplantae; phylum Streptophyta; class Magnoliopsida; order Apiales; family Apiaceae; genus Heracleum; species Heracleum sosnowskyi. The sequence continues at coordinate 81,201,276 of CM061238.1, forward strand.
ATAAAGGAGGATACACGGGAGCTTAGGTGGCGCCTCTAATATTGTATCAATCTATTTTTCTATTTTTATAGAATTTTGAAATTTTAAATACTAATAAATCAACAAAATATTATTTAATAACATTTTAGAAGTATAATAGGAGTTCAAATTTATTATAGAGTATAAAAGTTCAAATTTATAGAAAAGACATATAAATAATGAGTTCGAATTTATATAAAATACATGTAAATAAAAGTTTTATTTGAATTATAATAGATGTTCGAATTTATAAAGGAGAATAGTTTGAAAAATATATCATATATATTGATTCACAATTCTTATTTGCAATTTTGCACGAATGAGTAAGCTTTTTATTCTTTTGATTTAGTTGTGTTGACACTATTTCTTTTATTTATAATGAAAATTTGTTTTTCTTAACCTATTTTTCGTGCACAGGAACCCGTCGACTGTCGTGGTCAACTATATACTTTTTGGTACTTTTTTCTAATATGTTTTGGGTGGAAAGATTGGCAGAGCTTAGTGGTGTAATATTATGATTATTGTGATTATTTTAGTCATTTTTAACGTGGTTTATATATCATGGTAATTGCTAATATTTGTTCGTCATGTCATTAAGTTTAACTAGCTTTATACCCGTGCAATGCACGGGAGCTCTATAAATTATTAATATATTTTTTTAATTTAATTTAAATTGTGTTTTTTTATTTTTCCAAAAGTATCAATCTATTTTAATTTCAATTTTATAAATTTTAAATTAATACTATATTATTAAAGTCGAAACATTACTATATTATTAAAGTTGAAACATTAAAAGTTTTTCGGTTTTCAGTTTTCGGTTCTTTATTCTAATTAAAAAATAATTTATACTATTTATACTATCTTGTAATAGACGAAACATTAAAACTTTGGTAGTGGTCGGTATTTTGTTATTTTACTTAATTACCCTTATTTATTTTTAAAAAATATTATTAAATAATAACATTATTTAAAACCAATTATCTTTTCAGCTAAAGCCTCAAATACATTAATTTTTCTATTTTTTCTAACAAAATCCCCTCTTTTTCTAAAAAAATCACGGCAATTATCTTTTTCAACTAAAACATGTTACTTTTCCTATTTTTCCTTACTAAAATACATCATTTTCCAAAAATATCAGGCGCAAATCCTTACTTATTTATTGTAAAATCTATTTAATACTTTTAATTACGGGCAATTACCTTTTTCAACTAAAACATGTTAATTTCCTATTTTTCCTTACTAAAATCCCCCTTTTCCAAAAATATTAGGGACAAATCCTAAATTATATATTTCGAAACCTATTTGAATAATTTTAATTACGGGCAATTAACTTTTCAACTAAAACATATTACTATTTCAATTTTTCCTTATTAAATCTCCTCTAATTATTTAAAAAAGTTTAACCCACATACTTTTTTTTAACAAATACAATTAATAAAATATAAAAACATAAATAATAAAAATAATAATTATTAAAAACAATTCATGCATCGCATGGGTTTTAAGCTAGTATTAACTAAATCTGAAAACATATATTTATTACATAAATTTTATGTCAATTTATGTTATATTTTTGGAATGATACTTATTTTTGGTTTTTTTTATATTTTTAAAATCACTAATTTTTTTGTGATAATTTATTTAGTCTTCTATTATTTTTCAAATTTAACTTTGATAATTTTAATATGGTATTTGTTTGTTTTATATCGAGATAATAATTGACAATTTTTATTTAATTTAGTTTGCTAGTTGTTTACTTTATAATATTTTGTTTTCTGAAACTAATTTAAATTAAAGTAATAGATATACTAATTTAAAATTTTATCTTTTATTATTTTGTTAGCTAACTATATATCATAATTTTTTATTATTAATTTAAAAATCTATTTTTTCTGATTATAAATAACTTTTTTATATTTTTTATTTTCTTAAGATCATTGTTTAATATTCATTATAAATCATTATAATTTTATTCTTTGTTTTGGTGATTTTTTGTTTCAAAATGTTAAATATTTATTTTAAGTGTATAGTGGTAATCATAATATTAAAAATATCTAAATTTTATTTTAGATTTATTTTTATTTTTTTTAAATTTTCAGTTTTTTAAATGAGAATAGAATATTTGAGTTATCTTTTTATTTTGCAATTTGAATTTCATAGACATCCAGATTTTTTTTCCTTTTTAACTCGAAATGAGAGGTACATTTGTAAATGAAACTAATTTACATTAAATAAATAAATATACCAGTATATAGTATATATCTCATTTAAGAATTTATCTTTAATTATTATTTTAGCAAAATTTCTATCATAATTTGTTGACTATTAAATTTAAGATTTGTCTTTATATTAATTATTTTTTTATTTTCTAAGATCATTGCTTAATCTACATTATAAATATTTTATTCTTTGTTTTAGTAATTTTATTTTAAAATGTTAAATATTTACGGGTGATGTTATTAGAATAGAGTTTAGGTTAAAGCTAATGTGTAGGTAGTGTTATTAGAATAGAGTTTAGGTTAAAGCTAATGTGTCGTGTAAAATTAGGAAAGTGACGACCAGTACCATACCATACCAAATAACCCCTTTACACTAATTATATATAAAGATATAATTATTTTTTTTATAAATTTGACAGGATTACCACACTGATTCTTGACAAAATATTAATGTAGAAACCAGTGGCGGAACCATGAGTTTATTTTATCCGGGGCTCCTATCAAACTCTGAAAATTACTCGGGGCTCAAAAAAAAAATTCAATATTTATAGTAAAAACTCGAGGCTAAAAAGAAATTATATTGATTTTTTTGAGTCTAGCCGGTGCTCTAACCTCCCTTAACCCCTCGTAGAAACTAAAAAGCTTAAACATCAAAGGCCTCTGATGGAGTGTTCGGCTTGTAAAACCAAAATCGAGATGAAAGATAATAAGGCAAAAACCGCAAAAATATTTGATTTGTTTTTAATCGCGACTACTACTTCATCAACTTCATTTTTGTTTATATTTCAAATTTTTATTTCATCACTTTTTCCAATATGAAAAAGCCATTCGCATGTTTAGTGTCGCCCATGTTTTGGCAATTTTTAATCAAATTTATGTGGTATGACTATTAGATGTTTATTATTATAGGCTCATCACTTTATGTTCACCTATTTTGCTGATCTGGTAATTAAGGTAAACGTAATATTTATAATCTTTTAATAATAAATTAAATTAATAAATAAGTTACTATTAATCTTTATTAATAATTTAATAATAAATTAGAGGTGCAATATGTATTCGAATTTATAAAACAAAATAATTCAAATTTACAAGAAATACGTATAACTAAAATTTCTATTGAAAATATATAGTTTTTGGAAAACATAATTAAAAATTCTACTGAAAGTAGAATAGGCTTGCAAATTTATAGACGAGAAGAGTTCGAATTTATATATAAATAATTTTTTTATTTAAAGTAGAATAGGTGTTCGAATTTATAAAAAAGATTAATAGTTCGAATATATGGGTAATACATATAATTAAAAGTTCTATTGAAAGTAAAATAAGTTTTCGAAATTATAGAGGAGGGAAGTTCAAATTTATAAGATATACATATAATTAAAGGTTCTATTGTAATTAAAATAGGTGTTTGTAAAGTATAATTATAAAAAAAATAAAATAATAGTTAAAAATGTAAATTATTATAAATCAAAATAATGATAAGATCACTGAAAGTAAATAATTTTTATAAAATTTATAAATAATATAAAATTAAATTAACAAGTGATAATATTTATTTAGTATGTTGTCAACGTGAGACATGAGAAGTAACGAGGAAGTGATTTTTTTAAGGAGAACTGTTCGATGAGAAAGTGGCTCATTGGGAAAAAATGTGTAACAGGAGAACAACTTATTATGAAAGAATGAGTAATTGTTAGAGTTAAAAAATATATTTGATGGGAGGACGACTTATTAAGAAGGAATGAATAATTATTAGAATTTCAAATAAATTACAGTTTAAAAAAACTTATAATGCCGCCGTGATACGCGGGAGGTGAGGTGGCATCTCTACAATCGTCTCTCAAAGGCATATGTATAGGCAAATTTGTAAACACCGAGGATTCGACTCAACTCAAACCAAGTATGTAATAAGTAAATAATAACTCAAACAGTCACAAGAATCTTAGTAGATTTTATCAGTCAAAATAATGAAGATAAAAGTCAATCTACAGACTTGAAGTGATTCTACATTGAAAGAAGTTCATTTATTTGATCAAGTCTCAGTGAAGTATTCAAGGAAGCGGAACTATTTAAAAGTGACAGAGATTTCAGAAGTGTGACAAGAAACGTACATGTTACAGTTCTTTGTTAAAGAGAAGGAGAAAGAACCACAGCTTAAAGTCAAAAGATGGAGAACCGTCATTGAAGCTAGTCACTCATGAACTAGATAGTACATCGAGTGTCAACGTCATTCAGTGGAAGTTCGTCATCAGTTTCAGTGGTTCTTAGAATTAGTTTTAATCCTCTTTTAATTTATTTTATAAGTTAATTAATTTAATCTATAAATCAATTCCTCTAGAATTAATTTATATCTTAAATTAATTAATCTAGATTTTAAGTAATTTAATTTATAAATTAATTCTCAAGAATTAATTTACTTATTGAATTATTTAAGTCAATAATTTAATTTATTTAATCTATAAATTAATTCGTTTAGAATTAATTTATTTATTAAATCAATTAATTAAGTAAATTAAATCAGAATTAATTCTAAGTTAAAAGCATTTCAGTTTTGTACTGGTAGTACTATCCTAGGCAGTACTACCGATAGTACTGCTAGTTCATTTGGCAGTACTACCGATAGTACTGCTAGTTCATTTGGCAGTACTACCGATAGTACTGCTAAGTCACTTCATAGTACTACCGAAAGTACTTATAGAAGAATTTGGTTGTGTGTGATTTGGGCGCGTACTTGACAAACAAAAGAGAAGTCAAAGACATTGTTATATAATAACAATCAAGACAAAAGACAGTGTATCAACAACATCACATTCATATTCATTCCTTCTGAAAAACAGCAATCAACTGCCAGAGCCTTAAACATTGACAGTGAATTTAATTCTAGTACTTATTGTTATATTCAAGCCAATAGAATTACTTTACTTGTACTAATTTGGCAATCTAGCGGATCATAATCCCTAGAATTTATATCGAACTACTTTTTAGTATTCGATCCTTGTATTACAAAAATAGATAAATTCATGTCGAATTTATTTTAGATTTGTTTTAACAAGAACTCTGTAATCTATACTCTGAATTGTAACACCCTTCAAGTTTAATATAATTTATATTTAACTTGAATCTTGTTTCATTTTATTCCGCAGTAATTTGTTATTGAAATTGTTAAATCAAGAACAATACAAATTCGATTAAACGGTACTGTTTGTATTCAACCCCACTTCTACAAACATATCGGGACCTAACAATTGGCATCAGAGCCTTTTGATTGATACAGAAATCAAAGATCCATTTTTGTGATTTTTTCCAGAACCTTCATAATTTTATTCTTTTAAAAAAATCTCAAAAATGTCTACACAGAAAGTTGGAACTGTTAAGATTCCTATGTTCAGTAAGGAGCATTATCCAATGTGGAAGAAGAAGATGCTCATGTTTCTTCAAGTGGCTAATGTTAAATATCTTGGTGTGTCGAAGAATGGACCTAAACTTCTTATGATTGTTGAGGAAGAGCAGATTGTGAATAACGTTGTTACTGAAGCTGCTAGGATGTACCCCAAGGATCCCAACGACTACACAGCTGATGAAAAAGAGGATGCTTCTCTGGATGTCTGCCTACAGTTAATTCGGGTTGATTGTCTTGATCCAATCATGCATAATCATGTTTTAAATTGTGTTATCGCCAAACACATTTGGGATACGATTGAGATAATAAATGAAGGCACAGAGGAAGTCAGAGAGAATAACATGGAAATTCTCACCTCTTCATATGAACACTTCAGATCAAACCCTGGTGAAGGTATCTCTGATGTTTTTGAGAGATACAATAAATTGATTAATGATCTAAATCTCCATGGAAAGCACTACACTATCAAGGAGATTAACAATAAGTTCCTTCTGACACTTCCATCTCATCTGGAGCACAGAATATCAGCTATTAGAGAAGCAAGATATCTAGGTGAGATTTCTTTGGAAAGACTCTATGGTGTTCTGAAGACTTATGAGCTGGAACAGATTCAGCAGAAGGAAATATATGGAACATGGAAGATAGTCAGTACTTCTACTGCACTGGTAACAAAAGTCCCACAGCAACTGGAAGTGAAGGTTGTTCAACCTTCCAGTTCTGACATGGATGTTCATGTGGCTGAATATGGCTTAACATCCACAAGTCAATCTGGTGGTGACTTCTATTCCGTGGAAGAACTTGGACAGATGGAGGATGAGTCAATGGCAATGATAGTGAAGAAGTTTGGGAACTTCAGATTTAGAAGAAACCCTAATCTTAAGTTCAAGCCCAGGTTCCAGAGAGGTAGCTCTTCTTCCTCAAATAGCACAAGGGGTGGCTATAAAATTGGAACCGTGGACATAAGTACAATCAGATGCTATAATTGTAATGAGTTGGGTCACTTTGCTACTGAATGTAAAAAGCCAAAGCAAGTGAGGAGGAACTCATATGATTCTAGCAAGAAGAACAAGATTGGGAAAACTTATCTTGCCGAGGGAAAAAGTTGGGATGATACGGACAGTGATGAAGAAGATGGTGAAGTTGGAAATCTAGCACTAATGGCTAATGAAGGCAGCACTTCATCTTTCATGTCAGAGGTAAAGTTCACTGACACTGAAATGATCTATCATCTTAGTAGTACTGTATCTTGTGCATGTAGTGAAAATGATAGAATAATTCTTTTGAACACTGCTCTTGAAAAGGAGGTTAAAGAATTAAGACTTGTGCATGTTAATCAAGATGAACTCACTAAGAAGATAGTCTTTCTTGAGAATAGAGTTAATTTTTATATTCAATTAGAAACCATTCTTAAGGATCAGATCACTGGACTTGAAACCAAGGTTAATGCTTACTATAATTCTTGTAAGACTGCTAAAGAAATCTTCAATAAACAAGCTATCAGTCAAACTGTTGGAATAGGTTATGACTATAACGAGGCTATTGGATAATTAAGCATTAACACCCCTAATAGAGTCAGTGCTGAAGAAAGGGGTGTACCACATGTGCTTAAGGGTATTGGAAAACCTTTCTTTAGAGAATCCTTGGCAGAACCTCTGAATGAATATTCCTTCATTATTCAAGAGGAGATGTGTACTGAGGATCTTGCTTTTGAACTTGCTCAGTCCAACAAATGTATGTCTGAGAATTGTGTCAAAGTTGTTTCAGCAACATAGACTAAATCAGACATTCATAAAGTGGATCAAAACAACAGTAGAACTAACATGCCTGCTATTAATCTGTCTCATAAAGCATGTGGTGTGGTGAATTGCATATCTTGTGCATTTAATGTTATCTATGCTTATTTTAATAGTAAGCATGTATCTGATAATAAGAATGCTCCCCGTCAACATGTTAATAATAAAAAGCATGTTAGATCTAAGACTACTAGTCCTCCCAAGACTAGAGTGGATTCATTTATACCTAAGCCTACTCAGAAATGTGTTAAGGCTGGTTATAAATGGAAACGCTCTTTTGTTAAAGAGTTTGAAGTAGTTAAGGTTAAGAATGTTGTTTTTCCTGACAAAGGCCAGTTCTTTAAGTATGCAAGGCCCAATCAAGTTTGGGTTCCGAGAAAGGAATAATCAATTTGATATTGCAGGGTATGGTACAGGTAAACCGTGTTGTGTGGATTCTGGACAGTGGCTGTTCAAGGCATATGACCGGAGATAGAGCCATACTATCAAATGTGGTTGAGAAAGCTGGCCCAATGGTTACCTTTGGAGATAACAACAAAGGTTTAACTGAAGGATATGACTGTTTGGAATCTGGAAATGTTATCATTGGAGATGTATACATTGTGGATATCTTAAGGGTACAAAGGTATACAGAGGATATGTTGTTTCATTTGATAAAGAGAAGTGTCAGATCCTTCACAAGGAGAATGGAAAGCCTGCTCTTCAAGGAGTAAGGAAAGGGAACTTGTTCATAGCTGATTTATATTCTGGATGCAAAGATGAAGTTAATTGTTTTTATGCTAAAGCTTCCTCAGATGAAAGTTGGCTATGGCACAAGAAGATGTCTTACCTGAACTTCAAAACAATGAACTCCCTAGTCAAAAGGGAATTGGTGAGAGGTCTGCCTCAGATGGAATTTACACAGGAAGGACTGTGTGAGGCATGTCAAAAAGGAAAGTCAAAGAAAGCATCTCACAAGGGCACTAGCACATCATCAATAACTGAACCACATCAGCTACTGCACATGGATTTGTTTGGTCCAGTTAATACGATGTCTATATCAAAGAAACAATATGCACTTGTGGTTGTTGATGACTATTCCAAATATACATGGGTTTTATTCCTACATTCCAAGGATGAAACCCCACAGATGGTGATTGATCATGTGAAGTTGATTGAGTTGGATTCTAGATTCCCTGTTAGAGCTATAAGGTCAGATAATGGAACTGAATTAAAAAATGTAGTCCTAAATGACTTTTGTGTAGATATAGGAATAACAAGACAATATTCTGCCCCTATAACTCCTCAACAGAATGAGGTGGTAGAAAGGAAGAATCGTACATTGATTGAAGCTGCAAGAACTATGTTAAGTGAATCAAGACTTCCAATGTACTTCTGGGCTGAAGCTGTAAATACTGCTTGTTATACTCAGAATCGAACTTTAATCAACAAGGACTTAATGAAGACTCCTTATGAGATCATGAACAACAAGAAACCAACTCTCAAATACTTTCATGTATTTGGTGTTAAATGCTTTGTGCTTAAGGATGGAGAACGTGACAAGTTTGAGGCCAAGGCATATGAAGCTATTTTTGTTGGTTACTCCAGAAGATCTTACAAGGTGTACTTGATTGACAGTCACCAAGTGAAAGAAAGTGTCAATGTTACATTTGATGACACTAAGCTCCCAAGTATCCAAACAGAAGATTCATCTGAAGAACTGAAGTTTGATAACTTTCCAGAATCAGAATCAGATGATGAAGCTCCACCTGAGATTGTTGATGATAATGATAATAATAATGATGATAATGATCATGGTGTTGGTGGTGTAAACATTGGTAACAACGGAGATACCACCAACACTGGAGAAGAATCATCAAGGCAATCAAGCAACAACTCAGGGGGAGGAAATGAAGGGTCAACTAGTCATTCACAACACCAGAATGAATTTCAAGGCGAATCATCAAGATCAAATCTTACAAGACAAATTGTTTGGAATAGAGCTCATCCTTTTGAGCTGATCATTGGTGATCCAGGTGTTGGAGTTAAAACTAGAAGTGCTACTCAGAATGAATGTCATTATTCAGGGTTTCTTTCTGAGATGGAACCAAAGAAGACTGGGGAAGCACTAAGTGATCCTGATTGGGTGATTGCTATGCAAGATGAACTCAATCAATTTGAACAGCATCAAGTCTGGAAACTGGTACCCAGACCAAAGAACAGGAAAGTAGTTGGTACAAGATGGGTATATAGAAACAAGTTAGATGAAGATGACATTGTTACTAGAAACAAAGCAAGACTGGTTGCTCAAGGGTATTCACAAGCTGAAGGCATTGATTATGATGAAACCTATGCACCAGTGGCTAGGCTTGAGGCTATCAGAATGTTCTTTGCATTTGCAGCTTACTCCAATTTTAAAGTTTATCAAATGGATGTTAAGAGTGCATTTCTGAATGGTGAGTTGGATGAAGAAGTGTATGTGGAACAGCCCCTGGCTTTGAAAATCAGGAGTTGCTGGACTTTGTATACTTTCTCTTCAAGGCTATCTATGGTCTCAAACAAGTCCCAAGAAAATGGTATGCCACACTTTCTGGTTTTCTTATAGAAAATGGTTTTGTTAGAGGTATCATAGACAAAACTCTTTTTTCTAAGAAACACAAAAATGATATGATATTAGTCCAAGTCTATGTGGATGACATCATATTTGGGTCTACTAATGATGATCTCTGTAAGAGATTTGCTAAGCTAATGCAGAGTAAGTTTGAAATGAGTATGATGGGTGAGCTGAAGTTCTTTCTTCGATTACAAGTAAGTCAAAGGTTAAATGGGATATTTATTTGTCAATCCAAGTATCTCAAAGAACTCCTCAAGAAATATCATATGGAGGATTCAACATCAGCAAGGACTCTATCTTCTACAACTGTCAAACTTGGAGCTTGTGATAATTCTATCAATGTAGATGTTACAAGCTACAGAGGTATGATTGGCTCCTTACTCTATCTTACTGCAAGTAGACATGATATTATGCATGCTACATGCTTATGTACAAGGTTCCAAGCGGATCCTAGAGATTTATATCTCGTTGCTGTTAAAAGAATCTTGAGATATCTTAAGGGTACACCTAATTTAGGTATTTGGTACCCTAAATGTAACGCCCCCAAATCCGGGGTCAAAGGATTTGGTCGTCACACTGCATCCTCAATTAAAACAACCTGTTCAACATTAAACCAATACAATATACATCTATGACCCCAACTCTACCAAGAATCTTTAAAGGTTATAGTGCTAGAAACAAGAATCCAAAATTCCATTACACAAAATTTTCTTCTTTACAACCATTCCTTTTATATAAATCCTATAACACTAGTATAACTTCGACAAGAAGTATACCAGGCAAATCTAATCTTATACAACATAGTATTTAATAAAAATTTCACTTTATACAATAACCTTACACTAGTTCTAAATACTCTGCATCATAACGTCTTTACACTAACATCTCATTCCTTCTCTACCCAGCTACGCGGATAACTCCCGCCAATATGCCTTCTTACTGAAAGGCTAAAAATATAAAGAAAGCAAGTATGAGCGAAATAATTGCTCAGCAGGTGCATTATCAAGTATAATATGAAAAGTTTCCAAAATAAACTTTGGATTTTCAAATATGTAAGCCTTTGGTTTGAACATTTGTAATCTCTAAAACTTTTAAATCAAGTTTGGTAATTCGCCATAATTTCTCATTCAGCTTCTAGCAACTGAATAGTTTAAAACACGAAGGAATTTATATTGGTCGCCACGGTTACCCGAACCAAAATATCTACAATAGTATGTAGAAAATATGAAATAAATATAAACTCATACGTCTTCAAGACCATAGTTTATACAAAAATACTATTTTTAAAGATAACAGTTCCATTCACAACATCTTCTGAAACCAACAACTCTGGAAGAGTAGAATAATAAAAGAGTAAGAATGAGCCAACGCGCTCGGCCGTGGAATAAAGAACGTACTTCACGACTTCAATATGGTACCGACTGGATATGCGGTATGAATAAAACTCATCAAGGTAGATATCTCACAACTGCCAATGGAATCGAGGAAGTGGATTTTGACTATTTGAAATCCAATATACTACGAGTAAGTGGTTCCAGCGGGCTTGAAACCCCTTCTTATTAATCAACAAACCAATGATAGTGGTAACAGATATAATTTCTGATAAGAATAGAATATGTTCTGATAATTCCGACAATAATCAAATGCCATAAGGAAGTGGCTACAAGACAATTCGAGTTCAATATTTGAATTAGAATTGGACTTCTATTTTATTCTTTTCAAAACACAAGGTTAGGCTGCTGATCAGTCACGCACTAACCCCGGACATTGCACACAACAAAGTCCTACAACTAGGATCCTTGGCCATCTTGGCCATAATTTATTCCGACCAAGAATCTGGTCCGACCATTATTGGTCCATTTAAAAACATTCCAATTCTATATCCTATACGCCAGGTGTCGGCACAATCGACAACCTTTTTTGACAATCAGGTGTCGAAAGAATCGACAACCTTAATAAAACAATCGTTGGAAAACTCATGTTCCAGGAAACAACTCAACTATAAAGAATCAATAAAGAATAACAATAAAATCTAGTATCGACAAGATCGACACAATAGTGGGAGGTGCACATGAAAAGTAACACTACAATAAACATCGACGAGATCGATGCAACAATTGGGGTGATAATGGAGAATAAACAATAACATGCTCAACAAGTTACGTATGAAATGAAACAAGCATTACGATAGCAAAAGAAATTTGCAACTGCTCAATATAAAGTAGGGTTTAAGGAACAAGCTCTAGATGGCCTCGACAGTACAATTTGTCTCATTATGGAAGAATAGTTAAGATTCACCAGTTTGATAAGTGACAAGAAGGTCAAGTTCAAGTTTAGGGAAAATCCAAGGTGAAGTTTATGAATAGGGAAATAAGGGTTTACTGACTTCTGAAATAAATAGTTTAAGTCCTTCGAAATATATACTTATAATAGATAAGCCTTGTATTTGAAGGAATTAAACTAAATCATACACAACATATATGAGTTCGAATCAGGGACTGGATCAGATAATCGCATCAACAAGAAATGATAATAATACTTGCATAGGTGCAAGATGGGAAAATAGAATACTTGTAGAACAAGTACCACGACTTCAGAATTTAAAATAACATTTTTACCCTCATCGGGTTCACAAGTTCCCACTCATCTAGGGTTGGCAACATTCCAACCTGATATTTTTAAATCAGGATTTTTGAAAGAAAGCCTTAGTATAAGGCCCATAACTATCTTTTAAATCGTTTCAACATAATAAATATATTTTTCCCAATTAATATGGAAATATAAATCTGACCTCAAAAGGTATGAAAGAATACTCGTCCATTTACGAGATTAAATAAAATACTTGCAATTCAATTCAAAGGAATCAACATTTGGAAATTAAGTGAAAAGTATTCAACTTGCATATTAATAATTCAAGATAATATCACTCAATAATATGTGAAAGGAATAGACACTTGCCTCTGGTCCTTAGCTATTACGTAAAGCTTAATAACACGACTTCCTCCTTATTCTGTCTTATAACACGATTCTCTATTTCCGTCCTTCTTTGATTTAACGCTCAGTGATTACCATCAATCTAATCCTTACTATTTTGAATCCACGCGTCTGCCTCGATAGTCAAACATGAGACGGTACTTTAGTCTTCAACGTATGATTCTCACATTCCACAAACAAGTGTAACTTAACTTTGACGCACTTACTAGTCTTACCGATATCTCCGTTGGAATAAAATACTTGTAAATGTCCCCTTGGTGTTAAATCGCCTCACAAATAATCCAATCAATCGTAAACAATACCTCGTTCTTCCCCGACGTCTTTCATCTAACATACTTCGATAATCTGACTCGTCTCGTCCAATAGCCTCTGTTGCATAGATAACCATATTTCAATTGATAGAATAATCACGATTAACTAAATAAATAATTCATGTAACTCGCTCGTCAAAAAAATCTCTATACTATAAAAGTCAACATCTAAGTCAACGGTCTCGTAAATCTCATTTTCTAACAATACTGACAAATTTCTATTCTAACTACCCCTCATGATTTTGCCATTTAATTGCGATAAATAAATCACATAAGTCTCGTAACATCCAAGAAATAATTTTAGAAAAATATTTGACTTTCATTTCAAAGGAATTAAACCTCAAAATATTTTTAGATCAAAAATCGGATCATTTATCCCAATATAAAGATTTAAAAACAATTTGGTCAATTAATAAAAATTAATTGACAAATTCCAAACACTCAAAAAAATTCGTATGAATAAAACCAAGCCAAGAAAATAATTAAATCCAATTTAAATTAATTAGAATTAATTAATAATTATTTAATAGAATTAACTGATTATTAAAATTAATCAATTAATTAAAAAAATAAATTATTAATCAAAAATAATTAAAATAAATTTAATAAATTTAATAAATTTTCGAATTTAAATAAATATTTATAAATTTATAAAATTTTCTGAATATTAAAATGTATTTTTAAATCAAAAATATGATTTTTAGAATTTTTAAACTATTTTTGAACTATTTAAAAAAAAAAATAATTCCAGAAACACTATTCATCTTATTCAAGCTCTAGCTTTAATGGAGGTTCGCCGGAATCCGGAAATTTCCGGCGACCTTAACATTTTCCGGCCAAAATCCAACTAGCACCAATCCTTTACCAAACTCAATGTTCTATATACCAAAACAAAGATTGGAACACGTACAATCTAACCCCCATATCCACATACACGAACAATCAACAGATTTTACGTACGAATCAATCAAAATTTGGAAAGTAAACTTTAAAAATTGAACTTGCTTAAAACGGGATAGAACAACTCAATTAAGCATGTAAAACGATTATACACAATCATATAAAGCTATTCCAGCCATCAAAACAAGTGAACGAACTCAGAATCAAAAAGCCCCAATTTTTAAATATGAAACCTAACTTATTAATTTACCCAGAATTAAAGAAAAATTTATATAAAATTGAAACTTTATCCTCTGATGAAACAGATTGCAGATTAAGAAACTAGATCATAAGAGCTTCGATTCGACTACTTGAACTCCAAATTCCGATATCAATAACACCTTCAAAATTAGTTTTGAATCTCAAGAACACGAAGAGCACAAAAATCAAACCTCGATTTCTATATGTTACCGAACTCTAAATTCAACATATAATATATGAAATTGACCAGAAAAACATACTCTACACGATGGTAACATCAAAATCAACAACCAATCACGTTTACAAAAATTCATAATTTTTAATATATATAAAATCGAATTTAATAAAAATAATAGAAATCCAGAATTTTACCCCACACGAAATATGATGGTAGATTAAGAAACTAGATTCCAAGATCTTCGATTCGACTATAAGAGCGTTGGAATCAGACTCCGGTAACACCTTCAAATTTGTGTTTGATTCTCAAGAACACGAAGAACACGAAGAACACGGTTCAGAGAATTTTATATATTTAACGATAAATAAGCTTGATTATACGCAAAATAATGTACGATACGCCTTTTTATATTAAACGGAAAATAATACCCCAAACAACATTTTTGGATCGATATTGATCCATTGGATCGCTTTAAATCTTTAATAAAGTAGAGTACACGTTTTACGAGGTGATAATCATCCATAAGGACTGATAATTATCCATATCAATACATACCATTTATATAACGAATGCTCAAGAATACTGGGGCTATAACATATGTATTATTGATATGAACGATATATCAATCGCCCTAAACAATTAGGGTACAGAATAATTTTTCTTTTCGATAATTAAAATAAAATGAAATAGAATGACATACTTTTTAAAATAATTTCTAATCACCACAAATATTCACATAACATCTCAACATCACATCGTTGACCATTTAACGAATAACTTAACGCATTTAAACACATAAAACATTTAATAAATTTTGATATGAAAATAAAATTTCATTTCACATCAAATATTAACACGTAATTTTTCCCGGATCTTACATCCTTCCCCCTTAAAATGATTCTGTCCTCAGAATCAGCTTATGTAAACAGATGTGGATTCTTTTCCAACATCTCACTCTCACATTCCTAGGTTGACTTTTCAACCTTAGGATTCCTCCACCAACTCTTACTAATTCGACTGTTTTATTACTCAACACTTTCTCATACCGACTTAATATCTTAATCGGTTGCTCAACATAGACAAATTTAACTAAATCTCTGTGGGTTCATATTCTATGAAATACATTATGAATACACTACATATGGAGTGGTAAGCAAATTTGTACGCAACTTTCCAAACACGCAGTAGATCGACGTAAGGTAGCATTTCAAAATTGTCATAGTAACTGTTGTAGTAAAGGAATTTAACCAATGGTAAGTGATCCTTCCAATTACCTTCAAAATCTAATACACAACTATAGTCTGTCTTTTAGTCATTTGGATGGTCTCCTCATTCTGACCGTCTGTCTGAATTCTTAAATTAAGTCACGGATCTCTGTCAGATACAATTGAAACTGACATTCCATGTCGTACTACTATCTCGTTCAAATAGAGATGAACCAACTTATCCAATGAATATCTCTCGTCAATCGGTCACTAATATCCCAAAATAGCATCATGATTAGCTCTAGGCCTTGGTAACTCTACTACAAAGTCTATCTTAATATGTTTCCACTTCCATTCAGGAATCTCTTAGTTGTAATAGTCTACTATATCTCTCTCGTTCTGTCTTCATTTTCTGACATCTCAAGTACTTAGATACTCACCAACATTAATATTCTTTTAAATCTCTTATATATATACTTGCATTTCCTTCTTATCCCTTATACTTTCTCGTTCCCTCTTGTAATTAAATCCATTTCTTTTTCCATAATTCTTTCCTTAAGGTGGCCCTTTCTCTTTGATTAATTCTGGTTGAATCCTAATTTCAGTCATTTCTTCTAGTTAATCTCTTGTTATTATAACCTTAAAGCTCCATCATTTCCAATTCTTGTACCGAAGATATTTACATCTTTAATCTCGCTTTACTACTTACAATATCAGCCATCCATATTCCTTGGTCAATTCTATCTACCTTCTATATAGCTAACAACTGCTTTCAACAATCACATACTTTTTATACCAATGTAAAATAAATATTCAGTTTAAAACAACCACTCATTTCCTTGTCCGTTGTCCTTAAATCCTTGTTAAAGCCTCTTCATCCTCTTTTCCTTATTATAAATAAAGTGAGAAATACACATTAACAACTCGGTGACTTAGCTTCATATCTTTAAAACTGTTCTACTTAGTTCCAAGAACTTAATTGATCTCCATCTGATTTCCCAAATAATTCAGAAGATACATTCGCAGTAACACTCAGGACACCTTTTCCAGGGTACCATCTCATTTCCCAAATAACTTGATCAAATCGACATCATCTTGATTCTCATTCTATACATCCACGTTGACTAGTAAGATCTACCTTAATTATAGTGAGCAAAAGACTTGCAACCATATCATGTAATCCTGAAGCATTCAAAGATCTTATCATTTTCCATTATTAACCTAACATCGAATTTAGAAGTTCTTCTCATTGAGACAAAAATCTATTATGTCCATTTTCCACAACCTGGGATAACATCAGCACAATTGCACATTTTTCCCAATTTCCAATCAACTCTTGAATTACCTAACTAACGTAAATGGTTACTGAGGCTTCATAGCGCGTCGTTGTTTCTTCAAATATTATTTCATCTTCAAATACTGTCGTTTCTGTCAAATAAAATTTGATCCATTCTTCCACATCGTAATGTTTTAATCGATAGAGAGAGAACAACTGGCTCCGTTATATGTTACTAGTATTCTAATCGCATCGTGATCCGCTTTCGCTCGTGGTAATTCAATCACAAATTCTTTGTTCATTATGGTAAGGTAAATTCCTTCCAACCTGGTGGAATACCTTCAAGATTATTAGAGACAACAAGATTCATGATATTTTGAAGTGAAAAGGTTCTGCATCATAGCAAATGTCCCACAATTGTTTCTAAAGCGATCATTATTGGAAATAAAAGAATCACTGAGAGATCAATTCGATCACATGAACTCAATGTTGCGTGTCTTAATTAAGACATTACTAAAGGTAATTAGCCTTCTTGTATTGCACAACCCACAAGTGACGACGTCCCATCAGACTTCTATCACATAGACAGATAGTCCTTGTGTCCCCTATAAATAGGCTTGTTTGTCTGAGTTTGAGTAGAGAAATATGAAAGAAATTTAAAGTCAAAGTAACAACCAAGGCCTTTTGATAAGAAATCTCAGATACACACCTTGGATTGAAACTGAGTAAGTTCCCAAAGGTGTTACTTCAGAAAAGAGGAATAACCAGAAAAGAAAGTATCGAACAAAAAGTGTTCCATTACAATTAGAGGGATTCACCCCTGAAGAATGAAAGAATTTAAATAACACATTTTCAACATGCCTCACAATATGAAATAGATATCACAACAACCTCTGATGCAATTGCAAACATGATTGATCAAAAGTATCAAATACAAAGTCAAAAGGTGGAATATATTCACCAACACAAGTTTTTCTTAAAGGAATGTCGAATATTTCATTAGGATGGAAAGGTATTACCAAGGTCTCCACATATGCCTTCTTTGTCGGCTCCTTCGATAGCTCGTTATCCGATTCTAAGCCCTTCTTTTCCACGTCATAAAGTTATCAATATCGTACGTTGTCGTCGACTCGTAATAGTCCTTGAAGATTCCGCCGTAGACATCTACAATCGTAAGAAGTTCTATCCATTTTAGCACAATCATCTTAATCGAATACCCCTATCTTAACTCAATCATTGGTACTATATCCAATAGTCCAACACGAACTCTAAATGAGCTCTGACGTTCCTTATATAACTATATACATTCCTACGCACTCTCGTTTCTAGTTTTACTATAACCCTGCTCTGATACCAACCTGTAACGCCCCCAAATCTGGGGTCAAAGGATTTGGTCGTCACACTTCATCCTCAATTAAAAAAACCTGTTCAACATTAAATCAATACAATATACATCTACGACCCCAACTCTACCAAGAATCTTTAAAGGTTATAGTGCTAGAAACAAGAATCCAAAATTCCATTACACAAAATTTTCTTCTTTACAACCATTCCTTTTACATAAATCCTATAACACTAGTATAACTTCGACAAGAAGTATACCAGGCAAATCTAATCTTATACAACATAGTATTTAATAAAAATTTCACTTTATACAATAACCTTACACTAGTTCTAAATACTCTGCATCATAACGTCTTTACACTAACATCTCCTTCCTTCTCTGCCCTGCTACGCGGATAACTCCCGCCAATATACCTTCTTACTGAAAGGCTAAAAATATAAAGAAAGTAAGTATGAGCGAAAGAATTGCTCAGCAGGTGCATTATCAAGTATAATATGAAAAGTTTCCAAAATAAACTTTGGATTTTCAAATATGTAAGCCTTTGGTTTGAACATTTGTAATCTCTAAAACTTTTAAATCAAGTTTGGTAATTCGCCATAATTTCTCATTCAGCTTCTAGCAACTGAATAGTTTAAAACACGAAGGAATTTATATTGGTCGCCACGGTTACCCGAACCAAAATATCTACAATAGTATGTAGAAAATATGAAATAAATATAAACTCATACGTCTTCAAGACCATAGTTTATACAAAAATACTATTTTTAAAGATAACAGTTCCATTCACAACATCTTCTGAAACCAACAACTCTGGAAGAGTAGAATAATAAAAGAGTAATAATGAGCCAACGCGCTCGGCCGTGGAATAAAGAACGTACTTCACGACTTCAATATGGTACCGACTGGATATGCAGTATGAATAAAACTCATCAAGGTAGATATCTCACAACTGCCAATGGAATCGAGGAAGTGGATTTTGACTATTTGAAATCCATTATACTACGAGTAAGTGGTTCCAGCAGGCTTGAAACCCCTTCTTATTAATCAACGAACCAACGATAGTGGTAACAGATATAATTTCTGATAAGAATAGAATATGTTCTGATAATTCCGACAATAATCAAATGCCATAAGGAAGTGGCTACAAGACAATTCGAGTTCAATATTTGAATTAGAATTGGACTTCTATTTTATTCTTTTCAAAACACAAGGTTAGGCTGCTGATCAGTCACGCACTAACCCCGGACATTGCACACAACAAAGTCCTACAACTAGGATCCTTGGCAATCTTGGCCATAATTTATTCCGACCAAGAATCTGGTCCGACCATTATTGGTCCATTTAAAAACATTCCAATTCTATATCCTATACGCCAGGTGTCGGTACAATCGACAACCTTGTTACGACAATCAGGTGTCGGAAGAATCGACAACCTTAATACAACAATCGTTGGAAAACTCACGTTCCAGGAAACAACTCAACTATAAAGAATCAATAAAGAATAACAATACAATCTAGTATCGACGAGATCGACACAATAGTGGGAGGTGCACATTAAAAGTAACACTACAATAAACATCGACGAGATCGATGCAACAATTGGGGTGATAATGGAGAATAAACAATAACATGCTCAACAAGTTACATATGAAATGAAACAAGCATTACGATAGCAAAAGAAATTTGCAACTGCTCAATATAAAGTAGGGTTTAAGGAACAGGCTCTAGATGGCCTCGACAGTACAATTTGTCTCATTATGGAAGAATAGTTAAGATTCACCAGTTTGATAAGTGACAAGAAGGTCAAGTTCAAGTTTAGGGAAAATCCAAGGTTAAGTTTATGAATAGGGAAATAAGGGTTTACTGACTTCTGAAAGAAATAGTTTAAGTCCTTCGAAATATATACTTATAATAGATAAGCCTTGTATTTGAAGGAATTAAACTAAATCATACACAACATATATGAGTTCGAATCAGGGACTGGATCAGATAATCGCATCAATAAGAAATGATAATAATACTTGCATAGGTATAAGATGGGAAAATAGAATACTTGTAGAACAAGTACCACGACTTCAGAATTTAAAATAACATTTTTACCCTCATCGGGTTCATAAGTTCCCACTCATCTAGGGTTGGCAACATTCCAACCTAATATTTTTAAATCAGGATTTTTGAAAGAAAGCCTTAGTCTAAGGCCCATAACTATCTTTTAAATCGTTTCAACATAATAAATATACTTTTCCCAATTAATATGGAAATATAAATATGACCTCAAAAGGTATGAAAGAATACTCGTCCATTTACGAGATTAAATAAAATACTTGCAATTCAATGCAAAGGAATCAACATTTGGAAATTAAGTGAAAAGTATTCAACTTGCATATTAATAATTCAAGATAATATCACTCAATAATATGTGAAAGGAATAAACACTTGCCTCTGGTCCTTAGCTATTACGTAAAGTTGAATAACACGACTTCCTCCTTATTCTGTCTTATAACACGATTCCCTATTTCCGTCCTTCTTTGATTTAACACTCTTGTGATTACCATCAATCTGATCCTTACGATTTTGAATCCACGCGTCTGCCTCGATAGTCAAACATGAGACGATACTTTAGTCTTCAACGTATGATTCTCACATTCCACAAACAAGTGTAACTTAACTTTGACGCACTTACTAGTCTTACCGATATCTCCGTTGGAATAAAATACTTGTAAATGTCCCCTTGGTGTTAAATCGCCTCACAAATAATCCAATCAATCGTAAACAATACCTCGTTCTTCCCCGACGTCTTTCATCTAACATACTTCGATAATCTGACTCGTCTCGTCCAATAGCCTCTGTTGCATAGATAACCATATTTCAATTGATAGAATAATCACGATTAACTAAATAAATAATTCACGTAACTCGCTTGTCAAAAAAATCTCTATACTATAAAAGTCAACATCTAAGTCAACGGTCTCGTAAATCTCATTTTCTAACAATACTGACAAATTTCTATTCTAACTACCCCTCGTGATAATATTAGACACGATCAAAATATTTGAACGAGTTCCCAAACACTTATTCGTATTTATGACTCAATAACCAGATAATTCACATAATTCTCGTAACACATTTTGCCATTTAATTACGATAAATAAATCACATAAGTCTCGTAACATCCAAGAAATAATTTTAGAAAAATATTTGACTCTCATTTCAAAGAAATTAAACCTCAAAATATTTTTAGATCAAAAATCAGATCATTTATCCCAATGTAAAGATTTAAAAACAATTTGATCAATTAATAAAAATTAATTGACAAATTCCAAACACTCAAACAAATTCGTATGAATAAAACCAAGTCAAGAAAATAATTAAATATAATTTAAATTAATTAGATTTAATTAAGAATTATTTAATAGAATTAACTGATTATTAAAATTAATCACTTAATTAAATAAATAAATTATTAATAAAAAATAATTAAAATAATTAAATTTAATAATTTTTCGAATTTAAATAAATATTTATAAAATTATAAAATTTTCTGAATATTAAAATGTATTTTTAAATCAAAAATATGATTTTTAGAATTTTTAAACTATTTTTGAATTATTTAAAAAAAATAATAATTCCAAAAACACTATTAATCTTATTCAAGCTCCAGCTTTAATGGAGGTTCGCCGGAATCTGGAAATTTCCGGCGACCTTAACATTTTCCGGCCAAAATCCGACTAGCACCAATCCTTTACTAAACTCAATGTTCTATATACCAAAACAAAGATTGGAACACGTACAATCTAACCCCCATATCCACATACACGAACAATCAACAGATTTTACGTACGAATCAATCAAAATTTGGAAAGTAAACTTTAAAAATTGAACTTGCTTAAAACGGGATAGAACAACTCAATTAAGCATGTAAAACGATTATACACAATTATATAAATCTATTCCAGCCATCAAAACAAGTGAACGAACTCAGAATCAAAAAGCCCCGATTTTTGAATATGAAACCTAACTTATTAATTTACCCAGAACTAAAGAAAAAATTATATAAAATTGAAACTGTATCATCTGATGAAACGGATTGCAGATTAAGAAACTAGATCATAAGATCTTCGATTCGACTACTTGAACTCCAAAAACCGATATCAATAACACCTTCAAAATTAGTTTTGAATCTCAAGAACACGAAGAGCACGACAATCAAACCTCGATTTCTATATGTTACCGAACTCTAAATTCAACATATAATATATGAAATTGACCAGAAAAACATACTCTACACGATGGTAACATCAAAATCAACAACCAATCACGTTTACAAAAATTCATAATTTTTAATATATATAAAATCGAATTTAATAAAAATAATAGAAATCCAGAATTTTACCCCACACGAAATATGATGGTAGATTAAGAAACTAGATTCCAAGATCTTCGATTCGACTATAAGAGCGTTGGAATCAGACTCCGGTAACACCTTCAAATTTGTGTTTGATTCTCAAGAACACGAAGAACACGAAGAACACGGTTCAGAGAATTTTATATATTTAACGATAAATAAGCTTGATTATACGCAAAATAATGTACGATACGCCTTTTTATATTAAACGGAAAATAATACCCCAAACAACATTTTTGGATCGATATTGATCCATTGGATCGCTTTAAATCTTTAATAAAGTAGAGTACACGTTTTACGAGGTGATAATCATCCATAAGGACTGATAATTATCCATATCAATACATACCATTTATATAACGAATGCTCAAGAATACTGGGGCTATAACATATGTATTATTGATATGAACGATATATCAATCGCCCTAAACAATTAGGGTACAGAATAATTTTTCTTTTCGATAATTAAAATAAAATGAAATAGAATGACATCCTTTTTAAAATAATTTCTAATCACCACAAATATTCACATAACATCTCGACATCACATCGTTGACCATTTAACGAATAACTTAACGCATTTAAACACATAAAACATTTAATAAATTTTGATATGAAAATAAAATTTCATTTCACATCAAATATTAACACGTAATTTTTCCCGGATCTTACATCCTTCCCCCTTAAAATGATTCTGTCCTCAGAATCAGCTTATGTAAACAGATGTGGATTCTTTTCCAACATCTCACTCTCACATTCCTAGGTTGACTTTTCAACCTTAGGATTCCTCCACCAACTCTTACTAATTCGACTGTTTTATTACTCAACACTTTCTCATACCGACTTAATATCTTAATCGGTTGCTCAACATAGACAAATTTAACTAAATCTCTGTGGGTTCATATTCTATGAAATACATTATGAATACACTACATATGGAGTGGTAAGCAAATTTGTACGCAACTTTCCAAACACGCAGTAGATCGACGTAAGGTAGCATTTCAAAATTGTCATAGTAACTGTTGTAGTAAAGGAATTTAACCAATGGTAAGTGATCCTTCCAATTACCTTCAAAATCTAATACACAACTATAGTCTGTCTTTTAGTCATTTGGATGGTCTCCTCATTCTGACCGTCTGTCTGAATTCTTAAATTAAGTCACGGATCTCTGTCAGATACAATTGAAACTGACATTCCATGTCGTACTACTATCTCGTTCAAATAGAGATGAACCAACTTATCCAATGAATATCTCTCGTCAATCGGTCACTAATATCCCAAAATAGCATCATGATTAGCTCTAGGCCTTGGTAACTCTACTACAAAGTCTATCTTAATATGTTTCCACTTCCATTCAGGAATCTCTTAGTTGTAATAGTCTACTATATCTCTCTCGTTCTGTCTTCATTTTCTGACATCTCAAGTACTTAGATACTCACCAACATTAATATTCTTTTAAATCTCTTATATATATACTTGCATTTCCTTCTTATCCCTTATACTTTCTCGTTCCCTCTTGTAATTAAATCCATTTCTTTTTCCATAATTCTTTCCTTAAGGTGGCCCTTTCTCTTTGATTAATTCTGGTTGAATCCTAATTTCAGTCATTTCTTCTAGTTAATCTCTTGTTATTATAACCTTAAAGCTCCATCATTTCCAATTCTTGTACCGAAGATATTTACATCTTTAATCTCGCTTTACTACTTACAATATCAGCCATCCATATTCCTTGGTCAATTCTATCTACCTTCTATATAGCTAACAACTGCTTTCAACAATCACATACTTTTTATACCAATGTAAAATAAATATTCAGTTTAAAACAACCACTCATTTCCTTGTCCGTTGTCCTTAAATCCTTGTTAAAGCCTCTTCATCCTCTTTTCCTTATTATAAATAAAGTGAGAAATACACATTAACAACTCGGTGACTTAGCTTCATATCTTTAAAACTGTTCTACTTAGTTCCAAGAACTTAATTGATCTCCATCTGATTTCCCAAATAATTCAGAAGATACATTCGCAGTAACACTCAGGACACCTTTTCCAGGGTACCATCTCATTTCCCAAATAACTTGATCAAATCGACATCATCTTGATTCTCATTCTATACATCCACGTTGACTAGTAAGATCTACCTTAATTATAGTGAGCAAAAGACTTGCAACCATATCATGTAATCCTGAAGCATTCAAAGATCTTATCATTTTCCATTATTAACCTAACATCGAATTTAGAAGTTCTTCTCATTGAGACAAAAATCTATTATGTCCATTTTCCACAACCTGGGATAACATCAGCACAATTGCACATTTTTCCCAATTTCCAATCAACTCTTGAATTACCTAACTAACGTAAATGGTTACTGAGGCTTCATAGCGCGTCGTTGTTTCTTCAAATATTATTTCATCTTCAAATACTGTCGTTTCTGTCAAATAAAATTTGATCCATTCTTCCACATCGTAATGTTTTAATCGATAGAGAGAGAACAACTGGCTCCGTTATATGTTACTAGTATTCTAATCGCATCGTGATCCGCTTTCGCTCGTGGTAATTCAATCACAAATTCTTTGTTCATTATGGTAAGGTAAATTCCTTCCAACCTGGTGGCATACCTTCAAGATTATTAGAGACAACAAGATTCATGATATTTTGAAGTGAAAAGGTTCTGCATCATAGCAAATGTCCCACAATTGTTTCTAAAGCGATCATTATTGGAAATAAAAGAATCACTGAGAGATCAATTCGATCACATGAACTCAATGTTGCGTGTCTTAATTAAGACATTACTAAAGGTAATTAGCCTTCTTGTATTGCACAACCCACAAGTGACGACGTCCCATCAGACTTCTATCACATAGACAGATAGTCCTTGTGTCCCCTATAAATAGGCTTGTTTGTCTGAGTTTGAGTAGAGAAATATGAAAGAAATTTAAAGTCAAAGTAACAACCAAGGCCTTTTGATAAGAAATCTCAGATACACACCTTGGATTGAAACTGAGTAAGTTCCCAAAGGTGTTACTTCAGAAAAGAGGAATAACCAGAAAAGAAAGTATCGAACAAAAAGTGTTCCATTACAATTAGAGGGATTCACCCCTGAAGAATGAAAGAATTTAAATAACACATTTTCAACATGCCTCACAATATGAAATAGATATCACAACAACCTCTGATGCAATTGCAAACATGATTGATCAAAAGTATCAAATACAAAGTCAAAAGGTGGAATATATTCACCAACACAAGTTTTTCTTAAAGGAATGTCGAATATTTCATTAGGATGGAAAGGTATTACCAAGGTCTCCACATATGCCTTCTTTGTCGGCTCCTTCGATAGCTCGTTATCCGATTCTAAGCCCTTCTTTTCCACGTCGTAAAGTTATCAATATCGTACGTTGTCGTCGACTCGTAATAGTCCTTGAAGATTCCGCCGTAGACATCTACAATCGTAAGAAGTTCTATCCATTTTAGCACAATCATCTTAATCGAATACCCCTATCTTAACTCAATCATTGGTACTATATCCAATAGTCCAACACGAACTCTAAATGAGCTCTGACGTTCCTTATATAACTATATACATTCCTACGCACTCTCGTTTCTAGTTTTACTATAACCCTGCTCTGATACCAACCTGTAACGCCCCCAAATCCGGGGTCAAAGGATTTGGTCGTCACACTTCATCCTCAATTAAAACAACCTGTTCAACATTAAATCAATACAATATACATCTACGACCCCAACTCTACCAAGAATCTTTAAAGGTTATAGTGCTAGAAACAAGAATCCAAAATTCCATTACACAAAATTTTCTTCTTTACAACCATTCCTTTTACATAAATCCTATAACACTAGTATAACTTCGACAAGAAGTATACCAGGCAAATCTAATCTTATACAACATAGTATTTAATAAAAATTTCACTTTATACAATAACCTTACACTAGTTCTAAATACTCTGCATCATAACGTCTTTACACTAACATCTCCTTCCTTCTCTGCCCTGCTACGCGGATAACTCCCGCCAATATACCTTCTTACTGAAAGGCTAAAAATATAAAGAAAGTAAGTATGAGCGAAAGAATTGCTCAGCAGGTGCATTATCAAGTATAATATGAAAAGTTTCCAAAATAAACTTTGGATTTTCAAATATGTAAGCCTTTGGTTTGAACATTTGTAATCTCTAAAACTTTTAAATCAAGTTTGGTAATTCGCCATAATTTCTCATTCAGCTTCTAGCAACTGAATAGTTTAAAACACGAAGGAATTTATATTGGTCGCCACGGTTACCCGAACCAAAATATCTACAATAGTATGTAGAAAATATGAAATAAATATAAACTCATACGTCTTCAAGACCATAGTTTATACAAAAATACTATTTTTAAAGATAACAGTTCCATTCACAACATCTTCTGAAACCAACAACTCTGGAAGAGTAGAATAATAAAAGAGTAATAATGAGCCAACGCGCTCGGCCGTGGAATAAAGAACGTACTTCACGACTTCAATATGGTACCGACTGGATATGCAGTATGAATAAAACTCATCAAGGTAGATATCTCACAACTGCCAATGGAATCGAGGAAGTGGATTTTGACTATTTGAAATCCATTATACTACGAGTAAGTGGTTCCAGCAGGCTTGAAACCCCTTCTTATTAATCAACGAACCAACGATAGTGGTAACAGATATAATTTCTGATAAGAATAGAATATGTTCTGATAATTCCGACAATAATCAAATGCCATAAGGAAGTGGCTACAAGACAATTCGAGTTCAATATTTGAATTAGAATTGGACTTCTATTTTATTCTTTTCAAAACACAAGGTTAGGCTGCTGATCAGTCACGCACTAACCCCGGACATTGCACACAACAAAGTCCTACAACTAGGATCCTTGGCAATCTTGGCCATAATTTATTCCGACCAAGAATCTGGTCCGACCATTATTGGTCCATTTAAAAACATTCCAATTCTATATCCTATACGCCAGGTGTCGGTACAATCGACAACCTTGTTACGACAATCAGGTGTCGGAAGAATCGACAACCTTAATACAACAATCGTTGGAAAACTCACGTTCCAGGAAACAACTCAACTATAAAGAATCAATAAAGAATAACAATACAATCTAGTATCGACGAGATCGACACAATAGTGGGAGGTGCACATTAAAAGTAACACTACAATAAACATCGACGAGATCGATGCAACAATTGGGGTGATAATGGAGAATAAACAATAACATGCTCAACAAGTTACATATGAAATGAAACAAGCATTACGATAGCAAAAGAAATTTGCAACTGCTCAATATAAAGTAGGGTTTAAGGAACAGGCTCTAGATGGCCTCGACAGTACAATTTGTCTCATTATGGAAGAATAGTTAAGATTCACCAGTTTGATAAGTGACAAGAAGGTCAAGTTCAAGTTTAGGGAAAATCCAAGGTTAAGTTTATGAATAGGGAAATAAGGGTTTACTGACTTCTGAAAGAAATAGTTTAAGTCCTTCGAAATATATACTTATAATAGATAAGCCTTGTATTTGAAGGAATTAAACTAAATCATACACAACATATATGAGTTCGAATCAGGGACTGGATCAGATAATCGCATCAATAAGAAATGATAATAATACTTGCATAGGTATAAGATGGGAAAATAGAATACTTGTAGAACAAGTACCACGACTTCAGAATTTAAAATAACATTTTTACCCTCATCGGGTTCATAAGTTCCCACTCATCTAGGGTTGGCAACATTCCAACCTAATATTTTTAAATCAGGATTTTTGAAAGAAAGCCTTAGTCTAAGGCCCATAACTATCTTTTAAATCGTTTCAACATAATAAATATACTTTTCCCAATTAATATGGAAATATAAATATGACCTCAAAAGGTATGAAAGAATACTCGTCCATTTACGAGATTAAATAAAATACTTGCAATTCAATGCAAAGGAATCAACATTTAGAAATTAAGTGAAAAGTATTCAACTTGCATATTAATAATTCAAGATAATATCACTCAATAATATGTGAAAGGAATAAACACTTGCCTCTGGTCCTTAGCTATTACGTAAAGTTGAATAACACGACTTCCTCCTTATTCTGTCTTATAACACGATTCCCTATTTCCGTCCTTCTTTGATTTAACACTCTTGTGATTACCATCAATCTGATCCTTACGATTTTGAATCCACGCGTCTGCCTCGATAGTCAAACATGAGACGATACTTTAGTCTTCAACGTATGATTCTCACATTCCACAAACAAGTGTAACTTAACTTTGACGCACTTACTAGTCTTACCGATATCTCCGTTGGAATAAAATACTTGTAAATGTCCCCTTGGTGTTAAATCGCCTCACAAATAATCCAATCAATCGTAAACAATACCTCGTTCTTCCCCGACGTCTTTCATCTAACATACTTCGATAATCTGACTCGTCTCGTCCAATAGCCTCTGTTGCATAGATAACCATATTTCAATTGATAGAATAATCACGATTAACTAAATAAATAATTCACGTAACTCGCTTGTCAAAAAAATCTCTATACTATAAAAGTCAACATCTAAGTCAACGGTCTCGTAAATCTCATTTTCTAACAATACTGACAAATTTCTATTCTAACTACCCCTCGTGATAATATTAGACACGATCAAAATATTTGAACGAGTTCCCAAACACTTATTCGTATTTATGACTCAATAACCAGATAATTCACATAATTCTCGTAACACATTTTGCCATTTAATTACGATAAATAAATCACATAAGTCTCGTAACATCCAAGAAATAATTTTAGAAAAATATTTGACTCTCATTTCAAAGAAATTAAACCTCAAAATATTTTTAGATCAAAAATCAGATCATTTATCCCAATGTAAAGATTTAAAAACAATTTGATCAATTAATAAAAATTAATTGACAAATTCCAAACACTCAAACAAATTCGTATGAATAAAACCAAGTCAAGAAAATAATTAAATATAATTTAAATTAATTAGATTTAATTAAGAATTATTTAATAGAATTAACTGATTATTAAAATTAATCACTTAATTAAATAAATAAATTATTAATAAAAAATAATTAAAATAATTAAATTTAATAATTTTTCGAATTTAAATAAATATTTATAAAATTATAAAATTTTCTGAATATTAAAATGTATTTTTAAATCAAAAATATGATTTTTAGAATTTTTAAACTATTTTTGAATTATTTAAAAAAAATAATAATTCCAAAAACACTATTAATCTTATTCAAGCTCCAGCTTTAATGGAGGTTCGCCGGAATCTGGAAATTTCCGGCGACCTTAACATTTTCCGGCCAAAATCCGACTAGCACCAATCCTTTACTAAACTCAATGTTCTATATACCAAAACAAAGATTGAAACACGTACAATCTAACCCCCATATCCACATACACGAACAATCAACAGATTTTACGTACGAATCAATCAAAATTTGGAAAGTAAACTTTAAAAATTGAACTTGCTTAAAACGGGATAGAACAACTCAATTAAGCATGTAAAACGATTATACACAATCATATAAATCTATTCCAGCCATCAAAACAAGTGAACGAACTCAGAATCAAAAAGCCCCGATTTTTGAATATGAAACCTAACTTATTAATTTACCCAGAACTAAAGAAAAAATTATATAAAATTGAAACTGTATCATCTGATGAAACGGATTGCAGATTAAGAAACTAGATCATAAGATCTTCGATTCGACTACTTGAACTCCAAAAACCGATATCAATAACACCTTCAAAATTAGTTTTGAATCTCAAGAACACGAAGAGCACGACAATCAAACCTCGATTTCTATATGTTACCGAACTCTAAATTCAACATATAATATATGAAATTGACCAGAAAAACATACTCTACACGATGGTAACATCAAAATCAACAACCAATCACGTTTACAAAAATTCATAATTTTTAATATATATAAAATCGAATTTAATAAAAATAATAGAAATCCAGAATTTTACCCCACACGAAATCTGATGGTAGATTAGGAAACTAGATTCCAAGATCTTCGATTCGACTATAAGAGCGTTGGAATCAGACTCCGGTAACACCTTCAAATTTGTGTTTGATTCTCAAGAACACGAAGAACACGAAGAACACGGTTCAGAGAATTTTATATATTTAACGATAAATAAGCTTGATTATACGCAAAATAATGTACGATACGCCTTTTTATATTAAACGGAAAATAATACCCCAAACAACATTTTTGGATCGATATTGATCCATTGGATCGCTTTAAATCTTTAATAAAGTAGAGTACACGTTTTACGAGGTGATAATCATCCATAAGGACTGATAATTATCCATATCAATACATACCATTTATATAACGAATGCTCAAGAATACTGGGGCTATAACAGATGTATTATTGATATGAACGATATATCAATCGCCCTAAACAATTAGGGTACCGAATAATTTTTCTTTTCGATAATTAAAATAAAATGAAATAGAATGACATCCTTTTTAAAATAATTTCTAATCACCACAAATATTCACATAACATCTCGACATCACATCTTTGACCATTTAACGAATAACTTAACGCATTTAAACACATAAAACATTTAATAAATTTTGATATGAAAATAAAATTTCATTTCACATCAAATATTAACACGTAATTTTCCCGGATCTTACACTAAAGATTCTGGTTTTAATCTTGTTGGATATACAGATTTTGATTATGCAGGAAGTGTTGTGGATAGAAAAAGTACCTCTGGGAGTTGTCAATTCCTAGGTGGTAGATTGATTTCCTGGTATAGCAAGAAACAACACACAATTTCAAATTTAACAGCAGAAGCTGAATATATTGTTGTTGGAAGCTGCTGTGCTCAGATCTTATGGATAAGGAATCAATTGAAAGACTATGGCTTTGTATTGGACAAAATTCCAATTTTATGTGACAATACAAGTGTCATAGCAATCTCCAACAACCATGTTTAGCACTCGAGAACGAAGCACATTGACATCAGGTATCATTTTATCAGAGAGCATGTCATGAATGGTACTGTGGAGTTACATTTTGCACCCACAGAAGAACAAACAGCAGACATTTTCACCAAATCTCTTGATGAATTCACCTTTACCAAGTTAGTTGGTAAATTGGGTATGTTAAACAGTCTTAGTGATTAACTATATCTCTTTGTTGTTTGTTCTTAGTTATAATCATTTTATCTTGTTGTTTACTAACTGTTTAATATTTCCAATTCTAGTTTGATTTATAAGCTTGATAATTTGAATATTCTTAAATAATCTATTTTCTTTAAAAATATTTTTCTCAGATCTTTTAAGTAGAGAATTTATTTTTTATTGAAAATTTAATTATTTGAAATCATTTAGGTTATTTTCAGATTGTATAAATTGTTGTTTGAACTTTTCTGCAGGTTTATATTATTTTATTGCACTTCTATAATATTCTGCATATTTTTCTGATACTTGTGCATTTTTCTGCATTTGTACATATTTTTCTGCATTTTTTAGACAATTTCTGTTATTTTTTTTATCAATTCTCTGCATTCTCTGTTAATTAAAATGTGCATTTTCAAATTTATTTCCTATTTTTCTTTAGTATTACTGGTTTTTGTACTAGTAGTACTATCGGTAGTACTATCCAATAGTACTACCTGATAGTATTTCCAGTTTGTTTTTAATATTTCTTTAGTATTTGCATGCTATTTATTTATTTATATTTATTTTTTCTTTCTTTTTCTTAGTACTGCCAGTGTATTTATACCAGTAGTACTTTCGGTAGTACTATCGATTAGTAATACTGATCGTATTTACTGGTAGTACTTCTATATTTAATATATATATATATATATATATATATATATTATTACTAGTAATACTTTTGTTTTATACTAGTAGTACTATCGGTAGTACTTTGCGATAGTACTGCTAAATAGTACTCCTAGTTCAATTGTTTTTGTTTTGTTTTTGTTTTTGTTTGTTTTTGTTTTGTTTACTTTCTTTATTCTGTCAGTACTACTAGTTAGATATTTAAACTGTTCGTTTTTTTTTTCTTTCATTTATTTTCATGGTACTTCCACCAGTTCATGTTTTAACATAACTGTTCATTTTCTCTCCGTCTTTCTCCTACTACAAGTCGAACTGCTGCCCTTTTATTTTCAGTTTTTGAATTCAATTCTTGTCCGTTTTAAAATTTAAGACTATCACTAGATTCGTCTTCTCAAACCCATTAATTCGAGTACTTAAAATCCAATTTTCGTCAAATTTTTGTGTTTTTGAGTTTTCGAATTCCAAGGGTTTTAATAATCATTTTTAGTGATTAAAAGTGAGTTTTTGGATTCTAAAAATTGTAGGGTGTGTGTTTTGTCATAAGGAATAGCATACTAAAATTTGGTAATTTTTGGAGAAGTTTGAAAATTTGGATTTTTAATTAATTTTTAATTAATTTTAAAATCCTTAAATTTGAATTATTCAAATTTATTTGAATTTTTGTTTATTAGTCATGGCTCAAAATTTTGAGGTCGTTAAGAACAATTACCATGGGTATTTTGATCCTTTGAAATGCATTGTTGATCGTTTTCGACCTTGGATTCAGTTTTTAAATACGCAGTGTTGTGTCAGTCGTGCTATATGTTTATCTGCTGATTTAAAAATTGAACCATTACGGTTACTGTGTTCTAGTGCTATAATAACTGATAATTCTAGGTCTATAAATTTCACCATTGAGCACACACAATACACTATTACTGAGGATCTGTTTTGTGAAGTTTTTCAACTTCCTAGGGACAACTTTGATAGGACTCCCTCTGATATTTAATTAATTCAGTTTTTCAACAGTATTCATTATCAGGGTCCATTGGAGTTGCCCAAACTCAGTAAAACCAATTTGGTATGTGAATGAGACATTTTCTTTGATACTTTGGCCAAGGTTTTCAGCAACTGTACGAAAAGCAATTTTCAAAATATTCCATCTTTGTTACAATATATTGCTTATGCTGTTGTGTTTAATGTTAGACTTAACATTGGTCATCTTATTTGTAATCTTATAGTTAGGAGAGTAGCAACTGCCAGGATTGATCATGACAGTGATAGGAAAGTCAGATGTTTCTATCCTCAATTTCTCACTATATTGATCAATCATGTGCTAACTGATGCTCATAAGGAGATGTTTAGAAATGCTTTATATGTTCCTTCTCCTACTTCTGATCGTAAGTTCTATCAAAGACTCCACACTTCACTTAAATTGAACATCACTCAAGTGGTAGTCACTCCATTCATGTCACAGTTCATTCAACTTCCTGCTTTTCAACCTTTTGTTCATGAGCAACAGTTAGCCATTACAGCTAGAACTTCAGAGGCACTGCCACTACATGTAATTCATCCTATCCCTGGATCTTCTGGCACCTCTGCTGAAACCCAAGTGGTTGATAGGGCTGACCAAGAGGTTGTAGAACCACAACCTCTATCCCATGTCATAGAGCCAAACACAGAGTCAATTCCTTTATCCCTTCAACCTGAAACTGCTTCTCTTGTGAGACAAAGGTCAAGTAGTGAACAAACAATGAGTGATCCCACAACTCTGTCCCCCCCTCCTAAGAAAAGAAAAACCTTTAGGGAGGAATCTGTTAGCCCATCCATATCCTCCCAACAAGATATGGACTTTGAAATGGCCACTGAAGTCTCTGGAGACATCCTCTCAACAGGATGAATCTATTGAAATTCGCCATCGGGCCCTGGCAACTTGTAATGAGTCTAGCACACTCCTATTACTCGCAATGGGAGAAGACATTCAAATAGAAGAAACTCAGGACACGTTGTTAGGAAAGCACATAAGATCTGAAATAGTGCCTACCATAGTCACGGTAGAAATGCCTTCACAGGCATCAGAGGGAAAATCTGATTCTTTGCCCCTCTTAATAGAATCATTTTCTCCCCTCCTAGAGAGAACATCTCTGGCTCCCTTAAGGGATTTTTCAATCGCAGTTTATACTGGAGAAAGTGAAAGGCAACCAGATGAGTCTGTCACTGAAGTACCAAATGTTTTGACAGACTCAACCAGGGATTTGGAATTACGAGCTCCCATTGCACCACCACTGACCTCTCTTGAAGGGGCTAGGGTGATTTCTCATGCAAGTACATCATCTGAGAACTTAGATAGACAGCTAGTGGTTAGGACTGAGAGTCAAACACATAGAGATACACAAGCACGTGATCTGAGTGAAACACCACTGAAAGAAATTGAGGTGAGTGCACACACTAACACATACATTGCTTCTTTGTTAGCTCAAATAGTTGGTCTACAGAAACAACTCCTAGAAACCCAGGCTGAAAAGGATATTCTCAAAGCACAAGTGGTTGAACAGTCTTCTTCTTCCACCTCTGTAACAAATCAGCTGGGTATGATTGAAGATGATATAGAAGGACTGAAGACTTCTCTCCTGCCCAAGATGAATGCCATTCAACAATCACAAATGCTAGTAGCTTCTGACATCTATGGACTTACAGATTCTAATGCTCATATAACAGAGAGTGTCAAGGAGATTGCTACTCTTTCACATCAGGTGGACTTCGTTCAGCAAACAGTGGATGAATATCAAATGATTAATGATGAAAGGTTTGCTAAGATTGAAGGTGGAATGGAGCACCTGAATGAAGGGATGAAGCATTTTTACTATATGATCAGGAATTCACATCAACCCACTGCTGAACAAAAGAAATTCTTTGAGGGTGATGGTGAAGATAAAGATGATGAAGATGATAATCAAGGAGGAGATGGAGGATGTAACACCCCCAGACCCGGGGTCAGGAATCTGGGTTGTCACGCTCCATCAATTATACAATACCTGCATTCCTTACAACATTCTACTAATACAACTCCAAAGACCCCAATCACTAACGCGCGCACACACACAAGTTATAGCCTTGGAAATGAGCAACAAAAGTTACATTTGTTATTACAACTCAAATGTACTATCCAGGATCTCATCTATTACTTACAACCTCTACCCGAAGTTACAATAATAGACCTCACAATTCTATACAAGGTTTAATAATACAAACGTACTCGAAAACAACTCTTACTAATTCAAGATGCAACTATTCTGCTAACTCCGGCAATATTCATCCTGTTGAACTAACTCAAGGGTGGTCTCTCCATTCCCTTGCTCTCGTACACGAGGTGAACCGGCAATGTTTTCTTCATGCTGAAAGTTTTAATAAAGCAAGAATGAGCTAATAGCGCTCAGCAAGAAATCTATCCCAGTTTAAATCTTTAAACCTTTTAGGAAGATAATCCTTATAGGATCAAAGTTTAACACTACTAGGGTCTAACCCCAAAATAGTATATCATTCAAAATACTGTATGACTTATAATCATACTCAAATACCCTTCGTAAATCATTTCGAAATCCTTGGTATCAATATGATAAACCAAGTCTCAAACATATCTTTTTAAAATAGATATTAATATTGGAATCAAGGCTTAAAGCATATCCATTGATTCAAAATACTATATAGTTCAATATACTGTATATCTTAAATACTTCCTTAACATATATGCACACATATCCATTTAGATATCTCATACTGTTCAAAATACTGTAAAATATCAGTAATGAACACCTTTTTATAAAAGAAGCAAAAATGAACACTATAGCTCGACAATCATATATATAGCAGCTTAATCATATATGTAAGCTAATATCATAATTGGAAACCTTTAAAACTCCGTTCATATACCGAACGATATGTTTGAATATTCTTTCGTCAAAACATGCCATACAGTACAACCACTGTATGAGGAACATCATTACTCATCACTGTCACATTATCAGTAACTCAGCGCCTAGGCTTTTGTTACAATTTGCAGCACAACTCCAATTGGAGGGAGGGGACATTCTAGAACATACCATGATACACGATGATCAGTCGTTGTATCATACTCACGCTTTTCTACTAGTAGATGGACGATATCTTAACACGATTATCACCCCAGCCTCATACGGGCTTTGTATCTGCTGGACTGTTCCACAGCCTCCTACGCGAGATAGTTGCTGGACTGCCCCGCAGCCTCTTACGCCATATAATTTGATAGACTGTCCCACAGCCTCTTACACGTTTCCTCCTAGTCCCGGATGAACAATCAATGAAACGGGAATCAGAATTTAATCCTGGTTCCCCAAGTACAAAATACTTGTCAAAACTTTGCAACAGTTCAAATTTTCTTACTCCAGAATATTTGAAGGGAGTAAGTCACAGTGTGGGTTGACATCAGTCAACAAAACTACAGATGATTACCACATATTTTGAAATTACGACCTGGGAGTTTTTGTAAAATACCTCTAGTTCTGATAAATCAGAACTCGAAAACATATTCACTTTTAATGAAAGAGGCAAGTGAAATCATATGTTCACTTCCTGAGATGGATTCCCAATTTTTGATAAGTCCAAAACCTTAATCATCATTTGAGGTAAATAGTTTAAAAGTAGTTGGGAACCCCTACTATAGTCACATAAATCTCTTTTGAGATCAGAAAATATTTTAAATAACTATTGGAACCTTACGTAATATTTAAATAAGGTTCTATGATTTTTAAATCATTTTTGGAATATTTAATAAATATTCAATTAATAAATATTGAATTATTATTCAATATACATCCACTTAAGTGAATATTCAAAATAGTATTCACTTAATTAAATAAATATTCAAATAATAAATATTGAATTATTATTCAATAAAATTCCACTTAAGTGAATATTCAAACTAATATTCACTTAATTAAATAAATATCCAAATAATATTTATAATAATATTATTTAAATATCTCACATTAAATATCCAATAATATATATATATTGGAATATTTAATCAACATTTTAAAAATATAACTGTTCCTGGAACCCTCCAGCTTCTGACAGTATAATCAGTACAAAATACTAATTTAACTCCCGGTCTAATATTTTAAAATCA
This sequence comes from Heracleum sosnowskyi, assembly GCA_030848705.1. Lineage (NCBI taxonomy): Eukaryota > Viridiplantae > Streptophyta > Magnoliopsida > Apiales > Apiaceae > Heracleum > Heracleum sosnowskyi. Next base: position 81,239,156 of record CM061238.1, read on the forward strand.
TCGTACTACTGCTCTATCCTTAGAGCCTTTAAAAACCTCGGTTTATATCTAGTATTTACATAACATATAAACCTTATATCTTATACAACTTTTTATCAAAAGCGTAAACAGTTTATAAATCTACTCACAGCATTAAAGCAAAATATATATCACAACCACAACATATATCACAATAGCATCACTTATATGACGTAGGGTTTGAAAACTTGCATGCATCTATCATATGCATACATCACATCTCATCATTTTTAATACCATCACATCTATATACGATGTGAGGTTTGAAAGCATGCATCTATCATATGCATATATATCATCAGTATAATGTAATCTGAAATACAGCATGGGATTAGAAAACTTGCCTTGGGTCCTTGGTTGTTAGGGGTTCGAGGATTTGTCGGGAAATCTATAAACAAAGAAATGTTTGATCAGTTCCCTGGCTTAATCATTTAAAGTGCATTTAACTTAAGCACTAACGTTCTATTAGCGAACATCAAATGTCCCACTCTTGGTCACTTATAACCTCATGACATTCATTAAACTCTTAAGTCAAAAGGTTGGGTGGAAATCTATTCTCAAAACCCAAGTACTTTACCATTAATAAACTTATCATTTTAACCATCCCCTTAAGGGTATTTCACTCGCGCAACTTTTGTTCCCGCATTTTTATAAAATCACAAACTTATCTTTTTAACACAAAACCTCCTGGGTTTCTTTCCTAACTGTCCATACTAGTATCCATATTAATATCATGACCCAATTCCATTTTTAAAGGTCTTGATCACAATCTCAAATTTCATGCAATGAACTACTTAGTTATCCGAAACCGCTTTCACTAAAACGGATGTTTCTCCTAAACCGTTAATCGAAACAATACGATTCTTTCGCCAAAATAAACTACAAAACAGAGTCTACATGACCATGGTCATAAATCTCATTGTTATGTCTACAAGGTATCCGTGGTCTCTGTCCAAACTTCCTAAGTGAAATCCGACATGGTAACGACGCTTAATCGTGAATCCCGTGTTTAAAACACTCTAATCAATTCATTAACCAACAACCAATCCACCATACTTTCAATTCCTCATCAACCAACTTATAATCTGCCCTAACAAGTTCATACCAATACTCACAAGTTCAACCATCCAAATAATCACTAAACAATCACTATAACTAAGGATTCAACTTTTAATCCCCACTATCACTAAACATCATCAATCTTAGCAATATAATCAAAATATAATAAAAAGTGTGAGGGGGTTTATACCTTCCTTGGTGCTTGTTAAAGACTAAAAATAGCTTGTATACCCTTGATTTATCCTTATACAACCTCAATAAGCTTTAATCTTCAAGAACACGAGTTAGCAATTTCGAATTCACTATTCATGCCTCAACTTTGATCCAATATTTAACCCTGCTACACTTCTTTCATGGCCATGAAATTTTGAACGTAACTTGGTTATATAGTGAGGGAGCTATGGTTCAAATTTGGTGATTTTAGGATAATTAGAACTTGAGTTATGAATTTTTATTTCCACCATGGTCAAGCTGATCAGAATTTGGAAGAAATGGGGGAGATGAATACTTTCTTTCTTTTCTTTCTTTTTGTCCAAATAAACACTAATTACCAGCCATATAATTGTGTGGTCATAAGCTTGTTTTGTCATCCATGACACATGGCCTTTTAATCTTGTGGTTGTGGTGAAAGTGGTGACAAGGTGGTGATTCATCACCTTGTCATCACTTTGTCATCAACATGTCACCCCTATGTCACTCTTCTGCATCATGCTTATGTCATCATTTGTATTCTCAATCCTCTTATATATTGCACTTGATGATCTTATATGATACTTCTCCTTTGGTTAGGGTTTAATCCATAATTCGTTACGCTTTTGTTTCGCGATAGTCTCAAGTGATTTTGAAAACGTTTCTCTGTACCAATGTTAGGAGATACTTCCTTGATCTTTCCGTTTCCTTGGTTTAATATATGATCTTAGATTTCTTACCTTGGCTTAAGATATGATCATGGATTTCTCATTCTACATACTTTCTCAAAACGATCAAATCAATAATCCTCGACTGCCCGATGAATAGTGAACAAAATTTAAAGTTGGAATCTCCTGATTCTGATCGCGTTTGCATTCACTTATTCTCCTTATACATCACTAATATAACTTCGAAACATTCATTCCATGTCTTCCATATAGTGTGGTCTGAAATAATTTTCATCAGCAAACTCACTATTCATCATCATTTACTATTCATCAAAATTTTTTAACTAAGTCCAAAATTTGGGGTTATTACAGAGGAGATATAAGGGGAAGAAGTGAGGTTAATCCTGGAACTGTCAAATTTACATCTGTAGAGGATTCCTCAACTAAGGGGGAGAAGAAAGGAGGAGAAGCTGGAGGAGCTTTAGGAAAAGATAAGGGTAAGCAGAAACAGTCAATGGAGGAGTCTACTTTTGATGATGATGACTTCTACTATCAAGGTGAACATGGTGATTTTCAATATGATATGTCTGGTGATCCGGAGGAGACCATCCCTGAAGAAACTATTGGTGTAGAGGAAGTTGAAGAAGCAACCAACTTTGATGACTGGGAAGATAAAAATGATCTGTATACTCCTGATCCCTTATTTCAGAAAGAATTAAAGAATCAACAAGTAGATCTTAGAAGAAAGGAAGATGAAAATGCCAAGGTCTCTGACATTATATCTCAAAAGCTAAAAATTCAAAAAGCTGAACATGAAGACAAACAACTTCTTCATAGTATTCAAGTTAAGGAAAGGAGATTAGATGTCAGGATGAAGATGGGAAGCAAATGGGATAGAGCAAGGGAGATGTTTGATATCCCTCAAAGAGGCACAAACAATGATCATATTTTTCTTCAATTGCTTGAGAAGATCAGAACAGTTAATCCAGATAATTCATTATACATGAAGGCCTTGAAGGAAGATATCTTAAGGATTACTACTGCATTTGATCAAGTCAGACATGAATTGTATATCTATGTTTCCAGTGTCCTTGAAGGGTCATTCACAGTTTCTCTTGAATTTCTTGAAAGAAGATCCCTGTCAGAGCTTTGGTTTCTGATGAGCAAAGTGAAAAAATCATCATGCTTGAATGAGTTGCTTCATGACCGACTTAGAGATTCTGCTATGAAGGCCAGCCCTCAAGTTGTACACTTTCCTTATGAAGTTAAAATCTATAGAGGTACAACCTTGGAGACAGTTAGGCTGGATCCTGATTCTTTGAAGTTACAAATTGCTTTGCAACTGGTGAAGTTGGAGAATCTTCTGAGAACTTCTGGGTTTACTACTGAAGAAAAGTCTGAGGTTGCTGACATGATTTCAGACTATTGCAATGAAAATGTTCCCAATTATTCTCAGTTGAAGAATAGATTGAAAAGAGTCACTCCTCAACCAGTCATACCAAGTGGTGCTGTTTCAGAAAGTGATCGTGTCCTTGATAAAGATCTTCTAAACACCTTACAAGATCCTGAAGAAGGTGAGATTAGAGACTAAGACATGAGAACTAGAGCTTACAGTTTTTATTGTAATATGTTCAGAGCATAGGTGAATCAAGATAGAAAAATGTAATCATATGTTCAGTCTAGAGGAACATCTATCTTGTATTTATCTTTATTGTTTGAATCTGGAAATTGTTAAATATAATCCAGAACTTTTTATTATTTACTTGGCTCTTAAAAGTCTTATCTTTTCTTGTTTGAGTTGAGTTATCCTCTAGGTATTTGATTGTTATTGTCTAACAAACAAATAACAAACAAATAAGGGGAGATTGAAAAGCATATGTATAGGCCTATTTGTAAACACCGAGGATTCGACTTAACTCAAACCAAGTATGTAATAAGTAAATAATAACTCAAACAGTCACATGAATCTCAGTAGATTTTATCAGTCAAAAGAATGAAGATAAAAGTCAATTGCTAGGTCCTGATAAGTTTGTAGAAGGGGGGTTGAATACAAACTATACCGTTTTATCCAATTTGTTCTTTATAGAATAAAACAATTTAAGAACAAATTATGGCGGAATTAAATGAAACAGAATTCAAGTTAAATATAACTTATATTAAACTTGAAAGGTGTTACAAATGAGGTACTGATTACAAGATTGAATCTCAAACTACTTAAAACAAATCTAGAATACATTCGACATGAATTTATCTATTTTTGTAATAAAAAGATATAACAATAATTGATAATTTGAGATACGTTCTAGGGATAAAAATCCGCTAGATAGTCAAAGCAGTACAAGTGAATGAATTCTATTGGTTTAGATTTAACAGAATAATTCTAGAATTAATTCACAGAAAAGAAATGTCCACGGCAGTTCTTGTCTTTTTCTTGACAGAAGCTTTTGTTGATAGATATTATGATGAAGATGATCATGAACTTCTATCTTGATTAATTGTTTAAGTACTAATCCACTTGACAATAATTCTGCACGTTTCTTGCTTTTCATTCCACTAGGAATGACTATCAAAATAGTCTTGGAATGACTATCTTAAAAGCCTGGAATGACTATCAAAAGAACTGGAATGACGATGAGAAATTACCTGAATTAAATCAGAATTTCTAGAAATGTACTAGGATGACTATCGGGATGACTATCCCTTGATAGTCATTCCAGTACATTTTTAATATAAATAAACTTGGAATGACTATCGGGATGACTATCCTGGATAGTCATTCCAGTTCATTTTAATTAAGAAATTCTAAATTAATTCTAATTCTAATTTAAATTAATTCTGATAATTAATTTATTTGTTAAATTAATTCAGAAGAATTAATTTAATAAATTAATTAATTACTAATTTAAAAGAGAATGTAAATTCTTATAAGATAGTAAAACCAGTCCTTGAACCACTTGAACTGTTGAAAAATATCCATTGTCTGAGGTTGTCATTTGATGCACTGTCTGGTTCATAAATGACTAACTTCAATGTTTGTTCTTCAACTTGACTTTAAGCTGTGGTCCATTGTCTGCTTTTGACTATTGTTCAACCTTTGTAACCTGTACATTTGCTGTCACAAATCTGAAACCTCTGTCACTTTAATAAATCCACTTCTTTGAAGACTTCACTGAGGCTTGATCAAATAAATGAACTTCTTTCAATGTAATATTTCTTCAAGTCTGTAGGATGAATTTAATCTGTATTCTTCAGACAGATATGATCTTCTGAGATTCCTGTGACTGTGATAATTGAATTATTACTTACTTATTACAAACTTGTTTAAGTTGAGTTGAATCCTCGATGTAAACAAATAGGCCTAAACATATGTCTTTCAATCTCCCCCTATTTGTTTGTTAGAGAATAACAAGCAAATATCTAGAGGATAACTCAACTAACTAAACAAGTAAAAATAAGACTTTAAAAGTTAAGTAAATAATAAGACAAAGTTCTGGATTTCATTAAACATTTTCCATATTCAAACATTAAAGATAAATACAAGATAGATGTTCCTCTAGACTGAACATTTGTATACACTGATCCTATCTTGATTTACCTAAGCTCTATACATATAACATTTACAAAACAGAGCTAGTGATCACAATTTTTGATCACTCATTTCACCTTCCTCTATTGCATCCAGCAAGTCTTTATCTAGGACACGATCACTTTCAGTAGTAAGATTTGTTGGTTTGACTGGCAAAGTTGTGACTTTCTTCAATCTATTCTTCAACTGATGATACCTTTTGATGTTGGCAATACAATAGTCTTGAATGATGTCAGCAACTTCAGTCTTCTCTTCTGAAGCAAATCCAGTAGTCCTAAGCATGTTCTCCAGCTTGATCAGATGCATTGCAGGATAGATCTTTAAAGAAACAGGATCCAATCCGCAGGTTTGTAGTGCTCTTCCTTTGTAAAATTTGACTTCAAATGGAACACTTATAACCTGAGGACTGACCCTTATAGCAAAATCCTTGAGCTCTTCATGCAGCAGCACATTCAAATAAGAATCACCTTTAACTCTGCTCATGAGAATCCACAGCTCTGACAATGATCTACTTGCAAAGCAATCCAGGGAAACATTGATAGTTCCTATGCTTTGACAAGAAACATATATGATCATTTCACTTCTTACCCTGTCAAATCCAGCAGTAATCCTTAAGATTTCTTCTTGTAAAGCTTTCATGTACACTGAATTATCTGGATTGACCTTCAAGAATTTCTGAAGAAGGCTAATGAACTCCTTATCATTGTTTGACCCTTTCTGAGGAAGAGTAAACATCTCTTTAGCTTTAGCCCATTTTTCACCCTTCTTCAGTCTAATGTCTAGCTTACGGTCTTTGACTTGCAAGCTATGAAGACGTTGTTTTTCTTCATGCTCAGCTTTCTGAAGTTGAAGCTTCTCAGATTTAATCTGAGAGACCTTGACATTCTCATCCTTCTTCCTCGTTATCTCCTCCTATTGTTTCTTGAGTTCCTCCTCAAAAGCAGGATCAGGATTGAATAGATAATCTTGATCATCCCATTCTCCATAGTCAGCTTCCTTCTCAATCTCCTCCTCTCCAAAGATGTCTTCATCACCAGATAGTTGAAAGTCTTCATCATTAAGTACATCTTGGAAGTAGAAATCATCTTGAATTAGCTTTCCTTTCCCCTTATCCTTCTGAGCACTAGAACCAGAAACTCCTCCTTCATTCTTCTCTCTTTCCTTCTCCTTATTCTCCCCCTTAGTTGAGGAATCCTCTATAGTTTTGACTTTGTCAGCCTTAGGATCCTCCTTGTTACTTCTTCCTTCTCCTTCTCCATCCTTGCCATCATTGTCCTCTTCATCATCATCACCCTCAAAGAATTTCTTCTGTTCTACATTGGGTTGATGTGAGTTCTTGATCATGTTGTACAGATGATTCATGCCTTCATTCAGATGTTGCATCCCTCCTTCAATCCTTGCAAACCTCTCATCATTGAACCACTGATTTTCATCAACAGTCTCCTGAATGTATTCCACCCGAGTTGAAATGGAAGCAATCTGCTTGACACTCTCTGTTATCTCAGCATTTGAAGTTATAATCTCAGAGATGTCTGAAGCCACTACCACCTGGGACTCCTGAATAGCATTCATCTTGGGGAGTAGAGTAGTCTTCAATCCTTCAATTTCATCCATGATAGTACCCATCTGATTAGTTACAGAGGTGGAAGAAGAAGACCGTTCAACCACTTGTGCCTTAAGAATATCTTTTTCAGCCTGGGTTTCTTGAAGTTGTTTCTGTAGACCAACTATTTGAGCCAATAAAGAAGCAGTGTATGTGTCATTGTGTGCACTCATCTCAATTTCTCTCGATGGTGTTTCACTCTGCTCACGTGCTTGTGTATCGCTCTGTGTTTGTCTCTCAGATCTTACCACTAGCTGTCTATCCATATTTGGAGTTGATGTACCTGCAGAAAAAATCACCCTAGACCCTTCTAGGGAGGTCAGTGGTGGTGCAATGGGAGTTCGCAAATCCCAATCCCTAATGAAATCCACATCTGATTGAATTTGAAACTGAATTGCTTCAGTGTTGGATTCATTAGGTTGCCTTCCACTTTCTCCAGTAAAAACTGCGAGTGGAAAATCCCTTAAGGGAGCCAGAGATGTTCCCTCTGGGAGGGGAGAAAATGATTCTATTTGTGTTGGCGAAGAATCAGATTTTCCCTCAGATGCCTGTGAAGGCACTTCTACCGTTACAATGGTAGGCACTGTCTCATGTCCTAAGTGCTCTCCTAGCAAAGTGTCCTGAGTTGCATCTAAAGTTATGTTTTCTCCCATTGTGAGTAACGGGAGTGTGTTTGACTCGGTACAAGATGTCATGGCCCTATGGCGAACTTCAATAGATTCACCCTGTTGAGAGGATGTCTCCAGAGACTGTGTATTGGCCATTTCAAAATCCATATCATGTTGGGAGGATACAGACGGACTTACAGATATCTCCCTATATGTTCTTCTTTTCTTTGGAGGTGGAGATAGAGCTGCGGGATCACTCATTGTTTCTTCATCACTACTATTTCTGTTTCTGGTATTTAGATTTGGTTCAGGTTGATTTGGATATGACTCAGTGTTTGGCTCTATGACCGGGGATAGAGTTTGTGGTTCTACAAACTCTTGGTCAGCCCTATCAACCTCTTGGGTTTCAGAAACAGTACCAGAAGAACCATGGATAGAAGTCCTTACCTGTGGTTGTATGACTTCTTCAGTTCCAGCTGATGTAACTATCCTTTGCTCGGGAACTGGTGGTTCAAATGATGGTAGGTTGATGAAGTTTGTCATGTAGTTGGATATGAGAACTGGAACATTGCTATACCTGAAGGATGTTTGCAATCTTTGATAGAACTTTCTGTCAGTGGTCGGAGAAATGAAAAAGCGACCATTCCTGAACAGTTCTTGATGCCCATTAGAAAGTAAAGAATTAAGGACAAGTGATAGAAAACGAGGATAATAACATTTAATCTTTCTACCACTGTCAAATTCCTTTCTAGCATTAAACACCCTCCTAACAACAATTTCCCATAGAAGGTGGCCATAATTGAGTCTTTTGTTGAAGACAATTGCATAACCAATAACTTGTAACAGATAAGGAATATTCTGAAAGTTATTTTTCGTGCAATTGCCAAAGACCTTAGCCAAAGTATCAAAAAATAGATCCCATTCACACACAAGATTCCCCTTGATCAATTTAGCCATATTTAGGGGAGTCTGTCAAAATTATCCCGAGGAAACTGCAAGGCATTAAAAAATGTTTCCTCAGTAATAATGTACTGTGTGTCCTGAATATTGAAAGAGATAGTTGAGAAATCATCAGAGACAACAGCAGTAGAACAAAGTAAATATAAAGGATCAACTTTCAAGTCAACATTTGAACATATAACATAATTAACACATGAATGTTGATTAAGAAAGGAGATCCAAGGCCTAAAATGTTCAAGTGAACATTTCAGGGGATCAAAATAGCCATGGTAATTAGTGAGAACAATTTCAAATTGCTTGACCATTTTTAACATAAATTAATAGAGTTAATTTTAGATTAATTTCAATTTCGGGAATAAATTCCAAAAATAAAAATTAGATCAGAAAATAATTAAATCAAAAAATGTTGATCCAAATAAAAATAACGCGCACAGAAAAATTGACAGAACCTCTTTATTTTAGAGAATAAAGAAGCCAAACAAGAGAAATGTAAACTTTGTAAAAACAAGAGTTTGAAAGGAATGAAAAAAATGCTAAGTACGGTTAGTATTTATAGACAGTCTCAATAAGCCTGGAATGACTACCGGGATGACTACCGGGTAGTCATACCGATAGTCATTCCAGTATAAAACTGAAAAAGACTAAGAATATCAACAGTTAATAAGCAAAAGAAAATGAATAATTAAAATACTATTGGAATGACTACCGGGATGACTATGGGATAGTCATACCGATAGTCATTCCAGTACAAAATATTTATACTGAAATAAAAACTGAAAAAACTATTCTAATTTCAAACTAAAATCTAATAATCCTAGAATGACTACTGGAATGACTATGTTAGATAGTCATTCTGATAGTCATGCTAGTACAAAAGCATATAATTACATTTAAAGTAAATCGATATGCACAAACCTGTTAACAAAAATTAAGACAAATAACAGGAAAATAAACAGAATTATCTAGACAATGCACAACTGTTCTGAAAATTGCAAATGAAATAAAAATAAAATAACACAACCTAATATTAACAGATCAAACATTAAATTGCAGAATAAAGGATTAAGCAATATAATATTTTCAGAAAATGCAATAATTAAGCAGAAAATTATGCACACACATAAAAATTTGCAGAATATTATAGAAATTCAACAAAAAATACAAAAAATATATAAACCTGCAAAAAAATTCAAACAACAATATTTACAATCTGAAAATAACTTAATGATTCTAAATAAATAAATTTTCAATAAAAATACATATCTCCACTTAAAAAATATGAGAAAAATATTTTTTAAAGAAAATAAATTATTCAGAATATTTAAATTAACAAGCTTTACACAATAAACATGGATTGGCAATATTTAACATCTAATATCAACTAGAGAAAATGATTTAGATAAGAACAAACCTACCAGAGACATTGTCAATCACTAAGATTGTTCAACATACCCAATTTACCTACTAACCTGGTAAATGTGGATTCGTCAACAGATTTAGTGAATATATCTGCAGTCTGTTCTTGTGTGGGTACAAAATGTAATTCCACAGTTCCATTCATGACATGCTCTCTGATAAAGTGATACCTGATATCAATGTGCTTCGTTCTCGAGTGCTGAACAGGGTTGTTGGAGATTGCTATGGCACTTGTATTATCACATAAGATAGGAATTTTGTCTAATGCAAAGCCATAGTCCTTCAATTGATTCCTTATCCATAGGATCTGAGCACAACAGCTTCCAGCAGCAATATATTCAGCTTCTACTGTTGAATTGGAAATTGTTTGCTGTTTCTTGCTATACCAGGAAATCAATCTACCTCCTAGGAATTGACAACTCCCAGAGGTACTTTTTCTATCCACAACACTACCTGCATAATCAGAATCTGTATATCCAACAAGGTTAAAACCAGAATCTTTAGGGTACCAGATACCTAAATTAGGTGTACCCTTAAGATATCTCAAGATTCTTTTAACATCAACGAGATGTAAATCTCTAGGGTCCGCTTGGAACCTTGCACACAAGCATGTAGCATACATAATATCTGGTCTACTAGCAGTAAGATAGAGTAAGGAGCCAATCATACCTCTGTAGCTTGTAACATCTACCTTGATAGAGTTATCACAAGCTCCAAGTTTGACTGCTGTTGAAGATGGAGTCCTTGCTGATGTTGAATCCTCCATGTGATACTTCTTGAGGAGTTCTTTGAGATACTTGGATTGACAAATAAATATTCCATTTGACCTTTGACTTACTTGTAATCCAAGAAAGAACTTTAGCTCACCCATCATACTCATTTCAAACTTACTCTGAATTAGCTTAGCAAATCTCTTACAAAGATTATCATTAGTAGACCCAAATATGATGTCATCCACATAGACTTGGACTAATATCATATCACTTTTGTGTTTCTTTGAAAAAAGAGTTTTGTCTATGATACCTCTAACAAAACCATTTTCTAAAAGAAAACCAGAGAGAGTGTCATACCATTTTCTTGGGGCTTCTTTGAGACTATAGATAGCCTTGAAGAGAAAGTACACAAAATCCAGCAGCTCCTGATTTTCAAAGCCAGGGGCTGTTCCACATACACTTCTTCATCCAGCTCACCATTCAGGAATGCACTCTTAACATCCATTTGATAGACTTTAAAATTGGAGTAAGCTGCAAATGCTAAGAACACCCTGATGGCCCCAAGTCTAGCCGCTGGTGCATAGGTTTCATCATAATCAATGCCTTCAGCTTGTGAATACCCTTGTGCAACCAGTCTTGCCTTGTTCCTTGTAACAATGCCATCCTCATCTAGCTTGTTTCTGTATACCCATCTAGTACCAACTACTTTCTTGTTCTTTGGTCTGGGTACCAGCTTCCAGACTTGCTGTTGTTCAAATTGATTGAGTTCATCTTGCATAGCAATCACCCAATCAGGATCAGTTAGTGCTTCCTCAGTCTTCTTTGGCTCCAACTCAAATAGAAACCCTGAATAATGACATTCATTCTGAGTAGCACTTCTAGTTCTAACTCCAACACCTGGATCACCAATGATCAGCTCAAAGGGATGAGCTCTGTTTCATACAATCTGTCTTGGAAGATTTGATCTTGATGATTCGCCTTGAAATTCATTGTGGTGTTGTGACTGACTAGTAGATCCTTCATTTCCTCCCCCTGAGTTGTTGCTTGATTGCCTTGATGATTCTTCTCCAGTGTTGGTGGTATCTCCATTGTTACCAATGTTTCCACCACCACCACCACCAGGATTATTACCATCATTGTTATTGTCATTACCAACAACATTCTCAGGTGGGGCTTCATCATCTGATTCTGAGTCTGGCAAGTTATCAAACTTCAGTTTCTCAGATGAGTCTTCTGTTTGGATACTAGGGAGTTTAGTGTCATCAAATGTTACATTAACACTTTCTTTCACATGATAACCATCAATAAAATACACCATGTAAGATCTTCTGGAATAACCAATGAAAATAGCTTCTTGTGCCTTGGCCTCAAACTTGCTACGTGTCACATTGTCATCCTTAAGCACAAAGCATTTTGTACCAAATACATGAAAGTATTTGATATATGGTTTTCTATTGTACATGATCTCATAAGGAGTTTTCATTAAGTCCTTGTTGATTAAAGTTCGATTCTGAGTATAACAAGCAGTGTTCACAGCTTCAGCCAAAAGTACATTGGAAGTCTTGATTCACTTAACATAGTTCTAGTAGCTTCAATCAATGTACAATTCTTTCTTTCCACCACTCCATTCTGTTGAGGAGTTCTCGGGGCAGAATATTGTCTTGTTATTCTTTTATCTGCACAAAAGCCATTTAGGACTGCATTCTTGAATTCAGTTCCATTATCTGACCTTATAGCTCTAACAGGGAGTCTTGAATCCAGCTCAATCACTTTATATGATCAATCACCATATGTGGGGTCTCATCCTTGGAATGTAGGAATAAAACCCAAGTATATTTGGAATAGTCATCAACAATCACAAGTGCATACTGTTTCTTTGACATGGACATCACACTAACTGGACCAAACAAATCCATATGCAGTAGCTGAAGTTGTTCAGTTATTGAAGATGAGTCAGTGCCCTTGTAAGAAGCTTTCTTTGAATTTCCTTTCTGACAAGCCTCACACAGTCCTTCCTGTGTAAATTCCATCTGAGGCAAACCTCTAACCAATTCCCTCTTGACTAAAGAGTTCATGGTTTTGAAGTTAAGGTGAGACAACCTCTTGTGCCATAGCCAACTCTCATCTGATGAAGCTTTAGCATAAAAACAAGTAACTTCATCTTTGGATCCAGAGTACATATCAGCTATGAACAAATCACCTTTCCTTACTCCTTGAAGAGCAGGCTTTCCATTCTTCTTGTGAAGTATCTGACATCTATCCTTCTCAAAGGAAACAACATATCCTCTGTCACAGAAATGACTGATGCTGAGAAGATTGAACTTCAGACCTTCCACAATAGATACATCTTGAATGATAACATTTCCAAACTTCAAACAGCCATATCCTCTGGTAAAACCCTTACTGTTATCTCCAAAGGTAACTCCTGGGCCAGCTTTCTCAACCACATTTGATAGCAGGGCCCTATCTCCGATCATATGCCTTGAACAACCACTGTCCAGAACCCACACAACACGGTTTACTTTTTCTACACCCTGCAATATCAAATTGATTAGTCCTTCCTCGGAGCCCAAAATTGATTGGGTCCGACATACTTAAAGAACTGGTATTTTTCAGGCAAAACAACATTTTTAACTTTAACTACATAGACCTCTTTCACAAAAGAGCGTTTCCATTTATAGCCAGCCTTAACACATTTCTGAGTAGGCTTAGGGATAAATGGATCCACTCTAGTATTTGGAGGACTAGTAGTATTACATCTAACATGCTTCTTATTATTAACATGTTGACGTGGATCAGTCTTATTATCAGAAACATGCTTACTATTAAAATAAGCATGCATCACATTGAAAGCACAAGACATGCAATTAATCACACCACATGCTTTATGAGAAAGATTAATAGTAGGCATGTTGGTTCTACAGTTGTTTTGATCCACTTTATGAATGTCTGACTTAGTCTTCGTTGCAGGAACAACTTTGACTGGTTTGTCAGACTTACACTTTTTGGACTGAGCAAGTTCAAAAGCACGATCCTCCATACGTATCTCCTCTTCAATGATGATAGAGTATTCATTCAGAGGTCCTGCTTGGGACTCTCTAAAGAAAGGCTTATCAATACCCTTAAGCACATATGGTATATCCCTTTCTTCAGCACTGACTCTATTAGGGGTATTTATGCTTAATTCACCAATAGACTCATTATAGTCATACCCTATTCCTACAGTATGACCAATACTTTGTTTATTGATGATTTCTTTAGCAGTCTTACAAGAGTTATAGTAAGCATTAGCCTTGACTTTAAGTTCACTAATCTGACCCTTAAGAATGGTTTCCAGTTGAATATAACATTTAACCCTATTCTTAAGAAATGCTATTTTCATAGTTAGTTCATCCTGATTAACATGCACAAGTTTTAATTCTTTTATCTCCTTTTCAAGGGTTGTGTTCAAAAGAATTATTTTATCATTTTCTGTACGTGCACAAGAAACAGTAGTACTAAGATGATAGATCATTTCAGTATCAGTAAACTTTACCTCTGACATGTATGTTGATGAAGTGCTTGCCTCATTAGCCATTAAAGCAAGGTTTCCAATTTCACCTGCTTCTTCATCACTATCAGTATCATCCCAACTCTTTCCTTTAGCAACATATGATTTCCCAATCTTATTCTTCTTGCTAGAATCAAATGAGTTTCTTCTCACTTGCTTTGGCTTTTTACATTCAGTAGCAAAGTGACCCAACTCATTACAATTGTAGCACCTGATTGTGCTTCTTTCCACAGTTCCAGTTTTATAGCCACCCCTTGTGTTATTTGTAGATGAGGAACCACCTCTCTGAAACCTGGGCTTGAACTTAAGATTGGAATTTCTCCTGAATCTGAACTTACCAAATTTCCTGACTATCATGGCCAAATCACCATCCTCCAGCTGATCAAGTTCTTCCAAAGAGTAGAAGTCACCACCAGATTGATCAATGGATGTTAAACCAAATTCAGCATCAATAACATCCAAGATAGAACTGGAAGGTTGAGCAACCTTCACTTCCAGTTTCTGTGGGACTACTGTTGTCAATGCAGTAGAAGTACCAACTATCTTTCCAGTTCCATATAACTCATTCTGTTGAATCTGCTCCAGCTCATAGGTCTTCAGAACACCATACAATCTTTCCAGAGAAATCTCTCCAATATCTCTTGCCTCTCTGATTGCAGATATTTTGTGCTCCAAATGAATTGGAAGTGTCAGAAGGAACTTCTTGTTGATTTCCTTGATAGTATAGTGCTTCCCATTGAGGTTCAGATCATTGATTAATTTGTTGTATCTCTCAAAAACCTCAAAGATACCTTCACCAGGGTTTGATCTGAAATGCTCATATGAAGAGGTGAGAATTTCCAGCTTATTCTCTCTAACTTCCTCTGTCCCCTCATTGATTATCTCTATTGTGTCCCAAATGTGTTTGGCAGTAGCACAGTTTAGGACATGATTATGCATGATAGGATCAAGACAATCAACCAGCATCAACTGTAGACATGCATCAAGTGTAGAATCCTCTTTCTCATCAGGGGTGTAGTCCTTGGGATCCTTAGGGTACATCCTAGCAGCCCTAGTAACCACATCATTCTCTATCTGTTCTCCCTCAACAATCATAGGGATTTTGGGACCATTCTTCAGCACTCCTAGATATTTGACATTAGCAACTTGAAGAAACAGGAGAATTTTCTTCTTCCACATAGGATAATGCTCCTTGCTGAACATGGGGATTTTGACAGTACCAACTTTCTGAGTTGTAGACATTTTTGAGATTTTTGAAGAATTAAAAATTTTAGAGTTTAAGAAAATCTCAAAACAATTGGATCTTTGATTAGTGTATCAATCAAAAGGCTCTGATGCCAATTGTTAGGTCCTGATAAGTTTGTAGAAGGGGGTTGAATACAAACTATACCGTTTTATCCAATTTGTTCTTTATAGAATAAAACAATTTAAGAACAAATTATGGCGGAATTAAATGAAACATAATTCAAGTTAAATATAACTTATATTAAACTTGAAAGGTGTTACAAATGAGGTACTGATTACAAGATTGAATCTCAAACTACTTAAAACAAATCTAGAATAAATTCGACATGAATTTATCTATTTTTTTAATAAAAAGATATAACAATAATTGATAATTTGAGATACGTTCTAGGGATAAAAATCCGCTAGATAGTCAAAGCAGTACAAGTGAATGAATTCTATTGGTTTAGATTTAACAGAATAATTCTTGAATTAATTCACAGAAAAGAAATGTCCACGGCAGTTCTTGGCTTTTTCTTTATAGAAGATTTTGTTGATAGATATTATGATGAAGATGATCATGAACTTCTATCTTGATTAATTGTTTAAGTACTAATCCACTTGACAATAATTCTGCACGTTTCTTGCTTTTCATTCCACTAGGAATGACTATCAAAATAGTCTTGGAATGACTATCTTAAAAGCCTGGAATGACTATCAAAAGAACTGGAATGACTATGAGAAATTACCTGAATTAAATCAGAATTTCTAGAAATGTACTAGGATGACTATCGGGATGACTATCCCTTGATAGTCATTCCAGTACATTTTTAATATAAATAAACTTGGAATGACTATCGGGATGACTATCCTGGATAGTCATTCCAGTTCATTTTAATTAAGAAATTCTAAATTAATTCTAATTCTAATTTAAATTAATTCTGATAATTAATTTATTTCATAAATTAAATTCTGATGAATTTAATTTATTCAATAAATTAATTACTAATTTAAAAGAGAATATAAATTCTTATAAGATAGTAAAACCAGTCCTTGAACCACTTGAACTGCTGAAGAATATCCATTGTCTGAGGTTGTCATTTGATGCACTGTCTGGTTCATAAATGACTAACTTCAATGTCTGTTCTTCAACTTGACTTTAAGCTGTGGTCCATTGTCTGCTTTTGACTATTGTTCAACCTTTGTAACCTGTACATTTGTTGTCACAAATCTGAAACCTCTGTCACTTTAATAAATCCACTACTTTGAAGACTTCACTGAGGCTTCATCAAATAAATGAACTTCTTTCAATGTAATATTTCTTCAAGTCTGTAGGATGACTTTAATCTGTATTCTTCTGACATATATGATCTTCTGAGATTCCTGTGACTGTGACAATTGAATTATTACTTACTTATTACAAACTTGTTTAAGTTGAGTTGAATCCTCGATGTAAACAAATAGGCCTAAACATATGCCTTTCAATCTCCCCCTATTTGTTTGTTAGAGAATAACAAGCAAATATCTAGAGGATAACTCAACTAACTAAACAAGTAAAAATAAGACTTTAAAAGTTAAGTAAATAATAAGACAAAGTTCTGGATTTCATTAAACATTTTCCAGATTCAAACATTAATGATAACTAGCATAACAACCCGTGCGAGGCACGGGTTGGTTCTAGGATTGGTATAAGGCCATTGTGGTTTTGTTTCATTGGCCATTCCCACTTAGGGTTATCAGGATTGCAGTGTTTTAGGGGTGGATGTTGGTTGCTGGATGGATGTTAACCATGTGGGGGTGAAGGGTCGCGTGGTGGATGTTTTATTATTTAGATGTGCATGGCAATCCATGCATCCATTTCCAGATTGCGTAACTGCAAATTGGGAAGGTATGTTGAGAGATTGGATGGAGGTGAATGAAACATTGATGGTAGTGGATTTTGTAGAAGGTGAGAAGAGAGTGTAAGTTCGGATACAATAAGTTAATTTAAATTAAGGTTGTTGTGGGTTTTGACGAGTATGCAGGTAGAATGAGTAATATATTTAAATACATTTGAGGTGCTAGGTGTTTTTCTAATTTTGCAATGCTGCGCGGGAAAGTGTTGGGCGACCCCTTTCTATTTCAGTTAAAAATATTGCAGCTCGGGGTCGTGTGTAATGTGCTAGTTTGTCGTGGTATGTCATTAAGTGGAACGTGTGTGCGCGTGGGTGACAGACGATAGGAAAATATATTACCGAAGTGAATATAAGTATACCCGTAATAAAAATTTGTACATTAATGACAAAATGAATCAAAATATTGTAAGAGGATAATTGTCAACGACTGTTCTTTGATGAAACTTTTGTATATGTGTAAGCCGAATAGAATTAAAATAAATAATTTGTGTTTCGTTTTTTGTCTATGAAATGAAATTTCTTCCTTGTCATATTTTGAAAATGAAAATTGAATTTTTTTTAGAAAAGGTTTAGAATAAATATGTATACCTGGTTGATTTAGTTGGTACTGATATTGTAGGTAGTATTTCTGCATCATATACGGGCAATTTTTTCTGGAGATGAGATTAGTTGGCTGGAGTATACTCCGCTTAAATTTTCCGTTGGTCCAACTGGTATGAAGATTCCACTATTGATGGGGCTGAATAGGAGATTAAATAGTCACTGTGCACTCCTATTTTGTTTGTATCCCGCAAGTTGATGTAATTTTAAAGACCTTTTAGTGTAATGTGGTTTGGACAGCAATAGTTTGTAGTTTCGTTAGCGGTTTAAAAGAGTTTTACAAGCTTGGCAATAGAAGTGAATAAAAGATAGTACCAATCTGGCAACACACATATCGCGCCATCGAAGAAAGAATTTGGAATTCTCTGTTACTCCTGATAAGTCCTTTTGGAAGTACTAAATCTCTCCATTGAATGAAGTGTTGTTCGAATGCAATTGAAAACGTTGAGATGAGATAGTAGGTTGCAGCCAGTACCTCCTTGACGCCAATGTTATATTTGTTGTTTTGCCGTTCCTTTTTTAAGTTTGTTGTATCCGCCCAATTGTTTTCCTGCGGCTTCCTTTGTACCTGTATAAATTAGGCATATTTTTTATTGTTATTTTTTTGTATTGGATTTCGTAAACAATGGTTGGTGGTGTGTGCAGGTGTGCAAGAGTTAACGGGGCAGTAATAATCACCGTGTTTTCTTTTTTGTGTGAGCTTTGCTGATTGAATCATTGTTTTGATGACATATTTTCCATTATTTATTGCGTTAGGGCCCGGGTAATATTCCACTGCCACCGAACATTTTGTGCCTTTGATGTTATCCATTATCTTTTTAGGCAGGGTTCCCTTTTTCATCTGTGGGAGCTGTAATGTGTAAGGTAAGAAGCTTAGCATAGAGTTGTGAAGATGAAAAGTAGGGATATGTGTGCATGTTATGATAGTACCTGATCCTTTGTTGCGCAGACAAGCTGTAGTGGTGAGACTCCGATTAGTTGAGCTATTTCTCGTGGCTGGATAATGAATTCACCCGTGCATCCGGTTGCGTCAGCCATGAAAGTTTCCATTGGTCTGTGAAAGTGTAAAGTCATTTGTTAATTATCTAACTTGCTAGGGATGGTGATAATGCAGTTGTTTCTGTTGCGCAAAACAATTACCTTGTTATATAAGTGTTGAATTGTTTGCGGCATCTGTGACAGTAGTAATTATCGTTTTGCAACTCAACATCACGCGAGCAGCATGCGCATGAATCTATAGACCAGTCAGCTGTTGGGACTAACTTTACGATAGTTGTTTCAATCAGTGTGAAATTGCATGGATGGGAGGATTGCATAAAATTGCGTTAGTTTGTGATATTTAATAACTAATAAACTTTTTTGGGAGTAAAGAGGGTAGAAAGAGTAAGAACAGTTACCTTTGGTCGTAGTGTAATCTGGGCATTGCACATCTTATACATTGCCATGAGATTGTTAAATCGAGGTTGTGTATTTATGTTGTCACTTGTAGGTAGTGCGGGCCTTTGGCACATAACACCACCGTAGCATTCCTCCACCAGTTTGGGCAGATTTAGAATAGGTTTATAAACCGGATTATAGTGTATGTGTGTTGCAGGTGTGGAAGATAAGTGGGCAATTCCTGCATAATAGGCCGAATTTAAGTTTAGTGGTTGGTTAGTGGAATTATAAGTTTGAAAAAACCAAGCCTACCTCCTTTTTTTAATGCGTAACCCGACCAATATGAGGACAATATTCATTTTTCTGTGCAGATTGAAGTGTAACCCAAACAATGTTGCATGTCGGCCCCACAAGATCACTTGAACATGCAGACAACTGGAAGGGATCCGTAAAAGTGGATTAACGAAAGTAATGGAATTGGTGGAATTTTTTTTGAGAAAGGTTGTAGTGGAATAATGTATTTGCAATATTGTTTAAGGAGTAAAAATTTTAGATATACCTGTTGTCCATAATTGTGATATGCAGTTTATCAATGTCATTAGTGGTAGATTGTTTGTCATCAATGTTTAATAGCACCCCGCAGACATCTGCGAAAAGTTTGACGGAGAATTTGTCTTTAGGTACTATTAAGTAGATTTTATGGGTAAAACATAGTGACGCAAGTAGTTTTTGAGGATCTGCTCGAGGTGTGCGTCAGTGTAATGGAGAACATGAAGTTATATTTTATTACCAATTAAAATATCCACGCTCTTCGGATGCGCAATGATCGTTGCCAACATCTGTAGGTCGAATTTGAGGTTTGAAATATTATTTCCTTTGCAGCAGTTTTCAATTTTTGTTTCTCGGTTTAACAGCAGGACTCTATCTGATTGAACTGGCTTCCATTTCATGACAAAAGTTGCAAATGTGAAGTTGGTAATATAATAAAGGAGGTCCTCACATAATTTGGGCCAGATAGTATGCATTTGTTCCGGAGATGTGACTGCATGCACTTGGCCATCCTGTTTAGAGGTAAGTGCGAGGATAGTTGTAAATTATTGACAAAGTAATTAAGATTCCGTAGATGGTTATTTTGTGTGCAGAGATGATTGTTACCTCTTCGTCTAGTAGGATGAAATTAGCTACCATTTCAGTGGAATCGTAGGCGGATACACCTTTCCAAGCTCGGGTAACACGTACCACGATTGTTGCTTCGTTTATTCCCGGATGGAGCTGGGAAAACATCATTGTGGCTGGTGGAGAGTACCCTGGTTTCTTCAGATCCATGGTGGGTGTGTCACGAGAAGAAAAGGTGGCATACGTTTTTTTGAAAGGCCTTAGTTGTTTTTGGTCTTGTATTGTTCACAGTGGCACCTAAACGAACCGTTTAGTTATGCCGAATACGTTTCAGGGATAGGAACCATTTTCGTAACCGCCGTGTTAATTTGTCAATAAATTGAAAAATGAAATCATTAATTAATATTTTTATGGTTTTTGATTTCCTTTGTTTATTCAATTCTTAGGAGAATAGCATATTTGAAGTGTTTGTTGTAGGAATTCAAATCCATGTTCTTAAATGATGGTAAATGTAAACGAAAAAATAATGTAATTACCCAAAAAAATAATTAAGATGAACCGTAATTAGAAAAAATTAAAGTTCAAAATGGAAATATGAATATGAGAGCAAAATTAACAGAAAATTGTTCGTAACAATGTATTCATCTTATTTTAACGTGCATGGAAAACAAAAACAAAAGTAAGTAAATAATAATTTGAGTATGTTGTCATATATATCCATACTTGCACACAATTGATTGCAAAGAAATTATAAATTTTATTAAATGAATAAAAATCAATGAGGAGTAGGTAGAGGACTGAAAAGAAGATAAATAATATTTTTAAATAATAAAAACAATTCTGAATTCCATATTTTTTCTGAGGAAGGGAAGGTATTTTATTTGTTAGTCACTACAAGAAAACTGTTTAAAACCGACCACTTAAAACCGACCGAATAAAACCGGGGTGATTAAAACCGACCGTAGGTCTAGTTGGTCGGTTTTAACTGTGGATAAACCAAAAACGACATCGTTTCGGCTAACGTGGCACGCGATGGGGGAAAGGTAAAACCGACCATGCATCTAGCAGTCGGTTTCGATTGTAGCACACACAGAAACGACACCGTTTTTAGTGACGTGGCAGAGATAAAACCGACGACACGAGATCGGTCGGTTATATTGTTGACGTGGCAGGCACAAAACCGACCGATTCATTCGGTCAGTTTTAAGTGGGCGCCGAAACTGAATAAAAAATAATTTAAATTAAATTGTTTGTACCTGTTGAGGCTGAAACGGCACCAAAAAAAATGTGTTTGAAAATATATTTTTCACTATTGTAAATGCGGCAAAGTCAAAGGATCACAAGAAAGCGAGGTCGGATTGCAAACACTTTGATGTATTGCATCATTTGTGGATCAATGAAAATGGAAAAATGCCAAAAGCACCGTATTCCCTAAATAAAAAACAACTTAAACTTTTGTGCAATTGGATTTGCTCATTGAAACTTCCGGACGGTTATTCTTCCAATATATCTCGTTGTTGCAATGTTGATGAATGTAAATTTTTTGGATTCAAATCGCATGATTGTCATATCTTTCTTCAAAAATTGTTGCCTCTTGCAATTCGTGAACTTCTACCAACGCCTATTGTGGATGCCTTGACGGCAATTTCAAATTTTTTTCAAGATTTGTGCTCATCTGTTGTTACAAGAACCGATTTGGACATAATGGAAAAATCAGTTATTAGAGCTTTGTGCTTGTTGGAAACAATTTTTCCTCAAACTTGGTTTGATTCGATGGAACATTTGGTTGTACATTTAGCGGAAGAAATTAGACTAGCCGGACCTGCTTATTGGCATTGGATGTATCCAATTGAGCGTTTGTTGGGAAAATTAAAACAAAAAGTTGGTAATAAAGCAAGAGTTGAGGGTTCAATTGCCGAACGATATATGGAAGAGGAGGCTCTCAATTTTTGTTCTTTTTATTTTGCCTCCGACTCGGTTCATAATAAAGTACGTCGTAATGAAGTTTTGTTTGATGTAAAAAATTCTGATAAATTAGAAGTTTTTAGATATCCAATTCAATGTCCTGGAAAAGAAAGAGTGCGCTATATGGATGATGATGAACGACTATTAGCAGAAGAATATGTTCTTTTAAACTCACCTGAAGTTCAGCCTTACCTAAGGTACCTATATCTTATCCTAATTTAGTGTTATTGTCATATTTGAATTATTTTATGTTATTTCCATTATTTCTCCATTTCTATTATTTAGAAGGTACCAAAATCGTGTTATGAGACAACGTCCGGGGACAACTCCTCAAGATTTAGATCGTATTATCAAGACTCGGTTTAAAACTTGGTTTAAAAAAAAAGGTATTTGTTACATTTAGCAAACTTTGAATCTCAATTTTGACTTTATCATTACATGTTTTATTTTTAATTTTTTTATAACTAGGTTGAGAATGATGAGGTAGAGGGACCTCGTTTCAAAGACTTGCTTGAAGGACCGTCACTAAGAGTCATGACTTTTGAGACTTGTCAAGTTAATGGATATAAATTTTCAACGACATCCACATCCGGTTCCGGTGTTGTTGTTAAAGGCACTTCACACGAAAATAATCTTGATTATTATGGTCAACTACAAGAAATCGTGAGACTTATTTATGATGGATGCAATCATGTATATTTGTTCAAGTGTATATGGTTTGATAGTATCGGTGAGGGTGTGAGGAGGGATAAGAATCGAGTGGTGACGATTGATATAACTTCAAGATTGAGGTCTAATGAGATTTTTATTTTAGCTAGTCAAGCCTCTCAAATATATTACGCTCCTAGTGTATTGGATCCACGAAGCAAAATATATACGGTGGTCAAATCTAAAAGTCGTCCAATAGATGAAACTATCATTGTGCAAAACGATATTGAGGACGCTTTTCAAGAAGATAGATCTAATGCCGGAAGTTTTTCACTCTTTGTTGATTTCGCACAATATGGACAAATCCCATTCATTCGACATGAAAGTCAAGAAGAAGAAGCAGAAGAAGATGATGAAGATGATGAAGATGATGATGATGATGATGATGATGATGTAGGTGACAAAGAGGAGAGTGAAGAGGAGGAAGATAATGATGATGATGAAGACGATGACGGTTTTGATGAAATTGAATAATATTGTTCTTAATTTCACTTTGATAATGATGACTTTGTATTTGTAAGTGATGTAAATTAAAATTTATAATGATGATATAACTTTGATATTATATTTGTTGGTATTGGCCATATGGAGGTTGGTATTTTGATATAGGATCAATTGTTATTGGAATATGGAGTTTAAATATAGGATATTTTACGACAGAAATTACCAGAAAACCGACCGATACAATACAAAACCGACCATTTTTTACCATTTAAATACCAGCAAACCGACCGATTTCGTATAAAACCGACCGTCTCCTTACCATTTAAATACCAGAAAACCGACCGATTTCATATAAAACCGACCGTCTCCTTAAATCGGTGGTCGGTTATAATCGGTCGGTTATGCAGTTTTAAGGGTCGACTGGTCTAAAACCGACCGATTGTGCACTTTGACCATGGTCGGTTTTGCTTATCTCAGTCAATCTTTACAAATTTAATATATACATTTAATATTTATTTTTATTAAAAGAATATTTTTCAAATTACATTCATATTTCATTATTATAATTGTATTAGCAATTTCAAAATAATTTTTATGTAATTCTATTCTTCGATTTGTCATCCAACTTTATCTTTAATATATAAAATTAATATATTTAATTGTGTCTTGTATTGAAATTAAAATTTATTATATGATAAAATATCAACATAGTCAAACATTGTGGACAAAGTTTTATATTATATAATAAAATATAAAAATTTCATAAAAATAGTATTTTATTTAATATTACCTCTTTTGAAAGAACCATTTCACTACATAGGTATGCACTTTCACTGTGATGTTCCACTCGATTTACAAAACATCGAAAGTAAACTTTTTATTTAGAAGATCCAACCGTACGGATGTTAACATCATGACAAAATATATTTATGGACAAAAAATTAGCCTATTTCGACGATTACAAATGTGTTTTTTAATAAAAATATGGATATATCACATAAAATCGAGAACAAAAACAATTAAAATTTGAAATTACAAGATATACACGATCCAACCGTACGGATGGTAAAAACCAATAAAAAATTATATATGTACAAAAAATTAAGCTATTTAATTAATTAATAATGTTTTTTCATAAGGTTTTTTTAATAAGCAAAACTTATAACCGACCACTAGGTTTAACATAACCGACCATTAGGGTTTCTAGGGTTGACATAACTGACCGAAACGGACATAACCGACCGTTTTAATATTTTTAATTTTTTTTTTGGCGGAAAATTAAAATTTTCGCGAAAAATTAAAAAACCCGCCCTTTTTCAGAACGACGTCATTTTGCATACTGCACAAAAAACTACGCTAAAACCGACCACACCATCGGTCGGTTTTAATCTTGGGTATAAAAAAAAAGCAACTGCTCACATTCTATTCTTTCTATCACTTAACACAAAAATCTCTCTACTCTCTACTCTCTACTCTCTCAATTCCATGGCTCAAATACGTGTAAACTCAAGGCAAATGGCTTCATCTTCTCCGTTTCAACAATTTGATGTATGTTTCCCTAATTGTTTTATACATATATATGATTATATGTATGTATATATATAATATACATGGTTACATATATGTATACATGATTAAGTCAATATATACATGATTAATCGATTTTTCTCGGTTAATTTTGCTTCGACTTCTTTGATTTTCTCGATTTTTCCGTTTAATACATGGCTTTGTGCTTGTTTTTGGTAACCATAGTTCTGTGCTTTTTTGCATGCAAGTGTTCATCGGGTTTGTTAGATTTTGCTTATTGTATTTGTTTGTAGTTGCTCGATTCTTCATAAGATTTTGCTTGTATTTGCTCGATTGGGATTGGATTGACTTTTAGTTAATATATTTGGATTGTATTGTGCTTGGGTGTTGAATTGAATTATGATTTGTTGAGATATTAATTTTAATTTTGTGCAAAATTTTAATTTTATTTAATTGGGGAAAAACAAAAGATATAGAGATAGAGATGCAAAATTTTATTTTGTAATTTAATCATTTTCTTAAAATTTATATATTTTCAAAGATTATGTGATATATTACTTGTGATATTTTATATAGTTAACAAAGTTTTGTTATTTATATTGTAGGTGCTCATTGGTTGGTTAATCGGAATCGTTTTGCTTGGCATGGTGTTGTGTATGATGGCTAAAAATAACAAAGGAAAGGGTAAGGAAAATGAGAAGGATAAGGGTAAAGGAAAGAATGCGAGTAAGGGAAAAAGCAAGGTTGTTAAGGGCAAGGGCAAGGATACGGAGATGAGGCCAACAAGGAAGAACACTTTGGCTTTACGTGATGAGCCAACGGATTCGGATGGTGATGAGGAACACCCGGACCCCGCACTTGGGAACATGACAGCGGGAGAGGCACGAGTGTGGCGAGGAAGGAGACCGCGATCACATTCATGTGGAATTTATGGAGCTATAGAACCCGATAGACCTACACGTATCAATATCTCCGATGGACAGTAAGTCTAATTTTGTGTACTTCGTGTCTCTTTTTTAGTAGTGGAAAGATGATATATATATATATATATATATATGTCTTGTAGATAGTGTTCATTTGTGTTGTGTTGATAGTTTAATATGTTATTAAATGTAGTATTGAAGATGATACGGCTAAAAAGACTTTGCTTGGGATGGTTCGCGAGAAGTGGCCCATGGGTTATTATACGTTTAGTGACATCGATGCGGCTTTTCCAAAATGGTTAGAACAAAGGGTTGAGGAGTTTTTTGTAAGTAAAACCATGATTCTTTAGTTTATAATGTTTGTTTCTTGATTTGTTTGTTAACTTGATTTGATTATGAATTTGACCCTATCCCTTTTTTTATATTTTGTAGAAATTCTATAGGCATCAAAAGGGGAAAAGCCGTTTGCAATCAAGAAGGATGGTTGAAGATCACATTAAGAAAACAATAAAAAGAACAATGAATGAACTTAAGAAGAGAGTTGAGACAAAAGTAAAGGAAACCGGGGTGTCGAAGGAGTCCTTAAAGCCCGCTTATTGGTCCCTTTTGTTTTGGAAAGATCTTTTGAAATATTGGGAGACAAATGAAGGACACTTGCATAGGGCAATGGTTGGAGCCAACAACCGCCAACAAGTTGAGCGGTTGCATAGTGCCGGTGCTCGGTCATTCAACGCCGTGAAAGCGGTAATAATATTTAAATATGTACACATACAAACACACACAACGTTATTTCATTTTATATATACTAATGTAAGCTATTTTACATTTTGAAGGAAATGACAAAGAAAAGTCGTAAGCCTCCGACTAGACTTGAGGTTTGGGATAAATGTCATAAGAAAGTTGGCTCCGATCCGAACAATCCCGTGTATACTACTCCGGGAGCCATGCGCATTGCGGTATTATTCTATTTTTGTTTTTTTAGTGTTCAATTATAAGCATTTAAAAGTTTGATTGTTTTAATCAAACTTAAAAAATGTGTAGGAACGATATGCCTCTATTCTTGACCGTATGCTGGTGGAGGTGACTCAAACGGGTGAGAGAGATGAGCCATGGGATTGGTGGATGGAAGCAACGGGGGTGCCCGAAGGTGAAAAACCCAAAAAAAATTATGTTGTGGGATTCCCCAATGCTCGAGCTACCGATCTCATTCCCACCCTAGCTACACGCTATAGGGATTCCACCCGAGGCGAAGCCGGCTCATCCTCGTCCGCTCCGAGACAACGTGAAGTCATCCCCGACAATGTCTTTCTCTCGATCGTTAGAAATGTTCTTACGGAGATTCGTTCCAATCCTCAACAGTTTGCTCGTCAACTATCCGATGAAGAAATATCCACATTTGCACGCACTGCCCTCGAGGCCTCCGATCCATCTACCGAACCAAATAGAAGGCTGCAATGGAATAATCTCATTGGTGGTGAGATTGTACACATTGTCGGAACCTTAATTGAAGATCTTGTCAAAAAAACCGAAGCACAAGTTCAAGAGGTAATAGTTAATCCTCGTTTTTTAATTATATACATTGCACTTTATTTTTTACTTTTTAATTGTTTTATATGTGTGCATAGGAAAAGGATCGACTTGCGCAGGAAGAAAAAGATTATACCGATGTGGATGAGGTCTCGGACATTGAGGGTGACAACGGGAATGGCGACGGTGAAGGCAATGGCCAAGATGGGGGTGATTCCGACGACTCTCCTGTTTCTTTGTCGGAGTAGTTAATTATGTGGTTGTATGGTTTAGAAACTTTGAATCTGAACTTTAGTAATTGTAATGAACTATGTTTTGTTGGATGTTCGATAATATCAGACTTAACATTGTGTGGTTGATCCGTTTATATCGGACCCATATTTTGGTTTGTATGGTTGATCCGATTATGTCGGAGTTAACATTGGTATTTTATGATCCGTTTGTATTGGATCTAATTAAGTTGGTATTTTATGAATTATGTTTGTATTTATTTTATGATAATGAGTTTAGGAATGGATTGGTTTTTGGATTGGGATTGGTATTGATTGTTGTTGATATTGCCCATTGGAATGGTATATATGAAATGAATGGTACAGGGCATAAAACTACAGAACCTGCAATTTTTTTTTTAAAAATACCCAGAAAACCGACCGACAATACACATAACTGACCGTTTTTTACCATTCCAAAACACAGAAAACCGACCGGTGTACACCATAACCGACCGCATTCAAACTATATAACCGACCGTCTTCCTTAATGGTGGTCGGTTATACGACGGTCGGTTATGCAATTTTGAGCGACTACTGCCATAAAACCGACCGATATGCACACTTTGACTTCGGTCGGTTATGGTTAAAGTCAAAACAATTTTTTTTCGGACATAACCGACCGCCACCGGTCGGTTTTATTCTGCTGACATCATAGGACACGTATTGACACGTGTTATTCTTAGGACCCACTTTAAGGAATTTAAAACGGACATAACCGACCGACCCGTGGTCGGTTATATGTGTTAAACCTGACCAACTCTTAAAACCGACCAGTCTAAAACTGACCATCGATGACGGTCGGTTTTACACGTAAAACTGACCGATTTCGGATATAACCGACCCTTTTTGACGGTCGGTTATGCTCTGTTTTCTTGTAGTGAGTCGTGTTAATCAATGAAAATATTGGTCTGGAAAGCAAACACTAATAAACCTCAGTATCATCTAATCCAAATAAAAATAGAAACAAAACTAATGTAAAGTGTTCAGCAATAGGATTTGAATAATTTAAGGACATTTAATTATTTGATCAGAAAATATAAGCAAGTGTTAAAAAATTATAGCATAGCAGTACACTATACGTACATATTATATGAAAGCATAATTAGAAAGGAAAAAATTGGAGGTGAAGATTATGCAATAGTAAACTATGGTTGTAAATTAAATCATAGGCATACATGTAATATAAAATGTTATGTTATAACAATTTTTTTGGTTTTATGAATGTAGTATAAAAAACGTGGTGACCCATTAACGTAAATAATGCGTGACTCAAGTGGCATTCAAACGATAGGGGAAATATGTGAGAAAGGACAAGTAGAGTTGGTAACACGACATCATAGAAGAAACTTAAAAATGTTTTAGTGAAGATTCTTTTCTGTGGATTACCCCCGAGTACAATTGCTTAGGTGCAGTAGGGATCCTTTATCATTTTTTAGCGATGGAAAATACTAATATTGGTTGAAGAAAACATAGGTCTTACTTTCATAACCAAATGTTGGATCAATTTTTTTTCTTTTTTGCACTAAGGGTAAACTATCACACAAGTTTAGAACGTCCTAGGGGAGAAGTAGTCCCGTTGTCAAGTGTAGGAACGATAACAGAGGTTTATATTGTAAGGAAACAATATGCAAGAAATGAGGATTAACAACGGTCATTGCCATTTACATTCAGGTTTTGAAGAATTCGGTCTTGGCTTTGTTTGGTGGGCTAAGTACGGGCACCATTTATTGAGATATATGTTTCGCAGCTTGTGTGCTATTGTTATCGGAGGTGGGACAAACACTAAGGCAAGGATGCGTCTTGTTATTGCAATCCCCCACTGTTTAGTTACTTTTGACATTTGTGTTATAATGGTTGGTCATTAAGATGTGCAGGTTCAAACCCTTTTGTTTGAGGAAACATATAAGGCCATTCGAATTTAGTGCACAGTTGAAGATGCAGCAATGGAGGGTATCCATACAGTAGTAATATAAGGGTTTTCCTTTTAGGTTTGGAGGTAATGCACATTTCCTTAAAAATGACCAGGAAAGTATCTGTAAAAATTAAATTTTGTAGTTTAGTGCTAATTCATCTATGTAAGAAGAAAAATATGTCTAGAACAATTTTTTTTCGTCTTCAGATCAAACTTATTACTTTGTTGAAACATAAAAGTTGCAATATTTAAAGTGTTAAAAACGCCTCCTTAGTAAACAGAAATCCCTATGAGTATTGGGATCAGAAACACAAAAACGACTTAGTTATGAGGTTTTCTGCCTCAGCATATTGGGACCATTTATAAGACATATTAATACCTAACATATAGGTAGTGTAATTATTTGTGGTTGTGAAGTTGGTGTCGAGGGGCGGTCAGGCAAGTTTTGGTTTCTTGGTCGGAGCTCCAGGAAGGTTCTCCTTGCTGGATGTCGAAGCGGTTAGATGGCCTCCATCAGATTCAATAGTTGCGGTCTCTGACACCCTGGTGACGGTATACTCCTCACAGCCGTGTGTCATGTTGTATTGTGTCACCTTTAGCTGAAAGACGTATGACTTCCCGATGATGTTGTTGACTGTTGCAGGAACAGCAGTGAGTGGCGCATCCTGTCAATCCACGGGAATTTAATGTAGATGAGCTGCATAATACGTCATGTGCAGTCTATGAAGACGCCAACAATTTGTTCAGCCTCCTTGTTGAATAGTGTCAACGTTGTAGTTGCAGTGATATCCTCCACTAGGACCACCAACCTGAATCTGTAGGAATATGTGGGAAGCTTATGAGGGCATGTGCATTTTATATGTCATATGTGTCCTTCTGGCATTAGTTGTCTACACGGCCAACAAGATGGTAGGGTATGAGAAAAAAAATAAAACACATTTTGTTCTACTATGTAGTATACGGATACCAAGAGCGAAGTGAAACAACCAATGCAGACTTGATATTAATACACCGAATGAATACAATTCTAAAGATTTACAAGTTAGAATCATAGTGTGTACTTCTGTGGTAAAATTTTGTACTTGTTAAAAGGTTTACTTGTGATGTGAAACATACTTCCTCAGATTTGTCATTGTCTACTTAAAATGTAGTTATGATTCTGAAATAAATTTTTGAAACCAGATAAACATACTTCCGAGGAAAGTTTTTACAGAATACTTTTTAGGATATCAGGGAAAGCTCAACCATATTAGAATTAATTAAATCAGGCTTAACAAAGTTAAAATGGATTGCAACTAAAGTAGCAAATGTATGCTAGCTACCCCATTTATACTAAGGGCCTGTTTGGAATTGTGTGTTTGTTGGTTGTCAAGAACAAAATTATGTCAGAAGTGTTTTATTCCATAAAGCACATGAAGGTTTGGATAAATTAAAGTATATACTAACATGACTGTGATCTAATATTCATAATATGAACACAAGAAGCTAATGATACAATATTATATATCATAGGGTGTAGGTAAAATGCAAAATTAATAGTTAACCATTAGCACACATTGAGGATGTTAAAGATCATACCAAAGAGAGAAATTAGTATACTATATTGAAAATAGTTCCTTTCACATACAAATAAAATAATATTCATTTAAGCATCAAATTAGAACCGAAATTGAGGCAAAACATTGAAAATTTTAGGCTCAAATGGTTTACGTATACAGTACATGTACATAATCTACACACTTAAAATCTAGATATTATCCTTTAAAACTAATTTAATTTCAAGCGAGCTTCGATAGAACTAACCATTTTTCCGAGAGATAACCAAGGTTTATCAGATTTATAATATTCTTGGCACACCTCATGAGGCTAGTTGTTGGAGACAAACATTAAAATTTGTAGGTATATCCAGGGTTATTGGGTGCAAGAATTGGTACCTGGCCACCCTAGCTTTATATATTCAACAAACTAAGCTCTAACCTCTGTATGAGGTTATCTGCAACTTCTATGTTTGTTTGTCTATGTTAAAACAAATAGGATTTCTAATCGAAGCTTGTGATTTTGCTTTTTTGTAACTTTGACAACTTGAAATTATAAGTTATTACTATGCCATTATGTAGTTCATAAAGAAACCAGAATCAACAATCTTAAAATTAAAAGAATAAGAGTTTTATTGTTGTTCCAGTAAACACAAGTCTCAGACTCCTGAGAAAGTGAGAACCCACAATACAGATACAAGGACAATTACATTTATATATCTATTATAGGTTGCCATCAAGGTTATAATCACCGGCGTGTAGATTTTTTTGTTTTTGAAGTAATAGATAGTAGCAAACATATAGGCACACATAAAACTCTCCGTAAACATAAAATGAAATCTTAGAGATTTTCCATAATATAGGTAAATTAAACTGAACAGTTTTGTAAACAGTTGGGTATTAGAGGAATTGAACATAAGCTAATGGCATTACCTCTGTTCTGAATTTCCCGGATCCTCAGCACATCCCGTGCAATTGTATCTTCCATCCACATTTTTGATAGCTCTAGCACACTTTGAGCGGCAGTTGTAATACCTACCATTTCCATTCAGAATTTCGACAATCCTAGCGCGGCAGGTGAAACGGATAACCTGCAATTGGAATGGCAAACAATCATTTTTTATGTTCGAATACAATAAAATGAAAAGGTAATGTAAAAAAGTGTGTAATGAATTTAATGTATGGTGTTGTCCGATTACATCTGTCCCTGGAGGTATTTTGGCATCTAGGATAGAGTTGACAGGTAGCTCCAGAATGGTGCTTCCATCGGTTGTCACGAAATCCTCCTCCTTGGGAGCATGGGGTGCCTGTTCCGCGTCACTGGTGTTTGACCAAGCTTCCCTCAAAGCGTTGAGGGGGGAATAATCAATGTTGAAATAACACCTTGTGCCATCAGTACTTGAAAGTGACGTTGTGCCTGGACAGTCAAAGGTGTTGAAGTTTAGTTTCTGAAATTATAAAGGGGATGCCATATTGGTAATATTTGTTAAATGAGCATGGTACTAGAAATTTTTTTTGCCACTAGACCAGTTATGACTACAGAAATTGGACCAGGTTTTGTCTTCGATAACAGCTCCATGAATTGATCCGCCCTTTCTTCCCATAGAGTAACAACCATTCTATCATTCCTGCGAAAAGGTCAATGTTGTAAGGTTAGATACAAACGGAGGTCAAACACGGGGTGCTTCAGGGTGGGATTAAGCCTTATGTTTTCCTTGTACATATATCCCTCCCGTCCTAAATAAATATTTTTTTTTATTTTTTTACACGAATGTTTACGAGTACTAAGTACATACTTATATTTGATAGAATTTTTTTTTATGTTAAATAAAAATTAGGAATTCAAATCCTTATTTGGTAAAAAAAACTAATATTTAGCCTAGCTGTTGTTAAGGATGTTGAGGTTTTTTTTAAAACCAAGTTAATCCAAAAAATTTTATTGCAGCTCTACTAAAGATCCCGGGTCATCTCAGAACACACCTTCCTATATTATATAAGTGCCGCGTTATTTATATCATGTATATATGGCACATGTTATTTATATTTTATTTAGACCATAGGCAAGCATAATATCTTGTAAATGATTAGTGATGAGTAGTACGAAGTAATGTCAGGTAACATCCTATAAGTTCTACGCAGATAGTTTCGTGGGGTTTTTTTTACTGATATGATAATTTTTGTGAATTTGAAGAGTTGTTGGGTACATGGCTTGGGAGATTACTAACCTCGTATCTTTCAGAACAATGTCTCTCTTTCCAGCACCATTTTGCTCTTGTTTCTCGCCGACCATAGCTGCTGACTCTGCCGACCACATCTGTTATG
Organism: Heracleum sosnowskyi; assembly: GCA_030848705.1. Taxonomy (NCBI): domain Eukaryota; kingdom Viridiplantae; phylum Streptophyta; class Magnoliopsida; order Apiales; family Apiaceae; genus Heracleum; species Heracleum sosnowskyi. The sequence goes on from CM061238.1 coordinate 81,272,873, forward strand.
AATTAAAGTTTAGCTTTGGGAAAACAAGCCGAAATTATTTATTAGAAGAATTCAGTCTACTCAAATTTTACCTATTAACAACTCAAGATTTCCAACCAAATGGCTGACAGCATCAAAGTGTTTTAGCTCAAACCTGTAGCGTGGAATGGTTTCGTTGTCTGCCTGTTTCTCGATCTTTGTCTTGTAATAAAAGTTGATTGCATGAGCATTATTAGCAGTTTTGTATTGTGTGGGGCCAGGGACAACCTTAAAGTTTGTTATACTGTAGACCTCATTCTCCTTCAGCCGTGGGAGGATCATAGCCTTTTGGTTGTTGCGCACCAGTGCAAGTATGTGATCATTCTGGTTAAATTTGTGAGAGTTGTAAACGTTTTAGCTATCATCTGAAGGAGATTTAGTTGTGGAAAGATGTTTAAAAATTGCTCATAAGTCACTGGATATTTGCAACACTTACCTTCTCATCAAGCAGGATGATATTTGTGTGAATTGGTGCCCCACTCCTTTTGTTGATGGCTTCCCAAATTCGTGTGACCCTGACCAGTATGGTGTCATGATCCGATTGAGCTGGCAGTGAAGCGAGCATGGTATTTGTGGGTTTCATTGTGAAGGACTATTGGTGGGAGATGTAGTGTGGTATTTTTTTTGGAATTAGGTTGTTTATATAATGTGGGTTTAACGTCCCTTCGTGTGCAGAATTGGAAGGGTCTTTCGATTATTAAGGATTGTTCATGCTACTACAGTGCGTAATTGTGCAATATCTTAACTGACCACAATGACTGTTGATTTACACTTCGAAATACTCGCACTTGTTGAGAATTTTTTATTTACAATTTTTTTTATTATTAATAAATTTAAACATAATTTTGGGGATGATCATTACTTAGTATTCATGTAGATATGGTTCTTACAAATACACAGATTGTTCATTTTTTTAGGTGGTCGTCATTTTTTTTGGTTAAATTTAATAAATTTGATTGGGTCCCTCAGTTGACAAAGATGGGGTCATGGTTAAGGGTCTGTATCCATGTCCAGTTTTAATTATTACGATTTTTCGGAAGAGGTATTATATGATGAGGCTTGGATGTATTGCATTATTTTTTGTAGAGACACCCAGCCCAGTTAATGGTTTGGGGTGGGTTGGAGTTGTATTAGGCCAGTTTAATGTGGGCCCTGGTTGGATAATCGTTTGCGGTGCATGTACCCCAATCGTTAGCTGCGTAAAGAAACGGTTGTTTTTCACTTCAAGAGACTGATAGGTGAAGGGTTGGAAGCAAAACGGTTTCTGCAGTATGGACATTTACCGAATCCCGGGTGGCCAGTTTATATAAATGAAAGAGGGTTGCCTCTGTGCAAATCATGTACTTACCACTTGTCTGAGGGTCTTTTCAGTTTATACAATATGGCACACACTTTATCCAAACTTGGGGGTTTGAAAAACAATGTTGAGTGTCTCCCCATTGATATGATTATCACTATCATGCAATTGTTGTTGGGCAGCGGATTTGAGGGTTTTTTTAATTTCTTCATTGCTTGGGCACGTTCCCAGAGGCCATGCGCTATAGGGTCCTTGATTGCGGAGTTTCCTGTTTGCACTCTGTACAAGTTTGGAGCTGTGGGCAGTGTTACGGACAAGTTGTGTTTTGCGCGATTCTTTCGCATTACTGAGAGGCTGGGCAATGCGGACGCCATTTTGTATGCACGGTGCAAGGCCATACTCAGGGGCGAAGGAAGTGCGGAGGTGCATTTTACAGTGTTGAATGGGTTGGCTAATGAAGGTCATTTCTTGTCAATGATTGGTAATATCAGTCTCCATAATCGCTATTACCCTAATGCTTATGGTGAGATTTTGAGGGGCTTATCAACTGTGTTTAACCATCCCTATTACAACAATTTCATTGTTCCTACCCTCACTGATCTTCGAAGCCTGAAGACTGCTATCTCCGCTATCGAAATCGGCCATGAAGCTGAAAGTGTAAGTGGATGTCCCATCCACTTGATTGGTTTGGAGTCCGGTGTGAATGCTGGTCATGGCATAAGGTGGGGGTGTTTAATGTGCAGCATTTCTCCTATTGTTAACGCACTCCGCATGAGCTGAGGGAGGATGGTTTTTATATGAGGCTACTATTTATATTATGAAATAAAAAACATAAATGTGTATCCGTGTCGGTAAATCGACAGCTTCAGTTTACCCATGAGTTATGCTGTTGTGGCATACACTTATGTTTAGGGTATGGTTTATGCATAAGTACGTGTTTGAGTAATTACGTAATGTGTTTGAGTAATTAGGCGATTCGACACAACCCTTGGCTGTTGCAATTATATTTTAATGTATTCAAATATGGCATCAACACGAGTTGAAATCTGGAATGACCGTAAATATGGGTTATGCAATTGAAGGAATAGGCATTAAGCGACCAGTGCTAATAAATCATAAAAATCCAATACACAAAAGTTGATGTCAGTACTGAGGTCCATTTGTATAATACAACGCGTGCTAAAATCACTGTTTCATTGATATTTTAAGAAAATTAATAGTGCAGTTAAATAACGGATTGCTTGATATTGTAAGTAAAATAATTTTGTGGTTATAACTGGTTAAAATTCCTACATTAAGTGTTGTAGATTACGTCCTCAAAACTTAATGCACAGGATGACCGAAATTATCAAAACAAACTCATGACAACCAATATATATATTCCACTTTCATAGCTAACATGGAAGCACTATAGCAGTTTGGTTATTTATTTGATTGTTTTGGAATAAGAAATGATAAATGTAAGTAATTAGTTCATCGACCATATTCAAATTCGGATGTAAGCTGCTGTGTCAGATTTTGCGTTAAGGAGAGGAAATGGTAGGTCCTGCGGGGGATAAGGGTCAAATTGTGTTAATGGTACCTGCTTGCGAACGAAATGCAACAGATTAACCACCCCAGGGTCCCGTTTGGGACAGGAGAAGTAGATGTTGGTAACTAAATGTTTCTGAAGTTTCACCGTAGCATGAGACATGTTCCCATATTCTCCATGTTTGTAATATGTTGTGGGTAAGGAGTGACATCGCCTAGCACAGATTAGGCATTAGATTGTGAGAATTTCTGAATGTTTATCAGTGCGGTAACTATACGAAATAAAAAGTGTTGAACTGGTATATATAATACAGGTCCAAGTGTGAAGTTGTGACTACTAAATGATTCAAGTCGAGAGAAATTAGGAGGTACAGTACACGGTCATTAGAGGAGGCATGCATTGTTTGCTGCAAATTTTTAAGGATACTGTACTCATAAATAGACAGTAGCCAGTAAGCACTAAGTAGGTCAGAGTTCACAACTTACAACCAATTACAAATTGAAAAGAGGGAAGTATGTATTGCGACAAGTGTGAATGAAAGGGCATATAGACTGCCTTTTCACACACTTTTAAACCTCACCCTACAAAATATTTTGAAACACCTCACGGTATACAATGTTCCTAGTATAACCGTTTGTCCTAACGTCTTCCCCGCCCGTAACAATTTTTAATCCATTAGGAGAGGTAACTCTTGAAACCGCTACATACATTTGACCATGTCCAAATACAGGGTTAGGGAGGTACAACCCAACATTTTTAACCGTTTGGCCCTGGCTTTTATTCACAGTCATTGCATAACAGACGGAAATTGGGAATTGTTTTCTTTTCAGAACAAATGGGAGAGTGTTATCAGCTGGACACATAGTTATCCTTGGGATGTACGTTGTTTCGCCAATCTTGTTACTCGTTATAATCAACGCTTCAATGAGGAACGGGTAACATCTGGTGATTATAAGTCGAGTGCCATTGCATAGACCTCTTTTGGCATTTAAGTTTCGAAGAAGCATAATTGGTGCTCCAACCTTAACTCGTATCTCATGGTTTGGCATACCACTGGATTTGATGGAGTTGAGATACTCTGGCGGGTATAAGATTTCGTCGGCTTCAGAATTGGAGGATCCCTTACAGATAGAGTCACAACTCTTATAAATTTTGAACTCTCCTGGCAGGCGATCTAAAACGGTGACATTAACGCTATCCACATGTTCATTCAACGGCGTTAATATTGCTCTATTGCGGAGGTATTCAACGTCTTCATGCTTCTGATGGAGGTCGTCGTAGATCTCGTGCACTATTGCCTCGATGGGATCCTCGGAATATTGAACCTGCACCTGAAAAAATAGCTGGCAGAATGTTAACGCAGGCACAATTTTACAGCATATCAGGTGCCCTCTCTGGTAAATTGTGAAATATTTTATTTTGAAAGCTAACAACAATCATTATTATTGCGGGTTTCTGAGTAGCAGCTGGTTACTTTAGAAAACTGCTTGCTGATATAAACCCCCGGAATATCCCTTTTTCTAAATTTTCTGTTAGCATGAGTAGTTTAATAATTGTTTTATGCGTAAATTCATGTGTTAAAACACAATTACATAAAACCTCAGTTTTAAATTTTGAATATGGCGGGATCCATGTGCATTTCTTCCAAAGTCATCGTCAAGAACATACCTCATCGGGTAATGCTATCCACGACGGTTCTGTGTCATCACCAATGGCAATTGCCGGTTGCAGGCCATCCCCCAAAGCAAGTACCCAGTCTTTGAAAGGGATTTTCTGCCCATGGATAGTAATTGGGGGGACGTTGCTTTCAATCCGCATGTTCTCACGCAGGTTGAATACCTTACAACACTCCCACAACCTCGATTTGTTAATGCTAGCTGCAACCACTTCTTCCCTTCCCTTTTTGGGAAGCACCAGTAGTATTTGTCGGAAATCTCCACCCAAGACCATGGTGAGGCCACCAAAAGGCAAGTCTGTCATTCTGTGGCCTAATTTTGAGCGTATATCCCTGAAAGTGCGATCAACAGCTTCAAATACAAAGCGATGAGTCATTGGAGCCTCGTCCCATATGACCAAATTTGTGTTACATATGAGTTCAGCCAGGTAAGTATTTTGTTTAATTTCACAACAACTAAATTCATCTGCATGAATTGGGATTTTAAAGCGGGAATGAGCTGTTCGGCCCCCCTCAATCAGAAGTGAGGCTATACCCGAAGATGCCACAGCCAACACTATCTGCCCGTCCCCCCAAAGCTTTGATATAATAGTAGACCAGAGGAAGGTTTTTCCAGTGCCACCAGGCCCATTAACAAAGTAAAATCCACCTTTGCCGCTAACAACAAATTCCACAATTTCATTGTACATGATACGCTGCATTTCATTTAGGAGGTGAATAGCCTTATGCGCCTTTAAACGAAGATGTTCGAGATCATACATCATCTCTTCCAAGAGCAAATCATTTTTAAATTTAGAAGAAGACACCGTATTCAACTCCGGTAAACCTGGATAATCAGACAATTTTTTCCCAAACGGTTTCAATAGTTCACTAATGGCTTCTAGGGCAAGCGCTTGCTTTTCATCATCATTAATTCTCAGATCTTTGAAACCTGTTAGTTTGCGGCGCTTGTATTGAATGTCATCTGCCAGTTTTTTCCAACGCTTCTCCCAAAGATCGAGCGGGTTGCTAACTTCGCAGAAGACCAATAATGTGACAAATAAATCACGTAGTTGTGAGGCAGTTGTGCATACAGAGGCATCTTCTAGAGCAATATGCCATTCCTTATCACATTCGAGGAGGCCTCTATAGAAACAAGCCTCCTTGTAGGTAGAGTGAACAACGCCATCGACAGTTCTGATGTCCTCAAAACTTTGGGCCCCTGTAACAATGTTCAGTAACAAGCGCATGTAGAATCTCTCCCCAGAGGCCGGGTGTGCATAGACCAGGCGACCAACAACATCAACATTTTGTTTCCGACGTAACCAACGCTTAGCAGATCCATCCCACCAAAATTTTGTTGGGAAGTTGATGAAAGTTAGGTCTCGGCCGTCTGGATCATTTTTATTGGCCAGAAGCCACTGAATAAACATGGTGCCATTAGGATCAGTCCTACGAACTACCTCTGGCAAAGTTTCATTGTCTCGAAATCTGACTTCCTGCTCATTTTCGAGGTGGAAGTACAATCGTTGCACGAAGGGCTCCCTATGATGTATGGGAAATTCAAATAGACGCCAACACGACTCAGCCGCCGACACATATCGGCAGGAGAGATAGTTGTTGACCTCATTTATAGAAGAATTACCTGTCTTACCGGCGGCATGGATTGGGGTGGTGTTGTTTTGACTGGCCTTCTCCAACCTTACTGTCGCGGTATCCGGGCCCTTGCCGATATATTTGAAGAGGTACTTGATTGAGAGGGATCGATTACACCATTCAACGTTAATGTGGCCTTGATATCGCACCAGAAGGCCACGATGATAAGGTACTACATGCCTATATGTTGAAAGAACAACAAAAACATAAGGCTATTTGTGGCACATAATTATGCATAGGGAAAAAATTAATCCTTATATTACACAGGTCGGCATGCACGAACCCGTGAGTAAGAAAAACAAGTTTTTTAAAAAACTTTTCTGATTTAGCGTGACCGAGATCTATGTAAAATATTGGGTGTGTAACAGTGCATTATGACGAGCGAAAACTCATGGAGGTGTGTAAAAATAAGGTTGTTACCTGTTATCAAAGTGTATGCCATTGCACTCCACAGTTGTCTTTGCATTCCTCCTCCTATACAAGGCGTAGCCGTCCTCATCGACTACAGTTGCATCGCTGAAATGCTTAGGGAAGTGCTTGGTGCACTGTCCGTTTGACATGCAAGGGCATTTGGGATTTGCTGCACCACACGGGTCGTGCATCATGAATTGTGACACAGCTTTATAACCCACTGGGTCTGTTTCCTTATCTGGGATTTCAGCACTTATAACATTGTCGATGTCCTCCGTAGTAAGGAGTTTGTCAGCTGCTGCCAACCATAGGACGATATGAGCAAGAGGTAGCCCACGTTTCTGGAATTCAACAGTGTATACCACTACAAAAATATCATATAAAAACACAAAATTAGTATTAACAAACCAGGAAAGACACTGACTATTAATGCAACCTGAATGCAATTTTAATATGGTGTGAATTTGTTTTTTATTCATTGTTGATCTTAATGAGGCACCAACTGGTACAATTTACAACGGTAAATTAGAAAAGAGGGTTCAGGTTATTCACCAGGGTGTCAACCTGACTCTCATTTGTCGAGAAGTACATTTAATTTAGGAGGGGGGATGATGCGGGGTGTTTCAGGTATAAGGAATGATAAATGAATATAGCAAGCAGTCTCTTCTAGGGTTGTGATAGGGAGAAAACGGAGCGAAAGCCCTAGGCTGTGTGGCACGCTAAACACTATGCCCGTAAAATTTAAGGCATCAAATATTAAAACCTCTGGGATGTGGCCACCCAAAAGTGGGATCTCAGACAAAAGATGAATTTCAAATTTGACTAAATGGTCGCTGCACACTTCATTTCAGTGAAATGAGGTGCATAGATTTCAGCATATAGCCCTGAGTGTAAGTGTTCCGTGTAAAGTAAGTTGAAGGTTCCTGCAAATGTTTGATCAGGACACTAATACTGCCAAAACACAGATTGTTCCACCAGTGGATAAATTGAATGGAACGCTGCGTATCTAAATAAGTGTTAGTATCCGTGCAGGTTTTATAATTGGATCGATTTAAACGTGACAATGATACAAATGCAGTAAACAGTAAATATACACAAATCATGCATAGACAATTGAACAGTACACGTTTGGAAAAATCTTCCCACCAAAAGAAAGGTTCCGTGTAGAATGAGAGTATTTCTGCCATTCCGGGAGACGTGTATATTTTATTTTAAGCTAAGTTAACAAATTATCAAGACACAGTGGTTAACCAACAATTTAGTAATAGAGTTATAGCTCATATTACACCTTTCACCAATTTATGTGATTTGTCGTTTGTACAACAAGATTATGGGGCAGTCACCCTACGCATTTCTGGTTCTAAGGTTCTAACCGCACCAAAAAATTTCAGGGAATTAGTTATTTTTTCCAAACCCTAAATACGCAACGTAATGCAACTTCAAATGGGGGCACCTATTATCAGTTTTAGGTGAAGGAAATGAAGGATTGAGAGCAACTTTGAAAAGAAACCTACAAAAGTAGGGGGATGGAAAATAATGACGAACCTGCTAGGACACGCCCAAGGACATTTTTTTTGGTGAGGTCGTTAACCATGGAATCAAGCTTCATCTTAAACACTCGTGCCACAAGATCAGGACGAACTGAGGCATCACGGGAGCCCGAAGAACGCACAGACTCCTGGATTTCATCCCATTTTGGGTTACATGTAAAGGTGATGAATAAGTCTGGATGACCATATTCTTTGCATACGGCCAAAGAATCCTGAAAGTTTTGCTACATGTACCGATATCCACCCGTAAAACTCGATGGTAATATCACGCGTTTACCAACATCGGTTGCTTCCACATCACCACGCCTAACGCTGTCAACAATGTTGTTGTAAAGATCTGATCTTATAACGGATTGATTCTTTTCCACCCATAACAACCTACTCCGCTCCACAGAGCACCAGGCATCAACAATGTATTGCAGGAAAAGCCGCCCCCCGAGGATTAAAGTATGTCCCTCACCAACCCGGTAATGTGCACGGAACGCATAGTACTCCCTCATGCTTACTGTGTTACCCTTTTCACCTCCCGAATCATCTCTATTGCGATGCTTAATTTTGGTCCTATACCCATCCTCGCCAAAAGGGAATAAGAGAGGGTATTGCAGTGACATGTAAGAAGGATGCAAGTCACTGATATGTTGCAGGCCCCTTTGCTTATGCTCGGCAACCACGTCTCGATAATTTACAAAGTTGTTATCCACCACAAGGGCCGCAAACTCATAATCATTGACTGTGGGGAGGTTCTCAATACGACCATCAGTTGTCCGCCTTTCCAGCAACCTGAGACATACTGGTTCAGGCTCGACATTTGTGAAACGGTCTCGCATTTGTTTAAACATCCCCACCAAAACATTATCACGGTCCAGCATCTCTTGCAACACTGACACAATGGCAGGATCCACGTCTCCCGTCTTTCCTGAGAAATTTAATCTGTGGGCTACAGCATCTTGACCGTCATACATGTACAATTGCGCAAATTTAGGCGTTAGCCAGTCTGGTGGAACCAAAGAACCGAGGCTATGATATGTGCGACCATTAACACGGAAAACATATGGGCCTCTCCCATTATTCACAGAGTTGTCAACATTGCCTCCAAATGAGCAGAATGCAAACATGTTATTGTAAACACGACTCCTAGCAAAGAAAGCTAAGGAGCCGAGCGCAGTAAAAGTGATAAGGTCGCCCAGCTCAGGAGGGGGTTCACGCAGCAGGGGTAACTGGACTTTACCCTTGCCACAACATATAGTGTAGCCCTTTGGGCCTGCACCAACATGTCTCCCAGTGAATTCGGCAGACCAGACCTGCGCTGTGCAGAACCCACAAGTTTGGTCCTGTTTCCCAAGACTGAGAACCACATTGCTTTCCACTGCACAGGAAAACCGATTGTGAGGCTAACACTCAAAGTGTCTCCTGGAAAGGAGTTTGAATTTGAGGAGGTGTAGGGATTATAACACTATGGCCGTTAAATTGAAGCCACCAAATATCAATCCTACCTGACCCTACTGCCACGAAAGACTCTTTTATTAATCATTATCATGCTACCTAAAATTGCAAAAATAATCATTTTAATTTTACCGGACTAAGCGGGGAAGGGCTTACTGAATTCCTTCTTTTTTCCATCTATTGAACGTCGCATTCGCTGGGATTCTGCAAGCAAGTGAAAGGGGAAGGTCAAAATGGAACCTAGAAAAGGGATTTAACTTTCATGGCAAAAAATATTTACATGAATATACCTCCACGACATTCGGATTCCTTTGCAGGCGGGGACTGTAGGTTGTTTGCAATTGCAGCACCATGTGCCGCACCTCCACTTTCACGAGCATGGGCAACGACTTCAGCTGAATCAGTCCAAAAAGCAGGCAAAGTAAGGCACAAACTCGAAGCAGAGACAGAAATCGCATTTTTTCAAACCAGAATCCATGCCATGCAATTTAATTTATAATGCAGGTTACTCCTCCGTTTATTGGGCATTAAATTTCATTTCTACACCCATGTGCCCAACAACCAATAAAAGTTTGAAACAACAAACAAACATGTAATTTAGGCAATCACGGAGGTACAATGCAATTTTCAAAATTTTAGCAATATAAAAAAACATAAATTATCGATTTCTACCTCCACGCAAGGAGATATGGGGTGCACAGTTAGCACTTGGAACACTTGAATAACTGTCCTGCCGTGGGACAGAATAACTCGCCAGTGGAGAGGTAATACAATTAACTATAAGAGTTCTAATGAGGTCACATTGTTAGATGTATCTTTGGTTCAAGCTACTTTCGATACATATCTGGTGTACCTGTTTCAATACAACTTTTCACAACTTCTACAGATACTCTCTCATGATCATTCCTCCCAAAGCAAAATGGCACGGTAAACGAATTATTTTTTCCAATTTTATATTTTAGAGGTTAAAACTGTCATATGCCACAATTAAAGAGTAAGTGGACGACACTTCTACTAAATCGCGGAGTATAAAGATTTGTACAATGTCCACCATCTACCTGATCAAAGATGTAAGGGTGCAACCTATACTGGGTCAGTCCCGAACTTACCTTGGGTAGGGATCCCAACGTAGGGCGATACTGCCAATGATTGCTGATCCGGATTTGATTTGTTCACGGACCCCCTAGGCCTCCCCCTCTCCCTTGAAGGACCCTCCCCTGGTTGGGCATGAAGAATACATTTCTGTGTTATTGCCATTCATACAGAATACAGAACAAAAAGAAGAAAGCTTAACAATAGGTACATATTTGGGGTTAATTATGAACAACACAACAATAGGCACATATTTGGGGTTAATCATGAACAACACAACACAAGATGCGCGAGGCTGACACTTTTTGCACAGTCAAAAACATTAAAAAGGTCGACAAAAACTACGATAGTTGCAGGCAACTATGAGGAAGCTTTATGTTCTGTTCTTCTGGATATCATTACTCCGAACATAGATGCATCTTTATAACCTGACCCCTGAATCAAACAACCTATGAAAAACCTACACGCCATAATACATTTTAAGACCGAGCTTAGCAAAATTATAAATATAAGTACACGATAGATCGTGGGGAGGTGACTTACCTTTAGGGCGCTGGGCATTTACCCTCTGTCTTGACAACCTCCGCCGGTCCAAAACTTCCGCAGTAACAACAACTGGAGGGCGCCCACGCTTCGGTGCAGGCCCCTGACCATCAACACCTATTATCCACAGAATCAAATGGCAAGAACATACTGATATGTATTCTTATAACCTGACCTATTACCGACACACCCCACCAATAGGCCCAACCCCCGGCGTGGTGGTGGATATTAATATAATGGCTACAAAAGGAGTAAGCAAAACTCTAACAAGATTGGAAATTGAATTTTGCACGAGATTGTCGCTATACAATAACCATACACATTCTTATAAGAACGGTCCTTATTCATTTTTTTGAAGTTTCAATTGTTCTCTTAAAGAAAAAATAACCTAATCAGCCTCAGAATGAATTAATCAATATTTGGTTGACTCCTTGTGGATGCAATTACCCACTTAGTCGAATCGCAATTGCCGATTCTGAAAGTATCGTCCAAGCCACCCCTTACAAAATCATGAGATTCCTCTACAATTTAAGTATACATGTTTTGGTGTTAGGGACATGTTTCTGTGGGGAGATCTCAGCTGGAATGGCCTATCAAACTCTTCTAGCAGGGGGTTTGGGGACTCCAACAATGGGGGAAAACATCCGGCTATGACATTATACGACAAAATCTCACCTTCAAGGGCCTGGGCCCTTATCCTCTGTCTTGACAACCTACGTCGCTCCAAAACTTCCTCGGTCACAACAATAGGAGGGCGCCCGCGCCTCCGTGCAGGTCCCTGCACAGCAACACCTGCCATCGACAGAAACAAAGTGCAATAACATAACAACCTTTGCTCCAAAAATATTAACCAAAACATAACAACCTCTGTGTTAGGAACATAGCAAAATATTAACCAAAAATTACGACATACATTTGCGCCAAGATTAATCTTTCTATAACAACCTTACAACCCCAAAGGTTGGGCCTACTTTGCAAAAAATGGAAAATGGACGGAACGCAGTACCAAAATCATGATGCCAAGACCCAAAAATACACATGCATGAACAAACAGTTCAAATCATGATGTCAGGACTCAAAGACTCAAAAACACAGAGGCATGAATTTTATAACAACCTTACAACCCCAAAGGTTGGGCCTACTTTTCAAAAAATGGGAAATGGACGGAACGCAGTACTAAAATCATGATGCCAAGACCCAAAAACACACAGGAATGAACAAACAGTTCAAATAATGATGTCAGTACTCAAAAACAGAGAGCCATGAACAAACAACCCGAAGGTTTCCTCAAAATACATACCCTTGCTCTCAATTAGCACCCACAAATTAAAGCATCCCGCAAATTTCGAGATCCTCGAGAGCCTCAATGAAGACACACCCAACACAAGTGATTCTGTAACGAAGAAATTACCTGAAACACGCGTAGAAGGGGGGCGGCCGGCCATTCACATAGCACCGGGTAAACTCAGGCAGGAGCCCAACCTCAAATTCCCATAGAACGCCGACGGATCAAAAAACCTAGACCCCTCCAAAGCCCGACAAAAACAAACACAGGACCACCGTAGCGCAAAATAGCCTCGAACGCCTGCGCAACAAATTAGACTTAGGAAGGGGTAAGCTCAGGCAGGAGCCCAACCTCAAATTCACATAGCACGCCGATGGATCGACAAACCTAGACCCCTCGAAAGCCCGACAAAAACAAACACAGGACCACCGCAACGCAAAATAGCCTCGAACGCCTGCACAACAAATTAGACTTAGGAAGGGGCAAATCTGTCGATGTGAGGTTGTCTGAGGTTGTCTGCAATTTACAGTTTTTTTTATCTATGTTGAAACAAATAGGAATTTCAATCCAACCTTGTTATTCTTTTTCCTTATAACCTGAAATTAAATTTTGCTTGAGAACAGTTAATTAAGAAATACTCGTCAATTATTTTGTCCAACAACAGGTGTGCCTTATTAATTGGTTAATTATATAAAATCCATCTGAGCAACTACAACTACAAGCAGACTCATTTTACTATAGAACGCACCACCTCTTCTACAAGAATAAGCCAAAACTGGTGTTGCTCCACAATAATTTCTGGTAAAGAAAGCAAATGGAAGGCCTGGTTTGAAGAAATAAACTGGTTTCATGGATATATTTATGGGTATTAAATCTTATACCACTGGAAAGATTTTGAGCTCTATCTTACGCAAAAAACGGTTCACCAAACAAAATCTTTTACAGAAAGTTATGGCATTAAGAATATAAAGAATGCCAAGTCGTCAAAAAAAAATTAGCACGGAGTCTTCTGACTCCTGGGCATTCAAAATGCGATATAAATGTGTTACAAAGAGCAGAAGATGAGCTCAAAGTGTACCTTGTAAAGATGCTGCAAAAACAGGATGAGAATTCTATAGAACGGAGATCTGGAATTGATGAGAAACTCGCAAAAATCTGCCCAAGATTCTGCCTAAAAATGCCACTTGGTTTGCTGAAATTTGCTGCAGAAATCAGCGTAAAAAAACATGAAACACACAACATTACAGAAATGTTATTTTAGCCTTGAAAAACTGCAGCAATATCGTGGTAAATCAGGAGGAAAATTCTGGATAATATGGACCATTCAACTTATGTATGGACGGGAAAGAAAGATGTAAAAAGATGAAAACGTATCCTCACCGGAAGCTACAGATTTCCAGAAATTGCTCAATTTCAATGTAAAATGGGAAAAAAAAATGTAAAGATAACATTCAATCACTAACGAGCAAAAAGTAAGATATCCGATCTCAAGTAGGCAAATCCAACATTAGTTATTAACTCGATCTGCTATAATTAAAAATCATGGCACACACCTCTTTTGAGATTAATCATTATTTATTAACATTTATATCTTGCCGAGATCCTTCAAATATTACAAAATTGAAGAAACCCAGTATTTATACCAAATTTCAGGATTTAATGTATATCATATTAAGCCATGTTGCTAAATAAACTTATTCTGAAATTCATGTAGCAAATCGATAAACAAACTTCACTTTATACTATTTAAACTTTAATGTGCAACACACCTACTGCATTACGTTGAGCCTAAATTGTAAAACCTAGACTTCATCAATCATTTCCCATTAATTTAAAACCAACCTAGACTCCAATTACTATTCCAGAACATACACAACAAAACCCCTATAAAATAATAGCCACGGAACTAAAATACTTGGTAATTTATCGACATAGTTAACCGAACGAAGCTTCATTTGCTAAAATATTTGATAGATACTCTAGCCATAACATATTTTCTCTACACCATTAGTTGTTTCAATCCCGAGGGTTAGCCACAAAATTAGGCACCTATTACCTAGAATGAGCCTAGCGCAAACACATATTCATGAGACAACACATAGCTCAAGTAATTTAGAAGATAAATTTAACAAAAGCGTACATAACTTACAGGGCCACACAACACAAGTTTTTACAATAATTAACTGGGATATAATTGAATATACATTCACAATCCTTAGCAATCCCTCTATCACGAAGCAATCATACTAAGACAATCCAAGAGACAATAAATTCGTAGGCCGATGCCTTACAAATTGTGCAATCCACAAATACCAATTCATAAGGGAAAATGAACCACACAGGAAAAAAGAGAAAGCACGTGAATAGATCAAGTAATTACTTGGGCATACGTTCATTCACACTAATCCAACAGCTTGCCACCACCTACAATTCTCGATTCTCAATTCTCAATCCTCCAAACCACAGAAAATTAATCAGGTTATGCTCGGAAAATTAATCTAACCACACTTTTGATCACCCAATTAACTGATTAAAATGTCTCACGATGACGGAGACCGAAGAACTATTTGTTGTTAATGAGGAACCGCAACCCTAGCCCTTTTCACGCCGGACACGAAACCACAATACGTAGTCACCCACACAACAAATAAATCTGTAAAGGGGCAAACTTGTCTTTTCACGGTATTAAAAAATCTCAGAATATTTCCTCCTTGTTGGCGTATTATATATAGAAAGAATACAAGATAGATGTTCCTCTAGACTGAACATTTGTATACACTGATCCTATCTTGATTTACCTAAGCTCTATACATATAACATTTACAAAACAGAGCTAGTGATCACAATTCTTGATCACTCATTTCACCTTCCTCCATTGCATCCAGCAAGTCTTTATCTAGGACACGATCACTTTCAGTAGTAAGATTTGTTGGTTTGACTGGCAAAGTTGTGACTTTCTTCAATCTATTCTTCAACTGATGATACCTTTTGATGTTGGCAATACAATAGTCTTGAATGATGTCAGTAACTTCAGTCTTCTCTTCTGAAGCAAATCCAGTAGTCCTAAGCATGTTCTCCAGCTTGATCAGATGCATTGCAGGATAGATCTTTAAAGAAACAGGATCCAATCCACAGGTTTGTAGTGCTCTTACTTTTTAAAATTTGACTTCAAATGGAACACTTACAACCTGAGGACTGACCCTTATAGCAAAATCCTTGAGCTCTTCATGCATCAGCACATTCAAATAACAATCACCTTTAACTCTACTCATGAGAATCCACAGCTCTGACAATGATCTACTTGCAAAGCAATCCAGGGAAACATTGATAGTTCTTATGATTTGACAAGAAACATATATGATCATTTCACTTCTCACCTTGTCAAATCCAGCAGTAATCCTTAAGATTTCTTCTTGTAAAGCTTTCATGTACACTGAATTATCTGGATTGACCTTCAAGAATTTTTGAAGAAGGCTAATGAACTCCTTATCATTGTTTGACCCTTTCTGAGGAAGAGTAAACATCTCTTTAGCTTTAGCCCATTTTTCACCCTTCTTCAGTCTAATGTCTAGCTTACGGTCTTTGACTTGCAAGCTATGAAGACGTTGTTTTTCTTCATGCTCAGCTTTCTGAAGTTGAAGCTTCTCAGATATAATCTGAGAGACCTTGACATTCTCATCCTTCTTCCTCGTTATCTCCTCCTATTGTTTCTTCAGTTCCTCCTCAAAAGCAGGATCAGGATTGAATAGATAATCTTGATCATCCCATTCTACATAGTCAGCTTCCTTCTCAATCTCCTCATCTCCAAAGATGTCTTCATCACCAGATAGTTGAAAGTCTTCATCATTAAGTACATCTTGGAAGTAGAAATCATCTTGAATTAGCTTTCCTTTCCCCTTATCCTTCTGAGCACCAGAACCAGAAACTCCTCCTTCATTCTTCTCTCTTTCCTTCTCCTTATTCTCCCCCTTAGTTGAGGAATCCTCTATAGTTTTGAATTTTTCAGCCTTAGGATCCTCCTTGTTACTTCTTCCTTCTCCTTCTCCATCCTTGCCATCATTGTCCTCTTCATCATCATCACCCTCAAAGAATTTCTTCTGTTCAGCATTGGGTTGATGTGAGTTCTTGATCATGTTGTACAGATGCTTCATGCCTTCATTCAGATGTTGCATCCCTCATTCAATCCTTGCAAACCTCTCATCATTGAACCACTGATTTTCATCAACAGTCTCCTGAATGTAGTCCACCCGAGTTGAAATGGAAGCAATCTGCTTGACACTCTCTGTTATCTCAGCATTTGAAGTTATAATCTCAGAGATATCTGAAGCCACTACCACCTGGGACTCCTGAATAACATTCATCTTGGGAAGTAGAGTAGTCTTCAATCCTTCAATTTCATCCATGATAGTACCCATCTGATTAGTTACAGAGGTGGAAGAAGAAGACCGTTCAACCACTTGTGCCTTGAGAATATCTTTTTCAGCCTGGGTTTCTTGAAGTTGTTTCTGTAGACCAGCTATTTGAGCCAATAAAGAAGCAGTGTATGTGTCATTGTGTGCACTCATCTCAATTTCTCTCGATGGTGTTTCACTCTGCTCACGTGCTTGTGTATCGCTCTGTGTTTGTCTCTCAGATCTTACCACTAGCTGTCTATCCATATTTGGAGTTGATGTACCTGCAGAAAAAATCACCCTAGCCCCTTCTAGAGAGGTCAATGGTGGTGCAATGGGAGTTCGCAAATCCCAATCCCTAATGAAAAGGCTCTGATGCCAATTGTTAGGTCCTGATAAGTTTGTAGAAGGGGGGTTGAATACAAACTATACCGTTTTATCCAATTTGTTCTTTATAGAATAAAACAATTTAAGAACAAATTATGGCGGAATTAAATGAAACAGAATTCAAGTTAAATATAACTTATATTAAACTTGAAAGGTGTTACAAATGAGGTACTGATTACAAGATTGAATCTCAAACTACTTAAAACAAATCTAGAATAAATTCGACATGCATTTATCTATTTTTGTAATAAAAAGATATAACAATAATTGATAATTTGAGATACGTTCTAGGGATAAAAATCCGCTAGATAGTCAAAGCAGTACAAGTGAATGAATTCTATTGGTTTAGATTTAACAGAATAATTCTAGAATTAATTCACAGAAAAGAAATGTCCACGACAGTTCTTGGCTTTTTCTTGACAGAAGATTTTGTTGATAGATATTATGATGAAGATGATCATGAACTTCTATCTTGATTAATTGTTTAAGTACTAATCCACTTGACAATAATTCTGCACGTTTCTTGCTTTTCATTCCACTAGGAATGACTATCAAAATAGTCTTGGAATGACTATCTTAAAAGCCTGGAATGACTATCAAAATAATTGGAATGACTATGAGAAATTACCTGAATTAAATCAGAATTTATAGAAATGTACTAGGATGACTATCCCTTGATAGTCATTCCAGTACATTTTTAATATAAATAAACTTGGAATGACTATCGGGATGACTATCCTGGATAGTCATTCCAGTTCATTTTAATTAAGAAATTCTAAATTAATTCTAATTCTAATTTAAATTAATTCTGATAATTAATTTATTTCATAAATTAAATTCTGATGAATTTAATTTATTCAATAAATTAATTACTAATTTAAAAGAGAATGTAAATTATTATAAGATAGTAAAACCAGTCCTTGAACCACTTGAACTGCTGAAGAATATCCATTGTCTGAGGTTGTCATTTGATGCACTGTCTGGTTCATAAATGACTAACTTCAATGTCTGTTCTTCAACTTGACTTTAAGCTGTGGTCCATTGTCTGCTTTTGACTATTGTTCAACCTTTGTAACCTGTACATTTGCTGTCACAAATCTGAAACCTCTGTCACTTTAATAAATCCACTTCTTTGAAGACTTCACTGAGGCTTGATCAAATAAATGAACTTCTTTCAATGTAATATTTCTTCTGAGATTTCTGTGACTGTGACAATTGAATTATTACTTACTTATTACAAACTTGTTTAAGTTGAGTTGAATCCTCGATGTAAAGAAATAGGCCTAAACATATGCCTTTCATCAATCTACAAACTTGAAGTGATTCTACATTGAAAGAAGTTCATTTATTTGATCAAGCTTTAGTGAAGTATTCAAGGAAGTGGAACTATTTAAAAGTGACAGAGATTTCAGAAGTGTGACAGGAAACGTACAGGTTACAGTTCTTTGTTAAAGAGAAGGAGAAAAAACCACAACTTAAAGTCAAAAGATGGAGAACAATCATTGAAGTTAGTCACTCATGAACCAGACAGTACATCGAGTGTCAACGTCATTCAGTGAAAGTTCGTCATCAGTTTCAGTGGTTCTTAGAATTAGTTTTAATTCTCTTTTAATTTATTCTATAAGTTAATTAATTTAATCTATAAATTAATTCCTCCAGAATTAATTTATATCTTAAATTAATTAATCTAGATTTTAAGTAATTTAATTTATAAATTAATTCTCAACAATTTATTTACTTATTGAATTATTTAAGTCAATAATTTAATTTATTTAATCTATAAATTAATTCGTTTATAATTAATTTATTTATTAAATCAATTAATTAAGTAAATTAAATCAGAATTAATTCTAAGTTAAAAGCCTTTCAGTTTTGTACTGGTAGTACTATCCTAGGCAGTACTACCGATAGTACTGCTAGTTCATTTGGCAGTACTACCGATAGTACTGCTAAGTCATTTCATAGTACTACCGAAAGTACTTATAGAAGAAATTGGTTGTGTGTGATTTGTGCGCGTACTTGACAAACAAAAGAGAAGTCAAAGACATTGTTATATAATAACAATCAAGACAGAAGGCAGTGTATCAACAACATCACATTCATATTCATTCCTTCTGAAAAACAGCAACCAACTGCCAGAGCCTTAAACATTGACAGTGAATTTAATTCTAGTACTTATTGTTATATTCAAGCCACGAGAATTACTTTACTTGTACTAATTTGGCAATCTAGCGGATCATAATCCCTAGAATTTATATCGAACTACTTTTTAGTATTCGATCATTTTATTACAAAAATAGATAAATTCATGTCAAATTTATTCTAGATTTGTTTTAACAAGAACTCTGTAATATGTACTCTGAATTGTAACACCCCTCAAGTTTAATATAAGTTATATTTAACTTGAATCTTGTTTCATTTTATTCCGCAGTAACTTGTTATTGAAATTGTTAAATCAAGAACAATACAAATTCGATTAAATGGTACTGTTTGTATTCAACCCCCCCCCCCCCCCCCTTCTACAAACATATCGGGACCTAACAGTCTCAATCTATTTTTATAAATTTTCTAGAGGCTTACAATTTTAAATACTAATCAATCAAAAAATATTTTTTTAGCATAATAGAAGTAGAATAGGTGTTCGAATTTATAGAGGAGAAGAGTTCGAATTATAGGAAAGACATATAGTTATAAGTTATATTGGAAGTAAAATAGGATTGTGAATTTATATTGGTGTTTATTCAACGAAAGAGTGACTCATTAGAAAAGATCATGTTAACATGAAAATTAATATATAAGATGTTAGGAAATATGTTGTTCTTGATGATAAATTAACATATAACACATTTCTGTATAAGTCATTTGTAACTAACATCACATCACAAACAGCCATCCCGGATTCAATGAAGCTAAGAGAGAAGAAATTTCCAGATTGAGGAGAGAAGCCAATCCCCAGGGTTTTGAATCTACACCTGAAAAACAGGCTAGATTGGCCCAAGAACTGATAAGGGAGATGGAAGAAGAAAGCAGTGAGGCTGTAGAGGAAGAGGCCCCTACTAAAAGGCAAGTAAAGAAGAGGAAGACAGTGCCAAAGACCAATTGAATCAGATGGAAGCAAATATCAAACATGCCTGTCTCTCATGAGAAAGTGGAAAAGAAAAGGGATACTGGGAGAAAACTTATTTTTGAAGACCCCATTCTATCTTCAACTCAATATCAAACCACCTATCATGAAACTCTTGTAGAGCCCAAGGATGAGCCTGTTGAGTTTGAAAACTTGGTATTCCCTAAGTTCATTGTTGAAGCTGAAAAGAAGATAAAGAAAATGGAATCAATGAAAAGAGCTCAACAAGGACCATCAAACTGAATGTTGCACCAAAAGTTGCCAAGCCAATTGAGGGCAAGGAAAACTATGTGTACATTGCAGAAATACAGGAGTACTCATTCATGGATTTCTACCTTGATGAAATTAGTGAAGTAAGAGGCACAAACAAATTCAGAGTTCTGTCTGAAAGACTAACTTTTGTCTACAAAGGAGGGAGGGTGAGAGTATGGCCCTTGCAACAAGTACTGAATGAAGGATATTCCACCTTAGTGAAGATTTTCTCAAGCTTCAAGAACACAAGGGGATTTTCTGAGGTTGCAAGAAGTGCAGTTTTGAAGAATATTGAAGAAAATTAGGGATAGTTGGAATTCCCCTGATAGCTTGCCCAGGAAGATGAAGATCCCTTACAATGGAAAAAGAATCCATCTTCAACCTTACTGGATGATGGAATTCAAAGATGACAAGGGCTGTAGAAGATTCTTCAGGATTGAAGACCAACTGTCTAAGGCTAGCACTAGGTACCTTAGATGGTTGCAAGCAAAGCTAGATCCAAAGATTGCTGAAGAAGATGCATTCTACAGGAAACTTCAAGAGCAAATCAAGGCCAACTATGCTTAAGGGAGACAAAAGATTCAGCCTCCCAGGGAAAAGAAAAAGGATTAAATTCTGCTCAGGCTAGAGGAGCAACCTTAAACTTCCACTCAGTAATTTCTTATCTTAAACTTTGCAGCTTAATATAGTTATGTTCTTTTATTGCAATATTCTCATAATGTGTTTTGTTATCATCAAGACCTTTAATTTATGGTTGTTATTCTATCAGACATAAATTGGGGGAGATTGTTAGGAAATATGTTGTTCTTGATGATAACTTAACATATAACACATTTATGTATAAGTCATTTTGTAACTAACAACGGATGACATACTTTCTGTAGTATCCGTTGTTGGGAAGCTTATCCACAGATAAGTATGAAGTACTAAGTCATGTTGACTTTTAGTAGATAAGCAGGATTAGATAGCTAATTGTAAATAAGTTGTACTATGTAATTCTGTTTAAGTGAAAATGAATGACAACGGATGAAGACTTAATGTTATCCACGGATGATCAACTCAATGCTATCCACGAATGACCAACTTAATGCCATCCACAGATAGTCATCCACGGATAGTCAAGAACACTACCAACGGATGAAGCTCAAGATTAAAGATTGATTGTGACTTGACACTGGAGAAGCACATGGGTTGATAGAGTAAACAAAAAGAATATGGAAGCCAAACACTGGTGAACCTCGAAGAAGAATAAACATTCCATTTCCATGCAAACATAAGAGATGTACAAACAAGCCAACTTGTCAAGAGTACAACATCACAGTCACATGCATCTGGAATGAAGAAGCAAGCATACTGGACCTAGAAAATAGAGATAGTTTTTGTCTGTAGTATGACTTGTAATCTTGGGTCTTTATAACCAAGTGTAGCAGTTCTTTGAAAATAGAGAAAATAGTTTTACATTGCTTTTGCTTAGGTTTTCTCTCTTATATTTCTTAGGAGCAAAGAACTGTAATACTAGTTGTGTATTTGTAACCAAATATCACAGATTATTTCTTCAATATATATCTCAGGTGGATCACAAAACAATCCACCTGGAATTTTTAAAGCATTGTGTTCTTATCTTTATTGTTTCTGCAATTTAATTTATCTGGTCTTATTTTCAAGTTGCAGAAAAGTTCTAAAAAATATAGAATTGTATTCAACCCCCCCCCCCTCTACAATTCTGTAAGTGTGTAATTGGGAATAACATAAGACGAGTATTGAATATATTAAATTTGGGATTTTGATCTTAAAAAGGAAATCGTGTTTCATGGGAGGACGACTATTAGGGAGGAATGAGTAATTTTTGTAATTTAAATAATAGAGGTATTTTTTCAAAGAGAGAGCGGCTCATTAGAAAAAGGAGTATGTTAACATGAAAATTAATATATAACACAAGTATTAAATATATTAAATTTGAGATTTTGATATTAAAAAGGAAAGCGTATTTCACGGGAGGACAACTTATTAGAGAGGACCAAGTAATTTTTCTAATTTAATTAATAGAGTTTTTAAAAAGGATTATGACGCCGCCGTGAAGCACGGCCTTTTCAACTAGTTACGAATACTTTCAAATTTAAAAATAGAATTCTAAATTTATATAAATGTGATAAAGTAGTGCACTACAAGTAAGCAAAAATCCAATGTCGTAGAAAGAAATTCTTAAAATGCATTTCTTTAGAGTTTAAATATGTAGTTCAATACAGTAGAACCTCTCTAAATTAATACTCTTTAAAGTGATAACCTCTCTAAATTGATAAAAAAAATCATGATCCCAAGTCGGGACCAGTATTAAAATTTAATAACCCCTCTATCGTGATAATTAATATTTTTTTAGAAAATTCTAATGTTAAATATCGGTCCTAACTTTTGCATAAAGTGATATCTTTGATTAAATGTACATTTTTATATACTTTACAAGTATGAAAAATAGTTTTTGATGTTAATTTTGGATAAATTTTCTAGTCTAATGACTTTTAAACTATTCATGATCATCTTAATTGTCTCTAATTAGTCGTTGTGATCCTCGTAGTTTAGAATATTTTCATAGAAAGAAATAATGTTGTTGAAATTATAAGTAACTTTTTAATGTAAAAATGTTAACATAAGTAATTTAAGTATATATTCTAGAATTGAGAGAAACTATGTATAGTGTATATATTAGTGCGTAAAATATAAATTTTAATTATTTTAAAGTATATAAAAAATAAATCTCTCTTGTCTGAAAAAAAAAAAATCGGTCCCAAGAATATCACTTTAGAGGGGTTTTACTATATATATAAAGAATCCTATAGAATTTTACATAAATTGTATTTAGATTCTATTTTCACATTAAAAAAGGTTTCATTTTTATGAATAAAAATAGAATCTAGCAAAAAATTAGAATCAAATATAACACAATTACACATAATTTCATATTTACAAAAAATATACTGATTTTAGGGTTTTGTAGGTACTTTTATGTATGTACTGATGTAACAGTCCGACTTTTCGGATTATTAAATCTAAATTCAAAACTTAAATAAAGTACTATACAAGTGACAAAAGTTCTATTACAAAGCTAACAATATTAATTTAATTATTTATTTAATATATTTTTGCATTCATTGATTTATTTTGTGTTAAAATTTATATTTAATGACTTCAATATAGATGAAAATAGTAGAAATAAAATGATACCTCATACCCTTCTCTCCTACCCACCTCCCCTAGGTATCAAAAACCCATACATCACCTCCCCTAGGTATCAAAAACCCATACATTGGGGTTTGATGAATGAGTTTTAAATTAAATTTTCCTCAACCAACCAAACACTAGGTAAGGTATGAGGTTGGAATGAACGAAACCCATACCTGATACCATATTACTCCAACCAAACGACCCCTTACATGTATAAATTTTTTAATTATATTAATATATTATAAAATATCTAATTACACTTAAAATAAATTAAGTAAAAACTTTTCATAAATTTTATACTCCCTCCGTCCCAAAAAGGTTGAACCTTTGACTTTTTCACGCATTTCAATACGCTCGGTTGAGATACTTGTAAATAATATTTTTTCAATTTTTTTTATTTGTATAAAAATATATGATTTATACTTTTATACAAATCAAAAAAATTAAAAAAATATTATTTACAAGTACTTCAATCAAACGTATTTACACGTGGAACCGGTGAAAAGCAGTAAAATACTGTAAAAAGTTACAGCGAGAGTTAAAAAGGAGAGATGAATCCAGATATGAATCCCAAATAGATGATCAACCGTTAGATTAAAATTGATCAAACGGCATCACCTGAAATGCTACCGTTATAAATGAACTTAAGAGGCATTTGAAAAACAGAAAACACAACTCTGATAAGGCAGATACAAAGAGAGATACGGATATATATATAGAGAGAGAAAGAGAGATAAGAGGGAGATACACAGAGATTTAGAGAGAGAGACAGAAAGAGATAGAGAGAGATATATATAGATAGAGAAAGAGAGATAGAGGGAGATACACAGAGAGTTAGAGACAGGGAAAGAGAGAGATAGAGGGAGAGAGAGATAGAGAGAGAAAGAGAGAGATAGAGGGAGATACAGAGGGAGATACAGAGAGAGTTACAGACACAGAGAGAGACAAAGAGAGATACAGACACAGAGAGAGATACAGAGAGATTAACAAAGGGCTTTTACTTCTAAAGGTATTAATTCTTGATTTTCTTGATTTCTTGTCGTTATTTTGTGGGTTTTGGAAATTTGAGATTTGAAGAAATAGAGAGAGAGAGAGACACAGAGAGAGAGAGAAGAGAGATTAAGAGAGGAAAGAAGGGGGTTTTACTTCTAAAGGTATTAATTCTTATCTTACTTGATTTTCTTGATTTCTAGTCGTTATTTTTGTGGGTATTAATTCTTATCATTAGTCGTTATTAATGTATTTGGCACCTTGTTCTGTGTGTTGTAGTGTTGGAATCGACAAGCAATTTCTTGCTGCTCCGGTGAAATCTGCTGTGGATAAGTTCCAGCTTCTTCTTGAGTTTCTAAAGGTAAAATTTAAAGAATGTTGAGAGATGATGGATTGTGAGGGGAACTGTTATACTCTCATAAGGGTTTTACTCGGTTTTTATGTATGGTTTGATTTCGTCTCATTTTATTCGTCAAGCTGTTTAATCTGAATTTATCTCATTGATTCATGTGTCTGAATCTGTAAGATAAAATTGTATGATATTGTACCGTTGTGATTCTTAATGAGACTAATAGAAGGTTGTAGGTTATGTATTCTCTGATTAAAGAAACTTTAAGTTCTATATTTTAGTATCTTGTCTGCTTGTAGCATTTTTACAGACTTAAAAGTATTCAGAGGACAATTGATTACAAATGAACAATGAAAAGGCTTCAGGTTTTTTATTTTATGACAAAAGAAACATAAAGTTCTCTTATATGGTTTAAACCATTTACAGGACAACAGAATACATTTAAAAAATAGAACTATAAAGTGCCGTGTAGCTTCACACTTTTACGAAACTGTTGGTTTTTCTTTATTATTTTTCCAGTCTCACTCATGCATATGCTAGAACTGGGAAGTGAGAATTAGGTTAAAGTAGTGGATGAGGTTATTAGGCGTTGAGATTGGACATGTCCCAGAACTAGGCACTTTTGGAGTGCCACTTAGTAACTTCATAATGTGTGATATGATTTTAGTTGCAGATAGCCAGATATGAAGTCGACTTATGGTAGTTATGTCTTCTTGTTTTGGAGCTGTAGGTGAGAGGCTTGGTGAAGCAACATCTTGATTCTTTTAATTACTTCGTCAGGACAGGAATGAAAAATATTATGCATGCCAATAAAGAGATAAGATATACTGTTGATAAAAATGTTTACCTCAGGTAACACTTAATTCTATGGTCCACCGTGCTTGAATCATATTTCAATGTTTTTGTACTGAATTTGCTATTCTGGACTAAAAATTTCCTGTTTCATTTGCTTATACTTGCTTTCAGATATAAAAGTGTTCGAATTGGTGAACCTTCGGTGGTAGTCAATAGTGTCATGGATCAGCTCAGCCCTCAGATGTCGTTTATCTGACATCACGTAAATGTCTATCCCTATATTTATTTTATGAACACTAGGGACATTAATTGTGCAATCTTTGGCGATTCTATGCCGTTAATGAGCTTTTGAACTCTTATTTTTCTAAAAAATGAATTGTTCGCAAAAACTTAACGTTGTTCCATCCAATCAGCTCTTCTTCTTTCCTTCTGGTTTCTTCATTCACCCAATCTTCTTTGTCTGCGTTGTAGTCTTTCTTAACTTTCCATATCACCTCACTTCACCTCTTCTATCTTATTTAATAAGTTAGATCATATTAAAAATTATATTTTAGGGGTGAATGGTTGGTTGATTGCTTTGTAATAAAAACAGCTTGGTGCTAAACTACTCGTGCGTGTCTGGTTTTACAGTCATACCAACTCCGAGCTATTGATTTTTCTTTGCAAACTTTGGAGTTCATGACTTTATGGTAATGCCACTGTCATAAAGTGGATTCTTAAAATGTTCATGTATGTGAGTAAACAAGGTTATTGACTTAATTTTTTGTGTCTGTGGGGTAGATAGCTATTTTAAGTTTCATCGATATGCGTCTTAGCTTATAATCTACCCAATTTTCCCTCTTCGTTGTTTCTCTTGATCTTCATGTTTGATCTTGACACGTTTATTTTTAAACATTTGCTAAGATATTTTTAGTGGTGTATCTTTCTCATCTACACATATGTTTCTAGGTATGCTGCTCCAATATATGTTGACATCGAATATGTTATAGAAAGTAATGGTAAAAAGAGCATAGCGACTAAGGTAAGTTTTTCTTTCTCCAATTTCAGTATTATATTTACTCATTGTTATGTTCTCAATCTTGTAAATCTTCTTACCATGTAAAGTTTCTGTTTTCAGAGTGATGTAATCATTGGAAAAATGCCTATAATGTTAAGAAGCTGCTGTTGTCTCTTATAAAATTAAAGTTACTAATTATACAGTTAACATGGTGCATTTTTGGAAATTAAAAGAAACTTTAGAATCATTTGTTCTTATAAGGGGGTACATTAGAGGGAGACACCCAACCATGACATAGGCATCCAATAGGATTTAGTGATAGGTATCGGTTTTACGTGTAAGCATGCAAGATTCTGAAGTATATTTTTTTCTTAGCATTAGATAGACATATTATTGTTTTAATAGTGATAAAAATTACAATCTTTCAGCAGTAGAATTATGCATATATTATGGCTCTCCAACAATGAACGAATAAAATTGTATATATCTTCATAATTATTTCATTGTTTTCTTCCATAGTGCTTTTTTGAATTTTCTGAAGTTGACTCTAAGATTATTTTATCAGTAGGCTAACTTGGATGCTCAATTGAGGTGCTGGGGCAGTCCATTGTAATACATATGATTTGTAAACTTGTTCGAAGCTAATCCTGTTTGATATTTTAGGTGAGTGCCCACAAGATCGCGGATGATATTTTATTGTCAAAGGAACAGAAAAGGTGATTTCTTTTCAAGTGATTCTGGAACTTGTATAACACATTACTTAAAACTACATAATTGATAGATAGAAAGGCTGTTAGTTACAGAAATATGAATTTAGTCGTATGCATGACTGTTATGTATTTTTAGTTGTTTCCATCTGAGGTTTTAGGAATGGGTATCCTGTGATCTGTTGATTTTGTCGGTATACACTTGTACTTCTTTGTCTATTTCATGCACCTCAGCATATATTGTTTTTTTTTCTTTTTTATGTGCAATGCAAGGCTAAGATATGTCTCAGAAATTTCTTTGCCCAAGGTAAATAGATTGGTTGTATAGGAAAAATTAGTTCTATACTCTGAACCTCTGCTCTCTTTTTGTTGTTTACTCAAAGTCTCAAATTTAGTGTTATAAATTTATTCAGACCATCTTCTGCTATTGGATAAATAGGCTTGGTATGCGTAACGTAGGGTACATTCTGATGCTTGTGTTTAGAGTGAACTGTTCACCCAATCCACCACTCCACCGCTTTAGGCCTTCTAAAATGATCCTTCTATAGTGTGGCAGACCCAGTAACCTCACAAATGTAAATGTAAATGTAAATGAGTATGAGCTCAGATTAAGAGGAGCATCTCTAGAGTTGAACACATCAATTTTAATTTTAAAATGATTTCATTGATATGTGCAAAGGCCGAAGAGTGTATGAGTTATATAATTGTTTTATGTACTTTAGATGAGATAGTAAAATTTGTTAATATTTTGTGTTGTTATTATATTAGGCATGATATTATATTATTGTATTGAAATTAAATAAAGACTAAATTGCACTATGCATACATAAATATAATAATGAAGAGCGAAGTCTATACATTTGAACAAAATTAAATATAAGGTAAAATAGTGAGTTAGTAAAAAATTCTAAATAAAAATCAATTAAAAATCTTATCCAAATCAAAGCTCTTTTATTACAAGACTTGAATAGTATGTATCATGTTTTACTTTGAAGGGACGGCCAGTTATTAAGTCTTTCAATGCCCTCCATCCTCCCTTGTGTGCATGAACGCTCAGTTTATAGAGGGACTGAATTAGCTGGAGAAGTTGAGAATCATTGAAATTATAAGCAATACATTTTGGTCAAATTGTCAATCAACATCAATCACAAGATGAATTTGTGATAAGCAAGACATATATAAAACTTCCAGCGGTCACACCTTATGGCTGCTCCGCTGGCAAGCCATTGCTAACACTTATGCTGTTATGCAGTATAGTTCTCTTTACTTCACTTACACTGCTTGATTATGACAGCCTTGTAGTCTATGTCTTTTGAGGATGAAGTTCATTTGCTATCTAGTTTCTCTGCAGATACCGGCTATTAGATACATTGTCAAATATTTAACTTGTTTGATTATTTCCCTGTATTATTAATAAAACTCTTGTTGGTTTTATTAATTCGTATTACAATCTATATATTTACTATATTAACATTTTCCAGGTGATTCTAATTCAAGAACAACTTTCGAATAACAGAATTATCATTGACACCGATAAGAAAGGATGGTAAGCAGATTCCAGATTAATGTTTCTTCATTATTGTAAACATATTTCACTGTTAATTCTTATTTTATCAATTTGACAAACCTTAGAGCAAGAATTTAGGAAGAATGAGCTCCGAAAAAATGAGAGGATAAACATTAGAATGATGAACTAGGGTGGATATATTGCAAAAAATTAGAATCCCTCTAGTTTAGATTAGAGGGAGAGTGTTGGTTACAGGCAATAGTAAGCAGTTCATTTCAATTTTAGAAATAATCTTCTATCAAATAATTCATTTTTATAAGACTTGAAATCCTAATGTGCTTGGGGAACTGGGAAAATGAATATCTAGAAGATGAACAGATATTAGTTAAACGGGAGATATAATATATTACTTAGGTTTGTATATATAATTACTTAGGTTTATAACATAAACTAAAATTTATAATATATTTTGCCACACTTCTAGGGCAAAAATAGTGTGATTTATACTTCATAATATATTAAGTCACACTTGTAGGGAAAACACAATCCAATAAATTTAATGTCAAGATTCGAAACTGAAAGTTCATAGCTAAGTTCCAGGCTTCCAGCTTCCAACATTGTTACAGGTAAACCTGTCATTCATCATCTTCATCTTCATCTTGAAGGTCCTCATTTAAATCATCTTCACATGAGGTTCCCTTAAAATTCAAACTTTTATTCTTTCTCTTCTTTGTCCTCGTGTATTAAATGTCGATCTATCTTATCTGAACCTGGTATTATTTTGTTTTGGGTTATATTTGTTGCGCCTTAAACTAAATCAATATTCTATTACAATTTGCTAAGCTTCCCTAAAGCACGCTTTTTTTTTTTGCGCTTCATGCACTTGATTAAAATGGCTGGTCCTCACCTTTGTCGAAGCCCTGGGGTGCGATTTAAAATATATGATGCCAGAACCAGATAGAACAAATTCGCTATAGAATCGATGACAGTAAAAGTTCATTTAGAAAAATGGTAAACAAAAGAAAAAGCAATGAAGTGATAGTCAAACACCATTTCTTCTATTTTTTGGATTGTAACTTTCTTATGATTAGGTTATAAGTTGCATGCCCTCTTTATATATGTGGAATGTCAGTTAATTTCACTTGATTTGAAAACAAGAGGAGTTAATGTCTTAGTTCAACGATTCTGACTTCTAATTACAGATTTCATAAGCTGCAGATTTTTTTCCTTCACTACACATGTGAACTGTATATGAATGTACAACTTGCTGCATACTTTTTGGATTTGTTAGAATGAACTGCAATAGAACCAAACAGAAATTGCTAAGCACATATAGAGCATGGTTTTCGGAAGGTAAGATGTACGCAAATCTTACCTCCACTCTAAAAGTTTTGAGAGACTGTTTCTGCAATGAACCCCGACTTGTAGATTATATAAAACAGTAAAAAGAGTGTGCAAGTGTGCCTACATAAATGTCACATTATGCAGTTCATAGTAATCACTGTACTTATTTGAAATTCTATTTTGTTAATTTATTTCTCCTTTTAATACTTTTTTTAGTGTCCAAGCCTCTGTTATGAGCAGTACAGAAGCACGAAAAAGTACAACAGTTATTGTAACGGAGAAACAGAAGATTTATTTGAGTCTGAATCAATGTGAAAAGAAGGTGAGCGTCTATAAAATTTCTTTTCTCCCGTACCTTGAGATTTACCATTAAAATTTCCTCACATTTAGTCTGTTATTAATAAACCGAATTAAAGTTTTTATTGTGATTTCGTAGGTGCCTATTATGGCTGTTATGAAGGCTATGGGTATGGAGAGTGACCAAGAGGTTGTGCAGATGCTTGGAAGGGATCCTAGATGTGGTGCATTACTTTTTCCATCTATTGAGGTAAATTTGTTTTTGTCCTAATCTTCACAAGCCCCTGTAAATAAGAATGGAAATAAAGTAAGAGGACACTTACGATAGTGTTGGTTTCTGCTGAAAAAGCTCTAATAGAATCGTTCTACATATGTAGTGGATCTGTTAAATGTCTCTGAATATTTACTGCAAACTATTGTCCTATCTTTTTTGTTATTTGCACTATCAGCAGGTCTATTTTAACTTGCGGTATTTATTTTGGTCAGATCAAATGATTTCTGATTTATTTATTAACTTTCTGTTTGTTTTCTGTAGAAAAATTTGTAAGTTTGGTTCTAATTTCAGGAATGCGCAAGACATCATGTACACACACAGCAGGAGGCCCTCGAGTTCCTTGAGGGAAAGGTTGGCTTAGTCGGTGTAAATTTTAGAGAATTTGATTGTAGTTCTATATTAGTTAAATCTAAATATTTAAATTTTCTTTCGAATGAAACAATACTTGTTATCAACTTGGAGCACAGAGATAACTTACTATATATTCTTTTGAATAGATCTGATATTTGCGTTGAGATGAACTTAAGTTTCCTGGAGCACAATGTTGTACAAAGTTGTTAATTATCTGCTCGTATAAGTTGGTTTCGTTTTAGGATACTATAGCAGTGTTGTTTATTACCATACTTCTGAACTGTAATTAATGACTTCACATATTTTGGCTGACATTTAATACATTTTGTTTACGTGATTTTACTTGCCATTTTCAGGTAGCAAAGTCACGTTTTTATAGTGCTTCGGTTGAAAAGGTCTCCTATTCTGTACTTGGAGTTATTTATTTTGCTTTCTTTCTGGTAAATATGTTGGTTAATGTTGTTCATTATCTTGAGTAGGAAGGTCGAGCTATGGTTATCCTCCGTGATGTATTCGTTGCGAACATCCCGGCAAGTCACAATTTTAAAGACATTTTATGTTTCATGTTCTTTTTTTAATTTTCTTCATGCATTGTGTGCATAATTTTATATATGCAGGTTCGAGAAAACGATTTTCGATTGAAGTGTATGTATGTGGCTGTAATGTTGAGACACATGATGGAAGCTATTATAAACAAAGAGGCAATGGAGGACAAGGTAATTTAGAGAAACTTGATTAGCATACTTTTTTCCACCTTCCTGAGTTGGCGATAACACAGGGATATTGTCTACTTTAAATTATGCTGTCAAGTAGAATTGCTGAATATTTGGTTATATGCAGTACGGGAGGATCTCATTGTTAGTTACCATTAACAAGTTCCCTTTCGTTACCTTGTTACCTATCACCATTTCCAGAGATGTTTGAGGGGGAGAAGTAAAATTTACTGTGTAATTAGAACTTAATGTGTCAGTTAATTCATCTTTCTAATGAGTCACAGTTGACTTGAAGATCTAAACTACATTTTGATTAGGTTCAGCTGCGTCTCGGAATAAATTCTTCCTACTTGTACTAACTTTAATTATAAAGTATTTTTTATTTTTCGTAAGTGTTTTTTTAATGTTTAACACCTATCGAATAATACTTTTTTCTACTAAAATTAAGTGCGTTAGATAACATGGTCTTACCAACTGTGGACCTTTTGTGATTAGTTATAGGTACAGTGGTACACCTTACTTTCAGTTAAAAAGGTCTGATACACATTGTCCCACTATGAATTTGTATGTCTTTGTAATGAGATGACAGGCTGCAAGACCCTTTTTGAAGTGTTTGTAATGTCAATAGATTGATGACGAATATTGACTATGAATAAATTTTTTGGAACATCAGTGTAACCCAACCTTTTGCCTTGATAACTGATTCTTGTATGTGTAGCTGGTAGGAGCTCTCGAATTATTAAAAAAAATTATGATTATTCCATGTGATGCATTTTGCTTGCTTAATATAAGATATATAATTTTGTACATTGTAAAAGCATTAACCAAGTACATATCTGGAATGCGTGTGTCTTAGGCTTTCATTGCCTTTGTTATGTGCAACTGATCAAGGTCTCTGCCAGTTGTATATGTGATGATAAATAAGCTTTTGCATTTTTTTTCTTACGAGTCCCTCGTGTTATAGGATTATGTGGGGAACAAAAGATTGGGGCTTTCTGAGCAATTATTGTCTTTACTCTTTGAGGTAGGATTGCCTACTCTGATATAATGAAATACTTAAGGGATGAAGCAGTATGGTTTCTGTAGTTACATGATGGACATGAATAACAGGATTTGGTCAAGACGCTGAATGAAGAAGCTGTGAAGGAAGTGGATGCCTTCCTGAACAAGTCGAGTAGATCTCGTTTTGATTTTTCTACTGTAAGTTAGCTAAAGACATGTTATTAGAATCTTATCTGTTAAATTTATGCCGCGGTATTCGTCCTTTTGACTTTATATTGGGCTTCTACAGTATATTACTAGAGGTAGAATCACAGTTGGTCTAGAGAGGGCCCTTTCTACAGGCAACTGGGATGTCAAAAGGTTTAGGATGAACCGGAAAGGCATGACACAGGTGTTTTACTCCTTTATTCATTCTTTATTAAAATCATGTCTCAGGTTTTTTTCTTTTAATATGAAGAGCAATATTGGTCAAACATACATGTCTGTGCTGGTTGTTGCAAGACTTTCCTTTATAGGAACATTAGGTATGATGACAAGAATCCAAACACAGTTTGAGAAGTCGAGGAAAGTTAGTGGACCTAGAGCCTTACAACCTAGCCAGGTAATGCTAATATCGAGACCTTAAAAAAAAATTTAGCTGAATAATTTTCTTGTGCTTATGTTTGATAATGTTGTATCAATGAACGACACATGCTAGTGATACTTCTATATGTATCAAATCTTTTCACATGCTGTGGGGAATGCTTTGCCCTTGTGACACTCCAGAAGGTGAAGCGTGCGGGTTGGTAAAGAACTTGGCTCTGATGACTCATGTTACAACTGACCAAGACGAAGGCCCTATAATTTCTCTGGTACTTCTTCTGTCTCTTATAGTTTTTATTCAGAGATTTAGAGACAAAAAAAATTGTCATCGTTCCACAAGACATTTTCCTGGTATGCTGTGGGACATCTTCACTTTCAACATGATTGCACCAATTATATCAAATTTTTGAGTTCTTATGTTTTAATCTACGATAGTAAGATACATGCAGAAAATTGAAGGGGAAGACATTCGTCTAAGTGTTGGGGTCACACTATTTCTCTCTCTAAAATACACATAACCTTGTAATTTGTTGTAGTTTGTTTACTAAAATGAAAACCTTAAACTAACATATCAAAAATGATAAACATAACCCGTAACTATTGTAAGTGGGACTATTTCATCCTTTAAGAATGTTGATTTGATGATTTTTACGAAAGGGATCATACTTATGATGATTTAACAATCAGTAGACCATATTGGAAAGTATAGTTGTTTCTGTCTCATAAGATCTCCCTATAACCCTCCTTAAGTTGCATGTTTGTGTACTTTTGAGTGTCTCATTCCGTAACTATATTTGTATTTAGAATTTTTGTTGCCTATCTATATAAATCTCTCACTTGATCATAAATTTGCCAAGTTCTATCTATCCGTGTTCTAGAGTTTTTAATTTGTCCATCAGTCTCTGAGCAAGTTACATGTTTTGTTGTCTAGTTAAGTACACAGAAGGAATGAAGGATCAACAAATTTATACTCATCATTAGTTGTTGTTTATAGCTGTAATCACGAACGATTTTTTCAAGTGCAATTGTGCTGGTTGCTCTAGTTCTATTTTAAATGTCCTCTTTGGAACTATGAAACTTTTAAGCTTAGTCTTGTACTTTACATGCATATGCTTGAAAGAAGAAAGAAGCAACACTATCCTTGATGATGTTAGATCTGTCAACAACTATTGCAAATGTTGTTTTCTCTTAAAGTCAATTTAGATTCAAAATTTTGCATTTTTCAAATCCTAATTCTCGTTAAATATTTAGTATTGTTTTGCAGGTTTAGAAGTGACGTTAACGAAGAGTTTGATATATTTGGCGCAACGGAGGAATCAACTTTTCCAGTGAAATAGTGAGATAGGTTCTATTTATTTTTATATGTTCATAATAAAAGTTAAATGTTTAATTTTGTTTGGACATATCATGCAGGTGCGAGCCAACAACATTGAAGATTAGCTTGTGTAATTCTGTTACGAAGGTTAGCTAGAACTATCGCTAGAACTTTATAGAATAGGACTATATATATATATATATATTGTGTCATTGCAATAGATTCTATAGTAACTTATGTCATACTTATTATTGTAAATGTATACTCCGCTTATTATATTATTATAAAGTTGATTAAATATTTTATTGATACAACTTAATAAAATATTGTGACAATTAGAGCTCGGTCACCTAAATTGTACGCGTTATAAATAATGTTAATTAAGGAAATGAAAGCCAAACTTTGCCACCAATAATATATTCTAATGTCGTAGATATTCGGTAAAAACTAATAATTTTTTCTAACAATTATGCAATTTGCCAAATCAATTCAAATAAATCTTTAAAACGATAACAACCAATCTTATGAAATAAACCTACCTAACCTAAAAAGAGAACTACGTGGATTTGATCCCTATTTAAATAGGGTACGTAGGCACCTTGAGGAAGTACCTGATACTAGTTAAGGGTAACTAACTCAAGCTCAATCCAAAATATTATAAACATTATATAACTTTAACGAGATCCACAAACATTCTTAACCTTCTAGACTCAGGTTTTAACTTTATATTATGTTTTATTAGGTTTAATATAAGTACTAATTAATATACTATACATATAATATATGCGTTATTTATATTATTATGAGTGTACTTGTCAAAATTATATATAGTAGAAAGTATCCTAGATATTAGTTAATATATAGTTATTTTCGTATGCAATCAAGAATGATGCTAGATAATGAAATTGATCCGAAAGTTGATTCAAAATGATGTTTTCCTTATTATAAGTGAAGTCCTATTTGCACGTTATGATGTTGGGTGTATTAGAGAACAAGGTTAGTCTTCTATATGTTCCATCCGTTTTAATTGAATTTTTATTTTTTATATAAATTGGTTTTGTATGAGTTTGATTTCATATCAAATTTTGCTTTTGAAATTCTGATATTGTTGTTTTGACTCAGCGAAGAAAGAAGAAACACTATCCTTGATGATGTTAAATATGTCAACAACTATTGCAAATGCTGTTTTCTCTTAAAGTCAATTTAGATTCACAATTTTGCATTTTTGAAATCCTAATTCACGTTAAGATTTAGTATTGTTTTGCAGGTTTAGAATTGACGTTAACGAAGAGTTTGACATATTTGGCACAACGGAGGAATCAACTTTTCCAGTGAAATAGTGAGATAGGTTCTATTTATTTTTATATGTTCATAATAAAAGTTAAATGTTTAATTTTGTTTGGACATATCATGCAGGTGCGAGCCAACAACATTGAAGATTAGCTTGTGTAATTCTGTTACGAAGGTTAGCTAGAACTATCGCTAGAACTTTATAGAATATATATATATATATATTATTATAAAGTTGATTAAATATTTTATTGATACAACTTAATAAAATATTGTGACAATTAGAGCTCGGTCACCTAAATTGTACGCGTTATAAATAATGTTAATTAAGGAAATGAATGCCAAACTTTGCCACCAATAATATATTCTAATGTCGTAGATATTCGGTAAGAACTAATAATTTTTTCTAACAATTATGCAATTTGCCAAATCAATTCAAATAAATATTTAAAACGATAACAACCAATCTTATGAAATAAACCTACCTAACCTAAAAAGAGAACTACGTGGCCCTATTTAAATAGGGTACGTAGGCACCTTGAGGAAGTACCTGATACTAGTTAAGGGTAACTAACTCAAGCTCAATCCAAAATATTATAAACATTATATAACTTTAACGAGATCCACAAACATTCTTAACCTTCTAGTCTCAGGTTTTAACTTTATATTATGTTTTATTAGGTTTAATATAAGTACTAATTAATATACTATACATATAATATATGCGTTATTTATATTATTATGAGTGTACTTGTCAAAATTATATATAGTAGAAAGTATCCTAGATATTAGTTAATATATAGTTATTTTCGTATGCAATCAAGAATGATGCTAGATAATGAAATTGATCCGAAAGTTGATTCAAAATGATGTTTCCCTTATTATAAGTGAAGTCCTATTTGCACGTTATGATGTTGGGTGTATCAGAGAACAAGGTTAGTCTTCTATATGTTCCATCCGTTTTAATTGATTTTTTATTTTTTATATAAATTGGTTTTGTATGAGTTTGATTTCATATCAAATTTTGCTTTTGAAATTCTGATATTGTTGTTTTGACTCAGCGAAGAAAGAAGAAACACTATCCTTGATGATGTTAAATATGTCAACAACTATTGCAAATGCTGTTTTCTCTTAAAGTCAATTTAGGTTCACAATTTTGCATTTTTGAAATCCTAATTCACGTTAAGTATTTAGTATTGTTTTGCAGGTTTAGAAGTGACGTTAATGAAGAGTTTGACATATTTGGCACAACGGAGGAATTAACTTTTTCAGTGAAATAGTGAGATAGGTTCTATTTATTTTTATATGTTCATAATAAAAGTTAAATGTTTAATTTTGTTTGGACATATCATGCAGGTGCGAGCCAACAACATTGAAGATTAGCTTGTGTAATTCTGTTACGAAGGTTAGCTAGAACTATCGCTAGAACTTTATAGAATATATATATATATATTATTATAAAGTTGATTAAATATTATATATATATATATATATTATTATTATAAAGTTGATTAAATATTTTATTGATACAACTTAATAAAATATTGTGACAATTAGAGCTCGGTCACCTAAATTGTACGCGTTATAAATAATGTTAATTAAGGAAATGAATGCCAAACTTTGCCACCAATAATACATTCTAATGTCATAGATATTCGGTAAAAACTAATAATATTTTCTAACAGTTATGCAATTTGCCAAATCAATTCAAATAAATCTTTAAAACGATAACAACCAATCTTATGAAATAAACCTACCTAACCTAAAAAGAGAACTGCGTGGATTTGATCCCTATTTAAATAGGGTACGTAGGCACCTTGAGGAATGAGGAAGTACCTGATACTAGTTAAGGGTAACTAACTCAAGCTCAATACAAAATATTATAAACATTATATAACTTTAACGAGATCCACAAACATTCTTAACCTTCTAGACTCAGGTTTTAACTTTATATTATGTTTTATTAGGTTTAATATAAGTACTAATTAATATACTATACATATAATATATGCGTTATTTATATTATTATGAGTGTACTTATCGAAATTATATATAGTAGAGAGTATCCTAGATATTAGTTAATATATAGTTATTTTCGTATGCAATCAAGAATGATGCTAGATAATGAAATTGATCCGAAAGTTGATTCAGAATGGTGTTTCGTTTATTATATGTGAAGTCTGTTCCATCCGTTTTAATTGAATTTTCATTTTTAATATAAATTCTTTTTGTATGAGTTTGATTTCATATAAAATTTTGCTTTTGGAATTCTGATATTGTTGTTTTGATTTACTCAGCGAAGAAAGAAGCAACATTATCCTTGACGATGTTAGATCTGTCAACAACTATTGCAAATGTTGTTTTTTCTTAAAGTCAATTTAGATTCAAAATTTTGCATTTTTAAACCCCTAATTCACGTTAAATATTTAGTATTGTTTTGCAGGTTTAGAAGTGACGTTAACGAAGAGTTTGACATATTAGGCGCAACGGAGGAATCAACTTTTCCAGTGAAATAGTGAGATAGGTTCTATTTTTTTTATATGTTCATAATAAAAGTTAAATGTTTAATTTTGTTTAGACATATCATGCAGGTGCGAGCCAACAACTTTGAAGATTAGCTTGTGTAATTCTGTTACGAAGGTTAGCTAGAACTATCGCTAGAACTTTATAGAATAAGACTATCTATATATATATATATATATATATATATATATATATATATATATGTATATTGTGTCATTGCAATAGATTCTATAGTAACTTTTGTCATACTTATTATTGTAAATGTATACTCTACTTATTATATTATTATAAAGTTGATTAAATATTTTATTGATAAAACTTAATAAAATATTGTGACAATTAGAGCTCGGTCACCTATAAATTGTACGCGTTATAAATCATGTTAATTAAGGAAATAATAGCCAAACTTTGCCGCCAATAATATATTCTAATGTCGTAGATATTCAGTAAAAACTAATAATATTTTCTAACAATTATGCAATCTTCCAAATAAATTCAAATAAATTTTTAAAACGATAACAACCAATCTTATGAAATAAACCTACCGAACCTAAAAAGAGAACTATGTGGATTTGATCCCTATTTAAATAGGGTACGTAGGCACCTTGAGGAAGTACCTGATACTAGTTAAGGGTAACTAACTGAAGCTCAATCTAGAATATTATAAACATTATATAACTTTAACGAGATCCATAAACATTCTTAACCTTCTAGACTCAGGTTTTTACTTTATATTATGTTTTATTAGGCTTAATATAAGTACTAATTAATATACTATATATATAATATATGTGTTATTTATATTATTATGAGTGTACTTGTCGAAATTATATATATAGTAGAGAGTATCCTAGATATTAGTTAATATATAGTTATTTTCGTATGAAATCAAGAATGATGCTAGATAATGAAATTGATCCGGAAGTTGATTCAGAATGGTGTTTCGTTTATTATAAGTGAAGTCATATTCGCACGCTATGATGTTGGGTGTATCAGAGTGCAAGGTTAGTCTTCTAGATGTTCCATCCGTTTTAATTGAATTTTCATTTTTAATATAAATTGGTTTTGTATGAGTTTGATTTCATATAAAATTTTGCTTTTGGTATTCTGATATTGTTGTTTTGCTTTAATCAGCGAAGAAAGAAGCAACATTATCCTTGATGATGTTAGATCTGTCAACAACTATTGCAAATGTTGTTTTCTTAAAGTCAATTTAGATTCTCTATTTTGCATTTAAAAAATCGTAATTCACGTTAAATATTTAGTATTGTTTTGCAGGTTTAGAAGTGACGTTAACGAAGAGTTTGACATATTTGGCGCAACGGAGGAATCAACTTTTCTAGTGAGATAGGTTCTATTTATTTTTATATGTTCATAATAAAAGTTAAATGTTTAATTTT
Organism: Heracleum sosnowskyi; assembly: GCA_030848705.1. Lineage (NCBI taxonomy): Eukaryota > Viridiplantae > Streptophyta > Magnoliopsida > Apiales > Apiaceae > Heracleum > Heracleum sosnowskyi. The sequence continues at coordinate 81,313,162 of CM061238.1, forward strand.
GTTTGGACGTATCATGCAAGTACGAACCAACAACATTGAAGATTAGCTTGTGTAATTCTTTTACGAAGGTTAGATAGAACTATCGCTAGAACTTTATAGAATAGGACTATCTATATATATATATATATATATATATATATATATATATATATATTGTGTCATTACAATAGATTCTATAGTAACTGAATAAAATATCGTGACAATTAGAGCCCGGTCACTTATAAATTGTATGCGTTATAAATCACGTTAATTAAGGAAATGAAAGCCAAACTTTGCCACCAATAATATATTCTAATGTCGTAGATATTCAGGAAAAACTAATAATATTTTCTAACAATTATGCAATCTTCCAAATCAATTCAAATAAATCTTTAAAACGATAACAACCAATCTTATGAAATAAACCTACCGAACCTAAAAAGAGAATTACGTGGATTTGATCCCTATTTAAATAGGGTACGTAGGCACCTTGAGGAAGTACTTGATACTTGTTAAGGGTAACTAACTCAGGCTCAATCCAAAATATTATAAACCTTATATAACTTTAACGAGATCCACATTCTTAACCTTCTAGACTCAGGTTTTTACTTTATATTATGTTTTATTAGGTTTAATTTATGTACTAAATAAAATACTATACATATAATATATGTGTTATTTATATTATTATGAGTGTACTTGTCGAAATTATATATAGTAGAGAGTATCCTAGATATTAGTTAATATATAGTTATTTTCGTATGCAATCAAGAATGATGCTAGATAATGAAAGAATGGTGTTTCGTTTATTATATGTGAAGTCTGTTCCATCCGTTTTAATTGAATTTTCATTTTTAATATAAATTGTTTTTGTATGAGTTTGATTTCATATAAATTTTTGCTTTTGGAATTCTGATATTGTTGTTTTGATTTACTCAACGAAGAAAGAAGCAACACTATCCTTGACGATGTTAGATCTGTCAACAACTATTGCAAATGTTGTTTTTTCTTAAAGTCAATTTAGATTCAAAATTTTGCATTTTTAAACCCCTAATTCACGTTAAATATTTAGTATTGTTTTGCAGGTTTAGAAGTAACGGTAACGAAGAGTTTGACATATTTGGCGCAACGGAGGAATCAACTTTTCCAGTGAAATAGTGAGATAGGTTCTATTTTTTTTTATATGTTCATAATAAAAGTTAAATGTTTAATTTTGTTTAGACATATCATGCAGGTGCGAGCCAACAACATTGAAGATTAGCTTGTGTAATTCTGTTACGAAGGTTAGCTAGAACTATCGCTAGAACTTTATAGAATAAGACTATATATATATATATATATATATATATATATGTATATTGTGTCATTGCAATAGATTCTATAGTAACTTATGTCATACTTATTATTGTAGATGTATACTCTACTTATTATATTATTATAAAGTTGATTAAATATTTTATTGATACAACTTAATAAAATATTGTGACAATTTGAGCTCGGTCACCTATAAATTGTACGCGTTATAAATCAGGTTAATTAAGGAAATGAAAGCCAAACTTTGCCACCAATAATATATTCTAATATCGTAGATATTCAGGAAAAACTAATAATATTTTCTAACAATTATGCAATCTTCCAAATCAATTCAAATAAATATTTAAAACGATAACAACCAATCTTATGAAATAAACCTACCGAACCTAAAAAGAGAACTACGTGGATTTGATCCCTATTTAAATAGGGTACGTAGGCACCTTGAGGAAGTACCTGATACTAGTTAAGGGTAACTAACTCAGGCTCAATCCAAAATATTATAAACCTTATATAACTTTAACGAGATCCACAAACATTCTTAACCTTCTAGACTCAAGTTTTTACTTTATATTATGTTTTATTAGGTTTAATATAATTACTAATTAATATACTATACATATAATATATGTGTTATTTATATTATTATGAGTGTACTTGTCGAAATTATATATAGTAGAGAGTATCCTATATATTAGTTAATATATAGTTATTTTCGTATGCAATCAAGAATGATGCTAGATAATGAAATTGATCCGGAAGTTGATTCAGAATGGTGTTTCGTTTATTATAATTGAAATCCTATTCGCACGCTATGATGTTGGGTGTATCAGAGAGCAAGGTTAGTCTTTTACATGTTCCATCCGTTTTAATTGAATTTTAATTTTTAATATAAATTGGTTTTGTATGAGTTTGATTTCATATAAAAATTTTCTTTTGGAATTCTGATATTGTTGTTTTGATTTACTCAGCGAAGAAAGAAGCAACACTATCCTTGATGATGTTAGATCTGTCAACAACTATTGCAAATGTTGTTTTCTCTTAAAGTCAATTTAGATTCAAAATTTTGCTTTTTTAAAATCCTAATTCACGTTAAATATTTAGTATTGTTTTGCAGGTTTAGAAGTGACGTTAACGGAGGAATCAACTTTTCCAGTGAAATAGTGAGATAGGTTCTATTTTTTTTTTATATGTTCATAATAAAAGTTAAATGTTTAATTTTGTTTAGACATATCATGCAGGTGCGAGCCAACAACATTGAAGATTAGCTTGTGTAATTCTGTTACGAAGGTTAGCTATAACTATCGCTAGAACTTTATAGAATAGGACTATCTATATTAGATTCTATAGTAACTTATGTTATACTTATTATTGTAAATGTATACTCTACTTATTATATTATTATAAAGTTGATTAAATATTTTATTGATACAACTTAATAAAATATTGTGACAATTAGAGCTCAGTCACCTATAAATTGTACGATTTATAAATCATGTTAATTAAGGAAATGAAAGCCAAACTTTGCCACCATATATTCTAATGTCGTAGACTAATAATATTTTCTAATATTTAACCATATGAATCAAACAATTATGCAATCTTCCAAATCAATTCAAATAAATCTTTAAAACGATAACAACCCAACTTATGAAATAAACCTACCGAACCTAAAAAGAGAACTACGTGGATTTGATCCCTATTTAAATTTTAAATAGGGTATGTAGGCACCTTGTGGAAGTACCTGATACCGGCTATTAGATACATTGTCAAAGATTTAACTTGTTTGATTATTTCCCTGTATTATTAATAAAACTCTTGTTGGTTTTATTAATTCGTATTACAATCAATATATTGACTATATTAACATTTTCCGGGTGATTCTAATTCAAGAACAACTTTCGAATAACAGAATTATCATTGACACCGATAAGAAAGGATGGTAAGCAGATTCCAGATTAATTCAAACTTTTATTCTTTCTCTTCTTTGTCCTCGTGTATTAAATTTCGATCCATCTTATCTGAACCTAGTATTATTTTGTTTTGGGTTATATTTTTTGCGCCTTAAACTAAATCAATATTCTATAACAATTTGCTAAGCTTCCCTGAAGCACGCTTTTTTTTTGCGCTTCATGCACTTGATTAAAATGGCTGGTCCTCACCTTTGTCGAAGCCCTGGGGTTCGTTTTAAAATATATGATGCCAGAACCAGATAGAACACATTCGCTATAGAATCGATGACAGTAAAAGTTCATTTAGAAAAATGGTAAACAAAAGAAAAGGCAATGAAGTGATAGTCAAACACCATTTTCTTCTATTTTTTGGATTGTAACTTTCTTATGATTAGGTTATAAGTTGCATGCCCTCTTTATATATGTGGAATGTCAGTTAATTTCACTTGAGTTGAAAACAAGAGGAGTTAATGTCTTAGTTCAACGATTTTGACTTCTAATTACAGATTTCATAAGATTTCATAAGCTGCAGATTTTTTTCCTTCACTACACATGTGAACTGTATATGAATGTACAACTTGCTGCATACTTTTTGGATTTGTTAGAATGAACTGCAATAGAACCAAACAGAAATTTCTAAGTACATATAGAGCATGGTTTTCGGAAGGTAAGATGTACGCAAATCTTACCTCCACTCTAAAAGATTTGAGAGACTGTTTCTGCAATGAACCCCGACTTGTAGATTATATAAAACAGTAAAAAGAGTGTGTAAGTGTGCCTACATAAATGTCACATTATGCAGTTCATAGTAATCACTGTACTTATTTGAAATTCTATTTTGTTAATTTATTTCTCCTTTTAATACTTTTTTTAGTGTCCAAGCCTCTGTTATGAGCAGTACAGAAGCACGAAAAAGTAAAACAGTTATTGTAACGGAGAAACAGAAGATTTATATGAGTCTGAATCAATTTGAAAAGAAGGTGAGCGTCTATAAAATTTCTTTTCTCCCGTACCTTGAGATTTACCATTAAAATTTCCTCACATTTAGTCTGTTATTAATAAACCGAATAAAATTTTTTATTGTGATTTCGTAGGGGCCTATTATGGCTGTTATGAAGGCTATGGGTATGGAGAGTGACCAAGAGGTTGTGCAGATGCTTGGAAGGGATCCTAGATGTGGTGCATTACTTTTTCCATCTATTGAGGTAAATTTGTTTTTGTCCTAATCTTCACAAGCCCCTGTAAATAAGAATGGAAATAAAGTAAGAGGACACTTATGATAGTGTTGGTTTCTGCTGAAAAAGCTCTAATAGAATCGTTCTACATATGTAGTGGATCTGTTAAATGTCTCTGAATATTTACTGCAAACTATTGTCCTATCTTTTTTGTTATTTGCACTATCAGCAGGTCTATTGTAATTTGCGGTATTTATTTTGGTCAGATCAAATGATTTCTGATTTTTTTATTAACTTTCTGTTTGTTTTCTGAAGAAAAATTTGTAAGTTTGGTTCTAATTTCAGGAATGCGCAAGCCATCATGTACACACACAGCAGGAGGCCCTCGAGTTCCTTGAGGGAAAGGTTGGCTTAGTCGGTGTAAATTTTAGAGAATTTGATTGTAGTTCTATATTAGTTAAATCTAAATATTTAAATTTTCTTTCGAATGAAACAATACTTGTTATCAACTTGGAGCACAGAGATAACTTACTATATATTCTTTTGAATAGATCTGATATATTCTTTTGAATAGATCTGATATTTGCGTTGAGATGAACTTAAGTTTCCTGGAGCACAGTGTTGTACAAAGTTGTTAATTATCTGCTCGTATAAGTTGGTTTCTTTTTAGGATGCTATAGCAGTGTTGTTTATTACCATACTCCTGAACTGTAATTAATGACTTCACATATTTTGGCTGACATTTAATACATTTTGTTTACGTGATTTTACTTGCCATTTTCAGGTAGCAAAGTCACGTTTTTATAGTGCTTCGGTTGAAAAGGTCTCCTATTCTGTACTTGCAGTTATTTATTTTGCTTTCTTTCTGGTAAATATGTTGGTTAATGCTGTTCATTATCGTGAGTAGGAAGGTCGAGCTATGGTTATGCTCCGTGATGTATTCGTTGCGAACATCCCGGCAAGTCACAGTTTTAAAGACATTTTATGTTTAATGTTCTTTTTATAATTTTCTTCATGCATTGTGTGCATAATTTTATATATGCAGGTTCGAGAAAACGATTTTCGATTGAAGTGTATGTATGTGGCTGTAATGTTGAGACGCATGATGGAAGCTATTATAAACAAAGAGGCAATGGATGACAAGGTAATTTAGAGAAACTTGATTAGAATTGCTGAATATTTGGTTATATGTAGTACGGGAGGATCTCATTGTTAGTTACCATTAACAAGTTCCCTTTCGTTACCTTGTTACCTATCACCATTTCCAGAGATGTTTGAGGGGGAGAAGTAAAATTTACTGTGTAATTAGAACTTAATGTGTCAGTTAATTCATCTTTCTAATGAGTCACAGTTGACTTGAAGATCTAAACTACATTTTGATTAGGTTCAGCTGCGTCTCGGAATAAATTCTTCCTACTTGTACTAACTTTAATTATAAAGTATTTTTTATTTTTCGTAAGTTTTTTTTTAATGTTTACACCTATCGAATAATACTTTTTTCTACTAAAATTAAGTGCGTTAGATAACATGGTCTTACCAACTGTGGACCTTTTGTGATTAGTTATAGGTACAGTGGTACACCTTACTTTCAGTTAAAAAGGCCGGAATACACATTGTCCCACTATGAATTTGTCTGTCTTTGTAATGAGATGACAGGCTGCAAGACCCTTTTTGAAGTGTTTGTAATGTCAATAGATTGATGATGAATATTGACTATGAATAAATTTCTTGGAACATCAGTGTAACCCAACCTTTTGCCTTGATAACTGATTCTTGTATGTGTAGCTGGTAGGAGCTCTCGAATTATAAAAAAAAATTATGATTATTCCATGTGATGCATTTTGCTTGCTTAATATAAGATATAGTATAATTTTGTACATTGTAAACGCATTAACCAAGTACATATCTGGAATGCGTGTGTCTTAGGCTTTCATTGTCTTTACTCTTTGAGGTAGGATTGCCTACTCTTATATAATGAAATACTTAAGGGATGAAGCAGTATGGTTTCTGTAGTTCCATGATGGACATGAATAACAGGATTTGGTCAAGACGCTGAATGAAGAAGCTGTGAAGGAAGTGGATGCCTTCCTGAACAAGCCGAGTAGATCTCGTTTTGATTTTTCTACCGTAAGTTAGCTAAAGACATGTTATTAGAATCTTATCTGTTAAATTTATGCCGCAATATTCATCCTTTTGACTTTATATTGGGCTTCTACAGTATATTACTAGAGGTAGAATCACAGTTGGTCTAGAGAGGGCCCTTTATACCGGCAACTGGGATGTCAAAAGGTTTAGGATGAACCGGAAAGGCATGACACAGGTGTTTTACTCCTTTATTCATTCTTTATTAAAATCATGTCTTAGGTTTTTTTCTTTTAATATGTAGAGCAATATTAGTCAAACATACATGTCTGTGCTGGTTGTTGCAAGACTTTCCTTTATTCATTAGGTATGATGACAAGAATCCAAACACAGTTTGAGAAGTCGAGGAAAGTTAGTGGACCTAGAGCCGTACAACCTAGCCAGGTAATGCTAATATTGAGACCTTAAAAATTTTTTTAGCTGAATAATTTTCTTGTGCTTATGTTTGATAATGTTGTATCAAATCTTTTCACATGCAGTGGGGTATGCTTTGCCCTTGTGACACTCCAGAAGGTGAAGCGTGCGGGTTGATAAAGAACTTGGCTCTGATGACTCATGTTACAACTGACCAAGAGAAAGGCCCTATAATTTCTCTGGTCCTTCTTCTGTCTCTTATAGTTTTTGTGGAAATATAGCATAAGATTGAAATATAGCATAAGATCCATTTGGGGCCTTTCTCTAACACCTTAAGGTTTTAGAGAAAGGCCCCAAATGGATCTTATGCTATATTTCAACAGTTTTTATTCAGAGATTTAGAGACAAAAAAAATTGTCATCGTTCCACAAGACATTTTCCTGGTATGCTGTGGGACATCTTCACTTTCAACATGATTGCACCAATTATATCAAATTTTTGAGTTCTTATGTTTTAATCTATGATAGAAAATTGAAGGGGAAGACATTCGTCTAAGTGTTGGGGTCACACTATTTCTCTCTCTAAAATACACATAAGCCAAACCTTGTAATTTGTTGAAGAAATGAGAACACTGAGCCTATGTTTGTTTACTAAAATGAAAACCTTAAACTAACATATCAAGAATGATAAACATAACCCGTAACTATTGTTAGTGGGACTATTTCATCCTTTAAGAATGTTGATTTGATGATTTTTACGAAAGGGATCATACTTACGATGATTTAACAAATCAGTAGACCATATTGGAAAGTATAGTTACGGGTGATGTTTATCATTTGTATTTAGAATTTTTGTTGCTTATCTATATAAATCTCTCACTTGATCATAAATTTGCCAAGTTCTATCTATCCGTGTTCTAGAGTTTTTAATTTGTCCATCAGTCTCTGAGCAAGTTGCATGTTTTGTTGTCTAGTTAAGTACATAGAAGGAATGAAGGATCAACAAATTTATACTCATCATTAGTGGCTGTTTATAGCTGTAATCACGAACGATTTTTTCAAGTGCAATTGTGCTGTTTATTTTTCATGATTTTTTCCCAATACCTGCTGTTACTACCAAACTGGTTGCTCTAGTTCTATTTTAAATGTCCCCTTTGGAACTATGAAACTTTTAAGCTTAGTCTTGTACTTTACATGCATATGCTTGAATTGTGTTAGTGCTCCTGTTTGGGTGTTGAAGATCTTGAATTACTGTCTGCAGAAGAACTTCATGCACCGAATTCATACCTCATTATCTTAAATGGGCTTATTCTTGGCAAGCATCGGAGGCCGAAGGTATTGTGCTCGTTTTAGGCATTTATCGAAATAACTGATTGTAGAAGTAGATTTATATATAATTGTTAGTTTTTTGGATTTTTAAAATGCAGAGAATATGTATATATTTATGCACTGTTCTTTCAAATGTCCAGAAATTTGCACAAGCAATGAGAAAGCTGTGAAGAGCTGGTAAAATTGGCGAGTTCATTAGCATTTTCGTAAATGAGAAGCAGGTAAACATTATAGTCTCAGAAAGTAGCACAGAATTGGCTGTAAAACTGTGCCGGAGCGAGCATGACTGTCTTCGTCAATTCTTCTCAATATATTTTGAATACATATATGAATTAGTCAGGTCCTCCGAACACCTCCACTTTTAGCAGAATGTATAAGGACCCACCTCACCTTAATATTCTCAATTACTTTATTTGGACCTAAGGTTGATTGTTGCACACAAGATAAGATCCAACCCACAATGAGATTTCAATTTTGGCTGAGTGTTCGAATGTTTATATATCAAGATAGTGTTAGAATACGAAATCAAACTGCTAGGCATAAGAAAGTTTATTAGCTTGTGTAATTCTGTTACGAAGTTATTAGCTTGTGTGTTTTCAAAGAGACCTAGAAATAGCGCTAAAATTTTATAGAATAGGACTATCTATATATATCTATGTATATTATGTCATTGTAATAGATTCTTTTGTAACTTATGTTATACTTATTATTGTAAATGTATACTATACTTATTATTATAAAGTTGATTAAATATTTTAATGATACAACTTAATAAAATATTATGACAATTAGAGCCCGATCACCGAAATTGTACGCGTTATAAATCATGTTAATTAAGGAAATGAATGCCAAACTTTGCCACCAATAATATATTCATTAAAAACTAATAATATTTTCTATTATTTAACCATATGAATCAAACAATTAATCATCCAAATCAATTCAAATAAATCTTTATCAAGAATGATGCTAGATAATGAAATTGATCCGTCGTTTATTATAAGTGAAGTCTTATTTGCATGCTATGATGTTGGGTGTATCAGAGAGCAAGGTTAGTCTTCTACATGTTCCATCCGTTTTAATTGTTCCATCCGTTTTAATTGAATTTTCATATAAAATTTTGCTTTTGGAATTCTTATATTGTTGTTTTGATTTACTTAGCGAAGAAAGAAACAACATTATCCTTGATGATGTTAGATCTGTTAACAACTTTTGCAAATGCTGTTTGTTCAAAGTCAATTTAGATTCTCTATTTTGCATTTTAAAAATCATAATTCACGTTAAATATTTAGTATTGTTTTGCAGGTTTAGAATTGATGTTAACGAAGATTTGACATATTTGGTGGAAGGGAGGAATCTGGTTTTCCAGTGAAATAGTGAGATAGATTCTATTTATTTTTATATTTTCATAATAAAAGTTAAATATTTAATTTTGTTTGGACATATCATGCAGGTGCGAACCTACAACATTGGAGATTAGCTTGTGTAATTATGTTACGAAGTTATTATATATATATATATGTAAATTGTGTCATTGCAATAGATTCTATAGTAACTTATGTCATACTTATTATTGTAAATATATACTATACTTATTATATTATTATAAAGTTGATTAAATTTTTTAATGATACAACTTAATAAAATATTGTGACAATTAGAGCTCGGTCACCTAAACTGTACGCGTTATAAATCATGTCAGTTAAGGAAATGATAGCCAAACTTTGCCACCAATAATATATTTTAATGTCGTAGATATTCAGTAAAAACTAATAATATTTTCTAATATTTAACCATATGAATCAAACAATTATGCAATCTTCCAAATCAATTCAAATAAATCTTTAAAACGATAACAAGCCATCTTATGAAATAAACCTACCGAACCTAAAAAGAGAACTACGTGAATTTGATCCCTATTTAAATAGGGTACGTAGGCACCTTGAAGAAGTACATGATACTAGACTCGGGTTTTTACTTTATATTAGGTTTTATTAAGTTTAATATAAGTACTAATTAATATACTATACATATAATATATGTGTTATTTATATTATTATGAGTGTACTTGTCGAAATTATATATAGTAGAGAGTATCCTAGATATTAGTTAATATATAGTTATTTTCGTATGCAATCAAGAATGATGCTAGATAATGAAATTGATCCGGAAGTTTATTCAGAATGGTGTTTTGTTTATTATAAGTGAAGTCCTATTCGCACGCTATGATGTTGGGTGTATGAGAGAGCAAGGTTAGTCTTCTACATATTCCATCCGTTTTAATTGAATTTTCATTTTTAATATAAATTGGTTTTGTATGAGTTTGATTTCATATAAAATTTTGCTTTTGGAATTCTGATATTGTTGTTTTGATTTACTCGGCGAAGAAAGAAGCAACACTATCCTTGATGATGTTAGACCTGTCAACAACTATTGCAAATGCTGTTTTCTTAAAGTCAATTTAGATTCTTTATTTTGCATTTTAAAAATCCTAATTCACGTTAAATATTTAGTATTATTTTGCAGGTTTAGAAGTGACGTTAACGAAGAGTTTGACATATTTGACGCAATGGAGGAATCAACTTTTCCGGTGAAATAGTGAGATAAGTTCTTTTCATTTTTATATGTTCATAATAAAAGTTAAATGTTTAATTTTGTTTGGACAAATCATGCAGGTGCGAGCCAACAACATTGAAGATTAGCTTGTGTAATTCTGTTATGAAGGTTAGCTAGAACTATCGCTAGAACTTTATAGAATATGACTATATATATATATATATATATATATATATATATATATATATATTATATATATTGTGTCATTGCAATAGATTCTATAGTAACTTATGTTATACTTATTATTGTAAATGTATACTCTACTTATTATATTATTATAAAGTTGATTAAATATTTGATTAATACAACTTAATAAAATATTGTGACAATTAAAGCTCGGTCACCTAAATTGTACGCGTTATAAATCATGTTATTTAAGGAAATGAAAGCCAAACTTTGCCACCAATAATGTGGGCGTTTGGGGTATCAAGCAAAAGTTGACTTATAGCTTAAAATGAGTAAGTGCTTTATAAGTGATAAGTAGAGCTGAGCTTATAAGTCCTAGAGTGTTTGGTAAATCAGAACTTATAAGCAGTAGAGTGTTTGGGTAAATCAGAACTTATAAGTTAACTTTTTTTTATTATTTTTAAAATATTTATTTTTTAATATATATAAATGGATATCAATGGATAGATCTCGATGAGTAGAGAAATTTGATATATACATATCAATTTTTTAATGAACGGATCAAAAGATATATGGTTTTGAAGATTTGAAGGATATTATATATTGCGTGTATCGAGAATAAGTTATAAGTTATAAGTTGAATGTTAAGGATTCTTAACATTCAACTTATCCATTTTAAGTAGCCATAAGTTGGTTTCACTTATTTTAACAAACCCCCCCAATAAGCATTTTTGGGTTTATAAGCCATAAGCTGCAACTTTAAGTTGCAGCCAAACATGCCCAATATATTCTAATGTCGTAGATATTTTCTAATATTTAACCATATGAATCAAACAATTATGCAATCTTCCAAATCAATTCAAATAAATCTTTAAAACGATAACAACCCATCTTATGAAAAAAATCTACTGAACCTAAAAAGAGAACTACGTGGATTTGATCCCTATTTAAATAGGGTATGTAGGCACCTGATACTAGTTAAGGGTAACTAACTCAAGCTCAATCCAAAATATTATAAACCTTATATAGCTTTAACGAGATCCACAAACATTCGTAACCTGCTAGACTCCGGTTTTTAATTTATATTATGTTTTATTACGTTTAATATAAGTAGTAATTAATATACTATACATATAATATATGTGTTATTTATATTATTATTATTATGAGTGTACTTGTCGAAATTATATATAGTAGAGAGTATCCTAGATATTAGTTAATATATAGTTATTTTCGTATGCAATCAAGAATGATGCTAGATAATGAAATTGATCCGGAAGTTGATTCAGAATGGTGTTTCGTTTATTATAAGTGAAGTCCTATTCGCACGCTATGATATTAGGTGTATGAGAGAGCAATGTTAGTCTTCTACATGTTCCATCCGTTTTAATTGAATTTTCATTTTTAATATAAATTGGTTTTGTATGAGTTTGACCTTGGAGAAGCCCCACTCTGAAATTGGTGGTCATCATCTTATTGATGATTTGTTGGACCACCAATCTATCATTTCTAAGACTCTGGCTCCATCTGTGGATCTCAATTTAAAATCAATCTCCACAGATTCAGCCTTAGTCTCCATTTCTAGAGCTACTTCTTTTTCTTCATCAACAGATATTTCTCATCCGTTGACAAGTGTCTGTCTGTCTACGGATATGCCTAAAATCAGCTATTCGTTGACATATACTTCTACTACCTCTACGGATACTCCTTCCACACTTGCACTTCAAACTTCAAATATTACAACTTCAAGTGTGGATGAGTTAGTAGTAGTTCAAACACTTTTAGGATTGAAGGAAGGGAATGAAGCCACTGAGAGTGAGGGGTTGGCTTGTAGCTAGGCAAAAGGAGAGGAAGAGAAAGAGAGACAGACTATTTCTTCGAGTCTGGTAAAAGTGAGCTATGAGACCTTAGTAGGTGAATGTGAGGGTGTGAGAGGTGTGAGCCAGGGGGAGCCCCTGATGCAAAAAAAGAGAGAACATGATAGAAAAGTAGGTACATGAGAGATAAGGATGGAAGACTCAGCCATTGCAAGTGAGTCAATGGATGTCAGTGATGTAGACATGGAGAGGTTGTTCCAACTTGAATATCAAAACGAGTTGGATCAAGTCAACCTGAATGCTAAGACATTTACTCATCCTGATCCAGCTTATCAAGTCTTGGCTGGACAGGGCAATGTGGAGGCAGAAAGGATGTTGCATTTGGTACACACTACTGAATCAATGTCTAGGGCAAAGGCAATTCTGAATCTGCCTCCAGGAGCTGGTGAAGACTTTGAGTTTGATGAAGACAGTGATGATTCTGAGAGTGGTGAAGGAGGAGATGAAGGCCCTTCCACTCTCCAAGAGATGCCTACTTGGTTGTTTTCAAACTCCTATGTTCACAATGACACCAAGCCAGTCATTCTCAAGAATTATCAAATGACACATGGTGAAGCTCAAACATCCAATCCCTTGCATGCCACCATTGTTCAGAATTTTGTGGCATCACTTCAGCTTCATCAGGCCCACATCCTTTAACAGAGAGCCAACACTGATGACATCAAAGGACATCTTGATGGGGTAAATGATGCTTTGGAAAGAAGAGTTGATGTTGTTGCTCCTTCTACCTCTCAAAGATGCAAGCAAGACAAGCTGGTGAAGGATGTGGCTGCCCTTACTATGAGGATGGATAAGATGGAGAATCAAGATAAGATGGAGAAACAATGGACACCTTCCTGGCTAACCAAAATCTACAGACTCAGCTTCTGCAACAGTTACTGCAGGCTACTGGTGTTCCTCAAACCTTTGATGATAACAAAAAGGGGGAGAGTGCACTAGTGGTCTCTGAAACAGTAACCACAAGTGTGCCATCAAGCCATGGGGAGTCACCTCAGATCATAGCAAATCCAAGTGAGTTTCAACTCACAAAGATGGTTTCTCCTCCAGCTAAGGATGTTCAAGTCTTCTCAATTCAGAAAGGTTAATCAGAGAATCCATTTTCAAGGTTGTGACTTCATCATCAACAAAATCAGTGCCTGTCCACACAACCATCCTGAAAGTTCTCAATCCTGATACCATTATTCTACAAAAGGAATATGATGCTGAACACTCAAGTGTCAAGGAGTTTGAACCAATCTTTAATGGTAGGACTGGATCTCCACCAAGACATCATGGCAAGAACAAATTAGAAGTGGACTATCCATTCCCCAAGCCTGATGATTCTAAGGTGTTAGCAGCTCTTATCAAGAATCTCAAGACTACTAATGACATAGAGCTGAGACAAGGGTTTGGCTGTTATTTACAGAAATGGTAAAGAAATTCACATCACAAGCAGCCATCCCAGGTTCAATGAAGCCAAAGCTGAAGAGATTTCCAGAATAAGGAGAGAAGCCAATCCTCAGGGTTTTGAAGCCCCTACTAAAAGGAAATTGAAGAAAAGGAAGACAGTGCCTAAGGCCAAGCCTACCAGATGGAAGCAAAGATCACATAGGCATGTTTCTCCTGAGAAAGTAGAAGAGATGAGAGATACAGAGAGGAGAATTGTCTTTGAAGACTCCATTCCAGCTTCATCTCAATCTCAAACCACCTTCTATGAGACTCCTATAGAGCCTAAAGAAGAGCCTATTGAGCTTGAAAATTTGGTTTTCCCTAAGTTCATAATTGAAGCTGAAAAGAAGTTAAAGAAAAGGGAACAAGTCAAAAGAGCTCAACAAGGACCAATCAAGCTGAATGTTGCACCAAAAGTTGTCAAGCCAGTTGAGAACAAGGCAGACTTTTTGTACATTGCAGAAATACAGGAGTACTCAACCATGGATCTTTTCCTTGATGAAGTTAGTGAAATAAGAGACACATACAAATTCAGAGATCTGCCTGAAAGACTAACCTTTGTTTACAAAGGAGGGAAGGTGAGAGCATGGCCCCTGCAACAAGTGTTGAATGAAGGATATACTACCTTGGTGAAAGTCTTCTCAGGCTTCAAAAACACAAGGGGATTCTCTGAGGTTGCAAGGAGTGCTATTTTGAAGAAGATTGAGGAAATCAGGAGCAGTTGGAATTCCCCTAATAGTTTGCCAAGGAAGCTGAAGATATCTTATAATGGACAAAGAACATCTTCAACCTTACTGGATGATGGAATTCAAGGATGACAAAGGCTATAGAAGATTCTTCAGGATTGAAGATCAATTGTCTAAGGCTAGCACCAAGAACCTTAGATGGTTGCAAAGCAAGCTGGATCCAAAAATTGCTGAAGAAGATGCATTCTACAGAAAGCTTCAAGATCAAATCAAGGCAGTTGCTAAGGAAGGGAGACAAAAGATTCAGCCTCAAAGAGAGAAGAAAATGAATTAAATTTGCTCAGTCTAGAGTAGCACTCTCTAAGTAATCATCTCTACTCTTCAGTATTTCAATAATGTAGCTTAATGCAATTTTTACTGTTACTGTTTATTTGTTAGAAGTGGTTTTGTTATCATCAAGACTATTAATTTATGACTGATTCTCAACCAGGCATAAATTGGGGGAGATTGTTAGGAACTATGATGTTTCTTGATGATAACTAGATTAACTTGATAAAAATTGTATAAGTAAAATGTAGTCATCAACGGATAGCATGCTTATGTAGTATCCGTAGATGGGTAGCTTATCTACGGATAAGACTCAATGTAACATGCTGATGTAATCCTGATATGCAATCCTAAGGAACAATCTTGATGAACATTCCTGATATGCAATCCTGATATGCAATCCTGATGTACAATCCTGGTGTGCAGTCCTGATGTGTATTCCTGATTTGTAATCCTGATGTTGAAGTTGAAGTATTAGTTTTTAGGCTGAATAAGTCATGTTGACTATTAATGGATATGTAGAATATGGAGGCTAATTATAAATAGTCTATGCCTTGTAATTTTACATAAGTGAAATTGACTGTCAATGGATAGCATCATTAGCCTTCTACGGATGTGGACAATGTACTGTCTGCAGATAAAAATACTAACTGTCTACGGATGTGATCAAGATACTCTCAACGGATACAACTCAAATAGCTTCTACGGATACACACTGTACTTGTGAAAGGGACAGTTCAGATAGTGCACATGGGTTGACAGACTACACAAAGCATGGACCAAGAAGGGCAAGCTACCAACACATGGACCACTACTCAAAATGGAGAAACAAGGATCTTGAACAAATTTACTTTTTGTATTATTGACTGTTCGAAATACCTCATAAACTTGGGATATATATAACCAAGTGTAGCATTATTCTAGAAGAGAGAAATCAGTTAGGCAATTTAGAGAGCTCAAAAGCAATATCCTTTGTAAATTGCTAAAACTAGAATAGTGTGTATGCAGCTGTCTACAATCCCGCCCCTCTATAATCTTGATTCACTATCTGGGAATAACACTTCTCTATAAATTCAAACTTTTCTCCTCTATAAATTCGAACACCTATTCTACTTCTAATATGCTAAAGAATATTTTTTGATTTATTAGTATTTAAAATTATAAACCTCTAAAAAAATTAGAAAAATAGATTGAGACGATTGTAGAGACGTCACCTCACCTCCCGCATATCCTCCTTTATATATATATATATGGGGTCCCCTTCCACAACCACGGTTGGTTGTGAAGGGGGAACCAACCAACAAATCACAGCCTTTGATGGTTAAGATTAGACTCTACCGCAATGAGCTATTGCGGGAGGTGGAGTAATGTGAAATTAATTTTATACCCTTAAATACTCCCGCAATTAATTATAACGGAAGTAGTGACCCAACTTAGACCCGGTTCCTCCTAATTCGTATCATTCTATATCCAAACACCCAAAAATTCATTTTCTCTGCGATTTCGAGCGATTTTCAGGCAATTTCATCACAATTGTCATCATTATCATCTCTTCGCATCCAGGTATCTTCTACACCTTCTATATCCGGTTATATGTACGTGTTTTGTTTAATTTTAGTTGTGGATTGTGATGATGTGCTTCGTTTGAACTATTAGGGTTCATAGTTTGATTATACACACATGTTTTTGTACGATTTTAGCTCTGGTTTGTTCGTTTTTGGTTGCAATTAGGTTGAAATTAGGGTGTTTATCCTTAATTGAGTTGAAATTAGGGCTTTTATCCCCAATTGAGTAGAAAATTTTTTAATTCGGATTTTAGAATTATTATTAGAATTTTTGAATTATTATTCGAATTTTGGAATTATCAATTCAAATTTTTAAATTTAAATTCGAAATATTGATTAAATATAAATCATTCATTTGGATTTTTGAATTATTATTCGAATTTTGGAATTATCAATTCGGATTTTCAACAACAAAAGAACTTCATTAAATTTCAGTAACATTCATCCTATCCAGTTTATTATCTCTTTGATATCTAATTTAGTTTACGAAAGTTATTATGAACTCAAGAATGCATGCCCTTCTATCACCATCACTTATAAAAATTTGTAAGTGAGAAATGAACCATAAAAGTTTATAAAAAAAAATGTACTATGAGAAATGAATAGCTATATATTCTTTAATTTTTGTATTATTCACGTAATTAGAGTTGTTAGAGCTTTATGTATTTACCGGTTTAAATTTTATTGAACTTCTTAGTACTATAAATTTAATTTAATCCCATATTTTAGCCTGACATTTTTCTAAGGTTCTGGTTCCGTCATTGCTGGTTAAAATTATTATTATTATTATTATTATTATTATTATTATTATTATTATTATTATTATTCGAATTGGTAGTTTATATAGTAATCATTTAAGGATGAGGTGTCTGAATTGTAGCCACATTAGCCGCCTGATACAACACAACTGAAACATCTCGAGTCATTCACTTTCCATATCAATCCGAAACCAACTTTGAGAACTTTGATTAGGTCATCTTCTGATGATGTTGCAGAACTTAACAACTGAGCTGGTGTTTGATTAATAGGAATATTAATACTCCTGTTGCAGTTTACCCGAGTTGATTAATTAGGAATACTAATTTCAGTTTTTTGTGTATCATTAATATATCATGCATTAGTTTACTATACATTGGTTTTCATTTTATTTTTTTATTTTCTGCACTACAGCACTACACATACAAGTTGATTGTTCCTTAATTTGTTATTCTTCAAATTTTTGAATCATTAATCGAATTTATCACAACTTGGTACTCTTAGTTCATTAAAAAGGTCAGAACTTTAGCTTTCCTTGATTAGATTCTCAATTTTTATAGTTTTTTTCTTGTTTTTGATGTATTTGTGGTTGTGGCTTTATCAAGATTGAGTTATTATTAATTCTTGTGGTTGTATTTGCCATGTTTAACAATTCCTTTTTTTTTGTTTTTAAATATAATTAGATAATTGGGTGTTAAATTACATATGTTTGTATCCTTATTTACGAAATGTGTCTAATTTATTGATTTTGCACGTTGCAGATATTATGGATATGGAGTGCGGGCCTCTCGATAGATCACTCTTGACCATGCAGGACGGCCAGATTAGCAGTGTGATATGGCAGGGGGGAGCGAGGGATAAGTTGGATGTCAGACAATATACATCTAATTGGTAGGAGTGGAAGCATGATGATCGTCAGAAAAGTTTGCTGAAGGACTGGGGTTTTGGGGTGTTTACTAACAACCGGTCAATTCCTCAGAATGACATGATCACTGCCTTGGTGGAGAGGTGGAGGCCGGAGACCAACACCTTTCATTTCCCATTTGGTGAGTTGACCATCACCTTGGAGGATGTTTATATGATTATGGGTCTGCCTGTTCGTGGTCGTGCTCTTACACATATGGAGCTGAAGACTCCAAGACAGTACTGGGTTAAGCGGTGGAAGGATTTGAGATTGAGTGAGAAAGCTCGTGAAGAAATGTATAAAGACGGGGTAAAACTGAGTGCACTGAAGGAACAATATAAGGAGAAGCCAGAGAATCCTTCTCTAGAGTTTATCGGGCAGGATGATGTAGTGTACACCCGGGCTTATCTTCTTTACGTCATTGGGGGTGTGTTGTTTCCCACATCGAGCCGGAACGTTGTCCATCCTAGGTATTTCATACCTTAGTTTCTCATTTCTTGTATATGTTTAATTTACTCTTAATATCACCTTAATTCCTCAATTGTATCCTTAAAATTCACATTAATTGCATTTTATCCTTAATTTGTTTAATTATTGATAATATCCCCTTAATTCCTTAATTTTATGACTTAAAATTAACATTTCTTGCATTTTACCATTAATTTGTTTAATTCTTGATAATAGCCCTTATTTCCTCAATTTTATGCTTTTAAATTCACATTAATTGCATTTTATCCTTAAATTTGTTTAATTCTTGATAATATCCCATTAATTTGTTTAATTCATGATAATATCACCTTAATTCCTCAATTTTATCCTTAAAATTCACATTAATTGCAAATTATCCTTAATTTGTTTAATTATTGATAATATCACCTTAATTCCTTAATTTTATGACTTAAAATTCACATTTCTTGTATTTTACCCTTAATTTGTTTAATTCTTGATAATAGCCCTTAATTCCTCAATTTTATGCTTTGAAATTCACATTAATTGCATTTTATTCTCAATTTGTTTAATTCTTGATAATATCCCATTAATTTGTTTAATTCTTGATTATATCACCTTAATTCTTCAATTTTATCCTTAAAATTCATATTATTTGCATTTTATCCTTAATTTGTTTAATTATTGATAATATCCCCTTAATTCCTTAATTTTATGACTTAAAATTAACATTTCTTGCATTTTACCCTTAATTTGTTTAATTCTTGATAATAGCCATTAATTCCTCAATTTTATGCTTTAAAATTCACATTAATTGCATTTTATCCTCAATTTGTTTAATTCTTGCATATGTTTTCTTAAGTTGTTTAACTCTTGCATTTTATAACGTAATCTTTTATTTTTTGCAGGTATTTTTTGTAGGTATTTTATAACATAATCCTAAATTTTTGCACTTCTACTAGTCACAAGCCCCGCAACGACTCATTGCGGAGGGCAAGTAAACAGTTTTTTTTTACTTCTTTTTTAATTTGAAACGAGCAATATTATATCTTAAAATGAATCAAAAATTATTTCAAGCTGAAAAATGTGGAATAATAGCAATATAAAATGAAATATTTGAACAAATATTGACTAAAATATTATTTTTTAATTTTTTAATTCGAAAAAAGGAATATTCTATCATAAAATTGATTAAAAATAAATTTAAAAATTATTTAAACCTAATGATAAGAATAAAAAATAAAAAAATTAATAAAACTAATTTTCATATTAATTTTATATTTTTTAATTGAAAGATATGACAACTTCTGATTTTGATTTTTAAAGGAAAATTCAAAAAAAATTATTAAAAAATGAATTTTATATTATTAAATTGAGTTACGATTTTAGAATTATATACTTAACGTTTTCAAAGTGGATAAATGTGGCATTCCTGACCGAGTGGTAATATATCGATCAAAACTCAGAAGTAGTTAAGCGTGCTCTGGATGGAGCACTACTAGGATGGGTGATCCTTGGGAAGTTTTTTTTTCTTTTGAAAATCTTAAGTTAATAATTTTTAGTCAATATTTTTTCCAATATTTCATTTTAATTATTTTTAAATTTATTTTTTAATCAATTTTACGATATAATATTCTTTTTTTCAAATAAAAAATAAAAAATAATAATTGGTAGAAGTGCACACTTCTACTAGTGACTGCCGTAATGATGCATAGAGGGGGGGCGGGGGGTTAACGGTCCAGTTGGTTTCCTCTGTTTTCCCCTGTTTTCCCCTGTTTTAAGACAGTTTATTTTTTTTAAACGAAAACAATAATGTAATATTTTTACAATAATGTAATATTTTCACGTGTAATATTCACTATCTTTTAGTTTTATTTTATTCATTATTTTTCAATTATAATTACTATTTTTTGGGAATATTTACATGAATTAAATTTAGCTTTAATACGAAATTGTACTCTATAAAATAGAAATTTAGGTTCAAATATTACATAATAAAATTAAGAAAACTTGAATTGACCAGGTTCAAAAGTACAATTTCTTCTATCATGGTTTCCTCCTATCAACCTACATTTTCCGCACTTTCTTTGCTTGGTATTTGAAGTTGACGTTTCAATACCACTTTTATATCTTCCTTGCTTCTCTCGTCCCTTAGTTTGCGACATTGGAGGATCGAAAATCGGATAATGTTGGTAGTCTTCTTGACGAAACGACTCATGCGTTCTTTCGTTATGTTCTTCTTGCGGAAAAATATTGTTCACGTTACACTTCTCTCTCTCAATCACATTCATTACATACTTGAAGCGCGGAACGAAACAACTACCAATAGCACCTAAACTTTGAAAAGATTTACACAATGCACTATACCTTGAGGTTTGTGTTTCACCAACATTAGCAAGAACGGGAGGGGTGTACGGTAAAGGTCCCGCAATTTTGTTGCCATTCCTTCTCCACCTAGGCATGATGTAATTGCTTGGTATTTTGGTTCCATCTTTCTTGGCGAGGTAATAAATGATGTGTTTACAAAGCATTCCGGAATGTTCAAATTTCTTACAAACACATTCAATCGTTCCTTCACTAGAAACCAATATCCGATACCTTATTCTACAATTCTCCGACAATGTAGATTTCTCAACCAAGTACATTTTTAAAAAACTTCCACTATCTTGAGCCCTTTTCATAATATAAGATGCGCTTTTTACGAATTCTTTTTGAAAACGCTTAAACATCTCTTTCGTGTAAATCTTCGATGCATCAATTTCCAAGGATGAGCGCAATACTAACCTCCTTGCCGTTTCTTCAGTATCGTAGTCGTCGTTAACCTCCCTAAGATATTGTGCCTCCAAAGTCTTTTGTGATTTCTCATTGAATTCTTTCAACCCGTAGATTCTTGCACATATTCATCAAAAAAAGCATTCATGGATTCGCTTCTTGAGGTAGTGGTCATACTGGCGGCAAAATATTGCTTTGTATAAGCACCAATCCATTGATCTCTAATACGAAACATTTGATTTAGCCAAACAGGATCTTGAAGTTGATATTTCACGACCAAAGCTTCCCACCTACCTTCGAATTTCGTGGGTGTCAACGACTTGTACACACATGCATTAAAATCCGTTTTGAATTCCGGATAATTGGTGTATAAAGTAGATAACTTCTCCGGAAATTTACTACTTATATGGCATGTACAATATGTATGTTTTGTTTGTGGCATAACCTCGGCAATAGCATTCCCCAAAGCAACATCTTGATTGGTAATGATTGTAGTGGACGGTTTGTTGTCTACGGCTTCCAACCATGTTTCTAAAACTCATTTATAAGATTCCTCTTTCTCATCCCTTACGAGTGCAAATCCAAACAAGATATTTTGGTAGTGGTGGTTCACCCCCGTGACAGGTATGAAAGGCATACAATATCGGTTCGTCCGATAAGTTGAGTCGAATGTAACCACGTCGCCAAAATTCTTGTAAGCGTTCATGGATCCAGGATCAACCCACACCAAACCACTAACACGATTCTCATCATCCACATCCACACGGTAGAAAAATTCACCATTACTACTTTCTTGTTGTAATTTCCGTAACAAGACCAAACCACACTCCGCATCACCTTCATCAAACACTCGGCGCCGAATATCACGTATGACATTACATATGTCTTGATTAGAAAACCCTAGATTTTGAACACCGCCACTTGCCTCACTAAGTAATCTCATAATTTTTGCCATCTCGATCCCCGATTTGTTAAACAACTCAATCAATGATCAGGTGATGGGATCTATGTTGTGTGGCCGTCTAAAAAATTGTGTTTTATCCGGTGTCATCATAGCATGATTGTGCTTCAACTTGATCGAAGTTATTTTCCATTTGTTCATTTTTACTTGATGAGCAACACACATTCTTGCACGATAATCCGTTCGTAGAATTACATCTTTAATTCGTTTTCCTTTTCCTTGAGATTCCGGTGCCAATCTTCCATCTTTCTTAGAAATAAACATACGAGATGATGGATCATGACTACATGTATGTCTATGAGTATTCCTAATTATTATATTGAATCCGACATTTCGACCATAATCCCTATAAAACTTTTCTGTCTCATCTAATGTATCAAAAATCATACCAACACAAGGCACAACATCATTGATATTCGAAAATGTAAACTCACAATCATTATCATCATCCCTATCATTATCATCATCATTTTCCTCCATCCTAATATCCTTTTCTTCTTCATCATTAAAATCACAATCATTTTCACCAACATTATCATCACTATAAACATCTATAGTTTCATCCATATTCATTTTTTGTTTACCAACATTATCACTACTATCAACATCTATAATTTCATCATCAACAAATAATTTACGAAAAACATGATTTTTGGTAACGGGCAGTATATAATAATCGTAACCGTTATGCTCACTAGATGAACTAGAATCACCAAATAAATATGAAGCCATACTAATTAATTAGAGGACTAACCTTGATTTTTGTAGTTTTTTGAGCTCCAAAGTGCAAGTAAGAAAATGTTGGGAGAAAAGAGGGAGAAGAAAAAGGAATGTTGGAAAAAGGGGATTTGTCGTTTTAAAAAAGGTATCAGGTCTCGACTCCCGCAATGAGCCATTGTGGAAGGTGGTTCATTAAATGCAGCCACCAACCTCGCGGCCCAGCATTTAATGGTGGTTTGAACTTTTCCCTCCACAATGCTTCATTGCGGGGGGACTTTTTATTTTTTTAATTCGTTTTTTGGCTTTTAATAATAAAATATTTAATCAAAAATTAAAATAAATTCATAGAAAATCCTAAATATCATTTATACTACTTTATGATAGAAACACATTTACCACTTTTAATTATATTTTTTTAGGTCGAATTATAGTGAAACACATGTTAAACCATACAGATAGTTACTCGTTCGAAAAAAGTTGTGTATTATTGCTAGTTTTTTTATTTTTATTTTTTCAAAATAATAAAATTAATTCTAAGCAATCTTTTCAAATATTTTACCTTGTATTTCTAATTTTTTTTGTTTTTGAGATTGAATAATATTTTTTAATCAATATTTGCAATTATTTTATATTTTATTACTATTTTCTCTTTTTTCTCATTTTTAAAAAATAAAAAACATATTTTTTATCCAATACTTTAAGGTTTTTTTTTTCTCTCATTACTATTTTTGTTATATATTCTAATTTAAAAAAATATTATTTATTACATCAAAATAATGTAAAGTTCTAATTTATATATAAGCCCAAATATAATTCATTATCCAATACAACTCACATTTTCAAGCTCATCCAATGCTTTAGGTTTGTCTCTCATTACTATTTTTGTGATATTTTCTAATTTTAAAAATAAAAATATATTTATTATTTTAATTACAAAATAATTTAAAATTCAAATTTATATTAAGCCCAAATACAATTGATAATCCAATACAACTTTTATTTTCAAACCCATTTTATAAATGGTCCACTCAATGACCCAAAAATACAAGGAAGCTCATTTTATTAAAGCCCATCCAATTATGACCCAAAATGCAAGAAAGAGCGGTTTGGTAATTTAAAAAAATATATAACCTCCGCAGTGATAAATTGCGGCCACCGCAATGATAGGTTGCGGGGTGGGGGCATTTTCATAATTTTTACCTCCGCAATGCTTGGTCGTGGAGGGTCAGATTTGGTGGTTGTGACCATTTTGCCAACGACCTGTGATTGTGGACCAAAATCCTATATATTGATATCCATATAGGCCATTGTTCCATAGAGAACCATCTTATATAGAGAATCGGGGAGAACCATATATTCTATTATAGAATTTCATAAATAATTTTAAATTTTTTTATATAAAATATATAATCTGATTCTAATGTAGAATATATATAGAGGGTCAGGATCAAGAGAGAACCACATACTAAAAAAGAACTGTTATAAACCGTTGGATTATTACTAGATCATCTATCTAGATTCAACTCATTTTTATATACAAAATTGTTAGGCTCAAGACATGTCTGAATACCACCATTAACAAGCCTACACTATATGACTATGTCACACTACATGACCTAGTGAATTTTATCACTGGGATATAGTATAGGTCTCTCTGTACTTGTCTTGTTCTCATGAACATTAGCTTGATCATGTATGCTCAGAATTATAATGAGCTTAGTAAGTTTCTTGCATCTAGAATGTACATAGGCCATTGAATAATTGTCCTGGTAGAAGTTCAGAATTGTTCATGCAGCAGGATGGAGATGAATAAGGCCCTGAAGAAATAAGTTGCAGAAATTTGTCTAAGGCAATATATAGCAAAGTCAGAATAAAGCTATGTCGTGAAGTCTTCAAAACTCATATCGTGAAGTGTTGAAATCAGTAAAGTCAAAATGTACTAGATCGTGAAGTCCTCAAATAGCCTATGTCGCATAGTCCTCAAAAAGGCTATATCACGAAGTCCTCAAAAAGGCTAGATCGTGAAGTCTTCAAATGGCTTATGTCGCAAAGTCCTCAAAGGCCATGTCGCGTAGTCTTCACAAGGGACATCGCGAAGTCAGGAATGAAGTGGAGTTCACGATATCAATACTTAACCGTTTACAACAAGACAAATGAAGGTACAAGATCAAAGTCAATTGAGACAAATACTGAAGCATCTGTATTGGTCAGGTGGTCCAAAATACAGATGGCAAATCTACAGCTAAACTTGGAGAGGAAGAAGGAAGACAAGCAGCTACAAATAAGGGAGAGGACCACAGAAAGCAAGTGGTTCTCCCTGACACAGCCAACCTTTTATAGAACGACAAAATGGAGTTGCAGGAAGGGTAGCTGTGTAATTAGGTGTGTGCACTAGTTTTGTATAGGACAATATATATATTGTGCACACCCTACTGTTAGCTGTAAGTGAGCATATCATAGAATTATATTGAAGCACTTCTTTCTCTGTAAGAAAAGCAAGAAAACACTGTTCTTGTTTAGAAGCCAGAATTTCTCTTGTGAGATTTTGGAAGCTGTAGTATTTAATTTGCTTAATACAAAGTAGATTAAAGTGATTGTGTGTACTGTTTATTTCATTCCGCATTTTCTTACTACACGATCTGTTACAGCAATTTAGTTTTAAGAAAGTGAAAATCTATCAAACTATCCATTCACCCCCCCCCCCTCTGTCTAGTTTCCAAGTGGTATTCATTACTAACAAGTGGTATCAGAGCAGGCTGTTAACATACAAACAGGAAAAGATCAAGAATGAGTTCACAGAAACTAAGCAGTATCAAGATTCCTCCTTTTAACAAGGAGCACTACAGTCTTTGGAAGAAGAAGATGTTGCTTTTCATCAAAGCTTCAAATCCCATGTACTTAGATATTCTAAAGCATGGTCCCTTTATTCCAATGATTGAGATTGCTGAAACAACTGTTGACACTGAGATAATACCAACAAAACATGTTCCTAAAGACCCCTCCAAACACACTGATCTTGAAAAACAGAAAATAGCACTGGATGGACATTTCCAACTTATCATTTGTGAATCTATGGATTTCAACATGTATGGCACTGTTGCTCACTGTAGTAGTGCTAAGAAGATGTGGGATCTTATAGAAGTGTTATGTGAAGGAACTCCTGAAGTAAGAAAGAACAAAAAGCAGATTTTGGTTTCACAGTATGAAGCCTTCATGGCTCAGCCAAATGAAGGAATCACAGAAGTGTTTGAGAGGTTCAACAAACTGATAAATGAGCTCAAACTCTATGACAAACACTATGAGACTGAAGAGCTTAACATGAAGTTCTTGCTAACTCTACCAGATCACTTGGAACCAAGAATCTCTTCTCTCAAAGAAAGAGATCTAACAAAGATTGGTTTTGATGTGTTGTATGGTGTTTTGAAAACATATGAGCTAGAGTTGTTTCAAAAGAGATCTATTCAAGCAAAGAAAGGATTAATGGCCAATACTTCTTGTGCCCTTATTGCTGACAATCTAGGTCAAAGAATAGAATCTCTTAAATTCAGTCAAGTCAAGATTGAAGAACTGGAAAGTGATGACACTGGTGATGAAACTCAAGTTGTTTATGATTTGCCTGAGGAGGATGAGTTCTACAACATAGATGAATTGGACAAGATGGAAAACAAATCTTTTGCATATATGGCTAGGAGATATCCTAACATTAGGTTTAAGAGGAAGCAGCCATTCAAGCCCAAATTTAATGCTGGAAATGCTGGTGGATCAAGTGGCTCAAACTCCTTCAATAAAGGAAAAGGGATTGCTGGTGCTGCTAAAGGAGGATACAAATCTGGGAGTGTGGATAGGTCCAAAATAAGGTGCTATAACTGCAATGAACTTGGGCATTTTGCCACTGAGTGCAAAAAGCCTAAACAGGTCAAAAAGGACAAAGCATACTTAGAGCTTGAAGCTAAGTATGAAGCTCTACTCAAGAAACAACAGGGTAAAGCTTTTATTGCTGAGGGAAAGTGCTGGGATGATTCTGATGAAGAAGAAGAACAGGAGTACTCAAACTATGCCTTGATGGCACTTTTTGATGACGGTGATTCCTCAAGTCAGGTACCTATTCTTACTTCTCTTGATATGACTCCCTTTCAATATAAGCAGACTGTTGAAGACATGAGTACTGAAATGTTTAATATTCATACTAGCATGTTAGTTGCAAATGAAGAAATTGATAGGCTAACTGCTAAAAATCTTGAGCTTACAGAAAAGAATGAAAAGCTTGAGTTAATGGTTGTGAGCCTTGATGGTTTGAAGAAAGAGATTGAGTATCTTAAAAACAAAGTGGTTTGTGCTGAACAAATAGAAACAGCTCTTAGAGAACAAATTGCTGAAAATGAATTAAAGCTAAGAAGTTTCAAGAACTCCTCTGAGCTTATTCAAACCTATCACAAGGAACACACTGAAGACTGCAAGGTTGGAGTTGGTTTTGATTATGAGAATGATAAGGGAAGGAAGAAGGCCAAGGGCAAAGGAAAAGAATCTTTAAAAAACAAAAATGCCCCAACCATTTTGTCAAGTGTTGAAAAGCCCATTTTCAAAAAGAGTATTGTTGAGTTTGATGAAGAACTACTGGTCATCAAACAACTACTTGAAGAAGATGAGGCTGCTAAAGACACTTCTTCCTCTCCCAAGTCTGTTGTTCAGAAAGAAACCAAAGACAACCTTGTCAAGAGTCCTAAAATTAAGAAAGAAGTTGTTAAGAAGAAGAAACAAAACAGAAATGGTAAGATAGGTGTCAACAAGAGCAACAACTATGCTTATGTGCCAAATGCTCCTAGGAAACAGTGTCAAAAGTGCTTATCTGTGAATCATTTGACTCATAAGTGTAATAAACTTGTAAATGTTGAAGTTGATAACCTGAGCAACCACTCTGTAGACATGAACTATGTCCATGATTCCTTTTGTGGTAATTCGAACTGCATGACATGCTATGTGACTGTGATTGCTAATTGTTTATCTCTAAAGCATAAACTTGATTCTGCACAATCCTGTGAATTACACACACATATGCACACTCACAGGACAGGATCCCCAATCAAGGTTGAGAGGGTGAAAACTTCATGTGAGCCTAAGAGTGTAAACTCCAAAGCCATAAACAAAGTGAAGTCTCCTACTGTGAAGAATAGTGTTTCTGCTAGAAGAATTATTAACACAACTGTTTCTAAATCAACTGGACCCTACCAAGTGTGGGTACCAAAAACAACTTAGTCATTTTGTGAATGCAGGGCAACGGGAATAAAAGAGTCATATGGATCTTGGACAGTGGATGCTCAAGTCACATGACTGGTGATATAGCCCTGCTATCATAATTTGAGGAGAAGGCTGGCCCATCAGTAACCTTTGGAAATGACAACATTGGTTATACAATGGGATATGGCAGTGTTAAATCTGGAAATGTCATTATTGAAGATGTATCATTTGTTGAAGGACTGAAGCACAACCTCTTGAGCATTGGACAATTCACCAACAGAGGTTTCAAGGTGGAATTTGATGAAGATCATTGTCTAATCTCAAAAAGAGGAAGTGGTGAAGTTGTTTTAACTGGTGTGAAGAAAGGAAGCTTGTTTGTAGCAAATCTCAAGGTTGCAGACAAGGGAGAAATTTGTTGTTTCTACACTAAAGCCACCAATGAAGAATTCTGGCTATGGCACAAGAAACTGTCTCACTTGAATGTTCAGGCAATGAACTCTCTGGCAAAGAGAGAACTCATCAGAGACATGCATGCTTTGGAGTTTGTGCAAGATGGAGCATGTGAAGCATGTCAAAGAGGAAAGATTAAAAGATCAAGTCACAAGAACAAGTTGCTAAATTCAAACTCCAAGCCTCTGCAGCTAATTCACATGGATCTATTTGGTCCTGTGAATGTAATGTCCCTTTCCAAGAAGAAATATGCTCTAGTTATGGTTGATGATTACTCAAGATACACTTGGGTGGAATTCCTGTTCTCCAAGGATGAAGCACCTCAAGAAATTATAGAGCATATTAAGAGAGTTAATAGAGAAGCACAAAGCACTGGTTCCTCTGTAGTTGCATTGAGAAGTGATAATGGAACTGAGTTTATAAATTCAACATTGTATGAGTTTTGCAAAGATAAAGGAATTTCTCAACAATTTTCAGCTTAACAAAATTCTTTCCATTATAGAACCCTCATTGAAGCTGCAAGGACAATGCTGTTGGATGCAAAGCTACCTACTAGCTTTTGGGCTGATGCTATTAACACAGCATGCTATGTGCAAAACAGAACATTGATCAATAAGAAGTCTGGAAAAACTCCTTACTCATTAATGACTGGCAAAAGAGCATCCTTCAAGCATCTTCATGTGTTTGGAAGCAAGTGTTTTGTGATGAAAGATACTTCTGAACATGTTGGAAAATTTGATGCCAAGGCATTTGAAGGTATCTTCATTGGATACTCTCTGGAAAGGATAGCATACAGAGTATTTGTACCTGAGCAACACAAAGTTATGGAAAACATGGATGTTACCTTTGATGACAAGAAAACTCCTGGACTTGCAACAAGTGAACAAGACAGTGTGCCATTAAGATTTGAAAATCAAGGATATCTTGAGGATTCTGAAAGTGAGGATGAACCATCTGTTCCAACTGTTCCACATAATGAAACTCTTGAAGTTGATGATATTCTTCAAACACATGTGCAAGGGAACACAAACACAGGGGGAGAAGAAGAGAATGCAACTGTCAATCAAAATGATCCTGGAACAAGTCAAGGGAATGAACAGGGTCACACAAGAAAATGGGACAGAGCCCACACTAGGGATCAAATCATTGGAGATCCTGGTGAGGGAGTTAGAACAAGAAGGGCAACAATGAATACATGTCTGTATAGTTGCTTTCTGTCACAAGAAGAACCAAAAATAATTGAAGAAGCTTTGAAGAATTCTGACTGGATTGTTGCCAT
Source organism: Heracleum sosnowskyi (assembly GCA_030848705.1). Lineage (NCBI taxonomy): Eukaryota > Viridiplantae > Streptophyta > Magnoliopsida > Apiales > Apiaceae > Heracleum > Heracleum sosnowskyi. The sequence goes on from CM061238.1 coordinate 81,343,552, forward strand.
GCAATAAGAATTGAATCAATTTGAGAAAAACAAAGTATGGGAACTAGTGCCACCTCCAGAAGGAAAGAATGTTATTGACACCAAATGGGTGTTCAAGAACAAGATGGATGAAGAAGGAGTGGTGATTAGAAACAAAGCAAGGTTGGTTGCCAAAGGATACTGTCAACAAGAGGGCATTGACTATGATGAGACATTTGAACCTGTAGCTAGACTGGAAGCCATAAGGATTTTCTTGGCTTTTGTAGCTCACTCAGATTTCAAGGTGTATCAAATGGATGTGAAAAGTGCATTTCTCAATGGTGATCTTGCTGAAGAAGTTTATGTGTCCCAACCACCTGGCTTTGAAAATGAAGACTTCCCAGACTTTGTGTATAGACTGCTCAAGGCACTCTATGGACTCAAACAGGCACCAAGAGCCTGGTATGAGACTCTATCTCAATTCCTTCTTGAGCATCAGTTCACCAGAGGTACAATTGACAAAACTCTATTCTTCAAGAAGCATGGAAATGATATCATTCTAGTCCAAATTTATGTGGATGATATCATCTTTGGCTCTTCAAATGAAAAACTATGTGAAAGGTTCTCTAAGTTGATGCAAAGCAAATATGAGATGAGTATGATGGGAGAGTTAACCTTCTTCCTAGGCCTGCAAGTACATCAAAGGGAGGATGGCATCTTTATCAATCAATCTAAGTATGTTAAAGATCTCTTAAAGAAATATGGTTTAGAAGAGTCATCCCCAGCAAAAACTCCTATGTCCACTGCAATCAAGCTAGATGAAGATAAGAAGGGCAAGAGAGTTGACATCAAGGTCTATAGGGGAATGGTTGGATCATTGCTCTATCTCACAACTAGCAGGCCAGACATCATGTTTGCCACATGCCTTTGTGCAAGGTTCCAATCTGATCCTAAGGAATCTCACATGATGGCTATCAAAAGAATCTTCAGGTATCTAAAAGGGACTCCTAATCTTGGGCTATGGTATCCAAAGGGCACTGGGTTCAACCTGGTTGGTTACACAGATTCTGATTATGCTGGATGTAGAATTGACAGGAAGAGCACCTCTGGAAGCTGCCAATTCTTAGGTCAAAGGTTAGTGTCCTGGTTCAGTAAGAAACAACAATCCACAACAACATCTACAGCTGCGGCTGAATATATTGTTGCTGGAAGCTGCTGTGCTCAATTGCTTTGGATTAGAAATCAACTCATGGATTATGGACTAGTGTTGGAACACATTCCTCTGATGTGTGACAACCTTTGTGCAATATCCATTGTTGTCAATCCTGTTAATCATTCTACTACAAAGCATATTGAGATAAGGTACCATTTCATTAGGGAACATGTTGCAAATGGTACTATAGCAGTCTCTTATGTTCCAACAGAGAAACAATTAGCTGACATATATACTAAACCTCTGAATGAAGCTGTCTTCAACAGACTTGTGAGTGAAATTGGAATGATCAATCCTTCATTTAGTTGTTCTAAGTAAGTATGCTAGTTAATAGTTACAGTAGTAAAATTTTCACTGTATTTCGATGCTCTATTAATTTGGAGTGAAAATTAGCTGAGATATGATTTATAAATATTTCAGTATTTTACTGCATATTTTTCAAATCATAATTTTCTAAGAAGTTATGAGTTTTTGAGACATCTCTACTTAGGTGATCTTGAAAGTTCACGACTTAGTTCAAATCAAACAGACTTATATCGCAAACTGTTGAAATTGTTAGACTTCGCGATATAGTTCATTTCATGAGTTTCCGACATAGTTCATTTTATGACTCCGTGACTTAGAATAACTATATCGACAAGTCTCCATATTTGACATAATTTTGATTTAAATTAATTTTATTTCAATTTTTGATTTAAGTCTGACAAAATGCTTGAAATTCAAAAAAGAGAGTTTTAGACAAGGTATTTATACTATATCGCAAAGTCACCTCATTTCTCCTACCTTTGAGACTTTGCGACATAGTTCATTTTAAGACTCTGCGATATCCTTTTCAAGACTTTGCGATACAGGCTATTTTGAGACTTCGCGACATGAAAATAGCCTGTACATATTCATAACTCCATATCGCAGTGTCTCTATCATATAAATACTTTTTGGCCAACGGTTCATAACTTTTCATCCTGTCTATTTCTCTCAAACTCTCAACCTCTCTAATCTAAACTCAAACTCTCTTCTATCTTCTTCAATCTCAAATTCAAATGGCACCCAAATCTCAAACAGCTTCTTCATCTAACCCTCTAACCATTCCCAAAGAAACCAATCTTCTCACCATTCCATCTAAAACCGAGGCTAACCCAAGGTACAAGTGCTTTGTACGCTTTCTGAACACCTCATATCTTCGTCAGGCGTTGACGATGAATCCTCCCATGTATGTTGATATTCTTGAGGCGTTTTGGAGAACTGCCAATTGCACTTTAATGGGAAGGGAGGATGGCACTTCAGTCTATGAGGTAACCTGCAGTACTGGAGGAAAGGAGTTGGTTTTCGGGGAGAAAGAAGTCAATGAAACATTTGAATTTAAGACGCAAGGGCATGATGCTGAAGCCAGTGACCAGGAAATGGTGGATTTCTTGACACTGATAAAGTATGCTGATGAGATAGATATGAGAAAGTTGACCAAGAAGCATGCGAGGAGGGAGTGGTCGTTCTTGTTTGATGCTCTGCAGAAGGTGGTTAAGAAGACCGGCCCGATTGTAACCTTTAGAGATGACAGCAAAGGATTCACTACGGGATATGGTAAATTAAAAGTTGGAAATGTCATCAATGAAAACATCTCTCTTGTTGAAGGATTGAAGCACAATCTTCTAAGTATCAGTCAGTTCTGTGATAAAGGCTACAATGTAGATTTCAGAAAGGACAAGTGCTTAATCACCAACAGGAAGGATGAGAAGCTTACTCTACTGGGAGTGAGAAAAGGAAATTTGTTTATAGCTGACTTAAGTTCTACCAGTGAAGGAGAAGTTACATGTTTCTACAGTAAGGCATCTTCAGAAAAAAGTTGGCTATGGCACAAGAAGCTCTCACATTTGAACTTCAAAACTATGAACTCTTTGGTAAAGAGAGAGTTAGTGAGAGGGTTGCCCCTGATGGAATTCAATCAGGAGGGACTATGTGAAGCATGTGAAAAAGGGAAGTCAAAGAAAGCATCACATGGAAGCAAAGGAATGACAAGCATTGCTGAACCATTACAACTGATTCATATGGATTTATTTGGTCCAGTCAATGTTATGTCACTTTCAAGAAAAAGATATGCATTGGTGATGGTGGATGACTACTCCAAGTACACGTGGGTGTTGTTCATACAATCAAAGGATGAAGCAACACAACTAATCATTGATCACATTAAGAAGATAGAAGTGGAAGCTAAGCTACCTGTGCGGACAATCAGATCAGACAATGGAACTGAATTCAAGAATGCAGTTCTTAATGATTTCTGCTCAGAGAAAGGAATATCAAGACAGTTTTCAGCACCAAGAACTCCTCAACAGAATGGAGTAGTGGAAAGGAAGAACATGACCTTGGTTGAAGCAGCAAGGACCATGTTGAGTGAATCAAAACTTCCCACTTACTTTTGGGCTGAAGCAGTGAATACAGGTTGCTACACTCAGAATCGAACCCTGATCAACAAAGATCATGAAAAGACTCTGTATGAGTTAATGGCCAACAAGAAGCCAACACTGAAGTACTTTCATGTGTTTGGTGCAAAGTGCTTTGTACTTAAAGATGGAGAACATCTTGGCAAGTTTGATGCCAAAGCAGATGAAGGTATTTTTCTGGGCTATTCTCTGGAATCTAAGGCTTTCAGGGTATATGTGATTGAAGATAAGAAGGTGTTGGAAAGCTTAAATGTAACATTTGACGACACCAAAAGACCAGACCTGCAAACAAGAGAGAACTCTGAATCCTTGGTATTTGAAAATCTATCAGGAGATCTCTCTGACAATTAAGAAGAACCTGAAGTTGTTACAGTTATTAATAATAATCATAATGATAATGATTCTGGACAAAGTGGTGACCAAAGTGGAGATCCTCAAAATTCTACAGGATCAACTAGTCAGTCTACAGAATCAACAGATCAAACCGTCAACAACTCAGGGGGAGCAGGAGAAGGATCAACTAGTCACACTCCACAACATCTAGAACAAGGAGAATCATCAAGATCGCATCTGTAAAGACAAAGGGTATGGAATAGAGATCATCCCTTTCACTTGATCATTGGTGATCCGGACACAGGAGTGAGAACTAGGAGAACATCACAAAATGAATGTCACTATTCTGGGTTTCTTTCAGAAACAGAACCTAAGAAAGTTGAAGATGCTCTAGATGATCCAGATTGGGTGATTGCTATGCAAGAGGAACTCAATCAGTTTGAAAGGCAGAAAGTTTGGAAGCTGGTACCCAGGCCTAAGGGAAAATCTGTTATTGGAACAAGATGGGTATTCAGAAATAAGTTGGACGAAGATGGAATTGTAACGAGAAACAAAGCCAGACTGGTTGCTAAAGGTTACTCTCAAGAAGAGGGTATAGATTATGATGAAACCTATGCACCAGTAGCAAGACTTGAGGCCATCAGAATGTTTCTGGCATTTGCAGCACATTCCAATTACAAGGTATATCAGATGGATGTGAAGAGTGCTTTTCTGAACGGGGAGTTAGAAGAAGAAGTGTATGTGGAACAACCTCCAGGTTTTGAGGATTCAAAACTGGCAGACTTTGTGTACTTTCTATTCAAAGCTCTCTATGGACTCAAACAAGCTCCAAGGACATGGTATGACACTCTCTCTGAATTCTTACTTGAAAATGATTTTACAAGAGGTGTTGTAGACAAAACTATCTTTTACAAAAAGCACAAAAATGATTTGATATTGGTGCAAGTATATGTTGATGACATAATATTTGGTTCTACTAATGATGATCTATGCAAGAGATTTGCTAAGTTAATGCAGAGTCGTTATGAAATGAGCATGATGGGTGAATTGTCATTCTTTCTTGGACTGCAAGTATACCAAAGACAAGATGGTATATTCATTTGTCAGTCCAAGTACATCAAAGATCTTCTTAAGAAGTATCAAATGGAAGACTCATCTACAACAAAGACTCATATGCCAACTGCCACTAAGCTTGATAAGGATGAAACTGGTAAGAAGGTTGACATCACAGGCTACAGAGGTATGATAGGCTCATTACTTTATCTCACTGCAAGTAGACCAGATATATAATGTTTGCAACATGCTTGTGTGCTAGGTTTCAGTCTGATCCTAAAGAATCTCATCTAATAGTTGTTAAGCGAATATTTAGATATCTTAAGGGGACCCCAAATCTTGGAATTTGGTACCCTAAAGATACATGATTTGATCTTATTGGATACACAGACTCTGATTTTGCAGGTTGTAAGATTGATCGGAAGAGTACTTCAGGAAGCTATCAGTTTCTTGGAAGAAGGTTAGTTTCCTGGTATAACAAGAAGCAACATTCAGTGTCCACATCAACAGCTGAGGCTGAATACATTGCTGCTGGTAGCTACTGTGCCCAGATCTTATGGATGAGAAACCAACTCCGTGACTATGGGCTTTTGTTGACAAAGATTCCAATATTTTGCGACAACACAAGTGCCATAGCAATCTTAAACAATCCAGTGCAACACTCGAGGACGAAGCACATCGACATCAAGTATCATTTTATCCGAGAGCATGTCATGAATGGAACTGTGGAGTTACATTTTGTACCCACAGAGGAACAAATTGCAGACATCTTTACTAAACCGCTTGATGAATCCACTTTTTCAAAGCTGGTTGGTGAACTTGGGATGTTAAATCTTTCTAATTGATTTTGATTAGAAGTCAGTAACTGCAGATAGTCCTAGTGAATACATGAGTTTAAGAATTTCCATATCCTTAGGACTCGTGAATTTATTTTCTGGAGCAATTCTCGTAGTTAGGATTATTGTACAAATTTTATGTCATAATTATGGATGATATATCTTCTGGCATTTAATTGGTTATTAATTCTAAGAATTATTTAGGTGCTAATATTTGTTCTAAATATTGAAGCATCTATTTAATTTGAATTAATTTACTTTGTTTTTAACATTGTAGATTAATGCAGCATAATTTATTGGATTTTAATTGATTAATATCATTTAATGATATTTAGTTGATTTTATTCTAAGAAAATTGTGAATTTTCTGTTAACAATTGATTTTGGTAAATTTCAAAAGATTTATTCAAAATAAAACTTGACAGGAAATGAAAAGTTTGATTTTTGAAGCATGAACAAGTTTTAAAAATTGAACATAAGCAAAAACCATCGAATTTAGAAAATTCGATAGTTTTTCTAAGTACTAAATGAAAACCATCGAAGGAAAATTCGATAGTTTTTAAGTAGGAAAAGAAAAACCATCGAAATAAAAGTTTCGATAGTTTTTGAGATGAAATAGAAAAAGTATCGAAGTGAATTTATTTTAGTTAATATTTAAATTCTCGATAATTTTTCATAAAATCATTCGATAATTTTTGGTTTTTCAGAGTTACAACTCTCGATGGTTTTTCAGAAAAGCGTTTTGTATTCTAAATTCTCATACACTTCGATAGTTTTTGAAAACCATCGAAGTGAAGATGTCCTTTATGCCCCTCTGAAAATCCATCGACAGTTCAAAGAAAAACTATCGAACCATGTAATGACAGATTTACCCCTGTTAGTTTCAAGAGTATATAAACGTGCCTTAGTCTTTTTCTTTATCAATTTCTACAGATCTAAGAAAAGCAAGGTTATATATATATATATATATACTTACAAAAGACATACACAAAGAAGAATATAAACTTCGATAGTTTCTCAAGAATTTTACCGTACAACTTGATTATTTACAACAGTGAATTCATTTAACAGTGAAAACTTGTGTGTTTCTGGTCAATTGAAGTGTTCTGTTCTTGTTTATCAAAGAAACCATCGAAGTGTTTCTGGTTTTTAGTCTTGTTGTTAACTCTGTTCAACTTTAGGAAATTAAGTGATTTATCAGTTGATTTCTTTGAGTGTTTAGTGATTATTTGGAAGTTAACAATTAGGGTTCAAAATAAAAAGTGTTCGACTTTGTGTGGTTGAGAAAGAAAAGGGGTATTTTTATCAAAAGTTTGATTAATTAGAAATAATTAATTAAATTTAAGTGAAATTAGTTTTGGTTTAAAAAATAATTTTCTGGAAATTTAAAATGGCCGGAGAATTTATTGTAACCAAGACTCATCATGTCTCGTTTCAAAACTTGCAATCCATTACGAACTTACAGTTTCGTGCATGGGCAGAGTTTTTGAATACACGTTCATTAGTGGCATATGCTTTAAGTACTCCCATAGTCCTTTGCATCGATCAATTGACTTCGTTGTACACATCCGCCACGGACACAACTGAGAATAATGTAAGGTCCTTTAGTTTTGGTGTGCCAGGGGGCAGAACAATAAGGGTGACAGAACATGATTTTAACAGAATACTACATTTTCCAACATAAAACCTTGTTCCGGATCCCACAACTGAGGAGATACATGCTTTCTTCACTCTCATAAGAAGTCAACAACCAAACTTCTTTGTGGGAGAGTTCCTTAAGCATTACCTGACAAAGCCATGGAACTTTTTCTTTCACACACTTATCCATGTTTTTACTGCTAAGCTCACAAATCTGCATGGTATTCCCTTATTCCTTCAAAAGATAGGGTTTGCCATTGCTAACAATAGGCATATTAACATAGGACGATTAGTGATTGATCAAGTCATTCTGTGCATGGGACCACTGGATGAAAGAACAGGCATGGACGATGTGCTTTGTTTCTATCCTAGGTTCCTACAGCTAATTCTCAATGATGTCTTAACAGATGATGAACGTGAGACATTTGCAGATGAGGAGACCATGGAGTGCATGAGGATGAAGAGCAATGCAATAACCGCTCTGATAAGAAAGACTCATCTTCCAGGGGTACCCACTGTTCTCACAGACTATCTAAGAACGGTGCCCCTGCCACTTCTACCCCCAGGGGAACAGGTAATTGAAGGTAATATTCCTCAACCTGAACTGGCTCCTGTACAACAACCAATGGATGTAGATCCAGAGCCCTCAGCGGCCATTCCAGACCATGAGATTGCAAACCCACAATCTCTAACCACGGTCGAAGAGCCTTTGGAAGAGCCAAATGAAACAATAAACGAACCTCCTTCCCCTCCTATACCCAATATTCAGACATCCGTGAGTGTAGAGGGAGATAGTGCCATAGCAGCACCACATAAGGAGATACACCCTTCAACAACAGCTCTGCCTTCCTCTAAAAGGAGAAGAATAGAAACCGAGGCAACTGTTGATACTTTATTTCAAACTTCCAAAGCGCCCTTTATTGATTTTTCTGATGCTGATTGGGCTACATTAACTAAAGCAATATCTGAACCAATAGCTCAATCTAGCAAGGAGGAATTGACGGAAGCAACTGGTGTTCCGACCATATTACGGTCAGGTTCACTGGTTGAAGGTTCTAAGAACCAAGTGTCTTCACAGACGTCGAGAGAAGGCTTTGACCTAAATGCACAATCTAAAGGGTCATTGTCTACCTCCCCAGATGGAACATATCTGGATCCTGCGGGTAAAGGGTCTGACGTAGGTGCGGATCGGCAACTCGGTGACAATGAATCAATTCAAATTGAGGAGTTAACTGAGGTGAAGTCTTCACAGACTCAAGGGGAAGGTTCAGGATCTCTGCTGTTAATAGAGCCTGTTTCTAACCCCCTAGAGATTCAAACTCTAGATCCTTCAAAGGATATATCATCTACGGATGATCAGCAACTTGGTTTAACCAAGGACGGGGACTTGCGAAGCCCCATTGCACCACCGGTGACCTCCTTAAGGACGGCTACGGTGTTTCCTTCTGCAGGTACAACTAGCACAAAGGGATTGAGTGAAACACAAACACTTACACCTGGCCTGAATGGGAAAGGTAAAATGAGTGAAACACCGACAGAAACGTTGAGTGTACACCCAGAGCCAAATGTGAGGAGTGACACCCTAACCCTACCAAACATTGATGATTTGCTATTATCGACAGAAAGAGAGGTACATGTTCAATCAACACTCAAGGAGATGATAGTTCGTGATAAAGAAGGAAATCCATTATTCAAGGTTCTACTGCGACCTTCCTTTGACCAAGGGATCTCCTCTAGTCAAGCCAATGCTTCTTTAAAGACTATTCAGGAGAAGGTTGACTTGGCTGCAGCTGATTCCAGAAGAACATTCAGGGTCATTGGCAGTGCATCTGGCACTATAACAGGTACTAAGCAGGCAGTGGACTCCTTGAAGAAGGAAGCAATGGAGGAACTGGTCGAATTGAGGACGGACGTCAAGGAATTAAAAGATGGATTCATGAATGAAGTATATGCTTTTTCGCAAGGACATGAAGCTTTAAGAGAAGACGTTCTGGTTCTCCGGGATGGTCAAGCGCGGGTAAAAGATGCAATGAACACACTTTCAAGAGTGGAGTCTAAGCTGAACAAAAGACTGGATCATATGGAAAAGACTACCAACTCAAGATTGGATAACATTGACCTGACGCTAGCTTCTATGAATGATATGAATAAGCAGATTATGGATTTCTTGGACAACCAAAGCGACGGAGTACAGTGAATCTGGACTATGCTAAGGAACAAACAAACTGGACAACCTGGACCTTCAAATCAGCAACCTGATCCTTCTACTACCTTTTATGCTGAGGATGCTTTTGTCGAGGATTCCTCAACTAAGGGGTAGAAAGTTGGGGATGGGGAGAAAGGTCTGGATGGATGGGGAGTTTGGGAAACGGTTGAAGCTATTCCGATCAGACAGTACTGGATTGAAGACATTGTACAACAAGAGAACAGTGAAGAGGAATTTGAGGTCATGCAAGAGCAACCAATTCAGGAGGAGCATGAGCCATATTATCCAGAGCCTATTGAATATCCAATCTGGGAGGATAATATGGAAGAAGAAGCAAATTCTCTGTCACAAGAAGAAGAAGCTGCCTTGGAAGTGGTGAGAGCTCAAAGAGCTGAAATAGATGCCAGGCAAGCTGAGAAAGAGAAACAACAAGCAGTTCTGCGAAGTGAAAAACTGAAAAGGTTCAAGATGTATAGTGAAGTGAGGAAGAAGAAGATGATGGATCTGGCAAAGAAAGAAGGAAGTGATTGGGAGATGGCTTATAAAACCTTTTGCGGAGTTGAAGACGGATTAGAAGTCAACGACAATGCTGAGGTGGAGGTTATCATTCAGAACATCAGAAGTTCCAATCTTGAAGATCAGACTTACTTCACAGCATTGAGAAACTCTATGATCTTTCTGAAAGCTGGGGTTAAAGCAAACGGTGCCTGGAACATAGTAATCAATTTTCTTGAGAAAGGTTAAATGACTAAGTTTTTTGAGAAAGGTTAAATGACTTCTCACTACAAGAGGACATACACAGAATTGCAGGTGTTACTCATCAAGATACAGAGAACTACAAGGTTAAATGAACTGTTCCGTGAGCATGTTAAAGATATCTTGATGAAAGTCAGTCCAAAGATTACTGAAGATCCTCCAATGGTTAGATTCATGACGAATGACTTGTTCAGAATCTGCTATTTGGCTGAGGACAAACTGAGAGACTATCCAAGCAACTATCTGATATCAGTGGAGAAGTATCTTAGATCCACTAGATTCTCATCAACGGAGAAGGACAAGGCAGTAGACACTCTGAGAAGATTTCTAATGAAGAATGTTCCTTACTATAGGAAGAGAGTGGAAAGAGGATTGGAAGTGCATCCCAGACTACCAAACATGCCAAATCTAAACAAGAAAGATGTTAACATTGCATGGTTGTGGGATGGAGTGGGTCAAGAGGTTGAGTACATTGGAAGACACATCCAAGGAGCAATCCTTAAACCTGGAGAACCACTGCACTATCCATCAGTGATTGATTATCAAGCTGCTAACTCCGATCCAATGATTGAAGAAGGTGAGATCGGAATGGACTAAAGATGAGAAGCAAAGAACAAAAGAACTATCAGCTCAGACTAGAGGAGCAACTTCAATGTATAAAGTTTTATTGTTTTTTGATTTATGAAATCTGGATATGTATATATATCTGATCCAGAATGCATTTAATATTATTAAGCTGTCTTACTTTAAGTAGTTTAATGTTTCCATAGTTAGTTGAGTTATCCTCGAAGTATTTGCTTGTCAAACTCTATCCAATCAAATAGGGGGAGATTGTAAAGAATAATGTAACATAAGATGTAAAAGAGATAACTACAACTCAACAAAGGACAAGACAAACAATAGTATTAACAGAAGCACGAGAATCCAGAATCAAAGACGAAAAGGTAAACTCAAAAAAATCAAAATACGGTATGTATTCTTGAAGTCCGTAAACATGTCACGGAAAGAAGTTCGTGAAAATGTTCAAGCCTCAGTGACAACAAAAGAAACAAGACTTTCAAGATAACAGAAGTATGTGAATGATTTAGGGTTAAGTACCACAGGATTCCAGTGATTTAAATGAAGCAACCAGAATGACAAAGGACTTATCAACAACATTGAATTCAAGACATAGAAGAAGAATTGATCAAGTGTTATTCATCTGTGAACCAGACCAGTTGCACTAGTTGACGGCACTTAAAGATCAAGTTGTTTTATCGTCTCAGAAGAAATTGATACAGTCTAAAACTGAAACACCCTGAAACTCAAAGGTATTGTTTAAAAGAACAAGGACAAGAAATGGTTCGATGGTTTTTCATTTATGAAAACCATCGAATGTGTTTAAAGAAAACATTCAGAATTCTATACTAAAAGAATTTGACTTTCGATAGTTTTTATTTAAAAACTATCGAATGGCAAATTCTTTTTAAAGATTCGATAGTTTTCAATTTGAAGAAGCAGGTGGTGAAGTGACTTTGTTATCAGGTTGATGAAGATCCAACGACCAAGAATATTCATTGCTTTTGGTTCGATGGTTTTTCTAAAAACAAGTCTACAATTACTAAGAGAGAGGCAGTGTCTTCCTCAGTCAGGTTCATTTACACAAAAGCAATTACGGAGAGAGAGATCAAGCCAGAGAGAATAACAGAGAAATTAATTCTGCTTGAATTCTATCACTGTATTGATTGTGAATAACCTAGAACTCATTGAAGCTAATCTACGGATTAGAAATTGTAGCACCCCTCGAGGTTTATATTTATAAAAAGATATATTCCCCGACTCTTGGTTTGATTTGGTGTGTTTGATTTCGTTATAGAACTGAATGATTAATCCGCGAACGAAATTGAATTATTTGTAGGTATCGTATTCAACCCCCCCCCCCCCCTTCTATGATACTTTGGACCTAACAATGATGCTGTAAATGAAGTCTACAAGAGCCAACTAAAAGCTATGCATTTCCTTGGGAAAGGTCTTCAGTCAGAAATCTCCACAATTCAGGAAGAGACTGGTCGTTCAATAGCTCATCTAAAGAACTGTTATCTCTCTGACTTTCCCAAGGTAGATGGTATTCTCAAGGAGGTTCAGAAAACAGCTTCCAATGTCTCAATGATGGACTGCACCCTAGCTTTGGTCTCAGATAATATGAAGAAACTTTCTACCAAGCTAGACAATCAGGTGCATGCCAATATCACCTCCAACTCAATGTTCACTGTGTTGTGGAAGAATCAGTATGGGAACAAGCTTGTAGATGAAGTTCTTATTTCTGACATCTCCAAATTTGACTTCTCCAAAATCAAAGACCAATCCCTCAACTCTTTCAAATCTCAGCAACTATTCTCAAAGGTGGATAGCTTGGAAAGGGAGGTTGCTGATCTTAAGGCTGACAATAGAGTGATATCTCAATCCTTGGAGCAACTCAATGAAAAGTTGGATGACCAAAGCAATGCCACATCTAATATTCTGCTAGTCCAACAACAAATGATGACAACCCTGCTTAGAAGCATGAACCTTCCTGTTCCTGGAGAAGCTCAAGACATCTTGTCTGATCCCAAGCCTAAGGGGGAGAAAGGAAAGGAGGAGGTCATTGTGAAAAAGAGAGGGGGAGTACCTGCCAAGCAACAAAAGCTTAAGGGCAAAATCACTGAAGAAATTTTAAAGCCAATCACTCTTCCCTCTGTGGATGTCATCAATGCACAAGGCCAAAGAAGCACAGTCACTACCACCTATTATCCCTCTACAATGACAAAGGCTACCTCAGCTCCCACAACAACTTCAAGTGCCAAACCTGTCAAAGCTAACATTATCACTGAGGCCAAGATACAGGAAGTTGCCAACTCTCACATCTATCATGATGAGGCCTTCCTGGAGTTTCTGAAAGCCATCTACATCAATGCTCAAGAGGATGCCAAGATCTACAGGGAAAGGCTCAAGGAAAGTATCAAGTACTTCACAGTGGCAGTCAGGAAAATCAAGGATGTTCATCTAAAAGAAATTATCATGGTATCCAAGGATAATTGCTTGTGGCATCTATCCTTTCAAACTCTAGAGAAACTGAGGTTTACTGAGCTGACCACAATACTGGAGTTGATTGAGAAGCATGGGGAGAATAACAAGAGGCTACATGAATATTTGAGGATAAACCAATTTCAAAGATTACCTGAAGTTATCTCTAACCCAAGGACAATAATCTTTCAAAGTCTAAGCCAAGCTGAATGTATTGATCAACTGGTGATCCCTGCAGATTTGAAAATGAAGAATAATGTCAAAATAAATCAAGTGCTGCAAATGCTAAGAGCCAAGAGAGGGGTTAGAACAGCAGAGGAGCTAGAGATAATTCAAATTCTCCAATCTTTCTTGATTCATGGAATTATTCCTGAGTCACTCAAAGAAAGAAGCAAGAAGAAAGATGATGAGGGGGATGATGAGGAGAAAACCTATAGAAGGAGAAGTCAACCAAAGAGCAATAAGGATGGAGCAAGTGACAGCAGCAAGGGCAAATCTTCCAAGAAATCTAAAGATGCTGGTGAAGACAAGGACTCAAAGGGAAACAAAGAAACTGTCAAGAAGACAAGGAGTGGAAATCAGCAAGTCAAGGACATTGCTAGCAGTGCCTTAACCACAACACAAGACTTTAAGTCTAGGGTGGGTATTGTTAGTAATGATCCTCCAAAATCATTATCCAAGACTTCTGAACCTGATTTGCCACAGAAGAAAGTTGAAGCTACAAAAGAAAAATCAAGAAGACACTGTGTTAATCCCAAATGACCTAACAGAATTGTAGAAAGGGGGGGGGGGGGGTTGAATACAATTCTTGATATTTCTCAAACTTAAAAATAACTTACAAATTAAAACTGAACTTATAAAATAAAAACCACAAGCACTTAATAATTTCAGTTGGATTATTTGATGATCCAACTGAAGTGATTTTTATTGCGGAAATAATCTGTGATACAAAAAGTACACAACTGCTCAGTTACAAGAATGTAGAGAAGTATGCTCTCAAAGATAGCTAATACAATCTATTTGTTTTTCTTCTCTATCATCTATTTTAACTGCTACACTTGGTTATATATATATTCCCAAGTTTACAAAGCTATTTTTGGCTACACTAAAGTTAACCGTCAATAGCTTGCTTTTCATCCCTTTTGTCCAATGGTCCTTGGAGATCTTTGTCTTCTGTCTTCAGTCTTATAGTGATCCCACTCAATAACCAGATTGGAAATTGGAATGTTTCCTTATTCCCCATGTCCATTTTAATGGTTTCCAATGCAAAGTACACTTCCACATCTCCTTTTGATCTGTCAGAAAACTGTCACTATCACTTTGTCAACTATTCAGAAAAGTGATAATGATTCGTTGATAGCAGTAAGGTGTGTTTCGTTGATAGCTTTATTCTTCGTTTCGTTGATGAGTAATCTTCGTTTCGTTGATGAGTAAACTCCATACCGTTGACAGAGTAATCTTCATACCGTTGACATGTCTTCACTTAGGCAAAATTACAAGGCATAATATATTTACAATTAACCAACCTATTTTGCCTATCTAGTACTTAGTCAACATGACTTAGAAAACCTATCCAATATCTACAACGAAATGCATATCAAGCTAGAAGTATTGTACAGTGCAATTGCTACATCGCTCATTTCGTTGATGAGCTTCCTGTCAACGGAATGCTGCAAAGCATGCCATTTCGTTGACAGCTACAAAATGACTTTACACAAATTCTACTAAGTGTTTTATGTTTATCATCGAGAACAACATATTCCTAACAATCTCCCCCAATTTATGACTGATAGAATAACAGCCATAAATCAAGAGACTTGATGATAACAAAAACACTCAGATACATAATAAACTACAAAAGTAGAAAATGCATTAAGCTTCATAATATTTTAGACAAAATACAAGACTTAGAAGACTAATGCCCAAAAGTGCTCCTCTAGTCTGAGCAAATGTTTTATCTGTGTCTTCTTCCCTCTCTTAGAGTTGTTTTCCTCAATTTGGACCTGTAGCCTTCTGTAAAAGATTTTCTCCCCTTCATCTTGATCACCAAGCATGGATTGCATAAACTTTAGAGTTTGATTAGATGCCTTATCCAGCTGGTCTTCCATCCTGAAGAATCTTCTGCAATTGTCCTTGTCCTTAAATTCCATCATCCAGTAAGGTTGAAGATGGATCTTCTTTCCTGTTGAGGGAACTCTAAGCATCCTGGGAAGAGCCTCAGGCTTGTTCCAGCTAGCCTTTATCTGACAGATTTTGGAGACCACCTCAGACTTGGCTGTTTTGGTGAAGCCAAAGTCCTTCTTCAAGCATCTAAACACTGAGAGTAGTGTTTGATAGTCTTCTCCTAAAATTCTATAGAGAGGCCACACTTGTTCTCTACCTCCCTTGAATGTAAAAACTAGTCTCTCAGATAATTTTTGAGAAGCTGCAATGCCTCTTACTTCCACCAGGTTGTTTAAGTCAAGATGTAAACTGGATTCTTCCCTGATGTCAGCAATGTACATGCAGTCCTCTGGATTTGCAGGGGGTTTCTGAGGTTGTGGCTTTCTCACAAACACTGGCTTTGCCTTGACAGTCCTTTTCTTTGTCTTCATTGGTTGATCCTTCTCAAATAGGAACTTTGGAAAGTAGGCCTCATCAAATTCAAGAGGCTCCTCTTTTGGCACAATTGGTTGATCATGAAATTTGACAGGATGTGCAGGATCACAGGCCAACTTTCCTTCATGAGGTAGATCAACAGGAATTTGATGTGCACTTGTTGTGGAAGAGTCTTGATCAGTGTCCTGAGAATCATCTTTGTCAAAGTTCAGATTCCTTTTAGCTCTGGCCTTTGGCTGCCTTACACTCTTCATTTCCTTTCCAGCTTCCTTAGCTTCATCCTTAGCCTTTTCTTCCTATAGGGTTTCTTCATCTTCAAGTGATTGAGCAACTGCTAGTGCTTGCATTGCTGTCCTTTCAGATTCTTCAGCTTTGGCCTTAGCAAAATTTGGGTGACCAACCCAAATGCAGATTTCTTTGCTATCCCTGTAGATGATGACCCTTTTGTTCCTTATGCTTGGATGATTGCTCTCTTTGCTTTCCATGATCAGCTTCCCTAGGACTTTGAACTCATCTGGCTTTGGTGGAGGATAAAATATCCTTGCAATGTTCTTGCCCTTGGGTTTGACAGGTGATATTGGAGATATCCCTCTTGCATCCACATTCCTAAAGCATGAAGATTATCCTTTCTCACTTCTTGAATCTTGAAGGACTCCATGCTGAAGGGGTTCTATAACATAAGAACTCTTGAACTGTGGCTCCCATTCCGTTGATGTTACAACCATGGCATTCGTTAATGGTTGATCCGTTGATGGATTTGAGTTCTTTGCAGTTCCAGCAATTCTCTTGACTCTTGCTTCTATGTTGGACCAATGATCTTTGATCTATTCTGCAAGTCTCATCCTCATAGAAGCTTCCTGAATTATGTCAATGCCATCCTTTTTCTTCTGTCCAAGCTCCCCCATTGCTAGTGGCTCATTTGGTAAGGAAATGGCTGGGACCAAAACCTTTGTGATTTGTATATCAAGCTCTTTAGATTTCTCTAGCTCCGTAGATTTCTCCCCCTTTTTGTTATCATCAAGTGAGATGAGAGGGAGTCCTTGAGCTGCCAAAAGCTGGGTGAGTAGCTGAGTTTGCTTCTCCTGTTCCTTTTGCATGTGAGAAAGTGTAGCCTCAACTTTGTCCACTCTAGAGGAAAGAGTCTTCAAAGACGAGGACACTTCAGGTTCCTTGGAGAAAAACCTGTTCATCTTGGACACAGTTAGAAGAGGAAGCTTTTCATCTAGCCTCCTGTCAGTAGCATCCCTGAGGTTGCTAATGGAATCCTTGATTTCTGTAGCTTCAATCCTTGTCTGCAACATCTGTAGCCTTTGGATTTCCAGTGAATCCATGATGGCCTTGTAGAATTTCTTGTCCCTTGCATTTGCAGACTCATGAGCTAGATATGCCTCATTGTACTGCCTTGTGATAGCAGCATCTAGAGTGCATCTTCCTTGCATATCCTGAGAAAGCCAGTTTGGTCTAGGAGGCACCACAGAAGTCCCAGTCTGTGAAGTAGTGGCCACCTGTAGATTGTCACCAAAGCTGTCCTCATCATCAGAAAAGTCAAAGTCTCCACTTGCTGCAGCTGCTGGAGATAGATTGGTCAAGGCATCCTTTGCTCTTTGCATTGATGCAGTTGTATGAATTAGGTTTAGTGACCGCTCTGCCTCCACATTGCCCTGTTGAGCCATAACCTGATAGGCTGGCACATGATGAGTAAAGGTCTCAGGATCCAGGGAAATACTATCCAGAGTTTGTTGATAATGCTCTTGGAAAGTAAGTTCCCTTTCTCCCTCACTGACCCCCATTAACTCACTAGCAATGGCTGCTTCCTCCCTTATGACTCCTGTAGTCCCTTCTCTCTCTCCACTCTTTTCTTTCATCATGGGCTCCCCATGGCTCACACCTCTCACACCCTCACCTTCACCTACTAAGATGGTACTCTCAATCTCTCCTTTTTCCTGGCTGGAAGAAATAGCCAGCCTCTCAGTCTCATTCTCTCCTTTTGCCTGGTTGCAAGCCAGCCTCTCAGTTTCACTCTCTCTCAAACCTAAAAGTGTCTCAACTACCACCAGGTCATCTACACTAGTTGTGGAAACAACTTGATCTTTAATAAGGGGTGTAGAATGACCTATCAACGGAATGGTAGTTTGAACTGTCAACGGGATGGATACCATTGATGGAGAAACACTTGTCAACGAAAGAGGTTGTTCCGTTGACGAAGTCAATAAAGCATTTTGAGAAAGTGAAATTACAATCGAATCTGTGGTGATTGATGTGGGATTGGGGTCCACAGATCCTCTTGCAGCTTCAGGAAAAATTGGTTGATGGCCCAACAGATCACTTAACAAGTGATGACCACCAGCTTCAGAGTGGGGCTTCTCCAAGATAAGAGTTGGAGAATCAGGAATAGATGTATGGATCATGTCCACATCTAAAGACTGAGTTGGTGAATTTGGTGGGGATGGTTCAAGGTTGATGTTTAGAGAATGGGACTGTAACCCCAGAGTAATAATTGGGATTACATCAAACTGAATTTGTGAAACTGGAAGTGTTGCTTCCAGAGTGTGTGCACCCTGTGTACCCTTGGATTTTTGCTTCACTCTCCTTTGGTATTGGGAAAATGTAGACTGTGGGCTTGAAGTGTCCCTTACCCTCTTGGAGTGTGCTCTTGGAGGAGAGCTTGTTTCAATAATCACATCCTTTTGGGAGGATACAACTAGACTTGTGTTTAAATCCATTTTACTCATTATGCCTTGTTGGGAAGACACAATGGGGCATGGCTGGGACACACTATCCTTTCCTTCCTTATTCTTGGGATTTCTTTGATTTTCACCCCTTCCCTCACCTCTCACAACTCCATAATCACTCCCCTTTGGTTGTGAAGTAGTTTTTGCAACAGGTGCCTTTTGAGAAGCGCCTGAGGTTGGCTTTGAGGATTTATTAGATTTAGGTTTTGCTGCTTGGGCAGGAGCCTGTTGGGACACAGCTACAGACTCCATAGCAACATTGGTAGGTGAAACAATAGAAGTAACAACTACACTAACAGGGTTAGAAGAAGTTACCTCAATGATGGGCAGATACACCACTGGGACATCACCATTGTGGTTAAGTCTCAGTATATCTGTGAAAACCCTCTTCTCTTGCACAAAACACTCGAACCTGGAAATAGGGTTAGAGATAACTAATGGTGCTGGACTAACATGGTTAGCCAACATCATCAGAAACCTAGCATAATAGATATTCTTTTTCCTATTAGCCTTATCACCCAACTTAGCACCAATTTCATACATAAGTTGAGTGCTAAAGTTGTAATATCTATCAGTTAGAAGCATGGTTAAGAGAATCAACATAGAATTAGTTAATGCATCAAAATTGCTAATCTTTCCAGAGAAGACCTTAATGAATGCATCAGCTAAGTAACTGTATTCCTTAACCAAACCTCTCCTAATAATCTTACCCAAATTATCAGTAGGCAAAGAGTAGTTTATAGAATTTAGCATGTTAATCATTTCAGTATATGTAGGCAAAGCATTACAGTTATTTTCAGGAATATGTAGACATGCTTGCAATACATCAGAGTTAACTATATACTCATTACCTTGGATGGTGAATTGCAAAGTGCAATTTGTCCCACTATACTCACATGAGGTCCAAATCTCCTCGATTATCTCATTGTAGAGTGGTGTAGAGTGAAACATTGCATAGCTCAACTTACAATTCTTCATGAAATCCATCATTTTGAAAAAGATGTTGTTCGGGCTTTCCTTGACAACAAAAGGGATGGAGTTGTTCTTCTCATAGATAAATCCTCCAGCAGACATAAGCTTGACTATTGGTGCCATTGTTGAGTGAAGAAAAGCTTCGAACTGAATTGCTTGTTAGAGAGAAGAAGAAAGAAAAGCCTTTGGAATTTTTGAGAACATGTAAAAAAGAATTAAAGAAAATAGAATTTCTTAAATACTCCCCCAAAAATTCTCAGAAATTAAGTCCAATAATCAATGTAAATTACTGGATTGGCTTAAAAAAAATGACCGTTACTTTTAAAGTATTACCATGATTTATACTTACAGGGGTGTATGTATAGATCGTGGTAAAAGACGTGTCAAATTTCAACGGTTTAGATTAACTGCGCTATATCAACGAATCAGGATTGGGCGGTTAAAGTCCCGTCTATTTCGTTGATAAGGCTGCGTTTCGTTGATATAAAAGAGCTATCAACAAAACACCCAGAAAAATGCTAAGACTGTCAACGAAATGGTGCGTTTCGTTGACATAGTAATTTTGACTTAGACAAAATTGCACTTTTTCCTGAGAAAATTAATTCACAGAAAAACATAGCAAATTTCTGGCTACATCGCAACTTGCAAAAATCTCAAAAATAATTAGGAGAAATTTAACATACCTAGCTCACTTACTAGTCTTGAGAATGTTGATTCATCAAGTGGCTTGGTAAAAATGTCTGCAAGTTGTTGTTCACTTGGAACAAAATGTAACTCCACAGTACCATTCATAACATGTTCTCTAATGAAATGGTACTTGATGTCAATGTGCTTGGTCATTGAATGCTGCACTGGATTCTCAATAATGGCAATGGCACTAGTGTTGTCACAGAAAATAGGAATTTTCTCAACTCTTAATCCATAATCAAGTAGTTGATTTTTCATCCATAAAATCTATGCACAACAACTTCCAGCTGCAATATACTCAGCCTCAGCTGTGGAGGTAGAAACTGAGTTTTGTTTCTTGCTGAACCATGAGACAAGCTTGTTCCCTAAGAATTGACAGGTGCCAGTTGTGCTTTTCCTGTCAATTTTACATCCTGCATAATCTACATCTGAATAACCAATTAGTTCAAAGCCAGATTCTCTAGGATACCAAATGCCAAGGTTTGGTGTTCCTTTGAGATATCTAAAAATTCTTTTAATAGCAACTAAATGGGATTCCCTAGGATCAGCCAGAAATCTAGCACATAGACATGTAGCAAACATAATATCAGGTCTACTAGCTGTTAAATATAAAAGTGAGCCTACCATGCCTCTGTAACTTGAAATGTCCACAGATTTTTCCTTAGTATTCAATTCAAGTTTGGTGGCAGTAGGCATGGGAGTTTTGGCAGGAGAGCATTCCATTAAGTCAAATTTCTTTAATAAATCATGAATATATTTTGTTTGACTAATGAAAATGCCTTCATTAACTTGCTTCACTTGAAGACCAAGAAAGTAAGTTAATTCTCCCATCATGCTCATTTCATATTTACTTTGCATAAGCTTGGCAAACTTTTGACAAAGTTTCACATCTGTAGACCCAAAGATTATGTCATCTACATAAATTTGAATAAGTATAGTAGAGCCATTCACAACCCTGTGAAATAGAGTTTTATCTACAGTACCTCTAGTGAAGAAATTCTCAAGGAGGAACTGTGAAAGTGTGTCATACCAGGCTCTAGGTGCTTGTTTCAAACCATAGAGTGCTTTGAGGAGGAAGTATACATATTCTGGAAAATCATCATCTTCAAAACCAGGAGGTTGACTTACATACACCTCCTCTTCCAATTCCCCATTCAGAAAAGCACTCTTCACATCCATTTGATAGACTTTGAAATTGGCATGGGCTGCATAGGCTAGGAAAATCCTTATTGCTTCTAGTCTTGCAACAGGAGCAAAGGTTTCATCAAAATCAATTCCCTCTTCCTGTGAATAGCCTTTTGCAACCAATCTAGCTTTGTTCCTTGTGACTATGCCATTTTCATCCATCTTGTTTCTGAACACCCATTTTGTGCCTATGACACTCCTGTCCTTAGGCTTGGGCACCAGCTTCCAAACTTTGTTCCTCTCAAATTGGTTTAGCTCCTCTTGCATAGCTAAAACCCAATCTGGATCTAGAAGTGCATCCTCAACTTTCTTTGGCTCATCTTGAGACAGCAAGCTACTGTATAGACATTCCTCTTGAGTTGCTCTTCTAGTTTGGACTTTTGAAGAAACATCACCTATAATAAGTTCAAAGGGATGATCTTTAGTCCATTTCCTTGAGGGAGGTAGATTTGCTCTTGATGAGGTAGCTTCATGATCATGATTGCCTTGATTAGATAATTGTCCTTGAGAAACTCCCCCTGAGTTTGTTGTCCCTAATTGATCACTTCTGGAAGCATTTCTTTGACTGTCAGCGGTATGACCAATTTGGCTGTCAACGAAACGCTCATTTTGACTGTCAACGAATCCATCACCATGACTGTCAACGAAATGACCATTTGGTCTGCTAGCAGCTATTCTTTTCAATCTTAATGCAGCAATTTCATCTTCACTGCTGCTTTCATCTGTGCTAGATACAACAACTTTAGGCTGTTTCTCAGTAGCCTTAACATGATTCACTTGGTCTCCTTCCTCATTCTCAAAAGAAAGACTTTCATGGAAACCTTCATCACAGAGACCTTGAATTTTGAGATCATCAAAAACAACATGTACAGATTCCATAACAATGTTGGTTCTGAGATTATAGACTCTGTAAGCTTTCCCTGCTGCATATCCCACAAATATTGCTTCATCTGCCTTTGCTTCAAATTTCCCCAAATGCTCAGCTTGATTTCTCAGAACAAAGCACTTGCATCCAAAGACATGAAGAAAATTCAATAGTGGCTTCTTTCTTTTGAGTAGTTGATAAGGGGTCATTCCCTTGGCCTGATTAATCAAAGAAATATTTTGAGTAAAGCAAGCTGTGTTAACTGCCTCAGCCCAAAAATAAGTTGGTAACTTTGATTCATCTAGCATTGTCCTTGCAGCTTCAATAAGTGTTCTGTTTTTCCTTTCAACTACACCATTTTGCTGTGGTGTCCTTGCTGCTGAAAACTCATGCAAAATACCATTTTCTTCACAGAACACCTTCATGCTTGAATTCTTGAATTCTGTCCCATTGTCACTCCTAATCCTTCTTACTTTGAAATCAGGATGATTGCTTACCATCTTGATGTGATTGATAATGATTTCACTTGCCTCATCTTTGGAGTGCAAAAAGAAGGTCCATGTAAATCTAGAAAAATCATCAACAATCACAAGACAGTATTTCTTCTTTGAGATAAACATGACATTTACAGGGCCAAACAGATCCATATGAAGCAACTCAAGCTGATGGACAATTGATGACTCTGTCTTGCTTTTGAATGATGCCTTCTTTTGTTTCCCTTTTTGACAGGCATCACACAAACCATCCTTGGAGAATTCCACTTGTGGAATTCCTCTGGCAAGATCTTTCCTCACCAAATCATTCATAACCTTAAAATTCAGATGAGATAATTTCTTGTGCCATAGCCAACTTTCATCCTTGCTTGCCTTGCTGAAGAGACAAGTGATGGTGTCTGGACTTGTGCTACTAAAGTCAGCAATGTACACATTCCCTCTTCTGAATCCAGTCATTACCACATTGTTGTTTCCTCCTTTAGAAACAACACATGCTTCTTTAGAAAAAGTAACTAAAAATCCTTTGTCACAAAGTTGGCTGATACTAAGCAGATTGTGCTTAAGACCATCCACCAATGCAACCTCATCTATGATGACATTCTCTTTTGAAATCAAGCCATATCCCTTAGTGTAGCATTTAATGTCATCTCCAAAAGCAATACAAGGGCCAGCTCTTTCCTGAAACTCTGTGAGCAGGATAGAATCACTAGTCATGTGTCTTGAACAACCACTATCCAAGTACCAAAGATTCCTTTTGTCTCCCTGCACACAATAAAATCAAATCAAGTTGATTTTGGTACCCAAGTAGCCTTTGCTTTTCCTTTTATATCATTTTTCACCTTGGGCTCAGATTGATTTAAATCAATCTTCACCTTTGGTGTTGATTTCTGAGGGTTGCTCACATTTTCATTCACAGCATGCATAGTTGGAGGAACAAACATGTTATTCACATTCCATGGCATTTGTGGCACATTAAACATATTCATGTATGGATTAGGCACAAATGACATGCTGGCATATGGATTTTGAAATTGTGCATATGGAGCAAACATGTTAGGCATAACAGGCATTGTAGGCATAGAACTATTCATTTCAGACTTGGGCATTTTCACATTAGCAGTCTTCTTAACAGATTTGCAGTTAGTAGATAAATGACTAACACTTCCACAATTGACAACAAAAGGGCTTTTTACAGAAGACAGAGGGGGGGTTCGAAAGTTTAGAGAAATAAAGGTATTCTTCTTATCTTTATTGATTTTCTTGATTTTTTGTTGTAATGTCTTTCTAGGAGCATATTTATCAGGTGTGTAATTGTTGTGTTTGTTAATCCCTACTTTTCCATTCATGTTATTCTTTTTATTTCCCTTAGCCTCAACTTGAACTTTCTATAACTTGTCTTTCAATTGCTTGTTAGACAAGTGACCTACATTAGCTCTCTCAACAGGCTTCTCAACTTTCTTTGATTTACTAGACTCACCTTGAACAAAGTTCTTGGTGACAGGACCATACTTGTTATTAAGTCTAGTGAGTTCATCTTTTCTTTTCTCTGTCAACGAAACAGCCTGATCGGTTGATGGTTCATCTGTCAACGGAACATTGCATTCCGTTGACATATCAACCTTCAACAAATGATCATTGTTGTTTGTTGACTTTGTTTCTAATTCTAAGGTTTCACCAACATACCCTAGCTTTTCTTTGTTCTTTTTCCATGATTGTTCACAGAAAGATTCCATACCTTGAACATTAATGATGTTG
Organism: Heracleum sosnowskyi; assembly: GCA_030848705.1. Classification (NCBI taxonomy): domain Eukaryota; kingdom Viridiplantae; phylum Streptophyta; class Magnoliopsida; order Apiales; family Apiaceae; genus Heracleum; species Heracleum sosnowskyi. Next base: position 81,368,312 of record CM061238.1, read on the forward strand.
TTAGCAACATTCCTGGCATCTTTCCATTTTGCAATCACACTTTGTTCTATTTCAAGTTGTGTTTTAAGAATTTCTTCCCTTTCTAACACGTTCTCAAGTTCCTTCTTAGCATCCCTACTAACACACCTCATTTTCTCAAAATCAATGAGCTGTGCTTCTAACATTGCATTCCTATCACTTAAGAGCAAATTAGTCTCTTTTATTCTTGAATTCTCTTTGGTAAGTGATTTAAGAGTAACACGTAAATTATATAGTACAGTAGACATTTCATTTACTGCACTATCGCATTCCTCTTTAGAAAGCTCAGAAAGATTAGTAATTGTTACCTGGTTGCTTGAGGAGCTTGCTTCCTGCTCATGATTGTCAGCCATAAGAGCCAAGTTGACATATTCAACATCATCATCAGAATCTTCACCATTACCAGCCCAATCATACTCCTGAGACATGAAAGTCTTTTCTTTTTGCTTGAGAAGTTCAAAGTATTTCTTTTTATAATCAACAGACTCAAATTTCCTGTTGCCCTTCTCAACCTTGGGCTTTCTGCAGTCTCCAGCAAAGTGACCAAGCATTCCACAATTGAAACATTTAGATTTAGACTTTTCAATCTAGTTATTTTTGCTAGGTTGAAAGTCTTTCCTTGGTGGCCTTGCTTCTGAGTTTCTCTTGAACTTGAACTTAGAGAATTTCCTTGACAGAAAAGCAATGTGTTCATCAATCTCATCTAAGTCATCCAAGTTGGCTGGTTATGGTTCTTCTTCTTCTGTCATCTTGCCTTTACCCTATCTAACATTACTCCTACAACTAGCTCGACTAGTTGTGGCCTTTGCAGCTTCTTCATTGTCATCTTCCAGTTGGTTCACATATGCTATCAATGCAATAGATCCACCTTTCTTCTGTACCTTTTCAATTTCTTCATCTTGCTCCATTTCCAACTCATATGTCTTTAAGGTTCCATAAAGCCTTTCAAGAGTGTAGTCTTTGTACTCTTGAGTGTTTCTGAGAGAAACAATCATAGGCTTCCATTCTTTTGGAAGAGCTCTAAGAAATTTAAGGTTTGAATCCTTGGTTTGATAGATCCTCCCATACAACTTTAATCCATTCAAAAGCTTTTGAAACCTACTAAACGTATCATTTAGGGTTTCACCAGCTTTAAAATGAAAATGCTCATATTGTTGTATAAGGAGCTGCATTTTGTTTTCCCTAACTTGCTCAGTTCCTTCACAGAGAGTTCTAACAGTGTCCCAGACTTCTTTGGAGGTTGTACAGTTTATGACATTGTCAAACATCTCTTGCTCCAAACCATTAAACAGAATGTTCATGGTTCTTTTATCTTTATGGATTTCTGCAACATCTTCAATAGTCCATTCTGAGACAGGTTTTGGAATCTCTTGTTAGATATAATTGCTAATGTTTGTTTATCAGTGTTTAAGCAACAGGTACTGACAAGAGTTTATCAGAAGCCAGTCAGAGTTTAGTTAAACTCTGACAGGGTGAAGAGTTTAATTGAAGCCGGTCAGAGTTTATTTAAAGTCTGACAGGGTGATAGTTGAATTAGCTGTCGGTGCTGAATTGAAGATTCTAGAAGCAATATATTCTGAAGATGGAAAGAAGCAGAATATATTGATACAGCTAAGGAAACGGAATAGAAGATAAGAAGCAATCCTTAATTGATAAGTTTTGTATAGCTAACTTGTAGGAATATCAATTAGATAAGGATTGTATGTAGCTGTGTACTATATAAACACAGATAGGTTATCCCTAGAAGGGACACACGAATATTGATATATTATTCTTGTAACCTAGAAGCTCTTTGTGATTCATTAACATCATAAAGAGAGAAGCTGTTAATATAAATACAGTTTATTGATTCATAAACAGTGTTCTTAATTATTGTTATACATACTTGATTATATTGTGTATTCGGCCTAACAATTGGTATCAGAGCCAAGGCTGTTTAATATATACAGTTTTACGATTCAAACACAGTATTAATCATGTCTGAAGAAAATCAAACTGCTCCTAAGGCTGAACAGGTTAAGCCCAATTCTGTGAGTCGATATGAAACAATCAGGGTTCCAATTCTCAGGCCAGTAGAGTATCCGATTTGGAAGGTGAAGATGACCATGTTTCTGGAGGCTACAGATCCAGAATACCTTGACAGAATTAATGATGGTCCTCATATGCCAACTAAATTGTCCCCTGTTGTTGATGGTCAAGCACAAAAGACTGTTCCAAAGGAAAAGAAAGATATGACTCCTGAGGATATCTCATCAATTGCAAAGGATGCAAAGGTTAGACATCTTCTCCACAGTGCTTTAGATAATGTAATGTCTAACAGAGTAATTGGCTGCAAAACTGCCAAAGAGATATGGGATGCTTTAGAAGTCAGATGCCAGGGAACAGGTGCTATTAAGAAGAACAGAAAAACAATACTCACACAGGAGTATGAGCACTTTGATTCAAGAACTAATGAAACCTTGACTGAGACTTATGACAGATTTTGCAAACTGTTGAATGATCTGTCTCTGGTAGATAAGGAATATGAACTTGAAGAGTCAAATCTCAAGTTTCTGTTATCTCTACCTGAAAAGTGGGATTTAAAGGCAACAACAATCAGAGATAATTATGATCTTGCTGATACAGATCTTGATGAGATCTATGGATTGTTAAAGACTCATGAACTTGAGATAGAACAAAGAAACAGGAGGTCAAGCAAGAAAACAAAATCTGTTGCTCTCAAAGTCGAGGAGAAGCCCATCAAGAAGGAATCATCAAGGAAGAAAGCCAAGGGAAAGGCTTTAGTTATTAAATCTGAAAGTGAGTCATCAAACTCTGATGATGACTCAAACTCTGATGAAGCTTCTGACTCTGAGGATGATGAAGAGGAGTTGATGCAAATGGCTGCATTGATGGTGAAGACCTTTAAGAAGATGGGATTCAAGAACTTCAAGAAAGGAAAGAGATTCTCAAGGAAAGATTCAAACCATGAAAGGAGAAGTTTCAGAAAGTCTGATGGAAAGGAGAACAAGTCTGGCAAGAAGGATAAGTCTCAAATCCAGTGCTACAAGTGTAAGGAGATGGGTCATTATGCTCCAGAGTGCAAGAAAGGCAAATCTGAGAAAGCACTCATCTCTAAAGGCATAGACTGGGCAGATACTTCAGATTCTGATGATGGAGAAAACTATGCTCTTATGGCAACTGTCAGAGATGAGACTGAATCTTCTGAAAATAAGGTACCCCTAACTACTTATGCTTATGATACTGATAATATATCTGAGTTAAGAGTATATCTGAAAAGTGTTCATGTTAGCTATAGGGATCAGACTTTAGAGAATGAAAGAATTAAATCAGAGAATCTTAGTCTTAAAGATAGAAACAAGTTTCTTGAAAGAGAACTTGAGAATATGAAGCAGATTCAAAAAGAAAGAGATGATGCTGTTTATGTTGAACAGGAGTTGCTTAAAAGGTATAAGCAACTAGAATCTGATTTAGAAAAAGAAAGAAAAATAATCAAGACTTGGACAGATTCTGGAAGAGACACTCATCAAGTGTTTCAGACTGATTCTGTAGGTTTAGGTTATTGTGAAAACGATGAACTTAGGTTTAAAGACAAAGTTAAGGTTAAACCACAACTTAAACCTGTGATATTTGTTCCAGAATCCACCAAGCTAAAATCTGTAGTTGTGAAAGAAGCTGTTATGGAGCCAGTTGAAGCTTGTGTTGAACAAGTAGATATTGAATCTAAAACAGAGAAGCTTGTTGAGCTAGAAGCTGTTAAAGAACCAATTAGAATCTGTGAGAAGCAGGTTAATGTTGGTTTAATGACAGGAAAACAGTTTAAACATAAGCTCAAAGAGGTTAAGTCTGCCATGAAACCTAAAGGGTCCAAGAGAAATAGGAATGGAAAAGTAGGCATAAATAATAGAAATAATCATATGCCTAATGCTAGTGCCTCAAGAAAAACATGTTATAATTGTGGTAGTTCTAATCATCTTGCTAGATTTTGCACTAAGAACAAACATATTAATTCTTTATCTTCTACTTCAGAAGTAAAGAATGATTATGTTAGAGTAAGACCACAGACTTTATGCAAACATTGTGGGAGCACCTGGCATTCTATTTACACATGTAAGAGTTATCATGCAATTTATCATAACTATTATGAGCTAAAACCCAACTTGAAATGGGTTAGAGCAAACTCTGCTAGTGTAAAATCTGACAATGTTAGTTTAAACTCTGATAATGCTAATTCCGCTGCAAAAACTAACAGTGTTAAGAAAGACAAAGGATCCAAGCAAGTCTGGATCCTCAAAACTAACACTTAGTGTTTGTTTATGATTGCAGGGTATAATAGAGAGCACACTTATCTTAGACAGTGGATGCTCAGGACATATGACTGGAAATAAAGCCCTGCTATCAGACTTTGAGGAGAAGGCTGGCCCAAAAGTTTCCTATGGAGATGGCAACATAGGACACACTCTGGGATATGGCAATATTAATCTTGGAAGTGTCATCATCACAAATGTAGCTCTAGTCTCAGGACTCAAGCATAATCTGTTATTTGTGAGTCAAATCTGTGACAGAGGAAACCATGTAGATTTTCATAGTGAATACTGTGAAGTTATCAGTAAATCTACTGGGAAAGTTGTTCTAGTTGGACACAGGCGCAACAATATTTATGAAGCAAGTTTAGTAACAAACTCTGATGGAAAAATAGTGTGTCTGACTGCAAAAATGTCAAATGAAGAGAGTTGGAATTGGCACAAGAAGCTCTCTCATCTCAATTTGAACAACATCAATGAGCTTATAAGAAAGGATCTTGTAAGAGGACTTCCAAAATCAATACTCAATCTAGATGGTCTATGTGATTCTTGTCAAAAGGCCAAGCAAAGGAAGTCATCTTTCAAGAGCAAATCTGAATCTTCAGTAGTGGAACCTTATCATCTTCTACATGTTGATCTCTTTGGACCAGTGAATGTAATGTCCATGGGCAGAAAGAAATATGCTCTAGTAATTGTTGATGAATATACTAGATATACATGGGTGTATTTCTTGTCAAAGAAGGATGAAACTGCTCAAACGTTGATGGATCATGTAAATCTACTGGACAAAGGATCACAGCACAAAGTCAAAATTATAAGGAGTGATAATGGAACTGAATTCAGAAACTCAATCATGGAAGCTTTCTGCAAGGAAAGAGGAGTCAAACAAGAATTTTCTGCACCTGGAACTCCACAGCAAAATGGTGTAGTTGAAAGAAAGAACAGAACCTTAATTGAAGCTGCCAGAACTATGCTTGATGAAGCAAAATTGCCAACTTATTTCTGGGCAGAAGCTGTTCAAACTGCTTGTTTTACTCAAAATGCAACTCTGATCAACAAGCATGGAAAAACACCATATGAGATGGTGAAAAACAAGAAGCCAAATTTGAAATATTTTCACATATTTGGATGCAAATGCTTTGTGTTGAAGACTCATCCTGAACAGTTGACCAAGTTCGAGTTAAAAGCTGATGAAGGAATCTTTGTTGGCTATCCATTGTCAACAAAAGCATTCAGAGTTTACAATCTGAGAACAAAGGTGATCATGGAATCCATACATGTGTCGTTTGATGACAAGAAAATAATTGGACTTGAAGACAAGGATGGATATGATCAACTACGTTTTGAAAATGAAGATCTATTCTCTGAGGATATAAACTCTGATGAAGCAGAGTTGACAAACTCTGACGAAGCATACTCTGAACCTCTACTGGTAAATACTGGAGAAACTGGAAATTCTCAAATTGAACAAAATAAAGAACCAGTTGAGGGGGAGCGTGAAGAAGCTCAACAAGACACAGCAAGTGAGTCAGTTGAGGAAACTGGTTCAAACTCTGACAGCTCAAACACTGAGCCATCCAACTCAGGGGGAGCCTCAGATACTGCAGAAAGTCAACATATGAATCAGGAGAGCATGGATCAAGGGGGAGGATTCAATAATGATGCAAGAAACCACTTACCAACAGCCAGAAAGTGGACACAGGCACACACACCTGATCTCATAATTGGAGATCCTGATGCTAGTGTGAGAACTAGAAGTGCAACAAACAATGAGTGTCTGTATCATGCTTTCTTGTCTCAAACAGAACCAAAGAAAGTGGAGGAAGCTCTTCAAGATGCTAATTGGATTACATCAATGCAAGAAGAGTTAAATGAATTTGAAAGAAATGAAGTCTGGACACTTGTACCTAGACCAAAGAATAGATCAATTGTAGGTACAAAGTGGGTTTTCAGAAACAAGACTGACAGTGAAGGTGTGATTACAAGAAACAAGGCTAGACTTGTGGCTAAAGGTTATTCACAACAGGAAGGAATTGACTATGATGAAACCTTTGCTCCAGTTGCAAGACTGGAGGCCATAAGAATTTTTCTGGCCTATGCTGCACACAAGAAGTTTAAAGTCTTTCAGATGGATGTAAAAAGTGCTTTTCTCAATGGGAAGCTTGAAGAAGAAGTGTTTGTTGAACAACCACCAGGATTTGTAGATTCCAAGCATCCAGATTATGTCTACAGGCTTGACAAGGCATTATATGGACTAAAGCAAGCACCAAGAGCATGGTATGAAACTCTTGCTCAATTTCTTTTAGAAAGTGGGTTCACAAGAGGTACAATTGATAAAACCTTGTTTTATTTCAATTCTGGTGATGATTTGCTTTTAGTTCAAATTTATGTGGATGATATTATTTTTGGATCTACTAATGACAAACTTTGTAAGAAGTTTGCAAAGCTTATGCAATCCAGGTATCAAATGAGCATGATGGGAGAGCTTAGTTATTTTCTAGGCTTACAGGTCAAGCAAACAGATGATGGGATTTTTATCAATCAAGCAAAGTATACCAGAAATCTTCTAAAGAAATTTGGTATGCTTGATAGTTCATCTGCTACAACTCCCATGGCTACAGCAACGAAGCTTGACAAAGACACAGGAGCTTCAGTAGATTTGACTAACTACAGAGGAATGATAGGGTCTCTACTGTATCTTACTGCAAGTAGACCTGATATCATGTATGCAACATGTCTTTGTGCAAGATTTCAAGCAGATCCCAGAGAGCCTCATCTAACAGCTGTAAAAAGGATCTTCAAATATCTCAAAGGAACCATAACCCTGGGTTTGTGGTATCCTAGAGAATCAGAGTTTAAGTTAATTGGTTACTCTGATGCAGATTTTGCAGGCTGTAAGATAGACAGAAAAAGTACAAGTGGAAGCTGTCAATTTTTAGGTGACAGATTAGTTTCTTGGTACAGCAAGAAACAGAAGTCAATCTCCACATCCACTGCTGAAGCAGAGTATATAGCAGCTGGTAGCTGTTGTGCACAGATTTTATGGATGAAGAATCAACTGCTGGATTATGGGTTAAGGTACTCTAAAATACCTATTTTCTGTGATAACCAAAGTGCTATTGCTATGACAGGTAATCCAGTACAGCACTCCATGACCAAGCACATCAGCATAAGATATCATTTTATCAGAGAACATGTGGAAGAAGGGAACATTGAGCTTCATTTTGTGTCTACAGACCAACAACTTGCAGATATCTTCACCAAACCTTTGAGTGAAGCTACGTTTACAAGATTGGTAAATGAACTTGGAATGATCTCTGGTTCAGACTAGAGATACGGGTTAGACTAAAAATCTATCCATGTTTGATTGTTTAATGCTCATGATTCCTTGCAAATGTTAACTGTTATGTGAACCAGCATGTTAAACTCTGATGATAAACTCTGTGAAGTGTCTGTCATACACCGAAAGTAAACTCTGATGGTAAACTCTGTTGGTCATACTCTGATAGTTACAGTTTAATGTTATACTCTGATTGTAATTTTGTCTGAAACATTTGGACCAATGAAGAAATTTGTATGAAGCATAATTCTCAGTAAGTAATTGTGAATCCTTAAGAGTTGATAGATTCTGATCTCAAATATGTGCAGTAAGCTAACACAGCATGATACTGTCTCTATATTTATAGCATCTCTTAGTTTATTGATCCTATACACTGAGTCTGTATTAGCTGTTTGCATCTTCTCTCATAAGTTAATTATAATTACTGATGAAAAGTCTAAACTCTGATTATTTAATGCAAATAATTCACCCTCACAACAAAAGATGCCAAACAGAGCACAAATTCCTTTGAGATCATGTTGTGCCTAGGAAGATCCAGGAACTTATTGTATGAAATAAGGGCTAAAATCTTTGATTTTTGGTGACTAGTGCCAACCACTGATTACTGGAAAAATAAAAAATAATAATAATAATAATAATAATAATAATAATAATAATAATAATAAAGGGGGTGAAAAATAAAAGACATATCCAAATGAAAGGATATCAGTAATACAGAGTTTAGATAGAAAAATCAGTGTCTATGTTATACATGAGAGTTTAGGCAACCAGTTTTTACTACTTTAGTTTGTGGATTTTATGCACTTTGAGATGATCTAAATACTGATTTCGGTAAACTCTGCTACTACACACACATATTTTCACAACTGTGCAGATTGAGAAAAGAGTTTATTAACAAAGAAGGACAAATGGTAAACACTGATGTATTGTGTGAAATACGCCGAGGTTACTTTGTTTTAATCTCTAATGGTTAAAATAATCTCCTTGTTTCAGACATTTTATAATTTTGAGATTAGCCATTTGTTTTTCGAAAAAAAGTATGATTGAACGGAGAAAAGAAAGAGCGTGTTTGATAAGTCCTGATAGTGATTCGTAATGCTGCTGAGTATGTTAGTTTATTGTTTAAAGTGATATCATTTCTTTCACTTTACAATTACTATGCAAAATTGATAATACTGATATGTAAAGAAACAAATTTTTTTTTCATTAATTGATTCAAATTTACATTCAGACCATTTCATACTCATGTTTAGCTAAACTTTCTGGTACATACTAATCACTATGGTTACAAAAGAGAAGATCTATTTAACCAGGACAAGTATCTGAATGCTACATCTGAAGTAGAAGAGCTAGAGCCAGAAGTTATTGTGCTCTACTACTTCTGATGATCGCTACCCAGTTGTTTAACTGATCATTATACCATCTGGGATTGCTTGACAACATCCTGAAGATGAATCATCATCATCATCTTCCTGGATTCTCTTTCTGCTTTGCAGCTTGCAGGATTCCAAGAAGATTGTCTCCTCAGTACCCATCAGGAAGCTCTGCTGGAAGAGTATCATACAAATCTCCATAGTATGATCGTCTGCCAGGATGGGCACATCATATGGACCGGGACGGATGATGTGCACATAAGGATTAGAGATCGGTCCTTCCGCTATTTCATCATCTGCTATAAGACCTTCATCATTCAGAAAAGATAGAACAAAAAACTCATCGATGATATAGTTTTCTTGTTGCTGCCAGTTCATGTTCATGAATGATTCTACATCCATGAATTCAAAGGTTCCTGCCATTTGGTGTATGGTAATTTTAAGATATGAAGCCTGTTGTTACAATGCTTCGGTTTTTAAAGCATTCAACAGGGTAACTGAAAGGTTTTTACTTGAATCGAAGCGCTTGGGATAATAAGGTGCAGAGTTTCAAGACAGTCATTATTATTCTGACTATTGAGCTCCTTTGTACTTTATTATTAAAATTGATAATTTTATTATTATTGATTTTTTTCTTTTGAGCGGATATTTTGAGTGTTATATGTGATGCCAGGTGTCTTCACGTCTGCACGTGTGTATTGGAAGTTGTTAGATACAGCTGTCAGCGTATCCACGTCTGACATCTGTCCCACTAACATACTTCTAATCTTTACAGTTATTATTTAATTCACTACATACACACGATTCAATCTTTTACGCACCTCATCTTTTCATAAGCTTTTACTCACACACAAACACTCAAACACTTTCAAAGCCCAGTTCTTCTTATTTTCAAATCTTACTAATGGCAACTACAGCGTTTATTGCTTCTGAATTAGAATTTGTTCCCAACAATTATTCTGCTCCTGTAGCAAATGAGAACGCACCGGAGGCGTTTCATTTGATTCAGAGGTTCTTGTTACACTCTGATATCGGTACTGCTCTAACCGCACCATCGAAGCTGTCTGCGACTCAAATTCGAACTTTTTGGCAGACAGGTACTTATGATAATGGAGGAGAGTCTGGATCGCCATCTATAATTTTTGAGTTTCAAGGAGATGAATTTGTTGTTACTCCTACTACTGTTCGTGATGCTTTGGGTCTTGAAGATTTCAATGCATTCACAATCTCTGTTGGAGATTTTGAGCTAGTCAGAATGATGGGCGAGATAGGCTACACTGGACCTTTGACAAAGATAGGTCAACTCAAAAGGCCATTTTTGCGCAAGGAGTGGAGCTTCTTTTTCGATTGCATTACTCGGGCTTTTGGAAAGAAGTGTACCAATTGGGATGCGATTCCCACGGATAGTCTACAGATCGGGTATTCTCTTCTCTATGGCAGTCATTTTGATGTTGCTAGATTAGTTCTAACTAATATTGGTGAGAAAATGCTAGAGAATAGAAATGTTGTTTATTTCTCTAGGTTTTGTCAATTGATATTCAATTTTTGCTGTCCAAATGTTGAGATAGTAGAGGATGATGTTATACTTTCGTTTAAACTGCACAAACGTATATTTTCTGACCTTATCAACAAGGACAACAAGAAAGGAGAAGTTGGTCCTTTAATGTTGCCTGCATCAGTGCAACAATTTCTTGACAACTTACAACAACAACAAGTATCAACTGCTGAAGCTGGACCTTCTGTGTCTCAACCACAGAGGTCAAAGAGATCCAAAGTTCGAGCAGTTAAGTCTGGTTTGCAACAAACTGAAGCTGAGGTATCAAATGTTGATGCTGTGCCTCAGAGAAAAAGAATGAAGAAAAGGCGAGCCCAAAGGGCAAAGTCTGTTGCTGTTGATTCTAATGTAGACTCAGAAACTGAAGCTGATGAAGAGACTCTTCATCAGAGAAAGAGAAGACTAGTTGCTGATCAACTTTTTGGTGATATCATTGCCAATATGGACAAAGAACCTGAGGACACTGAAGCTCCTACATCAGAGAATGAGGAGATTGTGATTACAACTGTACCTTCAAGTACTCCTGCAATTGTTGTTGAGGAGGATATTCTAACTGCTGCGGATGCTGCAAATCCTGAAACTATTATGATGGATTTTGAAACAGAAGCTCCTACATCAAAAGCTGATGATGTAGTTGAGGAAGCTGCTGCATACTCTGACAGCAGGATTGTGGATCATAAAGATACTGTACTGGAAGCTGATCAAGCTACTACTGAATTAGTAGAACCTATTGCTTCTCACACAGAAATCATTTCTCTTGATTTTGAGAAAGGTGAGGAAGTTGATCAGATTAGAGTTGATCCAGTTCCAGAAGCTGTTGCTGTACATGCTGATGCAACAGATAATGATCATGAGGATATTGTTTTCCTTGAAACTTTGCAACAATCAGTTGTTGAGATTGTTCAGAGAGAAGCAGAGGTTACTGCTCCAGCAAACTCTGATGTTCCTCAAACTGTAGCAGATCAAGTACCTGATGCCACTGCACAGTTAATTGATGAAATCACTGCTGAAAATGTGCTTGAAGATATTCACAGAGAGGATGACAATGCTGAAGCTAGTCCTGCTCATTCAAACTCTGATATTCAAGTGGAAGTTTCTGATCTTCAAGCAAATTCTACTGAAGAGAGGGAAGTTCAAAGGGCTGCTTCTGAGCATTTTCAGAATATGTACTACAATACATGGACTAATGCAGATTGTGTCTTTCCAGCACAACGGGCTGCAGATTTTCTATCTGATTCTGTTAAGAAGATTACAAATCCTGATGTCCTTACGAGCTTACAGGCAACTGTTATTCAAGTCAAATCTCTCAATAATAGATTTGATGAGAATCAACAAATGCTAACAAAATTAAGGAATGAAGTAAGTCTGAGGGATCTTACTTTAAAGGCTGACAGAACTTCTTACTATGCTATGTTCAAGCAGCAAGCCAGGGATTCTGAAGAAATCAAGAAGAGGCTTAGGACAGTTGAGGACAACCAGAATGCTATGTCTGCTCAACTGACTTCCATTTCTACTGCGCTTGAATTGCTGACATCAGTACTACTTTCTGATGATGTCAAAAAGGGGGAGAGTATATCTAAAGACAAATGCAAAGATACTCAAACTCTGAGACGGAAGGATGATTCTACTGATGGGGGAAGCAGAGGAAATGAAAGAAGGATTTCTGCTCAAAGGCAAAGACGTGTAATAAACTCTGGTGGTCAATCTACTTCTGGTGGTCAATCTACTTCAAAACTCAACAAAAGTTTAGTTGTTTCAGCTAACCCATCTACTGATGAAGAGATTGCTGCTAGGATCTTTATTAAAGAGCATGGAAAGGAAGTTACTATTGAAGATATCCAGGCTGAAGAACAGATGCTTGCTGAAGAACACAAGAAAAATCTTGAAGCTGGAATCTACAAGAAACAGGAAATCAAGGCTCCTAGGAAGAAAGAAGTTGGTATTTCTATCAAAGAGAATACACAACAGAGTATACAATATACAAGGAGACCTATGATTAGAAACTCTGATAAGGGTAAAGGCAAAATGATTGAAAAGCCTAACCTGAAGAAGAAAGATAATTCAACCTCTGACATTGCTCAAGTTGAAACAAGATTAGCAAAATCAACCTCTGACGTTGCTCAAGTTGATGATACTATTGAAGTTAAGCCAGCCTCTGACAAGGCTCAAGCTGTGCAAACTCAGCTAGCTTCTCAACTCAAAGGTTTCTTAAGACCTGTACTCTCTGAAACTCTGACACTTCAACCTGTGGATTTTTCTCAAACCAGGACTGTACTTGGAAAAGAATCTTATGATAAGTCTGGTTTAGGTTCACATAGGGAGAAGAGAATAAATAACAGATCTCAAGACAATATTTCACTGGCAGGATCTGGTATTAGGGATACACAAGAAAATCTTGATAAGTTAGAATCTGTTCAATTGATTTTTCACAGAGTCTTGAAGAAGCAGTTTCTGTTATACTTCATGAGTGATGGAAGTGTTTATAGAGTTGGAGAATCTGATGTAAATCTCAAATCATGGGAAGAACTTGAATATGTACTTTATCTGTTGAAAGTTAAGAACAGACACACCCATAATGTTGCTCAAATCTTAAGAGAAAAGATGCTGAGATCAAAAGTGATGCTTGGAGGAGGAGAAGTCTCAAATGCTTATATTCCAAAGTATAGAGATCATGCTGGAAAGTTGGTAAAGATGAAGAAAAACAGTGCTAGATTTAAAACTGCACTTGGAATAAAAGTCTTAGAATTCAACTTAGAGTCAGATAAAGCTCAGTACATTCGATTAGGAAATGACATGAAGAAGAACAGTATCTATTCTCTGAGGGCTGCCATATATCAAACTGATGAAGGAGATCCAGAGTATAAGGAGCTGAAAGAGATTATGATAGCTGAACTTGAGAATGCTGAGAGAAGACTGCTGATTGATTATCTCAGGACTGTACATGATATTGAAGAAGTCAAGTAAAGTCTGACTGTAAGTTTTTAATATTTTCTATTCTAAGTCAAATTTAAACTCTGTTTTAAATTAAACTCTGTTATATGTTAAACACTGCATTTGTTAAATGGTTTTGACATCATCAATTATATGTTTAACTTGTACATTTTATTATGAACAAGTTGGGGGAGATTGTTAGATATAATTGCTAATGTTTGTTTATCAGTGTTTAAGCAACAGGTACTGACAAGAGTTTATCAGAAGCCAGTCAGAGTTTAGTTAAACTCTGACAGGGTGAAGAGTTTAATTGAAGCCGGTCAGAGTTTATTTAAAGTCTGACAGGGTGATAGTTGAATTAGCTGTCGGTGCTGAATTGAAGATTCTAGAAGCAATATATTCTGAAGATGGAAAGAAGCAGAATATATTGATACAGCTAAGGAAACGGAATAGAAGATAAGAAGCAATCCTTAATTGATAAGTTTTGTATAGCTAACTTGTAGGAATATCAATTAGATAAGGATTGTATGTAGCTGTGTACTATATAAACACAGATAGGTTATCCCTAGAAGGGACACGCGAATATTGATATATTATTCTTGTAACCTAGAAGCTCTTTGTGATTCATTAACATCATAAAGAGAGAAGCTGTTAATATAAATACAGTTTATTGATTCATAAACAGTGTTCTTAATTATTGTTATACATACTTGATTATATTGTGTATTCGGCCTAACATCTCTACATCAGGAGCATCATCTGGCAATCCAACTCTAGATGCGAACTTCATGGGAACGTGTGGACCTTTCTCAATGCAGTCTACATACCTCTCATCCATAGACATGAGATGTAAATGCATCTTTACTTTCCAGTGAAAGTAATTGTCCTTATCAAGAACTGGTATCTTTACACCTGCATCCTTCTTCACCATGGTTACTGTTTTGGTCTTGATCTTTAAACTTCTTGTTTGTTAGAAGCTTGCTCTGATACCAATTGTTAATCCCAAATGACCTAACAGAATTGTAGAAGGGGGGGGGGGGGTTGAATACAATTCTTGATATTTCTCAAACTTAAAAATAACTTACAAATTAAAACTGAACTTATAAAATAAAAACCACAAGCACTTAATAATTTCAGTTGGATTGTTTGATGATCCAACTGAAGTGATTTTTATTGCGGAAATAATCTGTGATACAAAAAGTACACATCTGCTCAGTTACAAGAATGTAGAGAAGTATGCTCTCAAAGATAGCTAATACAATCTATTTGTTTTTCTTCTCTATCATCTATTTTAACTGCTACACTTGGTTATATATATATTCCCAAGTTTACAAAGCTATTTTTGGCTACACTAAAGTACACTAAAGGTAACCGTCAATAGCTTGCTTTTCATCCCTTTTGTCCAATGGTCCTTGGAGATCTTTGTCTTCTGTCTTCAGTCTTGTAGTGATCCCACTCAATAACCAGATTGGAAATTGGAATGTTTCCTTATTCCCCATGTCCATTTTAATGGTTTCCAATGCAAAGTACACTTCCACATCTCCTTTTGATCTGTCAGAAAACTGTCACTATCACTTTGTCAACTATTCAGAAAAGTGATAATAATTCGTTGATAGCAGTAAGGTGTGTTTTGTTGATAGCTTTATTCTTCGTTTAGTTGATGAGTAATCTTCGTTTCGTTGATGAATAAACTCCATACCGTTGACAGAGTAATCTTCATACCGTTGACATGTCTTCACTTAGGCAAAATTACAAGGCATAATATATTTACAATTAACCAACCTATTTTGCCTATCTAGTACTTAGTCAACATGACTTAGAAAACCTATCCAATATCTACAACGAAATGCATATCAAGCTAGAAGTATTGTACAGTGCAATTGCTACATCACTCATTTCGTTGATGAGCTTCCTGTCAACGGAATGCTGCAAAGCATGCCATTTTGTTGACAACTACAAAATGACTTTACACAAATTCTACTAAGTGTTTTATGTTTATCATCAAGAACAACATATTCCTAACACACTGATGGAAGGGAGAAAGAAATGAAGCAAGGCAGCTGGCAATATTTTCCTACATATGAACTTGAAAGAATAAATGCTCTTTTGAACTTTGAAGAAAAGGAAGAAAGGATGTGGAAAATAGAGATAGCCAGATTCATGAAGATGCACTCTGATTATGAAGAAAGTCTAAGGAAGCTAAATGAAGAAAAGAGGTGTCTGAAAGAAAAGGAGATGGCTGAAATGGAGGAAAGAGCAAAGGAGCTGAGGGAGAAAGGGTTGTGCAGGGTAAAACAAAATCCTTATATTGTGGAGTACAAAAATCATTATGGAGGAAAAAGCAAGATAAGGATGGAGTTTATTGATTCATATGTGGAAAGTGCCCTTAGAACAACAGCTGAAGATTTAGAAGGCTCTCCTCTCATAGAGGAGTTGATTGCAAGAGATGAAATTCTAATGGCCATTTCTGAAATAAAGAAGAATGAAGAAATAAGGAAGAAGAAGATTTATGATGATTTCTTAGAGAAACAATTGGAAACTGAAGCTATGTAGCTCAAGGAGAAATTCTGTAAGCCTAAATTTCCAAGTTGTTATCAAATTCTGTTCATCCTTTTATCTTCTTTATATTTGTTTCTTTTTATGTTAGTTAGGCTTGTTATCAGACATGGAATTGTGCCTAATGGTCTTACTCACAATTTGGGGGAGATTGTTAGGCTCAAGACATGTCTGAATACCACCATTAACAACCCTACACTATGTGACTATGTCACACTACATGACCTAGTGAATTTTATCACTAGGATATAGTATAGGTCTCTCTGTACTTGTCTTGTTCTCATGAACATTAGCTTGATCATGTATGCTCAGAATTATAATGAGCTTAGTAAGTTTCTTGCATCTAGAATGTACATAGGCCATTGAATAATTGTCCTGGTAGAAGTTCAGAATTGTTCATACAGCAGGATGGAGATGAATAAGGCCCTGAAGAAATAAGTTGCAGAAATTTGTCTAAGGCATTATATAGCAAAGTCAGAATAAAGATATGTCGTGAAGTCTTCAAAACTCATATCGTGAAGTGTTGAAATCAGCAAAGTCAAAATGTACTAGATCGTGAAGTCCTCAAATAGCCTATGTCGCATAGTCCTCAAAAAGGCTATATCGCGAAGTCCTCAAAAAGGCTAGATCGCGAAGTCTTCAAATGGCTTATGTCGCAAAGTCCTCAAAGGCCATGTCGCGTAGTCTTCACAAGGGACATCGCGAAGTCAGGAATGAAGTGGAGTTCACGATATCAATACTTAACCGTTTACAACAAGACAAATGAAGGTACAAGATCAAAGTCAATTGAGACAAATACTGAAGCATCTGTATTGGTCAGGTGGTCCAAAATACAGATGGAAAATCTACAGCTAAACTTGGAGAGGAAGAAGAAAGACAAGCAACAACAGATAAGGGAGAGGACCACAGAAAGCAAGTGGTTCTCCCTGACACATCCAACCTTTTATAGAACGACAAAATGGAGTTGCAGGAAGGGTAGCTATGTAATTAGGTGTGTGCACTAGTTTTGTATAGGACAATATATATATTGTGCACACCCTACTGTTAGCTGTAAGTGAGCATATCATATAATTATATTGAAGCACTTCTTTCTCTGTAAGAAAAGCAAGAAAACACCGTTCTTGTTTAGAAGCTAGAATTTCTCTTGTGAGATTTTGGAAGCTGTAGTATTTAATTTGCTTAATACAAAGTAGATTAAAGTGATTGTGTGTGTAGTGTTTATTTCATTCCGCATTTTCTTACTACACAATCTGTTACAGCAATTTAGTTTCAAGAAAGCGAAAATCTATCAAACTATCCATTCACCCCCCCCCCCCCCCTTTGTCTAGTTTCCAAGTGGTATTCATTACTAACAAAAATCCTTATAAGGGTATTGTTGTAATAAAATAACTACACTATTAGTTCAATTAATTTAAATAAAGAAGTTTAATCAATTACTCATTTTTTAATTTTTTTATTATTTTAATTTTTTATCTCACATATCTTTTAGCTGTTTTTTCAATTTTAATTTTTTTCTTAAAAATGATTTATTTGTTTTATTCAAAATTTTATACACGAAAAAATTTATTAGATAAAAGGATTCTATTGCAGGACCTATTTTGTTTCAGTATAAATAGAGTGTTCTGCTATTGAATTTTAACAGTTATGCACATGAACTTCAAAGTTCAACAACCGAACCTACTTTTTTCTACGAAATTCTACAAGTGAATTTGATTTTTTTTTTATAATGTTCAGTTGTTGAACAATGTTATTCATATTATTTTCATACTATAACTTTCGTGTTCTAGAGTTGAACATAAAAGTCATGCAATCCAATTTGAAATTAAACACATAAATTTTAAAGTTCTACAACTGAACTTACTTGTATTTAAATGTTCAGCTGTTGAACACTGTTATCTAATATTGTGTTCATACCAAAACTTGAATATTTTCACAAAAGTTGATAAAAATAATGGGGGAATTTTATGATGGTGATGGAGAATTTTGTGATCGATATCGATGTATGATTATAATTGTTAATCAAATATTAATTAGCTCTAAATTGTGAATTTTGTGTTTATGGACAACTTTACCTCTGATCTACATATAATAAATATATATTAATTTAAAATATAAATTAGAGTTAAAAGAATTCTTAGGTTAAGGGTTCTACAACGAACATAAGGTAAATTGAATACACCCGGTAAAGATTGCCTAAATAATCTGTTTTTTACCATAACTTTTTTTTACTTTAAATAGAAAAAAGAATCTAACCTGCTTTCTGAATCTACAACTATAATATGTTCACAGACATATGCAAAGATAATTATGTTGTACATTTTACAACCCAAACGGACACATTTTTACCCTTGTACGTGTATCCCAAGCCGTACCAAATGGGGGTGACTTAAATTAAATATCTCAAACTCCAAACATTTTAACTGCAACAAACAGTACGGACAACAAACAGTGGCAGAGTGTCTTGTTGGGTTGGATTAAAGTTTAAAGTAAGAAGAGTTATCTTGCTGTTCATATCTTACAAACAAACAGCTATCACAAACTCCTTCCTACTACTTATATAGGAGTACTTGTTGTATTTTAATTATTGCCTCAACCTTTGACTAGTCTCTTCTTGTAATAAAATTCATTTCTTGTTTTTGTGTTTTTGTTGTTTTCTTCTTCAGCTAACAATCCCCCAAGGCTACTATTCTCATTCTTCCTATCCTCACATCCTCTAAAAGATTCAACCCCCCCCCCCCCCATCAAACAATTTAATCAAAATTTTCTTTAAAACAACTGATTGTATATTGGTATTTACATGGGTATGTCTTTTTGGTCAAGATTTTCAGGTGGCTTCTAGTGAATGATGACAGTACATCCTCAAATTTCAGATTAGGGTTATAAGTTTTTTTAGCTTCCCATCCATTCTTGTTACTTGGTAAGTTTTTTTTTTTTTTTTCAAGGTTTTTTTTTCTTTTTGTATATTTATTATATGGGTTTGTGAATATTGTGGTTCAAATGTGCTCAAAAGGCCTTTTTTATATTTGGATTTGTAAAAAAAGGTTGCATTGGGTACTGAGAGAAAATTGGCATTTGTCGGAATCTTGGAATTGCTAAGTTGGTTTAGGAAATGAGAATTTCGGGATCAGGCTTTAGGAGCGTGTGGTTAAAGTTAGAAGTAGTTAGAATTATTGATCTTTTTGTTATTGAATGAAAGTTATGAACTTGATATATTGTGAATTAGTTGAGCAGATCTTATGAGTTCTTATTCTGAGTGGATATCTAAATGACCAATTGAATGGAAATATGAGTATGAAAAAGAAGAGACTCAATGAATTCTGATCAGTTGAGTTGACTCTTGAATAACTAATCAAGTTCGAATGTAAGGATTATCTGATGATTGCTTCAATACTTTGAATGTTGTTACGGACTGACATATTATCCCAAGTTTAGGATCTTATGGTCTATGGCTCTATGCTTATGTAGTTTGTCAAAAAAAAAAAGAGTTCATCTTGATGAGCGTGAAGGTGGATCCTCACTCTGTTTACTTTTTAAATTGAACTTACGTATGCTGTTCCAGTATTCCACAATCTTCAGTTGTGGACACCGAATCCTTTTAAAGGGTCACGAGAATATCCGGAGAGTAACTCGGGCACAAATTTTCTGTTATTTACTTTCAAATAAATATATTATGTTAAATCGTATAAGGACCTCCCAAGGTGTACAATACTTATATATATGTATTCTGAATTAATTTTTTATGCTGTTTTTTTCACAAAGTGATTGTGCCCTTAAGTCATCAAGCCTTGCTCAATTTTTGGTTCACTATCTCTAGTAATGTACTACTTTGTAAGAGAAACGGAGCTGCAATGATGCATTTGTACAATTTAAGATAAAATGGAATGGATTTCCTAATAATGCTTTGATTCTTAATTCTGTGGATTAAACATCATATAACATCACTTTTGTACTCTTAATGTGCATTGTTTCTTTTACTTCATGGGTTCGACCCTGCTAGGCGGGAGGCATTGTTTGCTAGCTTAATCCTTCATAAAACTTTCACAAAAATTAAAGAATTTCAAAGATATTCAAATTGGTACTTTAATTCTAATCTGGGAAGCAATGAAGTAGTTCATATGTAACTCTCTTGAAGGTAAACAGAACTCAAGGGGTTAGTATACCATATTTATTAGTAATATAACATAGAAAAGACATATGGGGGGACCTCCTCACTTAAACCATGGCGTCCATGGTCCACCTTTGACAACCTTTGACAGTCTGATTTGTATTTGAGGTTATATTTGTTTTGAGTCTGTTTGTTTTGTAAGGAATATGTCCTTCAATTGCAAAAAAAGACAGGCCCTTGTTTCGTTCTGCTCGCTGTAATCTTCCATTTCTTTCCCCTTCTGTATATAGTATCCTAATTTATTGCGTCACAAGAAGTTATCACTTTATATTGTTGTTACTATGGAGATCATGAGCAATTTATAATTTATCTATTGTTTTATTGACCACCCATTTAGATTTGATGGCTGATAGCTGGGATGGAAGTTTTGACCACGGTAGCCAGTCAGATGATAGCCATCTGTTTGACAGATTTCACATAGAGCCTATCTATGATGCATTCATCTGCCCTCTGACAAAACAAGTGATGCGTGATCCTGTCAGCTTGGAAAATGGGCAAACCTTTGACCGGGAAGCAATTGAGAAATGGTTCAAGGAATGCAAGGAGAGTGGAAGGAAGCTAATTTGCCCAATAACACTAACCGAGTTAAGAACCACAGATTTGAACCCCAGCATTGCTTTGCGCAACACAATTGAAGAATGGAATGCTAGGAATGAAGCTGCTCAACTTGATATGGCTCGCAGATCATTATATGTTGGCAATGCAGAAACGGAAATTCTGCAAGCTTTGAAATTCATCCAGCACCTTTGCCAAAACAATCCATCAACTAGGCATGTTGTTCGTAACGCAGAGCTGATACCTATGATTGTTGACGTGTTAAAGAGCAGTAGTCGTCGAGTAAGGTGTAAAGCCTTAGAAATTCTTCGCGTTGTAGTAGAGGAAGACGATGATAATAAGGTTGTCAAAAGTTTTCTGCTTCAGTATCAGTTCTGTGAATATGCTATGGGCCCAATTCAGTTAATACTAAGTGTTTATGGCTCTTCTTTTTGCAGGAGATTTTGGCCGAAGGGGACACAGTCCGAACGATAGTCAAGTTTTTGTCACATGAGCAATCTAAAGAGAGGGAGGAAGCCACATACCTGCTTTATGAGCTTTCAAAATCTGAAACTTTATCTGAAAAGATTGGCTCTGTCAACGGAGCAATCCTTATATTAGTGGGAATGGCTAGCAGCAAATCAGAAAATGTTTTGACTGTTGAGAAAGCTGATAAAACTTTAAAAAATTTGGAGAAGTGTGAGAATAATGTAAAGCAGATGGCTGACTATGGTAAATTGCAGCCTCTCCTAACATTAATCCTTGAAGGTACTTCCCCGCTTTTGATTTTTGATTTTTTTTTTGCCCGAGATTTTTAATTAGATATATTTATTGTCTTGTTATCTTGCCTGCAAGGTTTACTGTACCACCACGTGCAGCCACATTACACATATGGCAATTAGATAAATGAACGCTGCAGTTTTCCTGGATGATATATTGTTTGGAAAAAAAAATAAAATTCTATCAATACAAATAAATTTGAACTTTGACAACATCCATGATGAATATACTAAAGAAGTTTTTGTAATTTTCATGCTCCTGATATGTATATAGATAAAAGGGCCTAGTTTATGTTAGATACCTGGATTTCCTAGGCTGGATTACAAGACTAGATATCTCAGTTGTATTGCCCTATGGCAGTTGATACTTATTTGTCTTGGTGCATCTAATAAAAGAGATGCTAGTATTATTTCCTTCAGAAAAAGAAGGCCAGAAGTATGAAAGCAGAGATATTGTGATGTGTTTTTTTTTTCTGGAGCCTTCAATTCAGTTAAATGTAGTTGTTCATGATTTAAAATTAGATTCATGAATTATTCCCCCCCCCCTCTCCAAACAAAAAAAAAAAGAAGATAAAACTGGATTGATGTTGCAAGTGTGTCCTTTTCTATTTGCCTATTCCCAAAGTACAAAGGGAAATATGAGAGATTCATGGTTCAGTTTAGATGTTGTAACTCATAGTGCTTGAATTGGTGAACTCAAATATTGTTTATGACTTTTGTAACATACAAGTCGCCTAGTCGCCTGTATAATTCTTTCTTTCCGTATGACTGTTGCAGGTCCTCCAGAGACCAAACTGTCCATGGCTGTATACCTGGGTGAACTAGTTCTCAATAATGATATGAAACTCTTTGTTGCTAAAACTGTTGGGTCATCACTAATCAATCTCATGAGAGTTGGTAACATGCCATCTCGAGAAGCTGCTCTGAAGGCTTTGAATCAGATATCATCATTTGAGGCAAGTGCTAAGGTCTTGATTGAGGCAGGTATACTGCTCCCTCTTGTGAAGGATCTTTTCACTGTTGGTGCCCAGCAGCTTCCCATCCGATTAAAGGAGGTTTCTGCTACAATTCTTGCAAATATTGTGAATTCAGGTTCTGACTTTGAATCCATCCCAGTTGGTCCTGATCACCAAACTCTTGTCTCAGAGGACATAGTTCACAACCTACTCCATCTCATCAGCAACACTGGACCGCAAATAGAATGCCAACTAATTCAAGTCCTTGTTGGACTCACCAGTTCACTCGCCACTGTACTCAGTGTTGTTTCTGCCGTCAAAAGTTCTGGTGCCACTATTAGTTTGGTGCAGTTCATTGAAGTTCCACAGAAGGACCTTCGTGCAGCTTCCGTGAAACTTCTTAAAAACCTGTCTCCGCACATGGGCCAGGAACTAGCCGAGTGTATACGTGGTCCGTCTGGCCAGCTAGGTGGTCTTGTTAAAATTATAACAGAAAATATTTCTATCACTGAAGAGCAAGCCGCAGCTGCTGGTCTTTTAGCTGATTTACCAGAAAGGGATATGGGCCTCACTCGGCAGATGCTTGATGAAGGTGCATTTCAGTTAGTTATCTCTAGAGTGGCTAGGATCCGGCAGGGAGAGACTAGAGGCAATCGCTTTATGACGCCATATCTTGAAGGGCTTGTTCGGGTTCTTGCAAGGATTACCTTTGTATTAGCCGACGAACCTGATGCAGTTGCATTCTGCCAGGAGCAGAATCTTGCTTCTGTATTTACTGAACTGCTTCAGGCAGCCGGACTTGACAATGTACAAATGGTTTCAGCCATTGCTTTGGAGAATCTATCCCATGAATGCAAAAACTTGACCAGATTACCCGAGTTGCCATCACCTGGTTTGTGTGTGTCAATATTTCAATGCTTTAGCAAAAAACCTGTCACAACTGGATTATGTCGAGTTCATAGAGGGACGTGTTCGCTAAAAGAAACATTTTGTCTCTTGGAAGGACAGGCTTTGGAGAAGCTGGTTGCAAATTTAGACCACACAAATGAGAAAGTTGTTGAGGCATCACTGGCAGCAATGTCAACTTTATTGGAAGACGAACTTGATATTGAAAACGGGGTTTCTGTACTTTGTGAGGCCGAGGCAATCAGGCCTATACTTGATGTCCTAATTGAGAAACGGACAGAGACCTTGATGAGGAGGGCAGTTTGGGTTGTTGAGAGACTCTTGCGGACTGATGATATAGCATACGAAGTTTCCGGTGATCCAAATGTCAGCACAGCTCTTGTTGATGCTTTCCAGCATGGTGACTACAGAACGCGACAGATTGCTGAGCATGCTCTAAAGCATGTTGACAAGATACCAAATTTCTCGGGTATTTTCCCAAATTTGGGACAGTAGAGTTTCTTGTTCTTCCTCTTTATCTTTGATACCAGCAAATGGAAGGACCCTGTAGTTATTGAATTTTTGGCTCGTTTTATAGATTTTGGGATCAACCCATGTTTGTAATTTGTGAATAAGATACTGGTAGATAGTAAGTTGTCCCCTTCTCCTGGAATTTAACTCAATTTCTCATTCATGTTGTTTTGTTGGTATTTTTTGGGCTTACACTGTAATTTTGTAAACTTGGTGTGGGAATGTATAATTAATTATTAAGCATTTTCATCAGTTGTCTTCTTCAGTTGTCATCAGTTTTCAGTTTTTCCGGCCTATATGATGCGCTATTTTCCGAACAAATACTAACACTTTTCCTTTTTCGGATATATCTACCAATTTTTTTTTTTTGAATATTCTTCAAACAATGCAGAATGATTCGAAACTCATGATTCTGCTTTCAGAACACAATGCGATAATGTCCCATACATTTCAGTAGTATTACCAGTAACATGTTTTCTGAGCTCACATTTTACAGGGATTATGGATGGGATTAATCCAGTGTTTCACTTGTCAAGCTGTGTTGTTGCTTACAAGATTAGTTACTTGGAACAAAATGGAGCTTGGTAAAAGTATATCTAAATAAAATATATTTATTGCTTGATCAAATTTAGAAGCAATAGTTTTAATATTCACCAATTTATAACTCTTCATCTTTTTCTTTTTTTAGCTAAATTTATGACTTTTCATCTTGTTATACTCAACATTTGATAATCAAATGAATAAAGAGTCTCCTGGTGGAGAATTGTATTTCAGTGTTGAGCATACATAGTCCAAAACAACTAAAATGTATGTTCCTGTATTGCTTAATTTATCACCAAACTTAGAACTGCTAATGCTAGCTTCTGCTGATGTTGAGTCAAGATTTTGTTCAGGCCTTGTGTCAACCGATGCATCACCTCATCTGCGTTGTGCTGAATAGTCTCCTGCTGGTTTTGGTATGATATTTCGTTCTGCATCCTATCGACCAGTAGCATACATTGGCAGACGGATAATCTCATCTATCTGATTTAGTAGAACCTCCTCAGTGATATTGTCCTTTATACTTCTCAGAACCTTCTGATAGGTGTTGAATTCATTTGGGGTTGATTTGTCTGGCCTCATCCGCATAAAGACCCATACTTCTTTCTCGATATCCAAAGAACACTCAACAATCTTACCAGAGTATAAGGATGGATCAGTTTCATCCTTGAAAATGATCTTGTTCCCTTTCATAAGCTTTTTCTTTCCCCGCTCATAGAGATATAGTAGTTGGCTAGACTCAACCATCTCAAACAGAAAATCAACCGAGTTCATTGTTGCATATTTCCACTTTAGAAGTTGTTCACAGGTACGAGGGACATACTGATCATCCCAACGCTGGAAGATAAGGCCATCTGCATCATGCGGAAGCTTTGGGATGAATTCCTTCAAAACTTTAGGAACACATGAAAGAAACCAGAAGTCCTTCCTTCTTACTCTGAATGGTTCCAAGTCGTATCTGTAGTAAGGATTTTTACTCTGAAATATGTTATATCGCTCCTGGTTACGTGGTTCAATAACTTCTTTCTCAATCATTTTCCAACGTTCACAAAAAGGTCGATCTGTGATAGATACTTGATTGATTGCCATCATATCATAGATCAAATATCTTCTTTCTTTCTTATTTGAGTCCGGCAAAGTATCAATTATCATTTCTCCATCCAGTAGTGTAAAATGGTGAGTCCTATCTTCTGCACCTTCACTAGTAGCTCTGCAAGGAAACCTCATTTGAACCCGTCGAAAATTGAACTTCCTATCAATCAAGTAACACCCGTCCATAGTAATGAGCATCATATATCGTGTTCCATCAGCTTTCCATGTAGCAAAGTATTTGTGTTGCTTTAACAGTTCTAAGTTGACACTATTGAGTGAAACTGGATGTGATCCCGGAAAATGTGAGTGGCCTTTTACTCCAGCAGGCCCCAATTTCAGTGCTTGATAGCAGAACTGTCTCATTACCTCTTGCTGACCAAAAGGGATACTATCTCCCAAAATGTCATCATTTGTCATCAATCCCTCCATCTCACATATCTCACTTCCCGAAGAAGCAGGAGCTCCATCATCCTCCTCATCAAATCCCGAAGACCTTTTCCAGTCGGGAGTTATAGGACAAAGAATCCCATCAGGCTTCCTCTCATGATAAAACACATACAAAGCATCAAGATAATCCTGTTTATAAATTCCAGGGGGACGTGCATCGGCAAAAATGTTAATAGCCTGAGTAACCGACATAGACATAACCCGCATAAGATAATGAACAATCATAAACCCCGTCCGATTATGGCCATGAGTACAATGTACAAGTACATACTTGTTCCAATCTCTTTCCCTAAACTGGGCCACCTCATAAACAAACCTATTCACAGCACTATTATCCGGAACAGAATCCCTCCCCTTACACGAGATCTTAACATACTTAACACCCTCATTCCTCCAATCACTAACCGAATAATACCTATTCGTATTCGTAAGATCAATCACCATCCCAACTTTCCTTCCCAAAACACCCTGTTGCCTAATCACCTGCTTGTAAGAGTATCTCTTTCCGGGCAAAATACAGTCATTAAAATTCTCGCCAAGCGGAACTTTCGAAGGCACAATGCAACCAATCTCATTACCAGCTGTCGGGCAATCCAACCAACCCGGAGGCAGTTGCATTTTGCCATCAGGCTTATGATGTTTGGCTTGAGGTGGAACAATATTTATTGGTTTCTCAATTATTACTGAATTTTCAATTATTACCGGTTTTTCAGGTTCACTAGGTCGTTGGCGTTTGAGTCGTTGACGACGTTCTTCGCGTTCTCTACGGTATAATTCAACCGCAGTCTCAGCACGTAGCAGGGTCTGATCCATCCTCGGAAACTAGGGTTTGTTTTTATCCCTATTTCGAAGAGGAGAGAAATAAACTGATTTCTAATAAACTGATTTCTAACCCCCAAGGCCTGTATTTATAGACACAGGGTCCTCCTGTTCTTATTATTTTCTAAATATTTATATACCGTGTTTTTGTTTTATAATTACAGTAAGTATTCCGCGTGTATTCATTTATTTATCCCCTTACGCGTTCTTTTTTTCAGATTTGCTCCTGTTTCAAATTTGGCCCAGTCTCAAATTCTTGAGGCCCAATCCATCTGTAACTTTAGTATTTTATTTTATTGTTTGTGATCCAAAACAATTTTATATTACTCTTCATTTTTCATGTATTAAATTTTGTTAGTTATATTAACTCATGATTTTTTTTTTAATATTTATAACTTTTGTAATTTTTGAACTTTATTATATTTTTATTTTAATAGTATAAAATTTTATTTCCGTTATTGTTGATGGAGTACACATTTTGAACTTTTAAAAAGTAATTCCTTAATATGTAATATTTCTTTATATTAAATTCAATGTTTCCCATCTGTTTATTTTAAAATTTAATTATACTTGTTTTGTTTTTTGTAGTACTCTTTCGTAATGGACAAAATTTTAAAAAAATATATTATGTAAATAATAATAATAATAATGATTTCAAAATGTACACTCCTTTATTTTTTATCTTTCCAAAATACATATTATTCTTTACAACTTTAATAAATCTCACATGTCACTAATTTGTCCATTTTTTTTATCATTCCTTCACCGTTCACATATTTCACAAAAATTTGATTTATGACGCAAAAATTTAGTGTTTGATTTAATTTTTGATACACGAAGTTACACGAACACGAAAATAAATAATAAAAATGTATAATGTCTTAATGACATGTATTGTAAACTTTGTGATTATACAACAACCGCTCATATATATTATGTATACTTCTGCCAAAAAAAACCTTAACTCTCAATTTTTAGTTAAGGGGTTGTCATTAACCAAAAAGTTGGCGATAAGACCCCTCTTTACTGTTTTCTTTTGATTTCGTTTTCGATTTGTATAAGTCTCTCTCATTATTGAGAGTTTTAGTACCCCGTTTAGTGGATTTTCTCTACCAATTCTTCGGGTTTGTTCTCTCTCCTTGTGAGAGTTTGGTTTGTTTTAGTATCCGGGACGTAGATCTGCAGGATTTATAATAGTGGTTCATTGATTTGGATTGTATGAAGTCGCAACTACGATTAATTATTCGAATACGTATTGACGAATTAGATATATATATATAGTTGCACTCTAGGAAGAACACCTTATATAAAGAACAATAAAGAACACCATCATAAACACTTTATTTTTCATAAAAAATGATTTTTTTTAAAATTAGAATCATAAAATTGAACAACAATTAAGCCTAACATATCGAATTTAACGTAGAATCTCATCTAAATTTAAAAATTAAACATTATATATAATCCAGTATAGAATCCAGTACAGAATCTTGTATATATATTTATCACAATGAAATTACATGTAATCGTGTTTTATTTGATTCTAATTTTTTGCTAGATTCTATTTTTATTCGTAATAAACCTTTTTTGGTGAGAAAATTAGAATCAACATGCAATTTATGTAAGATTCTATGGTGTTTTTTATTTTTCTTTATATAAGAGTGTTCTTCATGGAGCAATGGCCTATATATATTGCACGACTACAACAGATTGTTAGATTGTCTCTCTAAAAAGGCTGCAAACTTCAGCGATATAAACGAGTGATGTGCCACAATGAATGATTTGCTCAACAATCATAGCTCGGGGTGAAGAAAATTCTGATTTGATCTATTTTATTACGTGTTTGTTCTATTTTGATTATTTTTGTAGATGTCATATGACCGTTTATTAATGAATTACTTGATTATCAAAAAAAATATTATGTATAAGATATAAAAAATTAAGAAAATTTGTAATTTATCTTAAGATATAATCTCACATACATGATTATCTTTTTTACAAATATACTTTTATTCCATTAAAATCACATGAGTTTACAAACATCTATGTTATACACGAACAATTATGCTACAATAATTATTTATATTACACTTAATTGATCATTTTAATAAATTTTGTTTCACGACATTGAAAATTTAATTATTATTTGAGAAATTAATAATAATAATAATCATGTGATTATTATCGTATAGATATATTGATCCAACTTTTTAAACCTGGTCAAATTATAAAATATTTGGTTCATGAAAACGGCATACAATATTATAAAATTAATTTACAAATATAAAATAAAGTTGAAATACTATAATTTACCATATATTTAATTATAAAATTATTTTTCATAAAAAAATGATTTTTTTTTAAATTAGAATCATAAAATTGAACAACAATTAAGCCTAACATATCGAATTTAACGTAGAATCTCATCTAAATTTAAAAATTAAACATTACATATAATCCAGTATAGAATCCAGTACAGAATCTTGTATATATATTTATCACAATGAAATTACATGTAATCATGTTTTATTTGATTCTAATTTTAGTATTTTATTTTAATGTTTGTGATCCAAAACAATTTTATATTACTCTTCATTTTTCATGTATTAAATTTTGTTAGTTGTATTAACTCATGATTTGTTTTCAATATTTATAACTTTTGTAATTTGTGAACTTTATTATATTTTTATTTTAATACTATAAAATTTTATTTCCGTTATTGTTGATGGAGTACACATTTTGAACTTTTAAAAAGTAATTCATTATAAAAATATGTAATATTTCTTTATATTAAATTCAATGTTTCCCATCTGTTTATTTTAAAATTTAATTATACTTGTTTTGTTTTTTGTAGTACTCTTTCGTAATGGACAAAAGTTTTTTAAAAAAATATTATGTAAAAAATAATAATAATATTGATTTTAATAGATATCCTTTATTATAATACCTGAGTCTACCCAGGTATGCAGTTAAATTGCAGTTAACCAATCAAAAAAATTATGAATTATGAATTTCAAAAAATAATTAAAATTATTTTAATATTATGAATTATGATATAATAATTATATCATATTAAATATAAACCAACACTACATAAATTAATTATTTAAATATTAAACATACGCAAAAAAGTGTATTACCATTGTTTGGTATATAAATTACTAATAAAAAAATAGAAATTATTTTGGAGTCAATCATAATTTATTTCTAAATACTAAATCAATCATATAAAAGATTTTTGTTATTTACCTTACCTTTTGATGATTAACTAATTAAAAATTTACATTAAACAAAAATATCTAAAATACAATATTCTTATTGTAATCAAAGAACAAGCTCAAAATCAAAATTATTATATCAATTTAATCATTACAATAAATCTAAAAAGCTTTACCCCCACTTTCTATCAAAACTAGCCAATTTCGATGAACTAAGTGTTTCCATCAATTTTCATCCTGACTAAATCACTTCAATTTACAAACTCAAAATCAAAATTATTATATCAATTTAATATTACAATAAATCTAAGAAGCTTTACCCCCAATTTCTATCAAAACTAGCCAATTTCGATAAACTAAGTGTTTGCATCAATTTTCATCCTGGCTAAATCATTTCAATCTTTGTTAATATACCACTTTGTATCACTTTATTATATAGCATAGTATACTTGGATGGGTTGTCTTTGTATCTCGATTATGTATATGTATCGTATTTTTTATGTTTTAATTGTCAATAACTGAAAATTGATTTTGACATAAAATAGAAAAATGACTTAGGTTTTCATCATCCTCACCCCGAATTCTCCCAGAATTATTTCACATACATATATTCAGTGGCCAGCTCCAACAATTCTGCAACTTACTTAATTGTTATCATCAATCCTTCCAACATTATAACGATTTGTCCACATAAATGATATTTTTATAATGTTCGATTGCCAATTTTATTATTTATAACTTACATGCATGATAAAAAAAATATTGTATCATTATCCATATATTTAAAAGTACAATATAGTTTTCCTCATATGATCTTTCTAGAGGGGTTAATTCTCAAAGGTATATCATGAATGATTAGAACCATTCATGAGGCATCTTAGCTCCACAAAATGAGTGAATGTGCTAAGATACAGAAATTATCTTAAAACCATTAATTACCATTCATTTTGAACCAATTTTTTATATATAATCATCATTTAGAATCAAACCCATTCATTTTGATTATTTCCCAAAAATTTGTGGTTTTATATTTAATTAAATATCCAGAAATGTTAACACAATTAATTAGAAAATCCGTATTAAAATTAATATTAAATTAGATGTACAAATAGTTAAATATACAATTCATAATCTCTTCTATATATAATAGGAGAACAAGGGGATAATTTAAGGGCATTTTGAGCCAATAAACCCCCTGTGAAGTTACCATTTTACCCTTATATATTAAGAAATTACATGTCATGCCACTACTCTCAATCGTGTTTGTCATTTAATTATATATGTTTTGTATGCTTTTTGTTCTGATTGTATGTTTCCAGATTTACGCTCAAACATCAATTCAAGGGTACCAAGATTTACGCTCAAACATCAATTCAAGGGTACCAAGATTTACGCTCAAACATCAATTCAAGGGTACCACTCTCAATTGTGTTTGTGATTTAATAAAGGATATATATTTTGCATGTTTTTTTGTTCTGATTGTATGTTTGGATATTGAAAAATTATGTTCGTTAGTTTGGATTTGAGTACATTGTTAGCTTGGATTCATTCTCCATTCTAGACCCTCCCTGGATTCTCCATCAAACAATAATCCAATTGTTAGTTTAAATTATTTGAGTAGTTTTGTTTGCCTTTACCTTCTGATCTTCACTCATTGCTTATATTATCACCTTTAAATACTAATCCTTCAAGCAGTGATTGCAATATGAAACCTATTACCAGAGTTTTTAAACTATAGCAAAGGTATTACTACAGTATGTGGTATAGAGTTCTGTTCCACCCTCTCTATTAAATATAAAAAGAATAGAACTAACTGGATTGTTTGGTTGTCAAAGTTGCACAGAGACACTGCTCTTTCTTACAGTAGGTTTTATAGAAAGGATAAAGAATTAGATTATATAATTTCTAGCAAGTATACGACCGTTTCTAGGATGAGAGTTTCTTTGTGTAGTCTGTTTTCTTTTTCTACATATCACATATGTAAGCCTTGGTTTTTGGTTATGAAATTGTGATATTTACTTTTATGATGCTCATTACCAAAACACCTGTGACGCCCTCCAAACCCGGGGTACATATTTGGGGAGTCACTCGACCAACGAAACACAATATACCAGAATCTAACAAATGCATAATAATATAATAACATAAAATACCCCTTATCCAAGACCGCATCCAGATTATGGCATAAAACAAGCTTCTAAGTCATATTTATTACAAACCAGTTTTTAGAGTTATTACACGCTTAATATACAAAGCTAGACATCTAGTCTAACTTCCAAAGTAAAACAACTACCCGTCCAATGAAAATCACTCGGGGTGGTCTCCTAGCATCGGGAGAACTGTCACTAGCGTTGTGTCTGCTCATTCTCTCGCTTCACTGGAATAGGGTTAGAAACAAGCAAGTATGAGCCACATGTGCTCAGCAAGCATGATATATATATCAATCACAGTTCCATAATGAAAGGAAAAATTTCAGTTATCTGAATCAACAATATACAAGTCAAACATAAGCTTTTAACAATCTTTATTGAAGAAAGAGGAATTAGAATTGGACTTCTACATTTTTCAAATACAAAGGTTGAGCTGCTGATCAGTCACGCATCAACCCCAGACTAGCTTATAGCATAGTCCTCCACTAGGATCCATGGCCATCTAGGCCTTAAGTTATTACGACCAAAAATATGGCCCGACCATTACTGGTCTCATTTTTAAAACATGCCAATTCTATCACAAAGTATAAGCAATAACATGCATAACAAGATAAGTACACAATGACGGGGTGTAATAGTTGCAAAAGAGCTTCAACTATTCAATATCAAATGAAGTCCGAGAAATAGATTCGGAAT
The DNA here is from genome assembly GCA_030848705.1 of Heracleum sosnowskyi. Taxonomy (NCBI): domain Eukaryota; kingdom Viridiplantae; phylum Streptophyta; class Magnoliopsida; order Apiales; family Apiaceae; genus Heracleum; species Heracleum sosnowskyi. The sequence continues at coordinate 81,401,201 of CM061238.1, forward strand.
GGTTTCAATGGTACAACGTACTCATTTAAGGAGGTCAACAATGGTTATCATCAATATAAACTGAATTGAATGGTGAAGGTTTCTGATATCCAACACGATTGTGGATTGAATAAAAAGTTAGGAATATTCAAGGAAATAGCATCAAGTGCTCAATATGGGTGAAGATTGAATAATCTGAATCGTTCTGATGGTAACATACATGAAATTTTGAAGAATAATAACAATTGAATCAACAAGTAAAGGCACAGATACTTGCCTGGTCTAGTAGCTAACGGAATTCTACCGATCTCACTCTACCTTCTCTTTTCCCTTGCTCCGGGAACTCGATTCTATAATAAACAACTCATTACAGTAAGTCTAACTATCCTCATTCTATCCTCGATATATACTCATAACCATTTTTACATTTAAACAAGTAAACGGGTTCCTATCGGATGCCCGATCTAGTTTACGGTAATTAAAACTCAGACATTAACCCTCCTACGGGCATTTACGGACTATTAAAACACATTATTCGACTCATATAAACCATATAGCACTTATAAATATTTTTAAAACAATATTCGAGGCTTATTTGAATTTAAATAAGTCACAAATAATTTTTAAATCAAAAATCAGATTTTTAATCCCAATATAAGTATTTAAAAACAATTAAATCAATTAATATAAAATTAATTGACAATTTCCAAATGCTCAAACTATTTTTAAATAATTAAATCAGGCTAGAAAATAATTAAACCTAATTTAAATTAATTAAATCTAATTAATTATTAAGAATTAAGAATTAACTAATTAAAAGAATTAATCAATTAATTAAATTAATTAATTATTAATTAAAAATAATTTAAATAATTAAATTTAATCAGTTTTCGAATTTAAATAATTAAATATAATTTGCCAGAATTTTCTGAATTTAAAAATGTATTTTTAAAATAAAAATATGATTTTTATAAATAATTAAACTATTTTCAAATTAAATTTAAAAATAAAATTCAAAAACAGTTTTCTGAAAATATTTTAGGGTTTCGAAGATTGAAACCGGGTCAGGGAAACGGGTTACTGGATCGGGTCACGGGTCACCATGAACAATCCGGGTCACGAAGAACAGCCGGAAAATTCCCAGAATTCGGCGACCTTTTCCAGAATCCGGCGAGCCAAAAACACATCAAAAATTGGGACTTTTGATACCAAAACACTCCTAATAACCATACCAATACATTCCGATCAAAAACAAACCAAAAACATCACCGGAATCCAAAACCCGACTATTTTCCGGCGAGCTCAAACAATTTTCCGATCTACTAAAATCGTACATGAAACTCTACGTTCTTTATGTTAAAATGAAGCTAAGAACACATACAATGAAAGCCCTCTACTAAAAACAATGCCAGATCATTCATATGAACGGACTATTAAAAAGAAAAATCGGGCAAAACCCTATAAATCGGATTTCTCAAAATCGAACATAAACATGAAATTAAAGCATGAATTCCTACTAATTAGAACCCTAGAAACATGTTATAAGCAATCAATTGAACGGAGAATCAACATAATGAAAATCCCCAATTCGAATATAAACCCTAATTTCAATTCGAAATTTGAAAAATTCATATAAAATCGAAACATTACCAGATGATGATGAGGTTGGAAGATTCTGAAACTAGAGCTCAAGATCTTTGATTTGAGTACTTGAACTTTGAATTTGGATTTCAATAACACCTTCGAAATTGATTTTGATTTTCAAGAACACGAAGAACACGGTTCGGGAATTTTATATTTTTGTATATTTTTAATACGGATTATATGAAGTATAATGTATGATTCTCCTTTTTATACTTAGTGGAAAATAATACCCTAAACGACATTTTTGGATCGATATTGATCCACTAGTTCGCTTTAAAACCCTAATAATGTAAAATACATGTTTTACGAGGTGATAACTATCCACAAAGACTGATAGTTATCCAAATCAATTCATATCATTTATATAACTAATGCTCAAGAATACTGGGGCTATAACAGATGTATTTATTGATACGGACGATATATCAATTACCCTAGAAAAATTAGGGTTAGGATTAGGGTTTGGAAATTTTTTTCTTCCTTTGAATAAAACAAATACTATTGATAGTATCGGATAATAAGGGATATAATAATACGAAGAAATCCTCCGATAATGATTCGAACATGAATGACGAAGGAATACCAATGATGTACAAAATTTCAACGGGGCCCTTGAATTATCAAAACGGGACTCAAAATTGAAGATATTTTCAAATGACAAAATATTTGAACAGGGCTTTCGACACACCAATTTACACATAATCATTTAACAACCTTTATTATTAAAACTCAAAATACTTCATAATAATTATTCTACACATATAATACAATTTATATTATTAATAAAGTTCACGGATCTTACAACACCAGTGTCACGTCACTGAATTATTGTGGCTCCTATAAGGTGATGCACTCAAACTCCATTTATTGATTGGACATCAGCGTAACAACAGAGTCTTCTGATTCTTACCTTGATTCTTATCTTAGGTGTGTTCATGTGTGTCTGAGTTATTAATCAGAATTATTTAAAATAAGGTATTATTTTAACAATAAAAGTTAATGAATTTCATACAATTTATGTAAAAGATTAAGAGATATATAACAAGTCTATGAGTTTTAAAATATTTTAAAATGTTTTAGTTAAAAGATAAAAATTAATTTAGTTTTCATATATGATATACATATTCAATTTATAGTAATTTTAATTTTTAATAATTGCATGTTTGTGCAAAACACGGATATAATATTATGAGTATATTAATACTGAGCTAGATATTAAAATAAATTTATTTTGATATATGATATACATATTCAATTTATAGTATTTTTAATATATATATATATATATATATATATATTAAATTTATAATATTTTTAATTTTTTATCGGTGCATGTTTGTGCAAAACACAAATATAATATTAATGAGTATATTAATATTGAACTATATATTAAAATTGCTTCTTTTTATAAATGATATACATGTTTATATTCAATTTATAGTATTTTTGTTTTTTAATAAGTGCATGTTTGTGCAAAACATGAATAACATATTAATTTATCTAAAATATTATTAATAACAAAAATTTCAATATACCTTATATGATTTATTATTTCAAATTAAAATAGTAACTTTTTCTTTTTTTATAATATATTTGACTTAATAATATATGTATATGTTAAATCAAATAACTATTATATTTGCATGCGAAACACAAATGTATAAAAAACATTCAATTTTTAAAATGTTTAAAAATTACAGTTGTTAAAGTAGTTGCAATTATTTTTGTACATAGTGTCATAAACAATTATACAATCTTGGTGATAAACATCATTTCCAATGATAACATGATCAGATTTATATTCATAAAATATAATAAGGTTTGATTTTTTTTTGTCAAGAATATGGATTGATTTTAAATTAAAAGAATGGTTGTTATTTTTTAATTATTTTAATTTTTTTTGTCAGGAATAGTGATCGCTTTTAAATTAAAAGAATGGTTGTTGAATAAATATTTAGGAAAATGACTCCATAATATATAATTGTATATTCGTGATTAATTTTAAAGTAAAATAGTAACTTTTTATAATAAAATCTTTTATTATAATACATGAGTCTTATGTATATATATGTTAAATTAAGTAACTATCATATTTGAATGCAAACACAAACATATATAAAACATTCAATTTTTAAAATGTTTAAAGTTACAATTATAAAAGTAGTTGCAATTATTTTTCTACATAGTGTCATATACAATAATATACTCTTGGTAATAAATAAATTACAGTTATTAAAGTAGTTGCAATTATTTTTGTACATAGTGTCATAAACAATTATACAATCTTGGTGATAAACATCATTTCCAATGATAACATGATCAAATTTATATTCATAAAATATAATAGGGATTGATTTTTTTTTTATTTTTTTGTCTGGAATAAGGATTGATTTTAAATTAAAGAGTAAATTGCAAAATGGTGACTGGACTTTACCCGCGTTAGCATTTTGGTGGCCAGATATTGCTTTTAGTCTTCAAAAAGGTGGCTAAGAGCCACTTTTTGTAGAACTTTTTTTTCAAAAAGGTGGCCCTTAGCCACATTTTTGAAAAATAAAAGTAATGTATGGCCACCATATTGCAAATTTGAAAGTTCGGCCACCAAAATGCAAAATGAGGTTAAGTTTGGCCACAAATTTACAATTTACTCTAAATTAAAAGAATGATTTTATTTTTTTAATTTTTTTATCATGAATGGGGATTGATTTTAAATTAAAAGAATGGTTGTTGAATAAAAAATAAAATTTATAATGTCTAATATTTTTCTCATATTATAGGAATTCAAGGTTTAAGAAACTTTAAAGTAATTGTAAGTATTTGTTCATGGATATTTCCCACTCTCATCAAGACAACATCTCTGCCAACACACGAAAAAGAGGTTTGTTAATGCTTTATATACAATAATTTAAATGTTTTTATGTTTGAATTAGTTCTTTTTTTTTTCAATTGTCATTTTAATTTACAGGCAGGCCAAGGAAAGATGAAGTTGTCTGGTCTTCACACACATCTCCACATGTGTCCCTTCCACAAAAGAGACATGTTGGTATAAATTTCATACTGTCAAAAAATTTTATTTTTCAATTTTACAAAATTTTGTTTTAAACTTTTTTAAACAACAGGTCGACCAAGAAAGAACAGATATATTGGCCCTTCAAACAAAAAATGTGACCACATATTAGTTCAGCAAAAGAGACCTTTTGGTATATCTTAACATCCACTCTCCACATATCAACATATCCTCTATTGTAAATTTCATTTTGTTTATTATAAACTGAAGAGACAAAATGTGTGGATCATATTTTATTATTTTTAAAAACAAATGTATTAACAGGTCGTCCTAGAAAGGTGCATATAAATCCAATAAGCAACAATGGAAAAGCAGGTAATACCTTTTATTCACTAATTTGACAATGACAATATTTTATTTTATTTTTACTCTTCCATATATTTTCAATATTGTAATAAATGTTTGGTTTTTAATTTTGTTGTATAATGTTTTTTAGGACAACTGGAATCTCCTACTACAACAAAAACACCACAATGTCATGGAACATATAATGATCCATATGGTACTTTTGCATCTTTATGTTTCTATGTTATAAAAATATTTTTTTAAGCGATTTGTTATAACCCAATATATATTGAATTTGTAGTAAAATTTCGTCCTTTATTACCAAGACTATCAAATCAATATACTTCTTCGTTAATTAATAGTTTGATCCACGAGCCATCTTCCCCGCAACTGACAACGTGTGCGTATTATATTGCAAAATTTGTTATAAGTTTGTTATATAGTGATTTCTTTCATCAAACTCGATTGAAGCTATATACTTTTTCAGGTATTGGGCATTCGTATGATGACAATAGGAATGGTGTCATTAGATCATCAAGGCATTCAAAAGATAACTCTGTTAATTTATTGTCGTCTTTTGATGATGTTAATAATTCTAAATCCCATGAATATGGTGAAGGTAACTATTCATGTAAATACTTTAATAGCATAAAACATTCTCATTCTTATTAATAACATACAATTGGTATTATATTGTTAAAATTATGACCTATTAAAGTATTACAACTATACACATTACATGTAATACCTTTTCAAAGTGATAAAACTCTTTTTGATGGACATGTAGATGATATGATCGATGATGAAAATGAAATCGATGAAAATGGTGAGGATTTTAGCAATAGAGGAGATGCAATTGAAAATGATATAGTAATGTCCCAGGCACACAGAGGTAATGTTTTTAAATTAATAAACAAACAAAATTTTTTATTGTTATTTGTCTAAAATTTAGAACATAGTTTGTGGGAATGATTATATATTTTATTATGGTGACTAATTCATATGGTATAATAGTAATCTTTATTAGATGTTTGAAATCAGTATTTAGTTTAGATATGCCTAAATACAAGTGCAAATTTTATTAGGGTATAATGTGGATAGAGGGTAGGAATAAAAGATTCATGTCTAACCATACTCCATATGTTATGCTAAATTAAGTTGGTACACAGTACATGTTATACCTTTTCAAATTAATAAAATCCTTTTTGATGGACATGTAGATGATATGATCGATGATGAAAATGGTGAGGAATTTGCCAATAGTGAAGATGCGATTGATAATGATATAGTAGCGTCCGACGCACACCGAGGTAATGTTTTTAAATTAATAAACAAACAAATTATTTTAATACTATTTGTCAAAAATTATAAACATAGTTTGTGGCAACGATTATAAATTTTATCATACTGGCCTAATTAATTTTCTATAATAATCATCTTGATTAGATGTCCGAATTCAGTATCTCAATCTAGATATGCCCAAGTACAAGTGCAAATTTTGTCAAACTATAATGTGGATGGAGGAGAGGAATAACAAATCCATGTCTAACCCTACATTCTCAATATGTTGTGCTGGCGGACAAATTAAGTTGCCAGAGGTCAAACAGCCTCCTCCATATCTAGCCAATTTATTGTTTGGACAGTCCAGGCATTTCCGTGATTCAAGCAAAGTGTACAATTCCATGTTTTCGTTTACATCATTGGGAGGTAACGTAGACAAGTTTATAAACAAGAATGGTGGAGGCCCATTTTGTTTTTGACTTTTGTCAGAATCATCATAGTATTGGGAGTTTGGTACCGCTTGATGGTAGAAAACCAAAATTTTGTCAATTGTACTTTTACGACACCGAAAATGAAGTGGATAATAGAATGTACGCATTTCAAAAGAAAGATGATGAAAAGGCCCACAACGAGAAATTGTTGAGAATCTCATAAAAATGTTTGACGAAGTCAGTCCTTTGGCTAAGAAATTCCGACAAGCAAGAGATCGCTTCAAGGAAGAAGAACCACATGAATTGAAGATAGTCCTTAAAGAATCTAGGTTGGCTTCTGGACGTCCGAATCATATACAACCATCGCCAGATATTGTTGCATTGATTGTTGCTGAGAATGATCCATCAGGTGGTGACCGAGATGTAGTTGTCCATACAAAGGCATTCGGTCCAAAGAGAATAAGTTTCATACATCCGCTTTTCATGGCATTGCAGTATCCTATTTTGTTTCCATATGCAGAATATGGATTTCATAAAGGAATCAAATATAAAAATGCAGATTCAAATACTAAAAAAAGAAGAAAGAATGTAACCTTAAAAGAGTATCACTCTTACCAGCTCCACATAAGGCCCACCGAAGGTTAGTTTATTTAAATTATTTTGACTGTACGTTTGTCGATGCATCATGTGAATATTATTATGATAAAATCCATTTGACATGAACTTGCAACCATCACAAAACTTATAGGAATGACTTTACGATATGGTGGATGTCTCTACCAACAGTTATAGTTGATGCTTTCTCTGTGATTGAGCAAACACGTCTTCATTAGTTCAGAACTCATCAGAGTACAGTCAGTGCCGATATGTATCAAAATATCCGCGATCAAGTAAGAAAAGGTGACGAAAATCCAAATAGTTGTGGCAAATCATTCATTTTGCCAGTATCATTTACTGGTTCCAAAAGGTATATGAACCAAAACTTTCTTGATGCTCTTGCAATATGTCGTGCCATCGGGCATCCAAACATATTTTTAACAATGACAGCTAATCCTAAATGGTCGGAGATCCAGCAAATGCTTGACCACACACCTAGATTGACAGCAAATGATGCACCTGATGTAGTTGCTCGAGTTTTTAAGTTAAAACTAGACCAACTTATACATCTCATAAAGAAAAAGAACTTTTTTGGACACTGTATTGGAGGTATGCATATACTCTATAAGTATAGACGTGCAAATTATTTGCTTATCGTTTAGAACATATCTGACAAATTAATATTTTAAATATATTTTAGCATTGCACGTCATTGAATTTCAAAAACGCGGCTTGCCTCACGCACACATGGTAATTTGGCTACATTCAGATAGTAAGCCAAAGACAATTCAACAAGTTGATGCAATGGTATCTGCCGAAATTCCAGACAAAGATCAAGATCCTGATGGATACAATTAGACCTGGCAAAATGGTCCGGGATCCGAAAAACCGAACCGAAATTCATAGAACAGAATCCGATTTTGTATCTGAATTAGTTAAACCGATAATTATCCGAAAACTGATTTGAACTGATCCGAAAATTATCCGAACCGAAAATTTAACCGAAAATTATCCGATCCAATTATGATCCGAACTGATCATAACCGAATAATAAATTATCCGAACCGAATATGATTCGAAATACGAGATCCTATTTAAATCCGAACTAAAAAAATGGTGAATTCAGTTTTAGTTGAGTTATGATATTTCCGGATCATATTCCACATATATTAGACCACTTTTAATTCAATACATTAATCTATTTATAACCAAAATTCTTGATTAGAATAATTTCATGTCAAAAATATCATAGATATTTAATCAATACTTTTGAAAAAGTACTTTATTTTATATAAAAAATAATATATTTAATAATAAGATATTTTTAAAGTATTATAAATTTAAAAAAATGAATGAGTAATGATCTGAAAAGATCCGAACCGAATTTGATCCGAACCATATTCATCCGATTTTAATCCAAATTTCATCCGATTTTAATCCGAATTAGACCCGAACCGAATCAAATCCGATCCGAACTATTCCAAAAATATATCATAACCGAACATAATCCGATCCGAGATTGATCCGATCCAAAACTGAACCGATTATCCGATTTGCCAGGTCTAGATACAATGCTGTACAAATAGTTTATGATTCATGGACCATGTGGCACAATTGACAACTCATCTCCGTGTATGGACGCTGAACGCAAGGTCTACACACGTCATTTTCCGAAAATGTAATTAATATAAGGATGCATGTTTTTGCTTGAATACACTCCACACTAAAAATCTAAAATGAAACTCCATGTAAATTTTATAAGGTACAATTCACAAACATGCTTTGATGATAGTGGATTCCCCGTGTATCGAAGGTGCAAATCTAACCATACTGTTGAAAAGAATAATGTCGCCCTAGACAATCAATGGGTTGTCCCATACAATAGAGACATGTTGGTAATGTTCCAATGTCATATAAATGTGGAAATCTGTAATCATTCAAGAAGCTTAAAGTATCTTTTCAAATATTGCATGAAAGGCCACGATAGAGCAACTATGTTATTGGTGAAAGCTAAAAAAGGAGCACAACCAATTTCTCTGCCCTCTCAGATTGCTGAAGTTGTTCCGATAGACGAAATTAAACAATATTTGGATGGACGGTATGTTTGTGCTGCAGAAGCAGTGTGGCGAATATATGGATTTAGTATACACCATAGAACACCATCTGTAGAACGACTACCAATTCACTTGGAAGATATGCAGACTATCACATTCAACAGCAACGAGTCATTGACAAGTGTTGCAAGACGTGCTTCTTTTCGACTTAGTAAATTGCAAGCATGGTTTCAAGCTAACAAAAAATATCCTTGGGCCCGAAATCTCTATTATCAAGAGTTTCCCGGTTCTTTCGTGTGGGATGCGAATTCTTACCAATGGACGCCTAGAAAACAAGGGTTAGTTGTTGGTCGACTCAACTCTACATATGCCTCTTCCGGAGATTTATTCTACTTGAGAATGATACTAACAAGATTCAAGGGTGCAATGTCTTTCAATGACCTTCGCACTGTCAATGGCCAAGTGCATAAAACCTTCAAAGACACATGCAATGCTTTGGGACTTTTAGAAAATGACATGGAATGGCACGAGGCAATACAAGAGAATTCTCACTATGCCACTGCATCACAGTTGCGTCAACTTTTTGTGCACATTATAGTCAACTGCGAGGTCAGCAACCCATCGAAACTCTGGGGTGATCATATCAATGATTTTTGAGATGATATAATTTGGATGCGCCGACGTACTCTAAAAAATGACGAGCTGATGTTATCCGAAGAAGAAATACACCACTGGGCTTTGGCAGGTTATTTTTTTAAAAATGACATATATTGTTAGTGTTTCACTACTTTATTTTAACTACAATATACTAACATAATACATCTTATTTTTCCACAGAACTTGAACGGATTTTAAATTGCATTGGGAAGTCTTTGAGAAGTTATGCAGATATGCCTTTTCCTCCGCCCGAATTTTTATGTGGAATTTCAAATACTCTCATTACAGAAGAAAGGAGTTACGATATTCAGACCATGACGGTTGAACACCAACAGTTACACTCCAGTCTTAATGCAGATCAAATGATAAGATATGATGCTGTGATTGAATATGTCTACAACAAAATGGGAAAAGTTTTTTTTGTCTACGGTAGTGGTGGTTGTGGTAAAACATTCCTTTGGAGAACAATTATTTCCCGAATGAGGTCAGAAAGAAAAATTGTTTTGTCAGTCGCGTCGTCTGGAATTGCAGTTGTGCTAATGCCGGGAGGCAGAACCGCACATTCAAGATTTAAGATTCCACTAGATGTTGACGAACATTCAAGTTGTGGACTGAAGATGGGAACTGATATAGCTGAGTTGTTGCAGAATACATAACTCATAGTTTGGGATGAGGCTCCAATGCAAAAGAAGTATGCATTCGAGGCACTAGATCGAGCTCTTAGAGATATACTTGGTTGTGTTTGAAGGGTTTCGTGCATCAAACGCAGCGGAAAACAATAATTAAAACAATAAAAATCGAAACCCAATCACAGGATCCATGCAAAAACATGATATTTAATTTAGAGTTAGATGATTTACCTTTAACAATTTAATAAGGGAGAATTAAAGAGGTCCAAGATGCAATCACCACGCAGCCCTTGATGCAAGATCCGCGTCTCTAATTAGTCCACACGAACGCCCGATTGTCTCTACAATCACCGGAGTCGGTACTAGCCGATAACTGCCCTCTATCTCTCTCTCTCTCTCTAGCCTCTCAAGATGTAGAGTGGCTAGGGTTTTAGTGAAAAACCAATTTTTCATTCCCCCCTAAAACTAATACATCATTATGTATTTATAAGAGAGGAAGAGTTGGGCCTAACCCAAAATAAGTTTGGGCTACTACTAAACCCATCCTTATTTGGATTTAATGATTTAATTCGAATTATGATTTAATTAATTAAGTCCAACTCAATTAATTAAATAACCAATTTCAAATATATAATCATTTAATTTAAATTTGGAATTTAAATTAAAACTCCGTTTTGACGTTCTTATTGTGTAACCCTTTAGGTTATTATTACGTTGGCAATAATTTTAATATCCAATAATAAAATTATAAACAATGAGCGGCATCTAGTAATACATCATTGCTACCCAAGTAATAATAATAATTGGTGATCCAATTAAACCTTTCATGATAAATGTTTCCGTGTAATATAATCCCTTTAACCATATATTATAGATTAAACTCGAGGCATGTTCATTGTCATCCTCTTCATAATTTAATCCGGGTTTCCTTGATCAATGAGTAGACTATTAAAAACAAATCAATATTTGAGCATGGCCATGCATTTCATAGTCTCACTCAATCAAGAGGCCAATAATATCTCTCCTAATTATAGGAGGCTTAAATCCTTTATCTATCATTCATATTTCTCATACGACTCATAATATACCCGATGTACACTTTTATCATTACCCGGTCAAAGGTAACTTTTAATGTAGTCAAATTACATTAATCCTCGTATAGAAATATAATGATCTCAAGTCAGAGGATCATTACACCACTATCACTGTGAGTCTTTCTTATGACTTTATAAAACATGAAGAATCTCACTGTGGGTCTATCCAGTGCCATGTAGAATATTACATGCACCTATGTTCTTGACTTTAGTATCACTATACCAATGACCAATGAGATGTGGTCATCTGTCAACAAACATACTAATCTTTATGCATTATAGTTGTCCCAAACTTACAATGCTCGATTAGGGATATTTAGGAATATAAACACTATTCTTATAATCTCATTTCTAAGTCACATACTTAAAGATATAGAATACGTGTTGTATGTTCCAAGGACATTTATTATACTAATATTTATATCGCAGTAAATAAAGACATAATAAATTAATGTAGAATAATCGATAGAACATAATCATTAATTAACAAAAGTATTTCCTAGAAGCACAATCACATTGTCTCTAGGGCACTAACACTAACAATCTCCCACTTGCACTAGAGCCAATCACCCATGTATCTAATACCCATGGAACTAGTGTGACATTCGTGCTTCTGCTGCGACAAAGCCTTAGTCAGTGGGTCCGCAACATTATCATTAGTTTGCACTTTACATATGTGTATATTCGAACCTTTCGAACTTACAACACCTCTATTTAGACAAAACATGAATCCAGACTGAGACATAGTAACGTCCCTATCTGTCTGAAAACTAGCATCGGTGTAACCTTTTACATTCTAGCTTCTCATCTCCTCCGTATATCAAGAATGAATCTTTAGTCCGTTTAAGGTACTTAAGAATATTCTTGACAGCTGTCCAGTGACTCTCACCGGGATTAGACTGGTATCTGCTCGTCATGCTTAAAGCATACGAAACATCAGGACGAGTACATATCATTGCATACTTTATAGAACCAATTGCCGAAGCATATGGTACTTTACACATACGATCATTTTCATCTGATGATCTAGGACAGTTTTCTTTTGAGATCGCTATCCCATGAGACAATGGGACATAGCCCCTTTTTGCCTCTTGCATCCCTAAACGATGCAACACTTTGTCAATGTATGTACTCTTACTTAAACCGATTAATCTTCTAGATCTATCTCTATAGATCTTGATCCCTAAGATACAGGTAGCATCATCTAAGTCTTTCATCGAGAAACTTTTTCCCAACCAAGTCTTCACAGTCTTTAGAGAAGGAATGTCATTCCCTATTAGTAATATGTCATCTACATATAATACTAGGAATGCCACATGGCTCCCACTAACCTTCTTATAAACACATGGCTCATCCTGATTTTGAATGAAGCCAAACTCTTTGACTGTTTCATCAAAACGAATGTTCCATCTCCTCGAAGCCTGCTTCAATCCATAAATGGATCGTCGCAACTTACAGACCATTTTGGCAAACCTTGGATCAACAAAACCCTGAGGTTGTGTCATGTACACATCCTCTTCTAAGCTCCCATTTAAGAAAGCGGTCTTAACATCCATTTGCCAAATTTCATAGTCATAATAAGCTGCTATCGCAAGCAAAATCCTGATGGATTTGACCATAGCCACTGGTGAGAAAGTTTCATCATAGTCAATACCATGAATTTGCTTGAAACCCTTCGCCACCAGTCTTGCTTTATAGGTCTGTAAATTACCATCCATGTCAGTTTTCCTTTTGAAAACCCACTTGCACTCTATGGGTTTTACCCCATCAGGTGATTCAACCAAAGTCCATACTTGGTTTTCATACATGGAATCCATCTAAGATTTCATGGCCTCCAGCCATCTCTCGGAATCTAGACTATTCATAGCATCCTTATAGGTGAGAGGCTCATCATCATCTACAAGCATCACATCGCCACTTTGAGTCAGGAGAAATCCATAATATCTCTCTGGCTCATGGTGAATCCTACTAGATCTACGAACAACCTGTGTTTCTTGAGCAGTATTGTTCTCAACATCTTGAGTCACATTCTGCTGATGTTCCAGCTCTGGTTCAACGTTATCTTGTGGTTCTCGATCCTCATCGAGATCTATTGTCCTCCCACTGTTTTTCTTGGAAAGTAGTTCTCTCTCTAGAAACACAGCCGTTCGAGCAACAAACACTTTGTTCTCTGGAGGTTTATAGAAATAATACCCTTTTGTTTCAATTGGGTATCCCACAAAATTACATTTATCTGATTTTGGTCCTAGCTTATCAGAGACTAAACGTTTTACAAACGCTTCACATCCCCATACTTTCATAAAGGACATGCTAAGACGTTTCTCAATCCATATCTCATATGGTGTCTTTTGAACCGATTAGAAGGAACTCGGTTTAGTGTTTGTGCAGCCGTCTCTAGGGCGTAACCCCAGAAACAAATTGGAAGATCCGCTTGACTCATCAATGATCGCACCATGTCCAACAAAGTACGATTTCTCCTCTCAGACACCCCATTCCATTGTGGTGTTCCAAGAGGAGTGAGTTGTGATACAATACCACACTCCTTTAAGAAATTCTTGAATTCCAAGCTTAAGTATTCTCCTCCACGATCAGATCGTAGAGCTTTTATACTTTCGCCTATTTGCTTTTCTACTTCGGCCTTATACTCTTTGAATTTTTCAAACGATTCGGATTTGTTCTTCAAAAGATACACATATCCGTATCTACTAAAATCATCAGTAAAAGTTATGAAATAGTAAAAGCCACCTCTTGCCATCGTACGCATTGGACCACATACATCACTATGTATCAATTCCAATCGTTTGGTGGCTCTCTCACCTTGTCCGGTAAAAGGAGCTTTAGTCATTTTGCCAATGAGACACGGTTCACATTCTTCGTATGATTCAAAATCAAACTTATCCAAGTATCCATCTCTATGTAACTTGGAAATGCGATTCTCATTTATATGGCCTAAACGACAGTGCCAGAGGTATGTTTGATTTGAGTCATTTGTCTTAAGACGTTTATTATTTATATTATAGACAGGAGTATCAAGATCAAGAACATATAAACCATTAAACAAACGTGCAACCCCATAGGTAACATTATTCAATGAAAAGGAACAACCATTGTTCTGAATCAAAAACGAAAAACCAATCTTGTCCAAACAAGAAACGGAAATAATGTTTCTGCAAATTGCAGGCACGTAAAAACAGTTCTCAAGTTCTAAAATAAGCCCAGTGGGCAACGATAAATGATAAGTCCCCACAGCCAGTGCAACAACCTTTGCTCCATTGCCAACGCGTAGGTCGACTTCTCCTTCAGTCAAAGTCCTACTACTTCGAAGTTCCTGCACATTTATACAAATGTGAGAACCACATCCAGTATCTAATACCCATGATGTAGAAGTAGATAGATTGACTTCTATAACATAAATATCTGGGTCAGAAATATGAACACCCTTCAGTTTCTTCATATCCTCCAAGTAAGTTTGACAGTTTCTCTTCCAGTGACCCGGCTTCTTGCAATAGTGACAATCACCCTTTGCTTTTGCCTTTGAAAATAAGGCTTTGCTTGTATCAAACCTCTCTTGACGAGCCTGTCCTTCAAACATACGTTTAAGGTGCTCAATCATAATATAAGCAACCATTTGCTCATGCTGTTTCTGAAGCTCAGGATTCATAGTCTCAAGCATCAGACAAGTAACATCATTGTCATCATCGATATGCTTCTGATAAGCATTTCGATCATCGACCGATGCACCTACAGGTAGAGGTCCAGGGCGTGGAATATCAATGACATAGAGCTTTCGCTCTTGCCTGAGGACAATCCTCAAATTCCTTTGCCAATCAAGGAAGTTTGTTCCTGTCAACTTGTCCTTCTCAAGGACTGATCGCACGGAGAAGTTATTTGAGTTGTTTGTCAGTTAGAATTTCTACAATGTTAAAATGCATAAAATAATCAGTCTACGGTATTATTAATTTATGTTCAAGTGATTATTCATATATATTCAAAATATATATATCTCCCACTATTTTTATCAAATTAATAGCCCTTACTATCAATTCGGAAAGTTTATCGCATAATTCTTTCTAGTGAGCCAAGATCCATATTTGGTCATGTTCTAAGTCAACCACTGGAAGTCCTTAAAAAATGATTATTTAGGTAGACAACAGTTGTCAATTATATCACATATAATTCTTGGATAGTTTGGCGAACAACGATTGATCTTATCTATCTAATAGATTTTTAACCAAACTCTATGCTTCTAAGTTCATAATAGTTGAATATAACCGTTTATTTTCACCTTATTATGACGACTCAGTTAAGTTAGACCCAATGATACAACGGCCGAATATAACCGTTTATATTCGTCGCATCTCACCACGATAGATAGGAGTCCCCTGCCACTGACAGCCCTTCCCCTTATCGATCTAGGATTCGATGAGTGTTCATTCATTGGAAAGCATCCGATTAAAACTTAATATTTTGTTAAGGGGTTTAGAAAATTTATAACGATCATGATCACATCATAAAGAGATCCTCAATTTTTCCTTGAACCAAATATTTCATATTGACATCTTAAATTGTTCATTTCCTAGGTAGATGGAGGATACCAATGGTCACACTTAAAACCCATCAACCTTACGAATACGCATATCCGCTTTTGTCAGAAAATCCCAATTTTAGATATCAGAAATCCATATTTAATTCCGTGCTTTAAAAATCCATATTTTATAAACACAAGAATCTCATGATTGTTTTTAATATTAAAATCTTGAATCGTTACAGATTTTATCTTGTTTAAACATGGCAAGCATGGCATGAGTGATGTATCTAATACATGCATACATCATTAATCTAATTAAAGCATGCATCTTCTAACTACTCTACACATACATCCAAATATATATGTAAAGTGCAATAAATAAACGTGTTTGGTTATGGCCCATCCTATATGATCTTTCCAAGCTAATGGAAAAATCAAGGTCAAACTATGGGTGGTTTAAAATACTATACTATTACATGTCTGCTTCTTTGTTGCTATAATGCCTCCTTGGATCGCCTCCTCGCATGCTTGTCTTCATGTACATTACATAAACAAAACAACTATACTAATGTACTTACAAGGAGAACTCGAGTTACATTCGAGATTTAATCATTACAAGGAATGACGACATGCAAGTCGTATTTAGAAACCAAACCATAAACAAAACCTATATCCTATGGGTCTCAAGGCCATAACCATCCACCATGCTCAAGTAACAATTAAATAACATGTCATATTATCTAATCATGTTATACCATATCATATTCCGCAAAAATCAGAAAATCAGAATCAAATTCTGAAAACAATAAATCGCCTTTTTCATGCACTGAACGGCGTCAAACGCCTTACAGACGAGTCGATGATAGCTAGACCTGGCAAAATGGGTCCGGATCCGAATAACCGAACCGAAATTCATAGAACCGAATCCGATTTTGTATCCGAATTAGTTAAACCGATAATTATCCGAAAACCGATTTGAACCGATCCGAAAATTATCTGAACCGAAAATTTAACCGAAAATTATCCGATCCGATTATGATTCGAACCAATCATAATCGAATAATAAATTATCCGAACCGAATATGATTCGAAATATGAGATCCGATTTAAATCCGAACTAAAAAAATGGTGAATTCAGTTTTAGTTGAGTTATGATATTTACAGATCATAATCCACATATATTAGGCCACTTTTAATTCAATAAAGTAATCTATTTATAAGCAAAATTCTTAATTAGAATAATTTCATATAAAAAATAACATAGATATTTAATCAATACTTTTGAAAAAGTACTTTATTTTATATAAAAAATAATATATTTAATAATAAGATATTTTTAAAGTATTACAAATTAAAAAAAAATGAATGAGTAATGATCCGAAAAGATCCGAACCGAATTTGATCTGAACCAAATTCATCTGATTTTAATCCAAATTTCATCCGATTTTAATCCGAATTAGATCCGAACCGAATCAAATCCGATCCGATCCGAACTATACCAAATATATATCATAACCGAACATTAATCCGATCCGAGATTGATCCGATCCGAAACCGAACCGATTATCCGATTTGCCAGGTCTAATGATAGCTATGCTATCAGTTTTGTTCAGACGCTCGTTTCCAGTCACAAAGCACATATCGTTTGCGTAAATCGGACACTTGATACAGATTTCAGCAAATCTGCGACAACTGTTTCAGAATTCGTATCGAATACGATTCTTGTAATAAAAACAAAACATGTGTCATATACATACAACAATATATACAATCATCTCATGATTATACAATCCATATGAATATCATATATTCATCATGATCAAATCATAGAACATATAACGCATAATCAAAATACAAATTTAAATCAGAAACACTTGACTCGCTGTTTTGGGGCCTGTAACGACATCAAATGGCTTATAGACGAGAACCTGACTTTGTCAGTCTTGCTCAGTGGCCCGATTCCAGTCAGAAAACATATATCGTTTGCAAAAATCGGACACAGTACACAAATTTCACTAAATCTGCGCAGTTTTTCAGAAATCGTATCATATACAATCTCCAAAATTAAGAACAAACATAAATCATATATATCAGCATATATACAGATTATATAATCATCATATGATCATCCAAATCATCATTAACATACAGTTTATAGATATATATATCAAAATCAACGCATCATACATGACAATCATCAAACATGCTCATATATACATCAAAATTGTAACATATAACTGAATTAAAAAGTTTTTGCAAGTAGCTCTGATGCCATTGAAGGGTTTCGTGCATCAAACGCAGCGGAAAACAATAAAAATCGAAACCCAATCACAGGATCCATGCAAAAACATGATATTTAATTTAGAGTTAGATGATTTACCTTTAACAATTTAATAAGGGAGAATTAAAGAGGTCCAAGATGCAATCACCACGCAGCCCTTGATGCAAGATCCGCGTCTCTAATTAGTCCACACGAACGCCCGATTGTCTCTACAATCACCGGAGTCGGTACTAGCCGATAACTGCCCTCTATCTCTCTCTCTCTCTCTAGCCTCTCAAGATGTAGAGTGGCTAGGGTTTTAGTGAAAAACCAATTTTTCATTCCCCCCTAAAACTAATACATCATTATGTATTTATAAGAGAGGAAGAGTTGGGCCTAACCCAAAATAAGTTTGGGCTACTACTAAACCCATCCTTATTTGGATTTAATGATTTAATTCGAATTATGATTTAATTAATTAAGTCCAACTCAATTAATTAAATAACCAATTTCAAATATATAATCATTTAATTTAAATTTGGAATTTAAATTAAAACTCCGTTTTGACGTTCTTATTGTGTAACCCTTTAGGTTATTATTACGTTGGCAATAATTTTAATATCCAATAATAAAATTATAAACAATGAGCGGCATCTAGTAATACATCATTGCTACCCAAGTAATAATAATAATTGGTGATCCAATTAAACCTTTCATGATAAATGTTTCCGTGTAATATAATCCCTTTAACCATATATTATAGATTAAACTCGAGGCATGTTCATTGTCATCCTCTTCATAATTTAATCCGGGTTTCCTTGATCAATGAGTAGACTATTAAAAACAAATCAATATTTGAGCATGGCCATGCATTTCATAGTCTCACTCAATCAAGAGGCCAATAATATCTCTCCTAATTATAGGAGGCTTAAATCCTTTATCTATCATTCATATTTCTCATACGACTCATAATATACCCGATGTACACTTTTATCATTACCCGGTCAAAGGTAACTTTTAATGTAGTCAAATTACATTAATCCTCGTATAGAAATATAATGATCTCAAGTCAGAGGATCATTACACCACTATCACTGTGAGTCTTTCTTATGACTTTATAAAACATGAAGAATCTCACTGTGGGTCTATCCAGTGCCATGTAGAATATTACATGCACCTATGTTCTTGACTTTAGTATCACTATACCAATGACCAATGAGATGTGGTCATCTGTCAACAAACATACTAATCTTTATGCATTATAGTTGTCCCAAACTTACAATGCTCGATTAGGGATATTTAGGAATATAAACACTATTCTTATAATCTCATTTCTAAGTCACATACTTAAAGATATAGAATACGTGTTGTATGTTCCAAGGACATTTATTATACTAATATTTATATCGCAGTAAATAAAGACATAATAAATTAATGTAGAATAATCGATAGAACATAATCATTAATTAACAAAAGTATTTCCTAGAAGCACAATCACATTGTCTCTAGGGCACTAACACTAACAGTGTTTCAGAAGAAAACAGACTAAAACCATTTGGTGGGATTACGATAATTTTTGGTGGCGACTTCAGACAGATCTTACCAGTTGTAGAGAAAGGTAATCGACATGACATTGTTAG
Organism: Heracleum sosnowskyi; assembly: GCA_030848705.1. Taxonomy (NCBI): domain Eukaryota; kingdom Viridiplantae; phylum Streptophyta; class Magnoliopsida; order Apiales; family Apiaceae; genus Heracleum; species Heracleum sosnowskyi. The sequence continues at coordinate 81,421,344 of CM061238.1, forward strand.
CATTTGCATCAATCAATCTTATTTATGGGATCAAGTTACACTGTTCACTCTCAAGCAAAATATGAGGCTACATAGAGGTAATTCTGACGAAGTTAACAATGTTATTGAAGAATTCAATAAATGGGTATTAGATATTGGCGAAGGTCGACTTTCATTTATCGATGACAATGACCCAAACAAGGATCCAGAAGTTTTAATTCCTGAACAGTTTATCATGCCCTGTACAAATAATCCTTTGACCGATATTGTTAACTTCGTTTACCCAAATCTCGAAACTGACTTCAAAGATCATCAATATCTAAGGGATAGGGCAATCCTTGCTCCAACTAATAAAATAGTTGATGAATTGAATGATAACATCATGGACCGTATACCTGGTGAAGAACATATCTACTTGAGTGTTGATAGTATTGATGAAGGACCAGTAGATGAGAGTGATATGAACTCCGCTTTTCCAGAAGAATTTTTGAACTCAATCGACATGCCTGGACTTCCTAAGCACAAGCTCAAACTGAAAATTGGTGCAGTGGTCATGCTAACCAGAAATGTGAGACAGGTTTTTGGATTGTGCAATGGTACACGAATGGTTGTCAAAAAACTATTTAAATGGACAATTGAATGTGAAGTAATTACCAGAAGCCATGCTGGAAGCAGACATATTATTCCAAGGATGACAACCACCCCTTGCGATAACAACTCAAAGTGGCCTTTTATATTCAAAAGGAAACAATTTCCGTTGCAGGTCTGTTTTGCAATGACAATAAATAAGAGTCTGGGTCAATCGATGGAAAAAGTAGGCTTATATCTTCCCACACCTACTTTCTGTCATGGCCAGCTATATGTTGCCATTTCCCGTGTGACTTCTCCAAATGGCCTACATATTCTCTTAGGAAATGGAACTGCAGAGGGGGATTCAACAAAAAATATCGTTTACAAAGAAGTATTTTACAACTTGCAAAAATAGTAAAATAACAAATAACAAATTTAAACAATTGTACATACTAATTGTTTTGTATTCAAATTTAAAGTGTCGTGAATTTTCTATATAATCTACTTTGTTTTCGCAAAGTTTAATTTCTTTCACATTTTTATGTACTTTGTTTGTTTGTGGTAAATTTAATTTTGTTAATGACATGATGTCCAACATTCAGTTTACTATATATCTTAGATTCTAATTTAGAGTGTGCCTTTGAACTTGACAACAGTTTATAGGCTCCAACTCTTGCTATTTTTTCTCAAAAGTTGTCATTTGTATGGATGTTGATGCATCTGAGTCCTATGGAACAGACGTGACTTATAATTTGATTCATATTATTGAGATGATATGTCAATTTAAATTAAGTCTTGTTGTTCATAATTTTGTTACTTTTACAGGAACATGCTGCATAGCAGGTATGTTTTAATGTTCATGTCTTCTTCTCCATTACAAATTAACAATTCTAAATTTACTACTTCAACCATTTGTAATTTGGGCAGGAGTACAGATTTGCCCTTCCACAGAAAATGCAAAATCTGGATTCTTATATTACAGGTTCTCTGTTTATTTACAATCAGATTTTTACTTCTCATTATGGACTTTGAGATAACCTCTTTTTAATTTTATAAGCATAGGCCATAAATAATATGCTTTTAATCTTTGTGTGCCAGAATAAAAATGCTTGAACAGTTTGTTACTTTTCTACACTAAAACATTTAGAGATCAAAAGTATTTAAGTACAAGTTGGGGTTGATGGAAGTGTTGGAGAATAAATTGCCATATATGTTAGTTTTTAAACTCCTTTTGGAACTGTATTGTCCGTTTGTGTTTACATTTCTAATCCTCTTTCACATGTAATGTTGTATAAAAAGCCCAGTAACAAAAAATAAATGAGTAGCACCCATGCATTTGCTATATTGTTTGTCAACATCATTTTCTATTTTTGTGACAAAGGTTTAAGAATAAGTTTTTAGTTAGTTTTTTTTAATTTCATTTTAATCTTAATTCTTCCAAAAAAGTTTGTAACTTTAATTAATATTATTAATATTACTCTGTTTTAGTCATATTAATTAGTTATTTGTATTTTAAAATTAACATTAATTGTATGTATAAAACATTTTTATACTTGCATTGGATACTTTTATATTAGTTCTATTCCATTCAAAAGTGTATAAATATAATACAAATTGTCCTATATTTAAAATATCAAATTTTTATAATTAATTAAAACAACCTTTGTTAATTGATTTTGTGGTGATTACTTTGTTTTGTGGCAAAACAGGTGTTGGTTTTACTCTAATAGCCGAATCAACTAATAAAATTACTTAATTTATTTTTACAGTCATAATTATTAGTGAATTGTTTTAACCAAACCTTATGTTTTTTATTTATATTAAACCTTTAAAAAAATAAAATGAATATAAGAAATATGAAATATATTATATTTTAAAAAAATTCATCTTTAAACTTAATCAACATTGTTATAATGAAAAGCAAGTACTCCAGTTAACTTTTCCCAAAACAATCCCAGAATTTAAAAAAATAACTACTGTGTAGATCCAAACTACAATTATATACTTGGGAACAAAATAACATACATAGCAATTATAATTCAACCCCATTTCAAAAACACAAGATCTAGATTAATATTTTATTAATACCAAGTAAATAAATTTTGAGATGGACCTAGGAATAAATCATTACAAAGAAAATAATAAATCAATTGTATACCAAAATAATTTAATATTAACATATTTAATATGTACAAAACAATACTGAATTATTAAATTCAAATTTTTTATATAATACAGTTTTAACACTATATTAAAATTATTATATTAATTAAAGAAGAATTTTATCTTAGCAAATATTTACTTACAACGTCATATACCAACTTTATTTTTTTAAAACAATAACCAAAATACTAATAAAACGAAATTAGTTATTGTTCTAACAAACTAAAAACCATACTAATTTTAAATTTGTAAATCTATCCAGCTTTCAAAAAAAACCTAACACGAGTAGAATTATATGCATTTGCAAATTTAAATTCTATTCCAATATGTAATTAACTAACATAAGAAGTAAATCCTATTATTAATATAATATATATTAACTGCTATATAACAAGATAAAGACAATAATAAACATAAGATTTCATCCTCAACGTAAAAGCAGCCAATAATAAACATATGATTTCATCCTCAAGAAGGAAAAGTTTATAACATATCAAACTTTAGTGTTGGTAATACAAAATATTCTTATTCGGCTGTAAGCAACAAAAAAGATCTATACTTTTTGAACTTCACAAAGATGATTGAAGTTGAAGAAGATGATGAGATGATTCCAAAATATAAGTTCGAATTGGCTGCTTTCAATACCTTGAAAGATAAAGTTGGAGATACTAACATGTATACACAATTAAATATTTGTACTCATCATATATATATATATATATATATATATATATATATATCCTTACTTTTTCCGCGATTTGAAATACTGTATTCTGGATATTTCAGATTTGATGGGCTTAGTTCATAATAGACTTCCTATGGAGAGTCGAAACACACAAACATGCCCCAAAGATGTATTGTTGTTTAACATAAGTGATGGAAGGTAAATTTGACAAAAAATTACAAATATTAAAAGTGATAATTTTTAGTCATTATCTAACCACATCATATATATCTGTAGTTCAACTATAAAGGTCACAGTATGGACTGATCTAGCACACACATTGAATGAAGAGCTAGACAGAATGCTGGGTCAAGATAATATTATCATTATAACGAGTTGCGGCATCACAAAATATCATGGTATGTAAATTAGATTAAATACAAGTATTTCACCATTCATACGATATATTTTGGTCTTCTAGAAAAATTAATATATGTGGGATCCTGACAAACTACTCTTGACTTTGCAGAGCAACTACAAGCAAGTACACTGTCTCCTTATAAATTCTATATCAATCCAGACTATGACGCAGTCAATAATCTACGTTATAGGTTAGTATTTTTGTTAAACATACATATTATGAGGTTCGTTTCATTGTATTATTAATTACCTTACACAATCAATTAAAATTTGTGATTAATCACCAATCGTGTGTATGCTACTATTTTCTATATGAGTGTGAGTGTGTACGCGAGCCTGTGTGCATATATGTTCATATATTATTATGTTTCACTGCTTTGACAGACTAAATGTAATGAATGAGCCAATTGTATTGGACGAAAAATTTCCAGCCGGTGATTGTGCGGTCAACAAGACCCCGTCTATAATCTAAAAGAAATAACGGATCTCAGAAATTCGGAGCTCAAAGAGGTCTATTACATGGACTTTATTGCATTATCATTTAAATAATTATTAAACTCATAATTTCTCTGTTGTTTAACCTTTAAAATCTTTATGCAGATGGGCGTGGTATGTCATGTATCAATTTGTAGTGTAGAAGAGCAGTCTAAGTGGTGGTTCTACGTTTGTGACTCATGTCCAAACGAAGTATCTGTAAAAGATGATAACTACAAATACGAATGTAGCAAAATCGGCTCATACCCAGAGAAGAGGTAACATGTTCCATGAATCGAATGTTTTAAACATATTACCATCGTATCTTTTATACAATAATAATACATAATATCTGCAGGTTTAAGGTGCCGGTGTACGTCACTGATCCAACTGAGACGGTCCAGGTCTTTCTATTTGATCGGGAAGTGAGACGCTTAACATCAACAAATGTTAACAGCCTCATTGGTCAAAATCGAAAGGTAATGATGTAACAAATATAAAACCCTCAGAATATAGCATCTTGAATGTAACATTAAAATATATTTATATATTGTATAATTTAAAACCTCCATTGCAGGAAGGGAAATGCGACCAGTATCCGGAAAAACTGAAAGCCATGACAGGAAAATATATGGCACTCACTATATCTTTGAATGAAAAAAACTTGGTGAATGGCAATACCGTATACTTTGCTACAGACGTTGTAAAATACCGTAATTTTTTTAATTTTATTATTAGATATTTGTATATTAAAGTATTTTTGTCTAGATAAATATTTTGATTAGAAAATTTTAATCTTTTGTACATGTTATTTGATTTAGGATAAGATTCGCTAATAATGGAAAGAAGTGTGAAAATATTTTGGTGAATCAATATCTTTTTATTTAGGTTAATTGTGTGTGAATAAAATATTTATTTTAAGGATTACTTGGACTGGTCGTAAATTTTTTAGGGCAAATTATATTATTACGTTTTTTAAATATTTAGGCTTATAAATTTAGGGTTTGTGTGCTTATATAAGAACCCCTCTAAATTAGAATTGAGTCGTACGTAGATCAAGGTACATTTATGTGTTCTCTTTAATTTTTTTTATGTGTTCATATTATGTGATGTATATGCTCAATATGTTTCGACTTGTTAAGAATTAATTTTTTTATATGAAACCTACACACATGCCTTTGATTTATAAAATAAATATATGTATTTGTATGTGGTCTACAACTTGATTATACAACATGATTAGTTAATTATTATATGATTAAACTTTTACTCGGTACCATGCATCTACAATGTTTTGGGTCAAAGCATGAAATTGGGTGAACTTAGTTAGTTAGCTATTAGTAATATTGAACTCATTTCAATTTGCTAGTTATTAGTGGTTTTAAATTTTAATTTGTTAATTTATGTGAGATATTTTCATTAGTTAACATGGACAAAGATTATTGAATTTAATTTTGACATCTTAGCTATTTGTTTATGTCTTTGCAGTGTACATGATAATATGATCTAATGCTTTATTTTGTTTAAGTTAAATTGCATTTTCAAGATTTCTGGCAGGTTATTTTATAAATATTAATTTCATTAAGTAACTTGATTTATGTAAATGAATGTTAAAACTTTATAATCTTGGTTTTCATTTTGTCTGTGTGTAGGTGAATTTTATATGCAAATTAATGAGTTGATGTCCCCTGTCCTGTAAATTATATCGAGTACATGCATGCATAAGTCATTGGTTTGTGTCCTTTAATAACTTTAATTTACTTAGAAGTGTAAAACAATTATCATGTTAATTACTTACATGGTCTTCTGTATGTATGATTCTGTTGTGCTACTTGTTTAAAGACTTGGTGAATATTTATGTAATGTGACCTGATTTAATTTATAGGATCAGTTCGTGTTGGTATTTACTTAGTGTCTGATCGCTTTTAAGGTAAGTACTTTTTGACTTACTTTTATTTTCGGAAAAGATATTGATATTCTGTTTTGAATTTCGTATAAGATATAAGAATATTGTTTCGAACTGTATAAGATATAATACGAGAATCTTCGAATCCCTCAGTCTCTACGTTTCGAACCCGTTCGTAATTTGCGCTATAGTACCGAAACTAGCCTTAGATACCCTTAGTAGGTGCACAAGTGTGCAACTTTAGATACCTATTAAGGGGGCGTAATTATTGAACTTTAGATGCCGGTCACTGGCAAAGTGTGGCGAATAAGAATAAGAATAAGATCCTGGCTACTGGGAAAGTGTGGCCGTAGAGCAAGACTGTGGCATTTATAAGAATTTCGTTTCTGTTTTGAATTTCGTTTCTGTTTTAAATTCTGCTTCTGTTCTGGATTTTGAAAATCTAAACTTTGGGCTGGATTTGTTTTTGTAAAGGTTTTCAAAATTAGTATTGTGTTGAGAAATCTGTTTTGTTAAAACGCCCATTGATTTTCGAGAATATCGATAAGTCAATTTGTTACTTGTTGGGCTGTATTGCTCATTCCTTACAATTTTCAGGTTCAGTGTAACTCAAGTGGGATAGATTTGGAGTTTGAGGATCTTAGATTCGGAATAGATTAGTTTTTGGATTATCGTTAGTTGCACTTATGTAATAGTTCTCTTTGTAATTGACTTTTAGATTAATAAATTGTATTGTGTTTTAGTTTTAATTTAGAATAATAGTCCGAAAAGTAAAGTGCGGGCTATTACAGACGTGGTTGACGAAAGTCAAGCACCCGAAGGTTCAACTCCCTCACAAAAATCTGAAATCAACACAGATAACATTCATTCGGTCGTGGTGAGTGTACATATTTCAATAAAAACAGTTAGTTGTAAAATATGTATATAATCACTTTTCACGCCCCTTATAATTTTATTTTATTTTATTTTGGAACATGTATCTAAGTCTGCTAACAATGACAGTGCTATTGACGATACATTAGAGTTAAAAGCAGGAACAAATAAGTGAACCCGTGTGAATGATAATAGAGCTAATAAGAAGAATAAATCTAAAATAATATAGGACGTTTAATATTTTCATCCATTTGATATTGATGTTAAGTTTAGAACATGTTCTAATTTCTTATCTATGTCTTTGTTTATTAAGAGATAACATTTTATTAATCATTCTAATTTGTTAAGCATTGGTTCTCATCTTCGCATATTTGAAATTCAATTACAAATATTCATTTTCTTAGCAAACTATATTTGTTTAGCGTATAGGTGTGTTAGCATAATTCCTTACAAATTAAAGAAAAATATTCAATTATGATAGAAATAAATTTAAAACTTTTGAGATGGTATTTTCTGCGTGTATAAAACATAAATATCAAAATCAAATTATATTTTTTTTGAATAAGGGTCTGATTATTAAAATCCTTTAAAATATATAAAACTATGTATATCAAGAAAACTCTAATTTTGTAAGAAAAATAAAAAATTATGATGGAATTTCGGTGCGTAGCACGGGTAAAATACTAGTTTATTACTCCCTCCGTCCCATTTTTATTGTCCAAAATTTCCATAATTACTTGTCCCACAAATATTGTCCACTTTTAATAATTATGGTAAATTGATAACCTTCATTCCTCTTCTACCCCCAACTTTATAGTTTTAAAATCAAATTTATATTCAAATTGTCCACTTTTAAAATCAAAATTAAAATCTAAAACAAAATATCATTCGGTGTCACTTGTAAACATCCAAATGTTGACTTAGAAAACTATTTTTAGAGTGAACATCACAGTGGTTGAATGTTCATTCAATCTCAAGTTAAGATACTGTCTTGCAAGAGTTAGAAGCTACTGTAGAACACACACTAACACAAGACAACCAAGCATTCGACTCCATCAAAATCAACATGACCGGATCAACACACCAGCCCTGAAAATTCAGCTAAAAGCATGAAGCAACCAGCCCAAGCTCCAAATTAGCAGACTTTATATCACAGTGCACTATGTGTTTCGTGTTGTGCAAATAATCAAGCCCCATGAGCGTTCGTCTTGCAACTTGAACTATCATCTTTTCGGACAATGCACCATTGATCTTTACTAGATTTTGAAGACTTCCAGCGTCCATGTACTCCATCAGAATAGGCATAAATCCATGGCTCGAGTTTGATAAAACAGTACCACAAAATCGAGTGATGTAAGGACAATCAATAGACTCGTGTATGTCAATTTCCCTGAGAACTTCATCACAAGTAGCAGAATTGTTGTACATCTTCAAAGCATAAACATGACGAGTAATATTGTCTCTAACTTTGTACTAATATATCTTACAATTATGAAGTCAAATAGCAAGCACAAAAGTGTTTCGGTGAACTCTAAAGCATATATTTTTAAATATAAAAAACCCATATCTTTTTAACTATAAAAAAGCACCACACTTTATCAGCATTTATCCCGTAGCCTATTCCCAAATTGAAGACTAAAAAAATGTCAAATGATACTGCAGAAACAAAATCCCACTTTAACTATAACCATAATTTTTAATTCTGGTCAATGGGAATTTTTTACCTCTCCAGTTCCAGTAGTTAAATCTGCAAACCCGAGGGAGTCATTTACTTGAATATATAACAAGGAATTGAACATACAATTATTATCAATTATTCGAAAAAAAACAAGAAATAAAGAAACTTACTCGAGATCATGAATACTAGGAGTACAATTTTGTAGATGGAATCACCTGCAATTTTATTGTGCGAAATAAAAAAAAACTTTCTTTTGAAGTTTCATAGTTGAAGCCTTATCTTTTTTCATGATTAGTGTTCTTGTTCTTCTAAATATGCAAGAACATCACTTACAAGATTAGGCTCACAACTTATTTGCAGTGGTAGTGTACCTTCTCGTGCAAGTCTGTCTTTATCCATATGTGGAAGTTTATAATCATTATCACCATTAGCTCGCATAATCTCTTTCATGCACATCTGATGAGTCAAAAACACCTTGTTAAGCTTTTCTGATGGATATTCATCAAAAGATTGTTGAACAGCTGTCTGAAGCTCCTTGATTGTAGTAGGCGCTTTTTCATGCTGCAAATCTTGAATAGAGCGCAAAAAAGCCAAGATCTAAAACATTTAAATCCGGACTATTAGCAGGTTGGCATGTAAGACGAATACCAAAGCCATCAATTGATGCAGCATAGATAAAATCAAGATCATTACAACCAATGTGTGGCTTTGCATTGTCCTGCTGGATGTAAATTGTACCGCTGCCTCTTGGCCACTTAGCTCGGATAGCTGGTAAAACCTTCCCAATCAAACATGATTTAATTTTTTCTTTCGTGATGGATTCATCAACCTTAGTAACTATAGTGCCAGCATTCCGATTCTTACTGTTTCGCTTTGCTGGTTCATCGTACGTGAAAGGGAATATCCCAATTTTTCCTGAAAAAATTTCGTTTCCTGATAAATCTATTCGGGGACGAGCAACAGCGGCTAAAAACATTACTTTAGTGATGAATCTCTTGCTTTTAACATGACGCGAAGGTTCAGGCTCATTATGAACTAAGTAATACTTTGCGGTGGTTTTAGTCATATAAAACCATTTTTCATCAATATGAATCGTGTTAAACATATCTGAAAATAATAGAGTGTCCGGAATAATCTTAGACAAACAATATTCTAACCTTGTTCTTTTATTTTCCTCGGTCAATTGTGGTTTGACTGCATTTGAATGTGGACGGATAAATCCTTCTTGTTTTCGTCTATGCACGGTTGTTTTTGGGACATTGATAGCTTTTGCCAGAGAACGAACGGTAGAACGACGACTTAAAGGAACTTGCATAATCTTGTTGGGGCTAAGATGTACACGTTTTCTACCAACCTTTCCAACTCGTTTAGATGATAAATCGATTGTATTTCCATTTGCAAGTTGCATCTGTGCTCGATTCCAAAGTCGTTTGATGGTGCGAGTGCATGTATTGAACATAATGGCAGTTTCTGTAAGTAAACCATGGCGTATTCTTTTTTCAACACTTCTTTCCAACAAAAACTCATAGATTCTTTGTCTTTCTTCATTAGTTAAATTTTTTCTTCTCCTGGGTCTTGAACTACTGTTTGGTTCTGGTTCCTCCATGGCTACCTTTTTGATTTTAAGAGAATTAACCTAGGAGTGGTACATATCGAATATGGAAGACAATAAAAAGTTTTTATACAGTAAAAATTTTGAGAGTAAATTTTTGTTCCCGCAACTTTTTCCCTCCAATAAATTGGTTTGCTGAAAATGTAAAAAATAATTCCCGCTTGTGTTTTACATGAAAGATTTTAGAAGATAGGCTCCAGATTGTTAATGGAGTCATATTGGTTTTTGGCTTTTTTGGAAAAGTTTGTCCGCCACTGATTTTGAGTTACCGCCAATAATATAAAATGAAGCTAATTAAATCTTATAAATTGAGGGCAGTGTTGGAAGATAAATTATATTTTAGGAAATTATTAGTCTATTTAATTTGATTGAATAAAATGTTGAATTTTGGTCAATGGACAATAAAAGTGGGACGGAGGGAGTATAATACTTGAGTCTACCCAGGTATGTAGTTAAATTGCAGTTAACCAATCAGAAAATTATGAATTATTTTAGGATCAATCAGAGAGCTCACCCCTAAATTTTAGACCAATCATATTGTATTAAGATCTTTCCTTATTTAACATTCTCATCCTATTTTAGTAACCATGGTTAGTTTAACAACTCTAATTTAAATACAATAATGATTTTATTTAGCATATCCATATATACGTATTTTTCATATCAAAAAATGTTTACAAAAAAATCACCATTTTAATTTAAAATCAAACGCGATGTACTATTATCCATTTTAAATTATTTTTCATAATTAAAAAATTTATAAATGAGCTATTCTTTTAATATAAAGTGAATCACAATTATACTACTATACTAAAAATCACTATTTTAATTTAAAATCAAACACCGTGTACTATTATATATTTTAAATTATTTTTCATAATTAAAAATTTATTAAATCAACTACTCTTTTAATATAAAGTTAGTCACAATTATACTACTATACATTATAAATTAATTTTCATAATTATATCATATTAAATATAAGCCAACACTACATAACTTAATTATTTAAATATTAAACATACGCAAAAAGTGTATTATCATTGTTTGGTATATAAATTACTAATCAAAAAATAGAAATTATTTTGGAGTCAATCATAATTTACTTCTAGATACTAAATCAATCATATAAAAGATTTTTGTTATTTACCTTACCTTTTGACGATTAACTAATTAAAAATTTACATTAAACAAAAATATCTAAAATACAATATCCTTATTGTAATCAAAGAACAAACTCGAAATCAAAATTATTATATCAATTTAATCATTACAATTAATCTAAGAAGCTTTACCCCCACTTTCTATCAAAATTAGCCAATTTCGATGAACTAAGTGTTTGCATCAATTTTCATCCTAGCTAAATCATTTCAAATTTTGTTAATATGCCTCTTTGTATCACTTTATTATATAGCATAGTATACTTGGATGGATTGTCTTTGTATCTCGATTATATATATATATATATGTATCGTATTTTTATGTTTTAATTGTCAATATCTGAAAAATGATTTTGACATAAAATAGAAAAATGACTTAGGTTTTCATCATCTTCACCCCGAATTCTCCTAGAATTATTTTCCATACATACAATTCTGCGACTTACTTAATTGTTATCATCAATCCTTCCAACATTATACTAATTTGTCGACATAAATGATATTTTTTACAATGTTCGGTTGCCAATTTTATTATTCATAACTTACATACATGCATGATAAAAAATATTGTATCATTATTCATATATTTGAAAGTACGATATATTTTTTCTCATATGATCTTTCTAGAGGGGTTAATGCCCATATAAGATTACTTTTTCAAATCCTTGGAAGCAGAATTTTCGTAGATCTTGAGAAATTAATTCTTGAGGAAAACACCCAAGTATTTTTCTTTGATACATCAATCAAAAAAATATATGTCTTCATAAACTTAATTGATAATGAAGTTAACGTTATATATATTGCTACTTTACCAACTTAATTCTCAAAGGTATATCATGAATTATTAGAACCATTCAGGAGGCATCTTAGCTCCACAAAATGAGTGAATGTGCTAAGGTACATAAATTATCTTAATACCATTAATTATCATTTATTTTGAACCAATTTTTTTATATAATCATTATTTAGAATCAAACCCGTTCATTTTGATTATTTCCCAAAAAATTGTGGTTTTATATTAAATTAAATATCCAGAAATGTAAACACAATTAATTAGAAAATCTGTATTAAAATTAATATTAAATTAAATGTACAAATAGTTAAATATACAGTTCATAATTGTCTTTAAAATCAAAACCATTCATTTTTTCCATTATTAGCATTTTAAAAATTTGTCCTTAAATTTTTTTGTGGTTTATTATTAATTAAAAGATCCAGGAATGTAAAGAAAATTACTTAGTAGGTCTACCTTAAATTTCATATTAAATTATATGTACAATTAGTTAAGTATATGTAAATTTGATGGGGGTAAATGTGTACACAAAATATTGATTTCATAGATATTGTAATTATTTTTATTTTCATTTTTAAGGTTTTGTAATTTTTATATTCTTTTACGTCTCACATTCCTCTCTACTTCTAACTTTTTACGTTGGTTCCACGACCACCTCTACCTTTGACAAACTAATCAGATTGATGTATATGAAACGTATGCGGGAAGTTGACAAATTATAGTAAGAATGAAGATATTTCATTGAAAATTTTGTTTATGACCCGTTGCAAGGCCAACAAAATATGTTACAAAAATAAATCACTTTCTCTGTTTTTTGAGATATAGATCTCGTTTGGGTTAGCTTAAAATAATTGTTTATAACTTAAAGTTGCTTAAAGGGAAAAGCGAAAATTAAAAGTAAATATATGTTTGCGTAATTTGGTATTATATATAACTTATAAGTTATTAAAATTATAAAAATAAAAGTACAGTTTTTAAGTTGATCATGTAAACGATGATATTAATTTTTACCAAATAAAATAGATAGTTCAAAAACTACATTGTACCAACTTTTGACTTTAAGCTGTTTTTTCAATTTTAAGTTACTTCTTAACTTATTACACAAACAAACATATGTTTTTAAACTTAAAATTCAAAATGACTTTAAGCTCTTAGCTTTATGAAAAGCCAAACGAGATCTGTACCACACAACCCAATGAACATCCGTATACATCCCCAAACTAACCATGACTACCATATTTGCGTAATTACGAAGTATTCATATTCGACAAATTAAATTATTAGATGTGGAAAAAGTCGATGTTTGTGAGTCATGTTGTTTTTCGGTAAGAGTTAATTACTTTTGTCTCTACTTTTGGTTTTTTTTAATAACAAAATACACACACACACACATGATCTGTACGACACACCCCAATGAACATCCTTATACATCCCCAAAACTAACCGTGACTACCGTATTTGTGTAATTAAGAAGTATTCATATTTGACAAATTAAATTATTAAATGGAGAAAAATTCGATGTTTGTGAGTCATGTTGTTTTTCGGTAAGAGTTGATTACTTTATGTCTCTACTTTTGATTTTTTTCACTGACAAAATACATACACACATGATCTGTACGACACACCCCAATGAACATCCTTATACATCCCCAAAACTAACCATGATTACCGTATTTGCGTAATTACGAAGTAATTATATTTGACAAATTAAATTATTAGATGGGAAAAAAGTCGATGCTTGTCTGTCATGCTATTTTTCGGTAAGAGTTGATCACTTTATGTCTTTACTTTTATTTATTTTTAGTGACAAAATAGATACGCATACAGGATTTTTACGACACACCCCAATGAACATCTTATATATCCCCAAAACTAACCATGACTACTATATTTGCGTAATCATGAAGTATTTATATTTGGCAAATTAAATTATCAGATAGGGAAAAAGACGATATTTGTTAGTCATACTAGTTTTTCGGTAAGAGTTGATCACTTTCTGTCTCTACTTTTGATTTTTTGCTCACAAAAATACATACACACATGGTATTTGTACCACAAACTCCAATGAACATCCTTGTACATCCCCTAAACTATCCATGACTACCGTATTTGCGTAATTACGAAGTATTTATATTTGGAAAATTAAATTATTAGATGGGGAAAAAGTCGATGTTTGTGAGTCATGCTATTTTTTTTGTAGGAGTTGATCACTTTCTCTCTTTACTTTTGCTTTTTTTAGTGACAAAAATACATACACAGTTATTCACGCACTCATATATGCTCGAAATAGAAGCTTATATTTTTCAACTTAGTAAACTTAGGGTGATATATTTGTTCGTGTGTTGAATACATATTCTGGGAAAATTTTTTATTGCCAAATAGTTGTAAGAAACACCTATCTATATTCTTCAAAATCATTTCTGTATTTTGATAATTAACTTTAAATAGGTACTTTATAAGCTCAAACCAAGAAACGATGTAACCTAAGGGAGTAAAACTCTATAGTGCTTACTTCTGCCAAATATGTTAAGTTTTAGCCTTTTCTTATATTTGAAGGATCTATATAATATTTGGTGGATTTTAAATGTGAGTGAATTTCATGCCAGAGTTAATGACTGTCACTTACAACCCGGGAATATAAGGTGAATTTCGTTTTTAATTTTTTGAAAATTAAATTTTCCACTTTGCTTTATTAGAAGGTCACTAGAACATACACAAAGAAAGATGTCTCACTAATGAAATATGTACTCTATATAAAGTACTTTGTAGTTTGGATACAAAAATTTATTGTCGCATTTGCATTCGGAAGGCAAGATATATATATATGACAAGCTCGATATATATTTGACCTGTGTCGTTATCAGTATTTGTAATATTTTTCTAACCCCTAAAATCAAGTGAAATTTTCCTTGAAAATAGTTTGAATATCTCTTCATATAAGTCTCTGCATATTGATTAGTGACATAGAATATAAACATATCAAAAATATAAGTCTCTTCATATTGATTAGTGACATAAAAAACATCTCTACGAGCCTGAAGGTTATATCTATGTTTATATTTGACATATTATGAGACAACTTAACTAATTATATGAATATTTTATAGTATCTAAAAGGTATTGCAGATACATGAGCCAGGAAGTTATTATTTATATGTAACAAAATTGATCGATTTACATGTGTTAAGGTCACTGGCAATGAGCTGCTTCAATACGGTGAAACTCTCACTTTACTTGACTTGAGAATATCATTTACCATGAGTTTAAATGCTTCCATAATATGCTTTGAGATTTACTATATCAATCACTCAATCAATTAGGTAATTTATGTGCAGTCGAGCATGGCCATTTAGCAGCCTCCAAAGACATAAACGCATTCAACAACATTTATAAGAGGTCCAATTAGTAGTATAGCTTGAACAATTAACAGCCACCAAAGATTTGGTCACTTCCTATTTGCTTGCATTTATAGAAGGTAAAATGTGTACTTATTTTATTTTTCTATTAATAATTATGCTTTTATTATTTTCTGTCCGGTCTTCAAGATAGGACTATATTGGACTTTCCGTAAAAGTAAATCGTTAAATTATTTGGGACCAAACAAAAAATAAGAAAATAATTTATTTTTAAACACTTATATATGTTTTTATAACTATTTTATAATAACTATTTATTATTTTAGATGATTTCTAGAGAGAGGGTGGGTACCTTATACTATGCTAATTTGATCTGTGTAGCCGAAACATTTGGGATTGTAAGAGGAGCTGTAACCCACAAAAGAAACACAAAGAAGAATAAAAGGAAAGAGTAAGAAAAAACACTTCCACTTGAGAGATAAACAAGTGAAGAATGAACTAGTTTGTACGCTTCAGTTTAAGTATAATCCTTTACTTTCAGCACCAACTAGCTTCTTCTTTTTTTTCTAGTAAGATAGTAAGATATGCACTACATATTATCACATATATGATAACTATTTTAACTGGGGGGTGGCATGTGATGTCATTAATTTAGATTTCTGATAATCAAAGAAGCCATAGTCACACATAATATAACATTCTTGTTAGGTCCTGATAAGTTTGTAGAATGAGGGGGGGTTGAATACAAACGGTACTGTTTTCTCGAATTTGTTCGGTTCGTGATATAACAATTCAAGAACAAATAAGTGCGGAATAAAATGAAACAAGATTCAAGTTAAATATAACTTATATTAAACTTGAAAGGTGTTACAATTACAGTACAGATTACAGGGAATGATTATCAAACTAATTAAAACAAATTAGAATAAATTCAACATGAATTTATCTATATTTGTAATAAAAAGATCGAATACTAAAAAGTAGTTAGAGATAAATTCTAGTGATAATGATCCGCTAGATAGTCAAAGCAGTACAAGTAAACAACTCCTAGTGGTTTGGATGTTACAATAAATACTAGAAATTAATTGCTTGAAGATGTTTAATGCTCTGACAGTTTTTGGTGTTTTTGACAGTAAGTGAAGATTGAATAGTATATGTCTTGTTTTTCTCTTCTGTCTCAATTGTCTATCTACTCTTTCTGTCCAATTCCTTTTTTTTAAAACGTGCATCCTCCTTTGAACTACAAGTACTATCGGTAGTACTAAGATTGACTTGGTAGTACTATCGGTAGTACTGTCCATTGAACTGGCAATACTATCGGTAGTACTGTCAATTGAACTGGAAGTACTATCTTAAAGTACTATTAGCACTATATTAATTCTAACTTAATTTATTGTTTAATTAGATTAAATTAATTAACTGATTAAATAAATTAAAAGAGAATTAATACAATTTTCTTGATAGCAGGATCAATCTGTGAACCACTGAAAATAATGATGAACTTCCACTTTATGATGTTGACACTCGATGTACTGTCTGGTTCATGAGTGACTAACTGCAATGACTGTTCTTCATCTTTTAACTTTAAGTTGTGGTTCTTTTTCTTTTCCCTTTAACAAAAACTGTATTCTGTACACTTCCTGTCATACTTCTGAAATCTCTGTCACTTTAAAATAGATCCACTTTCCTGAATACTTCATTGAGGCTTGATCAAATAAATGAACTTCTTTCAATGTAGAATTACTTCAAGTCTGTAGATTGACTTTAATCTTCATTCTCTTGACTGATATTATCTTCTGAGATTCTTGTGACAGTTTTAACTTATTATTTACTTATTACATTCTTGTTTAAGTTGAGTAGTATCCTCGATGTTAACAAATAGGTCTATGCATATGTCTTTCAATCTCCTCATATTTGTTTGTTAGACAATAACAACCAAATATCTAGAGGATAACTCAACTAATAAACAAGAAAAAGATAAGACTTTAAGAGCCAAGTAAATAATAAAAAGTTCTGGTTTATATATAACATTTTCCAGATTCAAACATTAAAGATAAATATAAGATAGATGTTCCTCTAGACTGAACATATGAATACATTGATCTTATCTTGATTTACCTAAGCTCTAAACATATTACAATACAACTTGAGCTTGAGTTCTCGTGTCTTAATCTCTAATCTCACCTTCTTCAGGATCTTGTAAGGTGTTTATCAAATCTCTATCAAGGACACGATCATTTTCTGAAACTAGACCAGTGGGTCTGACTGGTTGAGTTGTGACTTTCTTCAGCTTATTCTTCAACTGATGATACCTTTTGATGTTGCTATGCAATAGTCTTGAATCAAATCAGCAACTTCTGTCTTTTCTTGAGTAGCAAACCCAGAAGTCCTTAACATATATTCCAGCTTCACAAGATGTATGGCAGAATAATTCTTCAAGGAAATAGGATCCACTCCGCAAGTCTGAAGTGCTTGACCTGTATAGAATTTGACTTCAAATGGCACATCTACAACTTGAGGACTAGCCTTCATAGCAAATTCCCTTAGCTGATCTTGAAGCAACTCATTCAGGTGAGATGTCCTTTTCACTTTGTTCATGAAAACCCAAAGTTCTGACAGTGTTCTGCTTTCCAGAAGGTTAAGAGATACCGTGAATGATCCTTCATTGTGACTTGAGATATAAATATACATTTCATTCCTTACTTTGTCAAATCCAGTTGTAATCCTTGAGATTTCAGCTTGAAGAGCTTACATGTACACTGAATTATTTGGATTGACATTTTTATATCTTTCAAGAGCACGAAGAAATCCACCATCATTGTTTGTTCCTCTCTGAGGGAGTGCAAACATCTCCCTTGCTTTATCCCATCTATCACCCAGCTTCAACCTCATATCAAGCTTTCTTTCTTTAACTTTCAGATCGTGAAGATGTTGTTTTTCTTTATGTTCAGCCTTTTGCAGTTGTAGCTTCTGGGTGATGATTTCAGATGTCTTTGCGTTCTCATCTTCCCTTCTTCGAAGATCCGCCTGTTGATTTTTTATCTCTTTCTCAAAAGCAGGATCATAGGGAGCATCTTCTTCTCATTCATCATAGTCAGCTGCTTCTTCAACTTCCTCATCACCAATGAGTTCTTCAGGGATATCTTCCTCCTGATCACCAGATATATTATAGTCAAAATCACCCTGTTCACCATGGTAGTAGAGGTCATCATCAAAAGCTGACTCCATTGATTGTTTCTGCTTTCCCTTATCTTTTCTAGAAACTCCTCCAGCTTCTCCTCCTTGCTTCTCCCCCTTAGTTGAGGAATCCTCTACAGATCTAGATTTAACATTTTTGAAAGTAAACTCAAAACAAAGTGTAGCACAATGGTTTTGGTGCAAGTTTGAGCGAAGAAGATCACAAGTTCAATTCTCAAGACTAACATAATTTAATTTATTTTTTGCATAAACATTAAAGGGGTGGCGTTTTTGTAATTTTTCAAAAAATAGGGGCAAAATCATAATTTCACAGGCATTAAAGTAACATTTTTTGCCATTGTGTTGTGGTTTAATATATAGTAATAGATTATATATACTATCTATCTATACTATAATATAATAAAATATTTTGGTTGGTTGGTCAGTCCTAGGTACTTTTACCTAATTACCATTATTTAAAAAAAAATTGTTAAATAATATTTATAATCAATTAACTTTTTCAGCTAAAAGATTAAAGAAGGTTTCTGCTACAATTCTCGCAAATATTGTGAATTCCGGTTCTGACTTTGAATCCATCCCAGTTGGTCCTGATCACCAAACTCTTGTCTCAGAGGACATAGTTCACAACCTACTCCATCTCATTAGCAACACTGGACCATAAATAGAATGACAACTAATTCAAGTCCTTGTTGGACTAACCAGTTCACTCACCACTGTACTCAGTGTTGTTTCTGCCGTCAAAAGTTCTGGTGCCACTATTAGTTTGGTGCAGTTCATTGAAGTTCCACAGAAGGACCTTCGTGCAGCTTCCGTGAAACTTCTTAGAAACCTGTCTCCGCACATGGGCCAGGAACTAGCCGAGTGTATACGTGGTGGTCCGTCTGGCCAGCTTGGTGGTCTTGTTAAAATTATAACAGAAAATATTTCTAACACTGAAGAGCAAGCAGTATCTGCTGGTCTATTAGCTGATTAACCAGAAAGGGATGTGGGCCTCACTCGGCAGATGCTTGATGAAGGTGCATTTCAGTTAGTTATCTCTAGAGTGGCTAGGATCCGGCAGGGAGAGACTAGAGGCAATCGCTTTATGACCCCATATCTTGAAGGGCTTGTTCGGGTTCTTGCAAGGATTACCTTTGTATTAGCCGACGAACCTGATGCAGTTGCATTCTGCCAGGAGCACAATCTTGCTTCTGTATTTACTGAACTGCTTCAGGTAGCCGGACTTGACAATGTACAAATGGTTTCAGCCGAGTCGTCATTACCTGGTTTGTGTGTGTCAATATTTCAATGCTTTAGAAAAAAACCTGTCACAACTGGATTATGTCGAGTTCATAGAGGAACGTGTTCGCTAAAAGAAACATTTTGTCTCTTGGAAGGACAGGCTTTGGAGAAGCTGGTTGCAAATTTAGACCACACAAATGAGAAAGTTGTTGAGGCATCACTGGCAGCAATGTCAACTTTATTGGAAGACGAACTTGATATTGAAAACGGGGTTTCTGTACTTTGTGAGGCCGAGGCAATCAGGCCTATACTTGATGTCCTAATTGAGAAACGGACAGAGACCTTGATGAGGAGGGCAGTTTGGGTTGTTGAGAGACTCTTGCGGACTGATGATATAGCATACGAAGTTTCCGGTGATCCAAATGTCAGCACAGCTCTTGTTGATGCTTTCCAGCATGGTGACTACAGAACGCGACAGATTGCTGAGCATGCTCTAAAGCATGTTGACAAGATACCAAATTTCTCGGGTATTTTCCCAAATTTGGGACAGTAGAGTTTCTTGTTCTTCCTCTTTATCTTTGATACCATCAAATGGAAGGACCCTGTAGTTATTGAATTTTTGGCTCGTTTTATAGATTTTGGGATCAACCGATGTTTGTAATTTGTGAATAAGATACTGGTAGATAGTAAGTTGTCCCCTTCTCCTGGAATTTAACTCAATTTCTCATTCATGTTGTTTTGTTGGTATTTTTTGGGCTCACTGTAATTTTGTAAACTTGGTGTGGGAATGTATAATTAATTATTAAGCATTTTCATCAGTTGTCTTCTTAAGTTGTCATCAGTTTTCAGTTTTTCTGGCCTATTTTCAGTTTTTCCGGCCTATATGACGCGCTATTTTCCGAACAAATACTAATACTTTTCCTTTTTCGGATATATCTACCAATTTTTTTTTTTGAATATTCTTCAAACAATGCAGAATGATTCGAAACTCATGATTCTGCTTTCAGAACACAATGCGATAATGTCCCATACATTTCAGTAGTATTACCAGTAACATGTTTTCTGAGCTCACATTTTACACTTGTCAAGCCGTGTTGTTGCTTACAAGATTAGTTACTTGGAACAAAATGGAGCTTGGTAAAAGTATATCTAAATAAAATATATTTATTGCTTGATCAAATTTAGAAGCAATAGTTTTAATATTCACCAATTTATAACTCTTCATCTTTTTCTTTTTTTAGCTAAATTTATGACTTTTCATCTTGTTATACTCAACATTTGATAATCAGATGAATAAAGAGTCTCCTGGTGGAGAATTGTATTTCAGTGTTGAGCATACATAGTCCAAAACAACTAAAATGTATGTTCCTGTATTGCTTAATTTATCACCAAACTTAGAACTGCTAATGCTAGCTTCTGCTGATGTTGAGTCAAGATTTTGTTCAGGCCTTGTGTCAACCGATGCATCACCTCATCTGCGTTGTGCTGAATAGTCTCCTGCTGGTTTTGGTATGATATTTCGTTCTGCATCCTATCGACCAGTAGCATACATTGGCAGACGGATAATCTCATCTATCTGATTTAGTAGAACCTCCTCAGTGATATTGTCCTTTATACTTCTCAGAACCTTCTGATAGGTGTTGAATTCATTTGGGGTTGATTTGTCTGGCCTCATCCGCATAAAGACCCATACTTCTTTCTCGATATCCAAAGAACACTCAACAATCTTACCAGAGTATAAGGATGGATCAGTTTCATCCTTGAAAATGATCTTGTTCCCTTTCATAAGCTTTTTCTTTCCCCGCTCATAGAGATATAGTAGTTGGCTAGACTCAACCATCTCAAACAGAAAATCAACCGAGTTCATTGTTGCATATTTCCACTTTAGAAGTTGTTCACAGGTACGAGGGACATACTGATCATCCCAACGCTGGAAGATAAGGCCATCTGCATCATGCGGAAGCTTTGGGATGAATTCCTTCAAAACTTTAGGAACACATGAAAGAAACCAGAAGTCCTTCCTTCTTACTCTGAATGGTTCCAAGTCGTATCTGTAGTAAGGATTTTTACTCTGAAATATGTTATATCGCTCCTGGTTACGTGGTTCAATAACTTCTTTCTCAATCATTTTCCAACGTTCACAAAAAGGTCGATCTGTGATAGATACTTGATTGATTGCCATCATATCATAGATCAAATATCTTCTTTCTTTCTTATTTGAGTCCGGCAAAGTATCAATTATCATTTCTCCATCCAGTAGTGTAAAATGGTGAGTCCTATCTTCTGCACCTTCACTAGTAGCTCTGCAAGGAAACCTCATTTGAACCCGTCGAAAATTGAACTTCCTATCAATCAAGTAACACCCGTCCATAGTAATGAGCATCATATATCGTGTTCCATCAGCTTTCCATGTAGCAAAGTATTTGTGTTGCTTTAACAGTTCTAAGTTGACACTATTGAGTGAAACTGGATGTGATCCCGGAAAATGTGAGTGGCCTTTTACTCCAGCAGGCCCCAATTTCAGTGCTTGATAGCAGAACTGTCTCATTACCTCTTGCTGACCAAAAGGGATACTATCTCCCAAAATGTCATCATTTGTCATCAATCCCTCCATCTCACATATCTCACTTCCCGAAGAAGCAGGAGCTCCATCATCCTCCTCATCAAATCCCGAAGACCTTTTCCAGTCGGGAGTTATAGGACAAAGAATCCCATCAGGCTTCCTCTCATGATAAAACACATACAAAGCATCAAGATAATCCTGTTTATAAATTCCAGGGGGACGTGCATCGGCAAAAATGTTAATAGCCTGAGTAACCGACATAGACATAACCCGCATAAGATAATGAACAATCATAAACCCCGTCCGATTATGGCCATGAGTACAATGTACAAGTACATACTTGTTCCAATCTCTTTCCCTAAACTGGGCCACCTCATAAACAAACCTATTCACAGCACTATTATCCGGAACAGAATCCCTCCCCTTACACGAGATCTTAACATACTTAACACCCTCATTCCTCCAATCACTAACCGAATAATACCTATTCGTATTCGTAAGATCAATCACCATCCCAACTTTCCTTCCCAAAACACCCTGTTGCCTAATCACCTGCTTGTAAGAGTATCTCTTTCCGGGCAAAATACAGTCATTAAAATTCTCGCCAAGCGGAACTTTCGAAGGCACAATGCAACCAATCTCATTACCAGCTGTCGGGCAATCCAACCAACCCGGAGGCAGTTGCATTTTGCCATCAGGCTTATGATGTTTGGCTTGAGGTGGAACAATATTTATTGGTTTCTCAATTATTACTGAATTTTCAATTATTACCGGTTTTTCAGGTTCACTAGGTCGTTGGCGTTTGAGTCGTTGACGACGTTCTTCGCGTTCTCTACGGTATAATTCAACCGCAGTCTCAGCACGTAGCAGGGTCTGATCCATCCTCGGAAACTAGGGTTTGTTTTTATCCCTATTTCGAAGAGGAGAGAAATAAACTGATTTCTAATAAACTGATTTCTAACCCCCAAGGCCTGTATTTATAGACACAGGGTCCTCCTGTTCTTATTATTTTCTAAATATTTATATACCGTGTTTTTGTTTTATAATTACAGTAAGTATTCCGCGTGTATTCATTTATTTATCCCCTTACGCGTTCTTTTTTTCAGATTTGCTCCTGTTTCAAATTTGGCCCAGTCTCAAATTCTTGAGGCCCAATCCATCTGTAACTTTAGTATTTTATTTTATTGTTTGTGATCCAAAACAATTTTATATTACTCTTCATTTTTCATGTATTAAATTTTGTTAGTTATATTAACTCATGATTTTTTTTTTAATATTTATAACTTTTGTAATTTTTGAACTTTATTATATTTTTATTTTAATAGTATAAAATTTTATTTCCGTTATTGTTGATGGAGTACACATTTTGAACTTTTAAAAAGTAATTCCTTAATATGTAATATTTCTTTATATTAAATTCAATGTTTCCCATCTGTTTATTTTAAAATTTAATTATACTTGTTTTGTTTTTTGTAGTACTCTTTCGTAATGGACAAAATTTTAAAAAAATATATTATGTAAATAATAATAATAATAATGATTTCAAAATGTACACTCCTTTATTTTTTATCTTTCCAAAATACATATTATTCTTTACAACTTTAATAAATCTCACATGTCACTAATTTGTCCATTTTTTTTATCATTCCTTCACCGTTCACATATTTCACAAAAATTTGATTTATGACGCAAAAATTTAGTGTTTGATTTAATTTTTGATACACGAAGTTACACGAACACGAAAATAAATAATAAAAATGTATAATGTCTTAATGACATGTATTGTAAACTTTGTGATTATACAACAACCGCTCATATATATTATGTATACTTCTGCCAAAAAAAACCTTAACTCTCAATTTTTAGTTAAGGGGTTGTCATTAACCAAAAAGTTGGCGATAAGACCCCTCTTTACTGTTTTCTTTTGATTTCGTTTTCGATTTGTATAAGTCTCTCTCATTATTGAGAGTTTTAGTACCCCGTTTAGTGGATTTTCTCTACCCATTCTTCGGGTTTGTTCTATCTCCTTGTGAGAGTTTGGTTTGTTTTAGTATCCGGGATCGTAGATCTGCAGGATTTATAATAGTGGTTCATTGATTTGAATTGTATGAAGTCGCAATTACGATTAATTATTCGAATACGTATTGACGAATTAGATATATATATATATATATATATATATATATATATATATATATATATATATATATATATATATACATATAGATATTATCAAGGTTACATAATAAACTGTAGCGAGAAAGCGTACCTGAATTCATGATGGTAGATATGAATACGGATTATGGGACTTGATCTTCCACAGACTTGATTCGCCTCTAGCCGTATCTCGCTCAACTTGATGGGAATAGAGGAGTAGAGGTTATGAATAGCCTTGGGGACCAAAACCCTATTATATTCTTTATATAGTCGTCTAATTAGACCCCGTTAACCCTAATCAGACTTACTATTGGGTATTACACATTACAAAGCCCATACCGAATAAGATGTTATTGGACCCTTTATTTTAGACCACTTAATTAGTCCAAATATAGAATAAACATTAAATATAATTGTATTTAATTTGTAAGCCCATATATTGTGATTATTAATAAAATAATCTAACATAAGGTTCTAGAGAGAACCACTCTATCAAGAGAACTGCTCCTAGACCATTGATTTACTATAACATTATTTTAATTTAATTAATATAAGTCAATGGCATTTTTGTGAATAATTTAAACATCGCAGTGAAACTATAATACCCTTAAATCTGTTTCTTTGATTGATTATTGTTGAAAAAGGTAAGCGTCTATTTTGAGAAATGATTAAATTAACAGAATCGTGGATTGACGTCAATTCAGGGATTGATTGTAATAAGAATCTTGTCATTTACTGCAATAAATCATAACCCCAATAGCCGACTCGTCTGAATTTTCTCTATAAATCATCACATCACTTTATAGAACTTCACATCACTTTACAGAACTTCAATTGAGTATAATACATAAAATCAAAGGTGAGATTCCACAATACGATGTTTGTATTAGATGTTCATTCTACAATATTTTTAATATAAAAACAATTTTTTATGTAGATCGCTGGTGGTTGCTGTCAAAAAACTATGGAACGGGAAGAACGTTTACTAGTAAGGTTGAATCCTGATGTTTTAACTGATGTAATATCCAATCTGTAATTTTACTAAGTGTTCTTTAAATAATTTAGAAGAGTTCTTTAAATGTTCCCTAAATATTAGAAGATTTCTTTAATTGTTTTCTAAATTTTATTTTTTACTATGATTTTATACTATAATTTATCTGAGATTCCTTTAAAATTTTAATAAACATTAAAAGATTCCTTTAAATGTTCTAGAGGATTCCGTAAATAATTAAATTTGATAAAATTCTAGAACACTTAGTAAAATTTGATAAATAATTAAATGTTCCGTAAATATTAGAAAATTCCTTTAAATATTTTCTAAATTTTGTATTTTTTACTATGATTTTATATTAGAATTTATATGAGATTACTTTAAAATTTTCGTAAATTTTACAAGATTCCTTAAAATGTTCTAGAGGATTCCTTTAAATTATTTATCAAATTTTACTAAGTGTTCTAGATAATTTAGTAATTTTCTTTTAAATTTTCCCTAAATATTAGAAGATTTTTTTAAATATTCTTTATATCTATACTATATTATTAAAGACGAAACATTAAAAGTTTTGGTCGGTCGGTCGGTCGGTATTTGGGCCGGACCTATCTATAATTTGGATCGGGCCTATCTATAATCAATTTATTTATAACTAATTACTTTTTTGCAGCTAAAACACATTACCTATTTTATATATTTTTCTAACAAAAACAACTCATGTTCTAAAAATAAAATAGGTAATGTATATAAAATGGTAATATTATTACATATTTATAACTAATTACCTTTTTCAGCAAAAACACATTATCTCTTCTACATTTTCTAACTAAAACAACTCATCTTCTAAACATAACACATGGAAAATAAATATGTAATGATAATATTGGTATATATAATTATTAATAAATAACCAATTACCTTTTTCAGCTAAACACATAACTTTTTTTATTTTTTTCTAACTTAAACAACTAATTTTCTAAAAGTAAAACGAGCAACATATATATAAAAAAAGGTAATATAATTTTATATTTTTTCAGCTAAAACACATTACCTGTTTTATTTATTTTTCTAACCAAAACAACCCATTTTCTAAAAATAAAATAGGTAACATATATATAAAATGATAATATTATTCCATATTTATTTTAAAACATATTTAAATAATTTAAATTATTAAATTTTAGAACCTCATTTTCCAAAAATATCACGGGCATTTACCTTTTTAAACTAAATATATGTTACATTTTTTATTTTTTCATACTAAAACCCCTCTTTTTCCAAAAATATAACGAGCAAACCCTTATTTATTTATTTTTAAATCAGTTTTAATGTTTTTAATTAATTAAAAGTGTTAACTATTTTTATATGTCTACTTATTTTTTTAACAAATACAATTAAAAAATAATAATAAAATAACAATTAACAATCCGTGCATCGCACGTGTTTTAAGCTAGTATTAGTATATATCTAAACCATAGATTTTGTATATTCTTTAGATAATTTTGTGGATTTCTTTAATTTTTTCCTAAATATTAGAAGATTTTTTTTATGTTTTCTAATGTTCCCTAAATTTTTATTTGCATACTTATTTATCCATTATTTAACATTTATATTTTGATTCTTTTAAAATCCCTAAATATTAGAATTATTTTTAATTTTTTAACAATTTTATTTTGTATTATAATTTATCAGATTTCACTAATTAGATTTTTAAAGTGTTTCAAAATTCTTTCACTAATTAGATTTTTTTAAAGTGTTTCAAAATTCTTGTCAGTATTCTTTAAATATATTGGTTGGGATTTGTCCTATTAACTCACCAAATTCTTTTTATAATTAATTAATATTTCACTAAATGTTATATTAGATAATTAAATAGATCCTCACAAGTGTTTTTTAAATGTTAGTATATATTTTTAATTTTGTTAAATATAATTATATATTATAATTTATTTGAGATTTCTTTAAATGTTCATTAATTATTATAAAATTCTTTAATTTTTTTAAAAAAATATACTATTGTATAATGATTTATTAAATTTTACTAACTGTTCTATTAGTTTTATGGTAAGTGTTTTAAATCATTTACTCAAATGTTAGTAAGTGTTCAATATTATTCAGTAATATTCCTTTAAATGTTCCCTAAATATTAGAGGATTATTTTAAATGTTCCCTAAATATTAGAAGATTCTTTTAAATGTTTTCTAAATTTTATTTTTTACTATGATTTTATATTATAATTTATTTGATATTTCTTTAAAATTTCCCTAAATATTTTTTAAGCTCCATTATTCATGCTGATTTTCGTTAAAATGATTCACGAAGCACTATAGTTATATGTTTTCTTTTAGTGTTTTTGTTTTATTGTGGGAGTATTAAATTAGTCTAGTTAATTACACATTTAATATTCAATATTGTAAAGATTCTTTCCTATTTTAGTGATCTCATATTTGCTTATAGATTAGCACAAGGAGCCAATTGATTATATATGAATTAATGTGGTTTTATCTTTGATTTGTTGTATTTTTAATTATATTAAATAATTCAATTATATTTTTCTTTGCCTGTTCTTTTGAGGAGTGCCATGTACTTGAGTTTTCATTCCATAATTCTTCACTTGAAAGTTCTCAAAAGCATCAGGAACCGCTTCAACCTATGATAATTCATTTGAAATCATTAATAATATAATAAAATGTTGAACACATCATTAGGCTTGAAAGTAGAAGGATGTTAAATCCAACCAGTTCAGGAATCTTGGAGTACACTCTGACTATCTTATCTTGGTAACACTCTGGCAGCAAAAGGCTGATCTGTAGACAATTACAGTTTATCATCTCCCTAAATAGGACTGGGGAAAAAAAGATAAGGGAAAAGACTTAATAAGCTCTAAAGCAACACTAGAAATAATTACCTTGAAAAAATTTATACTGCAGTGGAAAGGATATGCACAGATGGAAACAAGTGCAAATCTAGAAATAGATTAAAGATGGTGTGTGCGTGTGTTTGTGGACATAACAAATCATTGCACTCTGGAGTGCAGGATTTTTCCTTCCACGTGTCATGTCGATTTTTACATTGCTAATCACAATATTGAGAAAGAAAACATAAGAGAAGAGATACTAACAATAATAATGTAAAGAACAAGAACAGTAGACAAAACCTGTGAACAAATAATATCTTGGGGGGTAACATCTTTGTAGTATTCATTAGAATACTACAGAGATTTTAATCCATCATTATTGCTTATTCTCAGCATCCCAGTAAAAAGACTACATAAAGCTGCTAGCCTAGCTACCTTCATATTAAATGGTGTCATTCCACTTTAATTAATTATGCCGTAAAGGATCAGCCACAAAATCCAAGCTTTTGTCACTACCAAAATGCCCTTCTTCAAGCCTTAGGTTCATGCTACTGTAAGGCAATTCATCTTCATTCTTAGCTATCTTGTTCCCAATACCACCAGCTAATTACTCATCATTCTAAGAAATAGTCTCACAGATCATTTCCGTCTTGCCAATATTTACAGCATCAAACCTCCCAAAAGAACAAGGTTCCCCTGAACCCAATCACCTAAAATCAACAGATAGATTTATCCGACTGTAAATACAGCAAACCTTGAATTTTCTGTGACATTATCTCAAAACTGTTTCTCAGTCTTGTGCCTTCTAGAGAAACACTATACGTTAAGCTTAAAATTGAAAAACCTTAACCCTTTTCACCAAGAAAAGCAATATCAATAATCAAACTCTAACCATGTCCTATGCCTTAACTGCTTAACTCGCAGAGAGGACCATTAACACCTAAATACATGAATCTACCAAAACCTATCAACTAAAAACTGACATTTAACAGTCACACCCGTACACATAAATATTGAAAAACAATTACAAAATCCAAAAAAAACTCTATTGATCAAACTATATACTGCTACATTCCTTATATAATCCTAATCTAAATCAAGAAACATACAAATATCATCAATCATCAATTTCACAAACAGATCTCAAAAATTTCCCTACTTGACAATGTCAAATCACCAAAGAGACACATATTTTCCAGACAACTTCTTGAAATAATCTTCAAAATTTAATCTTTAATACACTACAAGAAAGGCGGAGAGCGCATGACCTCATTCACCATCAAAATTACTTACTTGAAGATATATAAGCATGTGTATATAATTCTTGATAGTTGAGCTAATGTAATTTGAAAAGGATGAAAATAAAGGAAATTTAAACCAAAAGATGCTAAAATGAGTTAAAAGATGACAAAAGAAACTCCACGAAATAAAGAACTTTGAGTAACTGTCTGAATCCATCAGAGATTTTAATCCATCATTGTTGATCAATTCCACCTTCATGATCCATCCTTTATCATTTGGACATGTTCACCTGAATCAAAGAAGCCGTTTTTCTATCTCTTTTAAATTTAGGTATAATAAACGCTATGAGAAGTCAACACATAATATATGCACCAAGACTTTTAGCTTACACATCTAGACATCGCAAATTAAAATTACAACTAATTAAGAGTCTATGTTATCTAGATTTGGCTATTCAACGTAAAAACTAGACACTGTATTGTATTTGGATACACACATCAGTGTGAGAAATACCAATATGAGATGATGCTGAATATAAAGCTTAGCCTGAGATGCTGACTGGTGTTACAGAGCCACACATTTACTTCTGTTTCTTACCATGGCTTGCTTGGTGCATTTGACTATTATCTTAGATCTCTGGACTCCTTGAGCTCTTCAATTTAGCAGTCTCAATGTATTTTACAATTGAATCGTCTTTTTGCAATTTACTCGCAAATTTATACAAGTTGAGCGCTATGTAAGATTAAAAACAAATACATACCAACGAATCAAAGAACTCTACATGCTTCCAATATT
Source organism: Heracleum sosnowskyi (assembly GCA_030848705.1). NCBI lineage: Eukaryota > Viridiplantae > Streptophyta > Magnoliopsida > Apiales > Apiaceae > Heracleum > Heracleum sosnowskyi. The sequence continues at coordinate 81,452,016 of CM061238.1, forward strand.
CAGCTTGGTCATCAGTGTTCTGAGAGTAGTTCCTGAACTCAGATTTTCCCATATGCGATAATTATATTAGATAACAAAACCTAGACTCAAATATTAGGTTTGTAATCAGGTCCATAACAATAATCATAGAATGGCCATATGATCCCTTCAATACAACTTGATGATCTGTATTTTGGACATAAAAATATGAAACACCTTGAACAGTATCTAGTATTCCAAACAAATGCAGCAACATTCTGTATCTTTGGTAATACAATACTTACTGGAATAATTTGAATAACATGCATTGAGCACTAAAAATGTATCAAGGACAAAACGTTTTATCAATATATAAAACCCCCATATCATCATTGATTAAATTCTGAAAAAAAATTCAAAGCTTTCAAGGCGAAATCTTTCAAAACAATGTAAATCAAGTAGCAAACTCAGATTGTGTTATTTTTTTTTTTTGGACAGTTTCGAGAGTCATGATAAGTCATTTCCTTGCATGTCTTGCATTCCCTCATCTGTCTTTTTTTACCACCTATAGATTTTTCTGCTGAACTTGTAATCCTTTTACGACATCCCTTGTTATTGCTCTGATTTGGAGGTAGAATGGTAGTTTCTTCTACAATTTTTGACCCAATCAAATCCTCAACACTCTCATCATCCAAACGACTATTTCCTTTCTTTTGTGACTGCCTGATATTGTTCCTCATCAGCTTCAATACTTTGTGAATATAGTCAATATGATCTTGGTTTCCTGAAGCAGAACTGATACACCCCTGAAATTCGAACCAGCAATCTTTAGCTTTTGGACGTGGTGTTTTTTCTATGGACATTGGTTCTGGTATATCACCAAGCTTCAGGGTTGAGAACCTTTCCTCCGCTTTCTTTAACCACCTGTTACTAACATATTGATGAGGTATATGGTGTATTCCACTAATACCTAAGAAAAAAAATGTGTGGCTACACAAGTACCCAACTCTCATGAACAATTTACAGGAGCAATCTATGTCGTGTGTTTCCAAATTCAGAGAAATCTGCATATAGTAAACAGGATTAATATTTTATATTTAAATTAAGGACACAGATATGTTTTAATTTTAAAATGGACCTGAAAAGATTTGGATAGACTGATTGGATCCTTTATTGAAATAGTCTTGACACCATCAACAATATTCCAACTTTCAATTTCAATATCTCCACCACCTGCTAAAATTTTCTCTTGAATCTTGTAGAACATTGTCCTTGTGTACATCTATGCAGCGTCTGTTTCAATCTTCTTTTTGCTGATAGGTCTTGGCATAATATCATCAGCATGATTAAGCTTTTTATTATTATATCTTTGTCTTTCAATTGCACTTTCATAACACAGGTAGAATTCTGAAAGTGTATCCCCTTTTTTGAACAAAGTGGTTGAAAAAAAAGTTGGAGCTTTCGGACCTTGATGTAGTCCTGAGAAGTCCTACCATTGGTTCATCATTGAAATAAGCAGGAATCCAAGATTTACGTAAATCAAACATTTCATGTAGCCACTTGTTATCACTTAAGCCAAATTCTGAAATAACTTCATTCCATCCGTCCTCAAATTCAGTAGGGGTAACATGATCACTCCAAACAAATTTGTTTAATTTGTCCATAAATGGAGATTCAACACAGAATAAAGTCCCCAACTGAAAAATCGTACTAAGTAAACACATATTGGTATGATAATATTTGTATGATAATTAGATAAAAAAGCATTGGAAGATGAAAGAATAAAAAAAGGATTACTAGAAGTGATTCACATCACTTTACACAGAACTATACAGAACTTCACATCACTTTACAGAACTTCAATATTTTATAATACATAAAATCACAGGTGAGATTCCACAATAGGATTACTATAAAATCAAAGTTTTATGCAGATTGCCGGTGGTTGTTGTCAAGAATCTATGGAACGGGAAGAACGTTTACTAGTCTAGTTGAATCCTGGTAATCATACAACTTTCTACGCATAAACTACCTGAAAATATTGTTCTAGAAAAATAATTTAGTTAATATTGTCAAAGCTAATTAATTGTTAACAGGGGAGATGTAACTGAGATTGATACATGGGTTGATGCGGCAGGAAAGAATGGTATGTGTAGAGACTGATGTAATATCCAATCTGTCAGAGATTCAGAAAAAATGGGTCAAATAACATTTAAGTAGGCATTTTACTTATCATGATGTTTTGGATTTAAGTCAGCATTGGAGATGGCAGCCTCATGATTGTGATCTTCCAAGGTACTTTTACTTATCGTGTTCGTATTGGGTTTCAGTACTAGGCTCCCATCACTGTGTATCTGGGATTAATGTACATAGGGAATTATCGAAACAACTAGTATCTAAGATTTTTTTAAATGTTTTTTTCCTCCGTAATGTCAAAAACTTGGTTGCGCAATATCAACTGTTATAATAAAGTTTGATTGGATGCGTAAACTGATTTCTGAAATTTTTGTTGTAATGTAAGGTTCAATGCTACGACACTTTTGGAGAAACTTAGAGGTAAAAGAATAGCATTTGTAGGGGATTCACTGAATAAGAATCAATGGACTTCACTTCTTTGCCTAATTGAATCATCCATTCCTCCATCAGAAAGATTCTGAAAAGTACTAATATTGAAATGAGCCTGAGGAAACTTATATGGGTTGTTAATCGGATTAACATCCAAGGAGACTCATACAGCTCCTGGTAATCATACAACTTTCTACCCATAAACTACCTGAAAATATTGTTCTATAAAAATAATTTAGTTAATCTGTAGCAGTTTTCTTAAAATGAAAGAACTCGAAATCTAGCATAAATTAGAACATTAAATTTGTTAAAACTGCTAGCATAACTTAACATTGACAAAGCTAATTAATTGTTAACAGGGGAGATGTAACTGAGATTGATACATGGGTTGATGCGGCAGGAAAGAATGGTATGTGTAGAGACTGGATCATACGCGATTTTAACTCTCACTAAATAATTACCAGAGCTACAAGGTACTACTAATTAACATTTGCACTCACTTATTTCAAAATTTTTGTTACTAATTTTTCCTTTGGCATGTAGGACATGGGTTATAATGAATAGAGAAACAAGGAGACTGAGTAAAATTCCTGAAAAAGTAAAGCGAGAAATTGAACCTTTTCATCTCAACAGAGTTGCAATAAGCAAGAAAATATCGATTCTGAAAAGATCAAAAAACTTAACAATGACATTTCTGATAGAATTAGATTTGGCCTAGCTGTAAGTACAATCAAGGAACAGAAATTCAATGGTTCTAATAACATAATTCTCGTCATAATAACTAACTTAACTATGCATAGAATATGCATATCAAAAGTACTAACACAACTGTATGTTGATCATAATCTAGAATTAAAGAGGTTCATAAAAAAACACTTTAAAACAATATTAAGCAAATAAAAAATACCTTTGCAGGGAGTTTTTTCATGATATGCCACATGCATAGCCGATGTTTTACTAGTGGAAAACAATTTTCTATTGCAATCTTCATTGCGGCACATTGGTCTGTAATGATACATTTTGGCTTTTTTCCAAAAATCTTCTTGTACGATTCACAATACCAAGTAAAATTTTCAGAAGATTCACTTTCGAGTAATGCCCCCGCAAATGTGACACTCTTCCAATGGTTATCAATGCCAATTAAAGGTACAAAAACCATGTTATACCTACAAAACAAAGGTAAGACATAATTCAACATAATCAATTTTTAGATACTAGAACATATTTGGTATATTATAATATACCTGTTTGTGCGATATGTTGCATCAAAAGAAACTACATCTCCAAAAACTTCATAATTTTGTCTCCCAATACCATCGACCCAAAATAGACGAGTAAGACGATTGCTAGAATCTGTTTCATATTCATACTTGAATGCACCATCAGAAGTCAACTGAATATCTTTAAATTTTTGTACAATCAAATCAGCGTCATGTTTCCCAATTTTTTTTTTAAAATCTCTTGAAATTTTTTTGAAATCCACTACAGTTGCACCAACATTTTCCTACGATCCACAAAGTGATTTATAAAATCCATGTGCGCGAGTAGCCCCAATGTTTACTTTACCAGCATCAACAATGAAGTGTTGGTGAAAATCCGTCAAAGAACGATTGCAACGCAGAAACTGCATACCACTTTTGCTTGCAAATGGATGGTTATGTGTCTCAATGAATTTATAAACGAGAAAACTATTTTCCCCAACAGCACGTAAACTGAGCTTTGCTGGACAAATACATTTAGCCGAAACTGTCTTCCTGTTTCTATGTTTGTAAGAGCTATTCCCTCGTGCAGATTCTAAATCATCATTTGGGCCAGCTCTGGAACACACAAAATATTTTAGAATGGTTTTGCCAGCATTGTTGGTTTTCTCAGTAGAACGCCTTACATTAAAACCACATTCTCGACCATAGTGTTCGTAATGTTCAAAAGCAGTATCCAAATATGGGAAAACCTGTTTTTTATATGGCTTTATTTCTTCATTGCAAGGTGGAATCCAAATATTAGGTTGAATTTCATCTTGAACTTCAACATCTAGCGAAGCTTCTCTGTTCCCTTCAGCAGTAACTACAAACATAAATTAATTTCGTTGAGTGTTCTATACGAGATGTACACAAACCTAAAAAACCTAAAATATTTGAAGAACACAAACCTACCTGATTCATTGTCCATTGTTCTCTCCGTTGGATGTTCCGTTCCAGATTCCATATGTTTTAACAAGTACAATGTTAACTGAAACTGAATAAAAGGAATTAGAGATGTAATATGGAGAGTTGTATGTACTCGTCATATTAAATTTTCAAATTACATGATTTACTCAAATTTAATTTGTTACCATAAACGATTGAAAATTTTAAAAGAATCGTGGACATTGTGAACTTTTCAAGTTTAGAGTAAATTGTGCTAATAAAAAATGAATTAAAATGGAAAAAATATACAGCAAATATAGAGTTGCAAATGTAGAGAAATTTAGGCTAATTACAATTAATCAATATGGAAAGAATTTGAACTGAAAATATTAAGTTTAATTATAACAATATATTTTTTGATGAATACCCACAATACCCTTTTCATAAAATTATATTAATATTCTAATAAATTTCCAAATATTACCAGCCGTTAGATTGAAATTCAAATCAATGGTGATTATGTGGGTTCTCTCGTTCTCTCGAAAAGATGAGTTCTCCTTGGATCTTTCCCCATATATATATATATATATATATATATATATATATATAACTCGATATTTGACCTATATCGTTATCAGTATTTGTAATATTTTTCTAACCCCTAAGATTAAGTGCAATTTTCCTTGAAAATAGTTTGAATCTCTCTTTTTACTTAAGTCTCTACATATTGATTAGTTACATAGAATATAAACATATAAAAAATATAAGTCTTTTCATAATGATTAGTGACATAGAAAATATCTCTACGAGCCTGAAGGTTATATCTATGTTTATATTTGACATATTATGAGACAACTTAACTAATTATATGAATATTTTATAGTATCTAAAAGGTCTTAGAGATACATGAGCCGGGAAGTTATTATTTATATGTAACAAAATTGATCGATTTACATGTGTTAAGGTCATTGACAATGAGCTGCTTCAATACGGTAAAGCTCTCACTTTACTTGACTTGAGAATATCATTTGCCATGAGTTTAAATGCTTCCCTATTATGCCTTCAGATTTTACTATATCAATCGCTCAATCAATTAGGTAATTTATGTGCAGTCGAGCATGACAATTTAGCAGCCTCCAAAGACATAAATGCATTCAACAACATTTATAAGAGGTCCAATTAGTAGTATAGCTTGACCAATTAACAGCCACCAAAGATTTGGTCACTTCCTATTTGCTTGCACTTATAGAAGGCAAAATGTGTACTTATTTTATTTTTCTATTAATAATTATTCTTTTATTATTTTCTATCTAGTCTTCAAGATAGGACTATATTGTACTTTCCGTAAAAGTATATCGTTAAATTATTTGGGACCAAACAAAAAATAAGAAAATACTTTATTTTTAAACACTTGTATATGTTTTTGTAACTATTTTAAATTATTTGAAATTGTGTTTTTGGTGTATAGCAGAGATAAAATGCTAGTTATCTATGGAATAAGTGTATACATCAATATTGTTAAATATATTTATTTTAATATATGTGTTTGGTAATATTGGTGTTTGGTAATTGCTGGTTAACATATGTAAATAGTGGTTTGATCTCAATCCGCTAATTTTGAAAAAATTATTTGGAGTAGTTTTTAAGTAGAAAATTGTTATGTGTTTATCTAAAATAAAAAAATTGCTAATTCAAATAACTATTTACGAAATAATTTTATTCAAAATAGCTAATTAAATCTGTTAGTCAAAAAAAATAATACAGTCCGCTAGTTAAAATAACTAACTCAATTTAATACTGCAAATTGGCAAACATGCCTTAATAAATATATGTTATCACTATTACAAATTCTTGAGGCCCGATCCATGTGTAATTTTTAATTTTCTTTTGTCCATGTACCAAAATCTAATGATTATATATATTATAGAGTACTTCTCGATTAATATTCAAATCATCAAAAATTAAAGATAAAAATAATTTAATTATTTTCCCAATATGAACTCAGCATAACCAATTGACATATACATAATTAAATCTAGCATCTTTATTTTTTTTAATTAAAGCCAATTAAATCTCGCATATATTACTAACCTAATTTCATAAAATAAAGAGAAATTATCAAAAAATTAAATTTTTTTTTTGCAATTTTATTATTTTCTGAAAATATTTACAAAAATACGGTATGCAACCGGATGCAAACAAACGCAATCTAAAAATATTTGCAAAAATAAGGTGTGCAACTAGATGCAACTTTTTAGAAAATAATCAACTGAGAATTCAAAAAAATTGTTAGTAAAAGGAGATGAATGAAAATAAAAATGAATAAATCTTGCGATCTCAAGTTTCATCCCTCACCTTTAGTCTATACATACAAGTCTATACATAAATATATAGATATGTGCGTAGTTGAGAATTCATAAGAAGTTTTATCTCAACCAAATCAACAATTGGGTTTGCAACCAAAGATGATTCGAATTATTAAATTTTTATAAGTTGTTAGTCGATGTAGATATGGTTACAAGAAGTTACACCGTATTTTTGTAAATATTTTCAAAAAATTGATATTTTTATAATTATGTTGATATTTTTGCAAAATATTTAAAAACATATATAATATTTTTACAAAAAAAATATCTAAATTTAGGTATTTATGAAAAAAGCCAATAAAGAGGAATTAGTCGGTTGCCAAATATAATTTTTTTCATAAATTAGTCACTGTTTTTTTTTTTTTGCTTTAAAAAATAAAAGAAGTCATTGTGTTCTTCTCCTTGTTCTCATATCGACCAAAACGAAGCCACATGGCAAAATAATATTGGTGATGACACCGCATAACGCCGCTGACGTGGCAGCAAAGCCCCTGCGTATACAGCAGAGTAGTTAGTTGTAACCGACGGTGAGCTTCAACATCTTTACTCCCAACTGCACCTGCAAAATCACTGCGTAAAATCCAACCAACAATGTCGCGATTAATATTTATAGTCTTTATATGTATATCTATTACTATTTCTTCCGTTCAATGCATCGACGACAAATGCGCAGCTTGTAATGCCGTTGCTGTAAGTAATCACCTCTCTCTCTCTCTCTCTCTCTCAGTTTAACCTAATTACTTTAATTTTGTCTATGTTTTTTAGGTGCTTTATTTAATTTCTGTTTTATTTTATGTGCTTGAGTAATGATACTGCAGTAATTTAATATCTGATCTGTCAATTCTTATATATGTGTGTGTGTGTGTGTGTGTGTGCAGATGGAGCTGGAAAGCGGACTCGCAAATGTAAGCTTTCTATAATGCTATTTGGATAATATTCCTATTATTGCTATCGTCTATGATTTATGTTACATTTCGTAAAATGAACTTGTCTAGCGAAGTATAGGCATAAATCTTATCTGTTGTAGCTTTGTAGTTTAAAATCTTTGAAATTAGAGATACGTCTATCTTCGTTGTGATAATTTGTTTCCATAAAATGATTCTGTGGATATAAAGATTTTTCGGTGCTAATAATGTCATGTTTGTACCTGTTTCGTATTTTTCTATCTTCGTTGTGATAATTTGTTTCCATAATATGATTCTGTGGATATAAAGTTTTTTTTGTGCCTAATAATGTCATGTTTGTACCTGTTTCGTGTTGATACATTGATGTACTTTTTTTGGGATACTTAAAATACAATAGTTTGTGATGAAATTTGGTACATGTGTCTAGAATGTAGTATGTTCTATAAGTAAATATCTTGAGATGTATTGTACAGGAACGACCTAGAAATCATTTGGACATGAGACACCGATTGGACTCCAAAGGTCAGCGGAAAGGAAAGGTAATAGACTACAGGTATCAGTTCAGGAGTCTCTCTTTCACCAGCGCCAAAAAAATATTCAAACGTAAAGTATAGCGTTTGTCAAGTACTTGTCACTTGTCACAACTAGATCAGATATTTATATGAATTTTAAATACCATTTCACTAATAAACTAAAAAAGCAATTAACCCCCCTCCTATGATTTTCTCTCATTGTAGTAGGTTTCTTGTTCATACCTGTATTGATTAAAATATATGTTTTCCTTCTAATATCTACACTTTGCAAACACTGTTTATAGAGTAAGTGAACTGAGAGTTGTTGAACTTCTTGATGGGCTTTGCGATAAGATGCAGGATTACACACTTGAGAAGGTAACTTTTTGTTCTGTTATGAACTCTGTGTTTTCATTTTTTGCTTTGTTGTAAAACTTTCCCAGTCCTGAACAAAATGGATTAACAATATAAGTATAGAACACAAATACTATTGACCTTATTTTTTGGGTCCACTCTTATCTTATTTGAGCCACATGGAGTTACTAAGGGAAAATTTAACAACCAAATTTAATTTACTATTTACTATTACTGTACTTTCATCTGTAATTTGCACTGGAACCTTACAGTGTACCCTGAGCAAGATCTGTTATGAAGGCAGATACAAGCATTCTCTGCATAACTTGCAAAGTTGCACAATTTTATGATTCACATTTCACTTTCATTGACAATAAGTAAAAATTGGCAAAAAGTGCATAGATAATATATCATCGCCATTTACGCATTAATGGCCATCGGATTGGACTATGTTTTCTTTTTATACAGGGTTGATGGTTATCTCGTAAGATTCATATACTTTGCTAACCTATTTGCAGGTAAATTCAACTACACAAGTTTGGATCAAGGTGGCCAACTGGGATGTACTCACTACTAGTATGTACATATGTTCATTACTATGTAGTTTGATCTATTTTTATCTGACATCTCTTATACACTGACTACTCTGTCACTGTTGCATTCTTTCTGCAGTAACTGAGTGTTTATTATTTTATTCAACATATTTGTGCGAAATAATTATACAAGCAACATACTGATCCAGACTAGTAAAATACAATTATTTGAAGTGAGATTTGTTGACATCTGTGCACATTATACTCCTCTCCCCAACCTTTTCTTAAGATATTTCATAATTTTACCAGATAATAAGGACGGTGTATCCATCTAACATACCTGATTGTTGGATCAGCTATATAATTTTTTTGATCAAGGTTGATATAATTTTGCATGATATCTTTGTTCATTATTAATTTGTCCTTTCATGACAGATAAACAAGAAGCTCGAGCGTACTCGAAGGATATATCATCTTATTGTGGTCGGTGAGTGAACAAGGTTAAATTACATTTTTTAAGAAAAACAATTCATGGAAAGTGGCAAATTCAGTGAGTAGTTTTTGTTTATAAGATTATAAATAACCAATACTGACCTAATAATGTTAATCGTGGGTAGGCTACTTGAAGAAACTGAAGATGAGGTAAGTTGCCTCAAATTACCATTTTATTCGTACATGACAAGAAAATGTTTCATCAAATTTAGCAAAAATAATAATAATAATGTTTCGTCACACTTCCTACAATTCAGTTTGCAGAGTTGATCAAGAAAGGATCTGTTCAGGCAGGAGATGTAAGCAAGGTTCTATGTCAAGATCTCAGCAGACACTGTAATCGAGAAAGGTAATTTTAGTTGTTTGAACCATTGCTTGCTTTGTCCAATCTCGGCTCTTAAGCTTCTTTTGGATTTGAAACTATGTGAGTTTTGTTAGGAAGCATATTATAAAAATGTGACTTGTTAAGTTAATAACCTTTTGGACTCTTATAACATTAATATACTTCTAGCCTTATTAAGCTTTGTGGCACAACATATATGGACTCTTTGACTAAAGTTTTTCTTTTCTTTATACAAACTGCAGTTCCACCAAAGAAGGAAATGGTGATCATGAAGAACTATAGATATTACTCTTGAGTGGTACACATTTGTCATGATTTGGACATTACAGCAGGCGGAAGATTGTGCATTTTGACACTACGACAGGTGGAAGATTGTCTTTTTTGCCTCCAAGCAAAAGAAACTGTATTTGTTTTATTTTGTAACCGGCTTATTTCAGTTACCAGTAGATTGTTGCCATTTGCTAACATCATCTGCATAATGAGCTGCCACTAACACTTGCTTTTAATTTAGTAAAACAAACTTTGATGCAAATGGCCATTTCTTGGTTTTAATTTAGTCTGTTTCAAGAAAAGCCACTTATTTCAAAAGTACTTCTATCTAGAAGTGAAAAATAAATTTTAATTTAAAAGTTACTATTAATTTGAATAAATTTATTGATTTATATATATATAATATTATATTGTGATTTTTTTTCAAAATAACGATGAGGCATAATATTCATTTTTACGAAGTTGTAGTACAAAGTCAAAACAAGTAAATGAATGTAGTACGTTTATTTTCAACTTTTCAGGATTTAAGTTGTACTACATCTAAACAGTCAAAAGTAAATAAATAAGTTATTCTCAAACTAACAATAGATACCTGTAATAAGAACTAGCCACTCATATTCTCCAATACAACGGGGTCGTTTTACAGTAAATGTATGTTGTAGCATACTATACCATTGTCTTTTTCTCGGTACGTGTAAACTTGAATTTTTGGTGTGAATGTATTAGGAACAATATAGGAACCATATTTATACATACCACAAACTAACCATATTTTGGTGTTTTGATATTACACACAAAGGAGGACCGTAAGTGCACACCTTGGAAAACAGAAAGTTACCAATTTGGTACATGACCTGCTACTTGTTAATATTAATACAACAATCAACTACTACATGCTTGTATTTACAGCATTAGGCAAAAAAGGAAAAAAAAAAAAGAAAAAGAAAGTGGAGGCTAAATATAAACTTTGCCATACACTATGGCAAACAGTGAAACAGCGGCGTGGGTAAAAATTGAATCCCTTTCGCATTCAATGTTCTCCACCATTATATAGTCTGTCAAAGGTTCTTGCCCGACTCTGCCAGTTCATGTTCAATGTTTTTCTGTCCAAATATCTAGGAGTTACCTTCCATTGCAACTTTAAGCAGTTGAAGTCCCTCCATTGATATACTCCTGCGATTTTTATTTTGGGGGATCTCTATCCGAGGGGGAGGATCCAGAGAAAAACATACCACAATAACTGTCAGATTGTCACAGGCATGCCGCTTGAGTGCTTCCCTCACCAGCTCTCTTGAGCATCTTTCGGGATCATTGTGTAACATCAGTTCCTTCCTTGCTGTGGTCACAGCAGACTGGCTGCTCATTACATCCCAGAGGCCATCACACCCCATGATCATAAATTCATCCTCTTCAGCCAATATTCTCTCCTGCATCTCTGGCTCAGCACTTAATGGGCAAGCAGAGCCCTTGGGACTTTTCATGTGCCAATCTCCAAGCGCACGTGATACAGATAATTGACCATTGAGGTAACCATCATATACAGCTCCTCCGAGCTTTTCAATTCTTGCCTTTTCATCTGCGCTATTTGGCTTGTGATCTTTCGACAGCTCAACTGCTCTACCTCGTTTCCCCAGCACGGCCCGGCAATCACCAGCATTAGCGACTATCATCATTCTGTCAATGTATTACCACATAAGCAATCATAATACAAGTAGACAAGAAATACAGAGAACATAGAACAATTGAAATATAATCACGCAACTAAAGTGGTCCATCGACATGGAGATTCTAAGTATTTAAGGTGATGCAATATTATATATAAAAGGAACCATAGAGGTGATGAGAAAGATGATGTTCAAAAAGATTCATGAACTCGTAAAGGTACATAAATGTCTCCAACCAACAAAAGAACTTTACACATTTTCATTCATTCCAACATTCCAAGCTCAAACCCAGTTCCGAATATGCATGCATGACTCAAACATGAGGTACTGTATAGGTAATAGGTCAGCATCCCGTAAATATATTATAGAGTACAATTTCAACATACAAACATCCACTAGGATATCTACAGTTTATAGTATATCGATTATTTCTGTTGCTCTTTACTGAAAATTAAATTTGCTAGCAATAATTGCATTAAGAAGTTCTGATGGAGTGATGGGTAGATTGAATAAGCTAAACTGTTAGTATGAACCAGTATGCTTGCAAGTTGATTCTGATAACAGCTTATCAATTTCAAATTTAGCAAAAAGAAAGACTTAGAAACCTTTAGGTTGTATATACCTTCCAAATATAAGAGCAGTAAGTGCAGTGGTTCCAGAGGATATGTCTAGAGAACACTCATCTGCAAATGCATTGTCGGCTTTTAGAAATGCATTCTTAATTGACTTTTCCAAGCATGTAGGAAAATAGGTGTCCTCAACTATAAACTTGATGATGTTTTTTCTTATAAATGATGCAGCATCGGTACCACCATGGCCGTCAAACACCTATTGATGTAAATTAGTAAATGTCAATCAAGGAAAACAGGAAAAGTCACCTATTGATGTAAATTAGCAAATCCCATCAGGAAAACAGGAAGCATAACACATACTACCAGTCCTATGTAGTACATGACTACACTGGGAGACCTGCAGTCTTTATATACACTAGCTAATAACATAACACAAATGCATAGTTCATGTCCAGCATATCTGTAGGCATGAAGGCATCCATCAATCCTACCTCCTTTCATCCCAAGGAAATTTTACAGTGATGAAGTTGTCACCATTACACATATCTTTATTTATACACTTGGCCCAGGAGCAGATGCAACTTTATGTAGTGACCAATAAGCTTCAGACAAAGTCAATTACAAACAACAGTTCTCCTAATAGTTTAAGAAAGGTTTATAGGTGTAGCAACATAAATGCAGAGGACAGTGGTCTTTTTGGGAAATGTAAATAACTTGATAATTACCACAGCAATATCATTAACAAAACAATCCTTCCACGTAAAGGAAAATTTTCAATCTTATGTTGGATATTCAGAGAGTAATTAAGGAGGTAAATTACACTCTACGGAAAGAATGTCAAAGGTTCATGGGAAGATAAAGGCCAGAAAAGTGAAATTAGTAACAAAGATTGCTTATTTCATGGTGCTATTGCCATCTATTCACTTTCCCTAACATCTGTAACGTAGTTCAGAGTATCCAGAGGAGTAAAGTTCACGTTTACTTTCGGGCAAAAGTATGTCGTATACATCTCCACATCAATATCATCCTAAGCCCCCAAATCAATGGTTATATTACCATAATAATATATAATTACTGTATTACACATAAAAGGGCTTTGGCACCAATAAGGCCTGATCCAAGTTGGAAAGGTAACATGATCAGCTATTAAAAATATTTCCATGCAAGGCACTGATTTGCCAAGGAGAATAAGGGTATGAAACTTACAGAGAAGACAAAAAAAAGTGAAGGATAATAAAAAACCTCAATAATTTGCGATATATTATATATCTTAATCATTCTAAAACCCATTTCTTAACTGGGGAGCAAGCTACTGCATCTACATCCTCTTCATTTTAGTGAGAGAATTCGTTTCTGCACCCTGCTATACGTGAATCATTTAGACAAAAGTAAAAACATGCAATAAGCAATTAAAATAATTCCCAGTTTTATAAAAATTTCAAAGGCAGAGCTGCGGAAAAGATATAATATAATGAATTACAAAGCAAGTAATTTCACAGGGATGCAAACAGGTCAGGAGGACAATTGTATACTCCGTAGAGAGGGGAAAAACATTATAGGTATATTTATTTGATAGACTTCAAGCATTATTAGACTAGTACATATGAGTTCACAGAATATATAATACTAGCAATAAGTAACAAACCCCATAGAAAGCTCCAGGGGAAGGGAAATCTGCAAGTGCACCTAGTTGTTGAACAAGATTGTCTATACATATGTGTTCATCTTCCATGTACTGCTTTGGTCCTTTTTCAGCACAGCTTCCTGATCGAAGCACCGGCAAATAGTCAGATTTTCCATTTGGAGGTGAAGTAATGCCAAGTGCACGAAGTTCAGATTCCTGAAAAGGGAAAAAAACTAGCAAATTGTAGTCGCATTACTTGTATCACTGTAGTCTGTAGAAAAAGAGGTGCGAGGAAACATATAAGAGCCGTTTTGACTGCGACACAATGGTATTTTGTAAAAAACCGAACTAGAGCAAGTGGACACCCAATTCCAATCTGTTTTAGTATAAATGACATGGAAGGATAACAAAGGTTGTCATTCCAAACATGAGTGGAAGCTTAAAAAGGTCCCGTTTCAACTAAGAACTGGTATCGTAATGTCAATGTATACAAGTTGAAGTGCATGTCTAAAATCCAGGCAAGATCACGGGGTTAAAGATTACATAACTCAAAAGTACAGGCTAATACCTCCAAGATAAATGTGAACAGATAGTGCAAAAAAATCGTAAGTTGTTTTAATGAGCACAAACATAATGCATTATAATAAAGCAACACGGAACTATGATTTCTTAAACGGCATTCCTAGCTAAATCGAAATTGAAATGCTTTACGACATTTACAAAGGAAACAGCTTACCAAATGAGAGACACCTGGTATTGCAGAGCCTATACTATTATGCCTTACAACCGAGTGGCGTCGCGGTGGTTTCCCACTTGTCATCTGCTTGATTCCATCTGAACTCTCACAAATTTCATCTTTTATTTCATAATTTTGTGATACCCCTTGTGGGGGTGAGACATCATCAGTAATGGTAGCCATATTGCTTCGTAGATCATAACTCAATAGTCTAGATACAAATCACCCCTTTCCCAAATCCCAATTTTACACACACTTATTTGTTCAAGTTGAAAATCTTTGTCAATTGTCTTATTTGCTAAAATCTGAAAACAGATGAAGAAAATCCCATATAATCTTATGCTCCTAAAATCTAGAAAGATATAAACAACATCGAACAACAAATCAATTATGTAGAAATGAAGAGAACAGATAAATAATGATTACCGACAATGAAAGAAATGATGACGGTGAGGGTGCTTTTGGGGTAAAGTGGTCAGGTAATTAAAATAGACATCAACTTTGAGTTTTTCAATAATAATAATAAAATCGACCAATTTCTGGGTAGTAGAAATAAATATTTGCACATTTATAGGAAATTTTTATTTATACACACTTAATTAATCGTTCAATTAAAGAGTTTAGATTCTCAACTACGCAGGATGCGGCGATAATTGTTCGTAGCACCATTTTTTTTTTATTACATTACAGTAAATTTTTTATAAAACTGTTTGAGCTTAAATAAATAAATTATTTTCGGTCCGAATTTGAATCAGATTTTAAACAATGAGTTAAATAAATAATCTTACCAAATATATTATTAAAATAAAATTTATTCAAGTCTTTTAGAATCTTATCTAAACATAAATGATTGTTAAATTTGGAATATTTATTTATTTATATATATTTATACAATATATATATCATTTTGTCGAAGATATTCATATATATTAATAAGTACTCTCTCCAAATTAAATTAGTACTAATGTCTCAATTTTGTATGGTCAAATTGCTCGAACTTTAACTGAACTTTCTTTTTATTATATAATTAAATTTTTAAAAAAAGTTATATCATTAAAAATTATTTTTAAAAAAATGATTAAGATTGATTTTCAGTAAAAAGAAGATAGAGAATAGGGGGAGAGATTGTCAGGGATTGGGGACGGTGGTTACGTGCTCCACCGCGAAGAGTAGCAGGAAGTAGAGTAGTAGAAGCAAATGGCTCCGGGAGGAAGGTGCCGGCGACTGGGAACGGCAAAAAGGGCCGACGAATTACGATGCTGAAAATCAGGGATTTCAAAAAACTGAAAATACGCACCCAGCAACTGATTTGCGTGATCAAAGGGATAAGGGTAGTACTGTAGCTAAAAATCAGGGATATGGAAGTGATTACGTAACTAATGTGACAACTAAGGCGGGGAATTCAAATTTAAACAAGGAGACTGGGCTGGACTCGGAAGAACTGTATGGGCTGAATTTGGAAGAAAGAAAGAGACAACGGACAGAAGCCCAAATAAATGCATCATAGACAGAAGCAGCAACAAAGGACCCTCATCTTTGTAATGGTGATTGTGCAGGGACCTCTTCAAATTTATTGGCTAAGCTTGCGACACAAGCTAGCCAGACGCAATGAGTTACATAAGTTGAAACTGTCGAGGGCTTGGGAACCCTCGAACAGTTCGAGCACTTGGTGATCTTAGAAGAGAACACAAACCCATTTTTCTGTTTTTGATTGAGACAATTTCTTTTTCGAATAGAATTGAGGATCTTAGAGTTAAATTTGGTTTTGACCATTGCTTTTCAATAGATAGAGTCGGACGTGGTGGCGGTTTGGCGGTTCTTTGGAAACAAACTGCTCAATGTCAAGTAGCTGGTTATTCTACTAACCATATTGATATGGTATTTATGGGCAGTAACAGTGACTCATGGCGGCTTTCATGCTATTATAGGTTTCCAGAACGTACAAGACGTAGAGAAGCTTGGAGGTTAATTCATAGATTGGCAAGCATTTCAGATGTCCCGTGGTGTATATGGGGTGACTTCAATGATCTCTTGTTTACAACTGATAAGAAAGGTTTGAACGCACACCCTCAATATCTTCTTGATGGATTTAGTAAAGTGATTGAAGAATGCCAATTAGCTGAAATAAGTTTAAGAGGTGGGAAGTTCACTTGGGAGAAAGGGCGAAATACCAGTGCATGGGTTAGAGAAAAATTGGATAGAGGTTTTGCTACTGCGAGTTGGATGGCTAAATTTCCAACGAATAGTATGAAAGTTGTGCAGGTTCCAGTATCTGATCATAAGTCGATTGTATTGGAGTTGTTAAATACTGAAATTTCAAGAAAAGAGTTCCGTTTCCGTTTTGAAAATATATGGTTAAAGGAGCCAAATTTCCTTCGAGATGTGGCTGAAATATGGAATTCAATCCCAGTAATGCATCTGCTTCCAAAGATCGTTGAGATCACCTCTTTCATGGCAAGATGGGGAAGGTCTTTCTTTCACAAATTCAGAGAGAAAATAAGGGAACACAAAGGAAGGTTAGAAGAACTTGTGGACTGTGAGGGTGAAGATAAGGTGAAAGAGTACCTCAGTGAGAAGGAGCAACTAAATATGCTCCTTTTGCAGGAAGAAACCTATTGGAAACAACGTGCTAAATTATTTTGGCTCAAGGAGGGTGATGAGAACACTCGTTTCTTTCATGCCTCAGCTTCTGCAAAAAAGAAGGCGAATAGGATTGGTTTCTTAACGAATGCTGATGGAGAAATAGTTGAAGATCACAATGGAATGTGTGAAGTGGTTCGAGACTATTTTGCGAAGTTATTTACTGAAGACATAGGTATAACTAATATGGCAATTTCTAATAGCCATAGGATGATGTCTGAAGAACAGAATTGCATGCCGACGGAGGAGTTTACATTTGAAGAGTTTACCACAGCCTTAAAACAGATGCACCCCGATAAGGCTGGAGGTCCAGACGGACTCAATCCAGCATTTTTTCAAAGTTTTTGGAATGTTATGGGACAAGAGGTGTTTAAACAGTGTGTACAGTGGCTAAAGGAAAAGAGCTTTCCAGGAGAGCTAAATAGTACGAATGTGGTCTTAATCCCGAAAAAAGAGAATGCTTCTAGCATGAAGAATTTACGATCAATTGCGTTATGCAATGTTCTGTACATAATCATGGCAAAGGTACTGGAAAATAGATTGAAGGAGGTGTTGCCATCTCTAATTTCAGAAAATCAATTTGCTTTTGTCAAGAATAGAGCTATAACAGATAATGTGCTGATAGCTTTTGAGATGATTCACCATATGTCTCGAAAAAAGCATGACAGAATAGGGGAAGTTGCTTTGAAATTGGATATAAGTAAGGCTTATGATAGAGTAAGTTGGGTATTTTTAAGGCGACGGATGTAAGCTATGGGATTTTGTGAACGATGGATTGAATGGATGATGCTGTGCGTCAAAACAGTTACGTACAATTTTAGCCTAAATGGATCACTTATTGGACCAGTTGTTCCAAAGAAAGGATTGCGACAGGGAGATCCTTTATCTCCGTATCTATTCTTGTTATGTGTGGAAGGGCTATCGAATGCGATTGATGATGCATCGAGTCAAGAGAGGATTCATGGGTGTCAAATTAGCCCTACAGCACCAACGATTTCCCATCTGTTGTTTGTCGATGATAGTTTCCTTTTCTTTCAAGCTACAAATGAGGAAGCAAAGAACGTTAAAGAGCTGCTTGTAAATTATGAAAAACTCTCCGGGCAATCGGTCAATTTCCAAAAGTCTGGAGTGTATTTCAGTGCCAATGTTAAGGAGGATAAGCAAAGGGAAATATCACAGATTCTAGAGGTGCATAACGAGATCACTAACACAATGTATCTTGGATTGCCATCTTTAGTAGGCCGATCGAAGAAAAGGGTGTTTAATTACCTAAAAGAGAAGACGAATAAAAAGATTCAAGCATGGCGGACAAAACAGATGTCTCAATGAGGTAAAACAGTGTTAATAAGGAATGTGGCACAAACGATCCCATCGTATAGTATGTCCTACTTTTTGTTGTCTGTATCATTGTGTAGTGAACTTGAACAGATGTACAACAATTACTGGTGGAGATCATCAGGAAGGAGTGAGAACCAAAAAGGCTTGTACTGGTCATCATGGAATAAGATAAGCTGTAAAAAGAGTAAGGGAGGGATGGGATTTCGAAATCTACATGGTTTTAATATAGCTCTACTGGGTAAGCATGTATGGAATTTTATGCAGAATCCACACTCACTTGTCACAAGGGTTTTCAAAGGCATATATTTCCCTCATAAGCATGTATTGAAAGTAGAAAAAGGACGAGGATCTAGCTTTATTTGGTCAGGAATATGGAATGCAAAGGAAGAGCTAGCTAAGGGTTTCAGATGGGTACTAGGAAATGGGAATGATATTGTGGCTACGCGAGATCCATGGTTGCGGAATAAGATGAATTTTCAGGTTGAACAAACTCAGTTTTATGAAGGAAGAAATGAAAAAGTATCAAGTTTATTCTTATCAGGTGAGAAGAAATGGAATACGGAGATGATTCGAAGGGATTTTCTTCAGGATGACGCCAATGCAATTATGTCAATACCGATTCCACAGCGAACAGTAAATGACATAATGGTGTGGGCGAATTCAAGTGATGGAACATTTACTGCTAAACATTCATATCATTTCTGGTATGATTCTCACTTTGGTGCTGATGTAGCTATGCAGTGTACGGGGTGGAAAAATATTTGGCGACTGAAATTATCACATAAAATCAAAGTGTTTGTATGGCATTTTTGCCGAAATGCAATACCAATGCGAAGGAGTCTGAGTCTTAAAGGTATTCGAGTCCCTATTACATGCCCTATGTGCACTGTTGATATTGAGCATATGGCACATTTGTTCTACGATTACAGCTTTGTTGTTGGGTGTTGGAACTATGTTGGACTGCTGTATGATTGGAGTCAAGTGGAGGTAGCTTCAGAATGGTTAATCCAGAAACTAAGCTCTGCAACAACTGAAGAGAAGATTAAAATATGCGTGACTTTATAGGGTATTTGGTACTGGAGAAATAAAAAGGTTTGGGACGGAAAGACAGTTACATCAGAATTTGCTATGGACAGTAGCTTTCAGGTGCAACAAGAATGGACTTGTGCAAGGAAACAACAACAAAGTGTTGTGCAAGAGAGTACAGAGACTACAAGAATCATGCAGAAACCAGATTCAAAATGGCAAGCACCTGAAGTTGGAGTGCTTAAAATAAATGTTGATGCTTCGGTTTTTCCAGGAACAAATGAGTTCTCTATTGGTATAGTAATGAGAAATAGTGCGGGCGACTTCATGGCGGCTAAAAATCAGAAGTTTGGGGGTGAAGTATCAGTAGTTGAAGCGGAAACTATTGGTGTACGTGAAGCTTTATCGTGGATCAAAGAACTACAAAGACAAGAAGATAAAGTGATTTTGGAATCTGATTCTCAGCTCACTATCAATGCCATTCGCAGTAAGAATCTGAACTACTTGGAGATTGGAGACATAATTGAGAATTGTAAGCAGCTTCTCCATGATTTGCATAGAGTTTCAGTTGTTTTTGTCAGGAAAAATGCTAACAGAGTAGCATATGAGATAGCTAAATGTTAACAGGGTAGCATATGAGAGAGCTAGAATCCCTTGTTTAGTAAATTCCTATAATGTGTTCACGTCTCCTCCTACGCGTTTGTTGGAGACTCTTTCCTATGATATTTCGGTTTGAATGAAATCGGTTTAAGTTTCAAAAAAAAGAAAGAAACGGGACATGATTTATATACAAAATGATAGAGATATATATTACCATACGTATTATCAAAAGTTGATGAATTCTGTGGATGCGTATTATGCGTCAAGTATTATTTTACGAATTATTCTAAACATTTCAAAATCACCAAGCACCGTAAATTATGTCATGATAATATTAATGACGTGTGTTTAAAACTTGAATTTGCTTTTAAATTCAGTAATTATTTAAGTTAACACATGAAGTAGTAGGAGTAGATTATTTCCGCATTGTTATTCCTTAATTTCAAAGAATGTACGTGCAATATCATCTTGTATAATTTGAAATCCTACTGATCACGGCCACTTTACCTGCTACAACTGGGGATGGGGGGGAGCATGGTGCAAGTAAAAAGACCCACGTGCTAAAGAACACAAAAGCAAAATTATATACTTAAAAATCTGATTTTGGTGTAAAAAAGAGTTAGATTCTGTTGGTTTATTACAAAAACAAATCTATTAAGTACTTGCAGTTGCTTTCTTCCCATTCTCAGAAATACAGCTATTCAAATCCCACCCCCACTGATATTTTTAGTTGTAGTAACTAAATTCAATCTGTACTGTTTTGACGAACCACGCCACCCCATTTTTAGTCAAACAAGGCCGAGTCTGAGAACGACTACACTACTTTGCCACCGGAGTTTTCAATTTTTCACATGTTCCCCATTTTATAGGTGAGGTGATAGATAACTCTCCTTAATTCCGTTTTATCTAGCTGTCTTGAGTTCGAGTCTCGAAACATTGATCCATATATATTTGACTCTAAACGTATCTTAAGATTTTAGTAGAGTTGATTATTTTATTAATTTACGGTCTACTATTCTACAAAACCCTCATGGCATTGCATGATATTCATTATTTCTACTTCGAAGCTTCCTCTTTATTTTGTGTGTTTCTTCTTTTCTTGAATTAGTTGTGCACTTATGCGCTGCAAATTGGTATTTTTTGTGTAGTTTCTAAGTCAGGGCAGCATCTGATTCTTTTTCTATGTTTTCTTGTCTACGCAATTTCTTTACATGACTTGATGCTATTTTTCTTCTTCTTTACCATTGATCATCACCTCTTTAAAGCATTGTCAGAAATGGGTACTTGGGTTTTTCTTTACAAATAAGCTCAGCTTCTTAATACCAATTAAGACTTAAAGAGTGTCTACATTTTGATCAACTAGAGCTTTTGTAAAGTGTTGTAATAACATTATGTTTCACAGTTTTGGTGTGGAGTCATAAAAGTCATATCCACTAGTTATTAAAAGCTCTCTTTTTTTCGAGCGTTGGTTGAATTCGAAATACTCAAAAAATATGAATTTGGTTTGTGTTTCTCCTTTGCTTTTACTAGTACTATGTGTAGTTGTGTCAAATGGGCTTAGCAGCAATGTTTCTTCAAGACCAGCTGTTGTTAATATTGGTGCTGTCTTCACTTTTGATTCTACTATTGGTAAAGCCTCATATTTTGCGATTAAGGAAGCTGTAGATGATGTCAACTCCCATTCGAGTGTTCTTCATGGAACCAAACTTCATGTAGAGATGCACAATTCCAATTGCAGTGGCTTCCATGGCATTATTGGAGGTACCTTATATGCAACTAACTATTTATGGTTCCTATAACTTAAGAAGAGCATGGAACGATTGTACCTACTCTCATTTGCTCTGCATAGATACTATGACCTGTTCTCTTCTGTCTGCGACTATATAAATCTTGATTTTTCCTTTTCTTGCTTACAGCTATACAATTCATGGAGGCCGATATCGTTGCTGTTATAGGCCCACAATCTTCTGAAGTAGCTAATGTTATGACAGTTGTTGCAAACGAACTGCAAGTACCTCTCTTGTCATTTGGTGCCACAGACCCCGATCTCTCCTCTCTCCAGTTTCCTTTTCTTGTCAGGACGACACAGAGCGATCTGTACCAGATGACTGCAGTAGCTGATGTTGTTGATCACTATGAGTGGAAGCAGGTAATTGTTATCTTTATTGATGATGATTATGGAAGGAATGGCGTAGCAGCCTTGAATGATGCACTTGCAAAAAGGCGCTGCAAAATCTCATACAAGGCGGGGATTCCTCCTGGACATGGTGTCAGCAGGGGTGATATTATGGACATTCTTGTTAAAGTTGCATTGATGGAGTCTCGAATCATAGTTTTGCATGTTTACCCTGCGTTAGGCTTTACAGTGTTCTCTGTTGCACAGTATCTCGGAATGATGAATGAAGGATATGTGTGGATAGCTACGGATTGGCTTTCATCAGTCTTAGACTCCTCCTTGCACCTTCCTACAGAGAAGATGGATTCAATGCAAGGAGTTTTAGTTTTGCGTCAGCATACACCAGATTCAGATAGAAAGAAAACATTCATCTCTCGGTGGAACAACTTGACTCATAATTCTATTGGGATTAATACTTACGCCCTTTATGCTTATGATAGTGTTTGGCTTGTTGCTCATGCAATTGATTCATTTTTAAATCAGGGAGGAAACATTTCTTTTTCTAACAATTTTAAATTGCATTCTGGAGAAGGTAATCTTCACCTTGAAGCCATGAGCCTTTTTGATGGAGGAAAACTTTTGTTGAGAGACATATTGCAGAGTGACCTAGTTGGATTGACAGGGCGAATTAAGTTTAATGCGGATAAGTCTCTCGTTAATCCTGCGTACGATGTTATTAATGTTATTGGGACTGGTTTCCGTCAGATCGGTTACTGGTCTAACTATTCTGGATTGTCAACATTACCTCCCGAGACATTCTACTCGAAGCCAGCTAATATCTCAAATGCTAAACAAAAACTGCACAGTGTTGTTTGGCCGGGAAACACAGTAATAAAACCTCGAGGATGGGTTTTCCCAAATTATGGGAAGCTACTAAGAATTGGAGTACCTAATCGTGTGAGTTACAAGGAATTTGTATCTAAAGCGCGAAACACTAATACTTTTAAAGGGTTCTGTATAGATGTATTTACAGCAGCTGTGAACTTGTTGCCATATGCAGTTCCATATGAATTTATCTCCTATGGAGATGGCAAGGAAAACCCAAGCTACACCGGGCTAGTTAATGAAGTTGCTTCAGGGGTGAGTACAAAGTAACAAGAGAATAGTCGGTTTTAAACATTAAAACTGTAACTCCATACTAATGTAATTTTTCCTTGTTTCCTTTTTCTGCTTCAGTTTTTTGATGGTGCAGTTGGTGACATTGCCATTGTCACAAATCGAACAAAAGTTGTGGACTTCACTCAACCATTTGCCGCATCTGGCCTTGTTGTGGTTGCTCCATTTAAGAAGTTAAACACTGGTGGTTGGGCATTTCTACGACCATTCTCTCCATCACTGTGGGCAATAACTGCTGCATTTTTTCTTGTCATTGGTGTAGTTGTTTGGACTTTGGAGCATAGGATAAATGACGAATTCAGAGGGTCGCCTAAGGCACAGCTTATAACCATTCTATGGTGAGTTCCTCTAGTTAGATCAGGCAATATTGCTACATCTAGCAAGTAATATTCGTACTTGCTCATGTCTTTCTTATTCATACAGCTACTTGAAGTAGTTGTTTGAACTAACTTATCTAATATGTTTAGTTACAGAATGACCAGGCCAAAGAAAATTGATTTTTATCTAGCAGAGAAAGTTCTGTTTGATAATCGTAAACACATTTCAATCACTTACGGCAGCTGGAATGAATTGCCACCAAGTATACTCATGTTATACCTTGGAATTTCCTCTCCAGTTAATCATTTTGTCTCCAGTGATTTTCGTTGCCAGTGGAATAGATAATTTTGTAATACTTGATTGTATTGTTAATTCAAATTTGACACTCTTATGCGTCACATCATTACATTAGCTTGTCATAGTTACTAAATTAATATGAATTTGTGCTTGGACTGGTAAACTTGTTTGCTGAACATCTTTAATCTTCTTCCGGAAGGAATTGCTTCGCGATGATCTCTTACATTATTTTCTTTCAGGTTTAGCTTCTCTACGCTATTTTTTGCCCACAGTAAGTGACCTTTGTCCTGCTTTATTCTTTTTCGAATGCCTTTTGGATATGCATGCACATATTGGCTCAAGGAAAAACAAAAAACAACGGGTTTTACTTGTTTCATGTCTATTGTATGCAGAAGAGAATACTGTGAGCACCCTTGGCCGTCTGGTGCTAATCCTGTGGCTATTTGTTGTTATGGTAGTCAACTCAAGTTACACAGCAAGCTTGACATCTATACTAACGGTGCAACAACTGTATTCTCCAATTAAAGGGATTGAAACCTTGAAAAGAATGAACGAACCTATTGGATACCAAGTGGGATCTTTTGCTCACCGTTATTTGGTTGAAGAAATTGGTATACATGAATCAATGCTTAAACCCCTCGGAACACCAGAACAATATACGGCACAGCTCGAACTTGGTCCGAAGAATGGGGGCGTTGCTGCAGTGGTTGATGAACGTCCGTATGTAGATCTTTTCATGTCAAGCCAATGCAAATTCAGGGTGATAGGTCAGGAGTTCACGAAAGCCGGCTGGGGATTTGTAAGTTTGTAAAGTACTCGACTCATATAGCTCTATATGTTCATTCTAGCAAGTGCATGCACATATTGTATCTGATTCTGTGTGAATTTTCTCTAAACGAGGGATCCGGCCCCTCCTAAAAAAGAAGAACATGTACAGTTTCCTTCCAATGCAAGACTTTTATTTCACGAATGCGAAAGAAAACTATTTCAACAATGCTATTATGTCTGGACCCTTTTTCAGTACCTTGGACAATTTGGTGCATATTTTTTCAGGCATTTCCGCGAGACTCTCCCTTGGCAGTGGACTTATCAACGGCAATATTAACATTATCAGAGAATGGAGATTTACAGAGAATATATGACAAATGGTTGGCAAGAAGCACATGCAGATTAGATACTGCTGAAATTGACTCTGATCGTCTTCACCTGGAAAGCTTCTGGGGTGTCTTTCTTCTATGTGGGATAGCTTGCTTCATTGCTCTTTCCATATACTTCTTTCAGATTATGCGCCGGTTTCGCCATTCTGCTCATGCTGATTCTCTGTTGGATGGGCAGGGTACTTCACGTTCTAAGCGTCTTCAAAAATTATTGTCAATATTAGACGAGAAGGAAGATCCAACAAAGCGACAGAACAAAAGAAGGAAAGTGGAGATATCAGGTCCTGATGATAATAAGACTCTTGAATTGAGAAGAAATGCTGAGCCTGAGATACAAATATTAGGCCGTATACTTTAGTTTGAACACTATCCACATTCCCTGTCTCCTTCTTTTCTCTCTCAAAACAAAGAGATGCAGTTATTACTACAGGCCTCTTGTCTCCTTTCATTTGTCAGCCAAAAAAATCAAAGAGAAGGGCATTCCTCTTATATTACACAATTAACATTTAACGAAATAAAGAACAATATACTTCTTATGTTCATAATCAACATTTTCAAGTTATAATTCTTCAAACTAAATCCATGTTAAAATTATAGATAAAGTATGATTAAATGTACTCCTTGAAACTGCAAACAACAAGATGAATTCCAGAAGATTTTATTTCCAAGAATAAACTGCGATATTCTGATATCTATAAACAACACAGGATTATGTAATATAACTTTTAACTCTATACCCCCAGAAACATTGAATGGTAAACGGAAACATAACAGCATTCTTGGTCCCTGCCCAATAAAATTAATCCGGAACTCCTGTCCTCAGAGTATAGGTATACAACAGGATTTCTTATTCAAAAACCTTGCACTCTTCTTCAGCAGGGTTTGACTTGCAGTAATCCTCCAGAGGGTCTCCACTTCCTCCTGTTGCCACACCTGGCCATTTGCTTGCTACAAGATGTGCCAAATCTACAACTCTTTGGCTGCAAAACACATGCTCACTCTTGTAAGTATACAATCACAAATAAATATGAAGCCACATAAGCGAATAAACTTTAAAGCAGATGAAATTTTATCACACCTGTAACCCCATTCGTTGTCGTACCAGGCTACAACCTTCACCATATCATCTCCCATGACCATTGACAACGATGAGTCAATGGTGGTAGAAACATCAGAGCACCGAAAGTCTACTGAAACGAGAGGCTCATCACACACAGCCAGGATCCCCTTCATTGGTCCATCAGCTGCCTTTCTAAAGGCCGCATTGACATCTTCAGCTGAAATTCCTTTCTTTGCAACATTCACAACAAGGTCAACAACGGATACATTTGGAGTGGGCACCCGTAGAGCAATACCATTGAGCTTGCCCTTAAGCTGGGGTAGCACTAGAGACACTGCCTTGGCTGCACCAGTACTTGTTGGGACTATATTCAGTGCTGCAGCTCTAGCTCTCCTCAAGTCTCTGTGTGAAGCATCCAAAAGCCTCTGTATATAAAGCAAAACAAGAATAGAAAATTAAGTTTCAGGTATATGAACAAGAATACGTTGTTAAACCCTATTATATGATGAAAGCAACTACAAAGTTATCATCAATGCCTACAACAAAATGTACTGAACAATATAAGCTACATGTGAGTTCAAATCTATTCTTTTTCCATTCTGTTCGTACCTGGTCACCAGTGTAGGAATGAGTGGTCGTCATTGTTCCTTTAACGATACCTGCATATCAGAAGTATTCTTAGTGTGGTATTTCCAACTGTATGGTCATTTTTTGCTGAGTATAACTTTCCTCATATTTTAAAAATTCAGGAAAGGATGCTCACCGAATTCATCATCAAGGACCTTGGCAAATGGAGCCAAACAGTTGGTTGTGCAAGACGCATTGCTGCAGTCACAAAATGGAAGACATTTTGCATTTAGATTCAATCATATGATAATAGCAAACTGATATTTGTACATGTAAGGAAACTGTACACAACCGTAGAATTTCAGCTAGGCATGTGGAGTTATCAACTACCAAGAATAATACACATGTCCACTAACCCCGGTCATAATATTTGTTTCAGTTCTGGGTTAATTACTTGTTTGCTAGTTAATGATTTTTAGATTTGCTGACCTGACAATATTTGCAACATCATGGTCATATTCCTTCTCATTTACTCCAACGACATATGTTGGAATATCAGCTCCTTTGGCTGGTGCAGTGATAATAACTTTCTTGGCACCTGCTTGGATGTGCTTCCCAGCGCCAGGGCCATCCACAAACACACCTGTCCCCTACATTTCATATAATCCAATAAGTATAAACCAAAATATCTGTTGTTTGATAATCAAAATTTTTATAGGGTGTGATATCTGAAGCAGGGACAGTTCCTAAATTAAATGGAAAAAAATATGGTACTTTTTAAATCAAACACATACCTCGATAACAATGTCAATTCCAAGCTCTGCCCATGGAAGCTGAAGAGGGTCTCTGTTGGAGACAACCTTGATGTGCTTTCCATCAACACTAATGGTTTCATTGTCTACTATTTTAACATCGGCTTTGAAAGTACCCAACATAGAGTCATACTTCAGCAAGTGCGATGCCTGCACTTCCGATGCAAATTTAGCTAGTCATCAACTGGTAATGATTTTACTATGCCAACTAATAAATTACAGTAACTTTCAGGAATGATAATAGTATCAGAACTATAAAAAACCACTCACATTCTTGACACCACCACTGTCATTAAGAACTACGACTTCAAGTGGAGAGTCTTTGCGCCCATGCCAGCAGCGGAGAAAGTTTCTGCCTATGCGACCAAAACCATTGATTGCAACTTTCAATTTGGCAACTGTCTCTCCTTTAACAGGCGATGTTCCTGTAATCTAATATTCCAGAAAAGCAAAAAAAACATTACTGACATTGTCATTCAAAAAGAGAATTGTTATGGTAATGCATTCTCAAAATCATGGTTTGTTATGCATATATATCTATATCAACAGGCCTATATTGTTTTTCTTCTATTTGCCTACAGTTTATAAAATAGGCCATTTTTTCCGATATCTAGAAGAAAATCAATGAGCATCTCAAGTATATGAAGGATATCTGAAAATTAACTTAAATGAAGCCAAACTATAAGTATTTGTGATTTATAATTGTGTACATAATAGGCTAACCTTAGGAGTGAGTTGGGCAGCCACCACATCAAAGAAAGACCCTTCCCTAGCACTCCTGGAATATGTCAGGGAAACACTGGATCGAAGCCCAGAAAATTCAGCTACATCGAGTCTCTACACAAAGAAAACACAACTAAGAAATTTAGAAACAAAAGGCAACAAATATATAATTAACTGATTTACGCATGCTAGTAAACAGAAAGAGAGAACCTTGGAGAAGCATTGAGTAGGGTAAGAATGAGAGCTTTTGGAAGGAAGCCTAGTAGTGGTAGGAATTCTTGATGAAGCAATAGCTGCATTAGAGGCCATGGCTGCAACTAAAGACTGTTTAAACAATCACTTCCTCACTATATAGTGGTGTTGTTTCCTTTCAGTTTCATCTATCCAATTTGGGTAAAGGAATGTGTGGTGAATGGACAGACAGTAGATAAGATTACATTTTGGCTTTGGTCCTAGTTAATCTGAATCACAGAACGTTTTCTCCACCCATTTCTCAATCTTTAAATACGGGTGGCTCATATCTGGTTTATCGCTCTGCATGAGACTGAAGCAAATAACATGCCACGTCGTATTCATAATCAGGATAACCAGAGCCCTTATGACGAATTAGCTGGTTGACAATGAACTTCCTATGGTAGCAACTAAAATCTGACCTGTTGCTTTACCAGCAGAATGGTCAGAAATAAGCTAAAAGCACTTGCTCTCTTTAAAAGTACAGAGCATGAACTAAAGAATTATAAACTCATATCACAATGATTTGTGTGCACAGAGTCTCCAATGTACGGATTTCAGTGTCCTCTTCTTACTGTGTCTTCTTCCCAGACATTTTACTGTGGGATTCCACTTTTCTCTTTTTATACAAGTTTGTGCTACTGTGCAAACTGCTCACTTGCAATATAAGATGCATTGAAATGTCACACTGAGCTGATGTTACTAATACAAAAGAGAATTATTTGGTTGCTTATTTTTCTTGAGTGTTGTATCATCTACCATATTTTTGACAAACGGAAAAGTAGATTAATACAAAATCTTGACTGAAACAACTAGCCTGGATGGCATTCAAAACGCAAACCAAGTATGGCAACTGCCTAATCAGCACCTTCTATTGAATGTGGCAAAACATACAATATTAGAAAGTTCAATGTTCAAAGGTATTCAGCTAATCCAACATGTGACAATAGTGAAGGCCCATGACATAATGTTTGACGGTATTACGTAGTAGCTTCTATTTCATCAGCACTGACAGCCACTCCATTGGGAGAATCTTCTGTTCTCAGCTGAGCAGATACATCATCTATAGCAGAGTTAAGCTGTTCAATCTTCTCAGACAAGATCTTGCGTGTTCTCTGTAAATTGGACAACTCGTAAATTTCTTGTACACGGAACATAAACAAATAGATTGGTCACCGCCATAAATGGCTATTGATATTCCCATAAAACTAGTAATGCACATAATGATTCAAGTAACAAAGCCAGTAATAGTTCTGCAAGTTTAAAATCCAACATATAGCACAAAACAACTACGCAGACATATCTACCTCCAAAGCTTTCTCTTCGTCATATATGAATTTAGGAAGCTTCCTCATAAGATCCTTTTTGTCAGCTCCTGCTAGCGCCTTGCTTATCTAAAAAGGAATTATAAAGGTGTAAATGACTACATATATAGCAGGTCCTTTAGAAACATACTTAAAATCCAATAGCCACATGCAGTGGCGGATCCAGAAAGTAAGTGAAGAGGGCCTAAACTTATTTTGAAGCTTAATTTATTGCTGAAGAGTAGCCAAAACAAAATTAAGTAGGAAAGAACAGTAAGAAGAAGTCGATCCCAAGTCATTTAGTGAATTAAAACACTTCAAACCACCTGATTTTTATAAATAAATACGTATATAGTACATATTTGAACCACAGGAGGGGGCTCAGCCGTGCAGCCCACCCAAGCCCCCCTGTGGATCCACCAATGGTAACATCTTATAGGTGTTTATAGCAACAAACATACGATACTGATTGATAACAGAGAGCATCTTATACAATGATAAATTAAGATGAAATGTAATTATAGTGCTGATCACACACCTGAGGTGCATATACAGCGCCAAGCGTGCCAACAATAATGCCTCCTAAGACAAAGCCACTAATGAAGATTCCCCCACTGCTTGGCCTTCCACCATCACTGTATTTCAGGCAAATACATGACTTATTACGCGTTAAGTTACATGTAAAATCATCTAGGCACACATTGTTAACCAAGAGAAGACTGATAATAGAAACTAAACAAGATAATGCAACCGCATGATACCTGTAGCTTGCTTGAACTGCTAGTGCCCTCTGGCTGGTTCGTCGATTAGTCTTAAATGATGACTTGTAAAGGCATCCATTTCCGGGGCACAAGTCAACAGACTTCGAAAGGGAACCTCCACAAACAAAAACAGATTAAGATAGTAGAATTATCACAACATGATCATTGGTGAGAACTTACTTAGGGAAGAAAAAAATTGCACAAGTAGAAAATTCTTTAAGAACTATAATCCAACAAACTAAATTTGTTAACATACAATGCTAGAGCCTAGAGGTCCCAATACATTTACCGAACGCAGATGTGGCAGTACATCATTTATTAGTAAATATTTTAACTAATTGCCACTGCCACATCAGCATTCACTATACCGTCTCATAAATGTTGTCGGAACCCTATAGCAAATTAGTCTAAATTACCCTGAAACCTGAATGTCAAAACACAACACAGTCTTTCCTCGACTTAGCCTACGAGCAATAGCTACACAATCAGAACTTTAATTCCTAGCATCCACACGTAAACTTTAAAAAAACCAATCGAACATTATTATGTGGCAATGTTTTAGGCAAAAATGAAAAGCAAAACAACTAGATAAATAACTGAAATCAGAGTACATGAAAGTAATAGGCTATTGCAAACAAGTAAACAGCAAAACAATTAGGAAACTATACAAGTTGAATCAACATATAAACAACAAAGAGGTGCATAATTATAAAATGAATAGAAACAATTAAAGAAGATTAATTGAGTAATAATAAAGGGAGAGATGAGATAAGGATTTGAGGTACCTGAGGATAAGTAGGTTGAAGAGAGATTAGGCAAAACCAGAGAATTTGAAAGCACAGTCATCGTTTCTTCTCTTGGGTGATTTCAAGGACGGAGAAAATGAGAGAGAGAGAGAGAGAGAGAGAGAGAGAGAGAGAGAGAGTAAAATGGGGGGTAGTGTTGTTCGATGATGCCAATGATTTGGACCCGGTTGAGTGTAATTGCCAATAAATTTTCTTCTTCATTCTTTTTGAAATTATCACGATCTTTTAAAACAACTATTTTCTAATATGGTAGAAACTTGATAAATGAATACTCGATCAATAAAATATATTCATTTAACGAGATTATTTATATATTGATTAACGAATATTTTATTCAATTATCGATAAATGAATATTTATTCATTTAGACAATATTTTTATTTTATTTTATTATGATAATGATGTTTTAAAATTTAATATACAAATGTATCTAAAAGATAATATTTAAAAAATTAAAATTTTATTATATATTATCTTCACACTCAATAATATACATACATGAATTATACGTATAAATTAAGTATAGTTTACTTGAACTATTTTAACCTTAAGACTATTCATAAGATTGTAGGTCATTGTTCTAAAGACAAAGAATATTAGCATATACAAACTTTATAAAAAAAAATTAACATTTAAAATTTTAAAAATAACATTGATTTTAAATTTGATTATACTCTAGAGTCGTTTTGGATAGATTTGATTCTGCTGTAAAATCACTTTGGACTATTTGACTAATTTTCAATTTTTTTTAAAAAAAAAGTAGTTTAATTTCGTTTTTTGATTTAATAATTAAAATTTATAATTATATCTAATAAAAAATGTGATAAAAATATGTATTATGAATATTTATGTAATGGTTCTCGGACTCTATATAAGAAGTTGTGTCTTGAATGTCACCCAGTTTTAATATACTGAAGAGTCTATTAAAATATATATGAATTTTTTGACTAGATTGCATTTATCATAAAATTTATATCGCTTTAATTTTAGTGAATATTCATTTATATTTATATGGGGCCTTTAAAGATTCCAATAAAATTTATGCATTAATGCATTTAACGAGATTATTCATTTACTCCATTGTCCCAAGTTGGGACCAAAAAATAGTATTCATTTGACGAGGTTATTCGTTTATCGAACATTCGTTTATCGAGGTTCTATTGTACTGTAACTAGGCCCGTCAATGGAGCGGAGATCCGATCCGATCCGAGGTCGTTTTAATGGATATGGATTCGGCAAAAAAAAATCTAATCCGAAATTCGAACCGATAAGAAAAATCCGATAATAAATGGAGCGGATATGGATTTAGGTCGATCTGATCTGTTAACGATCTGATCCGAATATAATATATATATATATATATATATTGTATAATATATATATATATATATAATATTTATATAAATATATTGTATAATATGTATTATGAAACAATTATTTTCAATTTTTAATAGTCTATATTTTGTAGTCTATACAATCACTACTAATTAAAATGTGAGATAAGATTTTTCCGAAGTATAATATTATCGTTTGGCCTATCAATTATCGTGTTTTTCTCGATTCTATTCTAAATTTTCAATTTTTATTTGTTTTTAAATTTCTAATATTATGATAGAGTTCGTATTTTAAACTTTAGAGTTATTATTTAATTATTTTGTTTACCATTACAAGATATTGTAAAACAATTCAATATTAAGTGGAATTTTAATTTAAATTAAATTGTTTAAGGAAAAATATAAATGGATGAGATATCCAATTCGCGATTCGTGATCTGAACGGATCCGGATATGGATCGGCCTATAAAAAATCCGATCCTGATCCGATCCGAATCCGAATTCGCTAAAATAAATGGATATGGATATGGATATGGATTTAGGCCGATCTGATCCAAACCCGATCCGTTGACGGGCGTTACTGTAACTCTAGTTTTGATGTGCGAATTTAATTTATAATAATTAATAATGCTAGTCTAGTGCAAAATTTGAGTTATTTTTAAAATTTTAAAATTTTATATGATTAGATAAAATATTTTCAATATAGTTTGGTTCTCATTTAATTATTAAAAAATAATTTAATATAGAATATATTCTTTGATAGACTAGTCATTTTTTATTTATGTTTGATCAAAATCACAAGTAATTATGGGATGTATTACAAGTCAAAAATTATTGTCACCATCGTGCAGATGTTCCAATTCTGTATTTTGGCACGTACAAGCCGGCAATATGAGTGAGCTCTATATACTACATGAACTATTCCATATGTGGTAGGGAAAAACAATGCAGAGATCACGCGTACTCGGACTTTAAAATCTACCTTTCAAACAACATAACTTTGTCTGTGCTAAATTCGTTGGTTTCTTCATTTTCCGCAATTGGAAATTTTCATGGCAGGAGGTTCAGGAGAGAGGTCACTACAAGAAACTCCAACATGGGCTGTTGCAATTGTTTGCGGAGTTTTTGTCATCATTTCTATTATTATTGAACACGGAATTCACTCTCTTGGAAAGGTACTTTTACCACATTTTTCTATAATTGTTCCATCAAATACAAACTAATGATTTGCAATATAATTTTCTACTCATTTTCTACTCATTTTGTGACTTACTGATGATTTGCAGTTTTTCAAGAAGCGAAAGAAAAATGCCATGAATGAAGCCTTAGAGAAAATCAAAGCAGGTAAAGAATGTTTTTTTCTTGTGTGTGTGTGGAAAATTTTATTATTCAAGTGATTTTCAGGGGAGTGGTCATTGATATGCAGAACTGATGCTATTGGGATTTATTTCCTTGCTGCTAACTGTTGGAACAAGTTACATTGTTAAGATATGTATCCCGACCAAGCTTGGTGACACTTTTCTCCCATGTGAGGACAATAAGAAGAAAAGCTACGATAAAGGAGGCAGCGGAGGTGGAGGGGATGACCGAAGGAAGCTACTTTCATATGCTGAGGAGATTATCTGGCGTCGAGCTCTAGCATCTGGGGATGAGGAAGAGGACTATTGTGCTGCTAGAGTAAGGAAACTACCTACTTTCTACCTTTAAACTATTTAAGTGTTCCTTAGCCTTGACATCAATGACCTAGATTACTGACCGAGTAACTTACCATAGTTTTTCGTTTTTTCTGGGGTTTAATTTCAGGACAAAGTATCATTGATTTCGTACAAGGGGGTACACCAGTTGCATATATTTATATTTGTCCTTGCGGTCTTACATGTGGTCTACAGCGTCATCCTCGTGGTTCTGGGCCAAGCTAAAGTAAGTATGATTGAATTATGAAGAACAGATGAGTGCACTTTTTTTTTTTCAAATGTCTCTTACGATTTTCCTAGCCTTTTATTAGATGATGAAATGGAAGGGTTGGGAGGCTGAGACTTCCTCTTTGGAGTATCAGTATACAACTGGTATATACTCTTTTTATTGCTGCTTCCCAAAAATTCAATGCATGCAATAACCATGAACAATTCCATGATAATCAATAATGAATAATAACATGATAAGAGACATAAGGAAGACATATGTGCTAAATAGGACTTTACTTGAATTGATCTTGTTCACATTTTTCAGATCCAGAAAGATTTAGGTTCAGTCACCAGACATCCTTTGTGAAACGTCATGCTAGATTCTCATCAATGCCAGGTGCAAAATGGATTGTGAGTTACGCTCTACACCTTTTAACCTTATCTTCTATTGTAACTTATAGATTTAGAAGTTGATCTACAACAATCAGTTTGTTTCTATACACTAAACTGTTCTGCTCCTGAAAACAGCTGCATCAGTCTAGTACGAATTTCAACTTCAGGCAGACAGGTTGTCAACACACGTTCATTTTCTGTATTAAGAAATTATATGAATGTTTCAGGTGGCTTTCTTTAGACAATTTTTCGGTTCTATATCAAAGGTGGATTATATGGCCATTCGCACAGGATTTATTAATGCAAGTGACTTCCGGCTTCACTCTTGTCTGATCAATATTTGTCCACCGTTTTGGTCCAGTATGTTAGTATCTTTAACAAATCATATACCTAAATGCAGGCAAATGTTGCTCCTAATGGCCAATTTAATTTCCACAAATATATCAAAAGATCGATGGAAGATGACTTCAAAAAAGTTTTGGGTATAAGGTAAAGGATCTTAAATTTGATTTGAATTTGAATTCTCTAGTTTCCGTCTAAATATTCTAATAACTACATGTATTGGCTAACTTTAAACAATAACTAAACAGAGGCTTTCCACAATTCAATTACTCTTAACCCCATCTTTGGCCAGGCTAACGGGGCCTTACTTATGAAAATCTTACTAACATCCTCTTTCATGCTGCTGATGCAGTATACCATTGTGGAGCTTTGCACTTATATTCTTGCTTCTAAATGTTTACAGTTAGTAACTTGTCCATCCCTCATACACGGGCACACCACTCAGTTAAAAATGATATGCTGTTTATAAGTTGTTAACCTTCTAATAATCCTTGTTTCAGAGTGGCATACACTAGTTTGGCTCTCGATGTTGCCACTTTTGGTAAAGTTGAATTAACTCTCTCAGCTCTAAAATTGATAATAATATTTTTGAAATCTAGAAGCCACCATGATCAATATTTCTGATTAATGCATAAATTTCATTTGATTTGAAGATACTTCTGCTAGTGGGTACAAAACTGGAACTAGTGATAATGGAAATGGCTCAGCAAATTCAAGATCGGACAGTCATTGTAAGAGGAGCTCCAGTGGTACAGCCAAGCAACCAGTTTTTCTGGTTTAATCGACCTAGGTGGATTCTCTTCTTGATTCATTTTACCTTGTTTCAGGTATCCAATTCTCTTTCTCTTATCATAAATGCTGATGATGTTAAACTTAACTAAAATCCTATTTGCCTGTTTTGCAGAATGCATTTCAGATAGCATTCTTTCTATTTACTTTGGTAAGCGACTCCAGGCCCAGTTTACATAATTTACCTATCTCTGAATTTACAAGATTATATACCTAATCGTTTAAAGGAAATACGGAGTGCAGATTGAATTTCGACACAAAACATGTTTCCACGAAAAACTACCTTCAGTAGTGACCAGAGTTGTGCTTGGGGTGGGACTTCAAATCTTGTGCAGCTACATTACTTTCCCTCTGTATGCTTTAGTCACACAAGTGAGCATTTCACAAATCCAAGATATATATATATCATCCATTTAGTACTTGCAATAAAAATCTGATACGAAAATTGGCAGATGGGATCACACATGAAAAAATCAATATTCGAAGAACAAACGTCAAAGGCTCTAAAGAATTGGCATAAGACTGCAAAAGACAATCAAAAGAAGCTAAGAAAATCAGGAGAAGCAGCATCGCCGGGATACGCTTGTAGTGAAAATAGCACGCCAAGTCGAGGTTCATCGCCACTTCATTTACTTCACAACCACAAGTCTAGTGGAATGGATCAAAGTGAAAGCATTGCTCATAATTCGTTGTCTTGCTTGCCAGAGATTCGTCATGAAGATCTTGAGGCATCTGATCCTGAATTACGACAGTCTGATCAACAAGATAGAAATTAAAATTCATATGGAAAATTATGAATCTCGTGTATACTGTTGTAGCCTCACAGAATGTAGCAGTAAAACTACCAAAATCTTGGATGAAAAGTAATAAACCTAGATCCATTTTATTCATGCAACTTAATCACAAGGTTCTTTTCATACACATCATACACTTTATGAAAATTCCAACTTTTCATCCTCAGTTGCCTTGTTCAACATGAACCAAATTTCATACTGTACAAATTCTGACATCAGCTGTCGTTGTAGTATAGTGGTAAGTATTCCCGCCTGTCACGCGGGTGACCCGGGTTCGATCCCCGGCAGCGGCGTTCATTTTTTAGTTTTATTCCCTTTTTTTAGTGTTTTTCCCAAGCATTGGTATATTAAAGTCTCTAATATTTCTAAACCCCTGACCTTCACTGTTTTTGTGCAAGCAAAGAGAACTCCACCTCTTCCGGTGAATACCCTTGTCTTTGTTTGAAGATCTCCATCAATATTTGCTGAAATAACTCTCTAATTCTGAGCAAACTTGATGCGGCAATAGAAACACACTCATGGTATAGGTAGGAAGTGATTGCAACACC
Organism: Heracleum sosnowskyi; assembly: GCA_030848705.1. Classification (NCBI taxonomy): domain Eukaryota; kingdom Viridiplantae; phylum Streptophyta; class Magnoliopsida; order Apiales; family Apiaceae; genus Heracleum; species Heracleum sosnowskyi. Next base: position 81,490,072 of record CM061238.1, read on the forward strand.
GTTTTAACCATCACCTCCTTTCCTGCTTTACAAATAGTTTGAAACCAATTATGAAAAACGCAATAATTTGGAATTAATTACAAATTACGATTTGAAGGAATTGCATAATTAATACAAATACTAGCCTATAAGCCGTGGGATGCACGAATTGTTTAATACTGTAGTTGTTAATTTATTATTTGTGTTTCTGTATAATATTTTTATTAGTTGGATATTAAATGAATATGTTAAAAAACTAAGTAGGTCTCTAAATATATTTTTATTGCAATTTATAATTATAATAATAAAACATGTTAAAAATAATAAATAACCTTTCAAAATAAATGTGACTATTTAAATAAGTTTTTCAAATAATTAGGCCTACTTTTAAAATAATTAGAGTAATTTGTGATAATTAATTATAATATATTATTCTAATTAAAAATAATATACTTTATTAGTATATTATAAAGTATATTATTTTAATTGATGTGTAATAATTATGCTTAAATAAATATTTTTAAAGATGTACTAAAATATTTTTAAATAAATAAGCCCGTAAGTTGTTCCAAGTATATATCGACTTATAAAGTCTCATCACACGACCTAAATAAATAGGTTTAAAATATGCGTTCTAATTAACATAGTTAATTTTTTATATATAAATATGTTAACTATTGAATGAACAAATTAAAGAATGACTAACCAAACTACTAATAATTTTTTTTTGCAAGTGTTACCTTTAAATATTTTCTTAATTAATTTTTAATTTTTTAATTTTAATTTTTGTTAGTTATATATAATATACGATTGATCTATTATATATTAATGAAAAAAAAAGTATAATACTACATATTTGACAAAAAAATATCTTTATATATATTTTTAAATTAATATTATAAATAATAATTTTAATATGTTGTCTTGTTTGATTTTATATTTTTATGATTAATTTATGCATTCATTTGCTATATTAAATTGTTAAAGAAAATTATAATGAATATTTATTTCACTCGACATGATTTAATAATTTATAGGACTGTCCTTATCTAATTTTCAGCGTTTAGTGTCGAATTCGAGATAACTAATAATTATATATATGTCATTTGTGATAATTTTAAAAAAATAGATACTATTTGGCTAATAAAGGTTATTGATTAATTATTGGTATTTATAATATTAGTTTTTTATGCTGCTAAATGAAATAGCCCGTGATATTTTTGAGATTTTAGTTAGGAGACATGTTAGTTAGAAAATATAAAAAAGAATATTCAATTTGGCAAAAAAAAACTAATCGGTTAGTTATTAGTAATTATAATATTATAATATTATTATTTTATTTTATTAAATAGAACTGTCCGTGATATTTTTAGAAAATGAGAGCTTTTAGTTAGGAAAAATAAAAAAGTAGAAATTTTTGTTATAAAAAAGAATATATGCTTCTAATAAATGTAATTGATTAATTATTAATATTTTATGTTACTAAATGAAATTTCTCTAATATCTTTGAAGTTATGAGAAATTTTAGTTAGAAAATATAAAAAAAAATATACGTTTTGGAAAAAAATGCTAATCGGGTAGTCATTAGTAATTACAATATTATTATTTTATTTTATTACATAGAAGTGTCCGTGATATTTTTGGGAAATGAGAGGTTTTAGTTAAGAAAAATAGAAAAGTAGAAATTTTAGTTAGAAAATATAAAAAGGAATATACACTTTGGATAAAAAAGGTAATGGGTTTTTTTTTTTTTTTTTTTTTTGACAAACAAAGGAATTTTATTAGATCTCCAAATCACTTCTCAAAACATTCATGACCTCAACAGGAATAGACCTCCTATCGAAAACCCGATCTGGAAAAGAATATGACATACGAGCTAATGCGTGAGCCGCCATATTAGCATATCGTTTAACAAAAAACAGAGACACTGTGTTTAACTCCGCCAACATGTCCCGACAGGATTGAACCACCTGCCCTAGAGGAGACACCATTGGCGTTTTACTTCGAATTGCCTGAACAGCAATCAGGCTATCTGATTCCACCACCACCTTACTGCAGCCCATGCTTTTAATCCAGCTGAGTACTTCTTTAATCGCCAAAGCCTCAGCCATTACAGTTGACACTATACCTGGAAGGAGTTTAGTACGCGCCTGAATGAGCTCCCCATGATCCTCCCTTACAACAAAAGCCAAACCTGAGGCATTATACTCCGAGAACATTGCTACATCTGCTGAGATCTTCATGTATTCAGACTGTGGTGCAACCCAAAGCTCCTTTCCGTCACCTTCAACGAAGTTATGGTAACGTGATGGTTGTTTAATCTTTTGGGCTATATTCCATTGTAGAAGAAACTGTCTAGCTTTTGCTATAACAACATTCAGACGAGTATAATTCTTGTTCCAAACAAACTCATTTCTGGCTTTCCATAATGACCAACAAACAGAAGCCACATCTGCTATTTTTTCCTTTGCACAAACCTCCAAAACTCTCTGCCACCATTGGAAGAAATTATAACTGCCATTCACACTGAATCTAGGCAGAATTCTTTGCCAGCACTGAGATGCCAATGTGTAGTGACACAATATATGCTCCACTGTTTCCTCTCCATTTCTGCAGACTTGACAAACTGAGTTTACAGGCACCTGTTTCTGCGATAACATCACCATTGTAGGCAGGCAGTTCGATAAAGCTCTCCACATAAAATTTAAGACCTTAGGAGGTGCCTTGACTCTCCACGTCTTTCGCCAAGCACTAGTCTGATCTTCCTGACACCATAAATTCTTTTGTTCTTGAAGAAGCCTATACGCACTTCGCACAGAGTAGTTGCCAGACGCTTCTTTTCCCCAATACACTTCATCCTCCTCACTGTTGTCTGTCAGATTTATACACCTTATGCACTGCTGGTCCCGAGTGTTGAACATATCACTTAGGATTTCCTCATCCCACCCCCTGTGATCCATAGTCATTAATGCACTCACCTTTTGATTTTCTAAGCCTTGGACCGCTGAAGTTATAAACGGATTATGTTCATCTAGAAGCCAGGGCTGATCAAGAATATTAACAGAGTTCCCCGAGCCAATTTTCCATCTCATTCCTGCTGCAATCACGTGCTTAGCTTCCCAAATGTTGCGCCAAACAAAGCTAGGATTTTTCCCAATTTGAGCATCCATAAACGAGCAATCTGGAAAATAGCGCGCCTTGAACACCTTACTCACCAAACTGGAAGGATTTTTGATAAATCTCCACCCTTGTTTCCCAAGCATGGCTAGATTAAAATCTCTGAAATCTCTAAAACCCATTCCCCCTCTAGATTTGTGGCGACTCAAGCGCTCCCAACTCATCCAATGAATACTTTTACTGGCTGTCTTCTTAGTGTTCCACCAGAACTTCGAAATGCTTCTCTCCACATCTTTAGTAATTTCTAAAGGAAGCAGAAACACGCTCATCGCATATGAAGGCAAGGACTGAATAACTGACTTCACCAAAACCTCCTTTCCACCCTGGTTAATCAATTTTCCATCCCAACTTTGAGCTCTTCTTCTAACTTTATCTTTCAGAAAACCCAGAGTTGCCACCTTACTTTTTTTCATCATATTGGGCAGGCCCAGATACATACAGTCATCCTGAGCTTCTGCAATTTGTAAGGTACTACAGAGCTGTTGTCTAACATCTGTCCTTGTATTTGTACTAAAGAAGACCGAGGACTTAGCGAGGTTAATCTTTTGTCCCGAAGCAAGCTCAAATTTCACCAAAATCTCCACCACCTTTTGAACTTCACTTTATTATGTTATTTTATTAAATGAAACTGCCTGCTATATTTTTGAAAAATGAGATGTTTTAGTTAGAAAAAATAGAAAAAATATTCTATGTAATAATTTTAATATTTTATCTAACGGTTCTCATCGATTTGATTAGAAATATTTAACGGCTATGAATTGAGTGACCAAACTTTTGGAGGACCAAATTACAAAAACTTTCAATGTTTCGTCTTTAATATAATTGAAGAAATTTAATCTTTATTTATACTTTTAAAATTAATATTATAAATAATAATTTTAATATGTTGTCTTATTTGCTTTTATATTTTGATGATTAATTTATACATTCATCTATATTAAATTATTAAAAAAAATTATAATGAATATTTATTTGACTCGGCATGATTTAATAATTTATAGGAATGTCTCTGTCTAATTTTTAGCGTTTAGTGTCGCATTCAAGGTAACTGATAATTATATATATGTCGTATGTGATAATTTTAGAAAAGGAGAAATTTTAGTTAGAAAATAAAAAAAAATGATTTGGCTAATAAAGGTAATCGGTTAATTATTAGTATTTATAATATTATTATTTTATGCTACTAAACGGAATAGCCCGTGTATATTTTTTTGAGGTTTTAGTTATGAGACATATTAGTTAGAAAATATAAAAAAAAAATACACTTTGACAAAAAAAAACTTATCGATTAGTTATTAGTATTTAGAATATTATTATTTTATTCTATTAAATAGAAATGCTCGTGATATTTTTAGAAAATAAGAGGTTTTAGTTAGGAAAAATAAAAAAGGAGAAATTTTAGTTATAAAAAAGAATATATGTTTTGGCTAATAAAAGTAATTGGTTAATTATTAGTATTTTATGTTACTAAATTAAATTGCCCCTGATATTTTTGAGGTTTTAGTTAGGAGAAAATTTAGTTAGAAAATATAAAAAAAAGAATATAAGTTTTGGGGAAAAAAAATTAATCGGTTAGACATTATTAATTATAATATTACTATTTTATTTTATTAAATAGAATTGTCCGTGATATTTTTGGAAAATGAGAGTTTATTTTTGGAAAATGAGGGGTTTTAGTTAGGAAAAATAGAAAATTAGAAATTTTAGTTAGAAAATATAAAAAAGAATATAAACTTTGGCTAAAAAAGGTAATGAGTTAGTTATTAACAATTATAACTTTATTATGTTATTTTATTAAATGAAACTGCCTGTGATATTTTTGAAAAATGAGATGTTTTAGTTAGGAAAAATAGAAAATATATTATATATAATAATTTTAATATTTTATTTAACGGTTCTCATCGATTTGATAAAAAATATCTAACGGTTATGAATTGAGTGACCAGACTACAAAAAACTTTCATGACCAGACTACAAAACTTTCAATGTTTCGTCTTTAATATAATAGTATAGATGTATAAATAAGACTTCATTCTAAATTTGCACATCTAATCAAATCATTAATCAAGTATAGATGAAATGTAAGTTATTGTAATTGAACTAAATTTTGGAAGAAATGGCTAGAAATTTAATGAAATTTGAAATTATTTAATCACAAAATGCACGTGAATTATTAATCATATTTTAATGATTAATATTTATATTTTGATATTATATAAAATAATATATTAAATATATTATTTTATATGTTAGATCAGGATTCAATGATCGTCAGGATCTAGACTCAACTGATCATGATTGCTGACGTCATCAGTATTGCACAAGCGTCAGTATCAGTATTGATATCAGGATTTTATCAGGACTGTGATCAGGATTTATCATCAAGACTGGAAGTTGATCAGGATTACAACTTCGAGTTATATATGGAGTGTAGTTAAAGAAGAAAGTTTATTTTGTCGGTTCCTAGTTAATAGGAATGTAGTTGTCGGTTAGGATATGTTTCAATAATGTAGTTTATTTTGATTTTATATCAATCACATACACGAGTATATTGTAACCTAGAAGCTCTCAAGAACATCATAATTTCTTGAGAGAGTTTGTAACTGTTTTATATCAGTTTTAATAAAGCTGTTATTATTCTTTCATATTTATGATTCATAATTTATTAAGTCGAGAATATTATACAATTGTATTCAACCCCCTTCTACAATTGTTATTTACTGGACAACACTATATTTAACACTGAACTTGCTCATTTCTCCCCTAAATTTTGAATCAGTTAAATTTAATATAGCTTAATCAACACATAAAGTAAAGAAGGGAGTACATACAAAATTAAGTAAATTACTCCATTTATTTCACGATACATGTCTACTTTTTATTTTTAAATATACATTTTAAAATATTTTGACCGAATAGTTATATAATTAATTTTTAATTTTTTTTGTGAATAAAAATTTAAAAATCAAATTTTTATTAAAAAAAAATTGAAATATAATCAATACTATTATATAAAGGGGAAGACGGGGGCGGTGAGGTGGCGCTCTGAGATCGCTTCGTTCTATTTTTCTAATTTTCTCAATTTTTTAAAATAATAATATTAAAAATTCGAAAAAATCTCAATTATCTTTTAAATGCTTACTAATAGAGGAAACATATAATATTCTTGCATTTAAAATCTCTACTAATGGATAAAGTAAAAATACAATAGATCTTTACTAATGGAGGAAACTAAATATCACTAATGGAAGAAACTAAATATTCAATTATAATATTCTTCTCAATTTTTTGAAATATTTATTCTTGCATTTAAAATCTCTACTAATGGAGAAAGTAAAAATACAATAGATCTTTACTAATGGAGAAAACTAAATATCACTAATGGAAGAAACTAAATATTCAATTATAATATTCTTTCCTTCAAAATATCTAAATTAGAAAAAAAGTGTATTACCTTACATTATTTTGAACTTTCCTCTATTATTATAATATTCTTGCATTTAAAATCTCTACTAATGGAGAAAGTAAAAATACAATAGATCTTTACTAATGGAGGAAACTAAATATCACTAATGGAAGAAACTAAATATTCAATTATAATATTCTTCTCAATTTTTTGAAATATTTATTCTTGCATTTAAAATCTCTACTAATGGAGAAAGTAAAAATACAATAGATCTTTACTAATTGAGGAAACTAAATATCACTAATGGAAGAAACTAAATATTCAATTATAATATTTTTTTCTTCAAAATATCTAAATTAGAAAAAAAGTGTATTATCTTACATTATTTTGAACTTTCCTCTATTATTATCTAAATATTCTCATAATATTTTTTAATGAAATTATCATCTTAACATACTGCTATCCTAATTGAGGAAACTAAATATACAATTTCAAATTCTTGAATCTAAAATCTCTACTAATGGAGTAAAGTAAATATAATATTCTTGCATTTAAAATCTCTACTAATAGAGAAATTAAATGTACAATAGATATTTACTAATGGAGGAAACTAAATATTACAAATGGGGGAAAATAAATATTCAATTATAATATTCTTGCCTTCAAATATCTAAATTAAAAAAAAAAGGGTATTACTTTACATTATTTTGAACGTCCCTTTATTATTATCTAGATATTCTCGTAATATTTCTTTTCAAATGAAATTATCATCTTAACATTCTGCTCTCCTAAACTTTCTTTTTTAATGTAATATAATAGAAAATACAAGAACATATTGGTAAATAAGAAGTTAAGAAATTATATCGGTCTTGCATAAGAAATTAAGTAATTACTTGGTAAATAATTAATTACCTTTAATACTTTCATACAAACAGCTAATTAATAGTATAAATATACACCTAAACTCTGTTAATTGTCTACTGCAATTTTTGTTGTCAACATTGTTCTTCTTTACTTTTTTGTTTGTTAATGTTTAAAGTGTGTATATGAGTACATGAGTATGAGACTTTTTCCTTTATGTTATTTATCTTATTACGTTTGTTTGTATCCTAATACAGGATTGTTAGGTCCTGATATGTTTGTAGAAGGGGGGTTGAATACAAACAGTACCGTTTAATCGAATTTGTTGTTGAATTTAACAAATACAATACCAAATTTAATGCGGAATAAAATGAAACAAGATTCAAGTTAAATAAAACTCTATTGAACTTGAAGGGTGTTACAATTCTGTGTACAGATTACAAGGTTCTTGTTAAAACAAATCTAGAATAAATTCGACATGAATTTATCTATATTTGTAATAAAAGGATCGAATACTAAAAAGTAGTTCGATAGTAATTCTAGGGATTATGATCCGCTAGATTGTCAAAGCAGTACAAGTAATTGAATTCTAGTTGATTGGATATAACTTTGCTTGCTAGAATTTATTACAAGAAATGTATTGAATGCTTCTGGTTGGCTCGAGTTAAAATGGCAGAAGTAAAGAGATGATACTTTGTTTTTGCTTCTGTCTGTTTTTTTTTCAAGTGTAATGTGTCCTGCCTCTTTTGATCATGCACTTGTATTTATAACAAGTCAACATGACATCTTTTTCACGCGCCAAACCCACTGCAAAAGTAATACAATTGTTTCTACTAGCAGTACTACCAAAACACTTGGTAGTACTATCGGTAGTACTTACCAAATGACTTGGTAGTACTATCGGTAGTACTATTAATGATAGTACTACTAGTAGTAAACAGATAGTACTACAAGTAGTAAATAGAATTAGGAAATAAAACTGTTTTTAATAAACAGATAGATGTTCCTCTAGCCTGAACAAATGATAAATTTCCCTATCTTGATTTACCTAGCTCTAAACATATAACATTTACAAATTGAGCTAACTACATCATGCCTTTAGTCTCTAATTTCACCTTCTTCAGCTTCTTGCAAGGTGACTAGAAGATCTTTGTCAAGGACACGATCACTTTCAGAAACCACACCACTTGGCATTACTGGTTGAGTGGTGATCTTCTTCAATCTATTCTTCATCTGAGCATACCTTGGAATTTTCTCCGTGCAGTAGTCTGAAATCATATCAGCAACTTCAGACTTCTCTACAGAAGCAAACCCAGAAGTTCTAAGAAGATTCTCCAACTTCACCAGTTGCATAGCAGTCTGTAGCTTCATGGAATCAGGATCCAGCCTTACAGTCTCCAAAGTTGTACCTCTGTAGATTTTGACTTCATAAGGAAAATGTACAACTTGAGGGCTGGCCTTCATAGCAGAATCTCTCAGCCGGTCATACAGAAGCTCGTTCAAGCAAGAAGATCTCTTTACTTTACTCATCAGAATCCACAATTCAGAGAGAGATCTTCTTTGGAGTAGTTCAAGAGAAACAGTGAATGACCCTTCAAGAGCACTTGAGACATAGATGAACAGTTCTTGTCTTACTTGATCAAATGCAGACGTAATCCTTAAGATATCTTCCTTCAATGCCTTCATATATAATGAGTTGTCTAGATTAACAATTCTGATCTTCTCAAGCAGCTTCAGAAAAGTAGCATCATTGTTTGTGCCTCTCTGAGGGATATCAAACATCTCCCTTGCTTTATCCCAATTGCTTCCTTGCTTCATCCTCACATCCAATCTCCTTTCTTTGACATGAATACTATGAAGACGTTGTTTGTCTTCATGTTCAGCCTTTTGAATCTTTAGCTTCTGAGATATGATGTCAGAGACCTTAGCATTCTCATCCTCCTTTCTCCTTAGCTCTGCTTGCTGTTTCTTCAACTCCTTCTGAAACAAAGGGTCAGGTGTATATAATTCAGCTTCATCTTCCCAATCATCAAAGTTGGCCACTTCTTCAACCTCCTCCTCACCAATAGGTTCTTCAGGGATAGTCTTCTCCAGATTACCAGACATATCAAATTGAAAATCATCCTGTTCACCATGGTAGTAGTAGGCATCATCAAAAGCAGACTCCTCCATTGATTGTTTACCTTTCCCCTTATCCTTTCCAGAAGCTCCTCCAGCTTCTCCGTTTCCTCCTTCTTTCTCCTTCTCCCCCTTAGTTGAGGAATCCTCTACAGTTTGAGCTTTGGAAGCCCTAGGATTCACCTCAGATGTTCTCCTTATATCTCCTCTTTCTTCTCTCCTCTCTCCTCCTTCTCCTCCTTCATCAGCATCATCATCCTTATCTTCATCATCACCCTCAAAGAATATTCTTTGTTGTATTGTAGGTTGATGTAACTCCTTTATCATAGCGTACAGATGCTTCATCCCTTCGTTCAGATGCTCCATTCCACCTTCAATTTTAGAGAATCTTTGATCATTAAACCACTGATTTTCATCAACAGTTTGCTGAATAAAATCCACTTGAGCAGTAATGGCAACAAACTGATCAACATTTGACGTTGTAAGATCAGAGATGTCCGAAGCCAAAAGTACTTGAGATTGCTGAACAACATTGATCTTTGGAAGGAGAGTAGTCTTCAAGCTTTCAATATCATCTTTAATCAAACCCAGCTGATTTGTTACAGAGGTGGAAGAAGAAGACCGTTCAACCACTTGTGCTTTAAGAATTTCCTTCTCAGCCTGGGTTTCTTGCAGTTGTTTCTGTAGAGCAGCTATCTGAGCTAACAAAGAAGCAGTGTTTGTGTCAGTGTGTGCACTCACTTCAATTTCTCTCAGTGGTGTTTCACTCAACTCACGTGCTTGTGTATCACTCTCTGTTTGATTTTGATCTCTAATCACTAGCTGTCTTTCCAAGTTATCAGATTGAGTACCTGCAATAGAAATCACCCTAGCCCCTTCAAGAGAGGTCAGTGGTGGTGCAATGGGAGTTCGCAAATCCCGATCCCTGGTTGAGTCTGTCAAAATATTTGACATTGTATACTGAATTGCTTCAGAGACAGACTCACCAGGTTGCCTTTCACTTTCTCCAGTAAAAACTGCGAGTGAAAAATCCCTTAAGGGAGCCAGAGATGTTCCCTCTGGGAGGGGAGAAAATGATTCTATTATAGGTGGCAAAGAATCAGATTTTCCCTCTGATGCCTATGAAGGCACTTCTACCGTGACAATGGTAGGCACTGTTTCAGATCCTAAGTGCTCTCCTAACAACGTGTCCTGAGTTTCTTCTATTTGGATGTCTTCTCCCATTGTGAGTAATGGGAGAGTGCTTGACTCATCACAGGTTGTCAGGGCCCGATGGCGAATTTCAATAGATTCATCCTGTTGAAAGGATGTCTCCAGAGACTGTTCAATGGCCATTTCAAAGTCCATATCCTGTTGGGAGGACATGGATGGGCTTACAGATGTCTCTCTATAGGTTTTCCTTTTCTTTAGTGGTGGAGACAGAGCTCTGGGTGGGTGCACTCAGTGTTTGTTCACTACTAGACCTTTGTCTTATTAAAGAAGCAGTCTCAGGTTGAGAGAGTAAAGGATTAGACACAGTGTTTGGCTCTCTGACCTGGGTTAGAGATTGTGGTTCTACAACCTCTTGGTCTGTCCTATCAACCACTTGGGCTTCAGCAAAGGTGCCAGATGATCCAGAGATAGGATGTATTACCTGTATTGGCAGTTCCTCTGAAGTTCCAGCTGCAATGACTAGTTGTTGTTCAGGAACAAAAGGTTCAAAAGTATGAAGGTTAATGAAATGTGCCATGAATGGGCTGACTACCACTGGTGTTATGTTCAATTTTTGAGAAGTGTGGAGTCTTTGATAGAATTTACTAGCAGTAGTAGGAGAAGGAACATATACAGCATTTAAAAACAACTCCTTGTGAGCATCAGATAGCACATGATTGATTAAGATAGTGAGAAATCTAGGATAGAAACACCTGACTTTTCTACCACTATCATGATCAATCCTGGCATTAGATACTCTCCTAACTATAAGACTCCAGATAAGATGACCAATGTTAAGTCTAACATTAAACACAATAGCATAAGCAATGTATTGCAACAAAGATGGAATATTTTGAAAGTTGCTTTTAGTACAATTGCTGAAAACCTTAGCTAAAGTATCAAATAAGACATCCCATTCACAGACCAAATTAGCTTTACTGAGTTTGGGCAACTCCAAAGGACCTTGATAATGAATTCTGTTGAAAAACTGAATTAATTCAATATCAGAAGGAGTCCTATCAAAGTTGTCCCTAGGAAGTTGAAAAACTTCACAAAACAATCCCTCAGTAATAGTGTATTGTGTGTGCTCAATTGTGAAGGATATAGAATTCTAATCATCAGAAACTACAGCACTAGAACACAATAATCTCAGTGGTTCAATCTTTAAATCAGCAGATAAACATATAGCACGACTAACACAACACTGCGAATTTAAAAACTGAATCCAAGGTCGAAAACGATCAACTAGGCATTTCAAAGGATCAAAATACCCAATGTAATTGTTTTTAACAACCTCAAAATTCTGAGCCATAATTTACTAAGTAAAAATTAACACAGAAAATCAAAAACTCAAATAATTATGAAAAAATTCGAATTTAAGGATTTTAAAATTAATTAAAAATTAATTAAAAATCCAAATTTTCAAAGTTCTCCAAAAATTACCAAATTTTAGTATGTTAATCTTTGACACAAAACACACATTGTACTATTTTTAGAATCCAAAAACACCTTCTTAATCACTAAAAACGAAGAGAAAAACCCTTAAAATTCGAAAAACTCAAAAACTTAAATCTTGATGAAACTTTGATTTTAAGATCTCGAATTAAAGGTCTTGAATAGATCTGTTCAGTGATGGTTTTAGATTCTAAAAAGATCAAGAAACGAACTCAGAAATTGAAAAACAAATTGGCAGAGCTTCGTTTCTGAAAGAACAAATGAGAGAGAATGAAAATGCAGTTAAGTTAAAACTTGAACTGTAGAAGTACTCAGTAAAAATAAAAAAATAAAAAAAACTGATATAAATACACTGATAGTACTATGGTAAAAACAAATAAAACTAATAGTACTGAGGTAAAAAGAACGGTAGTACTATCAGTAATAAAACAAAAAGAATAAAGATAAAAAATAAAAAAGCTAGTAGTACTATCCAAAAAAGACTACGGTAGTACTAATAAGAATTAAAAAGAAAAGCAAAAATAAAACAAAACACCTAGTAGTACTAACAAAAACTCGGTAGTACTAAAAGAATAAAAAAAATAATAAAAGAAACAGATAAAACTGGAAATGCCTAGTAGTACTAACAAAGACTACGGTAGTACTATGAACAGTAAAAAAACGTAGAATTACTATGAATTAAAAAGGAAAAACAAAAAACAAAAACAAAAATAAATATGCTGGTAGTACTAAAGAAAAAAAAAAGAACTAGTAGTACTAGGGGTGTTCGCGGTGCGGGCGGTGCGGTTTTTCTCTAAAACCACGAACCAAACCGCGCATGCGGTTTGGTCTAATTTACAAACCGCGACCGCACCGCATAACTCAAAAACCGCGTAAACCACACCACATAAATGTGGTGCGGTGTGGTGCGGTCTATGCGGTCTAATATGTGTAAATTTTTTTGCATAAAACTTAAAAAAAAAGCAAGTAAATGAGAGACAAATTGTAATTCTTAACACCAAAATTAGTAAAAATTAACACATTCAAAATTTAGGCTGCAACCCGGATGAACTTCAAAATTAGTAAAAATTAGTTTTTCAACCCCATAATTTAGTTAAAAGAACAGTATTGAAACATTTGAAGCCTTAGCTGACATTGAAAATTAAGGAAAAGAAGTACAGACTACAGACCAAGACATCAAATTACAAATTTACTCAATTGACTCTTAACAAACACCTATGTTGAAGCACAAATTTGACAAGTTAAAAAAGTGACACTAACATCAACAAGGGAGGGATAAAACAGGACTTGAGCACGGTTATTAAGCACATCAACAGCTGCATCTTTAATACTGGGAAGGCGTTTCACCGCCTTCTCGATAGAGGCAGCACACAGTGTTTCAGAATACTAGAAAGTAGAAAGTGCATTATAATTTCAAAATCTTAAAAGTTAAATTATAAAATACTAGAAAGTGGAACACAAATTGTAATTCTTAACACCAAGCAAGAATGCATTGCATTCTCTAGCAGATGGATTTCCTGAAAGGCTGAAAAAATAAAATATAGAAATCAGAATCATGCATAATGCAGAAAAATAGAGCACAATCAGCACATTGCAGAAAAAACAGAGCAGATTTAAGCAAATTGCAGAGCAGATTTAAGCAAATTGCAGAGCAGTTTTATGCAGATTGTAGAGCAGTTTTAATGCAGATTGTAGAGCAGTTTTAATGCAGAAAATAACCTGTAGCAGCAGAAATTTGCAGAAGTGCAGAACAGAAAAAAATTTGCAGAAAAGCATCTACAGAAAAATAAGAAATTATAACCTGTAGAATGCAATGAAGTAATGAACAGCGCTTATAAATAAGAAAAAATAGCAGAAAAGCTTCTGCAGAAAAATTAAAACAGAAAAACAGAAAAAATACATCAGAAAAGGCAATTTTAGAAATCCACAATTACCTTCCAGGCTTCCAGGCTTCCAGTAGTTGCAAAAGGTACCAATAAGCTAGTCGAGATCCACAATTTCAGAAATAGCAGATGTGTCTGCAAATTAACAACGATAATTTAAAGTAAGGATATCAAAAGTATGTTATAAATTGCATTCGAAAAGTAAGTAAGGACTTAAAGAACTATGGACAATATAAACAAGTACAAACCTGAACTAATTGATTCAAAAGTTTCAATATCCTCTAAAATAGAACCCATGTCCAGTGGCAAAGAGGAAGCTCTTATCCAATTCTGAGTGCAAATCAGGGCTTGTACCATAGAAGGACTTAAAGAACTACGGAAAGAATCAAGTACCCTCCCTCCGGTGCTAAAGGCAGATTCCGACGCAACTGTTGAAACTTGAATTGCGAGTACATCACGAGCCATCTCTGACAATATAGGATATTTGACTGCATTCACTTTCCACCAGGCTAGAATGTCGAAATCCTTGTTTTTCCTATCCTCGTTTCGTTCCAAAAAGTACCTATCAAGCTCATTTCTTGTATCCAAAGCGTCATCCTCATCGCATTCTTTGTCAAATTCTGATTCAAACATATCAGAATCATCATCAGAATCAACCGTTTTAACACTATCTTCATTAGATACTTTTGTTTGAGGATTATTATTTTCTGGATTTTTCAACCTCTATTCATTGGAGTAGTGACTCACAAGCTTTGACAAACAATCTTTGACACGAGAAATCATGACTTCAACTTCTTGCTCAGTATATAATTTATTCAAACAAAGGAGTACAAATTTAAGCTTATACCGAGGATCCAAAATTACAGCAACATAAAGCAACATGTTTTGCTTTTCAACGTTGCCCCAATATTTGTCAAATTTAAGCTTCATCTTAACAGCCATAGCTTGTAAAATTGATTTATCGCTTGAACACCATTTTATTAGCTTTCCACGTATTGCACACACTTCATGAAAGTAGGTATTCGAAGTTACGAATAAAGATGCACTGAATCTCAAAGTGGCTTCGTAAAATACCTTCAAAAACCTGCAAAAGACGATATAATTATCCCAATCTGCAGAATTTGGTGGCCCCACTAAACTCTTTCCATTCCTATCTTCATCAAGAAAATATTGCACGTAAAAACCATCTTCTTCCTCTAACAATTTAAAACCCTCAACAAATTTTAATGCAGAATCCAACATTAAAAAGGTGGAGTTCCACCTTGTTGCCACGTCCAAACAAACAAGAGCCTTTTCTTGTTTAGTAGTATTCTTGACACAATTTTGGAATCTTGCCAATCGAGAAGGAGAGGCTCTTACATATCTGATTGCATTACGAACAGCTGCAATAGAATCGTCTAATTCCTTCAACCCATCATTAACAACTAAATTAAGAATATGAGCTGAGCACCTCATATGCAAAAACTCTCCATCACAAACAACGGTTTTCCAACTATGCAGCCTTTTTTTAATGTGAGAAATAGCCAGACCATTAGAGGCTGCATTATCAACAGTAATAGTAAACAACCTATCAATACCCCGATCTTTTAGGCATGCCTCAATTGCTTTACCTATTGTCTCTCCTTTGTGATTAGCAATTTGAATAAAATTCAGAATTCTTTTTTGCATTTTCCACTCACAATCTATAAAATGTGATGTTAATACCATATAACAAATATTTTGAATAGAAGTCCAAGTGTCGGTAGTTAATGAAACCCTTTGTGAACTTTTCACAAGATAATCTCTTAATTGTTTCTTCTCATCGTGATACAATTTCATAATATCCCTTGCAATTGTAATTCGTGACGGAATAACAAACCTAGGACATGCAACACTACAAAATAATTTAAAACCCTCTTGCTCCACAAACCTAAACGACAATTCATCAATGATAATCATTTTTGTGCAAGCAAGCCTACAAGCATTTTGATTAAATCCCACAGCCACTAAATTACTACCTCCGCTACTTTCAGACCCAATAGTAGTTGTCTTTTTAAAGCACAAAGTTTTTTGTTTTTTATCCTCCAACCTATATGGATATTTAGGACATTGATTTATCAAATGATTCCTAAGAGTACTTGTTCCTTGTAATCTAGTACCACCCGCATAATCAAGGGATAGTACTACCGATAGTACTACTAGTTCAAAACTAGTAATACTAACGAAAATAAGAAAATAAAATAGAAAAACAGTTCTAAATAAAAGGAAAATGCTGAGAATTACTAAAACTTTACAGAATATGAATAAAAATGCATGAAAAATTTATACAAATCTAGAAAAATTCACAGAAAATTCCATAAATCCTAGAAAAATATGCATAAAATTATAGAAATGCAGTAAATTAATATAGACTTGCAGAAATATTTAAACAACAATATTTACAATCTGAAAAACACCTAAATAATTCTAAATAAATATATTTTCAATAAAATTAGATTTCTCCACTTAAAAAATATGAGAAAAATATTTTTTAAAGAAAATAAATTATTCAGAGCTATTTAAATTTACAAGCATGTAATATTAAATGAGAATTGGCAGAAAATATCAGTTAAATGACAAGAGAAAATGAATTTATTGAGAGAACAAACATGACAGAGATATTGTTAATCACTAAGACTGTTTAACATACCCAATTTACCAACTAACTTGATAAATGTGGATTCGTCAACAGATTTAGTGAATATATCTGCAGTTTGTTCTTCTGTGGGTACAAAGTGTAACTCCACAGTTTCATTCATGACATGCTCTCTGATAAAATGATACCTGATATCAATGTGCTTCGTTCTCGAGTGCTGCACAGGGTTGTTGGAGATTGCTATGGCACTTGAATTATCACACAAAATAGGAATTTTGTCTAATGCAAAGCCATAGTCCTTTAATTGATTCCTTATCCATAAGATCTGAGCACAACAGCTTCCAGCAGCAATATATTCAGCTTCTGCTGTTGAATTGGAAACTGTTTGCTGTTTCTTGCTATACAACTCCCAGAGGTACTCTTTCTATCCACAACACTACCTGCATAATCAGAATCTGTATATCCAACAAGATTAAAACCAGAATCTTTAGGGTACCAGATACCTAGATTAGGTTTACCCTTAAGATATCTCAAGATTCTTTTCACAGCAACGAGATGTACATCTCTAGGGTCCGCTTGGAACCTTGCACACAAACATGTAGCATACATAATATCTGGTCTACTAGCAATAAGATAGAGTAAGGAGCCAATCATACCTCTGTAGCTTGTAACATCTACCTTGATAGAATTGTCAGAAGCTCCAAGTTTCATGGCTGTTGAAGATGGAGTCCTTGCTGATGTTGAATCCTCCATGTGATACTTCTTGAGGAGTTCTTTAAGATACTTGGATTGACAAATAAATATACCATTTGACCTTTGACTTACTTGCAATCCAAGAAAGAACTTCAGCTCACCCATCATACTCATTTCAAACTTACTCTGAATAAGCTCAGCAAATCTCTTACAGAGATTATCATTAGTAGACCCAAATATGATGTCATCCACATAGACTTGGACTAATATCATATCACTTTTGTGTTTCTTTGAAAAAAGAGTTTTGTCTATGATACCTCTAACAAAACCATTTTCTAAAAGAAAACCAGAGAGAGTGTCAAACCATTTTCTTGGGGCTTGTTTGAGACCATAGATAGCCTTGAAGAGAAAGTACACAAAGTCCAGCAACTCCTGATTTTCAAAGCCAGGGGCTGTTCCACATACACTTCTTCATCTAGCTCACCATTCAGGAATGCACTCTTAACATCCATTTGATAGACTTTAAAATTGGAATAAGCTGCAAATGCTAAGAACATCCTGATGGCCTCAAGTCTAGCCACTGGTGCATAGGTTTCATCATAATCAATGCCTTCAGCTTGAGAATACCCTTGAGCAACCAGTCTTGCCTTGTTCCTTGTAACAATACCATCCTCATCTAGCTTGTTCCTGTATACCCATCTTGTACCAACTACTTTCTTGTTCTTTGGCCTGGGTACCAGTTTCCAGACTTGCTGTTGTTCAAACTGATTGAGTTCATCTTGCATAGCAATCACCCAATCTGGATCTGTCAGTGCTTCCTCAGTTTTCTTTGGCTCCATTTCAGATAGAAATGCTGAATAATGACATTCATTCTGAGTTGCACTTCTAGTTTTAACTCCAACACCTGGATCACCAATGATCAGCTCAAAAGGATGAGCTCTATTCCATACAATCTATCTTGGAAGATTTGATCTTGATGATTCGCCTTGAAATTCACTTTGATGTTGTGAGTGACTAGATGATCCTTCATTTGCTCCCCCTGAGTTGTTGCTTGATTGCCTTGATGATTCTTCTCCAGTGTTGGTGGTATCTCCATTGTTACCAGTGTTTCCACCACCACCACCATGATCATTATCATCATTGTTATTATCATTACCAGCAATAACTTCAGGTGGGGCTACATCATCTGATTCTGAGTCTGGCAAGTTATCAAACTTCAGCTTCTCAGATGAATCTTTTTTTTGGATATTAGGGAACTTAGTGTCATCAAAAGTAACATTGACACTTTCCTTTACTGTGTGACTGCCAACTAAGTAGACTCTGTAAGATCTTCTGGAATAACCAACAAAAATAGCTTCTTGTGCCTTCGCATCAAACTTGCCAAGTTTCACATTGTCATCTATAAGCACAAAGCATTTTGCTCCAAATACATGAAAGTACTTGACAATTGGTTTCTTGTTGTTCATGATCTCATAAGGAGTCTTCATTAAGTCCTTGTTGATTAAAGTTCGATTCTGAGTATAACAAGCTGTATTCGCTGCTTCAGCCCAAAAGTACGTTGGAAGTTTGGACTCACTTAACATAGTCCTAGCAGCTTCAATCAAAGTACGATTCTTTCTTTCCACTACTCCATTTTGTTGAGGAGTTCTAGGGGCAGAGTATTGTCTTGTTATTCCTTTATCAGCACAAAAGTCATTTAGAATGGCATTCTTGAATTCAGTACCATTATCTGACCTTATGGCTCTAACAGGGAATCTAGAATCCAGCTCAATCAACTTTATATGGTCAATCACCAGGTGTGGGGTCTCATCCTTGGAATGTAGGAATAAAACCCATGTATATTTTGAATAGTCATCAACAATCACAAGTGCATATTGTTTCTTTGACATGGACATCACATTAACTGGACCAAACAAATCCATGTGCAGTAGCTGAAGTGGTTCAGTTATTGATGATGTGTCAGTGCCCTTGTGAGAAGCTTTCTTTGACTTTCCTTTCTGACATGCCTCACACAGTCCTTCCTGTGTAAATTCCATCTGAGGCAAACCTCTAACCAATTCCCTCTTGACTAAAGAGTTCATTGTTTTGAAGTTAAGGTGAGACATATTCTTGTGCCATAGCCAACTTTCATCTGATGAAGCTTTAGTATAAAAACAATTAACTTCATCTTTGGATCCAGAGTTCAGATCAGCTATGAACAAGTCACCTTTCCTTACTCCTTGAAGAGCAGGCTTTCCATTCTTCTTGTGAAGGATCTGACACTTCTCTCTTTCAAAGGAAACAGCATATCCTCTGTCACAGAAATGACTGATGCTGAGAAGATTGAACTTCAGACCTTCCACAAATGATACATCTTCAATGACAACATTTCCGTACTTCAAACAGCCATATCCTTTCGTAATACCCTTGCTGTCATCTCCAAAGGTAACTACTGGGCCAGCTTTCTCAACCAAATCTGATAGCAGGGCTCTATCTCCGGTCATATGCCTTGAACAGCCACTGTCAAGAATCCACATAACACGGTTTACCTGTTTAACTCCCTGCAATATCAAATTGATTAGTCCTTCCTCGGAACCCAAACCTGATTGGGCCCGGCATACTTAAAGAACTGGCCTTTGTCAGGCAAAACAACTTTTTTAACTACAACTACTTCAACCTCTTTCACAAAAGAGTGTTTCCATTTATAGCCAGCCTTAACACATTTCTGAGTAGGCTTAGGGATAAATGAATCCACTCTAGTCTTAGGAGGACTAGTAGTCTTAGCTTTAACATGCTTCTTATTATTAACATATTGACGTGGAGCAGTCTTATCACTAGATACATGCTTACTATTAAAATAAGCATACATAACATTGAAAGCACAAGACATGCAATTAATCACACCACATGCTTTATGAGAAGAATTAACAGCAGGCATGTTAGTACTATAGTTGTTTTGATCCAACTTATGGACATCTGATTTAGTCTTTTTAGTTGCAACAACTTTGACTGGTATATCAGATATACACTTGTTGGACTGTTCAACTTCCAAAGAAAGATCTTCTTCACGAATCTCCTCTGCAATGATGATAGAGTGTTCATTCAGAGGTTCTGCCTCGGACTCCTTATAGAAGGGTGTTTCAATACCCTTAAGCACATATGGAACACCCCTTCCTTCAGTTCTGACTCTACAAGGGGAATTAATTCCAAGCAATCCAATGGCCTCATTATAATCATAACATATACTGCCATGATTACCCATAGCTTGTTTATTGAGAATCTCTTTAGCCGTCTTACAAGAGTTGTAATAGGCATTAGCTTTTGTATTAAGCACATTATTCTTTTCTTTAAGAATGGTTTCCAGTTGAATATAACATTTAACCCTATTCTCAAGAAATGCAATTTTCTCAATAAGTTCATCCTGATTAACATGCACTAGTTTTAATTCTTTTATTTCCTTTTCAAGATTTGTGTTTAAAAGAATTATTCTATCATTTTCAGTGCGTGCACAATCTAAGGTGCCACCAAGATGACGAATCATTTCAGTATCAGTAAACTTTACCTATGACATGTATGCAGATGAAGTGCTTGCCTCTTTAGCCACTAAAGCAAGGTTCCCAATCTCACCTGCTTCTTCATCACTGTCAGTGTCATCCCAGCTCTTTCCTTCAGCAACATAGGCTTTCCCAATCTTGTTCTTCTTGCTAGAATCAAATGTGTTTCTTGTCACTTGCTTTGGCTTTTTGCATTCAGTAGCAAAGTGACCCAACTCATTGCAATTGTAGCATCTGATTGTGCTCTTATCCACAGTTCCAGTTTTGTAGCCACCCCTTGTGCTACTTGAAGAGGAAGATCCACCTCTCTGAAATTTGGGCCTGAACTTAAGATTGGGATTCCTCTTGAATCTAAACTTCCCAAACTTCTTGACTATCAAAGCCAAATCACCATCCTCCAGCTGATCAAGTTCCTCTAAAGAATAGAAGTCACCACCAGATTGATCAATGGATGTTAATCCATATTCAGCATCAATAACATTCATGTTAGAACTGGAAGGTTGAACAGCCTTCACTTCCAGTTTCCGTGGGACTTCAGCAGCCAATGCAGTAGAAGTACTAACTATCCTCCCAGTTCCATATAACTCATCCTGTTGAATCTGTTCCAGCTCATATGTCTTCAGAACACCATACAGTCTTTCCAAAGCAATCTCTCCAATATCTCTTGCTTCTCTAATGGCAGATATTCTGTGCTCCAAATGACGTGGAAGTGTAAGTAGGAACTTCTTGTTAATTTCCTTGATAGTGTAGCGCTTCCCATTGAGATTCAGATCATTGATTAATTTGTTGTATCTCTCAAAAACCTCAGAGATACCTTCACCAGGGTTTGATCTGAAATGCTCATATTGAGAGGTGAGAATTTCCAGCTTATTCTCTCTAACTTCCTCTGTCCCCTCATTGATTATCTCTATAGTCTCCCAAATGTGTTTGGCAGTATCACAATTTAGGACATGATTATGCATGATAGGATCAAGACAATCAAAAAGGATCAACTGAAGACAGGCATCCAAGGTAACATCCTCTTTTTCATCAGGAGTGTAGTCCTTGGGATCCTTAGGGTACATCCTAGCAGCCCTGGTAACAACATCATTCTCCATTAGCTCTCCCTCAATAATCATAGGAAGTTTTGGTCCATTCTTCAGCACATCAAAGTATTTAGGATTAGCAACTTTAAGAAATAGAAGCATTTTCTTCTTCCACATTGAATAATGCTCCTTGCTGAACATGGGAATCTTTACTGTACCAACCTTCTGTGTAGTAGACATCTTTTGAGATTTTTAGGAATAATAAAAATTTCAGAGTTTAAGAAAAAATCTCAAAACAATTGGATCTTTGATTTGTATATCAATCAAAAGCCTCTGATACCAATTGTTAGGTCCTGATATGTTTGTAGAAGGGGGTTTGAATACAAACAGTACCGTTTAATCGAATTTGTATTGTTGAATTTAACAAATACAATACCAAATTTAATGCGGAATAAAATGAAACAAGATTCAAGTTAAATAAAACTCTATTGAACTTGAAGGGTGTTATAATTCTGTGTACATATTACAAGGTTCTTGTTAAAACAAATCTAGAATAAATTCGACATGAATTTATCTATATTTGTAATAAAAGGATCGAATACTAAAAAGTAGTTCGATAGTAATTCTAGGGATTATGATCCGCTAGATTGTCAAAGCAGTACAAGTAATTGAATTCTAGTTGATTGGATATAACTTTGCTTGCTAGAATTTATTACAAGAAATGTATTGAATGCTTCTGGTTGGCTCGAGTTAAAATGGCAGAAGTAAAGAGATGATACTTTGTTTTTGCTTCTGTCTGTTTTTGTTCAAGTGTAATGTGTCCTGCCTCTTTTGATCATGCACTTGTATTTATAACAAGTCAACATGACATCTTTTTCACGCGCCAAACCCACTGCAAAAGTAATACAATTGTTTCTACTAGCAGTACTACCAAAACACTTGGTAGTACTATCGGTAGTACTTACCAAATGACTTGGTAGTACTATCGGTACTACTATTAATGATAGTACTACTAGTAGTAAACAGATAGTACTACAAGTAGTAAATATAATTAGGAAATAAAACTGGTTTTAATAAATTCTACTTTTAATTGATTTAACAAATGAATTAATTTATCTAGAATTAATTCACTGATTAAATAAATTAAAATAACTGACTCAAATAATTTCATAAATAAATTAATTCTGGAGAATTAATTTATATATTAAATTACTTAAGATCTAGATTGATTAATTTAATATATGAATTAATTCTGAAAGAATTAATTCATAGATTAAATTAATTATCTTATAGAATAATATTAAAAGAGAATTACACTAATTCTGAGAACGACTAAAATTGATGACGGACTTCCACTGGATGACGTTGACACTCCATGTTCTGTCTGGTTCATGACTGACTAACTTTAGTGATTGTTCTTCATCTTTAACTTTAAGCTGTGATTCTTTTTCTTCTTCTATTTAAACAATGGACTGTAACCTGTACTTTTTCTCCGTCACACTTCTGAAATCTCTGTCACTTTTAAATAGTTCCACTTCCTTGAATACTTCACTGAGGCTTGAACAATAAATTGAACTTCTTTCAATGTAGACTTACTTCAAGACTGTATATGACTTTAATCTCCATTCTCTTGACAGATATAATCTTCTGAGATTCCTGTGACATCTGTATTTATTATTTACTTATTACATCTTGGTTTATGTTGAGTAGAATCGTCCGAGTTTACAAATAGGCCTAGACATATGCCTTTCAAGGATCATATTAAAATCTTTGACAAGACAAATTATTTGCTATCAGTGTTGATTGAGTTAAGACATGGATTAATAAGGAAGAGGATTCATCAGTTAAAATAATAGGCCGAGCAAAATGATTTTCATGT
The DNA here is from genome assembly GCA_030848705.1 of Heracleum sosnowskyi. Taxonomy (NCBI): domain Eukaryota; kingdom Viridiplantae; phylum Streptophyta; class Magnoliopsida; order Apiales; family Apiaceae; genus Heracleum; species Heracleum sosnowskyi. The sequence goes on from CM061238.1 coordinate 81,513,886, forward strand.
ACATTCAGTTGTGAATTGATTTAAATGTTTATGTGTGTACGTTATTAGTTTTGAATTTATAGTTAAAAGTTGATACACATGTATACAAGGTAACTCGAAAGTGGAGAATTCATCATGTCTTCAAAAACAAATTTTATCATTGTTTTTTAATGTTTAGATAGTTATTGCTCTAATTTTTATGAGAAAAGATTATATCTTTTAGTAAAATATTTTATGTAATTCATACACGAAAATTCATAGATAAAAATTGTATATTAAGAAATTTATAGTGTATGTAATTCGAAAATATCATGTTAAGATTTATTCGACTGAAGAATTTATTTAGTGTGTGCATTTTTAACAAAATTAAATAAGTCGGCGCATCTATAAAAAAAGTCATACAAAAATAAGAAATATTGAGAATAGGTCATTAATTTTTTTTTTTAAAAGGAAGAGGTTGTTGTTGTTGTTGTTTTTGTTGTTAATAAAAAATTCTCCCAACAACAAAAAGGATGTTTCTTCATATTTTTTGAATTTTTTTATATGGGAGTAGATTTGGAGGTAGTAAAATTTTTAATAGCTCTGAAGGTATAATTGTAGTTTTTGATTAAACGATCTAGAATTATATATATATATATATATATATATATATATATATATATATATATATAGTAAGGTTCCAAAGAGAACCATTATATCAAGAGAACTGAGAGAACTCTTCTAAGACCGTTGATATACTATAATATAATTAATGAATCTTAATAAAACACTAAAAATAATCTTAATTATCAATTAAATTTATTATAAATAAATTTTATGTTGAAATATATTATAAAACACTTTATAGAATACTTAACAGAATCCTAATTTTAATATAATTATTAAAACACTTAAAATAATCTTAAAATACTAATAACCAACAACAAAAATGATGTTTGTTCATATTTTTTGAATTTTTTTATATGGGAGTAGATTTGGAGGTAGTAAAAATTTTAATAGCTCTGAAGGTATAATTGTAGTTTTTGATTAAACGATCTAGAATTATATATATATATAATTCAAAACAAAAATTAATTTTATATTAGAAATATTATTTTATTTAAAAACGTATTTTGTAGAATATATTTTGAGAAAATTTAGAGATATTATTATAAAACCGCTGCGAAGCGCGACTTAGTAAACTAGTTTATAACTATTTGATCAATGCATTTTAAAATACGTGTTAGAAGTCAAAAATAAACAAATACTTTAAAACGGAGTGAAAAGCATTTTAAGTCTATCCTGAAAACCGAATTTCAGTGATAAGTTTGTTGTTGCTGAAGTCGATATTTCAACTTTATCAATTTAATACTATAAAATTTTAATCACACATAGACACATGGTACAAATTTCAGTGAAATCATATCAATAAACAATGCACCTGCCAAACGTATACACGGCCTACATACCACTAATTCTATAGTATTTCTACGGGCGATAAGTCGATAACATACACTAGAAAGTGGACGGGTGTAGTGAGTGGAATCTAGTTTATCACAATGCGTTTAAACGTATTAAGTTTATGGTTGTGGATTTCGGAAATTAGAATAAATCGGTTGAGGTACCGTATAACGATTTATTCATAAATTTGGAATTTATTGGAATGATAAATCGGAACAAAAATCATATAAATTGTAATATTTTAAATATATTTAATATATTATCCTTATATATAATATAATAAACCATTTAAAAATAATTCATAGCGATATATCGGATTTCAAAAATAGAATCGGTCAAATATTTTTAAACAATAAATCGGTGATTTATCGATAATTTTTGAAAAATTAAACGATTTTTAGAACAGTGATTAAGTTTAATAATTTAAAGTGTCATCATCTGCTTTTGATAAAACTATTTCCACCAAACACTTGCCTTGTTCTTAATTCTTTGCTTAATTACATAATTATAGCTTGATTCAAATGTAATTTATTTCACTTAATTACATAACTAAAGCATGATTCATTGTAATTTCTTTTTATATACGAGGAATTCTCTACATTAAACAATTGTCACGTAAAATTCTCAATGTACATATATGAAAGTGCATTATTTATATGAAATTATTTAAAAAAAATAAAAAAAATGTAAAAAAGTGGATAACTAAATAATTTTGGTTGCTTAAAAATAGTAAGTCATGGTGATTTATGTTGAATTCTGAATCATCCCATCTGCTATACCTAAAAATGATGTAGAAAGAATATTTTCCAAGTTTACGCACTAAAATTTAATTAATCAAGTTTAGCATCAGAATAAGACCAGGTTCTTTTAATTAAGTTGTTGTACCTTTTCCTCACTCCCAAACAGACCTTTATTATTCCACTCGTTTCTTTTTCTCTATGAGATTTCTAACCCAAGTAAATTCATCGGCGACGGCGCCTCCTTCTCCGGCGCCGGAAAACATAGACTCCGACTTCGTAGTCATCCTCGCCGCTCTTCTTTGTGGCTTAATTTGCGTGCTCGGCCTCATCGCAGTGGCTCGCTGCGTCTGGATCCGTCGGATCAACGACATACTCTCCGGCCGTTCACCGCCGCCGAACAAAGGCTTGAAGAAGAAGATTCTCAAGACTCTCCCGAAGCTCAGTTACTCTGAAACCGCCGGAAAGTTCACCGACTGCGCGATCTGTTTGACGGAGTTTATCGACGGCGATGAGTTGAGAGTGTTGCCGCAGTGCGGACACGGATTCCACGTCGGATGCGTTGATACGTGGCTCGGATCTCATTCGTCGTGTCCGTCGTGCCGGCAAATATTGGTGATTAATAAATGCGAGAAATGTAACGGTGAGTTAACGGAGGAGATTACTGTCACCGACGGCGAGATTGTAACAACTCGGTTGACTCGGTTGGATTGTGAGCGGGGCAATAGGTTCTTGCCGTGAGAATTTTACATTATGCTGTTGTGATTATAATTTGTTTAAATTAGAAATTACTTTAAATTTATTATTAGTCGGTAGGTAGGGTTAGAAACAGTGAAGAAGCTGGTCAAAACTTTAATTATCTGTTTCTATACTGTTTATGTGTTGTACATACAAATTAAATTAAATTAAATTATGTTGTAGCAATAATATTTGTATTTTGTACATAAATATGTTTACAAATTAAATTATTGATTATTGCTTTATTCTCATAGAATCAAAATGTGAAAATCATGAGTTTATGATGCCTAAGTTTTGTAATTTACTTTAAACTGGAAATGATATGGAAATGGAATCCACTGTTTTGTTTATCCAGTTAGGTGAGGACTGAGGTAATAATGGTAACTGCCAAGTCATCTAGAGTTTAACTCTTCAAATGACAACAACTGAGGTGACACGTAACAAGATTACTTGCCCTAGACTAATTTATAAAAATATTTTCTCCGCCTAATTTAATTTTCTTTCATGTATTTTCAAATGCATTTATTTGAAATTGGAATCAACTAAAATATACTATGTTTTCTATATTTCTTATTCAAACTCATCATTTTTCAAAAATATTACGAACAAACCTTTATTTATTTTAAATCTTATTTTAATGTTTTTAATTATTTAATTTCTTTTTTCTTATTTTAACATGCCTATCTATTTTGTTAACTAAATGCAATTAATAAATATTAAAACATAAATAATAAAATAATAACTATTAATTACCTATTTATAACCAATTACCTTTTTCGGCTAAAATACATTACTTCTTCATTTTTTTCTAACAAAATCCTCTATTTTTCTCAACTTATCACGAGCAATTACCTTCATAAACTAAAGTATGTTACATTTTCTATTTTATATTACTAAAACTTCTCATTTTCCAAAATTTAACGAACCTGCCCTTATTTATTTATTTTAAAATCTATTTTAATACTTTAAATTATGTAATTGTTTTTGGGCGAGCTCCCAAAATACCCACCAAATCAGTTTTTTTGCCCAAAATACCCACCGACGGGATGCTCCGCCCTAAATACCCACGGAATACGCATTACAGACATGCGTATACTATTTTTACAAAGGATGCGCATCTCATACATGCGTATTCTTTGTAAATGCTTTACGGAATACGCATGTCAGACATGCGTATACTGTTTTTGAAAAAACAAATAATACACATCTCAGACATGCGCATCCTTTGTAAAAGTTGAATACGCATGTCTGACGTGCGTATTCAGCGGGTATTTTGGGCGGAACATTCCGCTTGTGGGTATTTTGGGCAGTCCACCCCGTTTTGGTAGGTATTTTGGGCATTTTCTCATTTTTTTTTTACCTATTTTAACATGTTTATTTTTTTAACACATATAATTAATAAAATATTAATACATAAAGAATAAAATAATAATTATTAAAAATAATTCATGAATTGCACGAGTTTTAAACTAGTTATTCGTAAAAATCAGGACTGTGTGAATTTTTAGTTGTAATATATTTGTACCAATGCTACACTCTAATGTTTTTGGCCAGGCCAGCTCTTTTTCATCCTCAAAAGAGCATCTCTAATAGTGTTGGCTAAAATCGTTGGCTAAAATGATATAAAATACTGATTATGTAAAAAAATTTGAACCTGTAAGGTCTGGTGCTCCAACGGAGTTGGCTATACAAGTTGGTTGTAATTTAAAAATATAATATTATCATTATTTTATGTTGTTAAAAATAGAATATATAATTTGAATATGGTAATAGATGATGTGGAGTTTTACTACAGGTATCTAGGGATTCGACAAAAATAGCCAATATAGAGGAATTGGCTAAAATTTTCGCTAACAGTATTATCCTATTGGAGTGGATATTTTTTACATATTCTCTAAATTTTTTATTATGGCATTCCACCTCTACGTTTAGCTAAAGGTTCTAGATCATTGGAGATGTTGTTAGGAATTATGTTGATTCTTGATGATAACTAAACTACTCAGCAAAATTTGTATAAGTCCTTGTAGCTGCCAACGGATAGCATGTGTATACAGTATTCGTTGATAGGTAGCTCATCAACGGATAAAACCTTATGTAACATGTTTAATTTTGTTCCAAATAGCAGTTGTTAATTAGGATCGAATAAGTCATGTTGACTATCAATGGATATACAAAATAGGTTGGCTAATTATAAATATTCTATTCCTTGTAATTTTGTATAAGTTAAGATGTCATCAACTGATATAATTCAACCTTCAACGGATATGACTTTACCCATCAACGGATGTAGTCAATACTACATCAACGGATGTGTGATAAACTATCAACAGATGAAGTCCAAATCAACATCAACGGACACAGTACCAATATTTATCAGTTGACAATGTGATAGAGACAGTTATGACAAATCACATGGGTTGATGGAACAAAAAGAACATGAAAACCAACAATTTGGGGGAATCCTGAAGAAAAGAAAGCATTTTATTTTCATCTGGTAAATAGAGATGATTGAAGAAGGACATTCAGCTAAAAGGAAAATCATCAAAGGAACCATTGAACTTAGAGTGAAAAAGCAAGTTTTTGAACTTTATCTACTGTGTATTCTAAGTAGTTTAGTAGACTTGTAAATTTGGGGTATATAACCAAGTGTATCAGTGTTTTTGTAAGTTAAGAAATCATATAGTTTTCTAGAGCTTGAGCAATATTCATTCTTGTAATTGCTGAAGCAAAAACACTGTATTACAACTGTATGTTTTGTTCAAAAACATCATAGAGATTTTTTCAAATAAAAAACTCTCAGGTGGAACAATCAATCCACCTGAATTTTTAATTCTTGTGTTTTTATTGTATGCAGTTATAATTTCTGTTCTTAATGTGTCTTATCTGCAAAAGAATTGATAAATTTAAAGATTGTATTCAACCCCCCCCCCCCCCCTCCCCCTTTCTAAAATCCCGTGATTATATTGTTTGGGAATAACAGATGCTCTGAGTCGTGAGTTTTTTTTTTGAAAAATATTAGGTACCCAAATTATAAGAGCAAGTCCAATATAATGTCAAACGTGGTGTCATTGCTATAATTTGGCACCAAATGCAAAAAATATCAACTCCAAAGGAGTTGCATATTTGGATGCAAATATACATAAATGCATACTTGGTGCCAAATTTGCATCCAAAGATGCATATATGCATCTAGCCACATCATCAATCAACCATAAATGTAATGCAAGTTGGTCTACTTTAAATGAAATTTAGGTGAGTTGGACCAAAAGTTAGTTAAATATGGAAATAATTTATTGTAAAATGCAACTAGCATTGGAGTGCTTGTTAATTTTTAGCATCAAAAAACATTTTTTTGGTGCCATTTTATAGTAATGACTATAACTATTTTGCATTTAGCATTGGACTTGCTCTAATAAAATGGGCCTTCCTGCATTCACACCAACCACTACAATCAAAATTTTTTATTATGCCACATTACTTTTGCCACATCATTTGAAAACAAATTTGGGATATGTAGTATTACTCTTTTCTTTTGAAACCATGTCATGTGGTTCAGACCTTCAGCCTCGGAGAAACTAACTATGTTTCCAAAAAGTATTTCAAAAGAACCAAAATTACAGGCGACTAATTAAGGGTACACAAATTTTCATTCCTATTTAGTATCGTTAATTATTTTGAAAAATGATGGAATATAATTAAAAGAATTTCTTTTTCAACATATCCTGATATTCATTCCTAATTTCCAACAAACCTCAGAAGCGCACTGCAAGGTTAATTGTTATTTGTTGGGTTTTGGTTTTTCAATGACCCCTTTCAAGAAGGGAGTTCCAGAGCATACAAGCAGAGTACATTACTATCTTATAGGCCTACTAGTTCTGAGGGCCACCAAAAAATTATGTACTAATGTTTAAGGCAAGCTAATGTGAAATTACTGAGAAAAAGAAAGATATACTAATGTGGAACTGAAAAAATTAGGAGTTTGTTTAAGTGCTCCATTGATACTCAAATTTGGGGTTAAAGGACAAACATGAAATTATATGCTGAAAGCTGTCTAGAAGTTCGATGTCAAGTCAAGAAAGATTGTGCATCCAGGAAGATTTTAGATTTGGAAGGAATAATTATTTACATTAAGAACTTATAGAGTCATTAATTGATTATGATTTTTTCTCTACATAAGACTAAAGTTACTCCAAAATCAAAATATAAGTCTCTGACCAGGGTTCTAAAAAATTTGTACGACACACAAAGGTTCAAATTCAGAAGAAGCTAATAGAACTAAAATATTGGCTCTATAGGAGAGAAAAAGAGTTATCGGTTGCCTCTTACTAATAAATCGCTTTATGACACCTCCAAAACCTGGTACCCTGGAACTGGTAGTTGTACACTACCAAAAACATTTGTCCCAATGTATTCCCCTTGCTAAGAAAAAGAGTTACTACTTATTACTGATATTACACCTTTTGAAAAAAAAAATTAAGATTTAGTCCAAACACTTTTTCCCCTTAGTAATCAGATTTTGCCATAACAATTATGGAAGCCAAATTTACTAAATTGTTCAACCAAGACAAAACAATGTCACCAAATACTGCAGAAGTGACCTTGCGAACGAAGAAGGTACTGAAGTTCAAAAGATGAGATTTTATACAGAAGGCCTCTCAAATAAACTAATATAGCATGAAATGCACATGCAGAACTAAAAATAATTAACCATATCTAACTCTTTGGATTAGCTATAGCCTATAAGTGGTTATCAGAAACAACAATATGAAACTGTCTTAACTATATAAGAGAACCAATCAGAAAAAGAGGGAAATATCATTTATATTCACCATTATCTAAGGATACGTAACAGGAATGACACAATAGTTCATCAGAATACAAAAAAATAAGAATAAATCTTTTCAAAACCAAGCTAAACATAATACAACTCGTAAAACTGTCCCAAAATCTAATTCTAATTCTTCATTAAAGACAAGACAAAGCTGAGCAGAATACACCTTCTCTGGAGCCCAATTGCAAGGCTCATTGAAATGTCCCAAAAGTCTATTCCTAATTCTACACTAAACACGCCATTTTACTACTTCACCAAAAACAACAAAACTCAAAGAATTAGAATATCAGACAAGTAAAGCTCGTCTCAACTAATTAGAGATTTTGATATGTATAACTACTCCAAAAATAATATTACAACATTATACCAGGGTTGAGATAAATCATTGGGTAATACTAATGATTTAAATTAAGAAGAGGCTAAAACTATGGAGATATTGCCTCTGTAGGAAAAGAAACAAGGTACTACTGAATTTACATCTTTAGGAAATTATAGTAAGATTTAATCCAAAAGTTTTTTTCCCACTATAAAAGACAAATCAAAGTGTTCAACCAAGACGAAATGATGTCACAAAGTGCGACAGAGGTAACTAGTCAAATAAAGAAGCTTCTAAAGTTCAAGCATATGAGAAATTCATAAAAAAGGCCTTTCAAATAAACGGAACATTATAAAAATCATTAAAGTGTCTGAAAAAATTAATATGAATCCTTCATTAAAGAAACTCTATTACTGCTGCTTCAAAAAAAAAACTTTGAACATGATACAGAACATATCCATATATTTCGATAAGTTGTAAAAGTTTATAAGCAAATGAGGGAGATGTCCTTTATATTCACTGTAATCCAGATATATATATATATATATATATATGTATCAACATGTTATCTGAATACATGAGAAGAAGAAATCTAAATCGTTTAAATACCAAACTAAACACAAAACATCCTCCACTACCAGGACTTATTACTCTGTTCCAAAAATCTATACCTAATTGTTAGTAATGAATATCACTTAGAAACTAGACAGAGGGGGGGGGGGGGGGGTGAATGGATAGTTTGATAGATTTTCGTTTTCTTGAAACTAAATTGTTGTAACAGATTGTGTAGTAATAAAATGCGTATGAAATAAACAGTACACACACAATCACTTTATCTACTTTGTATTAAGCAAATTAAATACTACAGCTTCCAAAATCTCACAAGAGAAATTCTGGCTTCTAAACAAGAACAATGTTTTCTTGCTTTTCTTACAGAGAAAGAAGTGCTTCAATATAATTCTATGATATGCTCACTTGCTGCTAACAGTAGGGTTTGCACAATATATATATTGTCCTATACAAAGCTAGTGCACACACCTAATTACACAGCTACCCTTCCTGCAACTCATTTTGTCGTTCTATAAAAGGTTGGCTGTGTCAGGGAGAACCACTTGCTTTCTGTGGTCCTCTCCTTATCTGTAGCTGCTTGTCTTCCTCCTTCCTCTCCAAGTTTAGCTGTAGATTTGCCATCTGTGTTTTGGACCACCTGACCAATACAGATGCTTCAGTATTTGTCTCCATTTACTTTGATCTTGTACCTTCTTTTGTTTTGTTGTAACGGCTAAGTGTTGATATCGTGAACTCTACTTCATTCCTGACTTCGCGATGTCCCTTGTGAAGACTACGCGACATGGCCTTTGAGGACTTTGCGACATAAGCCATTTAAGGACTTCTCGATCTAGTCTTTTTGAGGACTTCGCCATATAGCCTTTTTGAGGGACTATGCGACATAGACTATTTGAGGACTTCAACGATCCAGTACATCTTGACTTTGCGGTATCAACACTTCACGATATGAGTCTTGACGACTTCATGACATAGTACAAATTAGACTATGCGATAGAGCACTTCTCGACATGGATATTGGTGACTTCACGACATAGCTTTATTCTGACTTTGCTATATAATGCCTTAAGACAAATTTCTGCAACTTATTTCTTCAGGGCCTTATTCATCTCCATCCTGCTGCATGAACAATTCTGAACTTCTACCAGGGCAATTATTCAATGGCCTATGTACATTCTAGATGCAAGAAACTTACTAAGCTCATTATAATTCTGAGCATGCATGATCAAGCTAATGTTCATGAGAACAAGACAAGTACAAAGAGATCTATACTATATCCTAGTGATAGAAATCACTAGGTCATGTAGAGTGACATAGTCACAATGAATTTGGCTTGTTAATAGTGGTAATCAGACATGCCTTGAGCCTAACAATCTCCCCCAAATTGTGAGTAAGAAACTTAGGCACAATTTCATGTCTGATAACAAGCCTAACTTACATAAAAGGAATTTAAAAACAGAAAGAACAATATCATGATCATTAAGAACAGAGATTTGATTACATGGTGAAGTTGAAAGCTTACAGATTATCTTTTTGCTCAACAGCTCCAGTTTCCATTTGTTTCTCAAGATAATCATCATAGACTTTCTTCTTTCTCACTTCTTCCTTTCTCTTCATGTCTATCATGGCTTCTTGAAGTTCTTCTCTTGCAATTAGTTCTTCAATGAAGGTGAGCCTTCTAGATCATCAGTTGCAGCTTTAAGGGCACTCTCCACATATGAATCTAAAAACTCCATCCTTATCTTGCTTATCCTTCCAGCTTTATTCTTGTATTCCACAACATAAGGATTTTGTTTTACTTTGCATAGCCCTTTCTGCCTTAGATCTTTAGCCCTTTCCTCTATCTCAGCCATCTCCTTCTCTCTCTGTATGTTCTTCTCTTCATTTAGTTTCCTTAAGGTTCTCCTCATAATCAGAATGCATCTTCAAGAATCTAGCAACCTCTATCTTCACAATCTCTCCTTCTTTTCTTCAAAATTCAGTAGAGCATTTATTCTTTCAAGTTCATACTGTGAAAAGTATTTCCAGCCTCCTTGCTTCATTTCTCTTTCTCTTCCATCAGTGTATTTGATTTCTAGATGATCTAGCTTCACCTTGACTTCAAAGATTCTTTGAGATCTCAAAAATGCTAGGGCATCTTCATCATAGTCTTTCATCCAGAGGAAGTACTTTGATCCCTACAACATTAGTGATTACCCCATTCTTCTTTGTTATCCTTGTTCTTTTGGCTACACTCTTGATCTTCATATGCTTCACTTGAGGTAGTTTTCTGGAACAAGGAGATTTAGTCTTCAGTGCCACATCATTTGGAAGTAGCTTCAACCCTTTCCCTTTCATCCACTGAAACACTCCACTAGCTGTGAATTTGTGGAAGTGTCTTCTTGATTTTTCTTTTGTGGCTTCAACTTTCTTCTGTGGCAAATCAGGTTCAGAAGTCTTGGATAATGATTTTAGAGGATCATTACTAACAGTACCCACCCTAGACTTAAAGTCTTGTGTTTTGGTTAAGGCACTGCTAACAATGTCCTTGACTTGCTGATTTCCACTCCTTGTCTTCTTGACAGTTTCTTTGTTTCCCTTTGAGTCCTTGTCTTCACCAGCATCTTTAGATTTCTTGGAAGATTTGCCCTTGCTGCTGTCACTTGCTCCATCCTTATTGCTCCTTGGTTGGCTTCTCCTTCTATAGGTTTTCTCCTCATCATCCCCCTCATCATCTTTCTTCTTGCTTCTTTCTTTGAGTGACTCAGGAATAGTTCCATGAATCAAGAAAGATTGGAGAATTTGAATTATCTCAAGCTCTTCAGCTGTTCTAACTCCTTTCTTGGCTCTCAGCATCTGCAGCACTTGATTGATTTTGGCATTGTTCTTCATTGTCAAGTTTGCAGGAATCACCAATTGATCAATGCTATTGGCTTGGTTTAGTCTTGAAAGATTATTGTCCTTGGGTAGAGATAACTTCAGGGCAATCTTTGAAATTGGTCTATCTTCAAATCATTATGCAGCCTCCTGTTGTTCTCCCCATGATTTTCAATCAACTCCATAATTGTGGTCAGCTCAGTAACCTCAGTTTCTCTAGAGTTTGAAAGGATAAATGCCACAAGCAGTTATCCTTGGATACCATGATAACTTCTCTTAGATGAACTTCCTTGATTTTCCTGACTGCCACAGTAAAATACTTGATATTGTCTTTTAGCTTTTCTCTGTAGAGTTGAGCATCTCCCTGAACACTGTTTTAGAGGTTTTCAGAAACTCCAGGAAGGCTCATCATGATAGATGTGAGAATTGGCAACTTCCTGTAGCTTGGCTTCGGTGATAAGATTTGCTTTAATAGGCTGAGCACTTGTTGTTGTTTGAGGAGCTGAGATATCCTGGGTCATAGTAGATGGATAGTAGGTGTAGTGACTGTGCTTCTTTGACCTTGTGCATTGATGACATCCACAGAGGGAAGAGTGATTGGCTTTAAAGTTTCTTCAGTGATTTTGCCCTTAAGCTTTTGTTGCTTGGCAGGTACTCCCCCTCTCTTTTTCACATTGACCTCATCCTTTCCTTTCTCCCCCTTAGGCTTGGGATCAGACAAGATGTCTTGAGCTTCTCCTGGAACAGGAAGGTTCATGCTTCTAAGCAGGGTTGTCATCATTTGCTGTTGGACTAACAGAATATTAGACGTGGCATTGCTTTGGTCCTCCAACTTTTCATTTAGCCGCTCCAAGGATTGAGAGAGCACTCTATTGTCAACCTTAAGATCAGCAACCTCTTTTTCCAAGCTATCCACCTTTGAGAATAGTTGTTGAGATTTGAAAGAGTTGAGGGATTGTTCCTTGATTTTGGAGAAGTCAAACCTGGAGATTTCAGAAATAGGAATTTCATCTACAAGCTTGTTCCCATATTGATTCTTCCACAGCACTGTGAGCATTGAGTTGCATATGCTCAGTCACACTCAAAATTACATCAACCTGATTCCTAGTGTCCAATGTACCAAATAGAACTTTGGACATGGACTTAGGATAAGGCAATTTTGATGTGTCTACTCCTTCTAATTCATGCAAATGAGAATCTAAATGATTTAAAATGCATTGAATAAAACGAGGGTAGAAAATTTTAGTACCTCTGTTGCGCGGAGACTTACCCAACCTTTGAGCCAACTCCCTTACAATGATTGCTCCTACATTGATTTCCCGGTTGTAGGCCAGGGAATGAGCAAGCCTCACTGCAATGTGGCTGATTTGATCCCACCTAGTTTTTCTGCATAGAAACACCTTCTGTAGAGCATCAAACAAGAATGACCACTCCCTCCTTACATGCTTCTTGGTCAGCTTTCCCATATCTATCTCATCAACATATTTTATCAGTGTCAAGAAATCCACCATTTCCTGGTCACTGGCTTCAGCATCATGCCCTTCCGTCTTAAATTCAAATGTTTCATTAACTTCTTTCTCCCCGAATACCAACTCATTTCCTCCAATACTGCAGGTTACCTCATAGAATGAAGTGCCATCCTCCCTTCCCATTAAAGTGCAATTGGCAGTCCTCCCCATTAAAGTGCAATTGGCAGTCCTCCAAAACGCCTCAAGAATATCAACATACATGGGAGGATTCATCGTCAATGCCTGACGAAGATATGAGGTGTTCAGAAAGCGTACAAAGCATTGTACCTTGGGTTAGCCTCGGTTTCAGATGGAATGGTGAGAAGATTGGTTTCTTTGGGAATGGTTAGAGGGTTAGAGGAAGAAGCTGTTTGAGATTTGGGTGCCATTTGAATTTGAGATTGAAGAAGATAAAAGAGGGTTTGAGTTTAGGTTAAAGAAATTGAGATTTTGAGAGAAATAGACAGGATGAAAAGTTATGAACTGTTGGCCAAAATGTATTTATGTGAAAGAGACACTGCGATATGGAGTTATGAATATGTACAGGCTATCTTTATGTCGCGAAGTCTCAAATTAGCCTGTACCGCAAGTCTTGAAAAAGATATCGCAGAGTCTTAAAATGAACTATGTCGCAAAGTCCTAAAGGTAGAAAGTATGAGATGACTTTGCGATATAGTATAAATACCTTGTCTATAACTCTTTATTTGGAATTTCAAGCATTTTGTCAGACTTAGACCAGAATTTGAATTAAAATTAATTTAAAACAAAATTCTGTTAAATGTGGAGACTTGTCGATATAGTTATTCTAGGTCGCGAAGTCATAAAATGAACTATGTCGCGAACTCAAGAAATGAACTATGTCGCGAAGTCTCACAATTTTGACAGTTTGCGATATAAGTCTGTTTTATTTGAACTAAGTCGTGAACTCTCAAAATCACCTATGTAGAGATGTTTTAAGAGATCACGATCACTCTCACACAACCATGATTTTAAAAATTTGCAGTAAAATACTGAAATATTTATAAATCATATCTCAGCTAATTTTCACTCAAAGTAAATAGAACATTTAAACACGGAGAAAATTTACTGCTGCAATTATTAACTAGCATACTTACTTAGAACAACTAAATGAAGGATTGAGCATTCCAATTTCACTCACAAGTCTGTTGAAGACAACTTCATTTAGAGGTTTAGTAAATATGTCAGCTAATTGTTTCTCAGTTGGAACATAAGAGACTTCTATGGTACCATTTGCAGCATGTTCCATAATGAAATGGTACCTGATCTCAATGTGCTTTGTAGTAGAATGATTAACAGGATTGGAAACTATGGATATTGCACTAGTATTGTCACACATCAGGGGAATGTGTTCCAACACCAATCCATAATCTATAAGTTGATTTCTAATCCAAAGCAATTGAGCACAGCAACTTCCAGCAGCAATATATTCAGCCTCAGCTGTAGATGTTGCTGTGGATTATTGTTTCTTACTGAACCATGACACTAACCTTTGGCCTAAGAATTGGCAGCTTCCTGAAGTGCTCTTTCTGTCAATTCTGCATCCTACATAGTCCGAGTCTGTATAACCAACCAGGTTGAACCCAGTGCCCTTTGGATACCATAAGCCAAGATTAGGCGTCCCTTTCAGATACCTGAAGATTATTTTGATGGTCACCATGTGAGATTCCCTTGGATCAGATTGGAACCTTGCACATAGGCATGTAGCAAACATGATATCAGGCCTGCTAGCTGTGAGATAGAGTAATGATCCAACCATGCCTTTGTAAACCTTGATGTCAACTCTCTTGCCTTTCTTGTCTTCATCAAGCTTGATAGCAGTGGACATGGGAGTTTTTGCAGGGGATGAGTCTTCCAAACCATATTTCTTCAAAAGATCTTTGACATACTTTGATTGATTTATGAAGATGCCATCCTCTCTTTGATGTACTTGCAGACCTAGGAAGTAAGTCAACTCTCCCATCATACTCATCTCATATTTGCTTTGCATCAACTTAGAGAACCTTTCACAGAGTTTTTCATTTGAAGAGCCAAAGATGATATCATCCACATAAATTTGGACTAGAATGATATCATTTCCATGCATCTTGAAGAATAGAGTTTTATCAATTGTAGCTCTGGTGAATTGATGTTCAAGAAGGAATTGAGATAGAGTCTCATACCAGGCTCTTGGTGCCTGTTTGAGTCCATAGAGTGCCTTGAGCAGTCTATACACAAAGTTTGGGAAGTTTTCATCCTCAAAGCCAGGTGGTTGGGACACATAAACTTCTTCAGCAAGATCACCATTGAGAAATGCACTTTTCACATCCATTTGATACACCTTGAAATCTGAGTGAGCTGCAAAAGCCAAGAAAATCCTGATGGCTTCCAGTCTAGCTACAGGTGCAAATGTCTCATCATAGTCAATGCCCTCTTGCTGACAGTATCCTTTGGCAACCAACCTTGCTTTGTTTCTAATCACCACTCCTTCTTCATCCATCTTGTTCCTGAACACCCATTTGGTGTCAATAACATTCTTTCCTTCTGGAGGTGGCACTAGTTCCCATACTTTGTTTTCTCAACTTGATTCAATTCTTCTTGCATGGCAACAATCCAGTCAGAATTCTTCAAAGCTTCTTTAATTACTTTTGGTTCTTCTTGTGACAGAAAGCAGCTATAAAGACATGTATTCATTGTTGCCCTTCTTGTCCTAACTCCCTCACCAGGATCTCCAATGATTTGATCCCTAGTGTGGGCTCTGTCCCATTTTCTTGTGTGACCTGTTCATTTCCTTGACTTGTTCCAGGATCATTTTGATTGACAGTTGCATTCTCTTCTTCCCCCCTGTGTTTGTGTTCCCTTGCACAGGTGTTTGAAGAAGATCATCAACTTCAAGAGTTTCATTATGTGGAACAGTTGGAACATGTGGTTCATCCTCACTTTCAGAATCCTCAAGATATCCTTGATTTTCAAATCTTAATGGCACACTGTCTTGTTCACTTGTTGCAAGTCCAGGAGTTTTCTTGTCATCAAATGTAACATCCATGCTTTCCATAACTTTGTGTTCCTGAGGTACAAACACTCTGTATGCTGTTATTTCCAGAGAGTAAGCAATGAAGATACCTTCAAATGCCTTAGCATCAAACTTTCCAATATGTTCTGAAGTATCTTTCATCACAAAACACTTGCTTCCAAACACATGAAGATGCTTGAAGGATGCTCTCTTGCCAGTCATTAATGAGTAAGGAGTTTTTCCAGACTTCTTATTGATCAATGTTCTGTTTTGCACATAGCATGCCGTGTTGACAGCATCAGCCCAAAAGCTAGTAGGTAGCTTTGCATCCAACAACATTGTCCTTGCAGCTTCAATGAGGGTTCTATTCTTTCTCTCAACTACTCCATTTTTTTGAGGTGTTCTAGGAGCTGAAAATTGTTGAGAAATTCCTTTATCTTTGCAAAACTCAAACAATGTTGAATTTCTAAACTCAGTCCCATTATCACTTCTCAAAGAAACTACAGTGGAGCCAGTGCTTTGTGCTTCTCTATCAACTCTCTTAATATGCTCTATAATTACTTGAGGTGCTTCATCCTTGGAGAACAGGAATTCCACCCAAGTGTATCTAGAGTAATCATCAACCATAACTAGAGCATATTTCTTCTTGGAAAGGGACATTACATTCACAGGGCCAAATAGATCCATGTGAATCAGCTGCAGAGGCTTGGAGTTTGAATTGAGCAACTTGTTCTTGTGACTTGATCTTTTAATCTTTCCTCTTTGACATGCTTCACATGCTCCATCTTGCACAAACTCCAGAGCAGACATGTCTCTGATGTGTTCTCTCTTTGTCAGAGAGTTCATTGCCTGAACATTCAAGTGAGACAGTTTCTTGTGCCATAGCCAGAATTCTTCATTGGTGGCTTTAGTGTAGAAACAACAAATTTCTCCCTTGTCCGCAGCCTTGAGATTTGCTACAAACAAGCTTCCTTTCTTCACACCAGTTAAAACAACTTCACCACTTCCTCTTTTTGAGATTAGACAATGATCTTCATCAAATTCCACCTTGAAACCCCTGTTGGTGAATTGTCCAATGCTCAGAAGGTTGTGCTTTAGTCCTTCAACAAATGCTACATCTTCAATAATGACATTACCAGATTTAACACTGCCATATCCAATTGTATAACCAATGTTGTCATTTCCAAAGGTTACTGATGGGCCAGCCTTCTCCTCAAAATGTGATAGCAGGGCTATATCACCAGTCATGTGACTTGAGCATCCACTGTCCAAGATCCAAATGACTCTTTTATTCCTGTTGCCCTGACTTGAGGAATAACCATCATCAGAAAATGCCATCAAGGCATAGTTTGAGTACTCATGTTCTTTTTCTTCATCAGAATCATCCCAGCACTTTCCCTCAGCAATAAAAGCTTTACCCTGTTGTTTCTTGAGTAGAGCTTCATACTTAGCTTCAAGCTCTAAGTATGCTTTGTCCTTTTTGACCTGTTTAGGCTTTTTGCACTCAGTGGCAAAATGCCCAAGTTCATTGAAGTTATAGCACCTTATTCTGGACCTATTCACACTCCCAGATTTGTATCCTCCTTTAGCAGCACCAACAATCCCTTTTCCTTTATTAAAGGTGTTTGAGCCACTTGAACCACCAGCATTTCCAGCATTGAACTTGGACTTAAATGGCTGCTTCCTTTTAAACCTTATGTTAGGATATCTCCTAGCCATATATGCAAAAGATTTGTTTTCCATCTTGTCCAGCTCATCTATGCTGTAGAACTCATCATCCTCAGGCAAATCATAGACAACTTGAGTCTCATCACTAGTGTCTTCAACTTCCAGTTCCTCAATCTTGACTTGACTGACTTTAAGAGATTCCATTCTTTGACCTAGGTTGTCAGCAATAAGGGCACATGAGGTATTTGCCATTAATCCTTGCTTAGCTTGAATGGATCTCTTTTGAAACAACTCTAGCTCATATGTTTTCAAAACACCATACAACACATCAAAACCAATCTTTGTTAGATCTCTTTCTTTAAGGGAAGAGATTCTTGGTTCCAAGTGATCTGGTAGAGTTAGTAAGAACTTCATGTTGATCTCTTCTGTCTCATAGTGTTTGTCATAGAGTTTGAGCTCATTTATCAGCTTGTTGAACCTCTCAAACACTTCTGTGATTCCCTCCTTTGGCTGAGCCATGAAAGCTTCATACTGAGATACCAGAATCTGCTTCTTGTTCTTCCTTACTTCTGGAGTTCCTTCACATAGCACTTCTATAAGATCCCATATTTTCTTTGCACTACTGTAGTGAGCAACAGTGCCATACATGTTGAAATCCATAGATTCACAGATGATAAGTTGGAGATGTCCATCCAGTGCTATTTTAACCTTTTCAGGATCAGTGTATTTTGAGGGGTCTTTAGGAACATGCCTTGCTGGTATTATCTCAGTGCCAACAGTTGTTTCACCGATCTCAATCATTGGAATAAAGAGTCCATGCTTTAGAATGTCTAAATACATAGGATTTGAGGCTTTGATGAAAAGCAACATTTTCTTCTTCCAAAGACTATAGTGATCCTTGTTAAAGGGAGGAATCTTGATACTGCTTAGTTTCTGTGAACTCATTTTTGATCGTTTCCTGTATGTATGTGAACAGCATGCTCTGATACCACTTGTTAGTAATGAATATCACTTAGAAACTAGACATGGGGGGGGGGGGTGAATGGATAGTTTGATAGATTTTCGTTTTCTTGAAACTAAATTGCTGTAACAGATTGTGTAGTAAGAAAATGCGGAATGAAATAAACAGTACACACACAATCACTTTAATCTACTTTGTATTAAGCAAATTAAATACTACAGCTTCCAAAATCTCACAAGAGAAATTCTGGCTTCTAAACAAGAACAGTGTTTTCTTGCTTTTCTTACAGAGAAATAAGTGCTTCAATATAATTCTATGATATGCTCACTTGCTGCTAACAGTAGGGTTTGCACAATATATATATATATTGTCCTATACAAAGCTAGTGCACACACCTAATTACACAACTACCCTTCCTGCAACTCCATTTTGTCGTTCTATAAAAGGTTGGCTGTGTCAGGGAGAACCACTTGCTTTCTGTGATCCTCTCCCTTATCTGTAGCTGCTTGTCTTCCTTCTTCCTCTCCAAGTTTAGCTATAGATTTGCCATCTGTGTTTTGGACCACCTGACCAATACAGATGCTTCAGTATTTGTCTCCATTGACTTTGATCTTGTACCTTCACTTGTCTTGTTGTAAACGGCTAAGTGTTGATATCGTGAACTCTACTTCATTCCTGACTTCGCGATGTCCCTTGTGAAGACTACGCGACATGGCCTTTGAGGACTTTCCGACATAAGCCATTTGAGGACTTCGCGATCTAGTCTTTTTGAGGACTTCGCCATATAGCCTTTTTGAGGACTATGCGACATAGACTATTTGATGACTTCACGATCCAGTACATCTTGACTTTGCGGTATCAACACTTCACGATATGAGTCTTGAGGACTTCACGACATAGTACAAATTGGACTATGCGATAGAGCACTTCTCGACATGGATATTGGTGACTTCACGACATAGCTTTATTCTGACTTTGCTTTATAATGCCTTAGACAAATTTCTGCAACTTATTTCTTCAGGGCCTTATTCATCTCCATCCTGCTGCATGAACAATTCTGAACTTCTACCAGGGCAATTATTCAATGGCCTATGTACATTCTAGATGCAAGAAACTTACTAAGCTCATTATAATTCGGAGCATGCATGATCAAGCTAATGTTCATGAGAACAAGACAAGTACAAAGAGACCTATACTATATCCCAGTGATAGAAATCACTAGGTCATGTATAGTGACATAGTCACAATGATTAGGCTTGTTAATAGTGGTAATCATACATGCCTTGAGCCTAACACTAATCCTACGGTAAAGAACCCATTTTAATGTTGCTCCACAAAACAACAAGCTTGAACAAGATACATCTCAATTATTTTATACAGACACAAGAATAGTAACAACAAATTAAGGCACCAGACAAAAAGAATATGTTCTTAAGTAGTAAAAAACAAGACAAATAAAAAATTTGATTTATGTGCAAGATTTCAATCAAGGAATTTCATTTGAAAAGTGACAATATATCTCTCTTTTCGCCAGCTTCAAACTAGATTCCTGGTACGATTTCTCCACCGCCTCATGAACCCCGACTCTTTCACCAATACAAGTCTGCACGACAGTCAAAACCACAACCAAACCCTTCTTTTTCTCTTTTCCAGCACTCTCATATCGTCGCCCAAACGCCATCACTTCCTTAAAAACCCTACCAGACATCGATTTCTTGAGCCCCAAGGAACCAAGAACTGTCTCAACAACATCACGAGAATTCTTTTCCTCTTCAACCTTAAAGAAAACTCAACCATCTTGACAAATAGTCTTGTGATCACCAACCTCTTAACACTCTCCAATAATCGAAGATGTTACGTCATGGGGTTCCAAGAATTGTTGCTTAATGTGAGTATGAAAGGTAACGTGAAGAGGAGAAGCAAAGCAAGAAGTACAAAAAGGACGATAATCATATGAAAAAGCTTGCATAACTCGAACTTTTAACTTTGTTTTGTTGAGTTTAAGGATGTTGTGATGTGAAAAACGTGCCATGTTTCTTACAAAGATTCTTGTGGAGAAAAAATGTAAATACTAGGAGTTGAAGAAATATGGTACTAATAATCAAGAAAAATTATGGAATTAGGATGTGCGTGGTTGTGTATATATAGTGTACTGTAGACTCTCATTTACCGATTAAGAGCAAGATTAGGATTTTAATTACGAAATCAAATGTCTCTGGTACGCGTTATTGTATTTACTCATTTGTATTATTAAACAAAATATGGGTATTTTACTTTGTTGGTAAAAATATGTTATATAATATTTTAATTAAACTTAAATTTTATATTATAAAATAAAATAAACATATTACATTTAAATTTAGACGAATGAATTATTTGTAAATGTTTGAAATCACTTTCATTGATTCAATTTTGAAGGATTTCTGCAAATTTTAAATGCATGTGTTTAGGAGATTTCATGGGGACGGTCGACTAAATATTTGGATTTGAAATTTCAATAACTGTAATTATTATTAGTTTTTTTGGTTTTTTCAATATGGTAAATTTACTTGATATTAATCTATGATAGACAAAAAAAACAAAGATGTAAAAAAAATTTGTGTATTAAAATTGATCACGGTACTAAATTTAATATATTTTTTTAGTGTAAACAAATTTTTTCTTCATCGTTATATCGGTCTCGACTTTTTGAAAATGAAAATTTTGAGGTTTTAGTGTCTTTTGACTATTTTTGAGTTGTTATATATATATATATATATGTTTTTTGAAGTCTATTATTGTACTTAAATTTTTGTTGGTATATGTTTCCAAAAGCTAGAGATGTTGCCAAAGATTTACTAAAGGCTAAACTATTCCATGTTTGCATCCAGAACTATATTTACTAATACCTATACAAACTTGTGGATATATGATTCCGAAGATTGTTCTCGTATTAGCCCATGTTGATCAAATAAGGATTCATCGACATTGTAGATGAAGGCTACATCTTCATTGTATCTGGAGACTTTATTAGCAGTCCAAAAATATATTGAACCTAATCCAACAAATGAAGAATTCACGAAATATTGCATCCAAATTCTGGCGGTGGAAAGATATTAAAAGGTTGAAAATCTAATTCTAGAATGATTTGGATACATCAAATACTTCCCATATGAAAATACTTGCTCCATAAGAAATAAGAAATAGGACATGTGCTAGGCCTAATTTTACGAGAAATACAATCTTAAATCGAATAGAACAACGTGGACTTAATCCCTATAAATAGGGTACATAGACACCTTGAGAGGGGATCCAAAAATCACAACTGATTACAAATTACAATACTCTCAAGAGCAGTCCCAAATACCCTCAAAAGCCCTAACTGTTTTCATATAATTATATATTTATTTTATTATCTCGATCCGAATACCCAAATATAAATTTAATATTGAAACTAATCCTACCCATAAACTAAAAGGAAAAGATAATTACGAATTTTTACATAAAAATTTGTATTCAATATAGAAAACCCATCTATAATTGGTTTAAATTATCAAAATACAACTTTTAGTATCAATATACTTATATAAAGGAGAAGACGGGGGCGGTGAGGTGGCGCCTCTAGAATCGCTCCGTTCTATTTTTCTAATTTTCTCAATTTTTCACAATTTTTAATTTTAATAATTATAACTTCCTTTATTATTTTCGATTTTGTAGGAAGGAAATTGAAAATTATACTTTTATTATTTTCAAACTTGATAGAACTTTCTTTTATTATTCAATGGCACTGAAGACTAATTCTCCCTGCTCCAGCAAGCTAGCTCAAGTGAAACAATTGAAGATCAAGAGTGTAGCCAGAAGGAAAAGTATAACAAAGAAGAATGGGACAATCACTAATGTAGTAGGGATCAAAGTGCTTCCTCTGGATGAAGACTATGATGAAGATGCCCTAGCATTTTTGAGAGCTCAAAGAATATTTGAAGTCAAGGTGAAGCCAGATCATCTAGAGATCAAATACACTGATGGAAGAGAAAGAATGATGAAGCAAGGAAGCTGGCAGTATTTTCCTAAATATGAACTAGAAAGGATAAATGCTCTTTTAAACTTTGAAGAAAAGGAAGAAAGGATGTGGAAAATAGAGATAGCCAGGTTTATGAAGATGCATTCTGATTATGAAGAAAGTCTGAGGAAGGAAAATGAAGAGAAGATAATTCAGAAAGAGAAAGAGATGGCTGAAATGGAGGAAAGAGCAAAGGAGCTGAGGAAGAAAGGGCTTTGTAGAGTAAAACAAAATCCTTATATTGTGGAGTACAAAAATTCATATGGAGGCAAAAGCAAGATAAGGATGGAGTTTCTTGATTCATATGTGGAGAGTGCCCTCAAAGCTGCAATTGATGATCTAAAAGACTCACCTCTCATTGAAGAACTTATTGCTAGAGAAGAAATTCAAGTTGCCATCTTAGATATGAAGAGAAAGGAAGAAATGAGAAAGAAGAGAATTTATGATGATCTCCTTGACAAACAACTGGAAAAAGAAGCAGCTAAACAACAATGACAATTCTGTAAGCCTGAATTTCCAAGTTGTTATCAAATTCTGTTCACATTTCTATCTTCCTTACATATGTTCCTTCTTATGTTGGTTAGGCTTGTTATCAGACATGAAATTGTGCCTAAGGATCTTACTCACAATTTGGGGGAGATTGTTAGGCTCAAGACATGTCTGAGTACCACAATTAACAAGCCTACACTATGTGACTATGTCACACTACATGACCTAGTGATTTCTATCACTGGGATCTAGTATAAGTCTCTCTATGTACTTGTCTTGTTCTCATGAACATTAGCTTGATTATGTATGCTCAGAATTATAATGAGCTTGGTAAGTTTCCTGCATCCAGATTGTATATAGGCCATTGAATAATTGTCCTGGTAGAAGTTCAGAGTTGTTCATGCAGCAGGATAGAGATGAATAAGGCCCTGAAGAAATAAGTTGCAGAGATTTGTCTAAGGCATTATATAGCAAAGTAAGAATAAAGCTATGTCGTGAAGTCACAGATATCCATGTCGAGAAGTGCTGGATCGCATAGTCCATTTTGTACTATGTCGTGAAGTCTTCAAGATTCATGTCGTGAAGTGTTGAAGTCAGCAAAGTCAAGATGTACTAGATCGTGAAGTCCTCAGAAAGCCTATGTCGCATAGTCCTAAAAAAGGCTAGATCGCATAGTCCTCAAATGGCCTATGTCGCAAAGTCCTCAAGGTCATATCGCGTAGTCTTTACAAGTGACATCGCATAGTCAGGAATGAAGTGGAGTTCACGACATCAACATTCAGCCGTTTATAACAAGACAAATCAAGGTACATAACCAAGAATCAAAGGAGACAAATACTGAAGCATTTGTTCTGGCAAGGTGGTCCAAAGAACAGATGGCAAATCTACAGCTAAACTTGGAGAGAAAGATAAGAGACAAGCAGCTATAGAAACGGGAAAGACTCCGAAAAGCAGGTGGTCCTTCCTGACACAGTTAACCTCTTATGGCAGGACAAGTTGGACTTTCAGCTAGGGGCAACTGTGTAAAAATAGGTGTGTGCACTAGTTTGTATAGGACTTATATATATCATGCACACCCTATTGTAAGCTGTAAGAGAGATACACAAAGTTTTATCTTAAGCACTCTTTTCTCTGTAAGCAAAACAAGATACAAACTGTTCTTGTTTAGAAGCCAGAAATTCGATTGTGAATTTTTGGAAAGCTGTAGTATTTAATTTACTTAATTCAAAGTAGATTAAAGTGATTGTGCTTGTTGTTTATTTTCTGTATACTACACAGTATAATCATTTACAGTTTATTTAGTTTCAAGAAATCGAAAATCTATCAAACTATCCATTCACCCCCCCCCTCTGTCTAGTTTCTAAGTGGTATTCATTCCTAACAAGTGGTATCAGAGTGTAGGCTGTTAACGTACAAACAGGAAAAGATCAAGAATGAGTTCACATAAAATAAGCAGTATTAAGATTTCTCCCTTTAACAAGGAGCACCACAGTTTATGGAAAACGAAGATGTTGCTTTTCATCAAAGCTTCTAACCCCATGTATTTAGACATTCTACAGCATGGTCCATTTGTCCCAATGATTGAGATTGGTGAAACAACCAATGGCACTGAAATAGTACCAGCAAAACATGTGCCCAAAGACCCCTCAAAATACACTGATCCTGAAAAGGAGAAAGTAGCACTGGATGGACATCTTCAACTTATCATTTGTGAATCCATGGATTTCAACATGTATGGCATTGTGGCTCACTGTACAAGTGCTAAGAAGATGTGGGATCTCATAGAAGTGTTGTGTGAAGGAACTCCTGAAGTAAGAAAGAATAAGAAACAGATTCTTGTTTCACAGTATGAAGCTTTCATGGCTCAGCCAAAGGAGGGAATCACAGAAGTGTTTGAGAGGTTCAACAAGCTGGTAAATGAGCTCAAACTCTATGACAAACACTATGAGACAGAAGAGCTTAACATGAAGTTCTTGCTAACTCTGCCAGATCATTTGGAACCAAGAATCTCTTCCCTCAAAGAAAGAGAGATTGGTTTTGATGTGCTGTATGGTGTTTTGAAAACTTATGAGCTAGAGTTGTTTCAAAAGAGATCTATTCAAGCTAAACAAGGACTAATGGCAAATACTTCTTGTGCCCTTATTGCTGACAACCTAAGTCAAAGAATGGAATCTCTTAAAGTCAGTCAAGTCAAGATTGAGGAACTGGAAGTTGAAGACACTGGTGAGGAGACCCAAGCTGTCTATGATTTGCCTAAGGATGATGAATTTTACAGCATAGAAGAACTGGACAAGATGGAAAACAAATCTTTTGCCTATATGGCTAGGTGTTCGCACAAAATCACGCAAGCGTACGCGGTCACAATTAATATATGAATAAGTAGAGTTCGTTCCCATAGAGACTGGTTTACTACAGTTATGCACTTATGCAACAATGTATGGCTATTGTTCAATGCTAATACAAGTATCAAAGTTGAGTTGTGATTATCTAAATTAACTAAGCAAATTACCAAGACTATAATTAACTAAAGAGTTTACTATCGAATTACTTATGAGAATAAAACATGGGATCCTAACTTCATTAAATACTTCATTCAGAGTCTTTTGTCTTTAATCAATGTATGTGACGGTTATGACAACTAATCGGATAACACGAAATAAGTATACGCTACCTTTCAGTATACGTACACCAAACCACTCAAACATCCACAAAAGAGATAGAAGTTGGGCAGACACCAATTATGCTTAGACCCTATATGTCTATAAGATTTGAAAACATAACGGTTTAACGAGCAAGTTATCCATTCAGATTACATAGGGCAGGTAAGATGGTTAAAATTACCTACGAATCATGCATGACAAACATACATAAACCTATGCTAGCATGGCAAGTTCTAAACCTCTATATCCACTTTCGCAATCAATAGAGATTAACAAACAACTTAGATGTTAGCTACGCATCCAAGAAGAATAAGCACAACCAAACTAAGATATCAATTAGCCATCACACACACATCTTTAAAACAATTAACTACTAAAATCCATAAATAAATCCGTTAGAATCCCACGACAACGATTAGTTCATAATCGAACCGTTCATCATCGTGGGTTCTGATGAAAACATGATAATAAATATGTCTGGAATACTAAATAGAGTATTAGGGTTTATGAAGAAACAAACGAGAATCCAAAGTATCGCCTAATTAGAAGAATACAAAGATAAGTTGAAAACTAAATCTTCGTAATCAGCCGTCTCCTTGTTCTCCTTGCCGGTGGATTGATATGTATGAATGTATAACAATATATATCTCTGAAATCGTCCACCAATTGTTTATATAGGCTCTTTTGTTGACTGGTCTTCACTGGTTTCCTTTTCAGAACAGAAATTGACTTCTTCAGCAATCTACCAGGCGTGGGCGCTTCCAAGGGCGCGGGCGCGCTTCAACTGATTTCATCTAGGCGCGGGCGCACTTCCTAGGGCGCGGGCGCGCTTGAGCCTCTGTCCAGAATTCTTCAAAACTCATTTCTTGACTTTTTCTTGCGACTACTTATACTTGCTTGGCCTCCACTTCTTAAGTTCACATAACCACCATACTTGGAGACTGTATTCACCTAAATGCTTCTAATCACACCTCTGCACACAATACTTAACAAACACGTTAAAAACACCAAATACTTGAGTTAAAACAATCGATTTAAGCTGATTAGAAGCATTCCAAGTAGATATAGAATCCACTTATCACTAGGAGATATCCAAACATAAGGTTTAAGAGGAAGCAGCCATTTAGGTCCAAGTTCAATGCTGGAAATGCTGGTGGATCTAGTGGCTCAAACACTTTCAATAAAGGGAAAGAGATTGCTGGTGCTGCTAAAGGAGGATACAAGTCTGGAAGTGTAGATAGAACCAAGATAAGGTGCTATAACTGCAATGAACTTGGGCATTTTGCCACTGAGTGCAAAAAGCCTAAACAGGTCAAGAAGGACAAAGCATACTTAGAGCTTGAAGCTAAGTATGAGGCTCTACTCAAGAAACAACAGGGTAAAGCTTTTATTGCTGAGGGAATGTGCTGGGATGACTCTGATGAAGAAGAAGAACAAGAGTACTCAAACTATGCCTTAATGGCATTTTCTGATGATGGTGATTTCTCAAGTCAGGTACCTATTCTTACTTCTCTTGATATGACTCCCTTTCAATATAAGCAAACTGTTGAAGATATGAGTACTGAGATGTTCAATATTCATACTAGCATGTTAGTAGCTAATGAAGAAATTGATAGACTAACTGCTAGAAATCTTGAGCTTACAGAAAAGAATGAGGAACTTGATTTAATGGTTGTGAGCCTTGATGGTTTGAAAAAGGAGATTGAGTATCTTAAAAACAAAGTGACTTGTGCTGAACAAATAGAAAAAGCTCTTAGAGAACAAATTGCTGAAAATGAACTGAAATTAAGAAGTTTCAAGAACTCCTCTGAGCTTATTCAAACCTATCACAAGGAATACACTAAAGACTGCAAGGTTGGAGTTGGTTTTGATTATGAAAATGATAAGGGAAGGAAGAAGTCCAAGGGCAAAGGAAAAGAATCTGTTACAAACAAAAATGCCCCAGCCATACTGGCAAGTGTTGAAAAGCCCATTTTCAAAAAGAGTGTTGTTGAGTTTGATGAAGAACTACTGATCATCAAACAACAACTACTTGAAGAAGATGAGGCAGCTAAAGACACTTCCTCTTCTCCTAAGTCTGTTGTTCAGAAAGAAACCAAAGACAACCATGTCAAGAGTCCTAAGGTCAAAAAGGATGTTGTTAAGAAAAAGAAACAAAACAGGAATGGCAAAATAGGTGTCAACAAAAGTAACAACTATGCTTATGTGCCAAATGATCCTAGGAAACGGTGTCAGAAATGCCTATATGTTAATCATTTGACTCATAAGTGTAATAAACAAGTGAATGTTGAAGTTGATAACCTGAGTAACCATTCTGTAGGTTTAAATTCTATTCATGATTCTTTCTGTGGTAATTCAAACTGCATGACATGCTATGTGACTGTGATTGCTAATTGTTTATCTCTTAAGCATAAACTTGATTCTGCACAATCTTGTGAATCACACACACACATATGCACACTCACAGGACAGGATCCCCAATCAAGGTTGAGAGGGTGAAAACTTCGTGTGAGCCTAAGAGTGTAAACTCCAAAGCCACAAACAAAGTGAAGTCTCCTACTGTGAAGAATGCAATTTATGACAGAAGAATTGTTAACAAAACTGTTTCTAAATCAACTGGACCCTACCAAGTGTGGGTACCAAAAACAACTTAGTTACTTTGTGAATGCAGGGCAACAGGAATAAAAGAGTCATATGGATCTTGGACAGTGGATGCTCAAGTCACATGACTGGTGATATAGCCCTGCTATCACAATTTGAGGAAAAGGCTGGCCCATCAGTAACCTTTGGAAATGACAACATTGGTTATACCATGGGATATGGCAGTGTCAAAACTGGGAATGTCATTATTGAAGATGTAGCATTTGTTGAAGGACTGAAGCATAACCTCTTGAGCATTGGACAATTCACAAACAGGGGTTTCAAAGTGGAATTTGATGAAGATCATTGTCTAATCTCAAAAAGAGGAAGTGGTGAAGTTGTTTTAACTGGTGTGAAGAAAGGAAGCTTGTTTGTAGCTGATCTCAAGGCTGCAGACAAGGGAGAAATTTGTTGTTTCTACACTAAGGCCACAAATGAGGAATTCTGGCTATGGCACAAGAAACTGTCTCACTTGAATGTTCATGCAATGAACTCTCTAACAAAGAGAGAACTCATCAGGGATATGCCTGCACTGGATTTTGTGCAAGATGGAGCATGTGAAGCTTGTCAGAAAGGGAAGATCAAAAGATCAAGTCATAAAAACAAATTGCTCAATACAAACTCAAAACCTCTGCAGCTAATTCACATGGATCTATTTGGCCCTGTGAATGTTATATCCCTTTCCAAGAAGAAATATGCTCTAGTGATGGTTGATGATTATTCAAGATATACCTGGGTGGAATTTCTATTCTCCAAGGATGAAGCACCCCAAGTCATTATAGAGCATATCAAGAGAGTTGATAGAGAAGCACAAAGCTCTGGTTCCTCTGTAGTTGCTTTGAGAAGTGATAATGGGACTGAGTTCAGAAATTGAACATTGTATGAGTTTTGCAAAGGTAAAGGAATTTCTCAACAGTTTTCAGCTCCTAGAACTCCTCAACAAAATGGAGTAGTTGAGAGAAAGAATAGAACTCTCATTGAAGCTGCAAGGACAATGCTGCTGGATGCAAAGCTACCTACTAGCTTTTGGGTTGATGCTGTTAACACAGCATGCTATGTGCAAAATAGAACATTGATCAATAAGAAGTCTGGCAAAACTCCTTACTCATTAATGACTGGAAAAAGAGCATCCTTCAAGCATCTGCATGTGTTTGGAAGCAAGTGTTTTGTGATGAAAGATACCTCTGAGCATGTTGGAAAATTTGATGCAAAGGCATTTGAAGGTATCTTCATTGGATACTCTCTGGAAAGGACAACATACAGAGTATTTGTACCTGAGCAACACAAAGTCATGGATGTTACCTTTGATGACAAGAAAACTCCTGGACTTGAAACAAGTGAACAAGACAATGTGCCATTAAGATTTGAAAATCAAGGATATCTTGAGGATTCTGAAAGTGAGGATGAACCTCCTGCTCAAACTGTTCCAGAAAATGAATCTCCTAAAGTTGATGATTTTATTCAAACACCTGTGCAAGGATTCATAAACACAGGGGGAGAAGAAGAGAATGCAACTGTCAATCTAGATGATCCTGGAACAAGTCAAGGAAATGAACAGGGTCACACAAGGAAATGGGACAGAGCCCACTCTA
Source organism: Heracleum sosnowskyi (assembly GCA_030848705.1). Classification (NCBI taxonomy): domain Eukaryota; kingdom Viridiplantae; phylum Streptophyta; class Magnoliopsida; order Apiales; family Apiaceae; genus Heracleum; species Heracleum sosnowskyi. The sequence goes on from CM061238.1 coordinate 81,543,917, forward strand.
GGGATCAAATCATTGGAGATCCTAGTGAGGGAGTAAGAACAAGAAGGGCAACAATGAATACATGTATGTATAGCTGCTTTCTGTCACAAAAAGAACCAAAAGTAATTGAAGAAGCTTTGAAGATTTTTGATTGGATTGTTGCCATGCAAGAAGAATTGAATCAATTTGAGAAAAACAAAGTATGGGAACTAGTGCCACCTCCAGAAGGAAAGAATGTTATTGACACCAAATGGGTGTTCAGAAACAAAATGGATGAAGAAGGAGTGGTGATTAGAAACAAAGCAAGGTTGGTTGCCAAAGGATACTGTCAACAAGAAGACATTGACTATGATGAGACATTTGCACCTGTAGCAAGACTGGAAGCTATAAGAATCTTCTTGGCTTTTGCAGCTCACTCAGATTTTAAGGTGTATCAAATGGATGTGAAAAGTGCATTTCTCAATGGTGATCTTGCTGAAGAAGTGTATGTGTCACAACCACCTGGCTTTGAAAATGAAAACTTCCCAGACTTTGTGTATAGACTGCTCAAGGCACTCTATGGACTCAAACAGGCACCAAGAGCCTGGTATGAGACTCTATCTCTATTTCTTCTTGAGCATCAATTTACCAGAGGTACAATTGATAAAACCTTATTCTTCAAGAAGCATGGAAATGATATCATTCTTGTTCAAATCTATGTGGATGATATCATCTTTGGCTCTTCAAATGAAAAACTCTGTGAAAGGTTCTCTAAGTTGATGCAAAGCAAATATGAGATGAGTATGATGGGAGAATTAACCTTCTTCCTAGGCCTGCAAGTACATCAAAGGGAGGATGGCATCTTTATAAACCAATCTAAGTATGTCAAAGATCTTTTAAAGAAATATGGTTTAAAAGAATCTTCCCCAGCAAAAACTCCTATGTCCACTGCAATCAAGCTAGATGAAGATAAGAAGGGCAAGAGAGTTGACATCAAGGTCTATAGAGGAATGGTTGGATCACTACTCTATCTCACAGCTAGCAGGCCAGACATCATGTTTGCCACATGTCTTTGTGCAAGGTTCCAGTCTGATCCTAAAGAATCTCATATGATGGCTATCAAAAGAATCTTCAGGTATCTGAAAGGGACTCCTAATCTTGGGATATGGTATCCAAAAGGTACTGGGTTCAACCTGGTTGGTTACACAGACTCTGATTATGCTGGATGCAGAATTGACAAGAAGAGTACCTCTGGAAGCTGCCAATTCTTAGGTCAAAGGTTAGTGTCCTGGTTTAGCAAGAAACAACAATCCACAGCAACATCTATAGCTGAGGTTGACTATATTGCTGCCGGAAGCTGCTGTGCTCAATTGCTTTGGATTAGAAATCAACTCATGGATTATGGACTAGTGTTAGAACACATTCCTCTGATGTGTGACAATACTAGTGCAATATCCATAGTAGCTAATCCTGTTAATCATTCTACTACAAAGCACATTGAGATAAGGTACAATTTCATTAGGGAACATGCAGCAAATGGTACTATAGTAGTCTCTTATGTTCCAACAGAGAAACAATTAGCTGACATATTCACTAAACCTCTAAATGAAGCTGTCTTCAACAAACTTGTGAGTGAAATTGGAATGCTTATTCCTTCATTTAGCTGTTCTAAGTGAGTATGCCAGTTCATAATTGCAGCAGTAAATTTTCACTGTATTTGGATGCTCTATTCATTTGGAGTGAAAATTAGCTGAGATATGATTTATAAATATTTCAGTATTTTACTGCATATTTTTCAAATCATACTTTTCCAAGAAGTTATGAATTTTTAAGACATCTCTACATAGGTGATCTTGAGAGTTCACGACTTAGTTCAAATCAAACAGACTTATATCGCAAACTGTTGAAATTGTGAGACTTCGCGATATGGGTCATTTCTTGAGTTTGCGACATAGTTCATTTTATGACTTCGCGACATAGAATAACCATATCGACAAGTCTCTATACTCGACAGAATTTTGATTTAAGTTAATTTTATTTCAATTCTTGATTTAAGTCTGACAAAATGCTTGAAATTCCAAAATGAGAGTATTAGACAGGGTATTTATACTATATCGCAAAGTCCCCCCCATTCTCTCAATTTCTAAAACCTAAATTCAAACTTTCTTCTCTCTTCTTCAATCTTAATTTCAAATGGCACCCAAATCTCAAACAGCTTCTTCTTCTAACCCATTAACCATTCCCAAAGAAACCAATTTTCTCACCATTCCATCTGAAACCGAGGCGAACGCAAGATATAAGTGCTTTGTACGTTTTCTAAACACCTCATATCTTCGTCAAACGTTGACGATGAATCCACCCATGTATGTTGATATCCTTGAGGCGTTTTGGAGGACAACCAATTGCTCTTTACTGGCGAGGGAAGATGGCACTTCATTCTATGAAGTAACCTGCAGTATTGGAGGAAAGGAGTTGGTATTTGGGGAGAAAGAAGTGAATGAAACATTTGGTTTTAAGACTGAGGGGCATGATGCTGAAGCCAATGACAAGGAAATAGTGGATTTCTTGTCACTGATAAAGTATGTTGATGAGATAGATATGGGGAAGTTGACCAAGAAACATGTAAGAAGGGAGTGGTCGTTCCTATTTGATGCTCTGCAGAAGGTGTTTCTGTGTAGAAAGACTGGGTGGGATCAAATCAGCCACATTGCAGTGAGGCTTGCTCATTCCCTGGCATACAACCAGGAAATCAATGTAGGAGCAATCATTGTAAGGGAATTGGCTCAAAGGTTAGGTAAATCTCCACGCAACAGAGGTACTGAAATCTTCTATCCTCGTTTTCTTCAATGCATTTTAAATCATTTAGATTCTCAGTTGCATGAATTAGAAGGGATAGACACAACAAAGTTGGCTTATCCTAAGTCCATGTCAAAAGTTCTATTTGGTACATTGGACACTAGGAATCAAGTTGATGTAATTTTGAGTGTGACAGAGCATATGCAAAACACATTCAAAACTCACACACTTGATTAGCCCCAATATCATGAACTTTCTTGGAAATGAAAGGTTAAGGCTGCTGAAGCTAAAGAGTCTAACCCAAGCCTTCCTAACCCATCCAATGACCCCCCTGCAAACAAAACAGTAGTTATTAGGGAGCCAAGTGCCCCAGTCTCTCAAAAGACTGGTGTTACTAAAAAGAAGATGAAAAAGAGACCTTTAGCTATCATAAATGAGTCTGTAGAAATAGGATGTGAGGAATCTGAGTCACAGCTCACAAGACCAAAGAAGAAGTCTAAAGAAATAGCCACCACTGAATCCTCCCAACAGGATTTAGATGTGCAAAAAGGGGTACACCTATTACTGTCAATGTCCTCTCAACAGGGCATTGGTATTGAAAAGAGTAGCCTCCCCACTACATTCTATAAAGAGTCAGTACAGGGTCAAGAACTCACTCTTGACCCTAGGAGAAATAAGGGTGATGACACACTGAGTGGAGAGCACATCACACTTGAAACTCCTCCTATTTCTCAGGGGGAGTTGCCAAAATCCAATCTACACCACACTTCTCTTCCAGAATCTACATCTAACATTTCTTCTCAACAGAATAGTCATTCTCATGACATTTCTGCAATTGATCAATCACAATCCAAATCTGTGATTGAGCCAACCTCAAGTGACATGGTGCATGACACTATGCTCACCACCCAGGAACTCTCCATTCCTTATGGACATGGACATGCCTTCACAGGCACATGGAGATGATATTGTCACTCATCCCATTTCAATGGGGACAACATCAGACTCCACAGTCATTCCAAGACTGGAGGAAACTCATCAATCAAACCCCCCTGAAGTGCCTAGCACCAGCTCTAACTTGGCTCAGGATACAATATCAGAATGGCTGAAGCCTGTGCAACATGACAGGCCTTCAGGATCATCATCTGTGCCCTCACAATTGACGGAAGAAGAACTTCAAAATCTTCATGTGGCACAGATTGATGAGATCTCAAAGATAGCTCAACATCTCCTCACAGCCAACCTTCCCAATTCAGACTATGAAGCCATTCTTCTGTGTCACATGGAGGATGTTGAAGCTCAACAGGACAAGATAGTGGATGAAGCCCAACATGATGGAAATGTGGATGCCTGGTTGGATGCTAAGAGGTCTGTAAAGCTGAAGGATGCACTGGCCTATCTCATGGAAGACTATCTCATAACTCTAGGATCAAATGCCAAGAGTCTTTCTCCTGTAGATATCTATGAGGCAGTGAATGAGGTCTACAAAAGTCAATTGAAGGCTCTGCACTATCTTGGGAAAGGTCTTCAATCAGAGGTCTCAACTATCAAGGAGAAAACTGACCAATCCATGGTTCAGCTCAGGAATGCCTATCTCTCTGATTTTCCCAAGGTGGATGGAATCCTTAAAGAAGTCAGGAAGACAACTCAGCAAGTATCAACAATGGATCTATCTCTAGCTATGGTGGCTGACAATTTGAAGAAAATGTCCACCAAGTTAGACAACCAATTGCAGTCCAACATCAATATCAACTCTATGCTCTCAGTGCTGTGGAAAAACCAGTATGATGACAAACTGGTAGATGAGGTTCCTGTCTCCAACATCACAAAATTTGACTTCTCAAAGCTCAAGGATCAGGCCCTCAATCCCTTCAAGTCTGAGCAGCTATTTTCCAAGGTGGAAAGGTTGGAGAAGGAGGTGGCATCTTTGAAATCTGAAAACCAAGGGATTTCCCTTCCTTGGAGCTCCTCAATGCCAAAATGGATGATCAACCCAACTCAACTTCTAATATCTTGTTGGTGCAACAACACATGATGACATCTATAATGAGACATATGAACCTGCCTATCCCTGGAGAAGCTCAAGACATCTTGTCTGATCCCAAGCCTAAGGGGGAGAAAGGAAATGTTATTCCCAAATGACCTAACAGAATTGTAGAAGGGGGGGTTGAATACAATTCTTGATATTTTCTTGAAACTAAACACTTTATGAAATTAAACTGAACTGAATAAATAAAAACACAAGATATAAATAATTCAGTTGGATTGTTTGATGATCCAACTGAAGTGTTTTTATTGCGGAAATAATCTGTGATACAAATGTTCACAGCTGCTCAGTTACAATGTTGTAGAGAAGAATGCTCTCAAAAATAGCTAATACAATCTATTTGTTTTTCTTCTCTCTTTTTAAAGTAACTGCTACACTTGGTTATATAATCCCAAGTTTACAATTCTACATTTGGTTAAACTAAAGAATAATAGCAGTAACCATCAGTAGCTTGCTTTTCATTCCTTTTGTCCAATGGTCCTTGGAGATCTTTGCTTTTGTCTTCATGCTCATTATAATCATTCCCAAGAGCCTTATTGGAAATTGGAATGTTTCCTTATTTCCAGTAACCACTTTGATGGCTTCCAATGCAAAGTACACTTCCATATCTCCTTTTAGATCTGTTCAGTAAACTGTCACTATCACTTTGTCAACTGTTCAAAAAGCAACATTGATTCGTTGATAGCAAGGAGATGTGTTTCGTTGATAGCTTCATTCTTCATTCCGTTGATGGTGTTTCCCTCGTTTCGTTGATGGGTAAACTCCATACCGTTGACAGAGTAATCTTCATACCGTTGACATGTCTTCACTTAGGCAGAATTACAAGGCATAACATATTTACAATTAACCAACCTATTTTGCCTATCTAGTACTTAGTCAACATGACTTAGAAAACCTATCTAAAACATATAATAGAATGCCTATCATACTGTGAAGTATTGTACAATGCAATTGCTACAACACTCATTTCGTTGATGAGCTTCCTGTCAACGAAACACTGCAAAGCATGCTATTTCGTTGACAGCTACAAAATTGACTTTACACAAATTCTACTAAGTGTTTTATGTTTATCATCAAGAACAACATATTCCTAACAATCTCCCCCAATTTATGACTGATAGAATAACAGCCATAAATCAAGAGACTTGATGATAACAAAAACACTCAGATACATCATAAATTACAAAAGTAGAAAATGTATTAAGCTTCAAAACTTTATAGACAAAATACAAGACTTACAAGACTAATGCCCACAAGTGCTCCTCTAGTCTGAGCAAATGTTTCATCTGTGACTTCTTTGTGGCATAGTCTTCTTCCCTCTCTTGGAGTTGTTTTCCTCAATCTGGACCTGTAGCCTTCTGTAGAAGATTTTCTCCTCTTCATCTTGATCACCAAGCTTGGATTGCATCAGCTTTAGAGTTTGATTAGATGCCTTCTCCAGCTGGTCTTCCATTCTGAAGAATCTTCTGCAATTGTCCTTGTCCTTAAACTCCATCATCCAATAAGGTTGAAGATGGATTTTCTTTCCTGTTGAGGGAACTCTAAGTATTCTGGGAAGAGCCTCAGGCTTGTTCCAGCTAGCCTTTAACTGACAGATTTTGGAGACCACCTCAGACTTGGCTGTTTTGGTGAAACCAAAGTCCTTTTTCAAGCATCTAAACACTGAGAGTAGTGTTTGATAGTCTTCTCCTAAAATTCTGTAAAGAGGCCACACTTGTTCTCTACCACCCTTGAATGTGAACACTAGTCTTTCAGGCAACTTTTGAGAAGCTGTAATTCCCCTTACTTCCACCAGGTTGTCTAGGTCAAGATGTAGACTGGATTCTTCCCTGATGTCAGCAATGTACATGCAGTCCTCTGGGTTTGCTGGGGGTTTCTGAGATTGTGGCTTTCTCACAAAAACAGGCTTTGCTTTGACAGACCTCTTCTTTGTCTTCATTGGTTGGTCCTTCTCTAACAGGAACTTTGGAAAGTATGCCTCATCAAACTCAATTGGCTCTTCCTTTGGCTCAATTGGCTGATTGTGAAAATTGACAAGATGATCAGGGTCACTGGCTAACTTTACCTCAAAAACTGGATTAGCAATTGTTGGAGGTGCAACAGGTATAGAAGAGTCTGATGCAGTACTCTGAGAATCAGCATTCTCAAAGGCTATGTTTCTCCTAGCTCTCTCTTTGGGTTGCCTTGTGCTCTTCTTTGAACTCCTTTCTTCTCTAGTGCTCTCCTCTTGCTTCCTTTCTTCTTCATCTAGAGCTTGAGCTACTGCAAGAGCTTGCATAGCTGCTCTTTCTGATTCCTCAGCCTTGGCTTCAGCAAAGTTTGGATGACCAGCCCAAACACAGATTTGTTGTCCATTCCTGTAGACAATTGCCCTTTGCTTCCTTATCTCATAATCATTGCTTTCCTTGTTTTTTGTGATGAGTGGACCAAGAAGCTTGTGCTCATCTGGATAAGGTGCAGGATAGAAAGTCCTTGCTATGTTTTTGCCCTTTGGTTTAGCAGGGGACTTGGGAGATAGGCTTCTTTGAATTGTAGCTTGTTCCACATCCCTAATGCATGAAGTTTGTCCTTTTTCCTTCCTTGGTCCTTGAGTGACTCCATGTAGAAGGGGCTCTTGGTGATAGAAAGAATTTGTCTGTGGCTCCCATTCCGTTGATGCTAGTGCCATGGCATTCGTTGATGGCTGTTCCGTTGATGGATTTGAGTCCTTATCTTCAGTAATCTTCTTGAACTTTGCTTCTATGTTGGACCAATGTTCTTTGATTTGTTCTGCAAGTCTCATCCTCATAGAAGCTTCTTGTATAAGGTCAATACCATCCTTTTGCTGCTTTCCAAGCTCCCCCATTGCTAATGGCTCCTTTGGTAGGGAAATGGCTGGGACCATAACCTTGGTAATCTGAATGTTTAGCTCCTTAGATTTCTCCCCCTTTTTGTTATCATCAAAAGAGATGGCTGGGAGTCCTTGAGCTGCCACTAGCTGGGCCAATAGTTGAGTTTGTTTCTCCTGTTCCTTTTGCATATGTGATAGAGTAGCTTCCACCTTGTCCACTCTAGAAGAGAGAGTCTTCAAGGAGGAATCCACTTCAGGTTCTTTAGAGAAAAACCTGTGCATCCTGGACACAGTGAGAAGAGGAAGCTTTTCATCTAGCCTCCTATCATTAGCAGCCCTAAGGTTGCTGATTGAATCTTTGATCTCTGTAGCCTCAATCCTTGTCTGCAACATTTGTAGCCTTTGAATTTCCAGAGAATCCATTATGGCTTTGTAGAATTTCTTGTCCCTTGCTTCTGCAGACTCATGAGCTAGATATGCTTCATTGTACTGCCTTGTGATAGCAGCATCCAAATTGCTTCTACCATGCATATCTTGAGAAAGCCAGTTTGGTGTAGGAGGCACCACAGAAGTCCCAGTCTGTGCAGTAGTGGCCACCTGTAAAGTGTCACCAAAGCTATCCTCATTATCAGAAAAATCAAATTCTCCACTTGCTTCAGCTCCTGGAGGTAGATTGGTCAAGGCATCCTTTGCTCTTTGCATTGATGCAGTTGTGTGAATTAGTTGGAGTGACCTCTCTGCCTCCACATTGCCCTGTTGAGCCAAAATTTGATAGGCTGACACAGGATGAGTAAAGGTCTCAGGATCCAGGGAAATACTATCCAGAGTTTGCTGATAAACCTCTTGGAAAGTAAGTTCCCTTTCTCCCTCACTGACCTCCATTAACTCATTAGCAATGGCTGCTTCCATCCTTATTTCTCCTGTAGTCCCTTCTCTCTCTCCACTCTGTTCTTGCATCATGGGCTCCCCATGGCTCACACCTCTCACACCCTCACCTTCACCTTCTAAGGTGGAACTCTCAATCTCTCCTTTTGCCTGGCTGGAAGAAATAGCCAGCCTCTCACTCACATTCTCTCCTTTTGCCTGGCTGCAAGCCAGCCTCTCAGTTTCACTCCCTCTCAGTCCTAGAAGTGTCTCAACTACCACTAGATCATCTGCACTAGTTGTGGGAACAACTTGATTTTCAATTAAAGGTGCAGAGTGAACTATCAACGGAATGGTAGTTTTAACTGTCAACGGTATGGATACCGTTGATGGAGAAACACTTGTCAACGAAATAGACTGTTTCGTTGATGAAGTCAAGAAAGCACTTTGAGAATGAGAAATTACAGTAGAGTCTGTGGTGATTGATTTTAGAGATTGGTCCACAGATCCCCTTGCAATTTCAGGAAAAATTGGTTGATGGCCCAACAAATCACTTAGCAAGTGATGGCCACCAGCTTCAGAGTGGGGCTTCTCCAAGATTAGAGTTGGAGAATCAGGAATAGATGTATGGATCATGTCCACATCCAAAGATTGAGTTGGTGAATTTGATGGAGATAATTCAAGATTGATGTTTAGAGAAGAGGACTGTAACCCCAGAGAAATGATAGGGGTTACATCAAACTGAATTTGAGAAACTGGAAGTGTTGCTTCCAGTGTGTGTGCACCCTGTGTACCCTTGGACTTTTGCTTCACTCTCCTTTGGTATTGGGAAAATGTAGACTTTGGGCTTGAAGTGTCCCTTACCCTTTTGGACTGTACTCTAGGAGGAGAGCTTGTTTCAATAATCACATCCTTTTGGGAGGATGCAATTAGACTTGTGTTTAAATCCATGTTACTCATTGTGCCTTGTTGGGAAGACACAATGGGGCTTGGCTGGTACACACTAACCTGTCCTTCCTTATCCTTGGGGTTTCTTTGATGTTCACCCCTTCCCTCACCTCTCACAACTCCAGACTCACTCCCCTTAGGTTGTGTGGTAGTTTTTACAACAGGTGCCTTTTGAGAAGCACCTGAGGTTGGCTTGGAGGATTTCTTTGATTTTGGTTTTGTTGCTAGGGTAGGAGCCTGTTGGGTCACAGCTACAGACTCCATAGCAACATTGGAAGGTAAAACAGTAGAGGTGTTAGCTACACTAACAGGGATAGTAGTAGTTACCTCAATGATTGGCAGATACACCACTGGAACATCACCATTGTGGTTCAGCCTCAGTATGTCTGTCAATACTCTCTTTTCTTGCACAAAGCACTCGAACCTGGCATTAGGGTTAGAGATAACTAATGGTGCTGGACTAACATGGTTAGCCAACATCATCAGAAACCTAGCATAATAGATATTTTTCTTCCTATTTGCTTTGTCACCCAACTTAGCACCAATTTCATACATAAGTTGGGTGCTAAAGTTGTGATATCTATCATTTAGAAGCATGGTTAGGAGAATTAACATAGAGTTAGTTAATGCATCAAAATTACTAATCTTTCCAGAAAAGACCTTAATGAATGCATCAGCTAAATAACTGTACTCCCTAACCAAACCTCTCCTAATTATTCTACCCAGATTATCAGTAGGCAAAGAGTAGTTTATAGAATTTAGCATGGTAGTTATTTCAGTGTTAGTAGGCAAAGCATCACAGTTATTATCAGGAATATGTAAACATGCTTGCAAAACATCAGAATTAACTATGTACTCATTACCTTGAAGAGTGAATTTTAGTGTGCAGTGTGTTCCACTATACTCACATGAGGTCCAAATTTCCTCGATTATCTCATTGTAGAGTGGTGTAGAGTGAAACATTGCATAGCTCAACTTGCAATTCTTCATGAAATCCATCATTTTGAAGAACAGTCTGTTCGGGTTTTCCTTGACAACAAAAGGGATGGAGTTGTTCTTCTCATAGATGAACCCTCCAGCAGACATAAGCTTGACTATAGGTGCCATTGTTGATTAAAGGAAAGCTTCGAACTGAATTGCTTGTTAGAGAGAAGAAGAGAGAAAAAAGCCTTTGGAATTTTTGAGAACAGGTAAAAAAAAATAATGAAAATAAAATTTCTTAAATACTCCCCCAAAAATTCTCAGAAAATGAATCCAATAATAAATGTAAATTACTGGATTGGCTTAAAAAATATAACCGTTACTCTTAAAGTATTACCATGATTTATACTTACAGGGGTGTATGCATAGATCGTGGTAAAAGACGTGTCAATTTTTCAACGGTTCAGATTAAAAGCGCTTTATATCAACGAATCAGAATTGGGCGTTTAAGGTCCCGTCTATTTCGTTGATAAAACTGCGTTTCGTTGATACAAAAGAACTATCAACGAAACACCCAGAAAAAGTGCTAAGACTGTCAACGAAATGGTGCATTCCGTTGGCATAGTAATTTTGACTTAGACAAAATTTTACCTTTTCCTGAGAAAATTAATTCACAGAAAAACATAGCAAATTTCTGGCTGCATTTTAACTTGCAAATATCTCAAAAATAATTAAGAGAAATTTAGCATACCTAGCTCACTTACTAATCTTGAGAATGTTGATTCATCAAGTGGCTTGGTAAAGATGTCTGCAAGTTGTTGTTCACTTGGAACAAAATGTAACTCCACAGTACCATTCATAACATGTTCTCTAATGAAATGGTACTTGATGTCAATGTGCTTGGTCCTTGAATGCTGCACTGGATTCTCAGTAATGGCAATGGCACTAGTGTTGTCACAGAAAATAGGAATTTTCTCAACTCTTAATCCATAATCAAGTAGTTGGTTTTTCATCCATAAAATCTGTGCACAACAACTTCCAGCTGCAATATACTCAGCCTCAGCTGTGGAGGTAGAAACTGAGTTTTGTTTCTTGCTGAACCATGACACAAGCTTGTTTCCTAGGAATTGACAGGTTCCAGTTGTACTTTTCCTGTCAATTTTACATCCTGCAAAATCTGCATCTGAATAACCAATTAGTTCAAAACCAGATTCTCTAGGATACCAAATGCCAAGGTTTGGTGTTCCTTTGAGATATCTGAAAATTCTTTTAATAGCAACTAAATGGGATTCTCTAGGATCAGCCTGAAATCTAGCACATAGACATGTAGCAAACATAATATCAGGTCTACTAGCTGTTAAATATAAAAGTGAGCCTACCATGCCTCTGTAACTTGAAATGTCCACAGATTTTTCCTTAGTATTCAATTCAAGTTTGGTGGCAGTAGGCATGGGAGTTTTGGCAGGAGAGCATTCCATTAGGTTAAACTTCTTTAATAAATCATGAATGTATTTTGTTTGACTAATGAAAATGCCTTCATTAACTTGCTTTACTTGAAGACCAAGAAAGTAAGTTAATTCTCCCATCATGCTCATTTCATACTTACTTTGCATAAGCTTGGCAAACTTTTGACAAAGTTTCACATCTGTAGACCCAAAGATTATATCATCTACATAAATTTGAACAAGTAAAGTAGAGCCATTTACAACCCTATGAAAAAGAGTTTTATCTACAGTACCTCTAGTGAAATGATTCTCAAGGAGGAACTGTGAGAGAGTGTCATACCAGGCTCTAGGTGCTTGTTTCAAACCATAGAGTGCTTTGAGAAGGAAGTACACATAGTCTGGAAAATCATCATCTTCAAAACCAGGAGGTTGACTTACATACACCTCCTCTTCCAATTCCCCATTCAGAAAAGCACTCTTCACATCCATTTGATAGACCTTGAAATTGGCATGGGCTGCATAGGCTAGGAAAATCCTTATTGCTTCTAGTCTTGCAACAGGAGCAAAGGTTTCATCAAAATCAATTCCTTCTTCCTGTGAATAGCCTTTTGCAACCAATCTAGCTTTGTTCCTTGTGACTATGCCATTTTCATCCATCTTGTTTCTGAACACCCACTTTGTGCCTATAACACTCCTGTCATTAGGCCTGGGCACCAGCTTCCAAACATTGTTTCTCTCAAATTGGTTTAGCTCTTCTTGCATGGCTAAAACCCAATCTGGATCTAGAAGTGCATCCTCAACTTTCTTTGGCTCATCTTGAGACAGAAAGCTACTATATAGACATTCTTCTTGAGTTGCTCTTCTAGTTTGGACTTTTGAAGAGACATCACCTATAATTAGTTCAAAGGGATGATCTTTAGTCCATTTCCTTGAGGGAGGTAGATTTGCTCTTGAAGACGTAGCTTTATGATCATGATTGCCTTGATTGGATATTTGTCCTTGAGAAACTCCCCCTGAGTTTGTTGTCCCTAAGTGATCACTTCTAGAAGTATTCCTATGACTATCAACGGTATGACCGTTTTGGCTGTCAACGAAACGCTCATTCTGACTGTCAACGAATCCACCATCATGACTGTCAACGAAATGACCATTTGGTCTGCTAGCTGCTATCCTTTTTAACCTTAATGCGGTAATTTCATCTTCACTGCTGCTTTCATCTGTGCTAGATACAACAACTTTAGGCTGTTTCTCAGTAGCCTTATCATGATTCACTTGATCTCCTTCCTCATTTTCAAAAGAAAGACTTTCATGGAAACCTTCATCACAGAGACCTTGGATTTTGAGATCATCAAAAACAACATGTACAGATTCCATAACAATGTTGATTCTGAGATTATAGACTCTGTAAGCTTTCCCTGCTGCATATCCCACAAATATTGCTTCATCTGCCTTTGCTTCAAATTTCCCCAAATGCTCAGCTTGATTTCTCAGAACAAAGCACTTGCATCCAAAGACATGAAGAAAATCCAATAGTGGCTTCTTTCTTTTGAGTAACTGATAAGGGGTCATTCCTTTGGCCTGATTAATCAAAGAAATATTTTGAGTAAAGCAAGCTGTGTTAACTGCCTCAGCCCAAAAATATGTAGGTAACTTTGATTCATCTAGCATTGTCCTTGCAGCTTCAATAAGTGTTCTGTTTTTCCTTTCAACTACACCATTTTGCTGTGGTGTTCTTGCTGCTGAAAACTCATGCAAAATACCATTTTCTTCACAGAACACCTTCATGCTTGAATTCTTGAATTCTGTCCCATTGTCACTCCTAATCCTTCTTACTTTGAAATCAGGATGATTGCTTACCATCTTGATGTGATTGATAATGATTTCACTTGCCTCATCTTTAGAGTGCAAAAAGAAAGTCCATGTAAATCTAGAAAAATCATCAACAATCACAAGACAGTATTTCTTCTTTGAGATGGACATAACATTTACAGGGCCAAATAGGTCCATATGAAGCAATTCAAGCTGCTGGACAATTGATGACTCTGTCTTGCTTTTGAATGATGCCTTCTTCTGTTTTCCCTTTTGACATGCATCACACAAACCATCCTTGGAGAACTCCACCTGTGGAATTCCTCTAGCAAGATCTTTCCTCACCAAATCATTCATAACTTTGAAATTCAGATGGGATAACTTCTTGTGCCATAACCAACTTTCATCCTTGCTTGCCTTGCTGAAAAGACAAGTGATGGTGTCTGAACTTGTGCTACTAAAGTCAGCAATGTACACATTCCCCCTTCTGAATCCAGTCATTACCACATTGTTGTTTCCTCCTTTAGAAACAACACAGGCTTCTCTAGAAAAAGTAACTAAAAATCCTTTGTCACAAAGTTGGCTGATACTAAGCAAGTTGTGCTTAAGACCATCCACCAATGCAACCTCATCTATGATGACATTCTCTTTTGAAATCAAGCCATATCCCTTTGTGTAGCCTTTGCTGTCATCTCCAAAAGCAATACAAGGGCCAGCTCTTTCCTGAAACTCTGTGAGCAGGGTAGAATCACCAGTCATGTGTCTTGAACAACCACTATCCAAGTACCAAAGATTCCTTTTGTCTCCCTGCACACAATAAAACCAAATCAAGTCGATTTTGGTACCCAAGTTTCCTTGGGTCCTGTCTTGTTAGCCTTTGCATTCCCTTTTGTACCATTTTTCACTTTGGGCTCAGATTGATTCAAATCAATCTTTACCCTTGGTGTTGATTTCTGAGGGTTGCTCATATTTTCATTCATAGCATGCATAGTTGGAGGAACAATCATGTTATTCATGTTCCATGGCATTTGTGGCATGTTAAACATATTCATGTAAGGATTAGACACAAATGGCATGCTAGCATATGGATTCTGAAATTGTGCATATGGAGCAAACATGTTAGACATAACAGGCATTGTAGGCATGGAACTGTTCATTGCAGGCTTGGGCATTCTCACATTAGGAGTTTTCTTAACAGATTTGCAGTTAGTAGACAAATGACTAACACTTCCACAATTAACACATGTCTTTCTAGGAGCATATTTATCAGGTGTGTAATTGTTGTGTTTGTTAATTCCTACTTTGCCATTCCTGTTATTCTTTTTATTTCCCTTAGCCTCATTATGAACTTTCTCTATCTTGTCTTTCAATTGCTTGTTAGACAAGTGACCTACATTAGCTCTCTCAACAGGCTTCTCAATTTTCTTTAAAATACTAGACTCACCTTGAACAAAGTTCTTGGTGACAGGACCATACTTGTCATTAAGTCTAGTGAGTTTATCTTTTCTTTTGTCTGTCAACGAAACAGCCTGATCGGTTGATGGTTCATGTGTCAACGAAACATTGCATTCCGTTGACATATCAACCTTCAACAAATGATCATTGTTGTTTGTTGACTCTGTTCCTGATTCTAAGGTTTCACCAACATACCCTAGCTTCTCTTTGTTCCTTTCCCATGATTGCTCACAGAAGGATTCCACGCCTTGAACATTAATTATGTTGGTAGCAACATTCCTGGCATCCTTCCATTTTGCAATCACACTTTGTTCTATCTCAAGTTGTGTTCTAAGAATTTCTTCCCTTTGTAACACGTTCTCAAGTTCCTTCTTAGCATCCCTACTAACACATCTCATTTTCTCAAATTCAATGAGCTGTGCTTCTAACATTGCATTCCTATCACTTAAGAGCAGATTGGTCTCTTTTATTCTTGAATTCTCTTTAGTAAGTGATTTAAGAGTAACACGCAAATTATATAATACAGTAGACATTTCATTTACTGCATTGTCGCATTCCTCTTTAGAAAGCTCAGAAAGATTAGTAATTGTTACCTGATTGCTTGAGGAACTTGCTTCCTGCTCATGATTGTCAGCCATAAGAGCCAAGTTGACATACTCAACATCATCATCAGAATCTTCACCATTACTAGCCCAATCATACTCCTGAGACATGAAAGCCTTTTCTTTTTGTTTGAGAAGTTCAAAGTATTTCTTTTTATAATCAACAGGCTCAAATTTCCTGTTGCCCTTCTCAACCTTGGGCTTTCTGCAGTCTCCAGCAAAGTGACCAAGCATTCCACAATTGAAACATTTTGACTTAGACTTTTCAATCCAGTTTGTTTTGCTAGGTTGAAAGTCTCTTCTCGGTGGCCTTGCTTCTGAGTTTCTTTTGAACTTGAACTTAGAGAATTTTCTAGACAGAAAAGCAATGTGTTCATCAATCTCATCTAAGTCCTCCAAGTTGGCTGGTTCTGATTCTTCTTCTTCTGTCATCTTGTCTTTACCCTTGCTAACATCACTCCTACAACTAGATCGACTAGTTGTGGCCTTTGCAGCTTCTTTATTGTCATCTTCAAGTTGGTTCACTGATGCAATCAATGCAATAGATCCACCCTTCTTCTGTACCTTTTCAATTTCTTCATCTTGCTCCATTTCCAGCTCATAAGTCTTCAAGGTTCCATAAAGCCTTTCAAGAGTGTAGTCTTTGTACTCTTGAGTGTTTCTGAGAGAAACAGTCATAGGCTTCCATTCTTTTGGAAGAGCTCTAAGAAATTTAAGGTTTGAATCCTTGGTTTGATAGATCCTCCCATACAACTTTAATCCATTCAAAAGCTTTTGAAACCTACTGAACGTGTCATTTAGGGTTTCACCAGCTTTAAAATGAAAATGCTCATATTGTTGTATAAGGAGTTGCATTTTATTTTCCCTGACTTGCTCAGTTCCTTCACAGAGTGTTCTAACAGTATCCCATACTTCCTTAGAGGTTGTACAGTTGATAACATTGTCAAACATCTCTTGCTCCAAACCATTAAACAGAATGTTCATGGTCCTTTTGTCTTTATGGACTTCTGCAACATCTTCAACAGTCCATTCTGAGACAGTTTTTGGAATCTCTACATCAGGTGCATCATCTGGCAGTCCAACTCTAGAATCAAGCTTCATGGGAACGTGTGGACCTTTCTCAATGCAGTCTACATACCTCTCATCCATAGACATGAGATGTAAATGCATCTTTACTTTCCAGTGAAAGTAATTGTCTTTATCAAGAACTGGTATCTTCACACCTGCATCCTTCTTCACCATGGTTTCTGTTTTTGGTCTTGATCTTTAAACTTCTTGTATGTTAGAAGCTCGCTCTGATACCAATTGTTATTCCCAAATGACCTAACAAAATTGTAGAAGGGGGGGTTGAATACAATTCTTGATATTTTCTTGAAACTAAACACTTTATGAAATTAAACTGAACTGAATAAATAAAAACACAAGATATAAATAATTCAGTTGGATTGTTTGATGATCCAACTGAAGTGTTTTTATTGCGGAAATAATCTGTGATACAAATGTTCACAGCTGCTCAGTTACAATGTTGTAGAGAAGAATGCTCTCAAAAATAGCTAATACAATCTATTTGTTTTTCTTCTCTCTTTTTAAAGTAACTGCTACACTTGGTTATATAATCCCAAGTTTACAATTCTACATTTGGTTAAACTAAAGAATAATAGCAGTAACCATCAGTAGCTTGCTTTTCATTCCTTTTGTCCAATGGTCCTTGGAGATCTTTGCTTTTGTCTTCATGCTCATTATAATCATTCCCAAGAGCCTTATTGGAAATTGGAATGTTTCCTTATTTCCAGTAACCACTTTGATGGCTTCCAATGCAAAGTACACTTACATATCTCCTTTTAGATCTGTTCAGTAAACTGTCACTATCACTTTGTCAACTGTTCAAAAAGCAACATTGATTCATTGATAGCAAGGAGATGTGTTTCGTTGATAGCTTCATTCTTCATTCCGTTGATGGTGTTTCCCTCGTTTCGTTGATGGGTAAACTCCATACCGTTGACAGAGTAATCTTCATACCGTTGACATGTCTTCACTTAGGCAGAATTACAAGGCATAACATATTTACAATTAACCAACCTATTTTGCCTATCTAGTACTTAGTCAACATGACTTAGAAAACCTATCTAAAACATATAATAGAATGCCTATCATACTGTGAAGTATTGTACAATGCAATTGCTACAACACTCATTTCGTTGATGAGCTTCCTGTCAACGAAACACTGCAAAGCATGCTATTTCGTTGACAGCTACAAAATTGACTTTACACAAATTCTACTAAGTGTTTTATGTTTATCATCAAGAACAACATATTCCTAACAGGAAAGGAGGTCATTTTGGAGAAGAGAGGGGGAGTACCTGCCAAGCAGCAACTGCTTAAGGACAAAATTTCTAAAGTAAGCTTAAAGCCAATCACTCTTCCCTCTGTGGATGTGATCAATGCTCAAGGTCAAAGAAGCACAGTCACAACTACCTTTCATCCCTCTACAATGCCAAAAGACATTTCATCTCCTCAACCAATTTCTAATGCCAAACCTATCAAAGCTGTAATTATCACTGAGGCCAAGCTACAGGAAGTTGCCAACTCTCACATCTATCATGACGAGGCCTTCCTGGAGTTTCTGAAAGCCATCAACGGCAGTGCTCAAGGAGATACAAGAATCTACAGAGAAAAGATCAAGGAGAGCATCAAGTACCTCACTGTAGCAGTCAGAAAAATCGAGGATGTCCATCTAAGAGAAGTTATCATGGTGTGCAAGGACAATTGCTTGTGGCATCTATCATTTCAAACTCTAGAGAAACTGAAGTTTACTGAACTGTCCATAATTCTGGAATTGATTGAGAAGGATGGGGCAAACAACAAGAGGTTGTTTGATGACTTATCAAAAGATCAATTCCTAAGATTGCCTGAAGTTATTTCTAACCCAAGGACAATACTTTTTCAAAGCCTAAGCAAATAAAACAACATTGATCAATTGGTGATTCATGCTCATCTGTCATTCAAGAATAATCCCAAGATAAATCAAGTGTTGCAGATGCTGAGATCCAAGAAAGGCGTAAGAACAGCTGAAGAGCTTGAAATGATTCAAATTCTACAATCTTTCTTGATTCATGGAACCATTCCTGAGTCACTTAAGGAAAGAAGCAAGAAGAAAGATGATGAGGAGGATGATGAAGAGAAAACCTATAGAAGGAAATCTCAAACAAGGAGCAATAAGGGTGAAGCAAGTGACAGCAGCAAGAGCAAATCATCAAAGAGATCAAAAGATGCTGGTGAAGACAAGGACCCTAAGGGAGATAAAGAAACTGTCAAGAAGACAAGGAGTGGAAATCAGCAAGTCAAGGACATTGCTAGCAGTGCCTTAACCACAACACAAGACTCAAAGTCTAGGGTGGGTACTATTAGTAATGATCCTCCAAAATCTTTATCCAAGACTTCTGAACCTGATTTGCCACAGAAGAAAAGTGTAGCCACAAAGGAAAAATCTAAAAGACACTTCCACAAAGTCACAGCTAGTGGAGTGTTACAGTGGATGAAAGGGAAAGGAATGAAGCTACTTCCAAGTGATGTGGCACTGAAGACTAATTCTCCCTGCTCCAGCAAGCTAGCTCAAGTGAAACAATTGAAGATCAAGAGTGTAGCCAGAAGGAAAAGGATAACAAAGAAGAATGGGACAATCACTAATGTAGTAGGGATCAAAGTGCTTCCTCTGGATGAAGACTATGATGAAGATGCCCTAACATTTTTGAGAGCTCAAAGAATATTTGAAGTCAAGGTGAAGCCAGATTATCTAGAGATCAAATACACTGATGGAAGAGAAAGAATGATGAAGCAAGGAAGCTGGCAGTATTTTCCTAAATATGAACTGGAAATGATAAATGCTCTTTTAAACTTTGAAGAAAAGGAAGAAAGGATGTGGAAAATAGAGATAGCCAGGTTTATGAAGATGCATTCTGATTATGAAGAAAGTCCGAGGAAGGAAAATGAAGAGAAGATAATTCAGAAAGAGAAAGAGATGGCTGAAATGGAGGAAAGAGCAAAGGAGCTGAGGAAGAAAGGGCTTTGTAGAGTAAAACAAAATCCTTATATTGTGGAGTACAAAAATTCATATGGAGGCAAAAGCAAGATAAGGATGGAGTTTCTTGATTCATATGTGGAGAGTGCCCCCAAAGCTGCAATTGATGATCTAAAAGACTCACCTCTCATTGAAGAACTTATTGCTAGAGAAGAAATTCAAGTTGCCATCTTAGATATGAAGAGAAAGGAAGAAATGAGAAAGAAGAGAATTTATGATGATCTCCTTGACAAACAACTGGAAAAAGAAGCAGCTAAACAACAATGACAATTCTGTAAGCCTGAATTTCCAAGTTGTTATCAAATTCTGTTCACATTTCTATCTTCCTTACATATGTTCCTTCTTATGTTGGTTAGGCTTGTTATCAGACATGAAATTGTGCCTAAGGATCTTACTCACAATTTGGGGGAGATTGTTAGGCTCAAGACATGTCTGAGTACCACAATTAACAAGCCTACACTATGTGACTATGTCACACTACATGACCTAGTGATTTCTATCACTGGGATCTAGTATAAGTCTCTCTATGTACTTGTCTTGTTCTCATGAACATTAGCTTGATTATGTATGCTCAGAATTATAATGAGCTTAGTAAGTTTCCTGCATCCAGATTGTATATAGGCCATTGAATAATTGTCCTGGTAGAAGTTCAGAGTTGTTCATGCAGCAGGATAGAGATGAATAAGGCCATGAAGAAATAAGTTGCAGAGATTTGTCTAAGGCATTATATAGCAAAGTAAGAATAAAGCTATGTCGTGAAGTCACAGATATCCATGTCGAGAAGTGCTGGATCGCATAGTCCATTTTGTACTATGTCGTGAAGTCTTCAAGATTCATGTCGTGAAGTGTTGAAGTCAGCAAAGTCAAGATGTACTAGATCGTGAAGTCCTCAGAAAGCCTATGTCGCATAGTCCTAAAAAAGGCTAGATCGCATAGTCCTCAAATGGCCTATGTCGCAAAGTCCTCAAGGTCATATCGCGTAGTCTTTACAAGTGACATCGCATAGTCAGGAATGAAGTGGAGTTCACGACATCAACATTCAGCCGTTTATAACAAGACAAATCAAGGTACATAACCAAGAATCAAAGGAGACAAATACTGAAGCATTTGTTCTGGCAAGGTGGTCCAAAGAACAGATGGCAAATCTACAGCTAAACTTGGAGAGAAAGATAAGAGACAAGCAGCTACAGAAACGGGAAAGACTCCGAAAAGCAGGTGGTCCTTCCTGACACAGTTAACCTTTTATGGCAGGACAAGTTGGACTTTCAGCTGGGGGCAACTGTGTAAAAATTGGTGTGTGCACTAGTTTGTATAGGACTTATATATATCATGCACACCCTATTGTAAGCTGTAAGAGGGATACATAAAGTTTTATTTTAAGCACTCTTTTCTCTGTAAGCAAAACAAGATACAAACTGTTCTTGTTTAGAAGCCAGAAATTCGATTGTGAATTTTTGGAAAGCTGTAGTATTTAATTTACTTAATTCAAAGTAGATTAAAGTGATTGTTCTTGTTGTTTATTTTCTGCATACTACACAGTATAATCATTTACAGTTTATTTAGTTTCAAGAAATCGAAAATTTATCAAACTATCCATTCACACCCCTCTGTCTAGTTTCTAAGTGGTATTCATTCCTAACAATTGCAATTTTCTTTTTTATTATTTTCACTCTTAATAGAACTTTCTTTTATTATTTTCAAACTTGATAGAACTTTCTTTGATTTAGAAAATTACAACTTCTTTATTATTTTCGAATTTTTAGGATCTTAGGTTAATAATTGCAATTTTCTCTTTTATTATTTTCAATCTTAATAGAACTTTCTTTTATTATTTTCAACTAACTTTCCTAAATATATATATATTTAGAAGCATTTTCTTTAAATTATATAACCTTTTAATTTATTCAATGCACAATCGAAATTAAGTTTTTTTTTTTTTTTTCAAAATAAACGCATGAGAACATCAATTTGTTAGCCTTTGATTCTAAAGATTCGGATATGAAGTCTGATCCGATCCATTAACGGCCCAGTAGTACTAGTTGAATAGAAGTGAAAAAATGAATCAAAATGCCAACATGTACTGAAATAGCAGGGGAAAAAGAAGCAAAAGGCATCCATTTAGCTGCTACCACCACCAAAGCTGCTTCATAGCTCAAAGATTCAAGTTCGAATGCTTCCCCCAAAAGGTTAAACCCTAATTTCTACATTTAATTATATAGGATTTCTACTCTTTTCATATTCCTAATTTTGTGTTTGTCTATTTACAGCTTCACATTTTTGCTTTACCCATTTGTAATGGCTTCTATTTTGACTCTTCGACTTTGCCCTTCTACTTCTTATCCGGTAATTAACACCTCTGATCAATGCTTCTTGCTTCCACTGTATGTATAATTGTATATAAGTTTCGAATTATGGGTGTTTTTTGTGTAGCGCCTAATTTCACCAAATGTGATTCAATTAAGGAGGGCCGAGTTGGGGTTTGATTGGTGTCAGTTGAATTGTACAAGTGAAAATCGGAGAGCGAAAAAGTTTGTCATATGTGCTTTGAGTGAAGGAGACAGTGACAATCATGACAAGGTTTTAAAGTCAGTGAAAGATAAAGTGTTTGTTAATACCCGAAATGCTGTTGTCAAGTTTCAAGAATCTGTTAGCTCTGTACCTCATATTTTTGTGGTAAAGTTTCTCTCTTTTGTTGGTGCTAAGTATAGTTTTACGAGCTTCAGTTTGAACCTTTGGTTTATATGTGCATTTGTATTATAAAGATGATTTGAGGAATGTTGTTATTTGAGGTAATTTTTAATGGAGAAGTTATTAACTTTATGTTGCTTTGTTTGTTTACTAGACAAAGAGAATATCTACTTCTTACATTGCTGTTGGGATATGCATTGCAACGATGTTTCTAGTCATTGTTATGCGAGTTTTTACAGCAAGAAATTCAAGGCCCAGTCGTCCGGGTTCTGTAGCTGATCTTGTTAGGCGTGGCCAGCTGCGATCAGATAGAAGAGGCATGTATGAGTCTTAACTTTTAACCATTTCTCTTTGAGCTGAGTATGTTTGTGTTCGTGAACAGCTATGCTTTGTCAAACTTAGAAAGAATATTTAGATAGCTCTTTCTTTATTGCACCATGAAGTTTAAAAAACAGTCAATGCATCACAAGTACCTGGTTTTTAGCTATATTACCCGGACTCAAGTACTGGTGTCGTACATGGGTGCGGATGCAAGTGTCATGCCTTTAGTTTTTAAAAAAACTAGGATTTTTGTTGATATGGATCCGAAATTGGAGATGGGTACGGGGATTCGGTTAATAACCTTCACATAAGTGAAAATATACCTAAATTTTATATATTTTACATTTGTAAATTAATGTCTTCTACAAATGAAAAAAAAATACATAACTCTTTTTGTCAAATTTATTCACAAATTAAAGGGATAACATGGAAATAGTAATCTATGGACATTCCTTTCTAGAAACAAGTTGTGAGGCCTTGTAAATCATTTTTAACTAGATTTCTTAAAGTTGAAGTGTCCGGTTTTCAACTGTGGTAGGAGGGCAAAATTGAAGAGTCCGGGTATCGGAGTTTTTTAGTGTTTACTTAATTTTGCTTACTCTGGAATCCACTTTTTGCACACATTTCGTTTTGCCTTTATATGTTACTTTTCCACAGCTCAAGTACTCTCAAATATGAAGATCCGTTCAATAATCCAATGGTGAAGATTAGCAAGACTAATTCAACTGTTGAGATGTGCGGAAAGGTGTATCGTTTAGCACCAGTTACTCTTACCAGGGAGCAACAAAATGTCCATATAAAAAGGAGGTCACGTGCATACCAGTGGAAAAGACCTACAATATTTCTCAAAGAAGGAGATGCAGTACCTCCTGATGTAGACCCTGATACAATTAGGTGGATTCCTGCAAATCACCCCTTCGCCACAACCGTCAGTGACATTGATGAAGATTTGGCACAGACCAATGTGTATCAGAAGCACGGTGTTCCATTCCGCATCAAGGCTGAACATGAGGCACTGCAGAGAAAGCTAGAAACACTACAAAATGTAAGTCCTTCTACTCTCTTTACTTGATATGGTCCTGAGCGTGGTGCCGTGGTCTGAATTATGTTAAAGTGTAGGGGTCTAAGCGCCCTAGTTCGTCTGCAGAGTGGCCCAAGCTCCCTGACTATTGGTTTAGTATGTTCATTGTTCATTTAGAGCCAAACCGTGTGATGTGTCCAAATTTTGAGTGAAACCTTATGAATACACATGGAATGCTCTTTTTCCAAGTTTCATTTACCGAAGTCTGCGTATATGTGTGCATATATATAGGTCGTACTCAGTGACAAATTTCCTGTATCATCATGATATCGGACTGTTGTAGTTTGAACTTTAATCAAACCCTTCACACCTTTTAGTTGCAAAAGGGGAACTTACTTCCGCGTCCTTCCACGTCAAGCATGTGCATAGAATAAACCCCCACTGCGCCCAGCCGCCTATTAGGTGTATATAGTAATGTGTAGGACTCCTAGTCTCGTAGGCATAGGTAGAACCATCCCTCCACCCATGCTGATAGGACTTCTCCTAAAGCCAATAATTAGTGCGGAGGATTCAATTGAAGTCTATATCTCTGTTGTCATTTTGTCGAGTAAGATTTTAGTTTACCTTAACTAGTTTGGGCAAGTTTAGCTATGGAGCAGCTCCCTTTTATGGGTGTGTGAACTATAAGTAGCACTTGCTGTCCAACCTTTGGTGTCTTCACACTGAAAGCACTTTTCTTGTGTTTTGAAGCACACAAACAAGATACTTTAATCCTTTATTTTCTTTTATTACTACTGAGCAGTTAGTATCCACTATCAAAATATTATTTATCAAATTTTAAAATCATTGGACTTTATGTAATGAGGATGAATGTTACCTAGTTGTATGTTAACATGCACTTGAGTATTCATTTGTCCTTGTTTGTGGGATGTGACTTTGAAATCACTTTGTTACTTTGTACCTATTAAATTATAAAGTTTCAAGATTATCTATTTATATATTTGCAGGACCAGAAATTCAGCAAATTAACAATTGATCCCGGAACTGCTAGAAATTTTGAGAGACCATTCAAGACACAGTTAAAACTTGATGATCAGGTAGAGGAAAAACTCTCTAATGGTCCATCCAGGCATACCCAGTCAGATCATACACGCAATTCTCTTGGAAGCAATACAAATACTGAGGATATACAGCATACTTGAGCTACTGCTTTGCTCGACAGTTCATCACAGCTGTAAAGGTTTTGTGTTGGTAATCTGGTGAATGGCAAAGTTCATAGTTTGATAATATCAAGGTTCTGAATCTTATGGTTTCCAAATTTTGTATCTTGTTCAAGTGCTAAAAAGTAGTGAAGGTGGAGTGTAAATAAGATTCTTGTAGATTATATGTATCAAGTGGAAGTTTATCAACCACGATTTCCATATTGCATGTATTTGTTGACAGTGTGTTAAGGTCAAATAAATTCCTAATTATCAAAAAGATCACTGATCGGGTGAACAGCCAAGGCTGAGTTGACTTACTGTTGAATTTTTTAGTTGTAACTGATATGCTGAAAAAGGAAGTACTTGAAATCTTTGGTCGTTTTGCATTGCCAATTTCATTTTTAGTAATGTATGGTATAATCTGGAGTGCATCTCATCAGCTTTGTTTGCACTTTTAAGTTCTACTAATGGTCCTGATCTAGTGGCATCTCATTCGCTCTCTTCACAGGAGATCGAGGGTCATTGAGTCTGTTCAATTTATCTGGTCGAGACATGGGCTTGTGTTCAGTTTTAATATCTTGTTGATAGATAGGTCTGTGAGTGTTCAGTTTTCAAGATAAAGAAAGAATAAACGAGTACAATATTTTCAATTTTTACATGAAAAAATATTGACAAAAAATGTAGTAAAGATTTGATAGGGACTCGAGGATTTGGTGATGAAACCCTTCAATACGATTCAAATTTTATTTCATTCTCTTCGATTTTTTCAGTTTCATCCATGTCAACCAAATAAACATCACCGAATTACTGGGACAAGTTGCTCCGAAAGGCAAAGTAAAAGTATGCACACTTTATGCAGTTTGCATTGGATAAGTTTGCATCATATACTTTGGATTTCCTTGTGGTGTTTATGTAGTAGCTTTATTACTGAATTACTGGGACAAGTTGCTCCAAAACTCTGACTTTGCATCCGATAAGTTTGCATCATATATGGTTTCCTTGTGGTAGTGTTACTTTATTACTACTCCCTTAAGTTTTCAAATGAGCTGATTACTTAACATGATATCATAGCTCTGGTTGACGGGGATCACGAGTTTGACTCTGCGCCACCGCCCCAAAGATGGGCGCTGGTTACTCAACAGATATATTCAACTTGTTATTAGCTTGACTTCCTACCTTCTATATAAGTCATTCAATTTGAAGGATATAACCTAACTTGATCTAGACAAAGCCATATGCTAAAGAAAAAGCCCATATTGAAAACGTATTATCTTTTGTTAGTATACTGATAATGATTGGTAGTATTCATGTGTGGCAGCTCTTTCCATCAGATATCATGGTGAATACTGGTGATTTATTGGCAAATAAACTTCACAAAATTTCTAGTTAAAAATACAGTGACAAACTGACAATAACAAAACATATAAGAGTGAAAATATGTGATCTTTAGCTACTTACACCTCCCTGTAAGTTTCAAGTTCCCGTCACTGGTTCTTCCTAGCGCGGGCACTGCCCTGCCTCATCAGCATAAAATGGTGCGGAATAAATATCTATATTTCATAGCTCCTTCCTATATCACTCACCTTTCTCAGCACTGGCCTGTCTTGCACCAACAGCAAAGAACTCTGTAATAACTTCCAGTGGCATCCCTTTGGTTTCTGGAACTTTCACATACACGAAAATCAAAGACAGGACACAAGCAACAGCATATATACTGAATGCACCAGAAAGTCCAATTGAAGTGAGCATCACTGGTAAAGTGTAGGTTACAATAATGTTGCATATCCAGTAAACAAGTGCACAGATGGCAATGCAGAGGCCGCGAACCCGTGTAGGGAATATTTCTGAGCAGAGGATATTTGGTATCGGTCCATATCCCATGACGAAGCAACAAAAATAAACTATGACACATATGGTTGATATGATGGCATGCAGTACAGTACCCAAGTCAAATACGTTGCTGATGACAAGGATTACCAGCGACAGAATCAGCACTGGGATAGTCATAAGCAGCAATGTCCTGTACAAAAGCGACAACGCTGGACTTTTAAAAAACTCATTCAAGAGACCAAAATGAATTTTATAGTGGACGACAATACATAGTAATGAAAGTTGAATTTCAGAGTGTAAACTGAGTTTCAATTGGAACAGAGTTGAGATGTATCTTCAATGTAAAGAAATTGTGCAATGAAAGTAGTTTTTGAGACACAAAAAAGCGCAGTTGCAATCTCTTGTTTGACATGCATACAAAGCATCAATTTCGTGGAAATAAAGCCAACAGGTAAGCAAAGACTTTAAACTGAAGCCCAGATTGTACAGTTTACAATGAAGAAAACAGATTAAGAAGAAACTGAAACTGGTAATTTACCTTCTGCCAGCAACATCCACGAACCTCATCGCAACAGCTATACTAGGAAGCATTAACAAAGTTGTTAAAGCACTTATAAGGAAAGACGCAGACTCTGATCCAATTCCAAGGCTGGAAAGTAGAACTCCAACACCCGCCTGCTCAAGAATTTGAGGAGTGTAGTACATAACTCCATTTATGCCAGAAAACTGCAAAGCCATCAATACAACTTATTTTTACAAACCAGAAATACAACCAAGGCAGTATTTAAGCACCCAATGAACATATAAAGCCACCTTCTTGTTGGTAGAAAAATTTCCAAAAGAAATTATTAATTTTAGAGTATGGATAAGTTACAAAGGTACCAAGGTAATGTTATTTCATGCAAACGGGAGGGTTAGAACGATGTTGCACAAAGTCATATCCTCGAGTCCCATTTTGCATGATAATCATATAGCACAAACAAGCAACTTGGTGGAGTTCAATAGAGGGGTTCTATTCTGATATTAATCATTTCTATGTTTAAATAGATCTACTTTCGGAGGTGCAACATAAATCATTTCAGTAACATGGAAGAAATGGATACTTGCTAAGCAGTATGGAGCATCCTTAGAGACCCTGCTTATACAGATTTTAGTCTAGAAAAAAACTCGCAAAGTCCTCCTGTCAATGCTGTACATGACAGAAGGGAATAGAGAAATATTTTTAAAATTTATGTCTTAGTCATCCAGTTAAGCTACCTATTAGTTATGACTACTACTTGATTCAGAGTACACCAAAGTCAAGAATAAGACTGAAATGTTTTAGTAAAGCTACATGTAGATCTTAAAATTAGCAAAGTTCCAGGTATACAGATTGATTTACTTAACAAGAAAAAAGACAAATGATAGAATGGTAACTATAATGAAAGAAATAAATCAACCCCATATGCATGGATGATGGGCTGGAATTAATCTGACAGGATCAGATACTTGTTACTGTTGCATGTTAATAAAGTTAAGGTAAAATAACATGGCGGATAAGGATCTCAGAGAGACAAAAGTCCTTACCTGCTGAAGTAGTTGAATTCCAATCCCAACAACTAAAGCTTGACTGACTCCTGGTTCAAGAAGAGCATCCCAGCCTACTGCCTTTGAAGCAGTCTCAGATGGATGCACCATTGCTGGTCCAACCGCATGCTGATTCATAACGTCCCGGGAATGAAGAGCATTCTGGCTTACCAGAGCAGCAGCCTGGATGTATTCACTTTCTGCTGGAACATCACCACCAGGAAGTGAAACAAGAGATCCGCGCATCGATCCGCGCATCGATCCACGCATCGATCCATGTGCCCCCTCGTGCAAATATATTCTTTTAAAACTTCCTTCTTTCTTTCCATTCTCGCCTTCTTTCTCAGACCATTTCCATGCGAGCTGCCAGCCACCACCAATGCCCATACTACCTGTCTCTCCTACATTTTCTTGCATGAGACTGCTATGGCGTCTCACACTAATGGCACTGCCATGGGCAGGATCTTTTTCCATGCTCGTAGCTTGACGTGAAATTAATGGGCTTTGCAAGTTGTTCTCATAATCATCTCCATCAGCTTCTGATGCATAATCCTCACCTTCATGTTGCAGACCCTCTTCATCCCATTGTTCGTGTTTAACATGGGAATCCGCCATACTAAACATGCTTCCGAAATTGGGGAATAGCATGCTTCGCATACTTCCTGACTCTGGATTTTTCTCATGGACACTGCCAAAGAGAGTCACAAGAGGATCAACAAGGTGCATACTCCGGTTTGCCATGCTTCCATGGCGAGACACAAGGCCTATACTACTCTGTCCAGTGACAGGTTTGGCCACCCAAGACAGGCCTGCTTCAGGTCCATACAACTTGATCTGGTCTTTCACCACATCTGGTTCCTGGTCATCCGTAAGATCATTAGCTGGGCCTATCATGTACTCCTCAATAGTTGTATGGCCTCCAACATCAAGACCTTCAACCAGCAAAGCCATTTCAACTGTGGAAAAAGGAAATGTCAGTTTTATCAACATAAAGAATTAATCACAACGAAGCAATTCAAACAAACATGCACAGTTCAAAGATATCCCTTATTAGTATGGACATATTTATTTAGCTTTGAATTAACTGACATTTATAAAGAAACAAGTTAGAATGCATCAGGCTGATGACTTTTATGTGAGCTTTTGCAGGATAAAAGCTTGCAACTTAGAACACTGTGGTCCACGATGAATAACACATAACACTATATAAATTCCTAATTGCAGTTAATGATGCGTTAACAAGAAAATGCTGGATGATTAAAATACTAAACCTGATGTCTAGAATGACAAAAGAAAAAGAAAACCTGATGTCTAGAATGACAAAAGTACCTGAGACGTCTTCTCTGCCACGTAGTTTCTGTAAGACCTTTTTGGCCTCACGCATCCGACCTTTACTCACAAGCCATCGAGGAGATTCGGGTAAATATAATACTACTAAAACAAAATACATAAGAGAAGGAACAGAAAGAACACCAAGCATCAATCGCCAGCTTGGTGAATCCATCAGTGACATTCCGAAAACCATGCAGTATGCCAAAAACATTCCAGCAGAACCAGTAAATTGTGGCAGGGTGTTAAGTGATCCCCTTATATCTGCTGGAGCAGTCTCGGAGATATAGAGTGGAATTAGAGTAACAGCCAAGCCTACCCCAAATCCATCCAACAGTCTTGCTATAAGGAGCACATAGACGTTAGGTGACCACAGCATTATTAAACCACTAATGAAGTAAAAAATTGATGAAAGTATTAGCATTGGACGGCGACCAACCATATCGGAAATGGTTCCGGAGCATGTTGTGATTAATGTAGCCCCAATGAGAGACATGGCAACAACAAGTCCTTCTACAGTGCTTCCAAGTGCAAGTTCTTTCTTTATGTAAACAACAGCTCCTGCAGTTATACAATTTCATAAGCGTCCTTGTCTTTTCAGTTTAACAATATCTACAAAATGATAATAAACACTAAGAAATGAGGACAAATTATCAGATGAAATAAAATTCCGTAAAGGATTCTGTGAATTATGTAACAAATAACAATTTTTTATTACTGCAGGACATAGAGAAGGCGTTATTCCATCCATTCCAACAAGTATCTTTCTGAACTTATTAACCTGGAAAAAAATGCATCATGAAACATTACCAGCACCACAAATTCAGTTAATTCACTGTTTTTAGTTGACAACAGTATCATAAAGAGTACATTTTCTCAAATGTGCTATTTAATAACAGTATTATGAGGTAAACTATTAAAGATTAATGTTTAGGCAATGAAAAATGGACTCTTTCTGTAAAAAAGGGTCATTATGAACTTGATGGTCATATTCAGAAAGCCAAATTGCAGCACTCGAAAAAATACTGAAAATTACCGGCAATAGTAGCATTATCCCAACCCTGCAACAAGTTACCGATTGTGGCAGCAACAGCCACCAGCATAGCCGGGTTCATCCCCATTAAATCAACGAATTGAAAGCCTGCTCTTCTGTAACTAATCACCTAATGTTGAATAACCTATGTCCTAATCATTAAAAAACAAAACAATATATTAGGAAAATCATATGGATTCGAATAGGTGTCTTCTAATCAGCAAATACAATCCTGGGATTTGCACTTTTACTTTTACTATCCATTATATTTAGAAGAACACACACCCTGAGAAGATAGTGAAAAGAGTAATCCTGTAAGCAAGAAAAACAAATGAAAATCTGCAAAATTTTGCAGAGGGTTGGCTTACCTTGGACAACCAAGATAAGTGAGGCTACAAACTGTACAGGTACACCAATAGGAGAGTGACTAAAAGCAAGGCCTTGCAGAGAATCTTCTATTCCTGCCTGAATATACTGACAGAATATAATAACTGAGATTGTGAAGGGAATGTTGTT
The DNA here is from genome assembly GCA_030848705.1 of Heracleum sosnowskyi. Lineage (NCBI taxonomy): Eukaryota > Viridiplantae > Streptophyta > Magnoliopsida > Apiales > Apiaceae > Heracleum > Heracleum sosnowskyi. Next base: position 81,575,176 of record CM061238.1, read on the forward strand.
TGATTTCTGAAAACAATAATTAAAAGAAACTATTTAGCAAAGGACAAATCTAAATAAATAAATAAAAAAAAAAGAAAGAGTACAATCAACCTTTCAACATCTGTGAAAAAATACACTCCCTTTAACATCCACTCCAAGAAACTGAAAAATCATATATGTCACATATACAAACAATTAATCAAGAATCAGTAGCTTAATGGTCCATGCTCTCAACATCAAGAACTACCCTCTAAAGCAACAAGGTTCACATATATTTATAATTTTGTAACTAAATAAACACTTTGTGTTCACAAGATTAAAAATTAAGGTTGAAACAACAGAAATTAAGTGCAAAAATGCCGTATTTTACACAAAATTTGAAAAAAAAAATCACATTTTCAAATTTGTAAATTAATGATCATTTTATATTTTCGTGTTTACGAAGAATGACTTCTGTTAACTTTAATCGAAATAAATGATCAAATTTTGTTTCATCCTTTGAAAGAGTGATTCTTTTCACGTTCACAAATTAACAAGTGCCGTTCTTTTAAAAGGCGGAAACACGAACTTAAAAATTTAACATTTTTTATGAAATTAGATGTAAAATATGATAACTATTACGCAACTTACTATAGTCTTTCTTTTTTCTTCTTAGAAACGCAAATGAATACGAGTGAGTATCTTCCATATATTGTCCCCCATATATTCATGTAACACGGTAACATAGAAATAATATCACGAGATATTTTTGAGATTCTTTTCCTAAATAATGGAAACTTTTTAACATTTTTCTGTTGTTTTCCTATTAGTGTTCCCTCAACGTACTAAATTATTAATATTTGTACAGGCGTCATTCTCGTACATTATTATTTCATTTTAACTCATTTGACCCCATGAACATGCATTTCACCGGATTTTAGTGAACATGCAGCTCCGATAGGACCGATATACCCTATGTAATGAAAACTAAATGTCGTCAAAGTACTAGCTTCAACAAAATTTGTTTGGTTCTTATTTAACTAAAATATAATTTAAAATTATCTAAATGAGAGTCGACTAACGTAGCCGCCGCCGCCCCCTACCTCTTCTCCGACCCTCCCTCCTCCTCCCTCACCACCCATCTTCTTCCCCGCCATCAATCCCTCTCTTTCTTTCAATAAAATCGAGTTTTATCCTCGAATTTGTTTCTTGTTTCAATAAGAAAAACCCTAGATCTAACCATCAGAGCTTCCGTTGTCCTTCTTCTCAGATTCAAGCGGGTGGATTTTCGGTTCCTCTTGTTTTTGTGGTTTCGCTCCGGATCTAAGGATTGCTTGTTTTAGTTGATCTAAAGTTAATTCGGATCTAAGGTTTCTAAGCCTTTTCTGATTGTCAGATCGATTTTGTTTTGTTGATTTTGTCTCACCGCTTGTTTGTGTGAGTTTGTTTTTGTCTCACCGTTTGTGTGAGTTTTGGTGCTGGATTATATTATCTTGGAGGCTTGTACGGATAATATGGATAAACACTTTGATGAAGTGTTAGTGTGTTACACACATAGGTCTGCGAATATTGTAGCTTATTGTTTAGCAAGGGCGACATATTCTATGTCAGGTCTTTCAGAGTGGAATGTTTCTGCTCGAGATTGTATCATCTGTTACTTTGAGATATTTTAATGCAAGTACGATTTTATCAAAAAAAAAAAAAAAAAATAATAATAATTTAAAATTCATAATGTAACATGTATCAATTAACCGATATACAAACAAGTGCTAAAATGAGAACCTCTCTTAAAATGACAACTGCTCCACATTTTGTACATCTAAATGAAATTGTAGTCATACATATTAAAATCTAAATTTTATTTTTTCTCTCTCATCCACCAATTTCCTCTCTCCCATCCACCCATTTTCACATTTTTGTCACCCATCACTGTGCTTCACCTCCGACCACAACTCTTTCGACGCCACCTCCATTTCGTTATACCAACATCATCATCTAAAATCCGTCATCATTGTTTCTACACGAATTCCAATCTATATCAATTCGATATGCTATTGTTGCTCCTCCTACCTGTTTTGCTCATCATTTCATATTCTTGATTGATGTAGCTTAATAGGAAACAAATGTAATGAGTAACCAATTTCAGATTTGTAAGTTCTTAGATTTAACGATTTTTGTAAAAGAAGTGGTTATGGTTGTTATGGAGGTGACAGAGGTGTGGGGGATGAATATTATGTTGGGAATGATGATTGTGATAGTGGTATGTATAACAGAGATAATAATTTTTAGTGATTTTGTTTTCAATTTATTTAGTGATTTGGGTTAACATTTGGTGATATGTTTTTACAATTTTAGTAATTTAGGATTAAATTTGGTGATTTTGGATGATACTGGCAGTTTGATGGTGATTTTGTATATGACAGAGATGGTGATAACGACGATCATTTGCATTGATTATGATTGTGGTGGATCAGGTGATGATGATGATGATGATTGTGATTAGTTGTTGTATTTGGTGATGGTTGTGGCGTAATGAATGTGGAGGTTGGGCAGTGGTAGCGATTACGATGCCACGAAGAAGGAAGCGATAAGGGCAGTGTGATGATATACAATTATATATGTGTGTATGTATATATATGGTAATGTTTATTTTTGATGATTTGTGTTGAAATTATGGTGATTCTGGATGAAATTTGGTGTTCTAGATTATGTATGTGGTCATGGTGGTTTATATAGTGATTTGGGAAGATATTTGGTGTTCAGTAGATTTTGTAGGTGGCCATGGTGGTTTATATATTTAATGATTTTGTTTTACTATTAGTAATTAAGAGATTGTGATGTGATGGTGGTTTTAATTTTGGTAAAATGGACTTGATTTTGGGGAAAAAGTATCAGTGGTGACGACTGTGTGATAATGGTGATGATCGTGATAACAGTGGTGAGGGCGACAATGATAACAGTGATGTCAATATATATTGGAAATTGTAATATATTTTTTGGTGATTTGGACCCGGTTCTCATTATAAGAATGGTCTCACTAGAGCAACTCCATATTGATACATTTTTAATGACAGTTTGATAAATAAAAAATATTTTTCTTGAATTTAAAAATTCATGCTCGTGCATTTATATGAGAACTCCTTACAATCACAGACTCCTAATGATGATCTCAGGTACATGATACTCTTAATAAATATATTTTAAACTTTAATTTACTAACAAACACGTTCAGGAATGCATGAAGTATAGAAATAAAGTACGGGAAAAGAAAATTACACACCTACCTTTGTCAACTTTTTTTAATTTATTCCTCCGTCCCACTTATTTTGATCTCATTTGATTTTGTCAGTCAAATTGATCCAACTTTGACCTTAAATAATAATTCAATTTTTCATGTTTTAAAAAATTTAAAAATATAATAGGTGTACCTTATGGTAATAATTTAAAAAAAATTAGAACTATCCTATAATATAAGTAATTCTCATTACAAAATTGGTCACTCGACCATAATTTGGTCAAAGTGACAAAATTATTAGGACGAAGTAAGTATTTCTTATCAAACACTTATCTATAAAGAATTTTGTAATTTAAAAGATTCTCGTTGATAAAGAAAGTGAGATATAGTGATTGATATGATATTGAACTCTGTATAAAAAATATATAACACATTATGAGTTGTTTGAAAATAATTAATTAAGAGATTTTTCTTTAGATATTTGAATAATTATGTAATCATACTGCAGTACGTACGAAAAAGATCGAGAATGCAATAGAATGACGACAAAGTATAGAGAAGCATGAAGATCTTTAATTATGTTAAAAAATAAGTGAAAGTGGAGTACATGATTTTAAATATTCCTCATTCGATTGAACTTTAAATATAATTTATATTCAACGGTAAAGCTCATATGATTAGCATGATTGTTTTTTATTGTACCAAATTCATTTAATGTGAATATCATTCAGTACCAGAATCACATGTGCTAACCAACGCCTTGTCCTAGTTTGTAGGAGCATGTCCACTCAAATTCATCGGATCCAACTTTTTTTTTGAAGGTATCATCGGATCCAACTTGACTCATTTGAAATATGCACCGTTGATAATTTATTTAAATGTTAATGATTTTTATTCCCTTGAAGAAAGTTTTATTTTATTGACAAAATGAATTTTTGATGTTGTTTCACAATAATCCTGGTATATGAATGGACAATGTAAACCGTATCAACCTGTTAAATTTTTGTGATTAAATCGACGAATTTATTTTCTCAAATAAATCTCACTAATTTTACAAAATTAAAAAAGAAATCCTTTGTGATGGTTCGTAACTTTATTACTAGTAGTCAGTCCAAGGTGTTGGTTTCTTGCGACTGGTCTAGATGTTGCAAGGGTTGCTTGGAGACTTCGCACTCACGAGTGTGCCCTACTTTGTGAGAACTGTTTACTGTGGAGGACCGTGAGGAGAACTTGGTTAGAACCTCTCCTTGTGATGTGCTTAATGTTGATGACTCTGATGCCAGTTATAAAGATGACATTAGTGAAAATGACACTGATATTGAGAGCCCTAGGCTATTGAATGCGGAAGGTGATTCTAGTGATGCTGTAATGAGTGAATTTATGAAGGATTTTGATGTGAATGAGGGGTTTGGAGGATTTGCCCCTGGTGGAGTGAACTTTTCTACAGACATTGGCACTCTGGTGCCGTTGACACAGCTGACAACTGGTAATCTTGTTAATGAGGGTCCACATGCTGGTGATTTTAATGATGGTACCTATGTAAAGCTGTTTGCTGATACTGATACTGATGACGATGTGGGCACTAAGTCCTTACCTGCACTTCGATTGGAGAATTTTCAGTGCAACCTTCAGCGAAACTTTCAGGTGTTTATTGGATGCAGACAAAGATTCTGGCAGCCTCAAGAGACTCAACAGAATGGTACACATGGATGTGCTGACATCAAGCTGGCTACTACTGGTGGAACTAATGCTGATGTTGCTGATAGTGAAGATGGGTTTTTTGATGCCCATGAAGGATTCTGATCGGGATACTGATAGCGACCTTGTTTTATTGATTCCTTTTGTTTAGTTAATTTCTTGTGTATTCTATGATTTATGGTTGGTTTGGCTTGTAAACTTTGATGATCTTGCACCTACCTACTTGGTTAGGTTGCGCGAACTCGCTCATACGGGAGGGGAGGGTACTGTAATGGTCTCTCATATTCTCTATTATTAAATTATATAAAACGGGTTACCAAAAAAAAAAATTGTAAACCAGAATGAGTAGTAGATGGAGTAGCCCTGTAAATGGGTCAGATTTGGAGCGTATCATCATAAATTCATCTGAATTCATTTATTTTTCTGGATTCGGATCGGGAGTCGAATTTTTTTAGGCTGATTCATATCACATCCGTTAAGATCTCGGGTTATTTGATCGGAGTTTAATAAATTAAAAAAATATTTATTTTTTAAATTTATTTTTAAATTTTTTATGAATTAAAATTTAAAATTATGACAAATAGAACTTTAAATTTCTGAATATTATTTTTTTACATAAACTATAATGTATATTAAATATATAATTAATATATATTATATATTTATATAATATATTCAGATCAGATCGTTAGCGGATTAGATCATATCCGTTTATTCAGATTCAGAGCTGATCGAATTGGGTCGGAACTCTGGTTGTACACTGGAGTATATATTACTAGAGTGAGTAGTTTAGTTTAGTTTATAAAAAAAGTTTATTATTACATACCTGGGAAAAAACAATACAATGTAAATATCAAGATAAAAATTTAGACAATAGCACTTTGATATTTGAAAAAAAAACTTCTAGATTTGTCAAAAATACATAATATTACAAAAATATAAAAAGAATAAGTCTCGAAATTATTATAATATTTTAGAATAATACAATGTAAATATCAAGATAAAAATTTAACCAAAAAATATTCCTTTGATTAGATATCTTATTAAACATCTATACTATATTATTAAGAGTCGCGCTCCATTGAGAACTCACATTATTGTGAGATATGAGATCTAATATATATCTTTTATTTATATCCACCACTCATTAATTTTATTAACATTTTATTATTTCACCACCTTCACCCACTCAACACCTCCTGCCACCAGTGACCACCATTTTCGGCGACCACCACCTCCGGCGACCAACAGTAATCACCAACGTTATACCTAAAATCACCACAATTCAGAATAAAATCATCACCGTCAAACAGAAAATCACCATCATCTCCTTCAAATTTCAACCATCTCCCACCATCACTTCCGGCCACCACTAACTCTAACCACCACTTCCGGCTACTGTCTACAAATAATCACTTCACCACTGATATGGGCTAAAAATAACCCTAGAAATATAATTAATGACGTATTAATTAGACCTAGATTGGTCCAAGAGTTAGGCCCGATAAAAAGGCCCGAAACCCTAATTATTTATTAATTTCGTAATTAATAAATAGGGAAAATATACATCTCATAAAAAGAGTCTAAAGTGTGATAAAATCATCCAAAAAGTCTGACTTCTACAAAGAAAGATCTAGAATCTCAGTCAAAGGAAATAACTAGTCACAGTCCTTATCCTACGATAAGGAAAAAACTTGTCCACCAAGGAATACAATACTTATCCACTGTCAAGAAGGAGACTTATTTGCTAAGTCTCCCAAACATACCCTAAATACAAGGCTCCTGACGCCTATATAAAAGACCTGATCCTTCAATCAGAACTACGTCTTTGGCTTGATTCTCAATTACGAATTGAGATACGTAGGCATCTTGTAAGGACCGATTTAGTCATGAAACACGAGAACAAACATTAAAGCTCGAAGCTCTCTAACCCTAGCATTAAATTTACAATCTCAGTTTTTATTCCACAACATTTGGCGCCGTCTGTGGGAAGACAACATCAACCATGGCAAACACACGAAGAACGATTCGAGAAACTCAAACTTCTGAAGAACTTCCTCTCACCTCTGAGGCAGGTACTCAAGGAAGCCAACCACCGCCAACAACTGGCACAGAAGGGGCGAATATCCCCCTCACCACTACCCAAGGACCAGAAATCCCAATTTTGGTTGAAGGGACGAATCCCCTGCAAATGATCGTTCATGGACCTAATCCACAAGAGACCACTCTCCAGCAACCAATTACAACCTCCCCACTGCTCATAAATGCACCACGTAGCCTTCAACTTCATACCACGGATCTCCCTCAATACGCAACTCAAACTCTTGGGATGCCAAGCTATGGCATACCCCCTCGACCCACGGTGGGCAGCAGTGGTCTCAATCCCACTTACCATGAAGCATATGTTCCCCCTTACATACAAGGTCTGGGACCCCAAAACCAACAAACTCAAATTTGACGAACCCCTTTGATTCAAGATTACTCGGGACCCTACACTAAGGATGAGAATGACTCAACTGGAGAAGAAAGGGATGTTTCCCCAAGGAGAAGACGTTATTCCCAAACAAATCGAACAACCCCAAACTACTAAGGAAAGGATTGCGGCGTTGTTGAAACCTCAAATGAGGTCTAAGGTGTTAAAACTCAAGTTAGTTCTTGTATCTGTAAGCCACGTTTGGCGTTGTTGAAACCTTAAACGAGGTTGAAGGGTAACGACCTCTCAAATCCAGGTCGAATCAATCGACTTGGAAGCCAAAATGATTAAAAAATTGAGGTCGATAACACCTCAAAAAACGCCTAGGAGACCGTCTGGGACGCGTAGTTCATAACCCCTTCTTGTACACTGGGGTGACCATCGCCCAGAAGACATTTGAAAAGGCAAACATGATGAAAAACGCCTTGGAGGCAAAGACGCCCAGGAGACCGTCTGGGAGGCATGGTTCCCAACCCCGTCTTGTACACGGGGTGACCAACGCCCAGAAGACATTTGGAAAATCAAAAATTTGAAAAATGCCTTGGAGGCTAAGACGCCCAGGAGACCGTCTGGGATGCGTGGTTCACAACCCCATCTGGTACGCGGGGGTGACCAACGCCCAGAATACATTTGGAAAAAAAAGCAAGTATTTTCCTTGATTTTTTAGAAATCAAAATTTGAAAAACGCCCAAGGAGCTATGGACGCCTAGGAGACAACTTTGGGGGCATGGTTCACAACCCTACCTTGTACGTGGGGGTAACCAACGCCCCGAGAACAAGTACAAAATCTGAAAGATTTTTCGAACAAAACAATAAAAAATTGAAAAAAATTGATGAAACAACGCCTGGGAAACGGTCTTCCACGCGGGGATCACCCACGCAGGGAGAGCTTTTCCAACGAACACAAGGACTGTCCCCCCACAGGGAACGGGTTCCCTCACAGGAAATAATGGCTTAGTTGGCTATGTGTGAAAGGAGACAAAGAAATAAGGACTGGCCCCCCACAGGGAACCAAAAACGGGGTTGTCCCCCACAGGCAACGGGTTCCCCCACAGGAAACAATAGCTTAGTTGGCTATGTGTGAAAGGAGACAAAGAAATAAAGACAAAAGAAATTACAAAAATTGTTAATAAATAGCAAAATGCTATTTAAAATTCTTAGAAAATTTCTAAAAATTCAGATAAATTCATGAAAAAATAGAAAATAACTTTCAAAGTTATTTTCTTAATTTGTAAAAACATTATATGTTAGTTAGCACTTTTGAAATATTTCAAAAAATATTTTGGAAAATACTTGTGGGTACATGAAAATTCCTAAAATATTAGGAATGATTATTAAAAATACCTGTGGGTACATGAAAATTCCTAAAATATTAGGAATGATTATTAAAAATACATGTGTGTACAAAACAAATTCCTGAAATATTAGGAAAAATAGAAGAGAAATTATTTAAATATTTCCTTGGTAAGAATGGTAATAATTTATGTAGATAATAGGTAAAAAGCCCCGCAGTTGCCTAAGAAAGGCGCAAATAAAGGATCGATTTTCCCATTTTTTTTGAAATTAAAACATTCTTTTTTAGAATGACCATGAAATTTAGACAATATAAACCGTGAAAGGTTCATATAAATGTCAAATTAGCCTCGAATAAGGCAACAATCTTCGTAAATGTGTAGGTCGCTCCACACTTTGCAAAAAGGCGATACTTGTGAAACACTAGTGTAAATAAAGTCCTAGGTAAAGGATAAAAAGACCCCGAATCTGGAAAAAGGTCAATATAATTTCTAAAAAAGCTTGAAAAGTTTTCCAAGAAATTGGAGGGCAAATTATATGGGCTAAAAATAACCCTATAAATATAATTAATGACGTTTGAATTAGACCTAGATTGGTCCAAGAGTTAGACCCGATAAAAAGGCCCGAAACCCTAATTATTTATTAATTTCGTAATTAATAAATAGGGAAAATATACAGCTCATAAAAAGAGTCCAAACTTTGATAAAATCATCCAAAAAGTCTGACTTCTATAAAGAAAGATCTAGAATCTCAGTCAAAGGAAATAACTAGTCACAGTCCTTATCCTACGATAAGGAAAAAACTTGTCCACCAAGGAATACAATACTTATTCATTGTCAAGAAGCAGACTTATTCGCTAAGTCTCCCGAACATACCCTTAATACAAGGCTCCTGATGCCTATATAAAGGACCTGATCCTTCAATCAGAACTACGTCTTTGGCTTGATTCTCAATTACGAATTGAGATACGCAGGCATCTTGTGAGAACCGATTTAGTCACGAAACACGAGAACAGCCATTAAAGCTCGAAGCTCTCTAACCCTAGCATTAAATTTACAATCTCAGTTTTTATTCCACAACATTTGGCGCCGTATGTGGGAAGATAACATCAACCATGGCAAACACACGAAGAACGATTCGAGAAACTCAAACTTCTGAAGAACTTCCTCTCACCTCTGAGGCAGGTACTCAAGGAAGCCAACCACCGCCAACAACTGGCACAGAAGGGGCGAATATCCCCCTCACCACTACCCAAGGACCAGAAATCCCAATTTCGGTTGAAGGGACGAATCCCCTGCAAATGGTCGTTCATGGACCTAATCCACAAGAGACCACTCTCCAGCAACCAATCACAACCTCCCCACTGCTCATAAATGCACCACGTAGTCTTCAACTTCATACCACAGATCTCCCTCAATACGCAACTCAAACTCTTAGGATGCCAAGCTATGGCATGCCCCCTCGACCCACGGTGGGCAGCAGTGATCTCAATCCCACTTACCATGAAGCATATGTTCCCCCTTACATACAAGGTCTGGGACCCCAAAACCAACAAACTCAAATTCGACGAACCCCTTTGATTCAAGATTACTCGGGACCCTACACTGAGGATGAGAATGACTCAACTGGAGAAGAAAGGGATGTTGCCTCAAGGAGAAGACGTTATTCCCAAACAAATCGGGAACAACCCCAAACTACTAAGGAAAGGATTGCGGCCCATGAGGCAGATGCTGCAAGACTTAAGAAATTACTGGCAGAAGAGGAGGCCGCAAGAGCACAAAGCAAAGCAACTGGAGGAGTCCCGATAATCAACTTGGACCCAACACCGAGAAGAACCAAGAAGGCTGAAGCCCCAAGGGGTGATCCTAGCATTTTGTTGCCCCTAGGAGATCTTGATGATCCTACACCACCGTTTACTCAAGACATCATGAAAGCTAACATATCTAGGAAATTTAAGATGCCAACGATCAAATCTTATGATGGAACGGGGGATCCCGCGAATCACGTGAGAACCTTATCTAATGCATTGCTGTTGCAACCAACCAATGATGCGGTCAAGTGCAGGGCGTTTCCACAAACCTTGGCGGGCATGGCCCAACGTTGGTATAGGCGTCTACCTCTCAATTCCATTGGGTCTTTTAAGGAACTAAGCAAAGCGTTTATCAATTAGTTTGTTAGTGGAAGGGTGCATGAAAAGAGTTCTGCATCTCTTATGGGAATCCAGCAAGGAAAGAATGAATCCTTGAGGGAATACATAAATCGATTCACTAGGGAGGCTCTGAAAGTCCCGGACTTGGAGGACAAAGTAGCTATGATAACCCTACAACAAGGAACCACTGATGATCACTTCAAGAGATCGTTGGCAAAGTATCCACCCGAAAGCATGTTGAAGCTTCAAGATAGAGCCGAAAAGTATATCAAGGCTGAGGAAAGTATGAAGAAATATGAACCCACTGTTGAGGGAAGTGAAAATGAAAAAAGAAAAGAAAGGAGACTCAAGAGTATGACGCTAGGGACAAATATCCCAGGACAACGAAGGATTCTGACTCTCCACCTAAAAAGAATAACTTTGGACCCAGGTTCAATGAGTATGCAAGGTTGAACACCTCAAGAAGTCAAATTCTGATGGATATTGAGAAGGAAGAAGATCTTCGATGGCCAAAGCCGCTAAGATACGACTTGGAGAAACGAAACAAGAATCAATTCTGCCGTTTCTATAAAGAAGTTGGTCATGACACCGACGATTGTAGACAACTGAAATATGAGATCGAGTTCTTAATCCGAAGAGGAAAACTCGATAAGTTCACTAAGGATGGGAATCGAGGAAATCAACAAGGAAACTATGAAAGGAAAGACTATGATAGGAGGGACAACGACCAAGATCGTAATCCTAAGCCCCGAGGGCCTGTCATCAACATGATATTTGGAGGACCGACTGCTGCTGGGTCCTCCCAAAACTTAAGGAAAGCTTATGCCCGAGAGGTAATGACTGTTGTAGGAGAAGCATCAAAACGTGCCAAGACAGAAGTGGCTATTAGCTTTGATGATTATGATCTTGAAGGGGTGAAGTTCCCCCATGACGACCCGTTGGTCATTATACCTGTAATAGGCAACTCTAAAACCAAGAGGGTTCTGGTAGATAACGGAGCTTCCGTGGACATCTTGTTCTATGACGCCTTCATCAAGATGGGATATACCGATTCGCAACTGACTCCTTCAAACATGCCCATATACGGGTTCAATGGGGTTGAATCTAAAGTAGAGGGAACTATTCAGCTCCCTATGACAATAGGGCAAGGTTCACAAACAACAACTCAAATGTTGAACTTCGTGGTGATAAAGGCAACCTCGACTTATAATGCAATCCTTGGGAGGACATGCCTTCATGCATTCAAGGCTGTTGCCTCAACTTACCATTTGAAAATCAAGTTCCCAACAAGGAACGTGGTTGGTGAAGAACAAGGAGATCAAAAGATGGCTAGGAGTTGCTATGTAGCCGCGTTAAGGCCTGATGGAGTCGGGGGGCAGGTTCTCCCAATCGAGGTTATGGATTCAAGAGACGATGAAGAAAGAAGGGACTGAGATGCCAGGAACATGGCATGCCTCAAATTTGAAATTTTATTATGTTTAAGTTTATCCTAAAAGGATCCACTAATAGGACAAGTAGCAATAAGGTCAACGAAACCATTCTGAGCTCTTAAGCTCTTAGTAGGAAGTAGAGTACTATGTAAGGGTCGAACCCTCTTTTCAAAAAATATTTCAAGTTCTTTTTCACTATTTTATTACTTATCTTTGTTTGAGTATCCTTATTGTTTTACTAAAGAGCAAGTTGTACCAATAGCACTTAATCAAAGTGCCAGCCCATTCAAGAGGTCAAGTACTAGGAATTGCCTTACAAAAGATAAGCTAAATAAATATAAGTGAATGCAAGAATGAAGAAACAGAATATGCATAAATAAGTTGCATAAATCCCGAAGAAGAATTATCGAAAAGATAAGACTACAAGACATAGCATAAATAACATGCATGGATAGAAGATCCCGAAGGATCAACGAGTTATGTAACAAACATCAAATAAAGTCTTAAAGTCCATGAAAGGACCCTGAATAAAAGCAAGATATAGATAAATAGAGCCACACATGGCCAATAAAATCTGATCCAAGTCATCAGACGAGTCCTTGTCAAGTACAGGGGCATACCTACGAGGGGCATCTAAGTCCTCTATGAAGTCATCGGTAGGCTCGGACTCCTCCATTTGCAAGGAGAAGTATCAAAAGTATGCCAAAAAGGCAAGCTGCCTCGAAATGGGTAATCCTATATAACATGAAATGAAGACTCGAATCTCAGTTTTGAAAATTTTGAATCCTAGTCATGAAGACCTCAATTTAATTGAACACTTGAATTTGTCCTATCTAGATCCCCAATTTAGATTAAAAAGTCATGAATACCACGATTCTTAAAATCGGAATATCAATTGTAGTCCTAAAGACCTCAAGCTCAACTAAAAACTTAAGAGGCCTATTGGAAGAAGGTTAATATATGGGTTGAAACCCCTGAAAATTGAGGAAGTAGAGCTCGTAACGAGCTTCAATTCGATATACTGCAAGCTCAAATTAAAGAAACGAGTGAAATGTTATGTCTGTCTTCGTTCATAAAGACCTCTCAATGTGAAACTTAAGGTATTAGAACTAAAGTTAGTTCTTGTATCTGTAAGCCACGTTTGGCGTTGTTGAAACCTCAAATGAGGTCTAAGGTGTTAAAACTCAAGTTAGTTCTTGTATCTGTAAGCCACGTTTGGTGTTGTTGAAACCTTAAACGAGGTTGAAGGGTAACGACCTCTCAAATCCAGGTCGAATCAATCGACTTGGAAGCCAAAATGATTAAAAAATCGAGGTCGAAAATTGAGGTAAAAAACACCTCAAAAAATGCGTAGGAGACCGTCTGGGACGCGTAGTTCATAACCCCTTCTTGTACACGGGGGTGACCATCGCCCAGAAGACATTTGAAAAGGCAAACATGATGAAAAATGCCTTGGAGGCAAAGACGCCCAGGAGACCGTCTGGGAGGCGTGGTTCCCAACCCCGTCTTGTACACGGTGGTGACCAACGCCCAGAAGACATTTGGAAAATCAAAATTTTGAAAAACACCTTGGAGGCAAAGACGCCCAGGAGACCGTCTGGGATGCGTGGTTCACAACCCCGTCTTGTACGCGGGGGTGACCAACGTCCAGAATACATTTGGAAAAAAAGCAAGTATTTTCCTTGATTTTTTAGAAATTAAAATTTGAAAAACGCCCAAGGAGCTATGGACGCCTAGGAGATAGCTTTGGGGGCGTGGTTCACAACCTTGACTTGTACGTGGGGGTAACCAACGCCCCGAGAACAAGTATAAAATCACAAAGATTTTTCGAACAAAACAAAAAAAAATTGAAAAAAATTGATGAAACAACGCCTGGGAAACGGCCTTCCATGCGGGGATCACCCACGCAGGGAGAGCTTTTCCAATGAACACAAGGACTGTTCCCCCACAGGGAACGGGTTCCCCCACAAGAAACAATGGCTTAGTTGGCTATGTGTGAAAGGAGACAAAGAAATAAATACAAAAGAAATTACAGAAATTGTTAATAAATAGCAAAATGCTATTTAAAATTCTTAGAAAATTTCTAAAAATTCAGATAAATTCATGAAAAAATAGAAAATAACTTTCAAAGTTATTTTCTTAATTTGTAAAAATATTATATGCTAGTTAGCACTTTTGAAATTTTAAAAAAAATATTTTGGAAAATACTTGTGGGTACATGAAAATTCCTAAAATATTAGGAATGATTATTAAAAATACCTGTGGGTACATGAAAATTCCTAAAATATTAGGAATGATTATTAAAAATACATGTGTGTACAAAACAAATTCATGAAATATTAGGAAAAATACAAGAGAAATTATTTAAATATTTCCCTGGTAAGAAGGGTAATAATTTATGTAGATAATACGTGAAAAGACCCGTAGTTGCCTAAGAAAGGCGCAAATAAATGATCGATTTTCCCAAAATTTTTGAAATTAAAACATTATTTTTTAGAATGACCATGAAATTTAGACAATATAAACCGTGAAAGGTTCATATAAATGTCAAATTAGCCTCGAATAAGGCAACAATCATCGTAAATGTGTAGGTCGCTCCACACTTTGCAAAAAGGCGATACTTGTGAAACACTAGTGTAAATAAAGTCCTAGGTAAAGGATAAAAAGACCCTGAATCTGGAAAAAGGTCAATATAATTTCTACAAAAGTTTTCCTAGAAATTGGGGGGCAAATGATATGGGCTAAAAATAACCCTAGAAATATAATTAATGACGTATTAATTAGACCTAGATTGGTCCAAGAGTTAGGCCTGTGACGCCCTCCAAACACGGGGTACAGATTTGAGGAGTCATCCGACCAACGGAACACTATTTAACACATGCATAATATATAAAGACACAAATACCCCTTAACCAAGACCGCATCCAGATTATGGCAATGAACACAAGCTACTACAATCTTTTATTAATACAATACAAGTTTTATCAGAGTTATTACATCACAACTAAAGTTCAAATCTAGACATCTAATCTAGCAAAGCAAAACAACAACTACCCTGCCAATGACAATGACTCGAGGGGCTCTCCTGGCTGCTGGTGAACTATTGGTCACGCTATGCCGACTCATACTCTCGCTTCACTGGAATAGGGTTAGAAAACAACAAGCAAGAGTGAGCCAAAATTGCTCAGCAAACATCATATGAATCATTTCTATCACAGTTGTAAGGATATGAATTTATGATATCAGAATCAACAATATTTAGCTAACACATGCTTTGTATCAATAGCAATTGAAGAAAAAGAATTAGAATTTGGCTTATACATTTTATTCAAATCAAAGGTTGTGCTGCTGGCCAGCCACGCATCAACCCCGGACTAGCTCACAGCATAGTCCTCTACTGGATCCTAGGCCAAACTGGGCCTTAAGATATTCTGACCATAAATATGGCCCGACCAATTACTGGTCCATTTAAAAAAAAACACATGCCAAATCTATCATAGGGTATAAAAAATAACATGCTCAATAAGATAAACTCAATGTATAAGAATTGCAAAAGAGCTTCAACTGCTCAGTATCAAATGAAGATCGAGAAAGAATCATGGAATAATTTCAATGGTACAGTGTACTCATTCAATAAGGAAATCAAGATTGGTAATCGATAATCAATGACCGTAATCAATAGTCAAGATGGAAGTCAAATAATCAATGGTTGTCAATAATAATCAAAGGATGATAACAATAACAAATGGTGATAACAATAATCACGTGAATTGGAAATAAGGGTTTCCGATGCAGATCAAATCAAAGAATCAAGAATCTCTAAGGAAATGGAATCAGTTGTCCAAATGCGGTTAAAAGATTGATAATTTGAATTGTTCCGGGGATAACGGTATTCAAGTAATCAAGACAATAATAGATTTTATCACAAGTAAAGGCACAGATACTTGCCTGGTCTAAGCTGCTGTCGGATCGACTCTGTTCACTCTAACTTTCCCTTTCCCTTGCTCCGGGAACTCGATTCTATAATTAAACAACTCATTACAATAAGTCTAACTATTCGCGTTCTACTCTCGACACTTATTCAATCAATAATCACATTTAAACAAGTAACCGGTTACGTATCGGACGTCCAGTATGATATACGATATTTAAAACTCAGATATTTGCCCTAGTACGGGCATATACAGACTATAAAACACAACACACAATTAATATGAACCATATAGCACTTATAAACATTTTTAAAACATCATACGAAACTTATTTGAATTTTAAGTAAGTCACGATTAATTTTTAAATCAAAACTCGGATTTTTAAATCTAATATAAACATTTAAATGCAAATAAATCAATTAATAAAATTAATTGACACTCTTCAAATACTCAAACTATTTTTAAATAAATAATTAGGCTTGAAAATAATTAAACTTCATTTTAATTAATTAAATCTAATTAATAATTAATTTTTAAGAATTAATTGATTAAAAGAAATAACCAATTAATTAATAAATTAATTATTAATTAAAAATAATTAAAATAATTAAGTTTAATCAATTTTCGGATTTAAAATAATAAATATAATTTTCCAGAATTTTTCTAACATTAAAATATATTTTTAAAATAAAAAATATGAATTTTTAAAGTTTTTAAACTATTTTCGAATTAAATTTAAAAATAAAATCCAAAAACAGTTTTCAGAAATTGAATTAGGGTTTTGAAGATTGAAAACGGGTCAAACTTCGGGTAAACGGGTCGGGAAGAACAAATCCGGGTCACCAAGAACAACCCACCGGATTCTGGGTTTTCCAGAATCCGGCCGGTGTCCGGCGACCGGAATCTTCCATTCCCGATCAAACACAAACCAAACTACAGGGCTTTTGTTCGCTTTTTCAAGACAAACAAATCCCACACACAAACTCATACGTACGATGCCGGAATCGAGCCCAGAATCCGGTCAAAGAAACCGCCGGCCACGACTCCGACCGGAAACCCGATCTACTCATTCCGTACATGAAACTCGAAGATTAATATGTCAAAATAACGTTTATAACTCACACAATCAAAGCCCCATATCATAATCAATGTCAGATCAATATCAAGAACAGACTATTCAAAATAAGAATTCGGGTCAAAACCTGAAAATCAAACCCGACTAAATTGAACTTAAACACGAAATTAAATCATGGATTCTTGCTAATTAGAACCCTAGGAACATGTTAGAAGCAACCAATTGAATGGAGAATCAACAGAATGAAAATCCCCAAATCGACCAAGAACCCTAATTTTAATTCGAATGTTGAAAAATTCATATAAAATCGAAAACTTACCAGATGATGATGAGGTTGGAAGATTCTGAAACTAGAGATCAAGAGTTTTGATTTGAGTACAAGAACTTCGGATTTGGATTTCAATAACACCTTGAACGAATGGATTAATCTTCAAGAACACGAAGAACACGGTTCGGGAATTTTTAATTTTTGGAAAAATAATACCTCAAACAACATTTTTGGATCGATATAGATCCACTGGATCGTTTAAAAACCCTAATTAGGTTAAAAACACGTTTTACGAGGAATAATCAGTTAAAAAGGTTGATGATCATCCAATTGATATATATATCATTATATAACTAATGCTCAAGAATACTGGGGCTATAACAAATGTAATATTGATATAAAACGATATATCCGTCCCCTTAAGCAATTAGGGTTTGGAACAATTTTTCCCTTTTTGAACAAAACGAATTATTCTTGCAGAATCAAATAGGTAGGAATGAAATGATACGAATATCTCTCCCGATAATGATTCGAATACGAAAGACGAAGAGATAATAATTAATGTACGAAATTCCAATGGGCCCCTTGAATTATCAAAACGGGGCTCAGATTTGAAGAAAATTCCAAATGACGAAATATTTGAAAGGGGCTTTCGACTCACCATTTAGCACATAATCACACAATAATTATCATTTAATAATATTCCAATACTTCACAATAAATATTTTTATATTAAATATATCATTTAATCAAATAATAAAATTCACGGATATTACAAGGCCCGATAAAAAGGCCCGAAACCCTAATTATTTATTAATTTTGTAATTAATAAATAGGGAAAATATACAGCTCATAAAAAGAGTCCAAAGTGTGATAAAATCATCCAAAAAGTCTGACTTCTACAAAGAAAGATCTAGAATCTCAGCCAAAGGAAATAACTAGTCACAGTCTTTATCCTACGATAAGGAAAAAACTTGTTTACCAAGGAATACAATACTTATCCACTGTCAAAAAGGAGACTTATTCACTTAGTCTCCCAAACATACCCTAAATACAAGGCTCTTGACGCCTATATAAAGGACCTGATCCTTCAATCAAAACTACGTCTTTGGCTTGATTCTCAATTACGAATTGAGATACGTAGGCATCTTGTGAGGACCGATTTAGTCACGAAACACGAGAATAGCCATTAAAGCTCGAAGCTCTCTAACCCTAGCATTAAATTTACAATCTTAGTTTTTATTCCACAACAACCACTATCTCCAAATACCAATATTTAACACAAAATAATCACATTTTTTACACAGCAGCAACTAATCACCTCCGTTGTCATCAGTAATCACCATCGTTACCACAAGTAATCACCACCGTCGTTTCCAGTAATCACCACACAGCCATCATAACGGAATTACCAAATTGCAAAAAATCACCAAAAATTGAACGAAAATTCAAGAAAAAATGAATCGAAGTACTAGTTTCATATCTGAAAAGGTCGGCATCGGAGATGGTGGTGAAGAAGGAGAGGGAGAAGAGAGAGAGATGAGGGCGGCGGCGGTGGGTGATGGTGGTGGTGGCGCGGGTGGCGGTGCGGGGGGTGGTGGTGGGTGGAGGGTGATGGTGGTGGTGGTGGTGTGGGCGGAGGGTGGTGGTGGGTGGAGGGTGGTGGTGGTGGAGGCAGGTGGTGGTGGTGGTGTGGTTGTGTGGTGGGTGGTGTGGGTGGTGGGTGGGTAGAGAGAGAATGAGGTTAGATGATAAAGATGAAAGATTAAAAAGATAAAAATTAAAATATTAATTGTGTGGCTAGGATTTGGTTTAAATATAAAAAATGTGTGAATGAGATTAGATCTCAATTCTCACAATTAATGGGGTTCTTGTAATATCCCCAAATTTTGTACTTATTTAAAAACCACTGATGAATAGTAATTTTTGTCGTTTAGAAAATTTTCAGACCACTCTATGTACGGGTCGGTATAATGAACTTTCGAAGTCGTTTTAGTGATCTACTATGTAAATGAGTGAATGCAGAAGCTGTCAAAATCAGAAGAAGAGCATTTTCTGTTTTCTCCGAAATTTCACCTATTATTGATGGATTAATCATTATTTAAATATATTGGAGGATTTTAAATTATAAATTCCATGGATATGGATTTAGTAAAGTTATTAAGATATCAAGAACGTTTACGGTAAACTAATTCGATAGAACACTTAAGAAACCCTGCGAACGTTCAACGAGATTAAGAGGTAACCGAACAACGCGGAACTTACTGGATTAAATACAAACATGGAAGTAACATGTAACAAGATTAATTCAAGGAATGCAACATTAGGATCATACATGTGAAACCAAACAAAGAACCAAGCAAGTGGATTAAGAAAGATGCTTCTTTAACACCTTTCTAACTTGACCTTTGGCAAGGATGACACAAGCTACTACATCACCAATTCTTACACTTATCCAAGCCTTCCAACCACTCCACTTTATCAAGAAAATATCAAGAAAAGCAAGAAAACTCTCCCTTTGGAAGAATATCAAACATTCGGCCCATTTCTTGAAACCAAGGATAGATTTTTCAAAGCTCAACCTCCACTCATCTATAAATCATGATGTTTGATTCTAAAGCTTCCATATTTCCAAATTAAGGTATTCCCTAATTCCTAGCATCATCCATTAAGGTTATCATATCCAAATCCTTGAGTAAAGATGAATATGAATAGTGATGAATAGTAACTTTTCATGATTCTTGATTTTGTTTCTTAAGGATTAAGCTTGTTAAGGTTAGTTCAAAGCTCAAGGAAGGATTATAAACTATTGTTGGTGTATATCAAGCATCAAGGAAGGTATAAACTCTTGAAACCCTTAGTTATAAATTGATTTATATGGTTAGTTTTAAGTATAGTTTAGTTAGTTTGATTATAAGGATGAATGGTTGATTTTGATGAAAGTATGGTGTTGTTTTGATGGTGAATAAGTAGATGTTGGTTTTGACTATGATTGATGATGTTTATGGATTAGTCATGATGTTGAAGAAATAAGTTTGATGATTGGTTGGTTGATTATGTAAAGATGATGATTTAAACTTTGGAATCACTAAAACATAGCCGTCGTAATGCCCGATTTTCCTTAACCTTGTTTTTCTTGTGATATTCGAACCTAGTAACTTCTGCCCAAGATCGCCACTGCCCATGTTTGTGTAGGCCTTATTTCAAGGTTCGTTTTGGTGCGAAGATCATGTGAATCCGATTTACGGTTTAGGAGAAACAAGTGTTTTAGTAAAGGATGTTCCGAGAAACCAAACTTTACCACTTAGCCAACTTTGAGGCTATGATCGAACCACTTAGAGGTCATAATAAAATGTGAAACTTTGTGATAACATGCTAGGTACGTTTAGGAAGACCCTCAAGAAGATTTCGTGTTAAAAAGATTAAATCTCAATTTTATAAAAATGCGTGAGCGAGCACGCTCGAGTAGAGGATCTTAAGGAGTTAACTTGAAAATGGACTTTGTACTTGAGTTATATATACTTAGTATGGTGAAAGCATTTAAGTTATTAATCTTGAACCTTGTGTTGATTCTAGATTACTGGACCAACCTGAGACTTACTGCTACTTCGGGATTTCCATGCAAGTTTACTAACCATTACTCTATTGTTTAGAGTAGGTATATTTTCGAACGTTACTTGGTTGTTCAAATATTTATGTATACTCTTTGTTACAATTATCGTGCAAGTTTCTCAAAACCCGAAGCTCTAGTATTCGGCTATATTTTTAAATTTTTGTTGTTGTGATACAACTCCTACAAATGCATGAACTGTTTTACTTATCGTATAAGCTTTCAAATGCTGAATGATTGTTCATATGTTATTTATCGATATAGATATAAACTGGAGTACATGAGGATCTACGGTATAGAGCGTACTATATTCTACTTATCAAGTTATTTGATTCCTATTCTGCAAGTTTCCCAAACCTATGACTTTCTACGGTTGTTGTGATGAAAAATACTTTCGATTTTATTTTGCGTATATAATATTGTTGTGTATGTAAATCTTTTGAATTGTGATTGGTTTATAAGCTATATGTTATGATAGTTATAAGCCGGGTTTTTGAAAAGGCTCTTAGAGTAGAGCAGGTGTATCATATTTTGAAACTTAGACCGGGAGTCGGTATATTTTCTTTAGACCATTAAGGTTTGTTTTCTGATAAGTATATTGAATAAATATATTCAATTATTTCATTATTCAAGGAATATTATTCTAAATATTCACTTAGATTGATTATCAAATATTTAATGAGCTTTTGATTACTATTTAATCAATTATTAATTGATGAATATTATTTGAATATTTATTATTCTTTTAATTAATTTAAAGGTGATGTATATTGTTTAAAAAGTCATCTTTGACCTTCAATGAGTATGAAGAATATTTCTGACCTTTATAATATTTATTTTAATTAAAGTAGGGATTCCCAAATATTATTTTAATTTAAATCTATCTTAAGAGATGATTTAAATATTCGCTGACTACTCAAATGGGACGGGAAAACCCTTAAGGATTTCCAAATAGTTTGACTCCCGGGTCGAAATCTTTTAAAGAGAAATCTTATCTAATCCTAAGTGGGACGACAGTGGTAAACCCCTTCCGGTAACTTACTCCTCTATTATCCTAGGAGTAAGTAGGCCATAAATATTTTCAAAAGAGAGACAAGTACTAAGTACTTGGGGGAAATAGGATTAACTTCCGTTTTCCGTGATGATGATTTTCATCTGGGGACTGGAATTTATTGTCATACTGGGTGATGAAATAGTCCCTAAATAGTATGACCCTATGCTCGGCAATGAAATAGGTGCCCATATAGCATAAAGGGCCCGAATGCGGTCAGGGTGATAACCAGTGGGGAGTCGTCCTTCTACCAGTAGAAAAGGTGTTTAATGCGGTAAAGCGACTGATCAGCGCTTATCGTAGGTGTTTTCCTGTATAGCCCCCATCTTCCAATTGGAATTGTGTCTGCAACATTGTAACAAAAGCCTCGTAGCTCAGTTACCGATAATGTTGGCAGTATTTTGAGAAATATTCAAAACTGGTATTTTTCAGTAAGCTACCTGATTTAGCTTGATTTAAAAGTTATACTTTGAACCTTTGTCTATGATGTGCTATCAAAGGATTTCTAAACTTTACAAAAATGTTTAAAGTTATTGTTATCCGCTGTAGAATATATATTTTGACGGGAAGTGTTTAGACTTCCGATATAGTATCTCGAACTAAATGTTATTTTTAGATATTGTGGAATCTTACTATTCCTTGTACAGTATTTTGAACTGTATGGTATTTTAACTCAATTGTTAGACTTAATGGTTTTGGTTGTTAAACCAACAAAGGTTATTGGATTTCAGACTTTATAGTTGTGAAACTATTTATTTTATTATGGGATACTTGCTGAGCATTCTTTCGCTCATTCTTGCTTTACTTTATATTAAACTTTCAGTGAAGAGAGAGCATAGTCAGTTATTCCGTACTACAAGAAAAGGGAAGTGGAAGATTCAACCTTGAGGTAGTCCAATTCAGAATGGTTAATGCAGAAGTAAGTAGCATGGGTTCAGCTGCTTTTAGTGAGATCCTGGATAGTACATTTGGTTGTAATAACTAATGTTACTTATGTGACTCGTTTCTGAAGCTATAACTGGTGTGTGTAAGAGATTGGGGTCTTTTGGTGTTGTATTATTGGATTGTTGAGCTAGTACATGTATTATTGTTGGAATTGAGGGTGTGACAACCCGGATCTCTGACCCCGGATCTGGGGGTGTTACAGTTCACATATGAGTACAAGCCATATTATTAAAGCTGAAACATGAAAGTTTTGGTTTTTTGGTTTTTTGTCGGTTTTCGGTCATTTATTCAATTTAATAAATAATAAAATAATATAAAAATAGTAACTAGCTGATTGCCTTTTATAATTAAAACACTTTTTTCTAACAAAATCTACTCATTTTCCAAAAATATCACGGGTAATTACCTTTAAATTAAAACATATTATCTTTTATATTTGTTCTCACTAAAATGTCTTTTTTCCAAAAATATCACGAACAATTAATTTTTTTAATTAAAACATGTTAACTTTTCTATTTGTCCTTATTACTTTTATATTTGTTCTCACTAAAATATCTATTTTCCAAATATATCACGGGCAATCACTTTTTGTTCTCACTAAAATCTCTATTTTCCAAAAATATTACGAGCAGTTACTTTTTTTAATAAAAACATGTTAACTTTTCTATTTGTCCTTATTACTTTTATATTTGTTCTCACAAAAATCTTTCTTTTCCAAAAATATCTCGGGCAATTACTTTTTTCAATTAAAACATGTTTGTTTTTTGTTGTGGATTAAAAAACGTGCGTGTATATTAATTGCTAGGATTTATGAGCTTTCGAGCTTTAATGGATGCACTTGTGTTTTGAGACTAAATCGGTCCTCACAAGATGCCTACGTATCTCAATTAATGCTGAGAATCAAGCCAAAGACGTAGTTCTGATTGTAGGATCATGTCCTTTATATAGGCGTCTGGAGCCTCGTATTTATGGTAAGTTTAGGAGTCTTAGCTAATAAGTCTACTTTTTGATAATGGATAAACATTGTATTTCTTGCTGAATAAGTCTTTTCCTTGTTGATAAAGGCTATGACTCATTAATTGGGATTCTAGATCCATCTTTGACTAATTTACCATATTTTGGACTCTTTTCATGAGCTGTATATTTTCCTTATTTATTAATTTCGTAATTAATAAATAATCAGGGTTTTGGGCCTTAATTATTGAGCCTTTCCAATGAATCATTAATTATATTTCTATAATTGCTTTTCTGACCATATCATTTGCCCCCCAACTTCTGGGAAAATCTTCCTGGGGTTTTCATAGAAGTTATAGCGTATTTTTTCCAATTTTGACCGGGAAAATAGGTCAATTTTGACCATGAAAAAGGTCATTTTCGACCTCATTTTCGACCAGGAAATAGGTCATTTTCGACCTCATTTTCGACCAGGAAATAGGTCAAATTTGACCTCGAATTCGACCAGGATTTCGACCTCGTTCTAGTGTGAGGTCGAAGGTTTCGACCTCGATTTCTAGGTCAATTTCGACCTCGATTCTTCGACCTGGAAACCAGCCTATTTCAACCTCGATTTCTAGGTCAATTTCGACCTCGATTCTTCGACCTGGAAACCATCCAATTTCGACCTCGATTTCTAGGTCAATTTCGACCTCATTCTAGTGTGAGGTCGAAGGTTTCGACCTCGATATCTAACTCATTTTCCACCTCATGCCTTCGACCTCGAATCCTTCTTTTTTCGACCTCGATTTGGTGTGAGGCCGAAGGATTCGAGCTCAATTCTCAGTGTATTTTCAATTTCAATCAATCGACTTCGATCTAGGATCTTTTCGACCTCGATTTTTCAATTTTTTGACTTAATTTTGGTGTGAAGTCGATGGATTCGACCTCGATTCCTCGTGTATTTTCGACTTCGAGTCTTCGAACTCGATCTAAGGTCTTTTCGACCTCAAATCTATTATTTTTCGATTTCATTTGGGGGCGAGGTTGATGGATTCGACCTTGATTTCCCATATATTTTCGATTTCATTCGTACGACTTTGATTTAAGGTTTTTTCGACCTTAAATCTATTATCTTTGATTTTTGCCTTGTCTTCAAAATTTTATTGAGCCTTAATTTGGCCTCAATTTTTATTTGGGCCTTGAACTTTATTCATTTTTGGGCTTTAATTAGCCTCGAGCCTTATTGGGCCTTCATTTGTTTGGGCTTTTGAATTTTTGTAGTCCAGTAAAGGGGTTATGGGCCTTAACCGGCCATAGTCGGTTGCCCTTCCTTTAACCGATTGGGTGACCGGATACCTTGATTATAAAAGAGTGGGATTTCCACTATCACTCTTCACTTCATACTTACAATTTCTAAAAAATTCCTCTCTAGCATTTCTAGTTTTCTCTCTATTTATTCCGTAGTAAGGCGATTTCCGGCGAAGTTTCTGCTACCGTTTTCTTGTTTTTCTGGGTTTTATCTTCATCACTTAAAGATTTTCTGAGTTTAATCTTCATCACTTGAAGATTTTCTGGGTTTAATCTTCATCCCTTGAATATTTTCTGGGTTTAATCTTCATCCCTTGAAGATTTTCTGGGTTTTTGCTTGAAGAGTTGAAGCTTTTATGGGTTTTTCCTTTGTAGTTTTTAAAGATGTCTGATCGCGCTGCTCAACGTCTCCAGAAAGTCAATCAAGCTTCTAAGAGAGGTATCACTATTCGTTCTTCTCATATGTCTCTTCAAGATATGATTTTAGAACGTAGTGATGAATACCCTTCCGTTTCGCATTTAGATTCCTTTGATTGTAGCAATAAGTTTCACGAAATTAACATGATTAGGGATTATAATAAAATGTATAGAGTTAAAACTCCATATAGACTTGTCCCAGATGGCCCAGGGGATCGCTCCTGCCATTGGCGTCCTGATGCTCTCTGTATTTATAAGGACGCCATAGTTGTAGGGGTGAGATTCCCTTTTCATGACTTCATTCCCAAGCTTTTGGCAGACGTTAGGATTAACCCTTGCCAACTTCCCCCAAATGCCTGGAGAATAATTATGTGTTTTATTGTTCTTTGTCTGAAGAACAACTTTCCCCTTTCTGTTGCTTTATTTAGGAAGATTTTTCAGTTTAAAAATAGTTCCGCCATTTCCTTGGGCTGGGTTTATATTAATCATTGCCCTTCTACACCTCCCATTTTCCACCCAAAATCCATCCCTGATAATAATCCAAAGTGGAAGAATGAATTCATGTATTTAGTTTGGGAAGGAGGGGATTGTGGCACCTTATTCCGTAGATCTTTCAGTAGGGTCTCGGATGGTAGCCCCAATGATATTATTTTGACTGAGGAGGAGGCTCATGCCTATGCCGAGCTCACCAAAGACGATTATGCTACAATGGCCTGGGAGCTCCTGGATGAGTTTCAGCTTAAGTCCTTGGGACTTTCAAGCGTTTCTGATAAGGGTAATTCTCATTTCATTCTTTCCTTTATTTATCTAAGATTTTCTTATACCCACTGCTTCTTTCTTTGTGTTTTTGCAGTTGCGGCCTTTATTAATAAGACCAACGAGCCCGCAGATGGTGAAACAGCCAGGATGAAGAGGGCTCGTTTGGGAGTGAAGGGTCCCCGTGCTACAAGTGTCCCAGCCTTTATAAGGCCCCATGTGGACATTGTTGAAGAGGTTCAGGGTCCTTCCTCGGCCAAGAGCTCAGTTTGGCGCCCCAACTGGGGTCTTAGGAAGAAAGACACCGTGGTTGGGGTGTCTGAGCATGCTGCTGAGTGGTCCTACCACTCCTTGACTCCTTGTGACTACAAGGATTTTGTCTCCAACTCTACCATAGAGGGAGTGGAGCATGCCCAGGCTATTACTGCTGTAAGTCGTCTTACTTCCCCTTTTTTTCTTTGTTGTTTTTCAATGTATTTCAAGTTCATATCTTGACTTATAACTTGTTTGCAGGCTAATGCTAACTTTCAAGGGGCTCTCTTTCAAGCCAAGGCTTGACGCTCATCTTCAGAGGCCAACCAAGGCAAGTTTGAGAAGTCCCAGGAGGAGGTGGGCTCTCTGAGGGCCACTCTGGCTAGGAGGGAGAAGGAGCTAGCCGATTCCCAGGCTGAACTGGTTTCTTTGAGGAAGGGCAAGGATGACTTTATCGACGAGTACCTTGACTCCCAGGAGTACAAGGACTTGATTGGTAAGCATGACGAGCTCCTTTTCCCAGTTCAGCTCACTAAGGGATGGGATGGCACTCTTGCTGAAGTCTTGGAGAAGATGCCTGGATCTCTCACCCTTTCCAACTTTCCGAGTCCTTATGCTCCTACCCCATTGGAGTTGGCTTGGGCTGGAGAGGGCGAAATGGAGGAAGACGACATGATTCTGGACTTAGGGCATTCCTCTCCCCCTGGTCAGACAACCGGTGCTGATTCTGCATCTACTCGCTCTGGTTCTGGCTCAGACTCAGAAGAAGAGGAGGAGGACATCGTCGACAAGGGATGAGAAGTTTAGATTACGTAGTCTTTTCTCTTGTAGCTATTTGTAGTTTTATTTATGGCCATTCATGGCTTGTACTAGTTTTTCTGTATTTTCAGCCTACGGGCTTAACTTAACTTTTATTTAAGCCTTAGCTTTTGTTTTTCTTCCAGCTTTTTACACTCTTGATTTTGCATGCTTAATTAACATGTCTATCAGAATGCAATGCACATAAAATATAATGAAAACATAAGAATATGGAATTCATAACTGTGAAAATGGGTTCAACCCTTACATAATACTCAAGTTTAAAAACTTGGATTGGTTTCGTCGACCTTATTTATACTTGTCTTAATAGTAAATCCAATCAGGACTTAAACATAATAGACTTTTAAGTTTGCAGCATGCCAAGTCCTTGGCACTTCCGTCCTTTCCAGGGTTTCCAATTTGTAGGAGCCTCGACCAAATACGTTCTTAACGCGATATGGTCCTTCCCAATTTTGGGCCAACTTGCCTTTTTGTCCAACTCCCGATGCCTCAATCTTTCGGAGGACTAAGTCTCCTTGACGTAAGAATCTCTCTTTAACCCTTAGGTTGTAATAGAAAGATGCTCGTTTCTGATGTTCAACTATCTTGGCATTTGCCTCATCTCTGACTTCATCAATTAGATCTAAAGCTAGCCTCAAGCCTTCTTCATTTGTCTCTGGCTCATAAGCTTCAATTCTTGGAGAGGTGTGAGTAATATCCACTGGAACCACTGCCTCTGCCCCATATGCCAACAGAAAGGGGGTTGCTCCAGTGGTGACTTTACAAGTAGTAGGATATGCCCATAGTATGGGGAGAAATTCGTCTACCCAAGTATTTCTGGAGCGTTCAACTCTTTTCTTCAGTCCATCTAGGATAATTCGACTTGCAACCTCAGCTTGCCCATTTTCTTGAGGATGAGCAACAGAAGTGAAGCGCAACTTGATATCATTCTCGTCATAATACTTCTTGAATTCATCATTGTTAAATTGAGTTCCATTGTCCGTGACCAGGATTCGTCGAATTCCATATTTGCATATTACATTTTCCCAGAAGAAGTGCATCACTTGCTTGGTGGTTATCTTGGCTAAGGGTTTAGCCTCAATCCACTTAGTGA
The DNA here is from genome assembly GCA_030848705.1 of Heracleum sosnowskyi. Classification (NCBI taxonomy): domain Eukaryota; kingdom Viridiplantae; phylum Streptophyta; class Magnoliopsida; order Apiales; family Apiaceae; genus Heracleum; species Heracleum sosnowskyi. The sequence continues at coordinate 81,603,874 of CM061238.1, forward strand.
AGTAGTCGATTGCCACTATCAAGAACTTTCTCTGCGCACTTTCCATTGGAAATGGTCCAAGTATATCCATTCCCCACATGGCAAATAGAATGGGTGAGTTTATGGATGTCAACATCTCTGGTGGTTGCCTGACCACTGGTGCATGTTTCTGGCACTGTTCACATTTCTTCACGTAGCTTTTAGCATCAGCAAGTATGCTTTGCCAATAGAAACCTAGATGAGTGACTTTATGAGCAAGGGCTCTACCCCCCAAGTGCTGCCCACAAATTCCCTCATGCACTTCCCTTAGGGCCAGTTCTGCCTCTTGAGGTCTCAAACACTTCAAATAAGGAACAATGAAAGACTTCTTGTATAGGATTCCCTCAATCAGGGCATACCTTAGTGCTCTCACATACATCTTTCGTGCTTCTGAAGTGTCGTTGGGTAGCCACCCAGTTTCCAGATGAGCTTTGATGGGATCCATCCAACAACTAGCAACATCAATAGGTGCTACCAACTTTCCATTGATGCTTGGGGTCTTCATGACTTGGAAGTATACACTTCCAGCGTAGTTCTCAATTTCAGAAGAAGCAAACTTAGACAAGGCATCAGCCTTCATGTTCTCTTCCCTTGGAATATGTTCCACATAGCATTCATCAAACTGAGTCATGATGGCCTTGACAAGTTTTAAGTACTTGGCCATGACTTCATCTCTGGCCTCAAACTCCCCATTTACTTGGGAAACCACTAGCCTCGAATCTCCACATACTTTTAGAGTTTTAACTCTCAAGGCTGCAGCCAGCCCTAAGCCAGCTATCAGGGCTTCGTATTCAGCTTCATTGTTTGTCGTTGGGAAGTCAAGTTTCAGTGCGTACTCTATGAAAAATCCATCAGGACTTGCTATACCTTTCAGTTTATCCTGTGAATCTGTGATAGGATGGTCCATTGGTCTTGATCGTAGTGGTTGAATCAAAATTGGCTCAGCATCAGGAGCACCACTAGCATCAGGATGAACACCGTCAGGATTTGATAAGCTTGCATCAATATCTGTTACCAATGGTTCTTGTGTAGCATGAGGTTCTGAAGCTACTTCAACACTTTGAGTTGGAGGTTCTTGTGTGCTTCCCTCATTGACAGTGTCCTTGACCAATCTTTCACTAGAAGTTGTAGCTTTACCTGCATCTTCACTTTGAGAAGATGGTTCTTGTGTGGCAGGAATGTTGATGTCTTCACTTTCCCTTTGAGAAAATGGTTCTTGTGGGACCATTCCAATAGCTAAAGCCTTCACCCAAACTTTGATTGAGTGGTTCTTGTGTGGCAGGATCTTCAGTTTGAGCTGCTGAATCACTTTGAGATCCAGGTTCTTGTGGGCTTGATCCTTTCAGCTTCTTTTGTCTCTTGAAAACTATCTCTGCTGCTTTCCTTTTCTTCTCTAATGGATGGGAAAATCCAAGCTTTGAAGCAGTCTCAGCAACCTTCTCCCATGAAATTTCAACAATCTTTGCAGATGGAGAAGCCTTTGCTGGAGAGTCTGAGATAGAGACAACTTTCGTTTTTGCATCAGGAATACCAACATCAGGATTTGCTAGAGCATCGGGAGTAGATGACTCATCAGGATTTGATGTCTGAATATTGGTATCCTTCATTTGCACCTTCAAAGGAATATGATACCTGCTTTTCGATAATGTCCTTTTATTCTGTGGCTTTGATGATGGTACCACAGCTTCAATAGCAGTATCAGCAACTTCCTTATTCACATTCAGTATAGAGGATATAGGTAAATCATCCTCTGAATCAGTCTCATCCCTGAGCACTAACTTCCTTTTAACAGAAACAGCCTCAACACCCTTAGCAGCTTTCTTCACCAGGACCCCTTGTACACCCCCTTGTATCTTCTTTTTAGTGAGTGGTGTAGAGGAAAAATCCTTTGAACCTGATTGCCTTCCAGACACATCAGTTCTAGTTGATTTCTTTGCTTTTACAACTAAAGTCTTTTGAGAGACATTAGAGGTGGCTGTTGACTGTTTGGACTGTTTAGGTGGTATGCTGAGGTCAGGAACAAGGTGTGATTTGCCTTGCCCCATAGCATGAGAAAGTAATCCATAACAAGTAGGCATTTTCTGATGTAAGAAAAACCTAACCTCATCAGGAATAAAAGCATTACCAATAAAACCAATTGCCTTATCAGGATTAAAAAATATTTTCTATTTGAAGTAAAAATAAATTTTCATTTAAGAAAACAAAATTTTATTTTACTAATCCTGAAAAAAATGTTTTTGATTTATTTTCAAATCACCAAATTAATGATGTAGAACCCACTAAAACATTCTTACCATTTATCAAAGCAAAATAGTCATGGAAAACTGAACCGTCGCCTCGAGAATAAGCAAATGACCTGCAGCTGATCAAATAATCTCTATAAAAGAGAGTGTTAAACAGTATTATCATTTACCAAATACACAAACCCTCTCCACAGAAAAAAAAACTTATGAAAACCTTTCACCTTTTTCTTTTCTCCATGGCTGCTAACCATCAACCAAACAACTTACCTGTTGAAGAACTTGATCTAATCTGGAAAGAGATGGATGAGGTTCTGGCTGAAATCGCAGAAAATGAAGAGCCTCAACCTGTTCCTGACCCTCAGGAACACGAAGCCTTTATTAATGCAATGGCTGAAGTGCTTCTTCATAACTTCCATCAGGCAAATCCTGAATGGAACCCTCTTGAAAATCTCATCATTGTCAATGAAGAGGATGAAGACGATGAGGATGATGAAGAGGATGAGGAGCTCGAGCGAGAGCTTGAGAGAAAGAAGAGAATCTGTGATGCTTTTATGTCATGCAAGTTGGAGGCACGGAAGAGTCCCAGTGGACACGGTGACGATCCGCCTTCAAGTGCATCAGCTCCTCTTCTCGTCCTTTAAGGATGGAACAAGAGACCTTCCAATCCTGATGGACTGTGAAGTTGCTCAGGAGCATTCATGCTAATTTGTAGGGCACGTGTTCCTGAGTAGAACAATAGACTAGGAAAAGAATATGTAATTTCCTTTTTCATTTGTAATGAATCTTCAAGATTTAATGAAATTTTTAATTTTCTCAATTGTTCTTTTCCTTCTTAACTGTCCTGCATAAATTGTTAGTAACAATGCATTTGATACATATCATGATGAATAGTAATCTCTTAGACAATAATTTGAAATTTAAAAATAAGACTTAATACTTAATCAGTAACTAAGTATTGCTTATATTTTCCAGAGAATACCAGCACTGTTGTTGTCCAATTTTTCTTAAAAACCTATGGTTTTCATACCAGCTTCAGTATCTGAGCATCAGGATTGACCAGTTGACTTCCTGTCAGGATTTTGTCCTATCAGGATTTGATCAAAAATACATACCTTTCTGAATGACCATCAGGATTTGATAGTCATAGGGATTTCTTCTCTGTAGCTTTTCTCAAAAATTCTCAAAGTTCATCATTCCAAGTTCATTCACCAACTTATTGAATGTAGCTTCAGGCAGTGGCTTGGTGAATATATCAGCTAGTTGTTGATCAGTAGGAACAAAATGAAGTTCAATTGTTCCTTCCAGAACCTGTTCTCTTATGAAATGATATCTAATACTAATGTGTTTAGTAAGAGAATGCTGAACTGGATTTCCTGTCATTGCAATAGCACTTTGGTTATCACAATAAATAGGGATTTTTGAGTATGACATGCCATAATCTAACAACAGATTTCTCATCCACATTATCTGAGCACAACAGCTTCCTGCAGCAATGTACTCAGCTTCTGCTGTTGAAGTAGAGATACACTTTTGCTTTTTGCTAAACCATGAAACTAGTCTACCACCCAAAAACTGACAGCTTCCTGAAGTACTTTTCCTGTCTATTTTGCATCCTGCAAAATCAGCATCTGAATAACCACACAAACCAAAATCTGATTCCCTTGCATACCAAAGGCCAAGTGAAGGAGTGCCTTTGAGATATCTGAAAATTCTTTTAACTGCAATCAGATGAGGTTCCCTAGGTTTTGCTTGAAATCTTGCACAGAAACAGGTTGCAAACATGATATCTGGTCTACTTGCAGTGAGATACAATAAAGAGCCAATCATTCCTCTATAGTGAGTTACATCTACCTCAGTACCTTGATCAGGATCAAGTTTGGTAGCTGTAGCAATGGGAGTACTTGCAGTAGCACAATCTTCCATGTTAAACCTTTTCAACAAGTTCTTTGTGTATTTTGACTGATTGATAAAAATGCCATCATCAGTCTGTTTAACTTGAAGACCGAGAAAATAACTCATTTCTCCCATCATGCTCATTTGATATCTTGATTGCATAAGCTTGGAAAACTTTTCACACGGCTTATTGTTTGTTGACCCAAAAATGATATCATCCACATAAATCTGAACTAAAAGCAAATCCTTACCATGATTCAAATAGAATAGAGTTTTATCAATAGTACCTCTTTTGAATCCTGTTATTCCCAAATGACCTAACAGAATTGTAGAAGGGGGGGGGGGGGTTTGAATACAATTCTTGATATTTTCTTGAAACTAAACACTTTATAAAATAAAACTGAACTGAATAAATAAAAACACAAGATATAAATAATTCAGTTGGATTGTTTGATGATCCAACTGAAGTGTTTTTATTGCGGAAATAATCTGTGATACAAAAGTACACAGCTGCTCAGTTACAAGGTTGTAGAGAAGAATTGCTCTCAAAAATAGCTAATACAATCTATTTGTTTTTCTTCTCTTGTTTCTAAAGTAACTGCTACACTTGGTTATATAATCCCAAGTTTACAATTCTACGTTTGGTTAAACTAAAGAATAATAGTAGTAACCATCAGTAGCTTGCTTTTCATTCCTTTTGTCCAATGGTCCTTGGAGATCTTTGCTTTTGTCTTCATGCTCATTATAATCATTTCCAAGAGCCTTATTGGAAATTGGAATGTTTCCTTATTTCCAGTATCCACTTTGATGGCTTCCAATGCAAAGTACACTTCCATATCTCCTTTTAGATCTGTTCAGTAAACTGTCACTATCACTTTGTCAACTGTTCAAAAAGCAACATTGATTCGTTGATAGCAAGGAGATGTGTTTCGTTGATAGCTTCATTCTTCATTCCGTTGATGGTGTTTCCCTCGTTTTGTTGATGGGTAAACTCCATACCGTTGACAGAGTAATCTTCATACCGTTGACATGTCTTCACTTAGTCAAAATTACAAGGCATAACATATTTACAATTAACCAACCTATTTTGCCTATCTAGTACTTAGTCAACATGACTTAGAAAACCTATCTAAAACATATAACAGAATGCCTATCATACTGTGAAGTATTGTACAATGCAATTGCTACAACACTCATTTCGTTGATGAGCTTCCTGTCAACGGAATGCTGCAAAGCATGCCATTTCGTTGACAGTTACAAAAATGACTTTACACAAATTCTACTAAGTGTTTTATGTTTATCATCAAGAACAACATATTCCTAACAATCTCCCCCAATTTATGACTGATAGAATAACAGCCATAAATCAAGAGACTTGATGATAACAAAAACACTCAGATACATCATAAATTACAAAAGTAGAATATGTATTAAGCTTCAAAATTTTATAGACAAAATATAAGACTTACAAGACTAATGCCCACAAATGCTCCTCTAGTCTGAGCAAATGTTTCATCTGTGATTTCTTTGTGGCATAGTCTTCTTCCCTTTCTTGGAGTTGTTTTCCTCAATCTGGACCTGTAGCCTTCTGTAGAAGATTTTCTCCTCTTCATCTTGATCACCAAGCTTGGATTGCATCAGCTTTAGAGTTTGATTAGATGCCTTCTCCAGCTGGTCTTCCATTCTGAAGAATCTTCTGCAATTGTCCTTGTCCTTAAACTCCATCATCCAATAAGGTTGAAGATGGATTTTCTTTCCTGTTGAGGGAACTCTAAGTATCCTGGGAAGAGCCTCAGGCTTGTTCCAACTAGCCTTTATCTGACAGATTTTGGAGACCACCTCAGACTTGGCTGTTTTGGTGAAACCAAAGTCCTTTTTCAAGCATCTAAACACTGAGAGTAGTGTTTGATAGTCTTCTCCTAAAATTCTGTAGAGAGGCCACACTTGTTCTCTACCTCCCTTGAATATGAACACTAGTCTTTCAGGCAACTTTTGAGAAGCTGCAATTCCCCTTACTTCCACCAGGTTGTCTAAGTCAAGATGTAGACTGGATTCTTCCCTGATGTCAGCAATGTACATGCAGTCCTCTGGGTTTGCAGGGGGTTTTTGAGATTGTGGCTTTCTCACAAGAACAGGCTTTGCTTTGACAGACCTCTTCTTTGTCTTCATTGGTTGGTCCTTCTCTAACAGGAACTTTGGAAAGTAGGCTTCATCAAAATCAAAAGGTTCCTCTTTTGGCATGATTGGATGATCATGAAAATTGACAGGATGTGCAGGATCACAAGCCAACTTTCCCTCAATAGGTAGATCACCAGGAATTTGATGTGCACTTGTTGTGGAAGAGTCTTGAGCAGTTTCTTGAGAATCATCTTCATCAAAGTTCAGATTCCTCTTAGCTCTAGCCTTTGGCTGACTTGTTCTCTTCTTCTTTCCAGCTTCCTTAGCTTTATCCTTGGCCTTTTCTTCCTGTAGGGCTTCTTCATCTTCAAGTGATTGAGCAACTGCAAGAGCTTGCATTGCTGCCCTTTCACTTTCTTCAGCTTTGGCCTTAGCAAAATTTGGGTGACCAACCCAAATGTAGATTTCCTTGTTATCCCTGTAGATGAGTGCCCTCTTGTTCCTTATGCTTGGATGATTGCTTTCTTTGCTCTCCTTGATCAGCTTCCCTAAGACTTTGAACTCATCTAGCTTTGGTGGAGGATAAGCTATCCTTTCTATGTTCTTGCCTTTGGGTTTTATGGGAGATACTGGAGATATCCCTCTTGCATCCACATTCCTCAAACATGAAGCTTGTCCTTTCTCATTCCTTGAATCTTGAAGGACTCCATGCTGAAGGGGTTCCATGACATAGGAACTCCTGAATTGTGGCTCCATTTGCACTGTCACCATTGCATTTGTTGATGGTGGTATTGAAGTAGCTTGTACAGATGATACCTTTTTAGTGTCAGCTAGCTTCTTGACCTTTGCTTCAATATTTGACCAGTGATCCTTGATTTGTTCTGCAAGTTTCATCCTCAAAGAGGCTTCCTGGATCAGGTCAATACTGTCCTTTTTCTTCCTTGCAAACTCCCCCATTGCTAATGGCTCTTCTGGTAAGGAGATGGCTGGGACCATAACCTTTGTGATCTGAATGTCTAGCTCCCTAGATTTCTCCCCCTTTTTGTTAGCATCAAGTGAGATGATAGGGAGCCCTTGAGCTGCCAGAAGCTGGGTGAGTAGCTGAGTTTGCTTCTCCTGCTCCTTTTGCATGTGACTAAGTGTAGCCTCAACTTTGTCCACTCTAGAGGAAAGAGTTTTCAAAGATGAAGACACTTCAGGTTCCTTGGTGAAAAACCTTGACATCCTGGAGACAGTGTGAAGAGGAAGCTTTTCATCTAGCCTCCTGTCAGTAGCAGCCCTAAGGTTGCTAATTGAGTCCTTGATTTCTGTAGCCTCAATCCTTGTCTGCAACATTTGTAGCCTTTGAATTTCCAGAGAATCCATGATGGCTTTGTAGAATTTCTTGTCCCTTGCTCCTGCAGACTCATGAGCTAGATATGCTTCATTGTACTGCCTTGTGATAGCAGCATCCAAATTGCATCTACCATGCATATCTTGAGAAAGCCAGTTTGGTGTAGGAGGCACCACAGAAGTCCCAGTCTGTGCAGTAGTGGCCACCTGTAGAATATCACCAAAGCTATCCTCATTATCAGAAAAATCAAATTCTCCATTTACTTCAGCCCCTGGAGGTAGATTGGTCAAGGCATCCTTTGCTCTTTGCATTGATGCAGTTGTGTGAATTAGTTGTAGTGACCTCTCTGCCTCCACATTGCCCTGTTGAGCCAAAACTTGATAGGCTGACACAGGATGAGTAAAGGTCTCAGGATCCAGGGAAATACTATCCAGAGTTTGTTGATAAACCTCTTGGAAAGTAAGTTCCCTTTCTCCCTCACTGACCTCCATTAACTCACTAGCAATGACTGCTTCCATCCTTATTACTCCTGTAGTCCCTTCTCTCTTTCCACTCTGTTCTTGCATCATGGGCTCCCCATGGCTCACACCTCTCACACCCTCACCTTCACCTTCTAAGGTGGAACTCTCAATCTCTCCTTTTGCCTGGCTGGAAGAAATAGCCAGCCTCTCACTCACATTCTCTCCTTTTGCCTGGCTGCAAGCCAGCCTCTCAGTTTCACTCCCTCTCAGTCCTAGAAGTGTCTCAACTACCACTAGATCATCTGCACTAGTTGTGGGAACAACTTGATTTTCAATTAAAGGTGCAGAGTGAACTATCAACGGAATGGTAGTTTGAACTGTCAACGGTATGGATACCGTTGATGGAGAAACACTTGTCAACGAAATAGACTGTTTCGTTGATGAAGTCAAGAAAGCACTTTGAGAATGAGAAATTACAGTAGAGTCTGTGGTGATTGATTTTAAAGATTGGTCCACAGATCCCCTTGCAACTTCAGGAAAAATTGGTTGATGGCCCAACAAATCACTTAACAAGTGATGGCCACCAGCTTCAGAGTGGGGCTTCTCCAAGATTAGAGTTGGAGAATCAGGAATAGATGTATGGATCATGTCCACATCTAAAGATTGAGTTGGTGAATTTAATGGAGATAATTCAAGATTGATGTTTAGAGAATGGGACTGTAACCCCAGAGTAATGATAGGGGTTACATCAAACTGAATTTGAGAAACTGGAAGTGTTGCTTCCAGTGTGTGTGCACCCTGTGTACCCTTGGACTTTTGCTTCACTCTCCTTTGGTATTGGGAAAATGTAGACTGTGGGCTTGAAGTGTCCCTTACCCTTTTGGACTGTGCTCTAGGAGGAGAGCTTGTTTCAATAATCACATCCTTTTGGGAGGATGCAATTAGACTTGTGTTTAAATCCATGTTACTCATTGTGCCTTGTTGGGAAGACACAATGGGGCTTGGCTGGTACACACTAACCTGTCCTTCCTTATCCTTGGGGTTTCTTTGATGTTCACCCCTTCCCTCACCTCTCACAACTCCAGACTCACTCCCCTTAGGTTGTGTGGTAGTTTTTACAACAGGTGCCTTTTGAGAAGCACCTGAGGTTGGCTTGGAGGATTTCTTTGATTTTGGTTTTGTTGCTAGGGCAGGAGCCTGTTGGGTCACATCTACAGACTCCATAGCAACATTGGAAGGTAAAACAGTAGAGGTGTTAGCTACACTAACAGGGATAGTAGTAGTTACCTCAATGATTGGCAGATACACCACTGGAACATCACCATTGTGGTTCAGCCTCAGTATGTCTGTCAATACTCTCTTTTCTTGCACAAAGCACTCAAACCTGGCATTAGGGTTAGAGATAACTAATGGTGCTGGACTAACATGGTTAGCCAACATCATCAGAAACCTAGCATAATAGATATTTTTCTTCCTATTTGCTTTGTCACCCAACTTAGCACCAATTTCATACATAAGTTGGGTGCTAAAGTTGTGATATCTATCATTTAGAAGCATGGTTAGGAGAATTAACATAGAGTTAGTTAATGCATCAAAATTACTAATCTTTCCAGAAAAGACCTTAATGAATGCATCAGCTAAATAACTGTATTCCCTAACCAAACCTCTCCTAATTATTCTACCCAGATTATCAGTAGGCAAAGAGTAGTTTATAGAATTTAGCATGGTAGTTATTTCAGTGTTAGTAGGCAAAACATCACAGTTATTATCAGGAATATGTAAACATGCTTGCAAAACATCAGAATTAACTATGTACTCATTACCTTGAAGAGTGAATTGTAGTGTGCAGTTTGTTCCACTATACTCACATGAGGTCCAAATTTCCTCGATTATCTCATTGTAGAGTGGTGTAGAGTGAAACATTGCATAGCTCAACTTGCAATTCTTCATGAAATCCATCATTTTGAAGAACAGTCTGTTCGGGTTTTCCTTGACAACAAAAGGGATGGAGTTGTTCTTCTCATAGATGAACCCTCCAGCAGACATAAGCTTGACTATAGGTGCCATTGTTGATTAAAGGAAAGCTTCGAACTGAATTGCTTGTTAGAGAGAAGAAGAGAGAAAAAGCCTTTGGAATTTTTGAGAACAGGTAAAAAGAAATAATGAAAATAAAATTTCTTAAATACTCCCCCAAAAATTCTCAGAAAATGAATCCAATAATAAATGTAAATTACTGGATTGGCTTAAAAATATAACCGTTACTTTTAAAGTATTACCATGATTTATACTTACAGGGGTGTATGCATAGATCGTGGTAAAAGACGTGTCAAATTTCAACGGTTCAGATTAAAAGCGCTAAATCAACGAATCAGGATTGGGCGGTTAAAGTCCCGTCTTATTTCGTTGATAAAGCTGCGTTTCGTTGATATAAAAGAGCTATCAACGAAACACCCAGAAAACTGCTAAGACTGTCAACGAAATGGTTCGTTTCGTTGACATAGTAATTTTGACTTAGACAAAATTTCACTTTTTCCTAAGAAAATTAATTCACAGAAAAACATAGCAAATTTCTGGCTGCATTTTAACTTGCAAATATCTCAAAAATAATTAAGAGAAATTTAGCATACCTAGCTCACTTACTAATCTTGAGAATGTTGATTCATCAAGTGGCTTGGTAAAGATGTCTGCAAGTTGTTGTTCACTTGGAACAAAATGTAACTCCACAGTACCATTCATAACATGTTCTCTAATGAAATGGTACTTGATGTCAATGTGCTTGGTCCTTGAATGCTGCACTGGATTTTCAGTAATGGCAATGGCACTAGTGTTGTCACAGAAAATAGGAATTTTCTCAACTCTTAATCCATAATCAAGAAGTTGATTTTTCATCCATAAAATCTGTGCACAACAACTTCCAGCTGCAATATACTCAGCCTCAGCTGTGGAGGTAGAAACTGAGTTTTGTTTCTTGCTGAACCATGACACAAGCTTGTTTCCTAGGAATTGACAGGTTCCAGTTGTACTTTTCCTGTCAATTTTACATCCCGCAAAATCTGCATCTGAATAACCAATTAGTTCAAAACCAGATTCTCTAGGATACCAAATGCCAAGGTTTGGTGTTCCTTTGAGATATCTGAAAATTCTTTTAATAGCAACTAAATGGGATTCTCTAGGATCAGCCTGAAATCTAGCACATAGACATGTAGCAAATATAATATCAGGTCTACTAGCTGTTAAATATAAAAGTGAGCCTACCATGCCTCTGTAACTTGAAATGTCCACAGATTTTTCCTTAGTATTCAATTCAAGTTTGGTGGCAGTAGGCATGGGAGTTTTGGCAGTAGAGCATTCCATTAGGTTAAATTTCTTTAATAAATCATGAATGTATTTTGTTTGACTAATGAAAATGCCTTCATTAACTTGCTTTACTTGAAGACCAAGAAAGTAAGTTAATTCTCCCATCATGCTCATTTCATATTTACTTTGCATAAGCTTGGCAAACTTTTGACAAAGTTTCACATCTGTAGACCCAAAGATTATATCATCTACATAAATTTGAACAAGTAAAGTAGAGCCATTTACAACCCTGTGAAAAAGAGTTTTATCTACAGTACCTCTAGTGAAATGATTCTCAAGGAGGAACTGTGAGAGAGTGTCATACCAGGCTCTAGGTGCTTGTTTCAAACCATAGAGTGCTTTGAGAAGGAAGTACACATAGTCTGGAAAATCATCATCTTCAAAACCAGGAGGTTGACTTACATACACCTCCTCTTCCAATTCCCCATTCAGAAAAGCACTCTTCACATCCATTTGATAGACTTTGAAATTGGCATGGGCTGCATAGGCTAGGAAAATCCTTATTGCTTCTAGTCTTGCAACAGGAGCAAAGGTTTCATCAAAATCAATTCCCTCTTCCTGTGAGTAGCCTTTTGCAACCAGTCTAGCTTTGTTCCTTGTGACTATGCCATTTTCATCCATCTTGTTTCTGAACACCCACTTTGTGCCTATAACACTCCTGTCATTAGGCCTGGGCACCAGCTTCCAAACATTGTTTCTCTCAAATTGGTTTAGCTCTTCTTGCATGGCTAAAACCCAATCTGGATCTAGAAGTGCATCCTCAACTTTCTTTGGCTCATCTTGAGACAGAAAGCTACTATATAGACATTCTTCTTGAGTTGCTCTTCTAGTTTGGACTTTTGAAGAAACATCACCTATAATAAGTTCAAAGGGATGATCTTTAGTCCATTTCCTTGAGGGAGGTAGATTTGCTCTTGAAGACGTAGCTTCATGATCATGATTGCCTTGATTGGATATTTGTCCTTGAGAAACTCCCCCTGAGTTTGTTGTCCCTAATTGATCACTTCTAGAAGCATTCCTATGACTATCAACGGTATGACCGTTTTGGCTGTCAACGAAACGCTCATTCTGACTGTCAACGAATCCACCATCATGACTGTCAACGAAATGACCATTTGGTCTGCTAGCTGCTATCCTTTTTAACCTTAATGCAGCAATTTCATCTTCACTGCTGCTTTCATCTGTGCTAGATACAACAACTTTAGGCTGTTTCTCAGTAGCCTTATCATGATTCACTTGTTCTCCTTCCTCATTCTCAAAAGAGAGACTTTCATGGAAACCTTCATCACAGAGACCTTGTATTTTGAGATCATCAAAAACAACATGTACAGATTCCATAACAATGTTGATTCTGAGATTATAGACTCTGTAAGCTTTCCCTGCTGCATATCCCACAAATATTGCTTCATCTGCCTTTGCTTCAAATTTCCCCAAATGCTCAGCTTGATTTCTCAGAACAAAGCACTTGCATCCAAAGACATGAAGAAAATCTAATAGTGGCTTCTTTCTTTTGAGTAGATGATAAGGGGTCATTCCCTTGGCCTGATTAATCAAAGAAATATTTTGAGTAAAGCAAGCTGTGTTAACTGCCTCAGCCCAAAAATATGTAGGTAACTTTGATTCATCTAGCATTGTCCTTGCAGCTTCAATAAGTGTTCTGTTTTTCCTTTCAACTACACCATTTTGCTGTGGTGTTCTTGCTGCTGAAAACTCATGCAAAATACCATTTTCTTCACAGAACACCTTCATGCTCGAATTCTTGAATTCTGTCCCATTGTCACTCCTAATCCTTCTTACTTTGAAATCAGGATGATTGCTTACCATCTTGATGTGATTGATAATGATTTCACTTGCCTCATCTTTAGAGTGCAAAAAGAAAGTCCATGTAAATCTAGAAAAATCATCAACAATCACAAGACAGTATTTCTTCTTTGAGATGGACATAACATTTACAGGGCCAAATAGGTCCATATGAAGTAATTCAAGCTGCTGGACAATTGATGACTCTGTCTTGCTTTTGAATGATGCCTTCTTCTGTTTCCCTTTTTGACAGGCATCACACAAACCATCCTTGGAAAATTCCACCTGTGGAATTCCTCTAGCAAGATCCTTTCTCACCAAATCATTCATAACTTTGAAATTCAGATGGGATAATTTCTTGTGCCATAACCAACTTTCATCTTTGCTTGCCTTGCTGAAAAGACAGGTGATGGTTTCTGAACTTGTGCTACTAAAGTCAGCAATGTACACATTCCCTCTTCTGAATCCAGTCATTACCACATTGTTGTTTCCTCCTTTAGAAACAACACAGGCTTCTTTTGAAAAAGTAACTAAAAATCCTTTGTCACAAAGTTGGCTGATACTAAGCAAGTTGTGCTTAAGACCATCCACCAATGCAACCTCATCTATGATGACATTCTCTTTTGAAATCAAGCCATATCCCTTTGTGTAGCCTTTGCTGTCATCTCCAAAAGCAATACAAGGGCCAGCTCTTTCCTGAAACTCTATGAGCAGGGTAGAATCACCAGTCATGTGTCTTGAACAACCACTATCCAAGTACCAAAGATTCCTTTTGTCTCCCTGGTTGCTTGAGGAACTTGCTTCCTGCTCATGATTGTCAGCCATAAGAGCCAAGTTGACATACTCAACATCATCATCAGAATCTTCACCATTACCAGCCCAATCATACTCCTGAGACATGAAAGCCTTTTCTTTTTGTTTGAGAAGTTCAAAGTATTTCTTTTTATAATCAACAGGCTCAAATTTCCTGTTGCCCTTCTCAACCTTGGGCTTTCTGCAGTCTCCAGCAAAGTGACCAAGCATTCCACAATTGAAACATTTTGACTTAGACTTTTCAATCCAGTTTGTTTTGCTAGGTTGAAAGTCTCTTCTTGGTGGCCTTGCTTCTGAGTTTCTTTTGAACTTGAACTTAGAGAATTTTCTAGACAGAAAAGCAATGTGTTCATCAATCTCATCTAAGTCATCCAAGTTGGCTGGTTCTGATTCTTCTTCTTCTGTCATCTTGTCTTTACCCTTGCTAACATCACTCCTACAACTAGATCGACTAGTTGTGGCCTTTGCAGCTTCTTTATTGTCATCTTCAAGTTGGTTCACAGATGCAATCAATGCAATAGATCCACCCTTCTTTTGTACCTTTTCAATTTCCTCATCTTGCTCCATTTCCAGCTCATAAGTCTTCAAGGTTCCATAAAGCCTTTCAAGAGTGTAGTCTTTGTACTCTTGAGTGTTTCTGAGAGAAACAGTCATAGGCTTCCATTCTTTTGGAAGAGCTCTAAGAAATTTAAGGTTTGAATCCTTGGTTTGATAGATCCTCCCATACAACTTTAATCCATTCAAAAGCTTTTGAAACCTGCTAAACGTGTCATTTAGGGTTTCACCAGCTTTAAAATGAAAATGCTCATATTGTTGTATAAGGAGTTGCATTTTATTTTCCCTGACTTGCTCAGTTCCTTCACAGAGAGTTCTAACAGTATCCCATACTTCCTTAGAGGTTGTACAGTTGATAACATTGTCAAACATCTCTTGCTCCAAACCATTAAACAGAATGTTCATGGTCCTTTTGTCTTTATGGACTTCTGCAATATCTTCAACAGTCCATTCTGAGACAGTTTTTGGAATCTCTACATCAGGTGCATCATCTGGCAGTCCAACTCTAGAATCAAGCTTCATGGGAACGTGTGGACCTTTCTCAATGCAGTCTACATACCTCTCATCCATAGACATGAGATGTAAATGCATCTTTACTTTCCAGTGAAAGTAATTGTCTTTATCAAGAACTGGTATCTTCACACCTGCATCCTTCTTCACCATGGTTTCTGTTTTTGGTCTTGATCTTTAAACTTCTTGTATGTTAGAAGCTCGCTCTGATACCAATTGTTATTCCCAAATGACCTAACAGAATTGTAGAAGGGGGGGGGGTTGAATACAATTCTTGATATTTTCTTGAAACTAAACACTTTATAAAATAAAACTGAACTGAATAAATAAAAACACAAGATATAAATAATTCAGTTGGATTGTTTGATGATCCAACTGAAGTGTTTTTATTGCGGAAATAATCTGTGATACAAAAGTACACAGCTGCTCAGTTACAAGGTTGTAGAGAAGAATTGCTCTAAAAAATAGCTAATACAATCTATTTGTTTTTCTTCTCTTGTTTCTAAAGTAACTGCTACACTTGGTTATATAATCCCAAGTTTACAATTCTACGTTTGGTTAAACTAAAGAATAATAGTAGTAACCATCAGTAGCTTGCTTTTCATTCCTTTTGTCCAATGGTCCTTGGAGATCTTTGCTTTTGTCTTCATGCTCATTATAATCATTTCCAAGAGCCTTATTGGAAATTGGAATGTTTCCTTATTTCCAGTATCCACTTTGATGGCTTCCAATGCAAAGTACACTTCCATATCTCCTTTTAGATCTGTTCAGTAAACTGTCACTATCACTTTGTCAACTGTTCAAAAAGCAACATTGATTCGTTGATAGCAAGGAGATGTGTTTCGTTGATAGCTTCATTCTTCATTCCGTTGATGGTGTTTCCCTCGTTTTGTTGATGGGTAAACTCCATACCGTTGACAGAGTAATCTTCATACCGTTGACATGTCTTCACTTAGTCAAAATTACAAGGCATAACATATTTACAATTAACCAACCTATTTTGCCTATCTAGTACTTAGTCAACATGACTTAGAAAACCTATCTAAAACATATAACAGAATGCCTATCATACTGTGAAGTATTGTACAATGCAATTGCTACAACACTCATTTCGTTGATGAGCTTCCTGTCAACGGAATGCTGCAAAGCATGCCATTTCGTTGACAGTTACAAAAATGACTTTACACAAATTCTACTAAGTGTTTTATGTTTATCATCAAGAACAACATATTCCTAACAAATCCACTTTCCAGTAAGAATTGAGCTAAGGTTTCATACCATGCTCTTGGAGCTTGATTTAGTCCATAAAGTGCCTTATCCAATCTGTAAACATGATTTGGATATTTTGGATCAATGAAACCAGGAGGTTGTTCAACATATACTTCTTCCTCCAGTTCACCATTTAAGAAAGCACTTTTCACATCCATCTGGAAAACTTTGAATTTCTTATGAGCTGCATAAGCCAGAAAGATCCTGATGGCTTCTAGTCTTGCAACAGGAGCAAAAGTTTCATCATAGTCAATTCCTTCTTGTTGAGAATACCCCTTTGCAACTAGTCTTGCTTTGTTTCTGATAATTACACCATCTGAATCAGTCTTATTCTTGAAAATCCATTTTGTACCAACAATTGACCCGTTCTTTGGTCTTGGTACCAATTTCCAGACTTCATTCGTTTCAAATTCATTCAATTCTTCTTGCATTGCAGTAACCCAATCAGCATCTTTGAGTGCATCTTCAACTTTCTTTGGTTCCTCCTTTGACAGAAAGTTATTATATAGACATTCATTTTGAGTTGCACTTCTTGTCTGAACACCTGCATCAGGATCTCCAATTATCAAATCAAGAGTATGACTTGCAGTCCATTTCCTTGCTGATGGTAAGTCATTCCTTGATGTAGATGCTCCCCTGGATTGGTGTTATCTTGATTTGAAGAATTTGCTTCAGATGAAGCTCCCCCTGAAATATTACTATCTCCTCCTGATGAACTATCAGGATTGTCACTTGAATCAGTATCTGAAGAATTCTGTCCTGATGATTGAGTTGACTCTGAACTTGTAGTAGAATGCTATTGCTCCCCCTCAACATTTGCACTACTAGTTGTATTACTATTGTTTTCATCATCAGAATTAACATTTGAAGTGTCATCAGAATTTGATGTGTCATCACGATTTGGTGACTCATCAGGATCTGATGAACTGACAAGATCTGATTCATTTTCTTCAGGTTCCTTGGTAGCTTCATTTTCAAAAATCAGTCTATCATGTGAGTCTTCATTCAATCCAATTATCTTCTTATCATCAAAAGATACATGTATTGACTCCATGACAGTCCTTGTTCTCAAGTTAAAAACTCTAAAGGCTCTTGATGCAGGATAGCCTATGAAAATTCCTTCATCAGCCTTTGTTTCAAACTTTCCTAGCTGTTCAGGATGAGTTTTGAGAACAAAACATTTACAGCCAAACACATGCAGATGCTTCAAACTTGGTTTCTTCTCCTTGAGTGATTGATAAGGAGTAACACCATGTATGTTTATCAATGTGAGATTTTGAGTATAGCATGTTGTGTTGACTGCTTCTGCCCAGAAATATGTAGGTAATTTAGCTTCTTCCAACATAGTTCTGCCAGCTTCAATAAGAGTTCTATTTTTCCTTTCAACTACTCCATTTTGCTGAGGTGTGCCTAGAGCAGAGAATTTTTGAATAATTCCTTTGTATTTGCAGAACTCTTCCATCTTTGAATTCTTGAATTCAGTACCATTATCACTCCTCAGTATCTTGACTTTGTACTTTGTGGTTGTCTCAATCATTCTCATATGATCCAACAGTATTTCAGGAGTTTCATCTTTTCTGTGCATAAAGTACACCCAGGTGAATCTAGAATAATCATCAACAATTACAAGTGTGTACCTTTTCTTACTGATGGACATAATGTTGACTGGTCCAAATAGATCAAGATACAGCATGTGATATGGTTCTTCAATAGAGGATTCTGATTTACTCTGGAATGATGTCCTTCTCTCTTTAGCTTTTTGACATGCATCACAGAGTCCATCAGGAGTATATAAAATTTTAGGTAATCCTCTCACTAAATCTTTCTTAACCAACTCATTGATATTGCTGAAGTTGAGATGAGAAAGCTTCTTGTGCCAATTCCAACTTTCATCTACTGATGCTTTACTGATGAGACATGTAGGGGAGTCATCAGTATTTGAGAGAATGTTGGCTTCATAAATGTTACCATGCCTGTAGCCATTCAATGCAATCTTTCCTGTTTCTTTGCTGACTACTTCACAATGAGTGGAATAGAAGTTGACATGATAACCTCTGTTAGTGATTTGACTAATACTCAACAGGTTGTGTTTTAGTCCTTTCACTAGAGCTACTTTTTCAATGATGACATTTCCAATGATTATATTGCCATATCCCAAAGTTTGTCCAATATTGCCATCTCCATAAGACACAGTTGGGCCAGCTTTTTCCTCATATTCTGATAACAGGGCTTTCTTTCCAGTCATGTGCACAGAACATCCATTATCCATGACTAACACATTTTTCCTTTTTCCCTGCAATCAGAATAGAAACACACTAGTTAGAACATTTAGGAACCCATACTTGTTGGGTTCCTTTTCCATGCAATTTATTAATTTTAGCAGCAAAAGACTTTATGACTTTAGCAGTCCTAACATGATTTATTCCATCGGGATTTGCTTTGTCAGTTTCAGTATTAACAAAAGCATGCTTCACTATGACATTATCAATTCTACCAGACTTTGTACTATGATCAAACTTAGGCAATGGATCATAAAAGTTATAGTACAAATCATGATAATCTTTACAAGTATAAATAGAATGCCATATACTACCACAATGAAAACAGGACTTCTGTGGTTTATAATATACTGATCTACTCCTAATATCAGAAATAGGAACTTCAGTACTTTTCTTTAAACTCTTTTTACAATCAATAGCAAGATGATTAGAGTTACCACAGTTAAAACAACATTTCCTAGGTGCATTTGGGATATACTTATAATCATTCTCTTTATTGATCCCAATTTTACCATTCTTGTTTCTCTTAACAGTAGCTTCCTTTTTACTATCTGTAACCTCACAGATTTTATCCTTAAGTTGTTTCTGAGACAGTTAACCTACATTTTTAGTGACTTTACTCAAGACAGGTTTAGACTTAATAACTTTAATATTTTGAACAGAAGTAGATCCCTTTTCAAAAGTTGAATTGGAATCTTTACCAAAAACAAAATTAACAAGAGTAATCTTAGATTTGGTTTTGTCTATAACATGTCTATAGGTTTTTGGACTAACTGTCTCATCAATAACAATTTTCTCCTTAAGTTTCTTATTCTCATCTGACTTATACCCTAGACACTCTTTCCAATTCTTAGAGGTATTAATCTCATGAAATTTTCTACCAGAATCTGTCCAGGTTCTGATTTTCTCATTAGCATGCTCAAGTTCCTTTTCAAGAGCAGTACATTTAAGTTTCATCTCTAAATACATGTGTTTAGCATTATCACATTCTATCTGTACTTTTTACATAAGAGAAAATTCAGATTCTAAATGCTCATTCCTTTTCCTAAGTTCAGACATCTCAGATAAGATCCTAGTATTCTCAGCAGTTTGACTTCTAAAGCTAATATGCAATGACTTTAGAAAACGTCTTAACTCAAAAGCATTATCAGTATCAAAATCAAAGACAATATTAAGTACCTTATCATCAGGAATAGCAGTATCATCAGTATTGTCCATTAGTGCATAGTTGACCACCTCAGTATCAGATTCTGAGGAAGAGTCCATCCAATCCTTGCTTGATGTAATGAATGCCTTTGTCTTCTTGCACTCACTAGCAAAGTGACCCATACCATTACACTTGTAGCATCTAACCTTTGACTTGTCAAATTTGCTACTCTTGCTGTCCTTTTTGATATTCTTGTCTTTGTTTGCATTGAAGGTCCTTTTCTGGATGTTGTTTTGTCTCCTAGCCTTCATGAACTTCATCTTTTTGAAGCTTCTGACTATCATAGCAACCATCTCTTCAATGTCTGAGTCAGAAGAGTCATCATCAGTATTGGAATCAGGATTGCCAACAGTATCTGATGAAGAGTCATCAGGATCTGACTCATCTATTCTTGATTTCCTTCTAGAGACCTCCACAACTTTTCCTTTTGATTTAGCCTCTGCTTTCAAAGCAATAGATTTTGCCTGGCTGCTTTTCTTATTATTTCTCAGTTGAACTTCAAGATCATGAGTTCTTAACATTCCATAGACTTCATCAAGAGACACAGTGTTGAGATCATACTGATGTCTAATGATCGAGGTCTGAGTATCCCATTCTTCAGGTAAAGCTCTTAGAAACTTGGTGTTTGAATCTTCAGTTTCATACTCCTTGTCAACTAAAGATAAACTATTTAGAAGTGTCAGAAATCTATCATATAAATCAGTTAGGCTCTCATTAGGTCTAGCATCGAATTGTTCATATTCTTGAATCAAAAGAGCCCTTCTGTTCTTCTTGACATATGCAGATCCCTGGCACTGAGTTTCTAAGGTATCCCAGATTTCTTTAGCAGACTTGCATGCAATCACTCTGTTGGACATGACAGCATCAAGACTACTTTGCAGGATGTTCTTTATCTTTGGTTCTCTGAGTACATGAGCTTTTTCTTCTGGAGTCCAGTCACTCTTGGCCTTGACCACATAATGTTCAGGTACAGTGTCTGTTCGTTCTACAATCCTTGTAGGAAGATATGGTCCATCACGAATTCTGTCCAGATAGTCAGGATCCATAGCCTCCAGGTACATTAACATCTTTACCTTCCATGTTGGATATTCTGATTTCTTCAGGATGGGAATTTTCATGATTTCATACTTTGTTGTCGACATCTTAGATCGTATTTGATTCAAATTTAAATCAGTTTGCTCTGATACCAATTGTTGCCCAGTAATAAACAATTGTAGAAGGGGGGTTGAATACAATTGTATAAGATTCTCGACTTAATAAGATATGAATCACAAATATGAAAGAATGATAACAGCTTTATTAAATCTGATATAAAACTGTTACAAACTCTCTCAAGAAATTCTGTGTTCTTGAGAGCTGCTATATTACAAAAACTCTCTCAAGAAATTCTGATGTTCTTGAGAGCTTCTAGATTACAAAAATACTCGAGTGTGTTATCGATTATGTTCACCCTCTCTGTCTCACATAAATCGAAACCTAAAACTGTGTTTATATACTACACAGCTTCTCTATCAATGATAAGTCCTAATCAATTACAAAGATTGAAACATATCCTTAATCGATAGCTACATTACTACAAACCAGAAACCGACAGAATAATCTTCCTTATTTAACTAGACTCCAAATATAACTCGAAGTAGGAATCCTGATCAGCTTCCAGTCCTGATGATCAATCCTGATCCCAGTCCTGATATTCATTCTGATTCTGACGACCATGCAATCCTGATGATGTCAGCAATCCTGATCAGTTGAAGTCTAGATCCTGACGATCATTGAATCCTGATCTAACACCACTGATTTTCATCAACAGTCTGCTGAATGTAGTCCACTTGAGTTGAAATGGTAGCAATCTGATTGACCCTCTCTGTTATCTCAGCATTTGAATTTGTAAAATCAGAGATGTCTGAAGCCACTAGCACCTGGGATTCTTGAATAACATTCATCTTAGGGAGTAGAGAAACCTTCAACCCTTCAATCTCATCCTTGATTGTACCCAGCTGATTAGTTACAAAGGTGGAAGAAGAAGACCGTTCAACCACTTGTGCTTTAAGAATATCTTCCTCAGCCTGGGTTTCTTGAAGTTGTTTTTGAAGACCAGCTATTTGAGCCAATAATGAATCAGTGTATGTGTTAGTGTGTGCACTCACTTCAATTTCTCTCAGTGGTGTTTCACTCACCTCACGTGCTTGTGTATCACTCTATGTATGACTCTTAGTTCTCACAACTAGCTGTCTGTCTAAGTTCTCTGTTGATGTACCTGTAGTAAAAATCACCCTAGCCCCTTCTAGAGAGGTCAATGGTGGTGCAATGGGAGTTCGCAAATCCCAATCCCTAGTGAAATCCAAAAATTCTGGTTGAGTTTGAAACTGAATTGCTTCAGTGTTGGATTCACTAGGTTGCCTTCCACTTTCTCCAGTGTAAACTGCGAGTGGAAAATCCCTTAAGGGAGCCAAAGATGTTCCCTCTGGGAGGGGAGAAAATGATTCTATTTGAGTTGGCGAAGAATCAAATTTTCCCTCAAATGCCTGTGAAGGCACTTCAACCGTTACAATGGTAGGCACTATTTCATATCCTACGTGCTCTCATTTCAAAGTGTCCTGAGTATCATCTATTGGAATGTTTTCTCCCATTGTGAGTAACGGGAGTGTGCTTGACTCAGTACAAGTTGCCATGGCCCTATGGCGAATTTCAATAGATTCATCCTGTTAAATGGATGTCTCCAGAGACTGTGTAATGGCCATTTCCAAATCCATATCATATTGGGAGGATACAGATGGGCTTACAGATATCTCCCTATATGTTTTTCTTTTCTTTGGAGGTGGAGATAGAGCTGTGGGATCACTCATATTTTCTTCATCACTATCATTTCTGTTTCTGACATTGAAATTAGGTTCAGGCTAATTTCCAAAAGGAGTTGACTCTGTGTTTGGCTGTATGACCGGGGATAGAGTTTGTGGTTCTACAAACTCTTGGTCAGCCCTAACAACCTCTTGGGTTTCAATAGCAGTTCCAGAAGAACCAGGGATAGAAGTTGTTACCTGTGGTGGAGTTACTTCTTCAGTTCCAGCTGTTGTAACAATCCTTTGCTCAGGAACTGGTGGTTCAAATGATGGAAGATTGATGAAGGATGTTTGTAACCTTTGATAGAACTGTCTGTCAGTGGTCGGAGAAATGAAAAAGCGACCATTCCTGAACAGTTCTAGATGCTCATTAGAAAGTAAAGAATTAATGACAAGTGATAGAAAACGAGGATAATAACATTTAATCTTTCTACCACTGTCAAATTCCTTTCTAGCATTAAATACCCTTCTGACAACAATATCCCATAGAAGGTGGCCATAATTGAGTCTTTTGTTGAAGACAATTGCATAACCAATAACTTGTAAAAGATAAGGAATATTCTAAAAGTTATTTTTAGTGCAATTGCCAAAGACCTTAGCCAGTGTACCAAAAAATAAATCTCATTCACACACAAGATTTCCCTTGATCAATTTGGTCATGTTCAGGGGACCTTTATAGTGAATATTGATGAAAAATTGAGTTAACTCATCATCAGTGGGCATTCTATCAAAATTGTCCTGAGGAAACTGCAAGACATTACAAAATGTTTCCTCAGTAATTGTGTACTGTGTGTCTTGAATATTGAATGAGATAGTAGAAAAATCATCAGCCACAACAATAGTAGAGCAAAGTAAATATAAGGGATCAATTTTCAAATCAACATTAGAACAGATAGCATAATTAACACATGAATGTTGATTTAGAAAAGAAATCTAAGGCCTAAAACGTTCAAGTGAACCTTTCAGGGGATCAAAATAGCCATGGTAATTAGTAAAAACAATCTCAAATTGCTGGGCCATTTTAACACAAATTAATTCAGTTAATTTTAGATTAATTCCAATTTAGGTAATAAATTCCAAAAAATAAGAACTATATCAGAAATTAATTAAATCAAAATATGTTGATCCAAATAAAAATAATGCACACAAAAAAAAATGACAGCACTTCTTTATTTTAGAGAATAAAGAAGCAGACAAGAGAAATGGTAAGTTTTGTAAAAACAAGAACTTGAAAATTGAATGAAAAATGCTAAGTACGGAACTGATATTTATAGGCAAATCCATTATGCTTGGAATGACTACCGGGTAGTCATACCGGTAGTCATTCCAGTATAAACTGGGACTGACTTAGAATTCTAACAGTTTTTAACAATAAAAATAATACTAATACTATTATAACTGGCATGACTACCGGGATGACTATGGGATAGTCATGCCGATAGTCATCCCAGTACAAAATACAAAGTACTGAAAATAAAAAACAGAAAATCTAATAAAAATTAATTAAAGGCTAATAAAACTAGAATGACTACTGGAATGACTATGTAAGATAGTCATTCCGATAGTCATTCTGATAGTCATGCCAGTACAAATAAGCATAGAATTACAATTAATTTATTTAAAACACAAAAACCTGTTAGCAAAAGCAAGGAAAAATAACAGAATAAAATAAATAAATATGCAAACTTGTGTAGAAAAATGCAAATAAAAATTGCAACCTAATATTCATAGTTCAAACATTAAATTGCAGAATAAAAATTATGCAACAAAATATTTTACAGAAAATGCATTAAATTTACAGAAAATGTATAATTAAGCAGAAAAATATGCACACACAAAAGAAAATTGCAGAATATTATAGAAATGCAACAAAAAAATATATAAACCTGCAGAAAAATTCAAACAACAATTTATACAATCTGAAACTAACTTAAATGATTCTAAATAAGTAAATTTTCAATAAAAAAATAAATTTCTCCACTTAAAAAATATTTTTAAAGAAAATAGATTATTCAGAATATTTAAATTAACAAGCTTTACACATCAAACAAGAATTGGCAATATCTATCATTTAATATCAGCAAGAGTAAATGATTTTAGCTAAGAACAAACATAACAGAGATATTGTTAATCACTAAGATTGTTCAACATACCCAATTTACCAACTAACCTGGTGAATGTGGATTCGTCAAGAGATTTAGTGAATATATTTGCAGTCTGTTATTCTGTGGGTACAAAGTGTAACTCCACAGTTCCATTCATGACCTGCTCTCTGATAAAATGATACCTGATATCAATGTGCTTCGTTCTTGAGTGATGAACATGGTTGTTGGAGATTGCTATGGCACTTGTATTGTCACATAAAATTGGAATTTTGTCTAATACAAAGCCATAGTCCTTCAATTGATTCCTTATCCATAAGATCTGAGCACAGCAGCTTCCAGCAGCAATATATTCAGCTTCTGCTATTGAATTGGAAATTGTTTGTTGTTTCTTGCTATACCAGGAAATCAATCTACCACCTAGAAATTGACAACTCCCAGAGGTACTCTTTCTATCCACAACACTACCTGCATAATCAGAATCTGTATATCCAACAAGATTAAAACCAGAATCTTTAGGGTACCAGATACCTAAATTAGGTGTACCCTTAAGATATCTCAAGATTCTTTTAACAGCAACGAGATGTAAATCTCTAGGATCCGCTTGGAACCTTGCATACAAGCATGCAGCATACATAATATCTGGTCTACTTACAGTAAGATAGAGTAAGGAGCCAATCATACCTCTATAGCTTGTAACATCTACCTTGATAGAAATATCACAAGCTCCAAGTTTGACAGCTGTTGAAGATGGAGTCCTTGCTGATGATGAATCCTCCATGTGATATTTCTTGAGGAGTTCTTTGAGATACTTGGATTGACAACTAAATATACCATTTGACCTTTGACTTACTTGTAATCCTAGAAAGAACTTCATCTCACCCGTCATACTCATTTCAAACTTACTCTGCATTAGCTTAGCAAATCTCTTATAGAGATCATCGTTAGTAGACCCAAATATGATGTCATCCACATAGACTTGGACTAATATCATATCATTTTTGTGTTTCTTAGAAAAAAAGAGTTTTGTCTATGATACCTCTTACAAAAACATTTTCTAAAAGAAAACCAGAGAGAGTGTCATACCATTTTCTTGGGGCTTGGTTGAGACCATAGATAGCCTTGAATAGAAAGTACACAAAGTCCAGCAATTCCTGATTTTCAAAGCCAGGGGGCTGTTCCACATATACTTCTTCATCCAGCTCACCATTCAGAAATGCACTTTTAACATCCATTTGATAAACTTTGAAATTTGAATAAGCTGCAAATGCTAAGAACATCCTGATAGCCTCAAGCCTAGCCACTGGTGCATAGGTTTCATCATAATCAATGCCTTCAGCTTGTGAATACCCTTGAGCAACCAGTCTTGCTTTGTTTCTGGTAATAATGTCATCCTCATCTAGCTTGTTTCTGTATACCCATATTGTACCAACTACTTTCCTGTTCTTTGGTCTGGGTACCAGCTTCCAGACTTGTTGTTGTTCAAATTGATTGAGTTCATCTTGCATAGCAATCACCTAATCTCGATCAGTCAGTCCTTCCTTAGTCTTCTTTGTTTCCATCTCAGATAGAAACCCTGAATAATGACATTCATTCTGAGTAGCACTTCTAGTTCTAACTCCAACACCTAGATCACCAATGATCAGCTCAAAAGGATGAGCTCTATTCCATACAATCTGTCCTGGAAGATTTGATCTTGATGATTCGCCTTGAAATTCATTTTGGTGTTGTGAATGACTAGTTGATCCTTCATTTCCTCCCCCTGAGTTGTTGCTTGATTGCCTTGATGATTCTTCTCCAGTGTTGGTGGTATCTCTATTATTATCAATGTTTCCACCACCACCACCACCATGATCATTATCATCATTATTATTATCATTACCTGCAACTATCTCAGGCGGAGCTTCATCATCTGATTCTGACTCTGGCAAGTTATCAAACTTCAATTCTTCAGATGAATCTTCAGTTTGGATACTAGGGAGCTTAGTGTCATCAAATGTAACATTGACACTTTCCTTCACTTGGTGACTGTCAATCAAGTACACCCTGTAAGATCTTCTGGAGTAACCAACAAATATAGCTTCATATGCCTTGGCCTCAAACTTGCCACGGTTAACATCTCCATCCTTAAGCACAAAGCATTTTGCACCAAGTACTTGAAAGTATTTGAGAGTTGGTTTCTTGTTGTTCATGATCTCATAAGGAGTCTTCATTAAGTCCTTGTTGATTAAAGTTCGATTCTGAGTATAACAAGCAGTATTTACAGCTTCAGCCCAGAAGTACATTGGAAGTCTTGATTCACTTAACATAGTCCTGGCAGCTTCAATCAATGTACGATTCTTCCTTTCTACCACTCCATTATGTTGAGGAGTTCTAGGGGCTGAATACTGTCTTGTTATTCATTTATCAGCACAAAAGTCATTTAAGACTGCATTTTTTAATTCAGTTCCATTATCTGACCTTATAGCTCTAACAGGGAATCTAGAATCCAGCTCAATCAACTTATATGATCAATCACCGTCTGTGGGGTCTCATCCTTGGAATGTAGGAATAAACCAAAGTATATTTGAAATAGTCATCAATAATCACAAGTGCATATTGTTTCTTTGACATAGACATCACATTAACTGGACCAAACAAATCCATGTGCAGTAGCTGATGTGGTACAATTATTGATGATGTGTTAGTGCCCTTGTGAGAAGCTTTCTTTGACTTTCCTTTCTGACAAGCCTCACACAGTCCTTCATGTGTAAATTCCATTTGAGGCAGACCTCTCACCAATTCCCTCTTGACTAGGGAGTTCTTTGTCTTGAAGTTCAGGTGAGACATCTTCTTGTGCCATAGCCAACTTTCATCCGATGAAGCTTTGGCATAAAAACAATTAACTTCATCTTTGGATCCAGAGTACAGATCAGCTATGAACAAATCACCTTTCCTTACTCCTTGAAGAGCAGGCTTTCCATTCTTCTTATGAAGGATCTGACACTTCTCTTTCTCAAAGGAAACAACATATCCTCTATCAAAGAATTGACTGATGTTGAGAAGATTGTGCTTCAGACCTTCCACAATGGATACATCTTGAATGATAAAATTTCCAGATTCCAAATAGCCATATCCTCTAGTTATACCCTTGTTGTTATCTCCAAAGGTAACTCCTGGGCCAGCTTTCTCAACCACATTTGATAGCAGGGCTCTATCTCCGGTCATATGCCTTGAACATCCACTGTCCAGAATCCACACAACACGGTTTACCTGTGCCACACCCTGCAATATCAAATTGATTAGTCCTTCCTCGGAACCCAAACTTGATTGGGTTCGACATACTTAAAGAACTGGCCTTTGTCAGGCAAAACAACATTTTTAATTCTAACTACTTCAACCTCTTTCACATTTTTAATTCTAACGTGCTTCTAATTATTAACATGTTGACGTTGAGCAGTCTTATTATCAGATACATGCTTACTATTAAAATAAGCATACATAACATTAAATGAACAAGACATGCAATTCACCACACCACATGCTTTATGAGACAGATTAATAGCAGGCATGTTAGTTCTACAGTTGTTTTGATCCACTTTATGAATGCCTGATTTAGTCTCTGTTGTTGAAACAACTTTTACATGATTCTCAGACATACACTTGTTGGACTGATCAAGTTCAAAAGCAAGATCCTCAATACGCATCTCCTCTTGAATAATGATGGAATATTCATTGAGAGGTTCAGCCAAGGATTCTCTAAAGAAAGGTGTTTCAATACCCTTAAGCACATATGGTACACCCCTTTCTTCAGCACTGACTCAATTAGGGGTGTTAATGCTTAATTCTCCAATAGCCTCATTATATTCATACCCTATTCCTACAGTGTGATCAATAACTTGTTTATTGAAGATCTCTTTAGCAGTCTTACAAGAATTATAGTAAGCATTGACCTTGGTTTCAAGTTCACTGATCTGATCCTTAAGAATGGTTTCCAATTGAATATAACAGTTAACCCTATTCTCAAGAAATGATATCTTCTTAGTGAGTTCATCCTGATTAACATGCACAAGTCTTAATTCTTTTACCTCTTTTTCAAGAGCTCTGTTCAAAAGAATAATTCTATCATTTTCACTACGTGCACAAGAAACAGTACTACTATGATGATAGATCATTTCAGAATCAATAAACTTTACCTCTGACATGAATGATGAAGTACTGCCTTCATTAGCCATTAAAGCTAGATTTCCAACTTCACCAGCTTCTTCATCATTATCCGTATCATCCCAACTCTTTCCCTCAGCGACATAAGCTTTCCCAATCTTGTTCTTCTTGCTAGAATCATATGAGTTCCTTCTCACTTGCTTTGGTTTTTTACATTCTGTAGCAAAGTGACCCAACTCATTACAATTGTAGCACCTGATTGTGCTTCTGTCCACGGTTCCAGTTTTATAGCCACCCCTTATGCTATTTGAAGAAGAAGAACCACCTCTCTGAAACCTGGGCTTGAACCTAAGATTAGGGTTCCTTCTGAATCTAAAGTTTCCAAACTTCTTCACTATCATTGTCATCGACTCATCCTCTAGCTATTCAAGTTCTTCCATAGAATAGAAGTCACCACCAGATTGACCAGTGGATGTCAAGCCATATTCAGCCACAGTAACATCCATGTCAGAAATGGAAGGTTGAACAACCTTCACTTCCAGTTGCTGTGGGACTTCTGCCACCAGTGCAGTAGAAGTACTAACTATCTTCCATGTTCCATATATTTCCTTATGCTGAATCTGCTCCAGCTCATAAGTCTTCAGAACACCGTAGAGTCTTTCCAAAGAAATCTCTCCAAGATCTCTTGCTTCTCTAATTGCAGATATTCTGTGCTCCAAATGAGATGGAAGTGTAAGGAGGAACTTCTTGTTAATCTCCTTAATTGTGTAGTGCTTTCCATGGAGATTCAGATCATTTATCAATTTGTTGTATCTCTCAAAAACCTCAGAGATACCTTCACCAGGGTTTGATCTGAAATGTTCATATGAAGAGGTGAGAATTTCCATCTTATTCTCTTTGAATTCCT
Organism: Heracleum sosnowskyi; assembly: GCA_030848705.1. Taxonomy (NCBI): domain Eukaryota; kingdom Viridiplantae; phylum Streptophyta; class Magnoliopsida; order Apiales; family Apiaceae; genus Heracleum; species Heracleum sosnowskyi. The sequence goes on from CM061238.1 coordinate 81,633,722, forward strand.
CTGTCCCCTCGTTGATTATCTCTATTGTGTCCCAAATGTGTTTGGCAGTAACACAATTTAGAACATGATTATGCATGATAGGATCAAGACAATCAACCAGAATCAACTATAAACATGCATCCAGGGAAGCATCCTCTTTCTCATCAGCTGTGTAGTCCTTGGATTCCTTGGGGTACATCCTAGCAGCTCTAGTTATAACATTGTTCTCTATCTGCTCTTCCTCAACAATCATAGGAAGTTTTGGACCATTTTTCAGCACTCCAAGATATTTATAATTAGCTACTTGAAGAAATAGGAGCATCTTCTTCTTCCACATAGGATAATGCTCCTTACTGAACATGGGGATTTTCACTGTACCAACTTTCTGTGTAGTAGACATTTTTGAGATTTTTGTTGAAGAATAAAAATTTCAGAGTTTAAGAAAAAAATCACAAAAAATGGATCTTTGATTTGTATATCAATCAAAAGGCTCTGATGCCAATTGTTAGGTCCCGATAAGTTTATAGAAGGGGGGGGGGGTTGAATACAAACTATACCGTTTTATCGAATTTGTCCGTTTTAGAATAAAACAATTTAAGAACAAAATTAAGGCGGAATTAAATGAAACAAAATTCAAGTTAAATATAACTTATATTAAACTTGAAAGGTGTTACAAATTTTGTATTGATTACTATTAGTATTAGTGCCCTAGAGACAATACAATTGTACTTCTGGGAAACACTATTTTGTTATTTAATAATGATTATGTTCTATTGATTATTCGACAACAATTATTATGTCTTTATTTACTGCGATATTAATGTTAGAGTAATAAATGTCCTTGGAATATCGAACACGTATTCTATATCTTTAAGTATGTGACTTAAAAACGAGATTATATGAATAGTGTTTATATTCCTAAAATATCCCTAATTAAGCATTATGAATTGGGACAATTATGATGCATAAAGATTAGTATGATCGTTGACTAAATGACCACATCTCATTGGTCATAGGTATAGTGATACTAAAGTCAAGAACATAGGTGCATGTAATATTCTACATGGCACCGGATTGACCCACAGTGATATTCTACATGGTAATAAAGTCATTAGAATATCTCACAGTGATAATGGTGTAATGATCCTTAGACTTGAGATAATTATATTTCTATACGAGGATTAATATACTTTGATTACATTAAAAGTTACCTTTGACCGGGTGATGATAAAAGTGGACATCGGGTATATTATGAGTCATATGAGAAATATGAATGATAGATATAGGATTTAACCCTCCTATTATTAGGAGAGATATTATTGGCCTCTTGATTGAGTGAGACTATGAAAATGCATGGCCATGCTCAAATATTGATTTGTTTTAATAGTCTACTTATTGATCAAGGAAACCTGGATTAAATGTTGAAGAGGATGACTAATAACATGCCTCGAGTTTAATCTATAATATTTGGTTAAAGGGATTATATTACACGGAAACATTAGTCACGAAAGGTTTAATTGGATCACCAATTATTATTATTACTTGGGTAGCAATGATGTATTACTAGATGCCGCTCATTGTTTATAATTTTATTATGAGATATTAAAATTATTGCCAACGTAATAATAACCTAAAGGGTTACACATAAAGAACGTTTTAAACGGAGCATTAATTAAATTTCGAATTTAATTGAATTATTATTATTATTGAATTATTGGATTAATTAAGTAGGACTTGATTAATTATATAATAATTCGAATATAATAATTAATAATACTAATAATCAGATTGGGTTTTGGAAGCCCAATCAGATTAAGCAAGGCCCAAAATTCTCTTTCAATAAATACATTATGATGTATTTATTTAGGTGAAGTTAAAAAATTTGTTTTCAGAAAAAACCCTAACAGCTCTGCATATTAGAGAGGCTAGAAACAGAGAGAGAAGGTTTTGAGGGCGTTTTTTATTTGGCTAGTACCAACCCCGTGATCGTTGGACGATCAAGCGTTTGTGTGGACTACTTTGGCGACGCAGATCTTGAACAAGGGCTGCGTGGTGGTTACAACAAGGATCTCCAAGTTTCTGAATATTATAAGCTCAATTAAGGTATGATTTCGTTTCTCCATAATCAGCCATGTCTTGTACACGGATCCTAGGGTTAGGGTTTCGGATTATTATTGTTTTTACGACTGTTTTCGCTGCGTATGATGCCCCGAAACCCAACAATGGTATCAGAGCTACGTGTATAAGGGGCTGATTTTGTTATGTGTTTACTGTATTCGATGCATGTATGCATGTTTTATGAATCTGCCTCGATACAGTTATGAGATATATCGATTATAATATGTTATATCGCTTATATATGATACTGTTATGATTAATATAGTGATATGATTGATTAATATGTGATGATTGTACGTTATGCATGTTGTCTGGTTTATATAGGGATATAAACTGTGAGACAGATCATGTTTGGACACGATCTGCAAACTGGGATATGTCTGTATGTATATGATACATGCTTCCGGAACTATATATGATGCAGTGGCGGCAGAGACTATAAGATATGATCTGAGATTCCGAAATCGATGATTTTTGAATAGCACTCGACCCCGGCCAGGGGCTGCCGCCCCTTGGACCCTGCCAGGGGGCTGCCGCCCCCTGACCCCCGCCCGGGGGCTGCCGCCCCCGGACCCCCACTTTATTATTTTTGTGTTCGTAATTGTGTATTTGAGCATGGTGCTGGTTATGGCCTTAAAACCCGTAGTTTAATGGTTTATGGTTTTGGTTTTATAAATACGACTTGCATGTCGTTTTCTTCATTCTTGTAATTGTTTAACCTCGAATGTAAATCGAGTTTTATTATGTAAGTTCATTAGTATAGGTTGGATTCAATTGTTCAATGTAATGTACTTGAAGATTGAAGGACGATCCAAGAGGAGGTGAATTCAAGGGAACAAGGAGAATGAAGAAATGTAATTGTATTTATGTTTTTCCACCATAGATTGACCTTGATCCTTTCATTAGTTTGAAAGGATCATATAGGATAAAGGCCATAAACAAGCACGTTTACATATTGCACTTTACATATTGATGTATGATTGCATGTGTAGGATACAATGTGATGCATGCTTTAATTAGATTAATCATGTATTAATGTATGTATTAGATACATCACCCATGCCATGCCTGCTAAAAAAGATAAAATCTGTAACGATTCAAGATTTTAAAATTGAACAAAACGAACATGAGATTCCTGTGTTTATGAAACACGGAAATAAGTGTGAATTTTCAATTTTTTGATATGGGGCGATTTTGACAAAAATACAAGCAGCGCTTGTAAGAAAGGTGGATTTTAAGTGAGACCACTGTGACTCCTCCGCTGGACTGGAAATCAAACCATTGATGAATTTTGAATTGAAGTACTTAGTTCAAGGAAAAATTGGGAATCTCTTGATGATGGGATCATGGTCGTTTTAATAATAAAATCCCTAAATTTAAAATATTAAGTCACTTAGATGCCTTCCAATGGGCAACACTCGTCAAGACCTAGATCGAGAAATAGTGGGTTCGCCAAAGCGAAGCACTCCAATCTATCGTGGTAAGGCGTGATGAAGTAAATGTGATACTTATTTGTTAGACCATTGGGTTAGACTTAACTAAGTTACCACAATAGGATTGTGAACTTAGAGGCATGGAGTTTGGTAAGATTTATTGGATAAATACGTACAATTGTTGTTCTACCAAACTATCCAAGAGTTATATAAGATATAATTGACAAAAGTTGTCTACCTAAATAATTGTGTTTTTGGAGTAAAGCCAAAGCTGACCTTAAGCATGATGAAATATGGATCTTGGCTCGCTAGAAAGGTTTAAAGAAACTTTTCCGAATTGATAGATAGGGCTATTAATTTGATAAAAATAGTGGGTGATATATATTATGAATATATATATGAATAATCACTTGAACATTATCTATTAAATCCGCAGACTAACTTATTTTATGCATTTTTAACATTGTAGATATTTAATGGCAAATAACTCAAATAACTTCTTTGTACGATCAGTCCTTGAGAAGGACAAGCTGACAGGAACAAACTTCCTCGACTGGCAAAGGAATTTGAGGATTGTCCTCAAACAAGAGCGAAAGCTCTATGTCATTGATATTCCTCGCCCTGAACCTCTGCCTGAAGGTGCATCGGTTGCTCAATAGAATGTTTATCATAAACATATCGATGATGACACGGATGTTACCTGTCTTATGCTTGCGACTATGAGTCCCGAGCTTCAGAAACAACATGAGCATATGGATGCTTATGTGATGATTGAGCACCGTAAACGTATGTTTGAAGGACAGGCTCGTCAGGAGAGGTTTGATACAATCAAAGCCTTGTATGCCTGCAAACAGGGTGATCGTGATCCAGTTGCACCGCATGTTCTAAAGATGATTGGATATATGGAGTACCTTGCTACTCTAGGTTCAACCATCGGTGAGGAAACCCAGATAGATCTAATCTTGCAATCTTTGAACAGCAGCTATGCTCAGTTTGTAATGAATTACATCATGAATGAGATAGACAAGACACCTTCCGAATTGTTGGCAATGTTGAAAACTGCTGAGACCAATATTCAGAAGGCATCCCCTAACGCCATTATGATGGTCAATAAAGGGAATGCCAAAGAACATGGTAAAAGGAAAGGCAAGAAGAAGATTGGATCTAAATCTGCTAATCCAAAACCTGCTTTTAAGAAGGTTTTGAAGCCTACAGGAGGTGTTACAAAAGGTGCTGCAAAGGGTGATTGTCACTATTGCAAGAAACCGGGTCATTGGAGGAGAAACTGTCAAGCTTACTTGGAGGATTTGAAGAAAATGAAGTCTATAAAGATTTCAGATTCAGGTATTTATGTTATAGAAGTCAATTTTTCTACTTCTACATCATGGGTATTAGATACTGGATGTGGTTCTCACATTTGTATAAATGTGCAGGAACTTCGAAGGAGTAGGACTTTGGCGAAAGGTGAAGTCGACCTACGCGTTGGCAATGGAGCAAAGGTTGCTGCTTTGGCTGTAGGAACTTATAATTTATCATTGCCCACATGGCTTATTTTAGAACTTGAGAACTGTTTTTACGTGCCTGCGATTTGCAGAAACATTATTTCTGTTTCTTGTTTGGACAAGAAAGGTTTTTCCTTTACAATTCAGAACAATAGTTGTTCCTTTGGTTTGAATAATGTTACCTATGGGGTTGCACGTTTATTTAATGGTTTATATGTTCTAGATCTTGATACTCCTGTCTATAATATAAATAATAAACGTATTAAGGCTAATGACTCAAATCAAACATACCTTTGGCATTGTCGTTTAGGCCATATAAATGAGAAACACATTTCCAAGTTACATAAGGATGGATACTTGGATAAGTTTGATTTTGAATCATACGAAGAATGTGAACCTTGTCTCATTGGAAAAATGACTAAAGCTCCTTTTACCGGAATTGGTGAAAGGGCCACCGAACGATTAGAGCTTATACATAGTGATGTATGTTGTCCAATGCGTACGATGGCAAGAGGTGGTTTTTACTACTTCATAACCTTTACTGATGATTTTAGTAGATACGGATATGTGTATCTTTTGAAGAACAAGTCCGAATCATTTAAAAAATTCAAAGAGTACAAGGCAGAAGTGGAAAAGAAAATAGGCGGAAGTATTAAAACCCTACGATCTGATCGTGGAGGTGAGTACCTAAGCTTAGAATTTAAGAATTTCTTAAAGGAGTGTGGTATTGTATCACAACTCACACCTCCTGGAACACCACAGTGGAATGGTGTATCTGAAAGGAGAAATCGTACCTTGTTGGACATGGTGCGATCAATTATGAGTCTAGCGGATCTTCCAATTAGTTTCTGGGGCTATGCCCTAGAGACGGCTGCACAAACACTAAACCGAGTTCCTTCAAAAACGGTTCAAAAGCCTCCATATGAGATATGGACTGAGAAACGTCATAGCGTGTCATTTATGAAAATTTGGGGATGCGAAGCGTTTGTGAAACGTTTAACCTCAGACAAGCTAGGACCAAAATCAGATAAATGTAATTTTGTGGGATATCCAAATGAAACCAAGGGGTATTACTTCTATAATCCTTCAGAGAACAAAGTGTTTGTTGCTCGAACAGCTGTGTTTCTTGAAAGAGAATTACTTTCTAAGAAAAATAGTGGGAGGACAATAGATCTCGATGAGGATCGATAACCACAGATTAACGTTGAACCAGAGTTGGAACATGAGCAGAATGTGACTGAAAATGTTGATGACAACATTGCTCAAGAAACACAGGTCGTTCGTAGATCTAGTAGGATTCGTCATGAGCCAGAGAGATATTATGGATTTCTGCTGACTCAAAATGGCGATGTAATGCTTGTAGATAATGATGAGCCTCTTACCTACAAAGATGCTATGAATAGTCCAGATTCTGAGAGATGGCTGGAGGCCATGAAATCTGAGATGGATTCCATGTATGAAAACAAAGTATGGACTTTGGTTGAACCACCTGAAGGGGTAAAACCCATCGAGTGCAAGTGGGTTTTCAAGAAGAAAACTGACATGGATGGTAATTTACAGACCTACAAAGCTAGACTAGTGGCGAAAGGTTTCAAGCAAATTCATGGTATTGACTATGATGAAACTTTCTCACCGGTGGCTATGATCAAATCCATCAGGATTTTGCTTGCAATAGCAGCTTATTATGACTATGAAATCTGGCAAATGGATGTCAAGACTGCTTTCTTAAATGGGAGCTTAGAAGAGGATGTGTACATGACACAACCTGAGGGTTTTGTCGATCCAAAATTTGCTAGGATGGTCTGTAAGTTACTACGATCCATTTATGGGTTGAAACAGGCCTCGAGGAGATGGAACATTCGTTTTGATGAAACAGTCAAAGAGTTTGGTTTCATACAAAATGAGGATGAACCGTGTGTTTACAAGAAGGTTAGTGGGAGCCATGTGGCATTCCTAGTATTATATGTAGATGACATATTGCTAATAGGGAATGACATTACTTCTCTACAGGCTGTGAAGACTTGGTTGGGAAATAATTTCTCGATGAAAGACTTAGGCGATGCATCCTACATATTAGGGATCAGGATCTATAGATATAGACCCAGAAGATTGATCGGCTTAAGTCAGAGTACATACATTGACAAGATATTGCATCGTTTCGGGATGCAAGAGGCTAAAAGGGGCTACGTCCCAATGTCTCATGGGATAACGATCTCAAAAGAAAACTGTCCTAAATCATCATATGAGAAGGACCGTATGAATAAAGTACCATATGCTTCGGCAATTGGTTCTATAATGTATGCAATGATATGTACTCGTCCCGATGTCTCGTATGCTTTGAGCATGACGAGTAGATACCAGTCTAATCCAGGTGAAAGTCACTGGACAGCTGTCAAGAACATTCTTAAGTACCTTAAGAGGACTAAAGATTCTTTCTTGATATATGGAGGAGATGAGAAACTAGTTGTAAGAGGTTACACTGATGCTAGTTTCCAGACAGATAGGGACGACACTGTGTCTCAGTCTGGATTTGTGTTTTGCCTAAATGGAGGTGCTGTAAGCTGGAAGAGTTCAAAGAAGAAACAGTAGCTGATTCTACAATGGAAGCTGAGTATATTGCAGCCAGTGAAGCAGCCAAAGAGGCTGTTTGGATTCGGAATTTTATTACGGGACTTGGAGTGGTTCCATCGATCGCAGACCCAGTTGATCTATATTGCGATAATAATGGAGCCATTGCGCAGGCTAAGGAACCAAGATCCCATTCCAAGGCAAAACATATACTTAGGAGATATCACCTTCTTAGAGAAATAAATAATAGAGGGGATATACATATATGTAAAGTGCATACTAATGATAACGTTGCGGACCCACTGACTAAGGCTTTGTCGCAGCAGAAGCACGATTGTCACACTAGTTCCATGGGTATTAGATACATGGGTGATTGGTTCTAGTGCAAGTGGGAGATTGTTAGTATTAGTGCCCTAGAGACAATACAATTGTACTTCTGGGAAACACTATTTTGTTATTTAATAATGATTATATTCTATTGATTATTCGACAACAATTATTATGTCTTTATTTACTGCAATATTAATGTTAGAGTAATAAATGTCCTTGGAATATCGAACACGTATTCTATATCTTTAAGTATGTGACTTAAAAATGAGATTATATGAATAGTGTTTATATTCCTAAAATATCCCTAATTAAGCATTGTGAATTGGGACAATTATGATGCATAAAGATTAGTATGATCGTTGACTAAATGACCACATCTCATTGGTCATAGGTATAGTGATACTAAAGTCAAGAACATAGGTGCATGTAATATTCTACATGGCACTGGATTGACCCACAGTGATATTCTACATGGTAATAAAGTCATTAGAATAGCTCACAGTGATAATGGTGTAATGATCCTTAGACTTGAGATCATTATATTTCTATACGAGGATTAATATACTTTGATTACATTAAAAGTTACCTTTGACCGGGTGATGATAAAAGTGGACATCGGGTATATTATGAGTCGTATAAGAAATATGAATGATAGATATAGGATTTAACCCTCCTATTATTAGGAGAGATATTATTGGCCTCTTGATTGAGTGAGACTATGAAAATGCATGACCATGCTCAAATATTGATTTGTTTTAATAGTCTACTCATTGATCAAGGAAACCTGGATTAAATGTTGAAGAGGATGACTAATAACATGCCTCGAGTTTAATCTATAATATTTGGTTAAAGGGATTATATTACACGGAAACATTAGTCACGAAAGGTTTAATTGGATCACCAATTATTATTATTACTTGGGTAGCAATGATGTATTACTAGATGCCGCTCATTGTTTATAATTTTATTACGAGATATTAAAATTATTGCCAACGTAATAAAAACCTAAAAGGTTACACATAAAGAACGTTTTAAACGGAGCATTAATTAAATTTCGAATTAAATTGAATTATTATTATTATTGAATTATTGGATTAATTAAGTAGGACTTGATTAATTATATAATAATTCGAATATAATAATTAATAATACTAATAATCAGATTGGGTTTTGGAAGCCCAATCAGATTAAGCAAGGCCCAAAATTCTCTTTCAATAAATACATTATGATGTATTTATTTAGGTGAAGTTAAAAAATTCGCTTTCTGAAAAAACCCTAGAAGCTCTGCATATTAGACAGGCTAGAAACAGAGAGAGAAGGTTTTGAGGGCGTTTTTTATTTGGCTAGTACCAACTCCGTGATCGTTGGACGATCAAGCGTTTGTGTGGACTACTTTGGCGACGCAGATCTTGAACCAGGGCTGCGTGGTGGTTACAACAAGGACCTCCAAGTTTCTGAATATTATAAGCTCAATTAAGGTATGATTTCGTTTCTCCATAATCAGCCATGTCTTGTACACGGATCCTAGGGTTAGGGTTTCGGATTATTATTGTTTTTACGACTGTTTTCGCTGCGTATGATGCCCCGAAACCCAACAATTACAAGATTGAATCTCAAACTAATTAAAACAAATCTAGAATAAATTCGACATGAATTTATCTATTTTTGTAATAAAAAGATATAACAATAAATGATAATTTGAGATACGTTCTAGGGATAAAAATCCGCTAGATAGTTAAAGCGGTACAAGTGAATGAATTCTAGTGGTTTAGATTTAACATTATGATTTCTAGAAATGATTCCCAGAAGAAATGTCCACGGCAGTGTTCTTGGTTTTTCTTGACATAAACTTTCTTGATGAATATTATGTTAAGTAAGTTAAAATGTCTTATGTCTTGATCTTTATGTAAAGTATGCTAATCCACTTGACATACTAATCTGCACGTGTAATTGCTTTTCTTTCCACTTGGAATGACTATCCAAATAGTCATGAATGACTAATTAAATAGCCTGGAATGACTATCGGAATTTACATGAATTAAATTAGAATAAATAGAAATGTACTGGGATGAATATCGGGATGACTATCCCTTGATAGTCATTCCAGTTCATTTTTAATCAAAATGACTTGGAATGACTATCGGGATGACTATCCTGGATAGTCATTCCAGTTCATTTTATTTAAGCAATTATATTTTAATTTTAATTCTATTTTAAATTAATTCTAATAATTAATTTATTTCATAAATTAATTCTGATGAATTAATTTATTCAATAAATTAATTACTTAATTTATTGTTAAATTAATTCAGAAGAATTAATTTAATAAATAAATTAATAACTAATTTAAAAGAGAACTTAAATTCTTACAAGATAGAAAAACCAATCCTTGAACCACTTGAACTTGATGAAGAATATTCACTGGAATGTAGTTGACACTTGATGAACTGTCTGGTTCATAAGTGACTTTAAGCTATGGTCCATTAGCTGCTTTTAACTGTTGTTCAACCTTTGTAACATGTACATTTGTTGTCACACATCTGAAATCTCTGTCACTTTAATAAATCCACTTCCTTGAATATTTCATTGAGACTTGATCAAATGATTGAACTTCTTTCAATGTAGTATTTCTTCAAGTCTGTAGGATGACTTTAATATGTATTCTTTTGACTGATATGATCTACTGAGATTCCTGTGATACTGTGACAATTGAATTATTACTTACTTATTACAAACTTGTTTAAGTTGAGTTGTTATCCTCGATTTTAACAAATAGGCCTAAACATATGTCTTTCAGTTGTTTCAGTTAAAAAATATAAAACTGTAATGTCCTTAAAAAGGCAATAAGGTTACTTATTAATAATTATATAAAATTAGATTACCTTTTTATATATATGTTGTCCGTGTTATTTTTAAAAAAATAGTTGTTTAAGTTAAAAAATATAAAAAAAGGTAATGTGTTTTAACTGAAAAAGGTAATTCAGCTATTTATTAATAATTATATATAACAATATTACCATTATATATTTATTTTGCATATGTTATGTTTAGAAGATGAGTTATTTTAGTTGGAAAATATATAAAAAATAACGTCATTTAGCTGAAAAGGTAACTGATTATAAATATATAATAATATTACCGTTTTATATATATGTTGCCCGTTTTATTTTTAGAAGATGAGTTGTTTTAGTTTAAAAAAATATAAAGTAGATAATGTGTTTTATCTTTAAAAGATTATTGGTTATAGAAAGGCCGTGAATCGGCCAAGTACCGACGGTTAATTTGTTGTCATTAATAATAATATAGTATAGATATATATATATTGGTCATATAAATTAGTTTTTATGATGAAATGATATCAATAATTTATATATGGTTAAAATTCTATACTTATTTATAATAATAATATTATTATTATTATTTAACTACTTGTATATATATTTTAGAACTAATAATATAATTTTTTAATTTAAAATATTTTTGACATGATTCGAAACTTAGAATTTTAATAGAGTATTTTATAAATAAAATACCGAGTAATTTATAAACTTAGAACTTTCGTTTACCGAGTTACTGCTATTTTAGAAAAAGAAGGAGAAGACTTGGGCCGTGCTTAAACTAAAGAAGAAGAAGATTTGGGCCAGAGATGGCACTAAAAAAATTATAGAATCCTAAAACTTTTGGACTAGATTTCACTATAAAATAGTTTCAATTTGTAAATTTGCACTCTCCCTCCAATTCTCTTGTTTACTCAAAAACTCTCTTAGCAGTCGACTTTCAATTTCAAATTTTGCATTCATCAGCAAGTTAAACTTTAACAGAAAAGTATTTATGTGATTGATTTTGTCACTTCTTTAACATTAACAGAGCTAATTGCGAGTGTTGTACAAACTGTGTGCACCAATATAAGGATTCCTTTGTGGTTGTGCCCGTGTTTTGGGTCCCTTTCGCAAGGTATGCTCCAACACAAATATATATGCAATGCCAAGTTGAATACAAATGTGGATACTTTGAGAAAAGGAACCCACAACATGGGTACAAGTCTAAGAAGAAGAGATTAATATAGGGATACAGTGAATACCTACTCTTGGTAACAAATAGAGTATAGCAACTCCAACAGGTTAGCTATATAAGATTCTAAACTAAATTTTAAGAAACGGTGGAGCTCCAACAATGTCCTAGTGGTTCATTATAAAGTTAGAATCCTCCGTCCATGCCTTATTTAGGCACCAAAAGTCATTCCTTATCTTGTTTTTAATGATAAAATATTCATTTCTCTCTTTTTGCACGCATCAAATATAAAACTAGAGTTTGAATATAATAATATTAGAATACAAATATAAGAAATGTTGTTGGAGTTGACATTCAATAAAATGTTGTAATTCACTAGAATGATATGATGTTGGAGATGCTCTAAGCTCCTGTGTGTGATGAGTATTTAAAAATACTGGAATTAACCTTGCCCAAAAAGAAAGAAGAGAAGAAGAAAAAAGGATATAAACATTTTGTTCTTGCAGAGATTCATGGAATCATTCTATACACATGAACTGTAGATAATAAGGCTGTAGCTCTATATGATCCTGCATCATCAAGAATTCAGTAACATAATGATGTGTGTTCACGTTGGCCCTGTACATTGTTTTCGATGTAATATTATTTTTACAATACGAGTGTATCAATGCACTATAATACATTCAAACATACATTTATACGACGAATGTTGGGAAAATTGAATCACCTTTAGTCATTTTTTAACCTCACATCTGGATTCCTCAATGGTTTGAGCCACATGTCTGCCATCACTCTTGAGGAAATGCTCCAAAATAGGTCTTGTCCCTTTGAAATGACTCGTTTTCCTTTTTTTGCCGCCTTCCCAAGTCCATATGCCACCAGCCACTGCATTGAAGTCAGCCTCTGCTTTTCACTATCCCATGCATTCTTCTTTCCTCCTCCGTTTCTTATTTTTAAGCACCCAATGTGCATACTGTCAACTTTGAATCTCTTTTCTTCCTCGTACCCATCTGTTGTCCCGTTAACTCGTGTTGCATATATCAGGGTCACAAGTGGAGCTCCCACTGCCTCGTACTGCCTCATGGGATCTCGCATCTGTACGACCATCAAGATTATGATAGTTTCTGAGTCATCATTCTCAGGATTGGAGGTCGCCACACTGCTCTCTTTTATCCAGTCTTCAAGTGGAACAGCAGAAGCTAGAAGGTTATCATTTTCATTTAGAGGAGAAACATCAAATGGGGCTTCTTCTTCTGCTATCTCAGCCTGAATTTTTAGAGCTTCAACTGCCATACTTTCTATCTTTTGCATTGAGAAGGCCAAAATTTCATCTACTGTCACCGGGTTCTCATTTACATTCCAGATTCCCGTTGAAATTCTCTCTTTCCTACCAGTACTCATTCCAGTGGCCATCGATTTAACTGCAGCAAATGTACGAGCAGCAGTTGAACTAGCACCTTCTTTGTTCCTCCCACTGATGATTGCTGAAGCAATTCCTTCAAAAGCTATCTGCTCAGCCGTTTTACCTAAAAGCTCGTCCATGGGCATCAAAGACAATATTTCTGAACTTAGCTTTTCAGTACCAGGGGCTGCCATGCTTTGTATTATTTCAAATCCAGTCATTGATTGATCTGTACGAAGAACCATTTGCTTTGATATCTGCATTGCAAGCTTTGGAGTCTCCTTTTTTGCCACCAAAGTATCCAGAGGATTCGCTGCTGCCAAGTAACCCCCATTTCTTGTTTGAACTACACACCCCAAGCCCTTTCCAAGATCTGGGAGATAAACCATCGACTCCGCCTCTTCGTTGTCATTAGCTCTATTTTGCTTCTCTGGCTGAAATTCAAGACGATATGTCTCAATTTCGTTAGCCTCATCATCCTCCAGCGATTGCAAAAAGTCCTTAGTTACTGTTTCTTCATCAGCATCCAATTGTTGTGATGCAGTTTCTTCGTCGTTTTTGACTGATTTCTCATCTTCCATCATAGATTCAAGTGCTTTTATCTGTTGAGCAATTAATTCGAGTTCTGTCAGTCTAGCTTGATGTACCTGGTCATGCACAACTTCCTTGACAACCTCACCTGAGACCGATTTTTTGTCAGAATTTTCTTCAGACCGTCCATCTGTCCACTCTTTACCTTGAACCTCAACTCCTTTATCAACAACCTCAAAATCTGGGAGATCTAGATCATCCATGTTTGATTCTGGTTCTTTGAGATTTTGAACAGCAGAAGGTGATTGTATTGAGGCAGGTTCATCGAGATTCAAATCATCAATTTCTTGAAACTCTGCGCTTGCTCCTGCCTGTGAAGGAGTCCAGGCTTCTGCTCTGCTTGTCAGTCTTGGGCTAGGGATGCTGAAGGATGATTTTGACTGCCTGCGGCCAAAAGAAGGTGAAAAAGTGCCAGCTCTACTTGATTTCTGCCCTGCTGCTGCCTGATTGTAAATTCCACTTCCTCCATCTTTCTCCATAATCTGAAAGCCCAGTTTCAGAACAAGTTCTCCTCCTTTGGCCTTCCCTGTGAGATTAAAAGTCGTATCCCACTGTCGTACCCTTTCACCATCAAAATTCTTCTCAATAGATTCTTGTATTAAGTCACTCACATCCACAGAAGTTTTTCCAAAGTCAAGTTCTTTAGCATCAATTGCCAGTACATAGATCAAAAAAGGCCGGGGCTCAAATTTTGTTTGAGTAGCACCAGCAGATGAGCAGTAGACATGACATCTTACAAATAGGGTCTCTTCAAAATCAGCAGCTCCTTGGGATACCCTGGATGGCATTGTCTGAACTGTTCCGTCCTTGGTTTCTTTCTTTCTAACACAAACAGAAAGACGAAGACCGTTCATTGAAGCTGGAAGGCCTTGAACAGTCACAACTTCAATAGAGAACAAGCAACTCAACTTCTGCATGCCAATATGGCTAAGAGCTCGAATTGGCTTCCAGTTCCAAAGTCCTTTCTTTTCGACAGCTGCTTTATCATCAAACTTTTTGAGTTCTTTCTTATTAGGAGCTTTAGACTGTATCTTATGCTCAATTTCAACCTCAGCCTTTGGACGAGAACGCCAGGGAGACAAAGACATGCGCCTTGACCGAGGTTTTGGATTGAACTTCTCCTCGTCCACTGCTGCATCAGCCTCATCGATGGATGGGATTGACGGAACTGCATTTCTTGGAAGCACAAGGGAGGCAGTTCTACGATTAGTAGAAGTGTGGGTCTGGTATAGAGACTGAGTAAGCTCTTCTAGTTCATCCAGCAGTTGGGTGTTGGAATTTCTTCTGCCTGCCATGGTAAAGAGGACAAAGAGAGAGCAAAGAAGATAAAGTTGTGCCACAGGAAAATGTTGGATTTACTTGGACAGAAAAGGATGATGAAAATTGAAGAAAAAGAATAGAGAATGTGTTGAGTTTATGGGGTATGGAGGTTGAGAAAATGCCATAAAACAGGGGATATGAGAGGCAATATCTAGCTGGTGCTTCCTGTACCGTTGAAATATATGGTCTTAATATGTGAAGGATAAGATAATAGCGTCATTCAATTCCTTCTCTGTTAGTAAAATTGACCAGAACTAACTAGTGAGTTATGGCTAATTTATTTCCAGCAAGCTCAAGTGTACCTACGACCATAAGAGCTTTCACGTTTTGCTATCTGGTACCGTATGTATGTTTGGTTGAAAACATACGTACGTGAGATACCTGGACTAGTAGGTAGGTGGTGAGATAATGCAACTTATATGTTCTAGTAGGTACCGGTGACTTGTAGTTGTAACACGATCTCAAACTCGACACGATTTACAACAGGAAAAACTCGAAATATGATACCAAAAAACACAAGTCTTTGTATATGTCAAAGCTTCATAAGGTAGCAATATCAACACTGCTTAACAGTTGGGAATGGGATGGTGCATGTCTTTTTAGCAAGTTGAAGTTATAAATCAAAGGTGATTTCTGGAATTGTGTCAACTGTGGTGAAAACATAGTTGAAGAAATATCAATATTTGCAATGCTTGGTCGGTGTGTGAGGCCTCTGTTTGGGATTGTTGTGCTGTTAAAATAAGTGCTGTTGTCAGATAACTGTTGAAAATCAGCTTTTTTTCAAAAGCATGGTAGGGCCGAGCATTCGGTCGGTTTGGTCCAGAACCGAACCGAACCAAGGGAACCGAAAACCGAATTTTATAATTTTTTGGAACCGAACCGGACCGAAAATCTATCCTGGACCGAACCAGACCCGAACCAAAATAATTCGGTTCTTTCGGTTCGGTTCTGAGAACCGAAATTTATTTAAATAACATTTAACAGATGCAAGAAATATGGCAATATTTAATAGCATAATACAAATATGACAACACAGTGCATAACACAAATATGGCAACACAGGGCTAACAAGCTAAAAGCGCAGTCTATTGTGTAAAACACAATAATGAGAAAGACCCTGCAGCAAACCAACATGTATGAAAACACTCTTGTTGGAGTCTCAAGATCTTCAGAAGTAGCTTGTTTACTAACCTAATTGATATTTTGGTTCCAAAATGTAACAAAGACACCATCTGATATTATCAATAATATATCTGCTGACATATTCAGCCAATTCCTGAACAGCTAATTCTCTGATAGTCTGATTCTTGGCCAGCGGCTAGGGTAGTGACGCAGTGTACAACAAACTGTGTGAATTGTGAATTGGTAAAGTGTAAACTGACTGTATAAGTTGTATAATGATTAATATATAAAAATAATAAAAATATATAATAAAAATAGTTCGGTTTTTTCGGTTCTAACCGAATTTATTTTAAAGGAACCGGACCGAACCGAATTGTATTTCGGTCTATTCGGTTCGAACCGAATAAACAGAAATTTCAGAAAATAAGGACCGAACCGAACCAAAATTGCACGGTTCGGTTCGGTTTTTTGGTTCTGGTTCGGTTCTGCTCAGCTCTAAGCATGGGGACATGCTTTCTCTAAAAACAAAAACGCTTTTAAAAGCTGTTTTTCCAGAAAAAAACTGTTGTTACTATCTGTAACAGCAATGCCAAACGGAGCCTTATTACTATTTAGGTGTGGTTTAAAAAGGGTTCTCGGTCACTCATTAGTTGGCGATCCTAATTCATTAAACAGTGGGTGTCCTCGTGTACTTTTCTCGTTTCACAAACAAATTGTCGTTTTTAATTTTTGTAAGTTTTTTTTTAAAAAAAATTTTTGTAAGTTGACTCGTATGAAGGACGCGGAATGTATTTTCATTCTGCTAGAATACACTTGTCACAAATGAAAGTAATGAAAAATTATAATCTTTTTATATTTTCTAAGTTGTATTTTCTAAAAGATATAAGTAAAGATATATTGTTTTAGCTAAAACAACGAATTAAAAATATTTATATTGTGTCATATTAAATTCTCCATCCAATATTACTGGATTTTTTTATATATAATTTATTCTGTTAATATTTAGAATATAATTATTACTTATAACTTAAATTTGCTTAAAGTGATAAAAAAGAGTTGAATATTTTAAACTAATATATGTTTGGATAATTTTGTATTATTTATAATTATAAGCTATTAAAAATGTAAAAATAAAATTTAAATTGACAAACTATCTATTTAAATGATGATATCAAATTTTATCAAATAAATTTATAAAAATAAAGTAAGTTCTTGAAAAAAGTATCTCTACCAACTTCTTATTTTAAATTATTTTTTTTATTTTAAGTCATTTTTAAACTTATTACAAAAACACACATTTTTTGACGTCAAAAATACTCACAAACACACATTTCTTCATTTCTTGACGTCAAAAATACTCAAAACTCCTAAATTGCAGAACATGCTCAATATTGAGAGATTTTTACTCCTACACATGAAGAAATTATATGATATATGCGATATATTTGATTAAATTGAATTAACTCTATTCCTTTCTCTTTTCTTATCGAACAAAATTGATAAAGAAAGTATACTCATTACTTCATTATATTATGCTTGAATAATGCATTATTTTAATTAAATAATTTTTTGCACTAATACTTTGCATGTCTGTTATGAGAGGAGCATCATTTTTTAAGAACGTTATTAATTACATTTATAATTTTTATCATAAATATTACGTCCATTTACTATTTTCATGTTTATAATTCTTTTTATAAAATTATTAAAATTTTAAATATATAATGAGAATATTTTTACAACTAATAATTCCTATAAAATATTTTAAATTAAATATTTTGAAAACTCACAAAATAGCTATTGATGGTTTTCAAATAGTATAAGTTAATTTTTAATATAATTAGTACTTAAAATAAAAATTTATAAAAGCCCAAAATGTGGACAAATTGCCTAGTATAATTAATGCAAAACAAATCATCACTAAAAAATGAAATGGGTATCAAATCAATTTTCTATTAACAAAACTCGTTTCCCTTAAATTTTTATGATTAGGTTAATTTTACTTGAATTTTAATTTTATTCATAAATAGGAGGGGACTGTTACATTTTCATGGCGGTGTTGGTCAATCTATTGATCTAAACTGCTTAATAGTAAAGATCCCGAATAATTTTTACCAAATATTGATTTGTCATGAGTAAACTTGATAGATTTCTCAATAATAAAATAGAATCATGCGTGCAATTATATGCATTCTCAATTAAAATTTGACACATATCATTTTATATCATTCAATAAAAATTTTGATAAATTTTTTAGAATATATAACACACTGCCTTGTTTTTAAGAGACCCAAATTTAAGTGCTTGTTAAGTACATAAGAAGATGATAAGTTCAATTTAAGGATATTTAACTTCTTCTTTTTTACAGGACTGGATATTTAACTTAATGCTCAAGTTTTTAACTTAATTGCACTTAAATGGGAAGTTAATCAGGCTATACTTTTCTTCTTTCATTTATTTATTGCGATCCCACTTTCATCTATTATATTATTAATTAATAGCCTAATGAGGAGTTATTATTGGTGAGACATTTTATTAGTTTCTAAACTGATGAGACATTTTAATGTATTTGAAATGTCCAAATTGCCCTTTTACTTAGTAATTTTTGAAAAAATTGTTGTTGATGAGATTTGAACTTAGATCTTTGTCTTTACTTGCATACCACTAGACACTCACTCTTAGTTGTTAACATTCATACACACCTAATATGTATGTCTATGTGTGTAAATAAAAGAAATATTTGATATTTTGAGAACCAAAACATATTAACAAAATTTAATCATTTTTTCTTTTCTACTTTTACTAATTCATATTACATTATTTTATAGTATAAATTAGTGATGTATGATATGTAATCAACTCATACATTTTTTAATCATTTAATTTTGTAAAATAACATTAATTATTAGTATGTGCAATACAATATATTGATAATTACAATATACTAAATAGATATTTATAAAATTTTAATATATATAAATTCATGTCATGTTGTAAAATGGCTAATTGATGTCTAATAATGAGGTATAAATTTGTATGAAAAAGATAAACGAAATGCATGTTGTATTTGTAATTAATATAATATATTTGTTAGCTACCCATGATATACAAAAATTAACCGGATCGAAATGTAACAAAATAAATCTATAATCGAATCTCGATAAATTGGTAACATATGATAAATTAATATTTTCAATAAATATATTTTATCCCAGCATTATAATGACAATATAAATTTAACCTAAAGTAATTAGTATTGTTTTCAAATTAAGAACACAGTTTATATATTTGTGTACCAAATATTTAGATATTTTGGTTCAATTATAGATGTCTAACATCTCATTTCCACATCAAGAATAATGAAATAATTTAATTAGTTTATGAGCATTAATACCAACTGTTGCCCAGTAATTAACAATTGTAGAAGGGGGGTTGAATACAATTGTATAAAATTCTCGACTAATAAACACAAATATGAAATAATAACAGCTTTATTAATTCTGGTATAAAACTGTTACAAAACTCTCTCAAGAAATTCTCGACAGCTGTATTCCTATAAACTAGGAACCGACAAATCAACCTTTCCTTATTTTCCCGGACTCGATAGTTATCTTGAAGTAATACTGATCAGCTTCCAGTCCTGATGATAATCCTGATCACAGTCCTGATAGCAATCCTGATACTGACGATATACAATCGTGATGACGTCAGCAATCCTGATCAGTAGTCCAGATACTGATGATCATTGAATCCTGATCTAACAATCTCCCCCAATCTCATACTTTGTAAAATAAAGTATAGATTCCTAGATTCAATGATGTCAAAAATATATTTACAAAATGTACAAGAAACATCAGCAACAACTTATCTTTTAGATTTTCTAGTAGAACAGATTCATCTTCAAGAAATTTGATAACAAATTTTCTTCTTTGTCTTCAAGAATTTGAATCAGTCTTTCCTTTAAATTTCTGAGTTTTTCATCTTCCTCGTCAATCTGATAGATAGCTGCTCTGAGATTCTAAATAGAACTTCTTTGTAGATTATATTCTTCAACCAATAGATAAGCAATTTCCTTCCCATTAGGATTAAGAGTCAATTGTTTCATACCAAAAGACATTTCTTTAACATCACTGCCTCTTTGCATTTCAACTTCTTGATCTCTCAGATTTAAGTACATGGGAGTATAATTACCATCATAATTTCTTCCTTCATCAAATCTTTGTCTTATGGTTGAAAGAATTAAATCAGACCATTCCTTGCACACTCTATTCTTCCATTTGAGCAGATAATGAACATATTTCAGTTCTTTTGTGGTTTTAACCAGCAGCTCCTGGATAGACATCTTCTTCACACTTCCATCTTTCATTACAAAGAACCAACGGTATTTCTAACCATAGTGCTTTAGATCTTTGTAAACCAGAAAAGTCTGCAACACTAGAAACATTTGTTATAATACCACCTGATTGAAAATTGACAGGTCTATTGCACCTTAGAGTATCAATGTGCTTCCATTTCTTATCCTTCTCCTTTTTCAAGAACATAGCTCTTTTCTAGCTGGTGTTGTTGTCTTCTTCCATTCTTCCACAACAACTTGTTTGATTTAATCAGCCTTTGCACATAGAGATTGGAATCTCTATATGTTGTTCTTTTTATCTCTCTTCTTCTTCTTCTTTCTTCTTCTTCATCAACTTCTAGATTATGAGAATCAACCACAGTAGAAAGTATTAACAAATCAACCTCTTGTAGAATTTTAGATTCATCAGGATCTTGAACAGTGTCAGGATTAGAATCTTCAATTAGAGTTGGATTACTGATGAGAGTTGATTGTCTTGGTCTTCTCCTCAAAACAATTTGTGGTTCACAATCTTCACTTTCTTCATGAAAAGTAGTCCTGATAATCTGAGTATCAGGAACTTTTGGAATTTTAGTGTCCTCAGTGATTTCTTCAATTCTTATTCCTCTAGACCTTGTTTGTCTAGGCACTGATTGTGTTGACCTTCTCCCTCTTCTAGCTCATCTCCTACCTCTGCCTCTTCCTCTAACATCAGCAGGATTATTAAAGCTTTCCATGATCTCTTTCTATTGTCTCAGAAATTCTTCTTGAGAAAGATCAGGATATTCTTCTGTTGAAATAGAGAGAGCTTTCTTAGCAAACAATTGTTGAACCCTCTTATCAGTATGATAAAGAGTAACAACATCACCTTCTTTCGTCTTGAACTTCTGAAAAAGATTAGCAGCATCCTCAGGATTTTCAATAATTACATCTTCATCACCTTCAGGAATTGTAGATAAAGTTTGTCCATGACCAGGCGTCAGGATTTGGTCACCAGTCAGGATTAGCTCTTCCGTCAGGATCTGAGAGTTCACTAAGGTTCTTACTGTTCTTATTCCAGAAACAGAAACATGAGTTGACTGCATAGATTGACTTTTAGAAGTTTGTCTAGTAGACTTCACCATAGCAGCATTAGAGTTTTCTCCTTTTCTTACCATGTCATCACCATCATTTCCAGTATTATCATCATCATTATTTCTTCTTAATACTAGATCAGGTGTACATTTTGTCTGACTTACCTTCTCCCCCTTTTTTGCATCAGGATTTGATAATAAATTTAAAATCAAAGAGAGAGAGGCTTCAATATTGCTTACCTTGGAATCCAAAGAATCAATTATGCTGTTGATAGAAGACTGTTCAGTGATAAGAGACTTGACATGTGAATCTACAACTCTGAGTTGAAGAGAAGTAGGTGCCTTTGCCAAATTTTGAGAGATATCAGCTCTTACCAAAGAATTAGTAGCCTTAACAGAATCAATTTCAGCCTTGAGGCTCTTGCTTAACAGAGTTGTAGCCTTCAAGTGATTCCTTATATCTTTATTTTGAATTAAGCTGGTTGCATAAGAAGCATGTTGTAGTGCACATGGGTAGCTCACAGGATCAGCAGACATGCACCATTCATTATCCCATTCATGTCTTCTTAATTGCTCAACAGGATCAGTTGCAGAAGGACCAAAAAAGTCTTGAGTAGTAATTTTACAACACTTAGACGTTTACAACAAGACAAATCAAGGTACAGAATCAAAGTTCAAATGAGACAAATACTGAAGCATCTGTTATGGTTAAGTGGTCCAAAGACAGATAGCAAATCTACAGCAAAACTTGGAGAGAAAGAATAGAGACAAGCAACTACAGAAACGGGAAAGGACGACAGAAAGCAAGTGGTCCTTCCTGACACAGTTAACCTCTTATGGAAGAACAAGTTGGAGTCACAGTGAGGGGTAGCTGTGTAAATAAGTGTGTGCACTAGTTTGTATAGGTCATATATATATTGTGCACAACCTATAGTTAGTTGTAAGAGAGATATACATAGTATTATTCAAGCACTCTTTTCTCTGTAAGAAAACAAGAAAACAATGTTCTTGTTTAGAAGCCAGAATTTCACTTGTGAAATTTTGAAAGCTGTAGTGTTTGATTTACTTTATACAAAGTAGATTAAAGTGATTGTGTGTGTTCTGTTTACTCTATATTCGCATTTTCATACTACACAATCTAACATAGCTTTTAAGTTTCAAGAAAACGAAAAACATTCACCCCCCATCTGTCTAGTTTCCTAGTGATATTCATATCTAACACACCTGCACTTAGACATATATATATATATATAGGGTCCCCTTCCACAACCACAGGTGGTTGGAGAATTTATCAACCACCACCCGCAACTAAACATTGCGGGTAGGAACCACCACCCGCAACTAAACATTGCGGGGGGTCTCACGCCTCATACCCGCAATGTTACAATGCGGGGGGTCTCAGTTACCAAAACACCCTTCTTTTCTTGTTGGGCCAAGTTTTATGGATTTAATGTAAATAGTATTGGACTTGCATATAATTGTATTGGGCTTGCATATAATTGTATTGGACTTAGATATAATTGTATTGGGCTTAGATATAATTTTCTTGTTACAATTTTTAATGTAAATTGTATTGGGTCTGTACAAAAATAATTTTTTATTAAATTAATTTATATTAATTTTTTGTTTTTTATAATTAATTATATTATCAAAAATTAAAATAAAATTATAAAATTAATAATCAGAGCTAATAATTTAAAAGTTATTTACTAAAATATTGATTATAAATAAAATTTTAATAATTTTTTATTGTGATAAGGTAAAAAATTAAATTAATTAAATATATTATCAAAAATTAATTTTTATTTTTTTAATTCGAAAAAATTGAATTATGAAAAATAATAACTGGTAGACTAGTCACAATCCCCGCAATGAGTCATTGCGGGGGGGAATTTAAACAGTCACGACCCCCGCAATGACGCATTGCGGGTGGGAATTCCCCTTTGACCGAGACTCTTCTTCTTCTTTTCTGGGAATTGTATGCCATTAATATGGTGAAGACCCATCTTCTTCCTTAGGTAGTGTACCAAATCCCTATATATTATAATTAATTATATTATCAAAAATTAAAATAAAATTATAAAATTAATAATCATAGCTAATAATTTAAAAGTTATTCACTAAAATATTGATTATAAATAAAATTTTAATAATTTTTTATTGTGATAAGGTAAACAATTAAATTAATTAAATATATTATCAAAAATTATTTTTTATTTTTTTAATTCGAAAAATTGAATTATGAAAAAATCATAGCTAATAATTAATTGAATATATACCCCGCAATGACTCATTGCGGGGGGGAATTTAAACAGTCACGAGCCCCGCAATGAGTCATTGCGGGTGGGAATTTTGACCGAGACTCTTCTTCTTCTTTTCTGGGAATTGTATGTCATTAATATAGTGAAGACCTAGGTAGAAAATCCCTATATATACATATGTTTGTAATCCATCTTCTATATTTTCAGTTTTATAATATAGATTATGGATAATGAGGTGGAGATTCCGGTGGTAGAAAATCCGGCGCCTCCAACAGCGGCGGTTGAGGAAGCACCGGCGCCTCCTCCCGGACCAACTGTTGAGGAATTGCAGACAATTATTGCAGATTTGCGGATGCAGATTCGAGTCTTCATTGATGAACAAGATGAACTCGAGGTGAGGATCGAGCTTCTTCAAGAGGAAGTGAGGGATCTCCGAATGGAGTTACGCTATTTCCGCGGTGTCGCCGGGTGGGATTAACGTTGTGTTGTTTAGTACTTTTTATTTCATGTAATCGATTTCTTATGAACAAAGTTTGTTGAATTTAATTGAAAAATATGATCATTTCTAATTTTTAAAGGAATATTATGATATAGTATTCCTTTTTTCGAATTAAATAAGAAGTAAAAATGTTAACTAGACCTCCGCTTTGAGAAATTCACTATTTTAAATTAACTATTTTGAATTATTGAAAAAAAGAAATTTAGAAAATAAATAACTAATTAATTATCTCATTTTTTGAAGAAAAATAAAAAAACATTGAAAATACTTAAATATTCACTATTTTGAATTATTAAAATAAAGAAATTCAGAAAATAAATAAAATATTAATATTTTATTGAGGCAGGGGAAAACGGAAATCTTCTGGAGAAAAAACCCTGCGCAATGATGCATTGCGGGGAACTGTTCACCCCAGCAATGTTACATTGCGGGGAACTGTTCACCCTGAATTTCTTAATATTTTATTTATTTTCTGAATATCTAATCATTTAATATGTAATCATTTATTTTTATTTTATTAGTTTTGAATATTTACTAACTTAATTATTTTCATTAATAATTATTTTTTATAATTAAATTTAGTTTAATACAAAATTATACCCCATAAAATGTAAAATTAGGTTCAAATATTACAAAAAAACAATTTTAAAAATCCCTAACATGAATTAAGATAATAAAATTCAAATATTAAAGTACAATATTAAAAAATTAAATTAATTAATTACATTATCAAAAATTAAAATAAAATCATTAAATTAATAATTAGAGATAATAATTTAAAAAGTATTTAATAATTTTTCATAAAATATTTAATTAAATATTAACTATAAATAAAATTTTAATAATTTTTTATTACGAAAAAGGAAAAATTAAATTAATTAATTTTAAATAAATAATTTTTTATTACGAAAAAGAAAAAAATAAATTAATTAATTTTTTAATGTGAAATTACCTTATTACCCCGCTCCCCCGCAATGATTCATTGCGGGTACCCTTAACCCCCGCAATGATTCATTGCGGTGGACCCTTACCCGTCTTCTACCCGAATCAGTTTTCCCCAATTCTCTTTCTCTCTTCTCTCTAGTTTCGATTTCTCTCTTCTCTCTTTCTCTCTTCTCTCTCTCTCTCTCATATATATCCATTCTTCTCCGGTGGATTCTTCTCCGGCCGTTTCACCGCCGCCGCCGTCAGTTTCCTGCCGCCGCTGTCCTAACCTTCTTCCGCCGCCGTCAGTTTTCCGGCCGCCATCCCTGTGAGCATAAATCGAAACACTTATTTATTGTTTCGTTTTTTTATTTATTTCTGTGTATTTATAAATTGTTTGTGTGTATTGTGTGTATAAATTCGTTTTGTTGATTAAGTGGTGTTATAATTCGTTTTGGTCGATTAATTGGTGTGTATGTAGAAGTTTGAACTTATTATTGAGAATAGTTCGGATAGTTCTATCGTGTGTATAGGTTTAAGTATAATTCAATTTTATTTTAGTAATTCATTTTAGTATGTTGATTTGAATTACGAGTTGTATTTTCGTAATTTGTTAATGTTTTGAGTGATCGTGAGTTTTATATTGTAAATTGATGTATTTAAAGTGGTTTTGAGTTGCAAATTAGCTGTAATGGTGATTTAGTATTCTGGTTTAATTCCCAGCTTGGGGGAATTATTATAGTTGATGGTTGAGGTATTTATGTTGTTATTTACTATTAATTACACAGGTTATTGTTGTGATGTACTATGTGATCCGTCCTATGATTGGGGACGCAGCATAGTACATGCAAAATTTCTGGCTAGTCCTGTTTACGAACGGGTCATGCCGAAATTTCGTAAAATCTGAGTATTTATTTTATTATTTGTTTTAAAGTCATTAGAGTTTAAGGAGTAATTGAGTTTGATTATTTTTAATCAATTTTAGATAATAATGAAGTATAAATTCGTTTTGTTGATTAAGTGGTGTTATAATTCGTTTTGGTCGATTAATTGGTGTGTATGTAGAAGTTTGAACTTATTATTGAGAATAGTTCGGAGAGTTCTATCGTGTGTATAGGTTTAAGTATAATTCAATTTTATTTTAGTAATTCATTTTAGTATGTTGATTTGAATTACGAGTTGTATTTTCGTAATTTGTTAATGTTTTGAGTGATCGTGAGTTTTATATTGTAAATTGATGTATTTAAAGTGGTTTTGAGTTGCAAATTAGCTGTAATGGTGATTTAGTATTCTGGTTTAATTCCCAGCTTGGGGGAATTATTATAGTTGATGGTTGAGGTATTTATGTTGTTATTTACTATTAATTACACAGGTTATTGTTGTGCTGTACTATGTGATCCGTCCTATGATTGGGGACGCAGCATAGTACATGCAAAATTTCTGGCTAGTCCTGTTTACGAACGGGTCATGCCGAAATTTCGTAAAATCTGAGTATTTATTTTATTATTTGTTTTAAAGTCATTAGAGTTTAAGGAGTAATTGAGTTTGATTATTTTTAATCAATTTTAGATAATAATGAAGTTAATTTAATTGACCAATTAAGTTAAAAGTTAATTGGTGAATTTTATTGATTGGTTATTATTTAATACAATAATTAATAAATGTGTCTAATTTTTTGATTTTGGACGTTGCAGATACCATGGATATGGAGTGTGGGCCTATCGATAGATCTCTCTTGACCTTGCAGGACGATCATATTAGTACTGTGATATGGGAGGGGGGAGCGAGGGATGTAATAGATTGCAGACAATATACTGCTAATTGGGAGGAGTGGGTGCTAGATGATCGTCAGAAGAGTTTGCTGAGAGAGTGGGGTTTTGGGGTATTTACCAACAACTTTGCAATTCCACAGAATGACATACGTCTGATTACGGCCTTGGTGGAGAGGTGGAGGCCGGAGACCAACACCTTTCATTTTCCATTTGGTGAGTTGACCATCACCCTTGAGGATGTTTACATGATTATGGGTCTGCCTGTACGTGGTCGTCCGCTTTCACATACGGAGCTGAAGACTCCAAAATCGTACTGGATGAAGCGGTGGAAGGATCCGAGTTTGAGTGAGAAGGAACGTGATGAAATGTATAAAGAGGGAATCAAGCTGAATTTGCTGAAGGGAAAATATAAGATGAAGCTGGATCCTTCTCCAGAGCATGATGTATTGTACACCCGTGGTTATCTTCTTTACATCATCGGGGCAGTTTTGTTTCCCTCATCGAGCCGGAACCTTGTGCATCCAAGGTATGTCCCTTAATTGCATTTTATTCTGAATTTATTTAAATCATGATAATATCTTTTTAATTACTTATTTAAAATTCACGATAACTGCATTTTATAATATAATTTTTTTATATTTTTTGCAGGTATATACAGTTTATCCAGGAGTCGTCTGAGATTTCTTCTTATGCGTGGGGGGCCGCGGTACTGGCGCATTTGTACAGGAGCTTGACCAGGGCTACTCATAAGAACTGCAGAGGCATGAACGGGTGCACCATGCTTCTGATGCTTTGGAGCTACGAGAGGTTGTTACCCGGTGCTCCAGTTATTGCACCTCATCAGGAGTTTGTCTGGCCGAGGGCACTTGCATGGGCTGAGCCGACACATAGGGTTAACCCCCACCATCATACAGGACAGTACCGGGGGGACTACGACGGCTTTGAGCTTTGTTGGCTGACATGGCAACCATATCAGAGATTTTATGATCTACAGAACTATGACGAGGATTATAATGTCGCGATGTTGGATGCGGCTTATATGGCTCTCGGTCGTGTCCCTCTCGTGTCCATGGAAATCATCGAGTACGCCATGCCAGACAGAGTCATGAGACAGTTTGGAGTGCTACAGCATATTCCAGAGGACCCGATTGACCACACTTCTTTGCGGAGGGAGCGGTTATCTAAATGGCAGCGGGAGAAACATGTTTCTTTATTTCGGGACTACATTGAGGAGTGGAATGTCTTTAATGATGGCATGATTCCTATCGTGGAGGAGGGGCATTATGTACCCACTGAGGAATACATGTATTGGTTCAGGCGTGTAAGCAAGCTGAGGATTGCTCCATTCCTTGTCACGCATCCTGAGAAGATAGTTCCTCGTGACTGGTACCCCCAGCAGGACATGGCTGATGCGGTATGCTTTTAGACCTTAATATTTTATTTACGCCTTCATTTGTCATATTCTTGCATTTTAGAACTTAATTTGGTATTTAAATGCAGTTGGATTGTGGCATGAGGACATTGCATGATATGCACCTTCGTGACCCTCCCGACTGGTTCTATGATATCATCCCCGATTTTTTGGCTCGTTATGATCGAATCAATAACGAGTGGAGGGGTCATGCATATACTAGACCTTCTTTTGATAGACCCTCACGTGATTTTGATCCCGGCGCTTCTTCTTTGCAACAGCCTCTAGATATCTCTCAAAAACGTCCGCGTGAGGTAATAACTGTTAGTTATTGTTTTACTTTGGAAGATGGTTTAATGAATATATGTATGGATGTTACATAATCTTGTTTTTACAGATTGAGACTACTGATTCTCCTACTTCACCTACGCACGATGTCTCCTATAAACGTCCTCGTCAGGTAACAATGATGCTAGGTTTAGTTTGAGTCACATAGGAGAAAATATGGCACTGATTGATGTATTGACATGTAATTGCAGGTTGAGAGTACAGATGATCCTGTTATACAGCAGAACCCAGTAGTTGACCCTCCTCTTGTTCATGTTGAGGTACAAATCTTTTTTGTTTCACTTTAGAGAATAGTTTATCGAATATTTGCATGATGTCTCTGAATGGAATGTTAGGTTGGAGATAGTGCTCCTTCACCTTCACAGCAGGATTCAGAGCGGTCTCCTCCGCCGGTTGTTGAGGTACTTGTTCGTGTTTATCTTTATTTGCAACTCATCCGCCGGCTGTTGAGGTACTTTATCGAATATATGACACATAATATATTTTTTAACGTTGCAGGTTACCACTATCCCTCCCGTTACACAGCCATCTCCTACTACACCGGTTGCCACTATCCCTCCCGTTACACAGCCGTCTCCTGCTCCACCGTCTCTTACTACACCGTCTCTTACTACACCGGTTACTTGGTGGCAATGTCCTACTCCTCCAGAGGTTGCCAGTACCGTTGGTCCTGTAGCTGCTGCGGTGAGGTTATCGAGGCTACTTGGTGTAAGTATCTTGAATTCCTGTTAATATTTTTTTTACTGTTATGAATATTTCTCATATTCGGACATGTATTTGCAGTTGTTCTCAAACGAAGATCAATTCAAGGACATGGATAGGCGGCGGCATAAGCCTAAGGGTGATTTGACGAGGCCGCTGAAGAATAAAAAAGTACTCTTGTTGTACAAGGTTTGGTGGAGTGAGAAGAGTAATTATGTTTGGCTGGATCATGAGCAGACTTATAGACTTGCTTGGAGCAATGTCCAATGCCTACAACCCAACCGAGATCTGGAGACCACAGTTGTGGATGCTTATGTTGAGTTGTTGAGGAGAAGGGAGGAGTTATTCCATGATACTAGCCAACCATTGCTATTCCCACCATCCAAGAGGTTCTTCATTGCTCACAGTTTTTTCATGACCTTAGCGGTCAATGAAATTAAAGACCTTGCGGTAATTTTATGCCTTCACAATTGCATTTTATCCTAAATTTATTTAATTCTTCATAATATTTCTTAATTCATCAATTTATGTCTTGATAATTTGTCTTAATTGTTGCAGATGCATCCATCATGTAGAACACCTGAGGAAATGGTTGGCCTGAAACGTATTTACAGGAGTTTATCAACCCAGATTCCTGGGCCACCCTTGGTAGATTGCGATTATGCTTTCTTTCCCGTCTGCACAGCAGGTCACTAGTTTCTGTTTGTTGTGGACATTAAAAGGATGAAAGTCAATCTACTTGATCCTTTAAGGGACGAGAGTGATTGCAATCTTCGAGTTGTGTACTCAAAGGAGTTTTATGTCATGGTAACCTATACTTTTAAGATTAACAAATATATTTATAGTGTGTTGTTACTAATTGTATGTAAATTTTGTAGGAAAAAATTATACCGTGTATGCTTCATTTCTTGGATGACCAGCGGTATAAAGAAGACAATTTCATGCAAGTTAGGTATGTTAAAGAGCGACCGAAACAAATTGGTGGCTCTGATTGTGGCGTGTATGTCTGCAAATACATGGACGCTATACTTAATGGCATACCATTGCACACGGCCGTTTGGAATTATCCAGATGATATCCAGGTCTTCAGGTATCGCATTGCTTGGGAGATTTTTAAAGGTGTAGCTCGACATTTACCAGATGAGGCGGTTAATCGGAGAAACAAGGGTCTTTAGCTTGTTATGATACGATTATAACTTGTTATGATGTTATTTGATTCTAACTGTTATTCAGAGGTGTTATTTGATTATGTCTTGGATTTAATTTGAATAATTTGATTATGGAATTGCACAGGTTTAGGATAGTGGACAATGACCTATGTTAGAGGGTCTGGTACTTTTATAAATGAACCGGTCATGCCCGATTTTCTGCAGAAAAAAACATTGAAAATACTTAAATATTCACTATTTTGAATTATTAAAAAAAAGAAATTCAGAAAATAAATAAAATATTAATTATCTCATTTTTTGAAGAAAAAAACATTGAAAATACTTAAATATTCACTATTTTGAATTATTAAAAAAAAGAAATTCAGGAAATAAATAAAATATTAATTATCTCATTTTTTGAAGAAAAATAAAAAAAAAAAATTGAAAATACTTAAATATTCACTATTCACAGGGGAAAAACAGGGGAAAAACAGGGGAAAAACAGGGGAAAACAGGGGAAAGCTTCTGGAGAAAAGATCCCCCGCAATGCATCATTGCGGGGCACTGTTCACACTCGCAATGTTTGGTTGCGGGTACTGTTCACACCCGCATTGTTTCATTGCGGGTAACTGTTCACACCCGCATTGTTTCATTGCAGGTAACTGTTCAACCTGAATTTCTTAATATTTTATTTATTTTCTGAATATGTAATCATTTAATATGTAATCATTTATTTTTATTTTATTAGTTTAATACAAAATTATACCCCATAAAATGTAAAATTAGGTTCAAATATTACAAAAAAACAATTTTAAAAATCCCTAACATGAATTAAGATAATAAAATTCAAATATTAAAGTACAATATTACTTAATTTGACCGGGTAGAAAAGTACAATTTCTTCTATCATGATTTCCTCCTATCAACCCGCATTTTCCGCACTTTCTTTGCTTGTTACTTGAAGTAGACGTTTCAATACCACTTTTATATCTTTCTTGTTTCTTTCTTCCCTTAGTTTGTGATATTGGAGGATCGAAAATCGGATCATGTTGGTAGTCTTCTTGACGAAATGACTCTTGCGTTCTTTCGTTTTTCTCTTCTATCGGAAAAATATTGTTCACGCTACACTTTTCTCTCTCAATCACATTCATTATGTACTTGTAGCGCGGGACAGAACAACTACCAATAGCACCTAAACTTTGAAAAGATTGACACAATGCACTATACCTTGCGGTTTGTGTTTCACCAACATTAGCAAGAACGGGAGGAACGTACGGTAAAGGTCCCACAATTTTGTTGCCATCCCTTGTCCACCTAGGCATGATGTAAATACTTGGTATCTTGGTTCTATCTTTCTTGACTAGATAGTGAATGATGTGTTTACAAAGCATTCCGGAATGTTCGAAATTCTTGCAAATACATTCAATTGTTCCTTCACTAGAAACAAATATCCGATAACTTCTTCTACTATTCTCCGGCAATGTAGACTTCTCAACCAAGTACATTTTAAACCAACTTTCACTATTTGAAGCCCTTTTCATTGTATAAGATGCACTTTTTACATATTCTTTTTGAAAGCGCTTAAACATCTCTTTCGTGTAAATCTTGGATGCTTCAATTTCCAAGGATGAGCGCAATACTAACCTCCTTGCCGTTTCTTCGGTCTCGTAATCGCCTTTAACCTCTCTAAATATTGTGCCTCCAAAGCTTTTTGTGAGTTCTCAATGAATTCTTTCAATCCGGTAGATGCTTTTACATATTCATCAAAAAAAGAGTTCATGGATTCGCTCCTTGAGGTAGTGGTCATACCGGCGGCAAAATATCCTTTTGTATAAGCGCCAATCCATTGATCTTTAATACTAAACATTTGATTTAGCCAAACATGATCTTGAAGTTGGTATTTCGCAACTAAATCTTCCCACCTACCTTCGAATTCCGTTGGTGTCAAAGACTTGTACACACATGCATTAAAATCCGATTTGAATTCCGGATAATTGGTGTATAGAGTAGATAATTTTTCCGGAAATTTACTACTTATATGCCATGTACAATATGTATGTTTTGTTTGTGGCATAACCTTGGCAATAGCATTCCCCAAAGCAACATCTTGATCGGTGATAATTGTGATTGGCGCTTTGTTGTCAACGGCTTCCAACCATGTTTCTAAAACCCATTTATAAGATTCCTCTTTCTCATCCCTCACAAGTGCAAATCCAAACAAAATATTTTGGAAGTGGTGGTTCACCCCCGTGATAGGTATGAAAGGCATACAATAGCGGTTCGTTCGATAAGTTAAGTCGAATGTAACCACATCGCCAAAATTCTTGTAAGCGTTCATGGACCGAGGATCAACCCACACCAAACCCCTAACACGATTCTCGTCATCCACATCCACACGGTAGAAAAATTCACCATTAATGCTCTCTTGTTGTAATTGTCGTAACAAGAGCAAACCACACTCCGCATCACCATCATCAAACACTCGACGCCGAATATGACGTATGACATTGCGTATGTCTTGATTAGAAAACCCTAAATTTTGAACACCCCCACTTGTCTCACTAAGTAATCTCATAATTTTTGCCGTCTCGATCCCCGATTTGTTAAACAACTCAATCAATGCTCGGGTGATGGGATCTATATTTTGTGGCCGTCTAAAAAATTGTGTCTTATCCGGTGTCACCATAGCATGATTGTGCACCAACTTGATCGAAGTTATTTTCCATTTGTTAATTTTCACTTGATGAGCAACACACATTCTTGCACAACAACCCGTTCTTGGAATTGAATCTCTAATTCGTTTTCCTTTACAATGAGATATCGGTGCTAGTCTTCCACCTTTCTTACAAATAAACATACGAGATGATGGATCATGACTACGTGAATGTTTATGAGTATTTCGAATAATTACATCGAATCCGACATTTCGACCATAATCCCTATAAAACTTTTCCGCCTCATCTAACGTATCAAAACTCATACCAACACAAGGCACAACATCATTGATATTCGAAAATGTAAAATCACAATCATTTGTATTATCCCTATTATTTTCCTCATCATTTTCCTCATCATTTTCCTCATCTTCTTCACTATAATCACAATCACTTCCACCAACATTATCATCTCCATCAATAGTTTCATTTGTTTTTCCCTTAGTATCATAACTATCAACATCTATAATTTCATCATCAACAAATAATTTACGAAAAGCATGTTTTTTGGTAACGGGAGGTGTATAATAATCGTAACCCTTATGCTCACTAGATGAACTAGAATCACCAAATAAATATGAAGCCATACTAATAAGAATACTAACCTTGAGTTGAAAGATCTTCAAAAAAATTGAAAATTGAGCTCCAAAACAAAATAGGGTTTGTTTGAAAAAAAGGGGAAAGGGGAAGGGGCTGCGGGGTTTAAGGTGGCCAGGTACCCAGCCCAGCAATGAAACATTGCGGGTGTGAGTACCACCGCAATGAGACACTGCGGGGGGAGTGCGTTAAATGCAAGGAACGGTCCACCGCAATGTTTCCTTGCGGGGGTTTTTAGCACAGCAATGTTTCATTGCGGGGCGTGGTGCATTTAATGCAGCCACCCGCCAATTGTCTAGCTTTTAATGTTGGTTGCAGCTTAGTACCCCAGCAATGTTTCATTGCTGGGGGTATTTTTTTTTTTTTTGTTTTTTTATTTTAAACCCTTAATATATTCTCAAAAAATAAAATAAATGCATAAAAATCATAAATATGTTTTATACATTATTAGAGATGGTTTTTATTACATATATTACATTTAATTATTTTTTTAGGTCCAATTATGTTGAAACACATGTTAAAACTTATAGATAATTACTAGTTCGAAAATAATTGTGAGTTATTGATATTTTTAATTTTATTTTTAAAAATAATAAATTTAATTCTAAACAATGTTTCAAAATATTTTACCATGCATCTCTAATTCTACCGTGAAAAAAATATATGATTACTCGTTCTAATATAAATATATATTATTGATATTTTTTTCAAAATTGCTTTTAAATTTAATAAAAATCAATATTAAATATAAATTTAATATAACTAATGTTTCCAAATATTCTATGGTGAAACACATGTTAAACCATACACATGATTACTCGTTTGCAAATAATTGTGTTCTAGTTTTTTCATTTTTATTTTTTTAACATAATAAATGATTACACACATGTTAATTTGATTTTCAAATCAATATTTTGAATGTTTATACTTTATATTAGTAGTTTATCATTTGTAGAAATTAAAAAATTAAATTAATTCAATAATTTAAATTTTGTGGTACATTAATATTTTTGTAATATTTTATAATTTTAAAATTAATTTTTTTTATTTTACATATAAAATAATGTAAATTGAAATTTATATAATTCAAATAAAATTGATTATCCAAAACACTTTAAATTTTATATTTTGATAAATAAAATTATTATTTATAACATTAATGTAAATATAATATTAACACAAAATAAAAGTCCATATAATAAACACAAAATAAAAGTCAATAAAATAAACCCAAAATTAAGCCCAGTCCAGCCCAAGAAGTTAAGCCCAGCCCAGCCCAATAAGGGCAGTCCTGGAAATAAAAGAAAGTTAAATACACCCGCAATGTATCATTGCGGGGGAGCATTGAAACATTGCGGGGTCGAGGGCAGTTTTGTCCAAAAAGAAGTTAAGAGCCACGGAACCCCCGCAATGATGCATTGCGGTTGGTGGCTGGTAGTCAATTCACAGCCACCCGTGGCTGTGGACCAATTCCCATATATATATATATATATATATATATATATATATATATATATATATATATATATATATATATATATATATATATATATATATATAGTTGTCATGGATCAAATAAACGAAAATGATGATGTTGTTCAACTCCAATAATGATATCGACTTCTAAAGTTTTGTTTTGATTTCAAAGATTGATTCTTTCAATTCGAAATTCAATATGATTATCGATTTGGCCCCGCTGGGACAGTTTATGGATGGATTAAAGTAAGTTACAATATATTAATTTTGATTTAATTTGAATTTTCATTTTCTTCTATCTTTTCTTAAATTTGGGATTCTAATGAAAAGTACATCAACTATTTGGTTGAATGATACAGTGAAAATATGAAGTTGCATAAGTTGATTTTGGTTAGTTTATAAAGCTGTATTTATTTGGTTGATTTTGCATAAGTTGATTTTGCTCAGTTTATAAAATTACAGAAGTTGATTTTGCTTAGTTTACACAAGTTATCTTCATTTTACAACCGAATCAACTTTAAAATCAACTTAACAAAAATTAAAAATAAAATTATATTTGTGGTTGCAAAAGTTATAGATCGTATTTTTGAAAACAAAATTAAAAAAAAATGTTTTTTTGTAATTTACTTCTAAAATAACCGTATTTTTGGAAACAAAATTTAAAATAATGGTATTT
The DNA here is from genome assembly GCA_030848705.1 of Heracleum sosnowskyi. Lineage (NCBI taxonomy): Eukaryota > Viridiplantae > Streptophyta > Magnoliopsida > Apiales > Apiaceae > Heracleum > Heracleum sosnowskyi. The sequence continues at coordinate 81,670,032 of CM061238.1, forward strand.
GTGAAAAAAAACCCTTTTTTATTTTTTTTGAAACAAATAAAAGAACTTATTGTTTTAGTTAATTCTAAGACTTAATTGCATATTGGGTCCCTTTGGTTTTGGCTTATTGCACTTAAGGTTCATTTGTTTTAATTTATGCACTTTGCATCCCGTAATTTTGAGTTTTCTCGCAGTTTTCACCCCTTTACTGATTTCCCGTTAAATTTGACCGTTACCGTTGGTCAAAATGAGGGTATTTTAGTCATTTATTACTATATTAAATTAAAAAGAATTTTAAAAAGAAAAGAAAAAAATTTAAAAATTAGAAGAAAAAAAACGAAAAATGAAATGAAACATATTTAAAAAATCTTAAATTTGTAATATATATTTTATAAATATATTTTAAAAATTAATTATAAATTATGTTTCAAATAATAATTTACGAAAGTTTTAGTAATATATATTTTAATTTTTTTGAAAAATCTTAATATTATAAATTATAGTGTGAAAAATCTAGAAATTACAAACAAAATTTGGTATATATAAAAATCTTAAAATAATGATAATAACTCAAATAGTTCATTTTTTAAAATTATTATTGATTACAATGACAAAAATACCTTCAAATTGACTAACGATAACAATCAAATTTAACTGAAAAACATGGATGAAGCGAAAGAAAGGGGATGTAATATGTAATTTTGTCACATTCTAATAGGAAAGAAATTTGCATAAGCTGAAATTAAGCACAGTCTAGATTCGAAAGATGGGGTCGTCGGGGCAAGCAACGGCGACGGTGGCGAGGTTGTTCAAGGAACTAATATTACCTTCCTGCATGCTCGCCTCTCTTTTATATTCACCTCCTAATTATTTCCCCCAACAACAAAAACACACTTCTTCTTCTTCTTCTTCTTCTCCCTCCAATTAGCACCACCACCAGTAGGCAGTAGCTACTACTCCATTCGGTTCGTTTTCACTTTTCACATCATTTTAATCAATTTCTCACTATATTTTTCTTTTTTCGCTATGTCGTAAATTTCGATTATTCTTATCTAATTATTTCCTGCCCTGCTGTTTTTATTATCATTCATAATTAGTAGTCTTTAGTCTAATTGAATTATATGTGAGTGATTAATATTATGTAGATAGATATCAGTCATTACAGACTTACACTATGTCTTTTGCAGGCTCGATAGTTTGCTGCGATTCAGGCTTCAAGGCTTATGGGAAGTTGAATTGTTTTCTGTTGAGTGCGAGGTCCTTTTTTCTCGTATTAATGTACTTGTGCAATTGCTTTTGTTCTATAACTAGTTCTGATTTTTCTTAATGGTTGAAACTTTTTAATTTAACAATCGTATTTTATTTCTTTGCGCATGTGGATACCTATCTTTGCGTCCACATCTGAGATGATAACTTAGTTTTGCTATAGTGTCTACATTATGCTACATAGGTCATTAATCTACTACTGTTCTTGTTGCTTGGTTATTGTTTGTGTTGTCTGCTGTTTGCTGAGGTCTGGGATACATTTGGTCAATAGGTAGCTTTCAATATTCAGCGCAAACACAATGCAAAAGGAGGGAAACCTAGTAAATTAGGTAGGTGGACTTTGTCATGATGTGCACAATAGTTTGGTAAATCAAAGATGCAAAAAGATGATGAATTGCAGAATTCTTTTTAAAATCTTTTGAAGAGGTTTAAACTCCGAAACTCGAAATAAAGTAGGAATACAAAGGACTAACAAGCTAAGAAACCAAAGTCACACAGTGCAAGAAACATCAATACGATGCAATGTGAACTGTTCTGGGATGCGTTCTTTCTGATCAACCAGTAATTATGGCATTTGGTAATTTGAGGCTCGACATACATATAAAGTTTAAGCTATGTTGTGTGATTAAAAAAATAAAATAGGATTAATTTATTGTCTCCTTTCCTAAGAGATCCATATTGTGAGTTTTTGTTCCAGCTGTGCCCTTCGGATGGGTTCCTTATTGTTTTAAGCTTTACCTTACTGGTGTACTTCACTTTTCCATTATAATTTACACAGGTTGTATCATCCTATACCTAAAAATATTTAGAGGACTGCTATGTACCGTCAACAGATATTCATTCAAATGTTGCTGGAATTGTTTGCTTGATTGATTTCCCGCAGCATTTCCATTATAATTTACACAGGTTGTATCGTCCTACTTCATATGTACATACAAATTCTATATCATAGAAGTGAACCAAGGTAAGAGTAGGTTCTTTATATTAATAATAATGGCCAAGCTTGTCATATGGTTGTCCTGATGGCAGGATCCACGAGTATCTGTTAAGACTTAAGAGGCTGCCCTGCTAAAAGTTAGTAATAATGATGAGGTGAAATCTCATCAACAGAATCTTTTTATTCATATTGTAGATGATGAGAACTTATCACCCATCACATCACTGCCAGAATTTATTTTCCATATAAAAGACAATGGATTCTGTTAGCTGTTTGCAGTAGTATTGATGCTAGTTATTTAGTAAAATTAAAAAGGAATGATCATCAGCAGCAGGCCAGTTGAAGAGATCATTTTTAGAAGAGAAGCGATGATTGAACTCTTCTGGAATAGTAAGAGCTTATTTGAACAAGCTAGTGCTGCAGGTAATTCTGATGTGGAACATAAACATGGTTACCTCTGTCGCTTTAATTTAACACATTTATATACCACGCCGTGACAGTGTTTATATCATGGTTACCTCGTATTTATATTTCAGTACTCCACACAGTCAGATGTCAGTACTCCTCTGTATGAGAGACTGCATATGCCTGATGTAGAAAGGGGGAGAGAGATTAGAGAAGAATTTAAATATTTGTGTATTACTGGTGAGAAGTGAGAACAGAGAAGGGATCATTGCTAGCCTTAGCCGTGAGATGATGCGCCTGAGTTACAGGTTTACTAGTAACGCAACATCTAGTGTATATATGGGGACCAAATACCTCCACATCCATCGCTAGAGGTCTTATTAGTTGTTAAAATCAAGTGCTTGTTAAGAAGTAGACATCCTGGACCAATATCTTCTCCCAGACGAGGGCTAGCTAGCTTCTACTGGTGTCTGGGGCAAGCGAGGAATTTTAACTTACACAATTTAATCTCACCCATCCACAAACCACTAAATCTCAACACCAAAAAAATAATAATAAATCATTAACACTGAAATAGAAAGGGAGGTTTATGCTTCAAATTCTCTTCAGAAGTGAAAGAAAAATGTTGGACGGGAAAGGTAAATTGCAATAATAATTACATAGATTATTTTAACATATCTTCTTCCCTTTCTTTTCTTAAATTTTCTTTAGCTTATCGACGATTGCAGTATTTCAGCAACAGTTAGGATATCATTTTACGACATTGATCCATAAATTCAGCTCGGTCCATAAAAGCGACGAAGAAGCCGGCAATAGTCTTATACTCTCTGCAATCTGCATGTAGAGACTGAAAGAGTTATACATTTCAACATCAACTTTAAATTTAAAATATAATCCTACGGTATTTTAATCAGAAGAAGACATGCTTGTTCCTAAAGTTTTACCAAAAGAAAACCAAACTTAACGCCTTCTATTGTTCAGTTGTGTACATTTCAACAACTTTACTTAACAGTTAATATGTAGTAATTAGTCATGCAACCCATATATAAACCCCTGCCCTGATCTATCTTCTTTCATCCTCCTCTGTCTATCTTCTTATATATAATTCAGTTAATTGAGGGGGAAATGACACTTTTCTCGTCACCACTGACTTCGCTTATTCTGTGTTTTTTCTGGGCATATTTTGCATACGAAGCATTGGCTCGTGACTTCTCAATTCTGGGTTACTCCCCGGATGATTTGAAATGCAATCTTAAACTGAACAGTCTATTTGAATCATGGGGTGCAGAGCATGGCAAGACTTATGAGAGTATTGAAGAGAAGTTGCATAGGTTTGAGATTTTTAAGGACAACCTGATGCACATTGACGAAACAAACAAGAAAGTTAACAACTACTGGCTCGGATTGAATGAGTTTGCTGATTTAAGCCAAGAGGAGTTCAGAAACCGGTATTTGGGCCTCAATGTTGACTACTTCAAGAGGCAAGAGTACTCAAGTCCTGAAGATTTCATTTACAAGGATGTTGTGAATTTGCCCAAGTCTGTGGACTGGAGAAAGAAAGGAGCTGTCACTAATGTCAAGAACCAAGGTTCATGTGGTAAGTACATAGACCAAGCCTACCCAACAATTTCACAACAATTTTCTTTTATATGATCATGATTTGAAAGATGACTTACAGTCTTAGAATATTTGATACATTTACAAGTTACAACAATGACAGTAAATGCAATCACATTTATGAACACTGAATATGCGTGCATGTGCAGGAAGTTGCTGGGCATTCTCAACAGTGGCTGCTGTCGAGGGAATAAACCAAATTGTGACTGGAAATTTAACATCCTTATCTGAGCAAGAACTAGTTGATTGTGACACCTCCTTCGACAATGGTTGCCATGGAGGTCTAATGGAACATGCATTCACCTACATCATGACTCATGGTGGGCTTCATAAAGAGGAAGACTACCCTTATATCATGAAAGAAGGCACTTGTGATGAGAAGAAGGTAAATAGTTTATACTAGTAATGAGTCCACGCCTCCTGAATCATAAACTTATTCTAGCTGCATAGGCTGATCTTATTCTTTATTTCTAAGATAACATGTACATAAAAATATAATTATATGGTAATAGTTATACTTGTTCATACATTTCACTCTTTCATATACATGTTTCAGGATGAAGCTGAGGTAGTAACTATTAACGGCTACCATAACATACCAAAGAATAACGAGGAAAGCATGTTGAAAGCACTTGCACACCAGCCTATAAGTGTGGCTATCTCGGCTTCTGGACGTGATTTCCAATTTTATAGTGGTGTAAGCCTCCTGATATATGATGCATATGGAAGCATATATGCATACAGTATATATATATATATATATATATAGTCTACCTATATGGAAGCATATATGTAAAACATGCAAACATAAATTATATATCTACATACCTACTTAATTATCTCCATTACACGTACATATTAAAGCAGCCAGTTCCTAACTACTTACCTTGGAATCGGAGGATCAAACAAACAATTACTTGTTTCATGCAGGGTGTTTTTGATGGGTTTTGTGGATTTCGGCTGGACCATGGAGTGACTGCAGTTGGATATGGAACAGCAAAGGATTTGGACTACATCATTGTTAAGAATTCATGGGGATCCAAGTGGGGAGAAAAAGGCTACATTCGAATGAGGAGAAATATCGGCAAGCCTGAAGGCATTTGTGGAATATACAGACTGGGATCTTTTCCTACAAAAAATAAGTGACCATGCATACAGTACACTGTTAAGTGTCGATACTGTTTTTTTCTGCCGCTGCTTATGTTTCTGCTACTGTAATCTGCTTTTGCTTTCACTTTTGTACCATGAAGTGTGTAATCAGAATTGAAATTTTAATTACAACCAAAAAGTAACTGATTAGTATTATCATCTAAATAGACATTGTGTAATTTGCTCCACAAATCTTAAAGAGTATCTGATTAGATACAGATGTAAATCTGATTAGTTGAAACCACTATAATATTTTCATACAAGATAGAGGATTCTCAAAAGTACATCTGACAGTTACTCATTGACACAATACGGTGGGGGTCAAAGTTAATCAAAGAACAAAACATTGGCATCTTTATCATAATCCCTACAGCAATGTGAATCAACATCGCAATTCCTGATTTTAGTAAGAGAACTAAAATGAAGAAGGAAAAAAGAAAAATCCAAAAATGAGATTCTCAGTCCATTTGCAAAATACTAAGCAAATTCACTGAGATGGAAATCACTGGTGGCTGTTTGGAAAATATGGTATTCTGAATTTCATCACGGTAACGTCCAGGATACCATGTTTATAACCCATTGAAATTAACCTGGGATCAACAGGTCCAGGCAAATTGAAGGAAATGGAGAAACATCCAGGTGGGGGAAATTCCTGCATTTTTACCTCATACAAGACATTGGCATCTTGAAGACTGGTACCTGTGACCATGCCTTCTATTTTAACCCTTCCGTCGTCACGGACACTGCACTTCAAATCACCTAATACATTGAAGTGGAAAGAATCACTAAGCAATAATCTCAATCTTCTAAGTTTATACTAAAAATATAAAATCTGTTAGACAAGTCAGATAATGAAGCATATATGTCTCACTGCATAAAATTATTTACTGATTTCTGACTATTGCGTCAGAGCATACGACCAAAATGCCATAGTTTGGGAGTGATCATTGTTATTAAAAGCGCGCATATGCGCTCGCATATGCAAGATGCGATGCGATGCGCACCCGAAGCGCTTCGCTTTGGAGATGCGATGCGACTTCACTAAAGCGAGCGCTTCTGTGCGCGTTGAGGGCTTAAGCGCAGTGCGAGAAGCGCAAAAAAAGCGCGCTTTTTATCAAATGTTCACTAGGGTGCTTGACTTGGTCAATTTTAAAAAGAAAAGGGTAAAAAATATCCATAAATACTTATATCAATCAACAACAGATATGTACAAAAACATATATACACACAAACATCACAAGTGGGACTGAGCGAGCAATTGTACGACTACGAGAACGGGTGCCAGATTTCTGATCTTGAATATACTGATTCGTGTATACATATATTATGTATGTACACATGGAAATTTATGATACCCATATACATATATATGTGTGTGTATATATATGATTCTTGAATATATATATGTATAATTCTTGTACACACATATATATGAAAATGAGGATGAACTTGACTTTGTTGAGGATTCCAATCATAATGGTGAAGAAGATGATTTTGTGGATTGTGGATTGTGGATTTTGTAGATGGAGTATAGTAAACTACCTATGCATTTCTTTGTTACTTTGACTAAGTTATTATATACTTTGAGTCTATGTGATGAATTTGGTTATTTTATCATATAGGACATTTTGGTTTTGCAATTATATGTCTTATTATCTATAAATTTGTAATGGTTTGCATTATATATCACGAATATATGAATATTTACTTGTCTTTGATGAATCCACACATCTCGCTTTGCGCATTGCGCTTATGCCCTAGGAGGCCTTTGCGCATCAGTGCGCATATCGCATTTAATAACACTGGGAGTGATGGCCTGATGGAGAGCATAGATAATAAATGCATATATACAATTATAAAAATACAGTATGTTAAAGATGGTAACCTATCTTTTGTTGCGGCCCCTTTATTCTCGCCCTCTTGTCGATGACAACGGAAGGCTTGGCAAAGGAGTGGTGACAACAAAACCCCCTAAATTACTTCCTATTCCAGTATAGAGATGCTCTTTCCTGATCTAAAGTGGGTTCTCAACTTCTTTAAACCAGCGAAGCTAGATTTCAGTGACCTAGTCCCGGCAATTCTGGAAATTGATTTTAATTTCATCGTGGATATCGCTGACACGGATGTAGTTGTGGTTCTTGGATTGGACGTTGCTGACTAAGTAGATTATAGGTTTCAAGAATCAAGAGTATAATTTCCCTTTTTTGGGACCATTGCATATTCAAAGGGGGAATTGATTGAGCTATCTTTGATATGGAGTATCAGAAAAATAAAATGAGGATCCATCTGAGTAACTGAGGCTTAGGCTTATACAATATCAATGGGGGCTTTTGGATTATTGATGTGAGAGGGGAATGATAATGATTTTGAAGAGGTTGGCAATGGGAATGCTTCAGAACCCCAAGGGGTAAATAATGAATAAGTAACCCAGTTAATGGGAATGAAATTCCCATTCCAACACATCAATTCCCACAGCTACACACTAACACGTGGGAATAAAATTCCAATTCCCATCAACCGGGTTGATATCCCGTTAACCAATCGCCATAATTCGTTATGCTCTTGAAAACCTTTTATATTTTAAGTAGCATTAAAGCTGTGAATTGAAAGAAACACATGAATTTGATGCGTTAAAGCTGCAGAATTTTCAAAAATAAGGGATAACACATCTTTTTAGAGTGGGAAAGTTGCAGAATTCTGCTATTTTGGCAAAAAACTCTTAATGACTTAAATTTTGCTAAATAGGGCCAAAGCCCCAAACTGTACCATATGCTGTAAGATTATAAGCATGTAAAAGTCAGTAGAAAAACTTTATTTGTTTCTCTGTCAAAGTCAATGGTATAGTAATAGTCACAGACAAAAAAAAAGTGGTTTCTCTTTCAACCTTATGGTGATAAAAATCCGATAAACCTACCAACCATACAATGCAAACTAGAACGATTTTACATGTATATTACTTTGTACGCATACGCTGGACACATTATCTTGTAGTACCGCACTTTAGAAGCGGTATTAACTTCGGTCCCAACTTTATGTGGCAATCTATTAAAAGATGTCTTTAATTTCAATCAACTTGAAGCAAATATATATTATTTTTATAATAAATTTCTAGTCTACAACAGGGATGAGGTTTAATTTGAAATAAAAGATAAATGAACTTATAGTGTGCGTATTCTGTATACATAGACGTACAGGAGAAATGATGCAAGGAAAAATGAGATAAAATTGACTACTTACTTTGTTTGCCAGAGACACCAGCCAAAGCAACTTGGAAAGTATAGGCTTTTTCACTTGCACCTATATCAACCTTACCAAGGGAAGGTGCAACTGTTCCTTTATTGGCTGTTCCTGTTTTAGTTACAAATGGCTTCGATAATGGAATTTTTGTGCCCTGATCCGTTGTCATACTTTAAATGGACTTCAGCACCTGTTTACAAGCCATATTAACCTCTATGTTACAGATACTTATTTGAGGATAGTTAAACCAGGTGTTAGGAGTTTATTACAGATACATCTTGTATGTGTAGTGCACGAAGTCTTATTTATTTGATAGGGTAAAAAGGAAGTATGTGCAAATTTTTACAAGTCGCATAATTAGACTTAGTGACCAAACCACAACCTTAATTGGGTAAACCATGGTTGTGATTCGTTATTCATCACAGAAGACAAACCACAGATCAGTACAAAGATAGAAAGCAAGTAAAGAAAACTAGCTGTCCCTGCTAAAACATAAAAACAACCTAATTAACGAGAGATATAAAACCAATAATCCTCACAAGACACGTTTTCACCGTTTTTCAGAAAAGAAAGCCATCTTATGCTATTTAACATACACTAAGAGTCTGGTCAGTAAGCTTATATGACCAATAACGGATCATTTCTCAAATTCCGTTAGGCTATGTAACTAAGACAGGAGACAGAAGAAGATAAAAACATACCATATGTAACTACTAATGTATTATAACAACATAACAGAATTGCTTTATACAACCTTAAAACTAAGATCGAAGTAGCTAGTTTGCTTGACAAATTAAGAAATTAATACCACAGACCTGTCTCCTATCAGCAAATAACGAAAAATATTTCAATGAAGCAACCATCTACCAAATAAAAAAGCATAAAAATAATATACTAACTTTGCAAAAAATACAATAAAATAGTGCAGTGTTTAATAGGAATTGCACATTCTGAGAAAATACATAGCAATGACAAATTGTAACACACAGGCATATATACAATTCACTAATCTGTACACTTACGCTTAATATAAAATCTACACATATTCAGCAAAAAATATAAACAAAAGGAAATGATAAATAAAGCAAGAGAAGTTAATAAAAATTATGACGGATATATAGATACAGAATAATGCATCTATGAACACAACCAAATGAGGAAATCTAATCTAGGTGAATTTAAGTGATGACGTAGTAAAAGATATAAGGAAATTAAAATTAAAAGCAGACTGATATACAGGGAAGATCTACGGGGAGTAGAATTTCACCTAGAAGTAACAGAGACGCCGCCGGCGACCGGAGATGTTTCAGGGTGGAAAACGGACAAACAGGAGTTTTGGGATTATAGACAACAGTGATACATAAAAAGGGGCCCCGGGCACGCGGTGTATTGTTATGAGAGTTCGAAATTTTGAAATTTGTTTTTCACTTTTACGACTCTACTTTTTTTAAATATTTTAGGGGTTTTTCACATTTGTGTCATTTTCACAAATGTATAATAACTCTATTAATTATTTATTTATATTTTTAAATAATCTCAAACTTTAAAGTTACACTGTATATTTTAAAAGTTACACTGTATATTTTAAATCTATTTTTTTTAACCATGGTTTAAAAAAAACTCACATTCGTTTTCATTATCAAAACTCATAGCACAACCCATCAAAATAACATTAATTTCAACTGGATCTAATTTAAATAAATAACTAGTTTACTAATCCGTGATTCACATCGGTCTACAATTTTTTATAAATGTTTTTTTAAATAATTACGAAACATGTTTTTAATAAAAATATATAATAATATTTCTAACATAACTTAAAATTTTCTTTGGAATTTTCTGTTTCATTTTTCTCATTCACCAAAATTTTGAAAAAATGCAATTTTTTAATATTTCATTATTTTAATAATTTCAAATATTATTATATTTATCACCATTTTTTTCTCAAAATTCAAATTCCAACTTATATTCTAAATATAGAAATGACATCAATATTAAATTCTAATATAAAATATACTTCTCTTAATTAACGGCATCCTACTTATTTGTTGTTCTCTAGTTGTTACCAAATCCAACAGATAACTCCTTAATTTACTTAATAAATTATATCATCAATTAATCAATTTTATGATATCATAAAATTTAACTTAAATATTTTTAAATTTTAATTTAATTAATGTTAAAAACTTATATATATATATATATATATATATATATATATATATATATATATATATATATATATATATATATATATATATATATGTTTAGCTAAATAATAGGTAAAGAAAAAAGAAGTTGTAAGTTTTAATAATTTAAATTTCAAAGATTCTAGAAAAATTAGAAAAATAGATTATAGCAATATGCCACCCACTGCTAAATAATTGGTCAAGAAACCAAATTAGTCATTTTCTAAATCACTTCCCGTTCAGTTGTCATCAATGAATTAAGTCAATTTTTTAATAACCACAAATACTTTTTTTAATGTTTATCGAACTATTACAAACAGTTATATCAGTCTGTCTAATAAATACTCGAGTAAATGCCTATATTTATAATTTTAAAAATGATAAAAAAATGAGTAGCCCAATAAATACATGAAGATTCATAGTTCTACTCCAAAAAGTCTGGAGTTTATTACATCTATAAAATTTTGTAGTTATACTCAAAAAATTGAATTAACAAATGTTTAAGTATCTATCACCATCCTAATGTTTCTACATTTTTTGCTATAAAATTAAATAATATTACTTTAGAATAATTAAAGAATTGAAAATAATATCAAACTGAGAAAATAGGCACAAACATGAATTGAGAAAAAGTGTGAATTTGAGAAATTTTGCTATATCAAAGAATAGTGAATAATGTAATTTGGTATAATAACACTTTGTTTACCCAATAATTAGAGACCCGCAACGATTATGTTTTATGTGATTTTTGGCTTTTCGCTAAAACTCAAACAGTCAAAACAAAATTAAAAATCAGTATTTAGCTGTAATATCTGTAATTTAATAATAATAATAATAATAATAAGTGATTAAATATATATCAATTAAATAGAAAAGAAGAGAAGATTATAGTAAGTGTTTAGAAAATTATTAAATTCCAATTTTAATAAGGATAGGATATTTTAAGCCCTATTTATGAACACACCCGGTCATTCACGGTTAAATAACCAAACCCTAGAATAAGGCCGCGGAGAGAAATAAGCAAAGGAAAAAAAAGAAGAGAAAACAGAGGCGCTGCTTGGTTCTTCTTTCGTGTTAAGCCAGGTACTCTAAATTGTAATGTTGTATAGATGATTTAATAGTGTAATCGCATGCTCTTTAAAAGTATAATATGTATAATTATTATATTGATTCATTAATATACACTGGTAGATGTCTGCCTAGATTTCATAGCCTCTATACACTAATATGGTTGCACTAATTATTTAAATCGATGTGTGTTAACCGGCCCTGCATAGGTATTTTTGATTTACAATGTTTGTGTTCGTTTGTTAGCAACTCCCGATTAGCTAATTTTAGTGTACATGTAAATTAATATGTGGGACCTTTAGTTTTTTTTAAATTGGGAGTAGTTTGGTTAGAGGTTATGCATGTCATATTAATTCAGATAGATGGATGTCAGGCGGGTGTGCTTGTGTAGAGTCAAAGCCATAGTTTTATATGTTAAAATAAATGCCTTTAGATTAGTTTAGTTAATTATTAAGACATGGTAGTTAATGTTAAGATAATTATAAAAGAACATGTCACGAACTATATGAAACTGATCCCGATAATTGTAATGGCTAACTAGTTAATTCATGTACATGTTTTATCTAAACGAGTGGATAATTAATTAATAGGAGTTTAATGATTAAATATAAAGAGAATGTATGTTAATTATAAATTATATATATCTCGTATTTAGATTGGAAGTCGAGAGTTTAAAGGGGTGTTGAGATTGCTATATTTGAGGTACGGATTCTCTCCTCTTTTATTCAGCGCTACTCATCTTAGAAATATTTAAATTAAATTCGTTTTGACCTCAAATCTGTTCATTTGATTTTGAATCATTTTGAATATGAAAACTGTTTTGATTCTGAAAAGTATATTTAAATGTGTTTCGAAATACTTAAATATTTGTTTCTGCGATTTTCTGAAATTGCGTACATTTTATATCTGTTAGAAATATTGAAAATATCTGTTTCCGTGGTTTTAAAAGTTTTGCGAAATATTATATTTGAACCCTTAGTGATATAGGGTATACCGAGTTAACGAGCTGTAGGGGTACTACAGCCATGTCATTGCGGCACCAGTGACATGACACTTCCATGGCAGTGTGATTGGTCATGGCGTATCCTTCTGTTCTGATAGCTCAGGAGGCGAGCTTTTGCGCATTTGATATTTGTTTCAGGATACGTGGGTGCACCCAGAGTTTATGATTTGTGATTTGTGATTTGATCTGACGGTGACGTTGTATATGCCGTACACGTTATCCGGTTTGTTGCACACATTAGGTACTCTATGATGTGTGTATTTGTATCTGTTCTGTTCTGATCTCGGTATGAAATATCCTAACCCCTCGTTGCTTCAGCCATACTTATTTTTAAATAAATGTTTTGTTATAAACTGTCAAATATGAATATCTGTTTTCTGTTTTATAAACTGTATTCCAAATCCGTACTGGGCGATTGGCTCATGCCGTATTCTTTTTCTGGCAGGTGCTTAGGGGGATCTGGGACTGTGTGATGGAGAGCCACCCCTTTATATCATTGATTAGGATTTGCAGACTTCTATCGCTATTTAGACTTGAATATTATTTTAGATATTTTGGTTTTTCATATTTATTGCTTTGAACCGTTTTGGAGGTTTAATATATCTTGAAGATTATTAGACTGTTAATTTATTATTTAGAGATGATTTTAGTGCTCTGTTTGCAGGTTTAAGGTTTAATAAGTAGCCCATCATTTAAATTTAGATGGGGGTGTTACAAAGATGGTATCAGAGCTTAGGTTCTTTCTTGTAGAAAACCTAATTAGGTTGACCTGTGAGATTGGGTAGACGTTAGGATGGGTGCTCTATTTCAAGCTCATTTCATTTGCTCTATTCTTTTGACTTCTGTTTTTAAATCGCTTCTGCTTATCTATTCTTGTTATCTTCATTCGTTCGTTATCTTATATTGTAGATGCCTCCTAGACGTAATCGAACTACTAACCATACTAACTTGGGTGTTAGCCAAGCTGAGTTAGCTGCGATGATAGGTCAAGCAGTGGCTCAGGGTATACAGCAAGCTATGGCAAATCAGAATAATCAGAATAATCAGAATAATCAGAACAATCAGAATAATCAGAATGGTCAAGGGAATCAAGATGGTCAGAATAATCAGAATGGCCAAGGACATCAGCAAAATCCGGAGGGTCAGGGTAATCCTTTGGAACCATTTGTTTGGTTGGAGAGATTTGTTAAGCAGAAACCAGAATCTTTTCACGCACCACAGACTCCTATTGATGCTGAGAACTGGATTGTTCATCTTGAGAAGATTTTTGATGCTTTGGGTTGCGATGAGATCCAAAAGGTCAGATTGGCTGTGTATAAGTTAGAGGGGGATGCTCAGCGATGGTGGAGAGGTGTGAAGGCTACTAGGGGTGAGGAGTTTACAGAGACATTGGTTTGGCAGGGATTTAAGGAAGTTTTCTATGAACAATACTTTTCTAATGCAGACAGAGAGGCATATTTGAGGGAGTTTCATTCTATCTCGCAGAACTTTGATGAGAGCCTTACAGACTATATGGCGAGGTTTATCAGGTTAGCTGGATTTGCTGGGACAGTTGCAGGGACTGCTACACAGCAAGCTGAAAAATTTAAATGGGGACTGAGGCCTAATCTAAGGGGTTCTATCATTTCACTAAAGTTTCCTAATGTGGCGGAGGTGGCAGATGCAGCTAAGGATATTGAGAAGGAGCGTACTGAGTATAGAGCTTCCAGGTTTCAGAATGATCGTAAGAGGCCTAGGGATGATCAGAGTTCTGTACAGGGTAAACAGTGGAATGGAGGTCAAGGTAATCAGCAGGGACAGTGGCGTGGAAGATACCAGAATATGAGGACTCAGTCGACTTACGGTCAGAATCAGTATGGTGGTCAGAAGTAGAATCAGAATCAACAGTTTCAACGGCAACAGCCACATCAGCAGCCTAGACAGTGGCAGAATCGTCAACAGGGGCAGAATCGTTTTCCAGTTAATGGGGGAAACCCCAATATGATTCCAGTGGCTCCTTGTGCTACATGTGGTGGACATCATCCAGGGAGAGCTTGTTATAAACAAACTGGGGCATGTTTCTTATGTGGTTCGATGCAGCATAGGGCTAAGGATTGTCCGACATCGCGGAACACTGGTGGTGGAGGTAGTGGTAGTGGTGGTCAGCAGAATCAGCAGAATCCTTCATGCAGAGTGTTTGCATTGACTGCTAATCAGGCAGCAACTCATTCCGGTACCGTTTCAGGAACACTTCTTGTTGGTAGACGTGATGCTTATGTGTTATTTGATACTGGTTCGACTCATTCTGTTGTGTCTTTATCGTTTGTTCGTCATCTTGGTGTTCTTCCATCATTATTATATCCTCGTATGTCTATTGCTACCCCAATGGGGAATTCTGTTATTATTTCTGATGTGTACCGAGAGTGTACGATAGTTGTTGGGGATAGAAATTGTAAGGTTAACTTGCTTCCGATGGAGATGCATGACTTTGACATTATTTTGGGTATGGATTGGTTGAGTGAACATCGAGCTACAATTGACTGTAAGGGGAAAAGGGTGATCTTTGGGGATGCAGATAAACCAGAATTTATATATCAGGGTTCTCAACCGAAAGGAGAGGTTAAAATGATTTCGGCTCTAAAGGCGAGTAAACTTTTGTCTAAGGGTTGTGATGGCTATCTTGCGTTCGTGAAGGATATGTCTAAGGTTGAGCCTCGTATCGAGGATTATCCAGTTATGAATGAATTTACAGACGTGTTTCCCGATGAGCTACCAGGTTTGCCACCACAGCGAGAGGTGGAGTTTACTATTGAACTTGTCCCAGGTGCAGAGCCTATTTCTAAGGCACCGTACCGAATGGCACCATTAGAGTTGCAGGAATTGAAAGAGCAGTTGCAAGAGTTATTGGATAGAGGATTTATCAGGCCAAGTGTATCTCTGTGGGGTGCTCCAGTGTTGTTTGTGAAGAAGAAGGATGGTTCTATGAGGTTGTGTATTGACTACAGGGAGTTGAATAAGGTGACTATCAGAAACAGGCATCCTTTGCCACACATTGATGACTTGTTCGATCAGTTGCATGGGGCGAAGTACTTTTCGAAGATAGATTTTAGATCGGGTTACCATCAGTTGCGAGTAAGGGATGAAGATATTCCGAAGACAGCATTTCGTACTCGTTACGGGCATTATGAGTTTCTTGTGATGTCCTTTGGGTTGACGAATGCTCCAGCGGTATTTATGGATTTGATGAATCGGGTCTTTCATGATTATCTGGATAAATTTGTTGTGGTCTTCATTGATGATATCTTGATATACTCTAGGAGTAAGGAGGAACATGAGGAGCATCTACGTACCGTACTTGAGATCTTGAGGGAGAAGAAATTGTTTGCAAAATTTTCAAAGTGTGACTTTTGGTTAGAACAGGTGGCATTTTTAGGGCATGTTGTGTCTGCTAGAGGGATTGAGTTGGATCCTGCGAAAGTCGAGGCTATCACTAATTGGCCGAGACCTAGAAATGTGACAGAGGTGAGGAGTTTCTTGGGTTTGGCAGGTTATTATAGGCGCTTTGTGGAGGGTTTCTCGTCCATAGCTTTGCCGATGACTCAACTATTGAGAAAAGGTGTTAAGTTCCAGTGGAATGATGATCGTGAGAAGAGTTTCCAAGAGTTGAAGAATAGATTGGTGACAGCTCCTATACTTGTGTTGCCATCAGGGAGTGGAGGATATCAGGTTTATAGTGATGTTTCTAAGAGAGGATTGGGTTGTGTTCTTATGCAGCATGAGAAGGTTATTTCTTACGCTTCTAGGCAGCTTAAACCCTATGAGGTAAACTATCCTACGCATGACTTGGAGTTAGCAGCAGTGGTCTTTGCTTTGAAGATTTGGAGGCATTATTTGTATGGAGAGACTTGTGATATCTTCACTGATCACAAGAGTCTTAAGTACATTTTTACTCAAAAGGAGCTTAACATGAGGCAGAGAAGGTGGCTTGAACTTCTTAAAGATTATGATGCTAATATTCAGTACCATCTAGGGAAAGAAAATGTAGTGGCAGACGCTCTTAGTAGGAAGAACTTGGGGAGTGTTGCATCTCTAATTACTCAGCCGCATCTTATTTCAGATATGGAGCGCTTTGGTATTGAGTTGTACGTTAGAGGGTCAGGTGGTAGTATTGCTAGTTTGAGAGTGGAACCAAATCTAGTTTCAAGGGTCAAGGAAGCTCAAAAGAAAGATACAGGATTGGATGTTATTAGATCGGAGGTAGCAGCTGGCAAACAAAAACATTTCCGTGTTGATGATGAAGGTGTGTTATGGTTGGGTAGTAAATTGTGTGTGCCTGCAGACTTGGCGATTCGTGAAGAAATTTTGACCGAGGCTCATAGTTCTTCATTATCTATTCATCCAGGTTCCACTAAGATGTATAGAGATTTGAAGGAGCATTTTTGGTGGAGTAGAATGAAAGGAGACATAGCAGAATTTGTGGGAAAATGTCTTATATGTCAACAGGTGAAGATAGATCATCAGAGGCCTAGTGGATTGTTGCGGCAGTTAGATATTCCAGTTTGGAAGTGGGAGAACATTACTATGGATTTTGTGACTCATTTGCCGAGAACCTTCAGGAAGAACGATATTATATGGGTGGTGGTTGATAGACTTACTAAATCAGCTCATTTCTTACCTATTAGAGAGACTACTTCTATTCATGAGTTGGCAGAAATTTTTCAGCGAGATATTGTTAGACTTCATGGTGTGCCTGTGTCGATAGTTTCTGACAGGGATATGAGGTTTACATCACGTTTTTGGAAGGGATTTCAAAAGGCTTGGGGTACGAGGCTTAATTTTAGTACAACTTTTCATCCGCAGACTGATGGACAGTCAGAGAGGACGATTCAGACATTGGAGGATATGTTGAGGGCTTGTGCTTTGGAGTGGACATGTGATTGGGATAAATATTTGTATCTTGTTGAGTTTGCGTATAATAATAGTTGGCACGCGAGTATTGGTATGCCACCATTTGAGGCTTTGTATGGTAGGAGATGTAGAGCACCGTCTTGTTGGGATGAGGTTGGCGAACGAGTCATTGAAGGGCCAGAGTTAGTTAGAGTTACTAATGAGAAGGTGGAGCAGGCTAAGGTAAGTTTGAAGGAGGCTCGATCACGTCAAAAGAGTTATGCGGATCAACATAGGAAGTTTGGTGGATTTGAACCTGGTGATCATGTGTTCTTGAAGGTGTCGCCTTGGAAGGGTGTTAAACGTTTTGGCATGAAAGGGAAGCTTAGTCCGAGATATGTTGGTCCTTTTGATGTTATAGAGAAAGTTGGTGAAGTGTCTTATAGGGTTGCGTTACCACCACAGTTATCTCATGTGCATAATGTTTTTCATGTGTCTGTTCTGAGTGGTTACAAGTATCATCCGCTTCACGTAGTTCAATATCCATTGCATAAGATTAGGGAGGATCTTTCGTGTGAGGAGGAAGCAGAAGCTATCCTAGCTCGAGAGGAGCGAGTTATGAGAAAGAGTACTATTTCGTTTGTGAAAGTCTTGTGGAAAAATCATTCTGAGAGAGAGGCTACTTGGGAATTAGAGGGATCTATTCGTGAGAGATATCCACACTTATTTGATTCAGGTACAAGTTTTAGTTTCGTTAGATTCCGGGGACGGAATCCTTTTTAAGGGGATATATATGTAATATCTGTAATTTAATAATAATAATAATAATAATAATAATAATAATAATAATAAGTGATTAAATATATATCAATTAAATAGAAAAGAAGAGAAGATTATAGTAAGTGTTTAGAAAATTATTAAATTCCAATTTTAATAAGGATATGATATTTTAAGCCCTATTTATGAACACACCCGGTCATTCACGGTTAAATAACCAAACCCTAGAATAAGGCCGCAGAGAGAAATAAGCAAAGAAAAAAAAAAGAGAAAATAGAGGCGCTGCTTGGTTCTTCTTTCGTGTTAAGCCAGGTACTCTAAATTGTAATGTTGTATAGATGATTTAATAGTGTAATCGCATGCTCTTTCAAAGTATAATATGTATAATTATTATATTGATTCATTAATATACACTGGTAGATGTCTGCCTAGATTTCATAGCCTCTATACACTAATATGGCTGCACTAATTATTTAAATCGATGTGTGTTAACCGGCCCTGCATAGGTATTTTTGATTTACAATGTTTGTGTTCGTTTGTTAGCAACTCCCGATTAGCTAATTTTAGTGTACATGTAAATTAATATGTGGGACCTTTAGT
The DNA here is from genome assembly GCA_030848705.1 of Heracleum sosnowskyi. Taxonomy (NCBI): domain Eukaryota; kingdom Viridiplantae; phylum Streptophyta; class Magnoliopsida; order Apiales; family Apiaceae; genus Heracleum; species Heracleum sosnowskyi. Next base: position 81,689,125 of record CM061238.1, read on the forward strand.
TTTTTTTAAATTGGGAGTAGTTTGGTTAGAGGTTATGCATGTCATATTAATTCAGATGGATGTCAGGCGGGTGTGCTTGTGTAGAGTCAAAGCCATAGTTTTATATGTTAAAATAAATGCCTTTAGATTAGTTTAGTTAATTATTAAGACATGATAGTTAATGTTAAGATAATTATAAAAGAACATGTCACGAACTATATGAAATTGATCCCGGTAATTGTAATGGCTAACTAGTTAATTCATGTACATGTTTTATCTAAACGCGTGGATAATTAATTAATAGGAGTTTAATGATTAAATATAAAGAGAATGTATGTTAATTATAAATTATATATCTCGTATTTAGATTGGAAGTCGAGAGTTTAAAGGGGTGTTGAGATTGCTATATTTGAGGTACGGATTCTCTCCTCTTTTATTCAGCGCTACTCATCTTAGAAATATTTAAATTAAATTCGTTTTGACATCAAATCTGTTCATTTGATTTTGAATCATTTTGAATATGAAAACTGTTTTGATTCTGAAAAGTATATTTAAATGTGTTTCGAAATACTTAAATATTTGTTTCTGCGATTTTCTGAAATTGCGTACATTTTATATCTGTTAGAAATATTGAAAATATATGTTTCCGTTGTTTTAAAAGTTTTGCGAAATATTATATTTGAACCCTTAGTGATATAGGGTATACCGAGTTAACCAGCTGTAGGGGTACTACAGCCATGTCATTGCGGCACCAGTGACATGACACTTCCATGGCAGTGTGATTGGTCATGGCGTATCCTTCTGTTCTGATAGCTCAGGAGGCGAGCTTTTGCGCATTTGATATTTGTTTTAGGATACGTGGGTGCACCCAGAGTTTATGATTTGTGATTTGTGATTTGATCTGACGTTGACGTTGTATATGTCGTACACGTTATCCGATTTGTTGCACACATTAGGTACTCTATGATGTGTGTATTTGTATCTGTTCTGTTCTGATCTCGGTATGAAATATCCTAACCCCTCGTTGCTTCAGCCATACTTATTTTTAAATAAATGTTTTGTTATAAACTGTCAAATATGAATATCTATTTTCTGTTTTATAAACTGTATTCCAAATCCGTACTGGGCGATTGGCTCATGTCGTATTCTTTTTCTGGCAGGTGCTTAGGGGGATCTGGGACTGTGTGATGGAGAGCCACCCCTTTATATCATTGATTAGGATTTGCAGACTTCTATCGCTATTTAGACTTGAATATTATTTTAGAGATTTTGGTTTTTCATATTTATTGCTTTGAACCGTTTTGGAGGTTTAATATATCTTGAAGATTATTAGACTGTTAATTTATTATTTAGAGATGATTTTAGTGCTCTGTTTGCAGGTTTAAGGTTTAATAAGTAGCCCATCATTTAAATTTAGATGGGGGTGTTACATTAGCAAAAAAATAATATTAATCAACGAAAAACAACACTCAACATTAGATGAAAAAAAAATCGATGCACACTTATCAAAAACATTAAAACATTAAAATAAGTTTAAAAATAAATAAGTAAGGGTTGCACCTGATATTTTTGGAAAAGAGAGATTTTAGTAAGAACAAATATAAAAGGTAATATTTTTTAAATTAAAGGTAATTGCCCGTGATATTTTTGGAAAATGAGTAGATTTTGTAGAAAAAAAATGTGTTATAATTATAAAAGGCAATCAGTTAGTTACTATTTTTATATTATTTTATTATTTATTAAATAGAATAAAGGACCGAAAATCGAAAACCGAAAACCAAAATTTTTAATATTTCTGCTTTAATAATACTAGATTAAAACCCGTGCGATGCACAGATTATTATTAATAATTATTATTTTTATTATTTATGTTTTAATATTCTATTAATCTGCATTTACTATAAAAAATAAGTAGGTGTGTTAAATTTTTTTAAATAATTAAAAGTATTAAAATAGATTTTAAAATAAATTAATAACTGTTTGCCCGTGATATTTTTGGAAAAGGAGGGGTCTTAATAAGGAAAAATAGAAAAAGTAACATGTTTTAGCTGAAAAGGTAAGTGGCCGTAATTAAAAGTATTTAATTAGGCTTCACATTAAATAAGTAAGGATTTGTCCGGAATATTTTTGGAAAATGAGGGGTTTAGTAAAGAAAAATCATGTTTTAGTTGAAAATGTAATTGACCATGATTTTTTTAGAAAAAGAGAAGATTTTGTTAGAAAAGATAATGTATTTTAGCTAAAAATGTAGTTAATTATAAAAATGTTATTATTTAATAATAATATTTTTAGAAAATGAAAAAATAGAAAAAGTAACATAATTAAAAGTATTAAAATAAATAAGTAAGGATTTGCCCGTGATATTTTAGGAAAATGAGAGATTTTAGTAAGAAAAAATAGAAAGAGTGACATGTTTTTGTTAAAAAAGATAATCGCTCGTGTTTTTTTTAGAAAAAGAGAGGATTTTGTAAGAAAATAAAATAAAAAAAGGTAATGTATTTTAGCTGAAAAGGTAATTGGTTATAAATAATGTTATTATTTAGTGATAGTTTTTTAAAAAAATAAGTAAGGGTAATTAAGTAAAATCCCTAAGTACCGACCGTCCGTCTATCCGACTACCAAACTTTTAATGTTTCGTCTTTAATAATATAGCTTAAAACCCGTACGATGCACGGGTTGTTTTTAATAATTGTTAATTTTATTATTTATATTTTATATTTTATTAATTGCATTTATTAAAAAAAAAATAAGTAGGCGTGTTAAACATTTTAAAATAATTGAAAGTATTAAAATGAATTTTAAAATAAATAGGTAACGGTTTGTCCGTGATATTTTGGAAAAAGAGGGGTTTTAGTAATAAAAAAAAGAAAGTAACGTGTTTTCGTTAAATTTTAAAATATAAAAGTAACGATTTGTGTGTCATATTTTTTAAAAAAGAGGGGGTTTAGTAAGAAAAATAGAAAATGTGACATGTTTTAGTTGAAAAATGTCATTGTCAAATAAAAGTATTAAAATAGATTTTAAAGTAAATGTGTAAGGGTTTTCTCGTGATATATTTGAAAAATGAAGGATTTTAGCAAAGGAAATAGAAAAAGTAACATGTTTTAGAAATTGCCCCTGATTTTTTAAGAAAAAAAATGGTAATATAATTTAATTGAAAGAGTAACTGATTATAATAATTAAATAAACAATTAAATAAGGCAAATATCGTATCAAAAATTAGGTACAAAAAAACAGGTACCAAAATTTTCAATGTTTCGTCTTTGATAATATAGTATAGATAAAGAGATATATTCATAATATTAGTATTTTATGCTACTAAATGGAATAACCCGTGATATTTTTGAGGTTTTAGTTAAGAGAAATATTGGTTAGAAAATATAAAAAAAATATACGTTTTGGAAAAAAAAACTAATCGGTTAGTCATTAATAATTATAATATTATTATTTTATTTTATTAAATAGAACTATTCGTGATATTTTTGGAAAATTGGAGGCTTTATTTAGGAAAAATAGAAAATTAGAAATTTTAGTTAGAAAATATAAAAAAGAATATACACTTTGGCTAAAAATGGTAATGAGTTATTTATTAGCAATTATAATCTTATTATGTTATTTTATTAAATGAAACCGTCTATGATATTTTTGGAAAATAAGATGTTTTAGTTAGGAAAAATATAAAAGATATTATATATACTAATTTTAATATTTTATCTAACGGTTCTCGTGATATATTTGAAAAATGAAGGATTTTAGCAAAGGAAATAGAAAAGTAACATGTTTTAGCTGAAAAGGAAATTGCCCCTGATTTTTTAAGAAAAAAATGGTACTATAATTTAATTGAAAGAGTAACTGATTATAATAATTAAATAAACAATTAAATAAGGCAAATATCGTATCAAAAAATAGGTACAAAAAAACAGGTACCAAAATTTTCAATGTTTCTTTTTTGATAATATAGTATAGATAGAGAGATATATTCATAATATTAGTATTTTATGCTACTAAATGGAATAGCCCGTGATATTTTTGAGGTTTTAGTTAAGCGAAATATTAGTTAGAAAATATAAAAAAATATACGTTTTGGAAAAAAAAACTAAACGGTTAGTAATTAATAATTATAATATAATTATTTTATTTTATTAAATAGAACTATTCGTGATAATTTTGGAAAATTGGAGGTTTTATTTAGGAAAAATAGAAAAGTAGAAATTTTAGTTAGAAAATATAAAAAAGAATATACACTTTGGCTAAAAATGGCAATGAGTTATTTATTAGCAATTATAACCTTATTATGTTATTTTATTAAATGAAACTGTTTGTGATATTTTTGGAAAATAAGATATTTTAGTTAGGAAAAATATAAAAGATATTCTATATACTGATTTTAATATTTTATCTAACGTTTCTCAATGATTTGATCAAAAATATCCAACGGCTATGAATGGAGTGACCAGACTACAAAAACTTTAATGACCAGACTACAAAACTTTCAATGTTTCGTCTTTAATATAATAGTATAGATAGCATAGTATAGATTTCAATAAGACAATAACTATGTTTATGTACAAAACATCTGCAATGAAATTCGTAAACAAAAATAATAAATTAAAAAACCAATCAAAGTACAAAATAAAATGTAAAAACGTATCCAACTTTCGGAAAAGAAGCACATAAATTGGTGGTGAAAAAGAATAATTGACGTTAGTTGATAATACGATTACGTACCATAAGAGTTAAAGTTGATGAACCATGCCAAAGATTGAATATCTATATCTTTATAAATATGATTAAATTATCCCATCTTCTCTTCTATTCCCTTTTGTAATCAAACACAAACTCACCAAAAGAAAGAGAAAAAATTATGTTTCTGTCTTGCAACCTTGCAAGTTAGCCGTCTTGTTTTATAACAAGGTTCTTTAGATATTAGTGTTCGTGTTTTAGTACATGCTTTTACTCTCTGAAATTGTGAGTGATAACATATGGCATAGGCAACAAGGAACCTGGAGGAAATGTACGTGAACCTGACATTGGAGGATGAAGAGGAAGGAGGAGTAGTCATTGAAAATGAAGAGGTAAATAAGAAAGGGAAATCTTTCATGCTCATAGGGCGATTTCTGATAGAGAAAAATATAAACTTCAATGCAATGCAAAATGTGATGGCTTCGCTGTGGAGACCAAAAAAAAGGTATGGAGATACATGATTTGGGGGGACATCGGTATTCTTTTGTGTTTTATCACACAATCGATTGACAGAAGGTGATTGATGGCGGTACTTGGACATTCGAGCAGAGCTTACTATTGTACCATGAGTTAGGGAAGAATGAGAATCCACACTTCGTGCAACTTAATAAAATGGATATACGTGTATGACCTGCCAAACGGATTGGTATTTGACAAAATATTACAAAGCATTGGTAATTTTGTGGACACGTTTGTTAAATCAGACCCGTTAAATGTTAATGGGATGTGGAAGTTGTATTTGCGTATTATAGTTAAGATGAATGTGGATAAACCATTGAAGCGAAGAATGAAGATTAAGCGCAAGTGAGGGGAGTGGACGTGGATCAATTTGAAGTACGAACGTCTGAGTATGTTCTGCTTTGTATGTGGGGTGTTGGGGCATTCAGAACGAGATTGTAGAGTAGTGTATGCACATCCTGATAAAGTGATTGATAGGGTTTATGGCACATGGTTGAGAGCTCCAATGAAAGGTGGAAAACAGCAAAATCTGGGCGCAAAATGGCTAAGAAATGGCACTGAGGGGAGTAGCACATGGAATACAAACGGAGAAAAGACAAACTCGACGGTCACCGTACACGGTGAGGATAGGGTGGGAGAGAGTTTCATGGAGATTGATGGAAGGGTGTGCGAAAATCAAGGAGATGATGGGGGGATTCAGTTTATTCAGCGTGAAGTTGGGAGAAAGGATAATATCACAGGAATGCAGGAACAAAGTCTTGTGGAAATGAAAGAATTTGAAAATGAGACAGTTGTTCTGGAAATGAAGCGTAAACGAGTTGATAACGGAGAGGAAGTAGTGGGTCATGGACATGAGATTATGTTGGGCTTGACATCAACTGTTGGGCCAAAAAACGTGCAAGAGGCGGGTCCTGTGGTACAGGCCCGCCTAGAACAATGAGTCTGTTAGCCTGGAATTGTCGTGGACTGGGTAACCCACGTACAATTCGTTTTTTAAAAGAAATTATCCAACAACTTAAACCTAGTATTATATTTTTATCTGAAACATTAGTTGGAAAAATAAGATAGACGAAGTATGTAAAAGTTTACATTTTGCTGGCTGCTAGGGGATGGATGTTCAAGGGCATAGTGGTGGGTTGGCTTTGTTCTGGAAGAATGAGGGTGATTGTACGATTATAGGAGGGGGGAAACATTATGTTGATTTTGAAGTAGAATATGAGCAGGTAGGGATATGGAGATACACTGGTTTTTATGGGTGTTCGGAGAGAGGGAGAAGAAGGGAGTCGCGGGACATGTTACGTACTTTAGCAACAAAATCGAATCTCCCATGGTGTGTGATCGGGGACTTTAATTATTTGTTATTGGCTGATGAAAAGAGAGGTGGGAGAGAGCATCCTCGAAGCTTACTTACAGGTTTTGGAGAAACATTGAATGCATGTGGGCTAATGGACCTGGGGTTTAGGGGTGAAAAATTTACTTGGGAGAAATCTCGGGGTAAACACAACTGGGTTCAGGAAAGATCGTGGATTAGCAAACCGTGAATGGCGGAGGTGAAGGTTTTGGAGGTTGCTACGTCTGACCATCTGCCTCTACACTTACAGTTGAATAAACAAGTGTATGAGGTGAAAGCAAAGCGGTTCCGTTTTGAAAATATATGGCTGTGGGAAAAAGAATGTAGAGAGGTGATTCGAGTTAGTTGGGAGAGTATAGAGGCTGAAGAATTAATAGACAAGATAAACTTGTGTTGTCTACGATTACAAGAGTGGAGAGGTGGAGCTAGCAAGGAGTATAAACAGAAGTTGGATTTTTGTCGCAGTCGATTGCGTCGAATGAGATCTAGATGGGATATGCAGGACATACAGACATATAATGAAGTCAGATGGAAGTATATGAATTTGTTGGAGAGACGGGAAACTTATTGGAAACAACGCGCCAAACAATTTTGGTTGCGTGAGGGGGATAAGAATACGCGTTTTTTTCCATAAACATGCATCAGCTAGAAGGAAACTTAATGAAGTGCAGCATATTAAGGATGTAGATGGGGGTATGGAAGGAGAAAATGGAGGAAATTTAGTCATAGGGAGCAAGTGAAGCAGGTGACGACTGAAGAAAATGCAGAGCTGATTTCAGAGGTTATGAAAGGCATATGCACTAGCCTATTTGTAAACATCGAGGATTCTACTCAACTTAAACAAGAACGTAATAAGTAAATATTAGATTAGATGTCACAGGAATCTCAGAGGGTTTTATAAGTCAAGAGAATAAAGATTTAAAGTCATCTACTGACTTGGAGTAATTCTACACTGGAAGAAGTTCATTTATTTGATCAAGCCTCAGTGAAGTATTCAAGAAAGTGAATCTATTTAAAGTGACAGAGATTTCAGAAGTGTGACAGGAAGCGTACAGGTTACAGAGTTTGTTAAAAGGGAAAAGAAGATGGACCACAACTTAAAGTCAAAAGATGAAGAACTGTCATTGAAGTTAGTCGCTCATGAACCAGACAGTACATCGAGTGTCAACATCTGTCAGTGGAAGTTCGTCATCAGTTTCAGTGGTTCTCAGATTTAGTATTAAATCTCTTTTTAATTTATTCTATAACTTGATTAATTTAATCTATAAATTAATTCCATCAGAATTAATTTATTCTTTAAATTAATTAAACTAGAAGTTAATTAATTTAATCTATAAATTAATTCCACCAAACTTAATTTATTCCTTAAATTAATTAAACTAGAATTTAATTAATTTAAACTATAAATTAATTCCATCAGAATTAATTTATTACTTAAATTAATTAAACTAGAAATTAATTCACTCAGAATTAATTTATTTGTTAAATCAATTAATTAAATAATTTAAATTAGAATTAAAAGCTGAAAATACTATCTCAATGAACAATACTATTGATAGTACTGTGAGGCCAATGAACAGTACTACCGATAGTACTGTCAGGCCAATGAACAGTACTACCGATAGTACTGCCAATCAAATGAACAGTACTACCGATAGTACTACTAGGCCAATGAACAGTACTACCGATAGTACTGCCAGGCTTTGGTCAGTACTACCAAGAGTACTTCTGGTTCAAATGAATAGTAAATGGCATGCATTTAAAAGAGAAAAGAGGCAGTTGACTAAAAAAAGAATATTAGATCAAATTGAAAAGACACAGAACACAAAAAAGTTATACTCATCTTCTCTGTGTTCTTTACACCACAACTGACCAAGCTCTTCATTTAATTCAAGTGAATTAATTTCTAGATTGTATTGTTAAATCTAAACCACTAGAAGTTATTTACTTGTACTTGCTTGACTATCCAGCGAATCATTATCCCTAGAATTTATACCGAACTAATTTTTAGTATTCGATCCTTTTTATTACAAAATAGATAAATTTATGTCGAATTTATTCTAGATTTGTTTTATCAAGAACCTTGTAATCTGTACTCAAAATTGTAACACCCTTCAAGTTTAATATTAATTATATTTAACTTGATTTTTGTTTCATTTTATTCCGCACTTATTTGTTCTTGAATTGTTAAATCACGAACTGAACAAATTCGATAAAACAGTACAGTTTGTATTCAACCCCCCCCCCCCTTCTACAAACATATCGGGACCTAACAGAAACGCCAGAAGAGGTTAATGATGCTGCATTTTCTATGCATCCTGATAAAGCACCAGGGCCGGACGGTTTGAATCCAGCATTTTTTCAGGTATTCTGGAGCATAGCAGGGAAGGGAGTGGTCTCCTTTTGTCAGAGATTTTGGCAATCAGGTGAGCTCCCAAGTCGTATTAATCGTACTTTGGTAAGATTAATTCCGAAAACAAAGGTGCCACAAGAAATGACAGAATTACAGCCCATTTCTTTGTGTAATGTGTTGGTGAGAATTTTGGCTAAGGTTCTGTCGAATAGGTTAAAACCATGCATTGGCTCGGTGATAGCAGAAACGCAGAGTGCTTTTGTAGAAGGGAGATTACTAACAGATAATGCATTAATTGCATTCAAAGTGAATCATCACATGAAGAGGCGTACACAAGGTGAGAATGATTTGGCTGAACTGAAGATTGACATATCCAAGGCGTATGATAGATTAAAATGGGGTTTTATTCGAAATATGATGCATAAATTTGGATTTCATGAGATGTGGATTGATAGAGTAATGAGGTTCATTCAGCCAGTGTCGTATGGATTTTTACATAATGGTGCATAGTTTGGGGATGTTGTACCACAACGTGGAGTACGAAATGGCGACCCAATATCGCCTTATATATACGTCATGTGTGCAGAGGGGCTAAGCGCTATACTTCGACGTAATGAAAAAGTAGGTCTTATTCACGGATGTACCATAGCTAGAGGGGCATCGAAGATAACACACTTACTATTCGCGGATGACTGTTATCTATTTTTCAAGGCTAAGGAATCGGAGGCGAATACTATGAAACATATATTAAATAGATACAATGAGATTTCAGGGCAGAAGGTGAATTTTGGCAAGTCTACGATTGTTTTCTCCCCAAACACTAATGGTGAAGATCGAAGAAAAGTGTGTACTAGCCTGGGAGTGACTGAAATTCATGAACCTGGTAAATACTTGGGTATGCCCATGGGTATAGGTTGAAGAAAAGTTGCAACGTTTTCGTTTTTGTTAGATAGAGTTGAACAGAAATTGAAGACATGGAGTAATCAAACTCGATCTAAGGCTGGTAAAGTTACATTGTTGAAGACTGCAGCGCAGATAATGCCGAATTTTTGGATGAGTTTAATGCTGATTCCATTGGAAATTTATGATGGAATAGAAATGAAGATGAATGCATATTGGTGGGGAAATGGTAGTTCGAGTGGAGGAATAAAATGGTTATCATGGAGTAAATTATATGATGTTAAAGAAGCAGGTGGTCTGGGGTTTAAGAGATTAGGGGAGTTTAATATCGCTATGCTCGCAAAACAGACATGAAGGCTTGCGAATAATAGTGACCCTTTTGTGACTAAATTAATGAAAGCCAGATACTACCCTGATACAGATTTTTTAAATGCTACGATTGGTACTAATCCGAGTTATATATGGCGTAGCATATTGGAAGCACAAGAGGTTATTCGACAGAGAGCTACGAAGAGAATTGGGGATGGGAATAATATGATGGTGTGGAAGGTTCCATGGCTAACGTGCCAGGAAAATGGATATCTTACGACGGAGATGCCTCCACAACTGGAACACATTACAGTGGCTAACTTATTGGACGAGGAACAGATAGGATGGGATGATGAAATTCTACATGATTTGGTTAATGAAAGAAACATGAAACTTATTCAACAAATTCCTATACTAATACGGAAAAAGGACGACTCTTGGTTTTTGGTACTGGATAACAAAGGTGTGTTTATAGTAAGGAGCTGTTACAGAAAGATACAGGGGGAAAGTGAATGCCAAAACAGGATGTTCTGGAGAAAGGTGTGGGGAGTCAAACTCCCGGGTAAAGTGAATAACTTTCTCTGGCGAACATGTAAGAACGTCTTACCTACGGTTGTTGCGTTAATAATGAAACATGTGAATGTTGTTGACATATGTGTGTGGTGTCAGTTGCATATCGAAGATGCAATTCATGTTTTGTTTGAATGTTGTTTTGCACGGGAAGTCTGGGAGACTGTGGGCATGCTGAATTTGATAAATATTGAACCTAATGATATAGTGATGCATATTGTCAAAAGAATTTTTGCTACTGGTAACAAGGAACAATGGGTGATGTTTGGGATGATTTGTTGGGGATTATGGTATAGACGTAACAAATGGGTCTGGGAGAAAGTGGCTACGTCGGCATTTGGAGTAAAAGCTACGGCTTTAAATATGCTCACAGACTGGAACCGAGCCAGAGAGATTGAAAAGAAGCGATATACACAACAGCAGATGAACACGCATACATGGTGTAAATCACCCACTGGATGGGTTAAAATAAACACAAATGCAGCATGTAGTCAGGGTACCGAGGGTATCAGTCTGGGCTGTGTGATACAGGATGATATGGGTGATTTTCTTCGAACAAGAAGGAACATTGTGCAAGCAAGCCATCAACCAAGAGTAGCAGAAGCCTTGAGCTTAAAAGAAGCTCTATCGTGGACGAAGAATTGGCGAACAAGCAAGTGTATTTTTGAATTGTGGATGCAATGAATGGTACTCAAGGAAACTCGTTTTTTGATACAATTGTGGATGATTGTAAGGAATTACTTAAGCACTTTCAATAAGTGTTAGTCATTTTTTTGCATAGATCTGCGAATAGTGTTGCCCATTTAGTAACAAAGGGTGCATATTCTGTGTCAGGTCTTCAGGAGTGGTATCATACTGCTCCAGATTTTATCACTTGTAATCTTGCTTTGGAAGCATTTTAATTAATGCAAGTACATTTATTTCAAAAAAAAATAAAAAATTATCCCATCTTCTCCTTTATATAGTTAATTTGAACTTAAATTTTAAACATGATTTAATTTAATTGAGAAAGAAGGTAATATATTAATTTAATTAAATTTTTAATAGGATTATTTTTTAAATATTTAATATCTTCCCTATAAATTCGAATGTAAATAAGGAAATACAGTTTTATTGAATTAAAATTGAAGCGCTTTAGAAAAAAAAAAATCGGACGATTTGAGAGCTCCTGTGAATTTTCCTTTATATATATAAAAAGATAAAAGAAGATTAATAATTTTAGAGCACTTGTCTTTTTACAAATTAATAGGTTTATAAAATTTGATTAGATATATAATTTTTCGATGAATTATCTTTTATAAGTATTAATTTTTGTATATATTTGGAATTATAAAAGAAATTCAAATGTCTAGTATAATTTCTCGATGACTTATTTTTTTTATAAGTATTACTATTTCTAAATATTAGGAGTTATCAAAAGGAAATTTAAATTTCTAGATGTTGTAAAAGAAAATTCAAAATTCTAATTTAAAATTGAGGAGTTGTAGAAAAATAAAAAAAATATGATTCAATATAAATTAGAGGTTAACCTTAAACTTCTAACGTGAACTCACCTCCGGTTGTCCCAGAGATAATTCTAACGTGTACTTTGTAATGCTAATTTATTACGACAAATCTTTTATGACCTACTTTTGTGTTATGTGTATAGAAGGCTTACATGGTCTATGAGTGCAATTAAAAATATTAGTACAGTATAACCATTCAGTTTAAAGTTTTGCACAATGGGATACAAGTAAAATCGAAGATTTACAAAACTGAAGAAAAGGTAATGGTGCTTCATCATTTAACATTTGTGGGTACATCTCAGAGCTTATAGATAAGCTGGGAGTTTGGAAGAACCGACTTGTTTTAGAAACTGTTTTGGTAGTTATTAGTTTGATTTTTCCGATTAATGTAGTGATAATTTGGTTGTAGTATATATAGTCATTTTAGTTTTACTCATTGATGTAAGAGTACCGGATTTCTTGTGAATTTTTTTTGTATTAATGACAAATTTAGTTCGGTTCAATTTTAATTATTTTAGTGCATAAATATTGCAGAAACTTGATATAAGAATGCACATCATACATTATTTCTTTTAAAAATTGATCTCTATGCAAGTAAAAACAACAAACTAAAATAAGAAAAAAGATGTGTGCCAATATAAAAAACAACGATTTTTTGGAATTAAAGTGATGTATAAAAGCAAAAGTTACATCATTTTTACAAAATGAAATCAATGTCAAATGTAGGTTCCAAATATTTAGAAAGAAACTGATGTCAAAAGATTGTTTAGACATCGGTCATAACTGATGTCTATTAGAGTTTTTCTAGTAGTGATTGTACATGCTTTTTATACAATGACTTTCTTTTATACAACTTAAAAAATATTTTGACTTTCTTTTCTAAAAAATAGGACTTAAAGAAGAAAGTTTAATTTTAAATATTTAAAATTGAGAAGCTCTAGAAAATTAAAAATATATAAATCGAGCGATTCTAAAGTTCATTGAATTTTCCTTTATATATATAAACTAGTTGAAAAAGCCGCGCTTCGCGGCAGCGTAATAATTTTTTTTAAAATTTTTATCAAATAAATTACGAAAATTACTCGGTCCTCGCTAATAAGCCGTCCTCCCGTGAAACACGTTTTCCTTTTTAATATCAAAATCTCAAATTTAATATATTGAATATATACTTGTCTTATATATTAATTTTTATGTTACCATACTCCTTTGTAATGAGACACTCTTTCGCTGAAAAAACACCTATATAATTTTACATATTATATTTCAAATAGAACTTTTAGTTATGTATTACAAAAACTTATTCTACTTCTACTTCTAATACTTCTAATAGAACTTTTAACGGCAAGTACTTCTTTTATATCCGAACTCTTTTCCTTTGTAAATCGAAACACCTATTCTACTTCAAATAGAACTCTGCAAGTACTTCTTTTATATTTGAACTATTTTCCTCTACAAATTCAAACACCTATTATACTTCAAATAGAACTTTTAATTATATGTATTCGTTATAAATTCGAACTCTTCTCCTTTATAAATTCGAACACCAATTCTACTTCTAATATGCTAAAGATTTTTTTTTTTATTAGTATTTAAAATTGTAATTTGTAAATCGAAACACCTATTCTACTTCAAATAGAACTCTGCAAGTACTTCTTTTATATTTGAACTATTTTCCTCTACAAATTCAAACACCTATTATACTTCAAATAGAACTTTTAATTATATGTATTCGCTATAAATTCGAACTCTTCTCCTTTATAAATTCGAATACCAATTCTACTTCTAATATGCTAAAGATTTTTTTTTTATCAGTATTTAAAATTGTAAACCTCTAGAAAAATTAGAAAAATAGATTGAGACAATCTTAGGGCGCCACCTCACCTCCCGCGTATCCTCCTTTATATATATAGGCAAGTGCTCAAATGAGACCCTCTTTTAAAATGAGAACTGAGACCCATTATCAGCCACACATTTTTTATATTTATGTTAAATCCCGACCACACAATTTAGATGTTATTCATATTTCTTCTCCACCCCCGACATTCATTTCTCATCCATTTACTTCCACCTACCACTCTTTTCCCCCTTTTCCTTCTTTCATGTGGCTCTCCTGCTTCACCATCACATCTGCTTCTTTCTTCTGACCTTTTTTCTTCATCATCAACATTCCTCCATCTCCGATGAATTACACTCCTACCATCACATTTATTTTTTCCGACCTTAATTCTCTATTGTCACCGTATATCGTTGCCATACAATAACCACCGCCACAACCTCTGCCACTGCCATAAACGTCAGTGCAACTCTCCGTCTTTATATATTTTTACAATTTTTTTGTTTAAATCTTGAAAGATTCCCCTAATAACTAGTATCTTCCAACTTTTTAAGATAAAGCATCTACATTTATACAAATCTCTTCGTTTGAGGGCAAATTACCAAAGTTTACATACAAATCACCTTTTTTAAATACAAATCACCTTTTTTAAATACAAATCACCTTTTTATTTGGTGATTCGTATATAAAATGTGGTGATTTGAACTCAAATCAGTTATTAAAAAATTTGTCAACTACTGGTGTGAATCAGCATCGACGATGTTTTGAGATGCATCAGATCTAAAAAAGGTAATTGAAGATAGTACAGTAGTGATTTGGCACTGATGATAATGGTGAATGCGTGTTTATTGAGATAACGATGGTTACAGGGCGATCGTGGATTTTGGTTAAAAATTTAATGGATAGTGAAAACAATTGTGGTTGGAGAAGAGGGATGGGGAGAGAGAGATGGTTGTTAAGCGATGAATTAGGTGAGAAGCTTAATGAAGATAGATGTTCTGGTGTGATGGTGATGGTTGTGATGGATGGGGTCATGGTGGAAGAGAGGAAGTGCTGTAGTGGCGATGGTGGCAAAGTTAATTAGTAACATATAAAATATGTTATTTATGTGCGTGTATGTAATTATAATATAATTTATAATTGGGGTCTCAGTTCTCATTATAAGAGGGACTCATTGGAGCAACCCCCCCTATATATATATACTAACTTTATACCCGTGCAATGCACGAGACGTTTAATAAGTTATTTTATTTTAGTGTTTTTATAATTTTATTTATTTATTGATATCTTGGTGTATTTTCATAAAAATATAAATTCATTAAGTTAATAATATATCTTTTCATATGTATATATTATTTCGGTTTATGTTGTACTTCTTGAAATGATAAAATTTATGAATTTTTTATATATACAAATTCACTAAAAGAATGATTATTTTATATGTTTATTCATTGTTTTTATAAATTCAATTTTAATAAATTTTAGTGTAAATATTTAAAATATTAAAATTATACTACTTCTATTATTCTTTACTTTTATAGAAATATTACTTTTTCTCTAAAGTAAAGTAGAGTATTATTAATAACTCAATTGTTTTATAGTAGAGAGTTTTTAGTTATGTAGGACCTGTAGAGAATTTTTAGCTATGTAGGACCCGACCGAAGCGGTACTTTCTCTGCTAGTGTACGCATTTGACAGATGGATTAACCTGGATAATAATTAGCACCAATCCGTTACATTAAACCCATTTGATGAAGCTGCCTTTTCAAGTTAATTTACATTTTTGCTGCATAATTTCCTATTATGTCGTTGATAACTCACATTTCTACATTAGAGGTTTATAACTTGGCCTAGGGTTCCACTGAATCAGAGAAGAAGGTGTTACTGCAAACGACGTCGTCTTGGAATCTTTACCACATCGGTTAATCGCCCTTCATCTGTAAGTGTTCTCTATGTTTTTTGTTATCTGTGTATCAAACAGTTTTTTCGTTCAGTAAACAACTTTATTTAAAGCAGGGTTTTGCATTAGTTTACATAATTTAACATTAGTAGTTTTTTTTTTTTGATGAAACAAACATTAGTAGTTAGTGCTTCTCGAAATTATATAAAAGGTATAAAGATTCTGATGAAAATGCATCAATTTTATATGATTTAGAATGATACTGATGGATTTCGTGTGTGTGTGTGTGATCTGAGACATGGACTGATTAAACTGATCAAAAGCTCTATCGACTCGAGCTAATTTTGCATCTTAGTAGACTTATTGAGTAATATGTATAGTTTAAATTTTGGCGGCAGCAGTAGCGTGAAGGCGTAGAATGTAGAAATTGCTGCTATATAGTGGCAGATTATGTTTGTGGGGCAGCTAGTGTTACTGTAATGTTTATGGGCACAATTAGTAGTGAGGAAACAGAATGGGGTTACCCTTTCAGGCTGATGATACTCTTACGGTTTGCATGTCGTCACTCAAGTGCGGTAGCCACGTCGGTTTTCATGTTAGTTTGACTTGATAGTATCAGGATATATCTGGTCATGTGGATTTTCCATCCTGCAGGAGACTGTGGTTGTATATAGTGTTTGTAGTTGTATGCAGTAGTTATTAAAATTGAATGGCTGACCCTTGGGCATGAGACACTCTCTAAGAGCAGTGTCACTGGGTTTCCCTTTGCATGCCGCGGATAGTTGCCAGCTACCTTACCTTGAATTATGGACTTGTGCGTGGGAGGCACATAAGATATTTGTAGTGCCACGCACAATCACATGATTATCGATAACTCTGATGGAGAGTGATTCTACACTACAAATCAACAGGAGCATTTCCACATTTTAGGCGCCAATAAGAATCACCATATCCAATATATTAAGCGGCAATACGAATCTCTATTTCAATTTTTTAGGCGCCAATATCATTCGCCATTTTCAATTTTTAGGCGCCAATATGGATTCCCATTTATTAATGAAATGCTCTTTTAAATTTGAACGAGTTGCACAAATATCTTCTTCAATCTTAACCTTTTAGCCTTTAAGGTATCCTTTGAGAATTTTGGTTTCTAGTTTTATTAAAGAATGAAGAAATGAATCTAAAAATAAATTTAGAGCTCAAGAGCAGTAAGCTTATCGAGTCTTGTTGAACAGGAAAAGGTGTACTTTTTTTTTGGTATCCAAGTGGATGTTGAAGATGTAATTCACTGATTAAGTATGGGGTAGTCAAATAACGCAAACATGCTGTTTAAGTGCTGATAATGAAATTCTCAGCTAACAGTATTAGATGCATTTGTTTTAAGTTATATTATCAATAACGTTAGTTGCAATCACGAGTCGCCACATCACAGTTGATGTGGTTTCTGACTATGCATGTCGGTGTTTTTTAAATTATATATTTATGTGAATTGTATCTTCTGCTTCATTAGTAATCTGGATATGCCAATAAGTATGAAATTAAATTCGATATGCAACTCCTGATATACACGTTTTATCATTTAGGTACATGAGATGGCGATCATTTTTCTTAGTTCTCTCTAGTTACAAGTTGTTATTAAAAAAATTGCATAAAGCTTGGTCAGTTAATTGGATTTTAATTATTGTTCTTTCTATGTTATAGAGGGTATTGTGTACTGTGTGGACTTGGAAAGGTTGTTTATTTAGGGTAAATAACTGAAAATTGCAGCAGAGAATAGAAATACCTACTTGTACTATATTCTATGAGAACAAAGCCAGAGCTATCTGAAATTAAATTTGTACTACAGGATTTTCTGGGTTAGTGGCATGGATACTCTACCTTACAGAAAGACGAAGGCAAAAGGAGTTATGTGGGAAAATAGCGGGGATGCATTGGTAGCAAAAAATTCAAACGAGTATGGTAGCATTTCGGAGCGATTTCAACATGATTCAAGTAAAAGGGGTAGTTATGATCTTAGGCGAACTTCTGCATCCCCGTCAACCTTCAATGTCAACAGCCCTTTCATGATGCCGCTTTTATCCATTTCCAGTGTTGAAGATTATATTTCTAAAACAAGTACTGTCTTGACCGGGACAGCTAAAAATGGGAGTACAGGACCATCTGTTGGAGCACTGGACATTGGTGTCAACGAATCTGCCTATTTCTTCCGAGTTGCACTACCTGGAGTCAAGAGAGATCCTGGTACTCTTCCTCCTTATATAACTGCTTAAATTCTGCAAACTTGACATATACATGTTTGATATGAATTATGTGCATATTACAACTCAGAATTTGGGAAAACAATTCAGTACAAGTCTTTCGGCTACTATTTACCATCATTGAATACTCACATGATTGCTTCCAGAATTAATTGATGGATCCATGTCATTATTTTGGCATGCTATGTTACTTTTGACTGAGGACATGTGTCAGTGTTGCTTCTATGTTACCCAGACTCAGTTACAGCCTTACAGCCTACAGATGTTAGACACGAGTGTAGATCCAAGTGTCAGATTGTTAGTTAATTTTTTCCCGAATTCTTGGATATGGATCAGAAATTGGACACGTGTGCGGGGACTAATCTTATAAATATAACACATAATTTCATAATGGTTTTTGTTCATCTAAAAGAATATTCTCTGTTGCCAATTAATAATAGATGGACTCCGTCTTAAACAAAATCTAAAGGGTAATTAAATACTAGTTGTCTAGAGGTCTTGCCGGATAACACATTGAACTCGACCACAAGAGGGTGAATGTCTTGTTTCAACATGAAGGATTCGTGTCAAATTCTATCCCTACACCCATGTTTTGTCATGTGCATCATGGGTTTTGATGGCAAAATTAAAGACTCCCAGTAACAAAGTAACAAAGTGTCAGTTCTGTGGTTAACAACTTGAAATGGTGTATTTAGTAAAAAAAAAAAAAAAACTTGAAATGGTGTAGATGAAATTTTTACATGACAACCAAGCAACAGTAATGGACTATTGTACCAAAGAGTGTTCGATTGAACTTGTTCATTTGATTACTGTCTAGGCGATGGTGCTTTTCTCTTTCTGAATTATTGTTTTTCTTGGTTGGATGATTTAATCAGTTGCTCGAAAGGTTACTAGAAACTTCCCGGAGAACTTTTTTCTTGATTTGCAGTGAATGCCTGAGATATTTAATATCTGTTTCCTGCTATGCAACTATTTTTATTCGAATTAACAAAATAAAAAACTATTTTTATATGTTCTTTGGTTACACTGTGTTCCTTGTACATTCCTTTGTACTTGTAAACGACACGTTTACAGTAACTGTTTTTGCTTATAATAGCACTTCTGCAAGGTGATGAATATTTGTGGTAGCAGGGCACTTTAGCTGTGAGATTGAATGTGATGGAAAGGTCCTCATTCGAGGTGTGACAACCACTGGTGAAAGAACCGTTTTTAGACATGGTCGAGTTTTTGAGATGAAAGTACAGCAACAGTGTCCACCTGGGCCATTCACTCTCTATTTCAGCTTACCTGGACCTGTTGATCCAAGGCTATTCTTTCCTAACTTCAGGTCTGACGGCATCCTTGAAGCTGTTGTTGTCAAGTTACATGCAACTGATGCCTTTAAAAGTGCATCCTTGAACATATAAATCAAAAGCAGCACTAAACAGCTCTTTTGGTAGCCTACGGAATCTAGAGCTGCGAAGTTTTTGGTTGTATTGTCACGTGTATCTAAGTATCTTGCTACGGAGTGCTGATATTTTTGGGGTGAATATTTATTTTTCAATCACAGTAGAATGCTTGATAATCACGGGGGAAATATATTTCAGCTAGATCTCTTACTCTATGTTAAAGGACGTGTAAAGACACAAATACCTTTTTGAACTCAATTTACATTCCACGGTTGTTGATGTTTCTACTCAAATCAATATCTTCGATATATATATATATATAGGCAAATGCTCAAATGAGACCCTATATTAGAATGAGAACTGAGACTGAATCAGGACCACTCAATTTTTTAAACAACTTTTGATCAGGACCACATATTTGTTTTATTTTTTATATTTCTCGCATCTCAACTAGTCAACCACCCACTTCTTCCCCGATCTAATATTTTGACACCAATTTTAAAAAAAACCCTCTCTCTCTCTCTCTCTCCCTCCCTCTCTCTCTCCCCCCTCTCTCTCTCTCCCCCTCCCCCTACCCCCGCATATATCTCTCATTTCTCTCTTTTCATCTCATTTCTCGATCTATCTTTCCATCTCTTCTTCTCATCTAATTTAATTTTTCTTTATTGGTCTTCTATCTCATTTTATGTGAGCATTATTTCGGAGAGACTGCCTCAAAGTAAAATAATGGTTCAAATACTGAATCTGATCCGGAGGAAGTCAAACAACTTGCAAGTTTGGTTTAGAGGTGATGAATGGATGTATAGACGATGTCGGAGATATAAGAGATGAAGGCACCAGAAGATGGTGTGGTGATCTGAACTTGTGGCTCATTGATAGTTTGTGATTTATTTTGGGGAGAATTGATGTTTTACAAAGTGTACAAATGAACAGTTTTAGTGAATTTTTTATTTAAATATATCATCGTTACTTATTTACATCGATTTTTTGATGGACTAGAAGACGAGTACAAATTATTTGTTTGGAATCAATTCTTCTTGAGGTATTTTTTTTGGTTCATTACAAATTAATATTTTTGGTTTTTTGAAGATATTTTTCGTAGTTTCGGCTTTGTGTATGAAACTTGATTTTGTTTGTGATTTGATTCCAAATTTTGGTGATTTACTGAAAAGTTTTTATTAATTGGTGATGATTTTTAAAATATCTACCGTATTTAAATTCTGTAATGAATAATGCTGATCCAAATTTTGGTGATTTTCTAAGAGAATTAGTGATTTTAATGTCATTGGTTGCTTTTTAGTAACAAACCTACTTTGTAATTAGAACACATGGTTGTAATTTAGTGATTTTGTAAGATATACTAGCTTAATTTTGATTTACAACTCTTTTTAATTGAATTTTGTTGCTTAGATATTTCTTTTCTTTGTAATTGTTACTTTGATTTGTTTAATTTTTAATCGATAATTTAGGCTATTTTCTATTCTTGAGTTATAAATAGATTATCGATTCAGGTTTTCTGAAATTGGTTTAGAGGTGTTGTTCTATTCTTGCAATTTAATTTGTGCTTGTTACTTTTTTTGGCTCTTTTGTAATTGTTTTAGATGTGTTCTTCGAATATAAGGTGCAATTCGATGATTTTTTTTTTGTGATTTTGTAGAGTCTTGTCAAATTTTTGGTAGTTTTTATTGTCATGGTTTTATAGACGTAATGTTTGGAGTTTAAGGGCCTGATTTTTCAGAAAATGATGCGTGTTTTTCTTTGCGTTCTAATGCAATGGTAGCTTTGTGGTCATCTTTGCACCTCTCGTATGATTTTCTATTGGTTTTTTAAAATTCAATCAAGTATTACATCTGGTGCCTTGTATCAGTCGAGCAAATGTATCTAGTGCACTTGTAATAGCCATTGTATTTGACACATTGTGATTCTCTGTTTATGGCTAGTTTGGAAGTTAATTTTTTGCCACTACCAAGCCCATCTTGACACATTTCCACACAACCAAATGTAATTTAACAAAATAGCACCCCAGAATTGTCCTCGTGGAAATTCAGATTATGATTAAATGAATCAAATGTCACATACATAACCAAAAACACTAGTAGTGCCAATGTAGCTTTAATCAAATAGAAAGAATTTGTAGATCAGATTATATCTCCAACTCAATCCCACTGAAGCACAACTTCGGTGCTCAAACAATTAACAAATAAAAAGTACTATACATTGTAAACCCATCACACATGTAAAATCTTTATATGTTAGCAAAATGACAAAACACGCCATTGGAATAGATTTGGCCATATTGAAATCATGTGGGAGCATGATCATGAGTGTAACGATGCTTGAAAAGGCACCTTCACAACTCTGCATCAAAGATAATAATACTAGAAATTAAGAATTTCTGGGAAGTTTCGAAATTGTGAATCTGGTGATGCACCTTGACGCCCAGGATATTAACCTCCACATTAACAAAATTCTAACAATACGATCACATTATAGTTAAAATAAAAGTGTAGCAATTGAGATATATAAATATTACAGGCACTCATGAAGCACATAAATACCTGGAACCATGTCACTATCGACAACCACAAAAAATCGATAAAATAAAAAAATGATTTACACTTCCCAGACTTGAAAAATATTAAACAAGAGTGTTCAAATCTATTACATGCTTTGACAGACCAATACTTCATAGTATCACCACACGCTAAACTAGTATCTTAGGTTCCAACCTCGAAGATGAACTATCATTAAGAAACTAAAATTTGAGATCACACCATGTACTACTTAGAATTAGAAAATATGGAGTTCCTTTAAGAGGGCAGAACACTTCATTATCTAAAAATATATACATCACTATGAAGTAAATCACCATTTTATATCTACGAATTACCAAAAAAAAAGAGTATCACATCCTACAATTATAATTCTGACATATAAGTCTCACTATTAAAACAAATCACCTTTTCCACAATGAAATCACTAAAAAGATCATCATAATTATGGCAAAGCGCCATATTCTCTAAAAATATGTATCATTGTGAAGATAAATCACCATTTCTCATCACTAAATCACCAAAAGAAAAATATATATTACAAGCCTACAGTGATATCTTCCATGAACAAGTAACTCCCATTATTATAACAAATCACCCAATTTATAACTAAATCACCAAAAAACTTATTATAAGAGGAGAGTACCATATTATCTAAAGATATATTCTCTTTATAGGCAAATTACCTTTTTATATGACTGAATCACCAAAACTATTATGTATAACAACCTACAATTACATATTCCATGAACAAATAAGTTGATTATCAAAATTATTTCATTATTGACCCAACTGAATCATCTATTTGAATGTAGTGGTTTTTAAGTCCTGAAATCGTAGAATCTTTACAAAAACCAAAAAGTAATATAGAAAAATCAGAGAATCAATACATAAAACACGTATATATAAATTATATATCACATATTGTAAATTTTATGTCAACATAGTTAATTCGTTAACGATTCAGTGATAGTAGTGTATCAATGAATCTAATTTTTAATAAATAATATTGAAAGTACCTGATTTTTGGTGATTGATATTTTAAAACCTCTACGATCCAAATTGCAGAAAAACACCATGTGCTACAATAGAGACACAACATTTAGCTTTAAATTAATGGTTTCTAACCATTAATGGAGTTATTTAGAGGATTGGATGAGTGATTTAGGGCTATTGGATGCAAGAGAGAAGAAGGGGGTGGGGAGTGTTCAAAAGCGTTACTTTGTATTATGTACCTGTAAATATATTTTACGTATCGTAGTTTGTAACTATCCCTACAGTTCGACTTATTTACAAAATTGCCATCGGGGTCTCAGTTCTCATCCTAACAAGGTCTCATTAGAGTATCTCCCTATATATATATACAAGGCTATAACTCTGATGCACGGATGAATTTTAGTATTTTTAATTTATTATTTTAGTATTTTTATATGATTTATTATTATTTTTTATCTTATTTTATTATCATTTATTTGTATTTTGATCTTAAAAATTTTTAATATGTTGTCGACGGAATAATATCTTGAACTTTTGAATGTAGCTTAGAAAAATAGATGATATAAATATTTAATAATAATAATATGTTGTTGACGGGATTCGAATCTTGAACCCGTGGGAGTATTTTAGATACCAAGAAAATAATATTCTTTTAATATTACATCAAACGGTTCTCATTTATCTATATTTATATCTAACGGTTATTATTTAGAGAACCAAACTACCAACCAACCAAATAGATAGTAGTTTGCTTATAATAGTATTTTTATATGATTTTTTAGTATTTTTTATCTTATTTTGTTAGCATTTATTTTTATTTTGATCTTAAAAAATTTTAATATGTTGTTGACGGGATTCGAACCTTGAACCCGTGGGAGCATTTTAGATATCAAAAAAAGAATATTCTTTTAATATTACATCCAACGGTTCTCATTTACCTATATTTACATCTAACGGTTATTATTTAGAGGACCAAACTAAATGACCAAACTACCAACCAAATAGAGGGTGGTTTGGTTATAATATTATAGTATAGATAAACTAGTGATCAAATACAAACTTTTTTTAAAATACAAACTAAGAACCAATCTAAACCCTTAGATTAATCTAATCTAATGCCCCCTATATGCACAACACACAACTAAAATACACCCTCCCACACACAATCACACATATTCCCTCCATTTTTAATTTGACTTTTCCCGTCAACCAGAGAGCTTTTTTTGAGATCCGACTTCACCGTATTTTTCTCCATCTCCCAACGATCAATTTGCATACCATATTTGATATATTCCGACGATAAATCACTATTTATGCTTGCGAGAATCACTAAAATGTTGGTGATTCATGTAAGAATAAATAGTGATTTCTGCGTAAATGTAGTGATTTTTTCTCCAGATCTATACGTAAATTACAGATTTTGTACCGTAAAAACACTAAATTTATACGTATATAAAAATAAATAGCTAGATCTATGCTGAAATCACTATTTATTCTTACAGAAATCACTAAAATTATTTTAGTTTGTAGTTTGTTGTCTAAGAGTGGTTTGTATTGGAGTAAACCCCCATATATATATATATATATATATATATATATATATATATATATATATATATATATTGGGTCCTGGTCCCTGACAACCAGTTATTTAACAATTCACTTCCTGGCCGTTGGATCAACAATCCGACAGCTAGGATTAAAAAAAAATATTCAGCCACTCCGCGCTTTTTTTTCGCGGATCACTGTACCGCTCCGCGCTTCTTTTCCGCACCAAGTTGATGATATTTATATGGGGTTAGATGATTTAGAAGTTGATGTTGATGTTGATGTTGATGTTGATAATGTTAGTTGTGGTGTAGAGTATGTTAATATTGATGATGATAATATTGATGAGCATTATGGTGAAGATGATAAGTTGCATCAAAAAAATGTACATAATGTTGATGAAGATGTTAATAATATTGTCCCTTATTTGCACCAAAAATTTGATAATTTAGAAGCCGCTGAAAATTTATTTAGAGCTTATGCCTTGAAAAATGGTTTTGCAATTAAGGTTCAAGAAACACAAAAATGTGTTAATAAAGAAATATATGCTCAGTTATTTGTTTGTAATTTATTTGGTGAGAATAAGGATAAAAATAGTGGTAATGATGATGCATGTTTGATGGGTAGTACAAAAGGTAAACGTCTTCGAGATGTTCTTCCTAGATGTGGTTGTAAGGTTAGAATGTATGTTTTGAATAAAAAGAAAACAAGTTTTTGGGAGATAACCGCACTAGAGTTAGAGAACAATCACGAGGTAGTTACACCTTTGAAAATGAATTTAATTCGAAGGGAAAGACATGTAAGCGCGACACAAAGAAATATAATGAGAACACTACATATGTCGGGTGTTCCTCCTAGGCAACAAATGTCCATTTTTAGCAATTTAAAAGGCGGAGCTCAACATGTTGGTTTTGATGGACAACATGTAAGAAATGTGGTACGTGAGTTTAGAAAAAGCAATTTAGATGTTAATGATGCTCAAGCGGGTTTAGACTTGTTGAATAGGTTGAAAGAAGAAAGTGGTGGAAAATTTTACATTAAAACTTTACTCGATGAAGAACAAAGGTTGAAATGTCTAGTATGGGTTGATCACCGTTGTTTGATGGCATACCAAAATTTTGGTGATGTGGTTGCCTTTGATACCACTTACCGAACTAATAGATATGTTATGCCATTTGTTCCTTTTACCGGGGTAAATCATCACTACCAATCGGTTGTTTTTGGATTTGCACTAATGAGGGACGAGGTTAAAACAAGTTTTGAATGGGTATTAGGTAGTTGGCTTGAGGCGGTTGAAAACAAACATCCCTTGACTATCATTACAGATCAAGACCAAGCCATGGCCGGGGCTATTTCATCACAACTACCGAACACCACTCATTTGTTGTGTAGTTGGCACATTAGTAACAAATTCCCCGAGAAACTTGCAAGTTACTATTCGAAGCACCCAGATTTCAAAGTTGATTTCAATAATTGCATTTATAACTCATTGACCGAAGATGTGTTTGAGGATAGGTGGAAAACATTGGTTATGAAGTATGAATTGGAAGATAATACATGGCTACAAGGATTGTACGGTTTGAAGCATAAATGGATCAAGGCTTTCACTCGAAGCACATTTTCCGTGGGACAAACAACAACTTCAAGGAGTGAGGGAATGAATGCTTTTTTTATATAGTTATGTTAGTTCTTGCACGGGTTTGAAGGAATTTGTTGAAAATGCTCAAAAAGCTTTGGAAAGACAATTTATGAGGGAGAAAGAAGAGGATTTTAAGACTCGTCAAACTTGTCGTGGGATAAAAATGAAGACTGCCTTGGAGCAACATGGTGCTTCCATTTACACAAAAACAATGTTTAGAAAGTTTCAAGAGCAATTGGTGGAAGCTACAACCTACTTTGTGGAGAAAGATAGAGATCGTTCTTTGGAAGAAGATGAGTATACATACTACAAATGCTATAGGCAATTGGTGGATACCGAAAAAAGAACAATGTATCTTGTTACATTCAACAAATTGTCTCTAAGTGGTAGTTGCAAGTGTAGAATGTATGAATATTTGGGCATTCCTTGTCGACACATTATAGCCGTGTTGAAAAAGAGATGTGTTTCCGAAATACCAAATGCCTTTTTGAGACGACGTTGGACAAAGGATGCCAATAGAGTTGATGGTATGCCAATGACTCAATCTCGTAGCCCTGTAGGAGATGGTCCATGTACTTCATCACAAAGATGCCGCAATCCATGCTATTTCTCTCTTTGGTATCATACTCCATGACTGAATTTTTGGCTCCTCCTTCGGTAGGTTCATGGAGTTCCTATCAAGGTATATCAATATGCGAGGAAGTAATCCAACCTAACAAAGAGTACAAATTTTTAACAAACAGCGAAGCTAATGTGTAATAGTTAAAATAAAAGAAAGAGTGAATACCATGACTTTTTCCTCATTTGGATACTCAGCATCATCATACAATGGATCTAGTAGAATAACCCCCCCAACTTTTCACGGCAAAAACGAACAATATCCAATGATTTCTAGAAACTAAAGTCGGGAGAAATATGAAATCCACTTTGTTAATTGCTGGACCTACACCACAAGTAGCCCAGTGAAGATAGAATTTGACCAACTCTGTTGTTTCCCGCATATAGTCCACCACCCTGGCAAAGTTCATGAAAAACGGGTCCATGAAGTAGTAAGTAGGCTTTCGCTCATACACGTGCTCCAAAGCAATGGCTTCCTCGCGGGCACGTAGCAAAGACTGCAACAACAATCGCCAAAACATTAGTAATTATACAACATTAAACAACATAACACTATCAATGCATATTCATAACTAAATACATTGTAAGTTGTAGATCATACCATGTATGTGTAGATAACCCGGTCATCTATCCAGCTGCCGGGTGCCAAAGATAACATCGCAGTCTCATTTAAATGAAACTGTCTATGCATGATGCCCCCCTTTAACTTGACCACCCCATCCCCATGTAAACTTGATGTTGTCCCTATTCTCCTCCTTAAGAGGATTATTGATCTGCCATTTTCTTTCATTCACACGACGTACATCAAGCTTCTTCAGCCTCGAAGAAGATGCCTCAACTGCAACAGTAGGGGTCTCTGACACATGTTGAGAAGGCTGCGTCATATGAATGATATCAGGCTCCAAAATATATGGCAGTGCACTCTTCTTCGCCTTCTCTGACAAGTCTATGTTTTCAAATTTAGGCAGTTTATAGGCCGGACCACGAACCTCCTTCATGAAGCTGCAGAAGGGGTCCAAGAAGGTGGGTGCAATCCTAGCAAACTCCGCCTTATACTCGATAGGAATCGAACTATCAATTTTTTGAGCAAATTCCAACCCCTTCATGATCTGCACCAACCAACAATATATATTACACATTTGAAATATTTAAAATGAAATATTAACAAACAATAGATAGATTAAAGAATACTCACAAGCTCGTACGCCTTTAAGTTGTTAAACAACTCTCGGCTAGCATACTCTGGCTGTGGACGGGTTGTGGCTTCCCAACTCGCATCCGAGAAACATCTACGTACCATGTCATGTAGTCAACCTCAGAAACAAAATGAGAATCATCCAAGTCAACATCATGTGGATGATTAGCAAATCTGTACCACTTCCCTATCTCAGCAAACCATACAGCCATCCAATCCCAACTCACAAAATGCAATTTTGCTTTCCTATACTGTGACATATCAACAGGGGACCTAGGAATACCTTGTATGAACCCCAACTGCCTAAAAACCCGATCTGAATGTTGGTACTCAACAATATCGAAATGTAGAAGTGGAACCCTAGCACACCCGGCAGAAAACCCCTCATAATCCTCCCAATCCAAATCACCATCTCCATCTGGATCCTCATCATCAGAAGCATGAAAATCCTCGTAAGGGGTCCAGTTAACCCTATCTGAACTGACTCCATCAAACTCGGCCCGATAGTGTGGTAAGCTATGATGAGGCCCCTTACTAAGATCACGTCTACGACGTTTACCTAACTACACCGACTCCTCAACCAACTCATCCTCAATATCCTCCTCAACTACCTTTGCCTTACCTTTCCCCTTTGCCTTCTTCTTTCCTTTCCCTTTCCCTTTCCCATTTGCCTCAATAGTCAGCTCCACCTCCTTAGTAGACTCCTCCTCCGTAACATTAGTTTCCCCCTTCTTCTTCTTCGGCACAATGGCCCTTGCCCAATACTCAGCAACGGGAAAGGTAGCCCGTTTAGGATCCGGAATAGGAAGCCCAATATCAAACCTCTCATAAGACTATACCATCAACATTAATAAACAACCACTGACACTGTTGGATCCTTTCTTGGATGCATGCTCAAGGCCCCTATACAAGTATGCCAATACTGCAGAACCCCAAGAATAAGTGTGAATACTATCCAAGTAGTAAAGAGGGGCAATGTACCTGGGATGCACCACATTCCTACTACTGGTAGGAAACAAGGCTGACCCCACAACCAACATCAGGTACGCCTTCGTGTGGAGAACAATCTTTTCCATGTCATTACCCGGATCTGCCCCATTCCTACTAAACAGCCAAGTATACTTTATCCCTCCTCTTTTATCCATTGCCTCACCAATCTCCTTCTCTGAAAGCTCTTCAAACCAATTCTTACTGAAATATGACTTAGGATTGTTCATAGCACGCCCAACCAAAGGCTGACCAACAATAGGCAACCCCAAGATGTAATGGACATCCTGCAATGTCACTGTCATCTCACCCTGCCTCATGAAGAAGGTATTTGTCTCAGGGCGCCAACGCTCCACCAAAGCTGTGATCAGTGCTGTATGATTCTGAAGGACCACATCGATATTCACAAACAAGCCAAACCCAGTCATTCGAAATATCTCCTTCTGAGCATCGTTTAATACCCATGAGCGCATCAGTCTATTACCACAAAAACACTGCAAGGTCAACACCCGCCTAAACATCCTCACTCACATGATACACATTGTCGAATATAACCGTTTGACTAACAGGGCCTCGCAATACGTCCTCTAACCTGAAACATTCAAAATTTAAACTACATTTAGAGATACATAATCCAACTTACGAACACATGCTCATTTGAATTAATAAAACTACATGTCCATTTCAATCAATCAAACTCGTATAATGAGTCATAACTAAACAAATATGCGACACAAATATGACTCATCAACTCAAAACAAAACACTGCCAGGTATTTTGTCTTTGTAGCCTGTTAATGTAACTTAAGGGAGTGAAATGCTAATGTTTGAATTACTATACGACACAAATATGACTCATCAACTCAAAACAAAACACTACCAGGTATTTCTTGAAATTACTATAGTGAAATGCTAATGTTTGAATTGGCACCACTCAATTATTTACTGTTTGAATAGATGAAATACAAACTGTAATTTTATTTTATTTATTTGTTTAAGTTGTGGTCTTGATATCATTTAGGAAGTACCCTTAAACTGGTAAATGACTGATTGCTTTTAAATATCTATGGACCAGATAGTTGTAGTTGAGTCTTCTCTTACTTAATATATCTCAGTAAGATCATGTTGAAAGGTGTCTCGGTAAGATCATGTTGAAAGGTATCTCGGAACTGCAAATATCTATGTTTAAATATCTATGGACCAGATGGATTGTGCATTAAAAAGGACTTTTCATTTATTCAGAGTAAATTGCTCTTATTATCTTCTTTGCAGTTCTGCATATATTTGATTACTGTCATATTTTATAGTAATAATGTATCTACCCTGCTTTGGATGATGTTAAATATTGGATCCGAGGCTGTCCTTTAATTGTCGTTAGGGAAATACTAAAATCTGCAGTTTTATACTAAAATCCCTTTAATTGTCGATTATTTTTTAACTGGTTGAGCAATCTAGTTCTCATACTCTATTAATTTGTAGACTTCTGCAAACTTGACAAAATATGCAAACATTAAGTCTCTATATATCATTAACTTGACAGTATACTCTATTAACTGGTTGATGGCAACTTGACGGTAAATGGCATCGATTAATTTTTTAACCTCTGCAAACTCTATTAATTTGCAGACATTAAGTATCTATATATCATTAATTTGCAGACATCAAATCAATTATCTTTCTCTATATATTAAAAGCCAACAAAGGGCAAAGTTTGCCATTTTAATGCTTGTGAAGTTACGATTTTACCCCTATTTTTTGAAAAATAACAAAAATACTATTGTTATATTATTATGCAAAAATATGTTAATATTTGTTATTGTAGAGAATCGAAACCCCAACCTCCCTCTAAGAAGTCCAAAGCCTAACCACTATGCTAAGTTGTTTTTTGAGTTTACTTTAAAAATTTTATTAGATAAGTCACATTATTTCCTCTAATTCTATATTCTTTTTTTTTTAAACCTTTGAGTAAAGAAAATATTGGTCCATATTATTCATATAAATCTGTATTTTTTATTTACGTTATTATATATATATAGGTAAATGATCAATCATGGTTTTAAATTTTTATTATAGTTGTATATTTTTGATTAAATATACTTTAGTTATGTTGTTGATAATTCATGTTTTTATATCATATTATATATCATATTATATATCACTATTTTACATTATTAGAATTAATTAATTATACATAAAATATAGTAATGAACTTGATCTAATATAAGAACTATTGTATATGTTATGTATCTCATTGTTTGTTAAGTCTATAATTTAAAATTAGCATCAAAATTATGTAATGTCAATGCTTATACACTATGTTCGTCACATTCATTTCTTAACAAATTTCTTTTCAAAATGAACACTTCATTTGTTAATAATTTCTAATATTACATGTCATTCTTTATTAACTTCGACATATCTCTAATTTACTCATTTGTTTCGTCAATTTTTTCACGGCATATCTCTAATTTACTCATTTGTTTCGTCAATTTTTTCACGTTTTCCACCATTTTAATCCCCCGGTTGATGTCCGAGTCAAAAATCGGGGTGATGATTTAAAATGTAGAATATTACGGAGTATATAATTACAAAAAAAGTTTTTTTTCATTATAAATGATAAATGTAAAAAATAAAATATCTACACTCTCTTTGTCATGATAAATGATGAGTATGGAAAATAAAATTTATATGATATAATTTCACATGTTACACATGAATG
Organism: Heracleum sosnowskyi; assembly: GCA_030848705.1. Classification (NCBI taxonomy): domain Eukaryota; kingdom Viridiplantae; phylum Streptophyta; class Magnoliopsida; order Apiales; family Apiaceae; genus Heracleum; species Heracleum sosnowskyi. Next base: position 81,720,927 of record CM061238.1, read on the forward strand.
TAAATTATTCCGGATAAAAAAAATATTTTCATTTTCATTTTTCTCTTTGGATATATATAAATGTATTATACTATTTAAATAAAAATATATAAATTCTATCTATAAAATCATACATAATATATAACTACATCAAATATGAACTATATATCATAATTTTTAAGTATATAAAATATCAAATATTTGAGTTAAATTAGAAATGTTTTATTGATCAAACATTTAGACTTTGAGGGGTTTAAATGTATAATTCGACTAAAAAGATAAATATTTGAAAATGTAGAAGATACAATTGAATTGATTCTAAAAAGACGATAACTCAAAAACATGGTCTATATTTTAAATAAAAAATTAACATGATTTATATGCAATAGATGAAAATAAGATATGATTTTTCTCGATCATAAGAATTATAAAATTGTCTAACTATTAATGACGACCAGTTAGACTATAAGTTTTAAAAATAAAAATTCAAATTGTATGTAAAAAATTAATGAATGATATTAAAAAAAATGTATAAGTCTTTAATAATAATAGAATTTTATATAATATATTAATTGGATGCGTAATATCATAAAATCATTTTGATAAATGAAATTCTAAATAGGGTTTGTGGGCTTTGAGAACATCGTCGAATTACAACACTGAAGCTAATACACAATAAAATACAAGTAAAGTTTATTTTTTGTATATGAAAAGGTTGAGTTTATTATTACAAAAATGTCATTCAATATTTGTATTGAAAAAACAGTATAACCTCGTATAAGTTTTCAGGTCAAAATCGTGGTTATTTTTCACTTTTAAATAGATGAATAATCCTGGACATTTATAAAGTTATCACATTTACCTTACTTTTTTAAAAAAAAAATTAGTCTTAAAAATGATATATTTATCAGTATATATTTATTTATAACACGTGCAAATCACGAGTTATTTTTTGTATTGTTTTACCTTTTTATTTAAATTATTATAATCAAATTAAATATATTAACGAGTGGTTCACGTATTTTACCTTTATTTATGTTTTTAATTTTTGAGTTGTTCTGCCGGAGCAGCCGAGTAAATGTTAATTTTAACATATTTGTAATAAATGTTTATTTTAATATGTTGTTGATGGGATTCGAACCTTAAACTTCTATGTAGCATAACTTTTAGTAATACATCTAGATGTTCCAATCAATTTGACTTCAAAGACCCATCAATATCGATTGTGATTGAAAAGGATAACCAATATGAGTTGTGAACCAAATGATAAATTATACCCCCATTTTGTTTATTATAGTTTAGTATAGATTATAGTTGATTCAGAATTCATTAATTTGTACCATATATTTATAAAATTATATAACTGAGCAAAATACATGAATTTTGAGAAATATATATAAGATAATTTAATTTGAGTTATATATGAATTTTTAAAATTTAGGATTTCAATTATTTATGATGATTGAGTTGAAACATTTACTTACGTCATTATAACATGAACCCACTCTATATGAAGGGAAAAAAAAGATGGAACCAAAAAATAATTGTTTGGAAATTATATATATGCATAAGTCATTAATGTTGTCTAATCATTCTTACATCGATAAAAATAATCATGTGCCTTTTATCATATAGATATTAGTTGAATATTACGAAATCCAATCAAATTTACAAGTATTTGATTCATGAAAATGGTACGCAATATTACAAATTTACGATAAATTGCAAATATTATCATCTAATGTATTTTTAATTATAAAATTATTTCGATATATGAACAAATTCAGTGAGAAATTATTTAATTAATATATGAACAAGTCTCAAAACCTGACAAGGATACGTTCATCATTCAAAGTAGTTACATTATTTGCCAACAAAATTTCTTACTACTCTGCACAACTCACACTTTTCATCTTACACGATCAAACTTACGATTACACAAACGTCACGTTAATAAATCGACCTACTCGCAAAACAATTATTGGCATTTCTATGTAGGCCCGTGCCTTGCACGGGCTGTTAGGCTAGTTCTATATATACACTGCGACAATATATGCATTTCAATAGTTTGGTTCTTGTTCAGACCTTTAATCAAGCACTTAACGTGCATTAACATTTCAACAAAAAACAACACACTAAAATCCGCGTGTATCAAATCATCCAAGAAAACAGTGATTTCAATTTCGAATTCAACAAAACTACTTAATTAACAACATCAATGTTCAAATTCGAATTGAACAAAACCAGTTAATTAAAACGAATAACAGCAATAATCAAACCACCACTGTATCACATCAAATCAAAGGAATAACAGCACCCAATTACTTCGAATTCAACAAACACTAACCCTAAACCCCAATTACTGACCAACCCTAACCCTAGAATCAAATCAATACGAAAAAACAATGGAATATAAATATACCTCTCTTCGTAGTCGTGTCGACCCTCCATCGCCTGTAATCGCCCTCAATCGCGCACACACACAAATTTCTAATTTAGGGATAAACTGCTAATTTAGGGTTACGAAATATGAATTCGGGTCTCAGACGGGTTAAACTACTAATTTAGGGATTCAACTGCTCCGCGTAAAAGAACCGCGGAGAGAATTTAGGGCTTTAAGTGATCCGCAGAAAAAAAGCGCGGAGGACTATGGCAGCGCGGAGGACTATGGCTCCGCGGAAAAGAAGCGCGGAGTGGCTGAATATTTTTTTTTATCTTAGCCGTCGGATTGTTGATCCAATGGCCAGGAAGTGAATTGTTAAATCACTGGTCCTTGACAATTGATTGTCAGGGACCACGACCCATATATATTTGTTTTTTAATTATAATTTTGGTGGAGAAGTGCTACTACACCAAAATTTGTTTAAAACTAAAATTTACTCATCTTGAATCAATTTATAAATTAATTTTTTTTAATTTTTTATAGTTTATTATATACGAGCCAAATCTTATCACTAAATTAATTTTATAGTTCATGAATTGGCTTAATAATCAGGTTTGTAATCAAATTTAATGATTTGGCTCGTTAATATCGTTTATGAATAAACTTGATAACTATATTAACTTTGAACATATCCGTAAGTATTTATTCGGCTACATATAATTATGCATATCATTCCTCCCAAATAGTCTAATTCAAACAAAATTCTTGATTCAAATCAAATTTAGGTTAAATGAATTTTTAAAATGTCGAATATGACTACTCCAAATTTCAAATTGACTCGATTTATCTATAATCTTACATGTACGTGGTATCCTGAGAAGAAAAATATCGACTCGACTCAACTCGATTCAACTAAATTCAATTTAATTTATTTACGAGTTTTATTAGATAAAGATTATGAAATTTGTTTTATAAACAAGCCTAATTTGATCACAAAAAATTTGACTCTATAGTTAGTTGATATACTAGTAAGGAGGGTTGTGAACAATTTTGATGATTAGACTTGTTAACATCGCACATCAACAAAGTCGATAACTAATTTGACTATGAAGATACACGTAAATATTAACTCGTCGGTGAAAAATAATTTTCTTAAACTATCCGAAATCAAATAAATTTTTTGATTTGATCCAAATTTGATTCTATAAATTTTCAAAAAAGTCTTGGATGGGGACTCAAAATGTAATATATCGACCATGAAAAATAAATTTTAATTAGTTTTTATAATGTATAATTTTTCAGATCTAATAACATTTGACTTAATTTATAATTTGGATATGATTTTCGAGATTTGGATCAAATTAGTACTGGATAATATATTAGTGTATTATTTAAACAAGAGATAGGTTAAAAAATAAATAATAGAAAAAAGGAAAAAGTATTCGAAAAACTGGTGAGATAAGTTTGACAAAATTAAAAAGAAGATAGAGAATAAAAATTTGTGTAAGTTTTATGATGTGCCAAGTGTCTAATTTAATTTGTCTTCACGTGAGTTTAAAAGAAGATAAATCATTATTTCAATTCACTCGAACATTATGCATAGGTATGGCAAAAGAAGAGATCAATTTGAATCAAGTTGTGAGTTGTTTGGCATGATAAGGAAGGTAAAATACTGGTTTTGGCTTTATATAAGTTTCTGAGAATAGATTCTAGAATCATGTAAATCAGATTAAAAATGAGTGAGTTATAGTCGGTCAAAGTTTGAAAATTGTAGTTGACTTCAAGGAGAGAGAAAATGTTGAATATTTGTGATAGGGAGATGATGACGTGACAGTATCTGATTGAGAATTAATGTTATTGGTTAAATTTATTTTGAGGGGTTAAATGAAAGAAGTGGGAGAAGTGTCCAATATGAAAGTTTAATTAAATAATTTTTCGTATTTATTGGTGAAGTCAGATGTTGGATTTGATTGATAGATAATTAATTTATATTTTTGAATATTTAATTACTAAGGGAAAATGGGTTATTTTGAAGAAAAATTATTAACCATGTTTAAAAATTATGAAACCTTTATGGAAATAACTTTGTTATATAATATGAGGATTTAGGAATAGTGTGACCAAGAAAAGAAAAGACTTGGATTGTTTCTGAAAGTGAAACATAATTGGAGCATTTAATAATTGTTAAAAATGAAATGGTCTAATATTAGGTCGTATGATCGTAATTAGTAAACGAATACATATTTTTTTTTCTAATGTTTAGACACAAGGATAGTTATGACTGGTTTGATTATTTTCACAAGTAGGTTCGAAAGAAGTACATATCATTTGAGATAACAAAGAGTCAGAGACCTCAAGGGTTGCCGGTTGTGTATTGTAAGTATATCTATTTTATTTTTTGGTTGTGTTTATAAAAATGTCTTCTGTTGATTGTTTATTGTTCGAGATTATTTTCTCTAATTAATATTATATATTTCACAATTGTTAATTAAGGTTGAATATTTTATTGATCTTCAATTAAATAATATTTCTCATTAATTAATATTATTTATTTGTTCTCGATTAGTTAATTTTGTTCATTGGCTGATATTTTTTATTTGTTCTCGGTTAGCTAATGTTGTTTATTAGCTAATACCATTATTGATTTGTTATATCGATTTTTCATTCCCGATTAGGTAATATTGCTTATGAGCTGATGTGAGTTTATTTTATTGATTTTCTGTTAGCTAGTTTGACTCGCTAGCTACGGTATAAATTGTGTGATTGAGTTGGTAAACTCGTATCATAATACGAGGTTATCTTAAAATATGGATAGTGAGGATTATCAGATAACTATATTGTGCTATGATAGGTAAGTTGTGATCTTAGGTTAAGAAACAAGCACCGTAGAGATAGCAAGATCGCTCAGTATTGTTGTATGGTCATTGTAGTGTGTTTTATGCAATTGTGATATGTTGATTTATTGAAATGTTGTTGACAGTATCCTAAAATATTTGATTAAAAGTCCGACAGTATTTCATGTAAACATCTCAGAAGACTTGTTAGGAATTATGTTGATTTTTGATGATAACCAAATTAACTCAGTAAAAACGGTACAAGTAAAATGTAGCCTTCAACAGATAGCATGTGTATACAATTGTTAGGAATATGTTGTTCTTGATGATAAGCATAAAACACTTAGTAGAATTTGTGTAAAGTCAATTTTGTAGCTGTCAACGAAATAGCATGCTTAGCAGTGTTTCGTTGACAGGAAGCTCATCAACGAAATGAGTGTTGTAGCAATTGCATTGTACAATACTTCACAGTATGATAGGCATTCTATTATATGTTTTAGATAGGTTTTCTAAGTCATGTTGACTATGTACTAGATAGGCAAAATAGGTTGGTTAATTGTAAATATGTTATGCCTTGTAATTCTGCCTAAGTGAAGACATGTCAACGGTATGAAGATTACTCTGTCAACGGTATGGAGTTTACCCATCAACGAAACGAGGGAAACACCATCAACGGAATGAAGAATGAAGCTATCAACGAAACACATCTCCTTGCTATCAACGAATCAATGTTGCTTTTTGAACAGTTGACAAAGTGATAGTGACAGTTTACTGAACAGATCTAAAAGGAGATATGGAAGTGTACTTTGCATTGGAAACCATCAAAGTGGTTACTGGAAATAAGGAAACATTCCAATTTCCAATAAGGCTCTTGGGAATGATTATAATGAGCATGAAGACAAAAGCAAAGATCTCCAAGGACCATTGGACAAAAGGAATGAAAAGCAAGCTACTGATGGTTACTTCTATTATTCTTTAGTTTAACCAAATGTAGAATTGTAAACTTGGGATTTATAACCAAGTGTAGCAGTCACTTTAGAAAGTGAGAGAAGAAAAACAAATAGATTGTATTAGCTATTTTTGAGAGCATTCTTCTCTACAACATTGTAACTGAGCAGCTGTGAACATTTGTATCACAGATTATTTCCGCAATAAAAACACTTCAGTTGGATCATCAAACAATCCAACTGAATTATTTATATCTTGTGTTTTTATTTATTCAGTTCAGTTTAATTTCATAAAGTGTTTAGTTTCAAGAAAATATCAAGAATTGTATTCAACCCCCCCTTCTACAATTCTGTTAGGTCATTTGGGAATAACAATTGGTATCAGAGCAAGCTTCTAACATACAAGAAGTTTAAAGATCAAGACCAAAAACAGAAACCATGGTGAAGAAGGATGCAGGTGTGAAGATACCAGTTCTTGATAAAGACAATTACTTTCACTGGAAAGTAAAGATGCATTTACATCTCATGTCTATGGATGAGAGGTATGTAGACTGCATTGAGAAAGGTCCACACGTTCCCATGAAGCTTGACTCTAGAGTTGGACTGCCAGATGATGCACCTGATGTAGAGATTCCAAAAACTGTCTCAGAATGGACTGTTGAAGATATTGCAGAAGTTCATAAAGACAAAAGGACCATGAACATTCTGTTTAATGGTTTGGAGCAAGAGATGTTTGACAATGTTATCAACTGTACAACCTCTAAGGAAGTATGGGATACTGTTAGAACACTCTGTGAAGGAACTGAGCAAGTCAGGGAAAATAAAATGCAACTCCTTATACAACAATATGAGCATTTTCATTTTAAAGCTGGTGAAACCCTAAATGACACGTTCAGTAGGTTTCAAAAGCTTTTGAATGGATTAAAGTTGTATGGGAGGATCTATCAAACCAAGGATTCAAACCTTAAATTTCTTAGAGCTCTTCCAAAAGAATGGAAGCCTATGACTGTTTCTCTCAGAAACACTCAAGAGTACAAAGACTACACTCTTGAAAGGCTGTATGGAACCTTGAAGACTTATGAGCTGGAAATGGAGCAAGATGAAGAAATTGAAAAGGTACAGAAGAAGGGTGGATCTATTGCATTGATTGCATCAGTGAACCAACTTGAAGATGACAATAAAGAAGCTGCAAAGGCCACAACTAGTCGATCTAGTTGTAGGAGTGATGTTAGCAAGGGTAAAGACAAGATGACAGAAGAAGAAGAATCAGAACCAGCCAACTTGGAGGACTTAGATGAGATTGATGAACACATTGCTTTTCTGTCTAGAAAATTCTCTAAGTTCAAGTTCAAAAGAAACACAGAAGCAAGGCCACCAAGAAGAGACTTTCAACCTAGCAAAACAAACTGGATTGAAAAGTCTAAGTCAAAATGTTTCAATTATGGAATGCTTGGTCACTTTGCTGGAGACTGCAGAAAGCCCAAGGTTGAGAAGGGCAACAGGAAATTTGAGCCTGTTGATTATAAAAAGAAATACTTTGAACTTCTCAAACAAAAAGAAAAGGCTTTCATGTCTCAGGAGTATGATTGGGCTGGTAATGGTGAAGATTCTGATGATGATGTTGAGTATGTCAACTTGGCTCTTATGGCTGACAATCATGAGCAGGAAGCAAGTTCCTCAAGCAACCAGGTAACAATTACTAATCTTTCTGAGCTTTCTAAAGAGGAATGCGACAATGCAGTAAATGAAATGTCTACTGTATTATATAATTTGCGTGTTACTCTTAAATCACTTACTAAAGAGAATTCAAGAATAAAAGAGACCAATCTGCTCTTAAGTGATAGGAATGCAATGTTAGAAGCACAGCTCATTGAATTTGAGAAAATGAGATGTGTTAGTAGGGATGCTAAGAAGGAACTTGAGAACGTGTTACAAAGGGAAGAAATTCTTAGAACACAACTTGAGATAGAACAAAGTGTGATTGCAAAATGGAAGGATGCCAGGAATGTTGCTACCAACATAATTAATGTTCAAGGCGTGGAATCCTTCTGTGAGCAATCATGGGAAAGGAACAAAGAGAAGCTAGGGTATGTTGGTGAAACCTTAGAATCAGGAACAGAGTCAACAAACAACAATGATCATTTGTTGAAGGTTGATATGTCAACGGAATGCAATGTTTCGTTGACACATGAACCATCAACCGATCAGGCTGTTTCGTTGACAGACAAAAGAAAAGATAAACTCACTAGACTTAATGACAAGTATGGTCCTGTCACCAAGAACTTTGTTCAAGGTGAGTCTAGTACTTTAAAGAAAATTGAGAAGCCTGTTGAGAGAGCTAATGTAGGTCACTTGTCTAACAAGCAATTGAAAGACAAGGTAGAGAAAGTTCATAATGAGGCTAAGGGAAATAAAAAGAATAACAGGAATGGCAAAGTAGGAATTAACAAACACAACAATTACACACCTGATAAATATGCTCCTAGAAAGACATGTGTTAATTGTGGAAGTGTTAGTCATTTGTCTACTAACTGCAAATCTGTTAAGAAAACTCCTAATGTGAGAATGCCCAAGCCTGCAATGAACAGTTCCATGCCTACAATGCCTGTTATGTCTAACATGTTTGCTCCATATGCACAATTTCAGAATCCATATGCTAGCATGCCATTTGTGTCTAATCCTTACATGAATATGTTTAACATGCCACAAATGCCATGGAACATGAATAACATGATTGTTCCTCCAACTATGCATGCTATGAATGAAAATATGAGCAACCCTCAGAAATCAACACCAAGGGTAAAGATTGATTTGAATCAATCTGAGCCCAAAGTGAAAAATGGTACAAAAGGGAATGCAAAGGCTAACAAGACAGGACCCAAGGAAACTTGGGTACCAAAATCGACTTGATTTGGTTTTATTGTGTGCAGGGAGACAAAAGGAATCTTTGGTACTTGGATAGTGGTTGTTCAAGACACATGACTGGTGATTCTACCCTGCTCACAGAGTTTCAGGAAAGAGCTGGCCCTTGTATTGCTTTTGGAGATGACAGCAAAGGCTACACAAAGGGATATGGCTTGATTTCAAAAGAGAATGTCATCATAGATGAGGTTGCATTGGTGGATGGTCTTAAGCACAACTTGCTTAGTATCAGCCAACTTTGTGACAAAGGATTTTTAGTTACTTTTTCTAGAGAAGCCTGTGTCGTTTCTAAAGGAGGAAACAACAATGTGGTAATGACTGGATTCAGAAGGGGGAATGTGTACATTGCTGACTTTAGTAGCACAAGTTCAGACACCATCACTTGTCTTTTCAGCAAGGCAAGCAAGGATGAAAGTTGGTTATGGCACAAGAAGTTATCCCATCTGAATTTCAAAGTTATGAATGATTTGGTGAGGAAAGATCTTGCTAGAGGAATTCCACAGGTGGAGTTCTCCAAGGATGGTTTGTGTGATGCCTGTCAAAAGGGAAAACAGAAGAAGGCATCATTCAAAAGCAAGACAGAGTCATCAATTGTCCAGCAGCTTGAATTGCTTCATATGGACCTATTTGGCCCTGTAAATGTTATGTCCATCTCAAAGAAGAAATACTGTCTTGTGATTGTTGATGATTTTTCTAGATTTACATGGACTTTCTTTTTGCACTCTAAAGATGAGGCAAGTGAAATCATTATCAATCACATCAAGATGGTAAGCAATCATCCTGATTTCAAAGTAAGAAGGATTAGGAGTGACAATGGGACAGAATTCAAGAATTCAAGCATGAAGGTGTTCTGTGAAGAAAATGGTATTTTGCATGAGTTTTCAGCAGCAAGAACACCACAGCAAAATGGTGTAGTTGAAAGGAAAAACAGAACACTTATTGAAGCTGCAAGGACAATGCTAGATGAATCAAAGTTACCTACATATTTTTGGGCTGAGGCAGTTAACACAGCTTGCTTTACTCAAAATATTTCTTTGATTAATCAGGCCAAAGGAATGACCCCTTATCAGTTACTCAAAAGAAAGAAGCCACTATTGGATTTTCTTCATGTCTTTGGATGCAAGTGCTTTGTTCTGAGAAATCAAGCTGAGCATTTGGGGAAATTTGAAGCAAAGGCAGATGAAGCAATATTTGTGGGATATGCAGCAGGGAAAGCTTACAGGGTCTATAATCTCAGAATCAACATTGTTATGGAATCTGTACATGTTGTTTTTGATGATCTCAAAATCCAAGGTCTCTGTGATGAAGGTTTCCATGAAAGTCTTTCTTTTGAAAATAAGGAAGGAGATCAAGTGAATCATGATAAGGCTACTGAGAAACAGCCTAAAGTTGTTGTATCTAGCACAGATGAAAGCAGCAGTGAAGATGAAATTGCTGCATTAAGGTTAAAAAGGATAGCAGCTAGCAGACCAAATGGTCATTTCGTTGACAGTCATGATGGTGGATTCGTTGACAGTCAGAATGAGCGTTTCGTTGACAGCCAAAACGGTCATACCGTTGATAGTCATAGGAATACTTCTAGAAGTGATCACTTAGGGACAACAAACTCAGGGGGAGTTTCTCAAGGACAAATATCCAATCAAGGCAATCATGATCATGAAGCTACGTCTTCAAGAGCAAATCTACCTCCCTCAAGGAAATGGACTAAAGATCATCCCTTTGAACTTATTATAGGTGATGTCTCTTCAAAAGTCCAAACTAGAAGAGCAACTCAAGAAGAATGTCTATATAGTAGCTTTCTGTCTCAAGATGAGCCAAAGAAAGTTGAGGATGCACTTCTAGATCCAGATTGGGTTTTAGCCATGCAAGAAGAGCTAAACCAATTTGAGAGAAACAATGTTTGGAAGCTGGTGCCCAGGCCTAATGACAGGAGTGTTATAGGCACAAAGTGGGTGTTCAGAAACAAGATGGATGAAAATGGCATAGTCACAAGGAACAAAGCTAGATTGGTTGCAAAAGGCTATTCACAGGAAGAAGGAATTGATTTTGATGAAACCTTTGCTCCTGTTGCAAGACTAGAAGCAATAAGGATTTTCCTAGCCTATGCAGCCCATGCCAATTTCAAGGTCTATCAAATGGATGTGAAGAGTGCTTTTCTGAATGGGGAATTGGAAGAGGAGGTGTATGTAAGTCAGCCTCCTGGTTTTGAAGATGATGATTTTCCAGACTATGTGTACTTCCTTCTCAAAGCACTCTATGGTTTGAAACAAGCACCTAGAGCCTGGTATGACACTCTCTCACAGTTCCTCCTTGAGAATCATTTCACTAGAGGTACTGTAGATAAAACTCTTTTTCACAGGATTGTAAATGGCTCTACTTTACTTGTTCAAATTTATGTAGATGATATAATCTTTGGGTCTACAGATGTGAAACTTTGTCAAAAGTTTGCCAAGCTTATGCAAAGTAAGTATGAAATGAGCATGATGGGAGAATTAACTTACTTTCTTGGTCTTCAAGTAAAGCAAGTTAATGAAGGCATTTTCATTAGTCAAACAAAATACATTCATGATTTATTAAAGAAGTTTAACCTAATGGAATGCTCTCCTGCCAAAACTCCCATGCCTACTGCCACCAAACTTGAATTGAATACTAAGGAAAAATCTGTGGACATTTCAAGTTACAGAGGCATGGTAGGCTCACTTTTATATTTAACAGCTAGTAGACCTGATATTATGTTTGCTACATGTCTATGTGCTAGATTTCAGGCTGATCCTAGAGAATCCCATTTAGTTGCTATTAAAAGAATTTTCAGATATCTCAAAGGAACACCAAACCTTGGCATTTGGTATCCTAGAGAATCTGGTTTTGAACTAATTGGTTATTCAGATGCAGATTTTGCAGGATGTAAAATTGACAGGAAAAGTACAACTGGAACCTGTCAATTCCTAGGAAACAAGCTTGTGTCATGGTTCAGCAAGAAACAAAACTCAGTTTCTACCTCCACAGCTGAGGCTGAGTATATTGCAGCTGGAAGTTGTTGTGCACAGATTTTATGGATGAAAAACCAACTACTTGATTATGGATTAAGAGTTGAGAAAATTCCTATTTTCTGTGACAACACTAGTGCCATTGCCATTACTGAGAATCCAGTGCAGCATTCAAGGACCAAGCACATTGACATCAAGTACCATTTCATTAGAGAACATGTTATGAATGGTACTGTGGAGTTACATTTTGTTCCAAGTGAACAACAACTTGCAGACATCTTTACCAAGCCACTTGATGAATCAACATTCTCAAGATTAGTAAGTGAGCTAGGTATGCTAAATTTCTCTTAATTATTTTTGAGATATTTGCAAGTTAAAATGCAGCCAGAAATTTGCTATGTTTTTCTGTGAATGAATTTTCTCAGGAAAAGGTAAAATTTTGTCTAAGTCAAAATTACTATGCCAACGGAATGCACCATTTCGTTGACAGTCTTAGCACTTTTTCTGGGTGTTTCGTTGATAGTTCTTTTGTATCAACGAAACGCAGTTTTATCAACGAAATAGACAGGACCTTAAACGCCCAATTCTGATTCGTTGATATAAAGCGCTTTTAATCTTAACCGTTAAAAAATTGACACGTCTTTTACCACGATCTATGCATACACCCCTGTAAGTATAAATCATGGTAATACTTTAAGAGTAACGGTTATATTTTTAAGCCAATCCAGTAATTTACATTTATTATTGGATTCATTTTCTGAGAATTTTTGGGGGAGTATTTAAGAAATTTTATTTTCATTATTTCTTTTTACCTGTTCTCAAAAATTCCAAAGGCTTTTTTCTCTCTTCTTCTCTCTAACAAGCAATTCAGTTCAAAGCTTTCCTTTAATCAACAATGGCACCTATAGTCAAGCTTATGTCTGCTGGAGGGTTCATCTATGAGAAGAACAACTCCATCCCTTTTGTTGTCAAGGAAAACCCGAACAGACTGTTCTTCAAAATGATGGATTTCATGAAGAATTGCAAGTTGAGCTATGCAATGTTTCACTCTACACCACTCTACAATGAGATAATCGAGGAAATTTGGACCTCATGTGAGTATAGTGGAACACACTGCACACTAAAATTCACTCTTCAAGGTAATGAGTACATAGTTAATTCTGATGTTTTGCAAGCGTGTTTACATATTCCTGATAATAACTGTGATGCTTTGCCTACTAACACTGAAATAACTACCATGTTAAATTCTATAAACTACTCTTTGCCTACTGATAATCTGGGTAGAATAATTAGGAGAGGTTTGGTTAGGGAATACAGTTATTTAGCTGATGCATTCATTAAGGTCTTTTCTGGAAAGATTAGTAATTTTGATGCATTAACTAACTCTATGTTAATTCTCCTAACCATGCTTCTAAATGATAGATATCACAACTTTAGCACCCAACTTATGTATGAAATTGGTGCTAAGTTGGGTGACAAAGCAAATAGGAAGAAAAATATCTATTATGCTAGGTTTCTGATGATGTTGGCTAACCATGTTAGTCCAGCACCATTAGTTATCTCTAACCCTAATGCCAGGTTCGAGTGCTTTGTGCAAGAAAAGAGAGTATTGACAGACATACTGAGGCTGAACCACAATGGTGATGTTCCAGTGGTGTATCTGCCAATCATTGAGGTAACTACTACTATCCCTGTTAGTGTAGCTAACACCTCTACTGTTTTACCTTCCAATGTTGCTATGGAGTCTGTAGCTGTGACCCAACAGGCTCCTACCCTAGCAACAAAACCAAAAACAAAGAAATCCTCCAAGCCAACCTCAGGTGCTTCTCAAAAGGCACCTGTTGTAAAAACTACCACACAACCTAAGGGGAGTGAGTCTGGAGTTGTGAGAGGTGAGGGAAGGGGTGAACATCAAAGAAACCCCAAGGATAAGGAAGGACAGGTTAGTGTGTACCAGCCAAGCCCCATTGTGTCTTCCCAACAAGGCACAATGAGTAACATGGATTTAAACACAAGTCTAATTGCATCCTCCCAAAAGGATGTGATTATTGAAACAAGCTCTCCTCCTAGAGTACAGTCCAAAAGGGTAAGGGACACTTCAAGCCCAAAGTCTACATTTTCCCAATACCAAAGGAGAGTGAAGCAAAAGTCCAAGGGTACACAGGGTGCACACACACTGGAAGCAACACTTCCAGTTTCTCAAATTCAGTTTGATGTAACCCCTATCATTTCTCTGGGGTTACAGTCCTCTTCTCTAAACATCAATCTTGAATTATCTCCATCAAATTCACCAACTCAATCTTTGGATGTGGACATGATCCATACATCTATTCCTGATTCTCCAACTCTAATCTTGGAGAAGCCCCACTCTGAAGCTGGTGGCCATCACTTGCTAAGTGATTTGTTGGGCCATCAACCAATTTTTCCTGAAATTGCAAGGGGATCTGTGGACCAATCTCTAAAATCAATCACCACAGACTCTACTGTAATTTCTCATTCTCAAAGTGCTTTCTTGACTTCATCAACAAAACAGTCTATTTCGTTGACAAGTGTTTCTCCATCAACGGTATCCATACCGTTGACAGTTCAAACTACCATTCCGTTGATAGTTCACTCTGCACCTTTAATTGAAAATCAAGTTGTTCCCACAACTAGTGCAGATGATCTAGTGGTAGTTGAGACACTTCTAGGACTGAGAGGGAGTGAAACTGAGAGGCTGGCTTGCAGCCAGGCAAAAGGAGAGAATGTGAGTGAGAGGCTGGCTATTTCTTCCAGCCAGGCAAAAGGAGAGATTGAGAGTTCCACCTTAGAAGGTGAAGGTGAGGGTGTGAGAGGTGTGAGCCATGGGGAGCCCATGATGCAAGAACAAAGTGGAGAGAGAGAAGGGACTACAGGAGAAATAAGGATGGAAGCAGCCATTGCTAATGAGTTAATGGAGGTCAGTGAGGGAGAAAGGGAACTTACTTTCCAAGAGGTTTATCAGCAAACTCTGGATAGTATTTCCCTGGATCCTGAGACCTTTACTCATCCTGTGTCAGCCTATCAAATTTTGGCTCAACAGGGCAATGTGGAGGCAGAGAGGTCACTACAACTAATTCACACAACTGCATCAATGCAAAGAGCAAAGGATGCCTTGACCAATCTACCTCCAGGAGCTGAAGCAAGTGGAGACTTTGATTTTTCTGATAATGAGGATAGCTTTGGTGACACTCTACAGGTGGCCACTACTGCACAGACTGGGACTTCTGTGGTGCCTCCTACACCAAACTGGCTTTCTCAAGATATGCATGGTAGAAGCAATTTGGATGCTGCTATCACAAGGCAGTACAAAGAAGCATATCTAGCTCATGAGTCTGCAGGAGCAAGGGACAAGAAATTCTACAAAGCCATAATGGATTCTCTGGAAATTCAAAGGCTACAAATGTTGCAGACAAGGATTGAGGCTACAGAGATCAAGGATTCAATCAGCAACCTTAGGGCTGCTAATGATAGGAGGCTAGATGAAAAGCTTCCTCTTCTCACTGTGTCCAGGATGAACAGGTTTTTCTCTAAAGAACCTGAAGTGGATTCCTCCTTGAAGACTCTCTCTTCTAGAGTGGACAAGGTGGAAGCCACTCTATCACAGATGCAAAAGGAACAGGAGAAACAAACTCAACTATTGGCCCAGCTAGTGGCAGCTCAAGGACTCCCAGCCATCTCTTTTGATGATAACAAAAAGGGGGAGAAATCTAAGGAGCTAGACATTCAGATTACCAAGGTTATGGTCCCAGCCATTTCCCTACCAAAGGAGCCATTAGCAATGGGGGAGCTTGGCAAGCAGCAAAAGGATGGTATTGACCTTATACAAGAAGCTTCTATGAGGATGAGACTTGCAGAACAAATCAAAGAACATTGGTCCAACATAGAAGCAAAGTTCAAGAAGATTACTGAAGATAAGGACTCAAATCCATCAACGGAACAGCCATCAACGAATGCCATGGCACTAGCATCAACGGAATGGGAGCCACAGACAAATTCTTTCTATCACCAAGAGCCCCTTCTACATGGAGTCACTCAAGGACCAAGGAAGGAAAAAGGACAAACTTCATGCATTAGGGATGTGGAACAAGCTACAATTCAAAGAAGCCTATCTCCCAAGTCCCCTGCTAAACCAAAGGGCAAAAACATAGCAAGGACTTTCTATCCTGCACCTTATCCAGATGAGCACAAGCTTCTTGGTCTACTCATCACAAAAAGCAAGGAAAGTAATGATTATGAGATAAGGAAGCAAAGGGCAATTGTCTACAGGAATGGACAACAAATCTGTGTTTGGGCTGGTCATCCAAACTTTGCTGAAGCCAAGGCTGAGGAATCAGAAAGAGCAGCTATGCAAGCTCTTGCAGTAGCTCAAGCTCTAGATGAAGAAGAAAGGAAGCAAGAGGAAAGCACTAGAGAGGAAAGGAGTTCAAAGAAGAGCACAAGGCAACCCAAAGAGAGAGCTAGGAGAAACATAGACTTTGAGAGTGCTGATTCTCAGAGTACTGCATCAGACTCTTCTATACCTATTGCACCTCCAACAATTGCTAATCCAGTTTTTGAGGGAAAGTTGGCCTGTGATCCTGCACATCCTGTCAATTTTCATGATCAACCAATCATGCCAAAAGAGGAACCAATTGATTTTGATGAGGCATACTTTCCAAAGTTCCTGTTAGAAAAGGACCAACCAATGAAGACAAAGAAGAGGCCTGTCAAAGCAAAGCCTGTTTTTGTGAGAAAGCCACAATCTCAAAAACCCCCTTCAAACCCAGAGGACTGCATGTACATTGCTGACATCAGGGAAGAATCCAGTCTACATCTTGACTTAGACAACCTGGTGGAAGTAAGGGGAATTGCAGCTTCTCAAAAGTTGCCTGAAAGACTAGTGTTCACATTCAAGGGTGGTAGAGAACAAGTGTGGCCTCTCTACAGAATTTTAGGAGAAGACTATCAAACACTACTCTCAGTGTTTAGATGCTTGAAAAAGGACTTCGGTTTCACCAAAACAGCCAAGTCTGAGGTGGTCTCCAAAATCTGTCAGTTAAAGGCTAGCTGGAACAAGCCTGAGGCTCTTCCAAGGATACTTAGAGTTCCCTCAACAGGAAAGAAAATCCATCTTCAACCTTATTGGATGATGGAGTTTAAGGACAAGGACAATTGCAGAAGATTCTTTAGAATGGAAGACCAGCTGGAGAAGGCATCTAATCAAACTCTAAAGCTGATGCAATCCAAGCTTGGTGATCAAGATGAAGAGGAGAAAATCTTCTACAGAAGACTACAGGTCCAGATTGAGGAAAACAACTCCAAGAGAGGGAAGAAGACTATGCCACAAAGAAGTCACAGATGAAACATTTGCTCAGACTAGAGGAGCACTTGTGGGCATTAGTCTTGTAAGTCTTATATTTTGTCTATAAAGTTTTGAAGCTTAATACATTTTCTACTTTTGTAATTTATGATGTATCTGAGTGTTTTTGTTATCATCAAGTCTCTTGATTTATGGCTGTTATTCTATCAGTCATAAATTGGGGGAGATTGTTAGGAATATGTTGTTCTTGATGATAAGCATAAAACACTTAGTAGAATTTGTGTAAAGTCAATTTTGTAGCTGTCAACGAAATAGCATGCTTAGCAGTGTTTCGTTGACAGGAAGCTCATCAACGAAATGAGTGTTGTAGCAATTGCATTGTACAATACTTCACAGTATGATAGGCATTCTATTATATGTTTTAGATAGGTTTTCTAAGTCATGTTGACTATGTACTAGATAGGCAAAATAGGTTGGTTAATTGTAAATATGTTATGCCTTGTAATTCTGCCTAAGTGAAGACATGTCAACGGTATGAAGATTACTCTGTCAACGGTATGGAGTTTACCCATCAACGAAACGAGGGAAACACCATCAACGGAATGAAGAATGAAGCTATCAACGAAACACATCTCCTTGCTATCAACGAATCAATGTTGCTTTTTGAACAGTTGACAAAGTGATAGTGACAGTTTACTGAACAGATCTAAAAGGAGATATGGAAGTGTACTTTGCATTGGAAACCATCAAAGTGGTTACTGGAAATAAGGAAACATTCCAATTTCCAATAAGGCTCTTGGGAATGATTATAATGAGCATGAAGACAAAAGCAAAGATCTCCAAGGACCATTGGACAAAAGGAATGAAAAGCAAGCTACTGATGGTTACTTCTATTATTCTTTAGTTTAACCAAATGTAGAATTGTAAACTTGGGATTTATAACCAAGTGTAGCAGTCACTTTAGAAAGTGAGAGAAGAAAAACAAATAGATTGTATTAGCTATTTTTGAGAGCATTCTTCTCTACAACATTGTAACTGAGCAGCTGTGAACATTTGTATCACAGATTATTTCCGCAATAAAAACACTTCAGTTGGATCATCAAACAATCCAACTGAATTATTTATATCTTGTGTTTTTATTTATTCAGTTCAGTTTAATTTCATAAAGTGTTTAGTTTCAAGAAAATATCAAGAATTGTATTCAACCCCCCCCTTCTACAATTCTGTTAGGTCATTTGGGAATAACAACAATATCCGTTGAAGGTTAGCTTATTGATTGATAAGATTCATTGTAACATGTTCCTTTAGTTTTAATAGAAGTTGAAAGTATAAGTGTTAGGGTTGAATAAGTCATGTTGACTATCAATTGATATGTAGAATAGGAAGGCTAATTGTAAATATTTGATGTTATTATTCCCAAACAATATGATCACAAGATTGTAGAAGGGGGGGGGGGGGGGTTGAATACAATCCTTTAAAATTTCCAATTCTTTGCAGACAAAAGAGTTTAGAACAGAAATTGAAATTGCAATAAATAAAAACACAATAATTAAAAATTCAGGTGGATTGTTCCACCTGAGAGATTTTTATTTGAAGAAATCTCTGTGATGTTTGGAACAAACACACAGCTGCAGTTACAATGTTTTTGCTTCAACAATTTACAAATGAATATTGTTTAAGCTCTAGAAAACTAAACTGATTTCTTACTTCAAAAACATTGCTACACTTGGTTATATATCCCAAGTTTACAAGCTAAATTAAAATACTTGGAATGTACAGTAGGTAAAGTCCAAAAGCTTGTTTTTCAACTCTAAGTCCAATGGTCCTTGAAATGATTTGTCTTTTAGCTGAATATCCTTCTTCAATCAACTCTATTGACCAGATGAAAATAGAATGCTTCCTTTTCTTCAGGGTTTCCCAAAATTCTGGTTTCCATGCTCTTTTTTATTCCATCAACCCATGTCACTTGTCAGAACTGTCCCTATCACACTTTCAACTACTAATTATTGGCCTTGTATCGATTGAGGTTGATTTATCAAGCATCCGTTGAAATTATCTTGATTGCATCCGTTGAAGGTGTATTGGCTGCATCCGTTGAAGGCTGAATTGTATCCGTTGAAATACATTTCACTTATGTAAAATTACAAGGAATCAAATATTTACAATTAGCCTCCTATTCTACATATCGATTGATAGTCAACATGACTTATTCAACCCTAACACTTATACTTTCAACTGCTATTAAAACTAAAGGAACATGTTACAAAGAGTTTTATCAATTGATAAGCTACCCTTCAACGGATACTGTATACACATGTTATCCGTTGAAGGCTACATTTTTACTTGTACAAATTTTTACCTATAACACTTATGTTTTTAGGTTTAGGCACTAGCTTCCATACTTTGTTTCTGTCTAATTAGTTTAGCTCCTCTTGCATAGCTAATACCCAATCTGGATCTATAAGAGCATCTTCAACTTTCTTTGGTTCATCTTGTGAAAGAAAACTATTGTATAAACATTCTTCTTGAGTGGCTCTTCTAGTCAGAACTTTTGTAGAGGCATCACCAATTATTAGTTCAAATGGGTGATCTCTAGTCCATTTTCTCTAAGGTGGAAGGTTTGTTCTTGATGAAGTTGTTTCATTGTCATGATCATGTTGAGATGTATAGTTTCCTTGAGAAACTCCCCCTGAGTTAATCGAGTTAGTCATTCTGTTTTGTGATCTTTCAACGGATGTCTCAAAATGACTTTCAACGGATGCATCATAATGACTTTCAACGAATGACCTGTCACCAGATGCATCATAATGATCTTCAACGGGTGCTTCATTGTTGATGAATGGTTCTCTTTCACTTGCACCATTTATTCCATCTATTGAAGAAACATTAACTCTTGACTGATCATGATCATCAGCTTCATCATTTTCTTCATTTCATTCTATACCTTCAACCTCATTCTCAAATTTGAGAGTTTCATGAAAACCCTCATCTGTAAGACCTTGAAATCTTTTATCATAAAAAACAACATGTACTGATTCCATAACAATGTTGATTCTGTGATTGTAAACCCTATAGGCTTTGCCATCTGCATATCCAACAAAAATGGCTTCATCTGCCTTTGCTTCAAATTTTCCAAGAGTTTAACCTTGGTTCCTTAGTACAAAGCACTTTCACCCAAAGACATGTAGAAAGTCCAATGTTGGTTTCTTCTTTTTGAGCAATTGATATAGAGTCATTCCTTTTGCTTGATTAATCAAGGAAATGTTCTGAGTGAAACATGCAGTGTTAACTGCCTCAGCCTAAAAGTAGGCAATGTTAAGGGGCCATTTTTACAAAACAACTTTATACTTGAATTCTTGAACTTAGTGCCATTATCACTCCCGATTCTTCTGAATTTATACTCAAGATGATTGTTTGCAACCTTGATGTGATTGATTATGATTTCACTAGCCTCATCCTTGGAGTGCAAAAAGTAAGTCTGTAATATCCCAAAAATTTGTAATATTTAAAACCTTGATGAATAGTAACTTTGCCACTGATGAATAGTAAATTTGCTGATGAAAAGTTTTTCAGACCACACTATGTGGATGATATGGAATGAATGTTTCGAAGTTATATTATTGATGTATAGGAAGAATAAAAGAATGTAAACGTACTCAGTATCAGGAGATTCCCATTCGAATTTTAAATCACTATTCATCGGACAATCGATGATGTATTGATTTGATCGTTTTGAGAACGTATGTGGAATGAGAAATCCATGATCATATCTTAAACCAAGATGAGAAATCCAAGACCATATATTAAACCAAGGAAATGGAAAGATCAAGGAAGTATCCCCTAGCATTGGTACAGAAAAACGTTTTTAAAATCACTTGAAACTATCGCGAAACAAAAGCGTAACAAATTATGGATTAAACCCTAACCAAAGGAGGAGTATTATATAAGATCATCAAGTGAAATATATAAGAGGATTGAAGATACAAATGATGACATAAGCATGATGCAGAGGAGTGACATATGCATGATCAAGTGATGACAAGGTGATGAATCACCACCTTGTCACCACTTTCACCACAACCACAAGTTCAAAAGAGGTGTGTCATTGGTGACAAAACAAGCTATTAACCACACAAATTAAAAATAGAAGTATTAAGTGTATTTAGACCAAATAAAAGAAAAGAAAACAAAGCAAAAAGATGCATCCATGAAGAACATGAAGCATTCGGCTTTTTCTTCTTCCAAAAACCTTAAGAAAATTTCTACCACTTTCACTCAACCATAAATCAAGATCTTGGGCTCTAAATCACCCTCATCCATAAACTAAGGTAGATCTTTAATCTTAGCTTCATCCATGATTGATAGCTTGTTCAAAAATGGATTCAAAGTTGATGATGAATAGTGAAATGAATAGTAATTCTTGATTTTCTTATTTTGATCTTGAAGTTTAAGGCTTGTAAAGGATAATCAAGGAGCAAGGAAGGGTATACTAGCCATCTATAGTCTATATTAAGTACTAAGGAAGGTATGAACCCTCTCACACTTTTACTTATGATTTGATATTAGTGTATAAATGGATGATTGTTAGTGATAGTATGATATAGAGATGATTTACATGATATGTATGATGTTTAATGGATAGATTGATGGTTGAACTAGTGATTAGTGTTATGAGTATGTTTAGACAGAAATGAAGTGATTTGGATGAGATCCTTGGGTTGTGATTGTTTGGTTGTGGATTGGTGGATTGATTAAAGTGTTTTAAACACGGGAATCGCGTTTAAGCGTCGTTACCATGTCGAATTTTACTTAGGAAGATTGGACAGAAACCACGAATACATTAAAAGGCATAAACATAAGGTTTCTGACCATGAGCATGTAGGCCATGTTTCCTAGTTTGTTTTAGCGAAAGAATCGTGTCGTTTCGATTTACGGTTTAGGAGAAACGTCCGTTTTAGTGAAAGTGGTTTCGAGTAACTAAGTAGTTCATTGCATGAACTTTGAGATAGGGATCAAGCCATTTGAAAATGGAATTGGGTTGAGCTATTAAAATGGATACTATAATGGATAGTCTAGAAAGGAACCTAGAAGGTTTCGTGTTAAAAAGATAAGTTTGTGATTTTATAAAAATGCGAGAACAAAGGTTGCGCGAGTGAAATACCCTTAAGGGGATGGTTAAAAACAAGGAATTAGTAAAGGTAAAGTACTTGGGTTTTGTGAATAGAATTCCACCCAAACTTTTGACATAGGAGTTACGGAATGTCATAAGGTTATAGATGACCGAGAGAGAGACATTTGATTTTCATTAATAGAACTTTAGTGCTCAAGTAATAGCACATTAATTGGTTATAGGGGACTGACTGTGAATTGTATATCTTGTTATAGATCGACGAGCACACTCTCAAGCCCCCACTACCACACCACCAAGACACCAAGGCAAGTTCCCGAACCCTACATCATATAAGTGATGCTTTTGTGATTACTATTGTGATATATTCTGTTTTAATACCGTGAAAAGAAGTTATAACTGATTATGTTTGGTAAAAAGTTTTGTGATATATAAAGGTTTATATGCTAAGTAAATATTAGATATAAACCGAGGTGTTATAGAGGCTCTAAGGGTAGAGCACTCGTACGTGAATTTTAAAACTTAGACCGGGAGTCAAATTAGTATTTTGATCTGGATTATACTGTCAGAAGCTGGAGGGTTCCAGGGACAGTTATATTTTTACAAATATTGATTAAATATTCCAATATATATTATTGGATATTTAATGTGAGATATTTAAATAATATTATTATAAATATTATTTGGATATTTATTTAATTAAGTGAATATTAATTTGAATATTCACTTA
Organism: Heracleum sosnowskyi; assembly: GCA_030848705.1. Lineage (NCBI taxonomy): Eukaryota > Viridiplantae > Streptophyta > Magnoliopsida > Apiales > Apiaceae > Heracleum > Heracleum sosnowskyi. The sequence continues at coordinate 81,744,157 of CM061238.1, forward strand.
AGTGGAAATTTTATTGAATAATAATTCAATATTTATGATTTGAATATTATTTAATTAAGTGAATATTATTTTGAATATTCACTTAAGTAGAATTTTATTGAATAATAATTCAATAATTATTATTTGAATATTATTTAATTAAGTGAATATTATTTTGAATATTCACTTAAGTAGAATCTTATTGAGTAATAATTCAATATTTATTATTTTAGCAATTATTTAATTAAGTGAATATTAATTTGAATATTCACTTAAGTGGATTAATATTGAATAATAATTCAATATTTATTATTTGAATATTTATTAAATATTCCAAAAAAATGATTTAAAAATCATAGAACCTTATTTAAATATTACGTAAGGTTCCAATAAATATTTAAAATATTTTCTGATCTCAAGAGAGATTTATGTGACTATAGTAGGGGTTCCCAACTACTTTAAATTATTATCTCAAATAATGATTAAGGTTTTGGAATTATAAAAAAATTGGGAATCCATTCCAGGAAGTGAACATATGATTTCACTTGCCTCTTTTATTAAAAGTGTTATAGTTTGGGTTTCTGAATTATCAGAGCTAAAGATATTTTACAAAACTCCCAGGTCGTAATTTCAAAATGTTTTACTCGAGGATCGAGGTGAGTTGACAACGGTCAACCCACATTGTGACTTACTTCCGATATAATCCGGAAGTAAGGGTATTTTTCAAAACCTATCAACAAGCTTATGCTTGGGGAACTGGATTAATATCCGTTCCAGTTGAAGATAGTTGGGGGAACAACATTTCGCGTAAGTGCCCGAGTAACGCACGGTCCCGCAAATAAAAACTATTTTGCTGGCCTTGATGTCGCCAGGTGGAAATGAATAAGAGGCTGGATGACGCCAGTCCAGTGGAATCCGTTATCAGGGAGCGGGTCCAATTGTGTGGCCTTGATGTCGCCATGTGGTTACAAATGAGTAAGAGGCCGAGTGACGCCGGTCCAACCTAAAAGCCCGTATGCGGCTAGGGTAATGACCTTCGGGATTATCCATCTACTAGTAGAAAATCTTTGGTATGACGACTGATCATCGTATACCAGTGCGTAGCCCTGTACAACTCCCCATGTTTTCCAAGGATTGAAATTTCAGAAATATTTTGGGTAACTGTGGTTAAATACCAGTTACGGATATTGTTAATGATATTTTAGCAAAGTAATATACCTCATACAGAGTTTGCACTGTATGGCATGTTTTGACGAAAAGAAAATAAATATATCATTCTACATATGAATGGAGTTTTAAAGGTTTTCCTTTATGATATAAGCTTACATATATGCTTATGCTGCTTTATATTATTGCTGGGCTTAGTGCTCACTCTTGATTTATTTTATATATATATATATATCACAACACAACAGCTATAGTAGATGGCCAGGATTCGTCATACCGCTCGGAAGCGCGTATGGGCCGCGCAGACCGCCCATATGATGGCAGTTGCAGCACCTCAAGTAGAAGTACTGAGTTGGTTCGGAGTATAACTCTTGTTGCTCCGGTTTATTTATAAGTATCACTTATGTATATTAATGAACAAGAACAAACTTTTGAGCTGCCTTTCTGGTTTCACATAGAGATCATACTGGCATTAGGTGGCAAGTATTTTACTTTTGGGTTGTAATAACTTTAATTGTGGATCATATGACTATTGTTTTGCAAATTCGTTTCTGAGACATAATTGGCGTGAGTATATTGATGGTGGGGTCACCATGTGTGTTGATTTATTATATTATGATTCAAGTATTAAGTGTTTGTATGGAATAAGGGATCGTGACAACCTAGATCTCCGACCCCGGATCTGGGGGTGTTACAAAGTCTATGTAAATTTAGAGAAATCATCCACAATCACAAGGCAATATTTTTTTTTGAAATTGACATCACATTTACTAGCCCAAATATATCCATGTGTAGAATTTGTAGATGTTGATCAATTGATGACCCTGTCTTGCTTCTGAAAGAGGCCTTCTTTTGCTTCCCCTTTTGGCATGCATCACATAAACCATCCTTGGAAAACTCCACTTGTGGAATACCTCTTACAAGACCTTATAGACTTGAAGTTCAAATGTGACAGCCTTTTGTGCCACAACCAACTTTCATCTTTACTTGCTTTGCTGAAAAGACAAGTAATAGAATTTGCATTTGTTGAGTTAAAGTCAGCTATGTACACATTCCCTTTTCTGTAGCCTGTCAACACCACATTGTTGTCCTTTTTGCTTGAGACAAAACATGCTTCTGGAGTAAATGAAACATAAAAACCTTTATCACATAGTTGACTGATACTCATCAAATTATGCTTAAGTCCATCAACTAGTGCTACTTCATCAATGATGATATTCTCTTTTGCAATCAAGCAATATCCCTTAGTATATCCTTTGCTATCATCTCCAAAGGTAATTCTAGGGCCATCTCTTTCCTTGAACTTTGTGAGCAGGTTGGAATCTCCAGTCATATGTTTTAAACATCCACTATCCAAGTACCATAGATTCCTTCTGTTTCCCTGCACACAACAAAACCAAATCAAGTTGATTTTGGTACCCAAGTTTCCTTGGGTCCTATCTTGTTAGCCTTCACCTTGTTTCTCTTATCATTTTGCACCTTAATCTTAGATTGATTTAAATCAAGCTTAACCCTTGGTGTTGACCTTTGAGACATGTTCATTGGTAAGTTCGGAGGTGTATAAATGTTTGATGCAGGCATTTGTGAATGCTGTGTGTACATAGTGCTCAAGTTGGGCATGTTCCATGGCATTTGTGGCATATTGAATGCATTCATGTATGGATTTGGAACAAATGACATGTTAGCATACAGATTGGATGCATGAGCATTACGAGCAAACATATTAGGCATGACAGACATAGGCACATTAGGCACATGCATTGGCATTTGAACATTTGCATTTTCACAGATTTGCAGTTAGTAGACAAATGATTAACACTACCACAATTAACACATGTTTTTATAAGAGAATACTTATCAGGTGTGTAATTGTTGTGCTTGTTAATTCCCACTTTACCATTTCTGTTATTTTTCTTTTTCACCTTAGCCTTAACCTCAATGTTCTCTAACTTGTCCTTCAATTGCTTGTTGGACAATTGGCCTATATTAACCTTCTCAACTTTCATAGAATTGCTACATTCTCCCTGAACAAAATTCTTGTTGGTTGGACCATACTTTTTGTTCAGTTTCTCTAGTTTCTCTTTGCTGACACTAGTTGTATGTTTCAACGGATGGCTCTGATCCGTTGAAGAGTTATCTTTCAATGGATGGTCACTATCCGTTGAAGCATCATCAGCTCCTAGATCCTCAATCACAACATCTAGTTTCTTTTTGTCCTTGTTCAATGATTCCTTATAGAATGTATCCATACCTTGAACCTTAAAAATGTTAGTGGCAACATTCCTGGAATCATTTCATCTTACAATTACATCATGTTCTTTCTTTAGCTGGTTTTTAAGATTTTCTTCTCTATTTAACACAACATCTAGTTCACTTTTAACAATTTGGCAATCAATTTTCAATTTCTCAAACTCAATGAAGTGAGTTTCTAACACAACATTCCTATCACTCAAAAATAGATTAACATCTTTAATCCTTTTGTTCTCTTTTGTGAGTGATTTAAGAGTTACACGCAAATGGTAAAATTCAGTAGATATATCATTAATAGTACTATTGCATTCCTCTTTGGATAGATCGGTTAGGTTTGTAGTGATTACCTGATTGCTTGATGAACTAGCTTCCTGCTCAGTTGAATTAGCCATGAGTGCTAGATTGACATATTATGTGTCCTCTTCAGAATCATTTCTCCTGAGTAATGAATGCCCTTTCATTTTGTTTGAGAAACTCAAAATATTTCTTTTTGTAGTCTACAAGTTCAAACTTCTTGTCCTTCTTCTCAGTTTTAGGCTTTTTGCATTCATTGGCAAAATGACCCCCCATTCCACAGTTGAAACATTTGAAGTTAGACCTTTCAACAAATGTTTTGTTAGGTTGAAAGTCTTTCCTGAATGGTTTTTGTGCCTCAGGGTTCTTCTTGAACTTGAGCTTTGAAAATCTTCTAGACAAAAAAACAAGATGCTCATCTAGCTCATCTATCTCATCCTGATTTGAGTTGACATCTTCATCAACCATTTTGCCTTTTCCCTTGCTTGATTCAATTCTACCTTCACAAGCACTTGAGCTTGGTGAAGATTTAGCAGTTTCTTCCTTCACATCCTCATGTCCTTCTGTACTTGCCACGAGTGCTACAGAACCACCCTTTTTCTGACTCTTCTCAATCTCTTCATCCTGCTCCATTTCCATCTCATAAGTCTTTAATGTTCCATAAAGCCTTTCAAGAGTGAAACTTTTGTACTCTTGAGTGTTTCTCAGAGAAACAGTCATGGGCTTCCACTCTTTGGGCAAAGATCTCAGAAACTTGAGATTTGAGTTCTTGGTTTGGTACACTCTTCCATACAATTTCAAGCCATTTAATAATTTATGAAATCTACTAAAAGTGTTATTCAGAGATTCACCACTTTTAAAATGAAAGTGTTCATATTATTGTATGAGAAGTTGCATCTTGTTTTGCCTTACTTGCTCTGTGCCTTCACATAGAGTTTGAATGGTGTCCCATACTTCTTTAGAAGAAGTGCAGTTAATGACATTATCAAACATGTCATGTTCTAGACCATTAAACAGAATGTTCATGGCCTTTTTATCTTTGTGAACTTCAGCAGTATCTTCAAGTGTCCACTCAGAGGCAAGTTTGGGAATTGATCCATTCCCAGCTTGTGCAATCTCTTCAACACTTGTAGCAGCCTTCATTGGCACATGAGGACCCTTCTCAATGCAATCCACATAGCTTTCATCCATAGATAGCAAGTGCCGATGAATCTTTACTTTCCAGTGAAAGTAATTGTCTTTGTCAAGAATTGGCATCTTAAATACATTATCCTTCTTTCCCATAATTCTGATTGTCTTTGATCTTTAAACTTCTTGTATGTTAGAAGCTTGCTCTGATACCAATTGTTATTCCCAAACAATATGATCACATGATTGTAGAAGGGGGTTTGAATACAATCCTTTAAAATTTCCAATTCTTTTGCAGACAAAGGACTTTAGAACAAAAATTGAAATTGCAATAAATAAAAACACAAGAATTAAAAATTCAGGTGGATTGATTGTTCCACCTGAGAGATTTTTATTTGAATAAATCTCTGTGATGTTTGGAACAAACACAATGCTACAGTTACAATGTTTTTGCTTCAGCAATTTACAAATGAATATTTCTTAAGCTCTAGAAAACTAAACTGATTTCTTACTTCAAAAACATTGCTACACTTGGTTATATATCCCAATTTTACAAGCTAAATTGAACTACTTGGAATGTATAGTAGGTAAAGTCCAAAAGCTTGCTTTTCCACTCTAAGTCCAATGGTCCTTGAAATGATTTGCCTTTTAGCCGAATATCCTTCTTCAATAATCTCTATTGACCAGATAAAAATAGAATGCTTCCTTTTCTTCAGGGTTTCCTAAAATGCTGGTTTTCATGCTCCTTTTTGTTCCATCAACCCATATGACTTGTCAGAACTGTCCCTATCACACTTTCAACTGCTAATTATTGGCCTTGTATCGATTGAGGTTGATTTGTCAAGCATCTGTTGAAAGTATCTTGATTGCATCCGTTGAAGGTGTATTGGCTGCAACCGTTGAAGGCTGAATTATATCCGTTGAAATACATTTCACTTATGTAAAATTACAAGGCATCAAATATTTACAATTAACCTTCCTACTCTACATATCAATTGATAGTCAACATGACTTATTCAACCCTAACACTTATACTTTCAACTACTATTAACACTAAAGGAACATGTTACAAAGAGTTTTATCAATTGATAAGCTACCCTTCAACGGATACTGTATACACATGTATCCATTGAAGGCTACATTTTTACTTGTACAAATTTTACTGAGTTAATTGGTTATCATCAAGAATCAACATAATTCCCAACAGATGCCTTGTAATTTTACATAAGTGAAATTTACTTCAACGGATACAATTCAGCCTTCAACGGATGCAGCCATTATACCTTCAATGGATGCAACCAAGATACTTTCAATGGATGCTGGACAAATCAACCACAACCGATACAAGACCAATAATTAGTAGTTGAAAGTGTGATATGGACAGTTCTGACAAGTCACATGGGTTGATGAAACAAAAAGGAGCATGAAAACCAATATTTTGGGAAACTCTAAAAAAAAGGAAGCATTCTATTTTCATCTGGTCAATAAAGATGATTGAAGAAAGATATTCAGCTAAAAGGCAAATCATTTCAAGGACCATTGGACTTGGAGTGGAAAAGCAAGTTTTTGGACTTTACCTATTGTACATTTCAAGTAGTTCAAATTAGCTTGTGAACTTTGGATATATAACCAAGTGTAGCAATGCTTTTGAAGTCAAGAAATCTGTTTAGTTTTCTAGAGCTTAAGCAAATATTCATACTTGTAATTTGCTGAAGCAAAAACATTATAACTGCAGCTGTGTGTTTGTTCCAAACATCACAGAGATTTCTTCAAATAAAATCTCTCAGGTGGAACAATCAATCCACCTGAATTTTTAATTCTTGTATATTTATTTACTGCAATTTTAATTTATGTTCGTAAGTCCTTTGTCTGCAAAAGAAATGAAAATTTTAAAGGATTGTATTTAACCCCCCATTCTACAATTGTTTGGGAATAACAAGACTTAGTAATGAGGTTTGTAAAATCCTGACATAATGGTTGCATTTCAGTGACAAAATATTTGAGGGCATTCATGGGATCAACTAAGCCCTCTCAGAATTCTACCTAGTTTGACATGAATGGCATAAAACCTGGATGAGAATAAATCTATGAAAGACAATACATCTAAACATTGACAGGTTATTTTATATAATGAAATTATTTTATACAGTGTTTCAGGAAAGTTAACTGAAATGCATCTCACGTTTCCTATTCTCATATTTAAAATTAATAAAAAATATATAAATTAGACGTCAACGTCAAAAAACCTCCCACTATAAAATTAATAGAAAGTTATTATATTTTACTTACTTTCGCTTCAATATTTGTACTATAATGTACATAAGAGAATATATATAATATTTTTCAGGTCTAATGAATGATAGTGGCCACTTCATACAGGCCCAAACACCTAAAGCCCATGCCGACAAAGCAGGCCCAACACAGAAATCCAAGAGAAGAAATCCCAGAAAAAAAACAATAGTCAACAAGTAATACAAATGTTGCAGGAAACTGGCATAAGAAAACAAAAGAGGACCAACGGCCGGACTATACTCCCGCCGGTTTGTCCCCTAAACACCCAGGCCAGGACCAATAGGAGAGCGACACGTGGTAGGTATCACCACCTCTTGTACCCCACTTTTTCCCCTATAGAATAGTAGAAGAAAATGAGGAGAAAGGGTTCACAATTTTTATACACACTCTCAAAAGGATTTCTTTGCATTTCGTTAAGGCTTTTCTCTCATTCAATTTAGCCTAATTCTCACGCCGGAGGTGCCGCGGAATGGCAACTCCCCGCTGACATTGTTTTGTAGGTCACCTTTCCCACAGTAACCCAGTTCCAGCCCAAGTCCAGTGTAGAGAAAGCCCAACCCAGAAAACATTGTTATCAATGAATATATTATTATTATTTTAATATATTTTAATATCAGTATTAAAAATAGTGATGAAAGTAGCTGAAATAAAATTAATTTTCGATACCCCTTCCTCATACCCGCCTCTCTCATTGGCTATCAAAAATCTGAGGGTTAAAAATTAATTTTAAAATTGTTTTTTTCTGAAGTAGACACCAGGTATAAGGTTAGAATAAACGAAACCCTTACTTGATTCCAAAACATCTCAAACCAAACGACCCTGTAAAATATTCAATATAAATCTCTACTATATTATTAAAGACGAAACATTAAAAGTTTGGTTGGTTGGTTGGTTGGTCAGTATAGATTTTTGGTACTTCGTGTTTTTACCTAATTACACTCACTCATCTATACAAAATATTATTAAATAATAATATTACCTATATATAACAATTACATTTTTCAATTAAAATACATTATTTTTTCTATTTTTCAAACAAAATCCCCTCTTTTTCCAAAAGTATCATGGGCAGGTAACGAACTTACCTTTAAATAAAATTTCTAAATAAACTCAAATATACTTGATTTGAGTAACAACCTTGTTTATTTTTAAACCTATTTTAATGACATAATTATTTTAAAAAGTAAAAAGATTCAATGAATAACATATAATTGGTTCGACTAACAATCTTATTTATTTAAAACCTATTTTAATAACCTAAATATTTTAAAATTTATTATAATTAAAATTAATTTAACTATCCTAATTAAAATGCATTTTCAAGACCTGTTTACTTAGACCAGTTTACGGGTCTATTTATTTTAAAATTCATTTTAATACTTTTAATTATTTAAAAAAGTTGAAATATTTAACGCACATACTTATTTTTTTGACAAATATAATTAATAAAATATTAAAACATATATTATAAAATAATCATTACTAAAACAATTCATGAAGCTAGTATACTATTATAAATAATAAAAATATATTCCAAATATTTCATTTGTGTGCGTAAGACTCGCACACGAGTAAATTTCCTAGTATAAATAAAAGCTGGATTAAGTAATTTGAAGTTTTGTTATAACAGAAGCAAGAAAGATTATAATAAACGTAAAGAAAAAACACAGATAGGCAGAAGAGAAAAGTTTTATTGATCTCGAGGATACAGATTACAACATACAGATACAGATCTAGGTTATAACCTAGAGAGTCAGATACAAATACGTTATGCCCTAAAGAGTTTATATAGCACTCTCTAGGCGGATAAGTATTATCACTTCCTTGGAGGATAAGTCTTATCCTGAGGATAATTTTTATCCTTGACGGTGGATAAATATTAATTCTAGATCCTTCCTTGTAGGAATTATTTTCATATCATAACGGGCAATTACTGATTCAAGGCATATTCTAACAAATCTCCACCTTGACTTGAATCCTCTCACACAAAAAAACAGATGTACCAGATGCACCATAATAATGCCAGATGTACCAGAAAAAAACCCTTATGCCTCAGATTTTGCCCCAAAGGGCAATCAACAACTCCGAACATTTAGCAAGTCCAAACAATATTGAAACTTGCTATGTGGAACCGACTTGGTGAGCATATCAGCTGGGTTATCAGCAGTACCCACTTTGTTCACCTTGATTCTCTTCTCACTTCTTAGAAAATGATATCTTACATCTATGTGCTTAGTCCTCTCATGATGGACTTGATCCTTAGATAAACAGATTGCACTGAGACTGTCACAATACACTGTAGCCTGATCATGATGTAGACCCAAATCACTGACCAATCCTTTCAACCAAATTCCTTCTTTTGCTTCTTCTGTCAATGCCATGTACTCTGCTTCTGTAGTAGACAAAGTCACTATAGGTTACAAAGTAGCTTTCCAACTGACAATTGAACCACCCAGAGTGAAAGCATGACCAGTCACAGATCTTCTACTGTCAACATCTCCAGCATAATCAGAGTCTGAAAACCCTGTCACCAAACACTATGTTAACCTCCATAAATGAGACCAACATCAGGCGTACCTTTTAAGTACCTAAAAACCCTCTTCACAGCTTGCCAATGCTCATAACCCGTGTGAGGTCCACGATTTATCAGATAACATGATGTAGTAACTGCTTCTGCCCAGAATCTTCTAGTTAGTCCAGCATTAGAGAGCATGCACCTAGCTCTCTCCAAAAGTGTCTAATTCATACGTTCTGCTAACCATTCTGCTATGGTGTATCCCTGACTGTATGATGCCTACCAATCCCTTCATTCTTGCAGAACTCATCAAACTCAGACGAGCAAAATTCCAGACCATTATCAGTTCGCAGCCTCTTAATCTTCTTCCCTGTTTGATTCTCCAATAATGTCTTCCACTGCCTGAAAATCTTAAAGACTTCACTTTTATGCTTCATGATGAACAACCAAGTCATTCTTGAGAAATCATCAATCATTGACACAAAATATATGTGATCCCCTAAAGACTCCACCCGGGAAGGACCCCAATAATCAGAATGGGTGTAATCAAGTGTGCCTTTTGTTCTGTGTGTTGCTTTAAGAAACTTGCTGCGATGTAACTTTCCAAAAACACAATGTTCATAAAACTCAAGACCTGTGACCTTATGACCACAAAGAAGATCAACTTTTGATAGAATTTGCATCCCTCTTGCACTCATGTGACCAAGCCTCATGTTCCACAACCTGGTCATGTTTTCCTTATCAATCTCTGAGGACGCGACAACAACAGAACCTGATAACGTAGAACCTTGAAGAAGATACAAGGTACCGCGTTTAACACCTTTCAAGACCACATCAGAACCCTTGCAGACATGTAGAACTCCACCTTCACCTTGAAAACTGAAACCCTTGTTGTCTAACATACTCAGAGATATCAGATTCTTCGTCATAAGTGGAACATGCCTAACATCATTCAATGTGCAGAATTTACCATCATGTGTCCGAATTTTAATCGAGTCTATTCCAACCGTATCACAAACAAAACTGTTAACCATAGAAATTTTGCCACTGTCTACTTGCTCGTAGGTTGTAAACCACTCCCTGCGCGGACATACATGGTAAGACGCTCCAGAGTCAAGGATCCACACATCAGAGTGATGCATGTGCTCAACAGCAACTAGAGCAATATCTTCTTCAGAATTGGTACCAGCTACAACAACAGTACCTGTAGCAGCAGTACCTGTCAATTTATCATGTTGCTTCTTTTTCTTGGGACAGTCAGATTTCCAGTGTCCCTTCTCTTTACGGTAATTACAAACATCATTAGATTTCGGACCCTTAGAAGCTGGTTTCTTGAATTTATTCTTCCCCGGCTTTCCATGTCCATTACTCCTACTGGCTACTAACCCAACAGCCTGATTATCTGCACCTGTACCAGCCGCCTTATGGCGCAGTTCTCTAGAATGAAGAGCAGATCTAACCTCCTCTAGAGAAATAGTATCTTTACCAACAATAAACTATTGCACAAAATTCTCATACGATAATGGTAAAGAAACTAACAGAATTAAAGCAGCATCCTCATCTTCAACTATAACATCAATATTACGCAATTCTAATAAGATTGTGTTTAACTGATCTAAGTGATCTCGAAGAGGCATACCTTCCTGCATTCGCAGACTAAACAGATGTTGCTTCAGAAGCAACTTATTTGTTAAAGACTTTGTCATGTAGAGACCTTCAAGCTTCAACCACAAACCAGACGCGATATCCTCCTCCGCGATTTCAGTAATAATATCATCTGCAAGGCACAACAAAATTGTTGAGTGTACCTTTTCTTCTAGACTGGTCATCTCAGCGCTTTGCGGATCCGTCGATTTCTTTTTCAACGGCGCCCAAAGTCCCTGTTGCTTTAACAAGGCACGCATCTTGATTTGCCGTAGACCGAAACTATTCCTCCCAGTAAATTTGTCAACCTTCACATTAATACGACCAGACTTCATCTTTCTCACCGAAACTCAAACCTTAGAAATAGAACCATGCTATGATACCAGTTTGTTATAACGGAAGTAAGAAATATTATAATAAACGTAAAGAACAAACACATATATGCAGAAGAGAAAAGTTTTATTGATCTCGAGGATACATATTACAACATACAGATACAGATCTAGGTTATAACCTAGAGAGTCAGATACAGATACGTTATGCCCTAAAGAGTTTATATAGCACTCTCTAGGCGGATAAATATTATCACTTTCTTGGAGGATAAGTCTTATTCTGAGAATAAGTTTTATCCTTGACGGTGGATAAAAATTAATTCTAGATCCTTCCTTGTAGGAATTATTTCCATATCATAACTGGTAATTACTGATTTAAGGCATATTCTAATAAGTTTAAGTTCAGTTTGACAATCTATATCATAAAACTAAATTCCTGCTAGTGAAGAGTATAGTGGAAATTCCACTTTTGTCCCTAAAATAAGGTTTTTTTTGGTAAATTCCCATGTCTAAACGGGTTAACGGACTATCCACATGTAACCCAGCTTCCTAATATATGTTATTTTTCATTGTAATATGGGTTAATTAAGGATCCAGTTGTGACCCGGTTGTTTTAACATACATGCTATACTCATTCAACAACATAATCCCACAAGTTTTGCGATATACACACACACAAAATTAAATTCTCAATTCAAAATTTTAACAATCCCACAAATCATGCCATGAATGGTGTTATCTATTTTCAGATTTTAAATGATTATATTTCTCCCACAAATCATGCAAGGAGTGGTGTTATCTATTTTCAACATTCAGATGATTATATTTGTTGATTACCAAATCTTATATCAAACGTACATGAATTCAATATCTCATTTACTTCGGCAATTCTCTCTTTTCTCTTTCTTCGTCTCTTTTATCTCATTTTTACTTTTATTTACGGAATGTATTGTGTTTTAATATAACGTGTATATTTGTTAATCAGGTCACTCTATATACTTATACTTGCACAATAAATATAACACATATATAAACATATATAAACATGATATACATACACAAAACATGAATTATTCCGTAGAATAAAAGTAAAAACACGGTAAAGAGGAAGAGAATTGGGATTCAATAAATATTCTTAGAGAGTAAATAAAAAAAGAAGATGACGAAAAATCATGGATTTGAATTTTGAAAAGGATAAGATCAATGACAAGACCCGTGTGATAATCAGCATATCCATGTAATCAATTTGATTTAAAAATTAGCTAAAATTGTGGGATTTTTAAGATTTTAATATGCATATATGGTATGCTATTTTATGATTTCCATGTCTAAGCGGGTTAACAGACTTTCCACATGTAACTCGACTTCCCAATATACGCTATTTTTCATTGTAATATGCGTTAATTAAGGATCCAGTTGTGATTTGATTGTTTTAACGTAAAGGCTATACTCATTCAACATAATCCCATAAATCTTGCTAATATACACTCACAATTAAACTCCTAATTCAAATTTTTTAACAATCCCACAAATCATGACATGAATGGTGTTATCTATTTTTAAATTCAAATGATTATATTTCTTAATTACAAAATCTTATATCAAACGTATATGAATTCAGTACCTCATTTTTTTCGGTTATTCTATCTTTTCTCTTTCTTCATCTTCAGTATCTCTCTCTTTCATGATTTCACTATTGATGTTTGTTTTAATTGTTTATGTTTATGTTGAATTATGTGTTTATATATATATTGTTGTTTACTTTATATTTGTCTGGCTTATGATGATGATGATGATGATGATGACGACGACGACGACGATGATGATGATGATGATGATGATGATTATTATTATGATGATGATGATGATGATGATGATGATGATGATGATGATGATGATGATGATGATGATGATGATGATGATGATGATGATAAAGAAGAAGAAGCTTAAATCAGTTCACAAAAAGGGATTAAATCGTTTATCTAGGTATGTATATATATATATAATTATTTAAATTATAATTATTTAAACAGAGATATACAATTTATTGGTGATTTGGTTGTTTTATGTTATTGGTTCTCCCTCTTTTTATATTAGTGTGTTTTTTTTTGGATATTAATACATGTGTTTGATATGTCTGTTGTATACTATATTTCTTTATGTTTATGTTTAGAATTTCAAATTAATAGGAATATCTCATCATATAGTACCGCATATCTATACAAGTTTTATGTAAATTTATGATTGTTTCAATATGTATAGAGATTCAAATAATTGTAATATATCGTTGTCACCTGAGTTTTGAATGGAAGTCTTGACAAGTGTTCAACCAAGTAATATATGCCAACAAAATAGTTGGTAGTTCAAACCTACCAGTTTCATACTAAAGCATGATATGTTTAGGTGTTAGGTCGGAATTTTATTAGTACAGAAAAATACTAATATAAACTCCGGAGCAGTGATGAGAACTAGACATTCAAATATTAGTGTCACTGAGTTCTATTTGTTTCTGTTTTATCTTAGAGAACTCTGAGCAAAACAATGACCATTCTCTCCTGTTATTGGTTTACTTGGCATGTAATATAAACTTCTCTAATACCTTCAAAACATCTCAATACAAAGGTAAATCAGCTAGCAACAATAGGCAAATTTAGAAATTTTCAGATTTTAGAGGAATGCATGGGAGTTAGATGGCTTTGGAGGTTGTGGTGGAGGTTGATGGGTTTAATTATATTGCGGTTGATGGCTTAGAGGGTTGTGGTGTTGTTTTTGTCTACGATCATTTTGATTGATTATGTGTATATGTTATTATGTTAACTAAGATTTAAGGCACGCTCAAGTCTCCACTACAATTTTATAGGATCTGAATACCTTTTAAATATTTTTAAGTTTTCTATTTTGATGTGTTTTTAAATATTGATTCTAATTATTGATCTCCAATTTTGTTTTTCTGGATATATTAGTAAATCTGTGGTATAGTATTCTATAGTGATTAGCATGTATAAGTGAATTTAATTCTTTTATCCAACTCTACACCTTTCTTATTATATGACATTGCAGCGAAATATCTTGCAACATATTAAAAATATACAAGTACAAAGTTTTGAGAGCCTTGAAACATCAGATGCAAAAACACTGGAGCACATACCAATTACATGTATAAAATTGTCTGAAATGCACACGACCACATGTATACACGCACACTGACACACACACACACACACACACACACTGATGCAGAGGATTTACACCAACTGTTTATATGTGTTATTTATGTTTACAGAAAATTAAGAATTAGTTAGCAAATTTTGTGTCTAAGATTAAGCCAAGTGCTCTCAATTTGTATAGATGGCTTCCTCGATTTTTTTTTTGTAATTTTCTAAAGTTCTCCTCAACTTGGCTTTCTTTAGGTCTTCCATGGCAATAAGAACGGAGTAATGGATGAATTAGCTGATTCTATGAAGCGAAGTACGTGTTATCGAAGTTGAAATGAAGTTAATGTTGATAGTTGCGTGGTTAAGCACTATAATGAACAAAATAGCCTATACATGTTGTCATTTTAGTACAAGGTACATATATCAAAAATTGCAAAGAAAAGATGATACATATTTGATAGCCAATTGTTCTTTAATAGAATTTGGTGATTGTCTAAATCTATATTTAAATATGCACTCAGTTGTTTCTAATGTATACGTTATAATATTCTTGATTTTGACATTTTAAGAATAATGTGACATGAACATCAATTTTTAACATTTTAAGAATCGTGTGACACACTATCATTTTTTGCTAACACAATTTTTCACCTCATCGGTGTGTTAAATTCTTGGAGAAATAGTAAAAATATGAGTATTTAGCTCTAGCCATGGATTGATGTTTCTAGATCATGTGCCATGGATGTTTGTAAAAAATTATAACATATAGTTTCTATCTTAGGTAGTAAATGACTACATTATTAGTTAATGTCTAGGTTTCACAAGATTAACTGGTATGGGTATGACTCTACTTGGATTGACAAAACCAACTATTAGAAACTACTTGAACATGATTTTAGACACAATACCTCATGTCCTATTCTCATGCTAGGTATGTTCTTTGTTTCCATTCTCGGGATATTGTCATTGTGATCATACGAATCACTAACACGTATATATGTTAGCTTTAGGTTTCTAAACAAAGAAATGGATTAGGTCATGATTGATGCAAGTCTTACAATTAGTCAAATTAAGTGGTGAAGTGTATTATTCTTAGAGCTTTTATAAAGTTCGGCTAATTTTTTTTGATATCTTTGAAATCATGTTTTTTATTTTTAATTAATCCTCATCTTTTACACACATAAATTCTTTTAAGGTGCAGATGACTGCGATAAGAAGGTTGAAAGATAAGTAAATTAAATATTGTTTTTTCCTCTATTTTTCATTTAACAGTTACACCGTTTATAATCTAGACAAGTTTATATTCTGTAATGTTGTAGTTTTCAGTTTGTGATTCACTTCATTTCACTACAATTATTAATAGTTACTCATTTATATTTGGTTGATATATATAAAAGAACCAGAGGAGGTAGTCAAATTAAAATGTGACTACCCCATAATGAGACCCTTTGAAGGTGTTATATTTATAACGTTAAATCCAAGTTAGTAATGTGCAGAATAGTCTGTAGTCAACTGAAATGATAATCTAGCAAAAAGAGAATTGATGTTTGGATTAAAAGAGAATTGACGTTTAAATTTCAATGATTACAAATATTTTACTCTAATTTTTTTAATATGTGTCTTTTTCATGTATTATACATATTATAGTTTTTTTTAGAATTTGAAGTTAGTTCTTCAATTATTTTACTTTGATTTTTAGTCTTTCTCCTCGGTTATACAATTCTAGAAAAACGAGGCACCGTGCCTGCAAGGAAAATTTAGCACAAACTTTTTTGTATATCTTCTTCTCTATGTTATATTGTGTTTATGCTACAATTTCAATGCAGCGATATACTCCCCATGTCCCTCTCATTTATTTACACTTTCCTTTTTGAGATGTCCCTCTCAATTCTTTACATTCCAAAAGTTTCCTAAAATAGTAAAGTTTTATAATATAAAAATTAACTACATCCACTACTTTCCCCCATTATTACCACTTTATACATTAAATAATGATTGATCCCACCACTTTACTCACTTTTTTACTTTTTTTCAATAAATTACACTTTTTCTTAACCTCTGTGCCCAACCTCAATGTAAAGAATTGATGGGGACGGAGGGAGTATTTGATAATTTTAGAACAAATAACGTACCAGAATTTAGTGGCTCATTTATACAAAATGGGTGAATATACCTTAAATTTACTTCAATGTGAATTAAGATTTTCGTTTGTTTTAACATTTGTTTTTTATGGCTTAATCCTTTATTTATATTATGTGAAAAATGGAGATATGATAAACATTTTATTAAAAATATTTTTTTGGTAAATGAACAAAATTATATAATATACTTTAGAGACTAATTGCAGTCATATCAATTATAATTCTAATTGAAGTTAAAGTTGTTTCATTGATTGTTCTTTTATTTTCTTTTGTTGGGTTCTTCTATTATCTAATGTTTAAAATACATGAATATGTGATGCGAGATATTTTTTAGTGTTGCAATAAAAATTTTAGAAAGAAGCTTATATATATGAGAAAACAATCACGAGGTTAGCTCAGTAAAGTTACCTAAGATTAAGGGACATGATACTATATATATATATATATATATATATATATATATATATAACTTGAATCTACTAAAAAAATATTAACAAAGATAATTACTAAAATTAAAAGGATAAAACATCACCGTGTGCGAAGCACGGGTATATTCCTAGTATTATAAATTTCTGCATAACCCATTCCTTAGGTTCGGTATCCATATTTAGGTTTGGATGAAAATTTTAACTTAATTTTGACCCACTAGATAATCCATATTTTGGTTTGGTATCCATATTTGGTTTGGATATGATCCACATCTATTATTTGACCCATTGATAATTGTAGAAAGTTTGTATACAAATGTAAACATCATTAATATAATTTTTAATATTTATGGTAAGTTTTATTAATAAAAATTTGAATTGATCTTTTGATTTTGGTAATCTCGTTAATGCATATTATCACATAGAATATAGCATAATACAATACCTGATTAGTAATTTTACTTTTACATGTATTTGTTATATTATATAAAAATAACATTGTATTTATATTTTTTATTTCAAAATCATATTATTTAATTTTAAATATAAAATATTTTATTTATTAATAGTACTATTATTATTAAATAAAATTTTAAAATACTGTGTGCGGAGCACCGGCTATAACCTAGTGTATTCAAATAACTCAAAGTTCAAGTTCGGTTTAATTATTTTCAAATCGAATACCAAAAAATCGATTTCGGATAACTCGTTTGAGTCGTTACTTTCAGTGGCTGGTAATTGCTAAAATGAAGCAAGTGATGAACTACTTCAAAATTGGAAAGTAAAGACAACCCAAATACTAGTCCACCGGAGAAGATCGGAAATCTTGACGAGAACTCCAAAAAGAAGAAAACATTCCTTATGATTCCGAGCATCCGGGGTTCCGTTAGTATATACTCCTTCTGTTCCTTTCATTTTTATACGATTTTTATTTTGAGATGTACCTCTCATTTCTATACATTCCAAAAATAATAATTTTTAATAATATAAAATACATTACACCCAGATAGAGATAGTACTTTATACTACATGCAGGTAAGTGGCAACACCGCGGGTCCGCCTTATGTCCCTATTTGTATATGTTTTCTTCTGTTGATAAAGATAAAGGAACACGGTGGTAAGCTTGTAACTTAACACCATATTAGTGCTTCGAATCCTTCTTACTTCTAATATTTTTCATTTACCGAAAATATTGAATTATACTTTGGTGGATACAAGATTTCTATGGATTTTCATATGAGGGAATGTTGGAAAAAAAAATATGATCCCGTGAATATGCTTCCCTAACATCTTGACATTTAAGGAGAATCAATAACTTAATATATATCTTCTTATATACATCTTTTGCACAAACATTCTCTATGTTCTTATGTGAATATTATTTACTTTTACTTTGGTAACCTTGCTCTCGTAGTAATGGACAAAATTTAGTAAATGAGATTCATCGAACCTCAACCACGGAGGTGGGAGTTGGCATATGATTTGGCCCAGGTTCTCCAGAATAAATGATTAAACTGTAATAATCAATATACCAAAAATAGTTCGAAGAAACTAAGACCTCTAAAATGCTATAGAAGTCCCTACTTAATCGTGGTAGTTTCTTATTCTGGTTAGATTGTGAATTGGACCGCTTGACGTGAAATTGACCAATTTTTATACCAGCACTAAAATTGTTTAACTATAAGTTCGTGTGTTAGATTGTGATTTGGACCGTTTGATATGAGTCGACCCATATTTTAACTAACACTAAAGTTGATGTTGATGCAATTTTTTTTTCTTTAACAATAATCAAGCATATCCTTTGTTATTTCTTTAACATTAAGCTAGCCTATCCTTAGTTATACACTAGGATTAAAATACAATGAGTCAAAAGTAAACAGAGTATCAGAACTAAAATAGTAGAATGATTCAAGTGTTTAGTTGTCTAGTTATTATCACATCAATCTGGAGGCCTGTAATCTTTTTAACTCTGAAACGACAACTTGACGCATCAAGCTTTCGAGAGTCGGCTCTGATACCATATGTGACAACCCGGGTCAAATCCCGAGCCTTTTTCAAAAACCGGGTCAAGTCCCGATTCCGAGTCCGAAATAAGCCGGAGCCTACTGGCCCAACTGCAACCAACTTGGGTAACGACAAGCCCACCACAGGCCCCCAAAAGATCATGATTTGTTGGTGCTAATTAGTAGTAGTACTTTGCCTTATAAATTGAACAGAAGTCCCAAATCTCCTCGATGTGGGACTGGGGTGTTACAACACCGATCTTGTGGCATCTACTGTGTTTGTATTGCTTCAGAAGTCTGCGAATTCTATACTCCTGCACTTTTTATCTACTCAAGTAACTCAACTGCATAGTTCCTCTGCATGTTATTGAAAGCATGCGAAATGTGCAATATGCACGCAACTGCTAGAAGATAGGTGTAATCATTTGTTTGATCATGAAACTTTTTCGCGTTGTTTGTTCTGCACATCTGGTGAGTGAGAATGAGAATATTCAAATTACCAATTCAATCAAGAAAAGAAAAGGGAGACAGATGAGATAAGAGAAGAAACAAAAGGGTAAGTTGGACCAGTCAAAAGGAATCATCTAAAATACTTGAGACTCACATTGCTTTGCCTAGACGGCTTCTTGAAGAATGAGCTACCTAGTTTAATGTTTTTCAGATTTCTTTCCTTTAGGAAAAGCAAAGTGAGAACCATCTGATATCTGTAGGGGCTTGCTTGGCTTCTCCTAGTGGCACAGTACCCAATGATATTTCAGATCCAGTAATTTATTTGTTGTCTACTCATTCTTTTGTTTGTCTTATGCACACTGTGTCTGTACACACAACAATTATATGCCTGTGCCCCTGCTATATTTACATTTATAAGCTGTCATTCTCTTCTGCTCATTTTTTATTCCTTCCCTCATTCACAATATATTTTCTCAGCTTTTGCCTTGGATTTTCACTTTATAATATAACCATCTCAGATCATTAGGTCATTACATTCAGTTTACTGATTGCATGGAGGTACATTGATTTCTTATCTGTTATAATCTTTCTTGTGGATATATAGTAGTACGTATAATATGCTAGTAATCCATTGTTGTATTAAGCATTGAAAGAATTGCAGTGATAAGAAACTTTGGTCAGGAAAAGTTTGATTATTATTAAAGAAAAACAAATACAAATTATGTCATGATGGTTAATTATGCTAAATGGCTGATTTTGCAGACTATCGAACTGAAGGTAGAGATGGTTGGCATTCATGAAAAGAGGCTTCGAAAATGCTTGTCCAAATTGAGAGGTATGCATTTCACAAACATTCGAATAAAATTTCTATATATTGGAGACCTTTGTCCCCTCATTACAAGTTATAAGGGTGAAAAGTGTGCAGCAGGAGCTTCCTGAAAGCCTGATGCACGAGCCTCGGGGTATAATGATTCTAGAAATTCTTCTACTACTGATAGTGGCTGAAGGCTATACAAAATCTTGTACTACCAACACTGACTGTCCCATCAAACCAAACTTCTGTATTATAATTTGTAATTTAGGTTGACATAAGCAAGCGATCTACATATATTTTTATTAATCTCTGCAAATCATCATAATTATATCTTATGGTTCTGTTTATGCATGCAGGAATAGAAAAAGTAGAAGTGGATGCAAACAGTCAGAAAGTTGTGGTGACAGGGTATGCGCACCGGAACAGGATACTCAAAGCCGTAAGGCGAGGCGGCTTAAAGGCTGATTTCTGGTCTGCTCAAAATGAGCTCCTTACTGTATATACTAGTGCTAGCTATGGAAGCTTAAGATTCAACAACTTCAGCTTCTTCTAGTTATCCAGCAGAATAGAAACTACAAAGAAGGGAAAGAAAAAACAAAGAATCAATGTTCTCTACTCTTTTTACATTCTATGTCAGTTGTCCTCCCTGTAGACGTAGGATATACTGTGTCGGAGTTTTCAGCTTTTTCTTTTATGATTTTCTTTCTTTTTTATATTTCTGATACTAAACATACTGTTTATACAAAGAGTGTAACGGAAGATTACTATGTTTTGGCAGTTATATCATTCTTTTCTTGACCAACTTGAACTTGGGCACCTTTACTTCAAGGGATCCCATCAGGACCAAACGATTATTGCAGAAAATCATACTCTAAAAAATTTTCATTGTACTTGTATAGTAGGATTTTTGGTGTACATACATGAAAGTCATCATTTATACATACATGGGAGTCATCATTTATAAATAGGGTGAAAATTTTTAACAATAATAATTGTTTGCTCTGGACCGTCTACCTTAGTTCAACAGTGTCTATTTGGGGCTTTTTCATTGTGCCTACATATCACTTGCAAAAACTACTCACTCAATAGAACTTCTTCTATTTTTAAAACTTAACCTGTAAACTACAATTTTTCTTTTTCTTTAAAGAAAACGAGAATACCTCAACTACAAACTATCGCTCTCATAGTCTCATGGTAATGGTACTAATAATCGGTGTTTAAAAAGGCGGGAATCGGTATTAGTGGGTAGAAGTATTTTTTATTGATTAATCAGATAATCAGTAATTAATCGGAGCATTAATCGGATATATTTTAATTTTATAAATAATAATATATATTTTATATTTGTACCATCAAGTTAGTCAAAAGATTTACAAAAAAGATAATATATCATTAGTCCAAAGTTGATATTTAATTATCGAAATTTACAAAAATAAACTACATATTAATATATCGTTAGTTATACCTAGTATGAGAGAGTAATTCACTTTTAAAGAATAATTGATGTATTATGAATTTAGTAAAGTATTTAATTATAAATCAATAACTCATACCCATACAATAGTCATGTTCTTTTTTTAAAAAAAAAGAATATTTTTTAAAAATAATAATTTTTTTATTTTTTTTTTGAATTTTGACCGACTTTTGACCGATTAATCTCACCGCCTTTTGAGTGGCTTAGGTGCACAATAAGTCAAACTAAAATTATCAAATTATAAAAAACAAACAAAATTGAGATTGAACACATTTTGTGTGTAAAACACAGAGAGCGGACTAAACTAAGAGGAAACGAGACTTGAGTGAAAAGCAGTTGAATCACTATTGATTATGCGATTTTCATTTCAAAACTAAATAAAACTCTTCAAAAAATCCTAGTCACACACACACACACACACACACAGTAGCCAATTGCAATCAATTAAGGGGGAGAAGGAGAAGGAGAAGATGCATCTGAGCGAGAATGAGGGTATAGAAGGAAAGAGCTTTGTTGTGACTGGAGGTGTTGGTTTTGTTGGATCAGCACTTTGTCTTGAGCTTATCAGAAGAGGTGCTAGTCATGTTAGGGCTTTTGATCTTGTTTCCAGCTCTCCTTCGTCTCGCCGCCTTGTCGAAAATGGAGTCAAATGTATTCAAGGTCGTTATATTGTGCTTCTTTAGTTTCGGTTTTTATTTTCGGATTGTTTGGATTATGTTTTTGTTGAGTAGAATTTGGAATGTGCTAATTTAGAAACGATATATATGTGTACTTATGCACACATGATTTTCATTAATTGCCGATTAGTTCTGCGTTTGTTTGTCCATATGGTGAATTGGTTATCGATATGTGTTGTTTTATTTGTTTTGGCAATGCTCAAGTTTTAGTTCTTTGTCATTCTGTGATACGGTTCGGAACACGATCCCTATTCTTGTAGTTTAGTTGATACTGTTCTTCTATTGGTAACTAGAGGATGAGGGTTGAGACTTAGGTGGAGGCATGAGTGTGTGAATATTTATATATCTGCAATTAACTGTTTCCAAAGAATGAATTAAAACCAAACACATTATAGGAGCATTGAAAATGTGTACATACACGGAGACATTTCAAATCAATTAGTTATGACACTACTTAGTATCCAACAACTCTACTCTAAAATGAGGGACTCAAAGCAAGTCCTCTACATATCCAACTGTTTTCCAGTAGTTTTAGTTTCTTCTAAGCATCAAAATTCTATACATGTTGGTATCCTGTTAATGTCTGAATATGCTCTTTCTTCAAAATGTTTTAGGGGATATAACCCAAAAAAAGGATGTTGACAGAGCATTGCGTGGGGCAGACTGTGTTTTCCACCTTGCTTCATTTGGAATGTCTGGGAAAGAAATGCTGCAATATGGCCGCATTGATGTGGTCAATATAAATGGTACCTGTCATGTTCTGGATGCTTGCATCGAGCATGGGATCAAAAGACTTGTTTATGTGAGCACATATAATGTAGTGTTTGGGGGAAAAGAGATTGTTAATGGAAATGAAACTTTACCATATTTCCCTATGGATGATCATGCTGATCCATATGGCCGTAGCAAAGCTATTGCAGAGCAGTTAGTTCTGAAGAGTAATGGGCGTCCTTTTAAGTAAGTAGGACTCTTCTTCATTTATTGTCTGAGCGAAATGTTTATTTTCAAGGAATGTAATCCCTTCACTATCTTTTAATTTGTACTCGTTGTAAGTGCATAATCCCTTGGATTAATCTCATGAACAAGTTTTGATCAATTTGTAGGGTTGTTTGCATAAAATTTTAATGACAAAAGTTGTGGTTTAATATTTGTTATGTAGAGAAAAGAACGGAAAATGTCTGTATACCTGTGCAATTCGTCCGGCTGCTATATATGGTCCAGGTGAACAGAGACATTTGCCTAGGATTGTAAATCTAGCCAAGCTAGGCCTACTACCATTTAAAATTGGTGAAGCGAACGTGAAATCAGATTGGTTGTATGTGGATAACCTTGTACTGGCTCTAATAATGGCGAGTATGGGGCTTTTGGATGATATTCCAGGGAGAGGAAGTCGGCCAGTTGCTGCTGGTCAACCGTATTTTATCTCAGATGGTAGACTTTATTCTGTTGCCTCTTCTTATTGTTTATATACCGACTACTGAGCTATTTTGTTTATCGTGATTGTTTAATTGTTTAGACCCTACATTTTGTCTTTTTGTTCACTTCTTTGACATCCATACAGGATCACCAGTAAATACTTTTGTATTTCTTCGCCCATTGCTCCAAAGCTTGGAATACGACATGCCAAAAGCATCACTAGCGGTTCCCCATGCTCTTATGTTGGGAAAGTTTTTTTGGGCTTTGTACACTATCATGTATCCATGGTTAAATAAATGGTGGCTTCCTGAACCATTGATGCTACCCACTGAAGTCTACAAGGTTTGTTCTGCTAAAAGTCTCATTCATCTATATATACAAACAACTTTCAACTTCACTTTACTTCAAATTTTGACTTTTGGGAGGGCAATAATATTATTCTGAGATAAGAAATATGATTCTCGAAGATCATGCTTGCGATGGTCTGGTGTCTACTTGCTATTAGGGTTCTCAGTGAGGCTGGTTTGGGGCGGGGATCACCATTCCCATACCCACCCCACATAAAAAAACATTTTCCCCATTCCCGCCCCGTTTCCCCACAGGTATTTATTGTTTATCCCCATCCCTGCCCCACAGGGCAACATTAAGTCCCCGCCCTGTCCCGTTTTCTCCCCGCCCCATATAATAATTAATTTTTTATAAAAAATTTGTTATTATGTATTATAATATATACTATTAAAATTAAAACAAATGCATATGTAATTTGAAACACAATCTACCTTACTTTACGTACTTCCTATATAAAACTATTATAGACAAATTATAATTTGTTATATATTACAAACATATAATATTATATGATAAAGAGTATATTATATTATGAAAAATCTATATTATATTTAATTCGGGGTGGGGTGGGTTTTCCCCGCAGGGTTTATACAAATAACCATACCAACCCCATATTTAAGCGGGGCAAAATTTTATTCCCCATCACTGCCCATTGAGGGTTCCCCATTGAGAAGCCTACTTGCTATTTATTATCTCATGGATTTGAACCTTTGAAAAACAGTCTCTTTAAAAAAATTAGGGTAAGGTTGTGTACATCAGGGCCTTCTTGTCCAGACCCCGTTGCTGTGGTAGTCTTGTACTGAGTACGGCCTTAGGGAATCCAAATCACAACTCGGTGAAATGAAGGCAAATTAGGCAATGACAGAGAATCTGCTTCTGCTTTCTGATGCCATCTATTGGACGTAACTAAATTTTAAAACTTGGCATGTTGGATGCCAATTACTATTGTTTATCCAGAAGTCAAATGTGGGTACATTTCCCTATTTATATCTCATTATTAATCCCCAATCTTTGACAGGTTGGTGTCACCCATTACTTCTCAATGTTAAAAGCGAGACAGGAATTAGGGTATATTCCCCTTGTGAATCCTCAAGAGGGCATGGCTGCAACCATCTCATACTGGCAGGACAAGAAACGAAAAAGTCTAGATGGGCCTAACTTATTAACTTGGATTTTAGTACTGGGTGGAATGCTAGCAGTGTTTGCCGCAGCTTACTTACCGGATATAGGTCCTGTGCCACTAATCAGGGCTATAGCTCTTTTTGTTTTTCGTTCTATTTGGGGTATAAGGGTGCTTTTTTTTCTGGCCTCGGCAGCTCATATTGGTGAAGGTATTTATGCTTATCAATTAGCAAAAAAAGTAGATCCGGCAAATTCACAAGGTTGGTTCTTGCAGACTACAGCTCTTGGAATATTTTCTCTGCGTTTACTGCTGAAGAGAGCTCAGAAGTAGGATATCTTGCGTCTTTGATCCCAACATGAAGTGACTATATATATCAAAAACCAGGAAGTACAATCATCTTTCTACCTGATATGTGTATGTACTGCAGTTTGATTTTGTATTAGTGCATGTTCCTGCAGGGAAAACATGTTTTTTTTTGTGGAGGGATTTTGAAGGATTGAACAATTTAGGAAAACATCAAACCTAGAATGTAAAAATATCCATCTTTGAGTTGAAATGTCATACCAATGGAATTAGTTCTCTGTCAAGTAAAGTTCAAAGTTAAAAGTAAATTTGAGAACTGTTATTGTTGTGCGAGGAAAATACATACATTTGTTCGTAATTTTTGTAGTCCATTAATGGGACTTGTAAACACGCTTTATAGGTTAATAAACCAGTTGGAAACTCAAAACGGGTCTTTCAGATATCTTTTAATATGCACCGGTTCCTCATGAGTCATGACTCATGACCCTCGTTTGATTTAGTTTCATCACCTAATTTTTTTTCTGAGATCAACCCCTTGATATTTAAAACAAATTATATTTAGAGAATGAATGTCATGATGAAGCTTGCCTTTGGTTTATAACAAGGCTTGTATAAACTTGTTAACTCGCAAAATTCGGACTTAAGATAGATACCAACAACCAATCCCAAAAGGGACAAGGATGGGCAAGGATTTTAATAAAAGAAGAAAGCACCTACAATGGCAAAGGTGTAGAAAGAAATATAAACAACCTACAACCTGTACAGCTAAATCAAACTGTGAAAGTTCAAATAGGCTTCAATGAAACCAAAGTTCAAAACTGAGTTTCAGTTCTCTTTAGATTTGGGTCTCATGAAACCAAAGCCTATTTTGTAACAATAAACTAATAAAGATAAAACAGGGCCATGTGACAAGTCACTCCATACATTTGGCCCAAGGAAATCAATTACGAAACTGGAAAAGGAGAAAAAAAATCAAAAGAAGAAAAAGCGAAGACAAGATCACTAAGTCTGTCCCACTTTAACATCCTCAGCCACTGCATGTGATTTAGATCCAGCATTTTTATGAAAGAGAAGAGCAAGCTCATCAGCAAATAGTAGATTTTTCAGTTGCTCTAGCTGCTGGGACTCTTTCTCCACTTCTAAATCAAACTCTTCAAAATGCATGATCTTTTTCTGGAACTCCTCCATCTAAGTGGCAATAAGTAGGAAAAAAATATGCAACAGAAAAGATTAAAATTAAACCTTAAATATAGTAAAGAGTGGGAGTCTCTAAATGGAATTATTAGGTACCTGCACTGATATGCCAGATATTGATCTTTCCAACTCAGCTTCTTCCTTTATAAGCTGCAACCGTGCCTCATCAAAAGCTTCCAGAGGTGAATTTGCGGGGGCATTGCGATAAAGTGCAATAAATGGTTCTGCAAAAAAGAGTAATCATTTTAGTGTAGTGATGGCACAAGGATCTGAGTAACAGTCTTGGTCAAAAGAACTTGAATTACACAAGCAATGGCAGTCGAATCCTGCGTGTAAGTAGTTATAGAGCAGACTTAAATATCTGAAAAACAGAAACAATTTGATCACCACATCTGAATCAGTAAATTTTATGAAAGTTTTTCTTCAGATAATGCATTTCAGTATGACTAATGAAAGAAATGTCAGTATTAATAAGCGAAATCATGTGTAACAGTCTTCAGATACTGGCAATTTCAGGTCAAAACCCATTTATACATTGGTAGACATAGTCTTAGGTGAATTTCATGTTCTACATGCTTAAAAGCCATGGGTCATTATCTATCTACAAGAAAATTAAGATCTCCATTAGATTCTACAGTAGACCCTTGATAAATGGATATTTGATTAATAAATAACCTCGACAAAAAAAAAAAAAAATCTCGGTACCAACATAATTAGAGACAATGTATTTTTTAACCTCAAATGAATAATCACGAGAAATGAATACCCTCAGAACCGGGAAACTTTTCCATTAACTGACATTAAAAATAAATCTGTCTTTATTAAGTTGGGACCAAGGAAAAATATGAATTTATCGAGATAATTCAATTATTGGATCTTTATTTATCGAGGTTCTACCTTACGGGACAAAGTCTCGATAAGATTTATCCGCTACGAACAAATCACTAATAAAAACTATAGACAATTTTTACTACTCTGCAATGGGTTAAAAAGGATCACAAAAAGGATCCCCCACGTTAAGCAAGTACAACCAATAGCAAAACCCAATGAGCTAATAAACAGTGAAAGCACCTCCCAAAAGATTTCAACCCCACTTGCCAGTTAAATTTAACTCTAAAAAGCCTAAAAGCAAATTTATGTTAACCGCCTACTGTCAAATTCATTTATCACCACCATCTATAATATAGACGGACTTCTTTACAGCAAGGTGGAATAGCTATAATAACTGTGACCTCTATTTTAGAGGAGCAGATAGGTATTATTTTAACCAATTGCAAATAATCCCAAAGGTAAATATATCAGTTAAGTAGACATTATACATTTTTTAGTCATAATACCATATGCAATAAAATCAAAGATACAATAAAGAGAACATAAGTTTACCTTGGTGTCTTGTACTACCACTAGTAAGAGATCCAGCCTTCTCCTTAAAACTGGTACCATTGAAGTCATCGTATAAAGCCCATACAGCAGCATGAGCAGCTGCTTCAGCCACATCTATGCCCACTAAGGCTGAGAGGAAAGCAGCCTGAGAAATATAAGTTTAAGAAAAGTTCAAATAGATTTGTTTGTAATTGACAAGATACCAGAAGCACATGATGTCAACCACATCTCAATTAATTAGCTTACTGTGCATATTGCACTGGTCATTTATTCCCCTATAACTGAAAATAATAATTATGCATAGAGAAGATTTATTTACAATTAGTATTAACAAACTGAGATAAAATTGGCAATCACGAAAATCATGAATTTGGCTTTCTTGCTAGCATGTTATGCATTCTCGTGGGAACAAATGCCGACAGAAATACATAAGGGCTGGTAGATAGCAAAATTGGCAGGGGAAGATGCTGTTGATGGCCTTTCGTTCAAGCATTTCAAAATAAAATTGTGCATTTGTTTTACTTAGAATGTATAATCTTTTTAAACAACACCAATTTTGTTCTCGGGAAATGGTTGTGCTGCTGCTAATGATATTCAAACTAGCTCACAAATGCAGATGTAACAGTTAGAACATTTACCTGAGCCATAATGGGGTTACTTGCATCTGCAAGGGGATTGAGACGCATCTTTTTGGCTGGAGGAACTGTAGTGCTTCGCGACACAGAGTCTGTGCCACTCTGACCAGTCGACTGATTTATATTATCATCAACCTCAGCAGAATCTAGAGGTCCAATAAATTGCTCCCCGAAAGAAAGCTTTACAAATTGGCTAACACATTCTCTCGCGGTTCTACCATTGACATGCTCTGCAACCTTCTTCCAGTCATCTCGATAATGCATAACGGCTTCAAGAAGGTGCAGTGTTTCTTTGTCAGTCCAATCTGTCTTCTCCTCATCACTTATCTCAACTCTTCTGAAATCTGAAGGGCCCACTCCTACCTTGTAACTACCACGAACAAAGCATCTTGCACAGAGAGTCACATCATCCTGTCCAGATTAATTATCTTTGGTAAGATCCAATATATATTCTATCACTCATAAACATAAAGAGCAAAAAACTAGTAAAGAAACCAAAGAACTTGATGCATAGAGCGATGATAGTTAAGATTATTTGAAAAACTAACGAAGTTGATGGAACATAACATGAGGATTAAGTTCTATGCCCAAGAAAACAGACAAGTTGTTGTAACACGGCAAAAATTAAGTATGGTGCAGTGCAGATCAAGTTCTTTCATGTAAACTCTAATTAGCATCCTGGTTTTATTAGCAACTTCGGAGTTTGGCTCGTCAAATAGTTTTGGGGTAATGAAATAAGCTAAAATAAGACAGTTCCATCAAGGAGGTCCCACATGTAATTTACGAAACAGTTAATGTTGTTACGTCACAGCCACTACAACATTTGGTTTACTAGCACGTGATTTTAATGCAACAGATAAAAAAATTTCAAGGCCAAAGTTGATTGTTACAGTTTTGTCTTGCCGCCAACTATAATTCTACGATCTGATACACCCATTTGAATGGGAAAAAATATGAGCCAAAATTAATGCCCCATTATAATTATTGGAATGTCTAATACCGCATAATAAACAAGTTAAACCTAAATGCATTATGATTAGTATGGTCAAAACATTTTTGATAAATACAAAGAACATTGCATCATTCAATAAATCATAAGAGGTTAAGCACATACATTCTAAAAGGTTCTAGTACAAGCAAAATTTAGTGTAAAGATAATATTATCCACAATACTGATGGCATATCAAAATTTCAAGATCCGACAAATCAACTCATCCAATGTCGCGTTTAAATGTGTATTACACACCGAGTTGCATATATAATGTACCTCATTAACCTACTTGCGGGATAATTTGTTACTAAACTATTCCTTTCTGAAAATCCAATTGAAATCAATATCCAAAACTTATAAACACAAGTATGCAATTAGAAAAAAAGTGATGACCTTTTCACGAGCAAAACAAGCAATGGTGCAAACCGACTTGCAAATACCGCACATTCTCTTCCTAGAGTTGGTAGAATCAGCACCAGTTGTGACTGCCCCTCCATCAGTTACAGCAGAACCCACACTCCCCTGATTATTGGAAGTCTTGGACGCCTCCTTGTCTTCCAACTTCTGAGGTTTAGAAGAAGGGGCACCAAAGTAATTAATCAAACCCCAAGCCTCTAAGAAATCGAAAACCCTCCTAACAGAGCCAACATCTCCAATAATGGTCTTACGAGCCTCCGTAAACGTAATTTTTCGGGTGGGGGTTTCTCTAAATCTTTGAATAATAGAGTTTCTGTAGTACTTGTAAAGCCTAGGATTTTTGGTAGCTGACTTTTCCTCGAAAAATTCGGGTAAATTCCGTACCTCACATTCATGAATATTTTTCCAAGAAAACCACCCTAAATAAATATAAAAATTAAAGAAACAAAACAGAAATTGAAGTGAAATATACAGAGAGAGATGAGGACTTACGAGAATAGCTGGGGATTAGGATGACGTGAGGAGTGACAAGGGGGAGTTTAAGATGTGAATCGGCGTTGTTGTTGTTAATAGATGCACCGGCGGCGATGGGTGGACGGAACGGTGGCGGAGGTGTTTTTAGTGCTGAATTAGTATTAGTGATAGTATTAGTAATGATGTTAGGAGGAGGAGCATGAGGCATCGCCATTTGTGCTTTTTTTTTCAGACTGTGTTTCCCTTGTATCCTCTTGTTTTTTTTTTGCAGGGTCAGTAATTTAATACGAGGAGGACAAATTTGTCAATTTCTCTTGCAAGTCTGCGACTGTTTTTTAAATAATTAATTCAAGAAACGACTTGGGGTTCTAAATTTGTAGTTTTGGGGACCAAATCACAACCCCGGTAATCACAGTTAATCGTTAGCATTCAATAATCGATAAAGGCACCGTTCAGAGATTAATCGGGTAATCGAGGATTAATCGGAATGATTAATCAGGTCATTAATCAGAATAAATTTAATAATATTTTTTATATACAATTATATTCATATATATAATTGTTTCGTTATTTCAACTAAACATATGTTATTAACATATATTTATGCAAATATGTTAAAAGTATTATTAAATTTTAATAAATAAAATTTTGAAGGTTTAACTTTTTAATTAGAGATCAATTTAAGAGCAAAAATTAAGAGACTTTATGATTTAGGCATCTAAAATTATAATTACATGTACAAAAATAATGTTTTTTCCTATCATTTAATCAAGTTTCTACATTTTAAATTTCTAATTATTTTTTTAAATTTTACATATTTTTTACTATTTTTTAATAATTAGCCCGATTTTTTACTGATTAATCCGATTTTTGACCGATTCAGCCGATTTTTGACCGTTTTTCTAAAAAAACGATTAATTAACCGATTTTCGCTTAATCAGTTCGGTGGCCCGCCGTCTAGAGATTAATCGCCGACTTTTAGAACACAGTTATCATTAGATAATAGGATTTTTTTCATAAATATATAATTTTAGAAATTTTTTTGCAAAAATATTATGATTTTTTAAATTTTTTTGCAAAAATACCAACATGTTTATAAAAATACCATTTTTTGAAAATATTTACAAAAATACGGTCTGCAAACAAATGCAACTGCATCAAACAAAATCAACCAAAAATGCAATTTATAAAAAATTAATAATTGAAATCATTTTTGGTTGCATAATAGGTTGCATAACAAGTTGCATAATATATAAAATCAAACACAAATGCAATTTATAATGAATTTGTTGCCCCTGTGGGGTCTGTTTCACAAATCAACCACAAATGCAACCCTACAACTATTTTTGCAACTAAAATCAACCATCATTGCAATTTTAAATTTTAAAACAATTTAAATTAAATTAGTTGCACAAGAGGTTGCGCCAATTGCAAAACGAGTTCCAAAATACAAATCAATCGATTCAATCCCTTACCAAAACTTAAACTTGTTACAATTTCGGCGACTCTATCTTCTCCTTTCAACTAGATCCCGTCATACATACTTGCTAGTTACACACATAAAGGAATATAATCAATTCAACACATCTCACCGCATTTTTGGTTTGAATTAATCGTTGTTAACGGAGGAATTTAGTGATAACAAATTTCGAGGATTGCTGGAATAACGAATTATAAAAACAGGGGGATTTTGGGATTTTGGATGTTTGGGGTTGGATTTGAAAGGTGTCTTGACTTGTTTGATGTGTCAGATCCTATTCCAAGATGTCTGCGTACCCTATTTATATATAGGGATCAAACCAACGCAGTTCTGTGATAGGATAGTGTTTTTAATCCCTGTGATTGTTAAGGGATATATTGAGAATTAGTTGATTTTATCTTTTTAGAGGTATATTAGCGTTGTGATTCTTTCCTGATTTGAAAGAATCGTTTGGAGATATTTTTCGTTATTGATTGATTGATATTGATTCTTTCTTCGTTTTAGAGAGAGGATATTACTAACTTGGGAATTACGTAATAAGTATTAATAGATTAATATTGGAAAATGAGGAGATAATTGAGTTAACCGAAAATATGGCGTAACAACTACCCCCAGTTATTCAGTGCAGCTTGATGGACTGGAGAACTAAGCGTGCTTTGATCTTTCGAATTTCCTGAGTCACTGAAACAAATAGGAGTAGAAGATTAGCAAATAATATGGAGCAAATAATTACCCGTAATATGTCTGTAGATGCGTGGGAGATAACATGATGTGCCCGTAATATGTCTGTAGATGCGCGTGAGACAACATGATGTGCCCGTAATATGTTTGTGCTTGCGAGAGAGACAACATGCGAGATGTGAGAAGAACATATGTACGAGTAGTTTTACAAGTGTAGGAGAATGAACGACTTTATGTAGATATTGTTGCGCTTCCCCTTGTAAAGTTAGGTTTGTGAATCCACTATTCAAGAGATAGAAGTAGCAGAATGTAGTAGCAGTAGTAGTAATGTCTTTGTATATTGAAATAAGGAGATAATGTAATGTGTTGAGATTGTAGTCCAAGCATGATCTCGGAGGATCTTCTCCTTAAGAGGGAGGACTCTTCTCTCCATAAGAGGGATGACTCTCTTCACCTTAAGAGGGTGGACTCTCCTCACCTATAAGAGGGTGGACTCTCTTCACCTATAAGAGGGTGGGCTCTTTTCACCATAAGAGGGTGGACTCTTCTCTCCATAAGAGGGAGGACTTTCTTCACCTATAAGAGGGTGGACTCTTTTCACCTATAAGAGGGTGGACTCTCTTCACCATAAGAGGGTGGACTCTTATCTCCATAAGAGGAAAGACTCTCTTCACCTATAAGAGGGTGGACTCTCTTCACCATAAGAGGGTGGACTCTTTTCTTGGTGAGCTTTCCGGAAGTACGGATAAACACCCCAAAAGTACAGGTTTACCAAGATATTCTAAGCCAAACAATACCCTCTACAAATAAGAGCCTTCAAAAATAAATTCCAAGCAACACCTTCCACAAAGAAGGGCCTTCAAAAAATAATTTCTAAACAACACCTTCATTAAGAAGGGCCTTCAAAAATAATTTCAAGCAACACCTTCATTAAAGAAAGACCTTCAAAATTAATTCCAAGAAACACCTTCATCAAATAAGGACCTTCAAAAATATCACACAGAGACAACCACAGAATCTAAGAATGTCCAATGATGATATGAATGAATGCATGATACGAATGATGCAGGGCCTTCAACACAAGATTACCCTAAAAGACCTTCAGAAGACGATTATCATCTTCAAAAGAGGGTTTTCTAAAATATTATCGTCCTGGAAAGAGGGTTTTCTAAAATATTATCCTCCTCGAAAGAAGGTTTTCAAAAATATTATCCTCTTTGAAAGAGGGTCTTCAAAAATATTATCCTTCTTGGAAGAGGGTCTTCAAAAATATTATCCTACTCGAAATAGGGTCTTCAAAAATATTATACTCCTTGGAAAAGAGAGCTTTCGAAAACATTACCCTTATCAGATAAGGATCTTCCACACTTATTTTTGTCCATGCACGAGCTAGTGAAGTAATCAAATCATGTGCTACGAATATTGCATCACAATTCTTTAACATCTCCATGATTCAGATTCTGCTGAGATATGTTTTTACCTTTTTGGCCCTGTAAATGATATTTTCTTGGAAAACACAAAACATGAAAGTTGTAGGAAACGAAAAGATCTTTCCGATGATATATGGCTCGTCATAAACGGACTTATAATGAATCGGGAATCAAATAAAACGTCTGCTGATTAACTTCTCAATACTGAAAAACGAGATCTGATTATGTTTTGTGATTTCGAGAATAGATCGAAACATAATCTTACAAAACACCAAGAACGAAAGTTGTAGGAAATCACAAAAGCTTTCCGGATCATAAAAAATCATCAAAATATGACATGTATTAAATTTACTACGAATTTTATAAGATAACTTATTTGTACGGACAAAATCATAAGAAAACTTATCTTAATTTCAAATAGAACCACGAATCACCGCCTCCACCGTTCAGCTTCTCCATTAAATCAGCTCCAGATCCATTATAACCCCCTTGCGTATTGTATATATTGAAAGGTGTCTCGACTTGTTAGATGTGTCGGATTCTATTCCAAGATGTCTGCATACCCTGTTTATATATAGGGATCAAGCCAATGCAGTTATGTGATAAGATAGTGTTTTTAATCCCTGTGATTATTAAGGGATATATTGAGAATTAGTTGATTTTATCTTTTTAGAGTTATATTAGCGTTGTGATTCTTTCCTGATTTGAAAGAATCATTTGGAGATATTTTTCGTTATTGATTATTTCCTCGTTTTAGAGAGAAAATATTACTAACTTGGGAATTAAGTAATAATTATTAATAGATTAATATTGGGAAATTAGCAGATAATTGAGGCAACCGAAAATATAGCGTAACAATCGTGTTCAATAGTGGTCTTCGTCTATGCCAGTGAGAAATTGCACCAAAAGATTCAAAGATGACGAGAACAAGAAGAAGGGGAGGGGGTAGAGCTGGCCAAACGGGCGGTCCGTCCCGTGCCGGGGCGGTTCACGGGCGGGCCGTCCCGTGTATTGGCTGAACCGCGGACGGCACGTAACTGAAGGCGGGGCGGGGCGGTTCCGTGCCGTGCTGAGAATGATTGGCACGTGCACGGTTCCGCCGGGTTGGCGGACGGGTTGCGGGTCGGGGCGGTTTAATTTTTTTATTTTAATTTTAATACAAATAATTGTTTGAAATAATTTGGAAGAAAAGAGGACGGTACCTCTATAAATTTTATTAATTAAAAAAAATGTTACAATTAATTTGAGAGGACTCCTCTCTAAAAAAACGGAACAAACCGCATTAACATATTAAAACAATTACAAACCAAACAAATTATAAAAATACAAAACAAAAAAAATGCTATCCGGCATCGGAATCCGAAGTATCCATTGTCATCCACGGATCGTTTTCGCCGTCCGAGTCATCTTCTTTTCTTCCTTGTTGTCTTTTTGCGGCTTGATCCCAATCTTTTTTACAAACACAAATCTTTACTACGTCCGGCGCTAAACTCGTTCTCTTCTCGTCTAACACTCTTCTACCTGCACTAAAAGCGGACTCGGACGCAATCGTAGAAGCGGGTACGGCAAAAATATCCCTTACAATTTTTGCTAAAATCGGAAATTGTAACTCATGATTCTTCCACCATGTTAGTATTTCAAAATCTTCATTTAATTCATAATGATAAGAAAAAAATTCCCTAACCATACCATAAGAAGAAGCGGGTACGGGAGATGAAGTGGAAATTCTACATTTTTGTTTTTTACTCAATATAGAAGAAATTGTAGTATTAAACCTACTACGACCACCACTACTACCAGTACTACTAGGTTGTATAGAAGTTTGAACTTGTGGAGCATAAATATCTACAAGACGATACAACAAGTTTAAACATTGAGTAACATATACAACATGATCATATGAAACGTTTAAAATTTCATAATAATGCCCTAAAATTCCTTCTAAACCTTCCTTTCTAACACCGGGATCAAGAAGACATGCAACACCATAAATATAAGGAAATTCCGTAAAGTATTCGATCCACTTAATTTTCATGTCAACAATAATATCACTAAAATATGGATCTTTTTCATATTCTTTTAAAGTAGTAACTATATTAACACACTCAATAATAACATGATGTACATTTGGTTCATAAACATAAGAAAAAACCTTAGTAGCATGTGCAAAACAATCAAGTATGTTACGTACTCTAGATGCCAATTCCCAATCAAATTCGGTAATAGGTCCACCTTCGTATTGGTTTCTAGGGTCTTCATTATATAATTCGGTGATAATGATCTTATATTGAATTGCATCATTTAATAATTTAAAAGTCGAATTCCATCTCGTAGAACAATCGATACCCCACTTCTTCGGCCTAAATCCATTTTCTCTACATAATTTTTTATACTTAGACCTATATGTACCCGCATAACGTAGATACTTAACTACTTTCCTAATAGGTTCTAATAAACTCGTTATTTGTGCAATTCCCTTTTGGGCCGACAAGTTAATTATGTGAGCACAACATCTAACGTGTAAAAATACTCCATCTAAAAGTAAAGGAATGTCGTTCTTAACATAATCCATGGCTTTGTTATTAGAAGCGGCATTATCTAAAGATATCGTAAATACCTTGTTAAACAGATTAAATTCCTTTATTGTATCTAAAATTCTTTGTTTTATGTTATAACCGGTGTGTGACTCATCCATAATATCAAAAGCAATAATTCGTTTTTCTATATGCCAATCACTAATCCAATGAATCGTAACACAAATATAAGGCTCGCCTTGACCCGAACTCCAACAATCACTAGTTAAAGAAACCATACCATCAAAATTATCGAAACTTTCAATTAATTGTGCACGTTGAGCATAATACTGTTTTTGTGTGTGACGTTTAAGTGTGTTCCTAGGAATTCTTCTAAATGCCGGGTTTAGTGAATGTTTAACCATGTGCTCTAAATTCGGACTCTCACCGTGGGAGAAAGGTAACTCGTCTAAAGTAATATAAGTAGCAAAATCTTCTATCATTCTATCTCTATTATAGGCAAAAGGCATACCTCCACCGGGAGACGAAGTCACGAAACCACCAATTTGTGTTTGTTGTGAACCTCCACGTGCCGCTCCACTTTCATGACTTTGCTTTGTTATTCCATGGTGATTTTTCAAGTGTCGATCAAGTGTACCCGTACCGCCCCCTTTAGTGTGAACAAAAGGATCTTGTTTTCGATTATTTTGAATACAAATCAAACAACAAACTTTAAATCGGTCCGGAACTTCCGTTGGATCTTTCGAAAAATAATTCCAAACATGTGACGAATGTCTCGTAACACTAGAAGAACCAC
This sequence comes from Heracleum sosnowskyi, assembly GCA_030848705.1. NCBI lineage: Eukaryota > Viridiplantae > Streptophyta > Magnoliopsida > Apiales > Apiaceae > Heracleum > Heracleum sosnowskyi. Next base: position 81,782,105 of record CM061238.1, read on the forward strand.
CTACAAAATCAAATAAAATCTGATTAATTTCAAAACATAAAAAATCGAAATAAAAACCAAATAATTTTTTAAGCATAAAAACATATCTTTTTAAAAACATTTTATAGATAACAAATATAAAAAAAACTAATATAAAAAAAAAATTCCCGAATATAAAAACTGAATAAATAAAAAATAATAAAAAAAATTAAATACCAGTTTCGGATCGAGGAGGTGGCATCGATGTTGCTTGGGTTGAACCTTGAGATGATACGGTGCCTCTTCCTTCTTCCATTTTTTTTTAAAGCTTCGTCGGAATTTGGCCGGAAATATTTAAATTCTTCGGAATGTTAGAGATTAAATTCAGAATGAGCAGAGAGATAGAGTGGGGTGGAGAAAAATGGGAGGATTGTGAAGATATTTATAATAACAAATGTAGCCGTTAAATGTAGCCGTTAAATGTAGCCGTTGTACGTGCCGTTGCAGAAAAAGGAGGTCGGAAAAATGTAGCCGTTAATAATTATAATGGAGTAGTGGACGACTGGACAGGACAGGACACAGTCACAGCAGAGACACAGACTGACAGACATCAGTACATCACATGCAATTGCAAAGTTTACAGTATTACATATTTACATTACATTACATTTACATATATATATATATTATATTACGTTGCATGCATATATATATATTATATTCTGTTGAATGCATGAAATAGGGACGTGCCGGGGCAGGCAGGCAGGCGGGCCGTGCCGTGCCGCCGTGCCGTGCCGTGCCGCCGGTCCGTGCCGTGCCGGGCGCGGTTTTCGTTTCCCCAACCCGTAAACGCCCCGGTTTTTTCTGCGGTTCGTGCCGGTTCACCTCGCCCCGTTACCGATCCGGTTTCACCGAGTTAAAACGGCGTGCCGTGCCCGGGTTGGCCGGTCGAACCCGCCCGGGTGGCCACCTCTAGGAGGGGGATATTGCATGGTTTCAGATTTAGAACAAGAAGAAAGAAGTAAAGAGAAAAGGTATACAGTGAAATTGAGAGAGATAGGATCCGTATATTTGCAATAAAAATCAGAAGACCGTAACAATGCAAATAGGAATACAAAAGTCGGTAAAAGAGATAATTTAATATTTAAACATTAGTAATATAATACTATAATTTATAAGTAAATTATTTTGAGCCTTAAAAGAAAAGGTAAACTGGATCACAGGTCTGAGTAAGACAGGATTATAGCAGATCTAGTAATGGGTACCGGACATGTGTTCCGTGTAAAATAATTTTTTTACATATTCTCGTCATTAAAATTTTGAAAATGTATGAAAGTGTACGTACAAAAATTTTAGAATATAATAATTTTTTTCTTAAATGTAATCAGTTCCCCCTAAATCAAAGACAGAGCTCAAGGGGAATATATGAAACATTCATACATGTAGCAGTCTCTAAAAATTTCAGACTTGCCAAGAAGTCGAGCACAATTTGGCATTGTTCAAGATTTTCTCTACAGGAGATTTTATCCTTGAATGGAAGATAGTTTGCATTTGTGTTATTGTGTGAAGGAATTAATGTTCATGCTTAGACAGGGAACCTAAAGAGGGCTTTCACAGATATCTGATACGGTGACGGAGAATTATTTTGTATGCATTTCGGCATTTCCACACTTTTTAAAAATTGCATCCATTTATGTTAAGTGTATACATCACATGAAAGATCTCAGTGGACAATTTTTTGCCTAGCACTAGCGGGGACTGAACTCCAAGATTTATCATGTCAACATGAGCTTCGATACCATGTTAAGCTACGATCATACATTATTCTAACAAAATTAACATCAAATGGTTACGTTGTTTAGTGCAAATCCATGTATAGTTTTATATCAGCATGAACAATTAAAGAATCCAAAAACAAACTACTATTATTTCTCATTATGAACTGGTCCATGCTCTTTTCCAAACTTAAAGAATCCATGCAATGTTCAATATAGTGCATTATGTATAGTTAGGAAAACACCAGCTTTGCTACATATATAGATCATCATCAACTAATGGTATTGATCAGTGCAGTCTAGACAGCAAAAACGAAATGATTAAATCGGAAGGAAATTACAGTACATGGTCCTAGATGAATTCACTTCATGGGAAACATGAAGAACAGTTACATTGAGGAATTGCATTAATCAATTTAAGAAGAGATGACTTTTCAATTTGCTAAATCAGGATGCTTATGAACTACTGCTAGTAGACCAGTCTCTTCGAGATTCTTGACAGCGTTGACTAGAGTCTCGTCAACAGGGGTAAACTTCAGTCCCAAATTCTCCAACTTCTTGCAATTTAATTTCCCAGAATTCAACTGCTCCACTTCAATGAAACTGTCGCAGATACCATTTTATCGTTATGTACTTATATTTGAGAGAATTGAGGATTATAGTACTTCTTTTGCAAAACATATGATTAAGAAGGCCTCATCATACCTTGTAGGATACTGGTAGTCCGGATACATGCTCTTCAGCTTTTCCACCAATTCTTTAGAGGATATAGTAAATGCAGAACATATATATCTTCCCTCTGCTTCAGGCTTTTCATATGCCAGAATTATCGCGTCCACTGTGTCTTGCACATAAACATAAGGTAAATTCCTGTTCTCCACCGTTGCCTTTGTATCTAGTTTCCATCAATACACAGAAGTAACAGAACTTAGTAACATTCCTATGCCTATGCATCAAGGGAACTAAAGAAACATAATTAAAAGACACACACACACACAAATAGAGATACCTTTCATGAATTCGAGGAGAAATGAAGTACTAGCATTGAGTGTTGATTGTAGCATTGGTCCAATGACAACGGATGGACAAACTGTTACCAAGTTCAGTCCAGTATTCTTGGCATAATCCCAAGCTTTATTTTCTGCGATAGTCTTCCCCACACCATACCAGTTCTGATTTACGTATGAATTGAGAATTACGTATATTATAACTCTAGCTATATGACTTTGAAGTTGAATATGTAATATGTATACAGTATATAATATTATTATATACCTTAAACATTCGGCAGAATTCAACATCAGACCAACAACTTTCATCTATTGGTTGATCCTTGGGCCAATTAGGGTTATCCATGACAGTGGCAAGTGATGAAACAATTACAACCTTTTTGACATTCGCATTTGTACATGCCTTCAATATGTTTACGGTACCTTCTATGGCCGGCTGAAGCATCTCTGCCTATATATATAATTCAATTACATAAAAATCTATTATGGCAAAAACTTCTGTTCAAACCCCGATAACAAGATGTACAAATTTACGCAGCTAAAGTAGGCATCTCACTTCTGTTCCTCAAGCAAATAAATTATGTTAGTTCTTAATTCTTGGATTATAAATTAAAATAAGGTGTCTAGCTAAACTAAAAGCCACAAATTAGAAGTAAAACCTAATTAGGAGTAAAATCTTGCCTCGGGGTCGAGCACTTTACGAGTACCAGGAACAGGGCAGGCGACATGGAAAACCCCGGTGCATCCCTTGACTGCATTGTAAAGACCTTGATAGTCTAGCAAATCAGCCTTAAAAATGTGCAAATTTTCTGATGAATTTTCCAATTTCTTCAGATGTCCATTCTTTTTCTCATCACCTGAGTCGAAATAACTTAAAGAAACATGAAACTACAAAACAAGACTATTCTGATTTCAAGCAATTCAAGAAAATTAAAGAAATAAGACAAGCAAAAAGGACATACAAGGATCTCTAACAGTTCCATGAACAGTGTAACCTTTATGGAGCAAATCTTTGACAACCCAAGATCCCAAATACCCACCTGCACCTGTTACACACACTCTTCCCTTCCCTTCCATTTTTTCTGATTCACCAAATTAATTCTTTTTTTCTGCTCCTATTATATCCTCTTTGTTTGGCGTGGCTTTGGGCCCATTTGTTAGTGGGTGAATGAGTCCGAATGAGTACTAATTTTGTTGTTCAGACTATTTGGATAAATTTTGGATAAATTTTTATTGATCTACTCCAAAATCATCTGGACGGTTGATTCTCAAAAATCTAACTGAACCATCCATGTATTCATCTTTGCCTTTTATAATTTTGCTCACATGGGCTCAATTTAAGGCCCACATGCAATATAGGCCCAACTAGTATGGATTTGGTGAAGATTGGATGTATGGAGATTCAGCTTCGTAGTGCCAAGGATCAGGTTCACGGCATTGAGGAACGGGTTCAGGTTCAGGGTGTTTTGACTGCAGGCACATCTTCAGGTGCAGGGTGGTCTGAACCTCTCCGGGACAGAATCAGAGTTGGACAAGGACTCAGCTTCCTATACTTTAGGAGCACAGAATTACTCTTGGAAAAGGACTTTTAGGCTTAATAAAACGTGGTGGATGAGACAATTATAAACAATATAGGACTTATATTGGTTATTTCGGATATACATTAAATACATGAGGTTTTGTAGGACTTAGTGATGGACATGGACTAGGACACTGGAAAGCTCAGCTACAGGTGTATAATTCGACTATAACCCTAAGATGGATTATCTTAAAGTGGTTGAATTCGCAAGGAGGGAGAAGTATAAACCTAATAGAACTACATGGGGCTTGATTCCTATAAATAGGATATGTAGGCACTTGACTAAAGGATTCAGATTTTCACTCTCTACATGCATAAGGCTCGTGTACTCTCTGTGATACATATTCCGGTGAATTGGCTGGCCGTGTGGGATTTACTCTGCCCTTTTCATCCGGTGGTTTTGTCAACTCAGCCCCCAAAAACACCACATATCACCATCTGCTCCGGTAGTGGAAACTTGAAGCTCTAGCAGAGCTGTGGACGTGTGAAACTGCTGCTATGTCCGATAATCAAGGGCAAAACCTGATTATTCCAGCGATATTCTCTCTCGGTGTTGTTACCAAATTTCCCTCACAACATTTTGGCGCTAGAAGGAGGGGCTTTATTGATCTTTTGAGGGAAAAGATGACGAAAAGCTCCGGTGATGATCATACAACGAAGAACAATGGAGGTTTTCTGGAAAAAAGATATAAAAGATGAAGAGACGAAAGAGAAATCATGGCTCACCGGAAAATAGGTGAAAAAGAGTCTGCCAGGAGGTGCGAACAAGAGAGCTTCAGACTAAAGCTCTGAAAACCGCCAAAGGAGGTTCCCCAACCACCTTTATTCTAGTTATTCGGTGGTAAAAGGCATAAAACAAGGAGATGTGACTCCAAGATGCCTGAAATTTGATTTTGACGAAAGGAGCCCAAAAAAGGAATGGCCAAAGATGGATTTTTAATAGAGATTATGGTCTATAATAGCCGGAAAGTAGGTACGTATGAGCTTCAGGTTCATACCTGTGAATCTGGGGCAGGTTCAGGTGTGAATAACTTCGAATGACCCAGAGCTTCTCGCATCAGGAGCGCTGATAAGATTGGTAGGGCAGGTGAAGCTTAACGTCCAACTATCAATGGAGGTACGGGCCACCTAGAGAGGCTCAGTCGAGAGGTTCAAGCGGCAAAGGCAAGGGAAACCTCTTAACTGAGGAGGTACATATGGAACTAGATGCGAACCCCCTGATTAAGGAGGTACGTGTGGAGTTAGATATAAACCTCTTTAACGAGGAAGTACGATCGAACTTGGAAAAACACGAGGATGTGGATATCTAGTGTGATGAAGAGGAACTGGAATAAAGATTCAGGTGTAGACAGGTGAGAAGCTGAACCTCCACCAGGTGAGAAGCTGAACCTCCACCTGCTAATGAAGGCAAATGCTATCTGGAGAGATTCAACCAGCTGGAGGTTCAAATAATTGGAGTTTAAGGTGTAAAGTGATTCCCACATTGGGATTTGTGGTCAGTTCATGAGGGGAGTACGCAGCTGAACCTCAGCGATAGTGAGGATGTGAACCTCCTGATTGATTAACAACGGGTGAATGGTGTGAACCTCCTGATTCATTAATAACGGGTGAATGGTGTGAACCTCCTGATTGATTAACAGTGGGTGAATGGTGTGAACCTCCTAGTTTATGCTTATTGATAAGGGTGCGAAGCTCATGGTTACTGAGCGACATTTGAACCTGGAAAAATACTGTGAAGGAGGTTCAACCGGTTGAACCTGAGAGGTTCAACTATGAAGCCAATGAACCTTAACAAGAGGTTCAGATATGAAGCTGGTAAACTTACTTTTCAAGAAATGATGAGTAAAGTTGTTGGGATAGGATTAAAGTGAGCAGTTTCTCATGTGGTACCTCTTGTTTCCTATAGGAGTTTAAGGTGTAATTGGAGTTCAAATAAAACTGAAGAAAATGATTATGAACCTCCCATCAATATGGAGAGGTGTAGCTTCACACACAGATTGCCAAACTTGTTGGAAGCTGTAGCTAGACGTATATTGCCAGCTTCGTGGATGTCTATTCAGACTTCTGCTTCAAGAGAATGAGAGGCTCTATAAGGTTCAATTCTTGGTCATGGACAAACTACTCCAAAGACTTGGGGGGTAGAGGATACCATAATATATGGAAGGTTTCTGAAAACAACCAGTGACCAAACTAAACGGAATAGGAATGAGGTTCAGCTTCGCGGTCCCTCAACTACCATCAGGTACAGAACCTGTGGCGCCCTCCAAACCCGGGGAACAGGTTTGGGGAGTCACTCGACCAACAACTCACAATATACCTGAATAAAACACATGCATAATATAATAACAACATAACATACCCCTTAACCAAGACCGCATCCAGATTATGGCATTGAACACAAGCTTCTACAATCTTTTATTCTTACAAACCAGTTTTATCAGAGTTATTACATCACAACTAAGTCCAGAGCTAGACATCTAGTCTAACAAACCAAACAAACAACTACCCTGCCAAGGACAATCACTCGAGGAGCTCTCCTAGCTGCCGGTGAACTATCCGTCATAATGTGCCGACTCATACTCTCGCTTCACTGGAATAGGGTTATAAAACAACAAGCAAGAGTGAGCCAAAAGTGCTCAGCAAACATCATATATATATATATTCAATGCAGTTTCATAATGAAAAGGAATCACAAGAATTTGAATCAATGCACAATGCATGATTATATCAACCTCTTCTGAAGAAAACAGATTAGAATTGGATTTTTTTATTTATCTCATTCAAATCAAAGGTTGAGCTGATGGCCAGCCACGCATCAACCCCGGACCTGCTTATAGCAAAGCCCTCCCCTGGATCCTTGGCCATCCTTGCCATAATTATCATCAACCAAAAATTTGGTCCGACCATTGCTGGTCTATTTTTCAAAATATTTCCAATTCTATCATAACACATAAGCAACACATGTTTCAATAATAATCACAACAAGAATAAAATAGTATGACAATATCAAGAGCTTCATCTGACAATCAATCACAACGAGGGTGAGATGACAATAGCAAAAGAGTTTCGTCTGACAATCAATCACAACGAGGGTGAAATGACAATAGCAAAAGAGTTCATCTGACAATCAATCACAACGAGGGTGAAATGACAATAGCAAAAGAGTTCATCTGACAATCAATCACAACGAGGATGAAATGACAATAGCAAAAGAGTTTCATCTGACAATCAATCACAACGAGGGTGAAATGACAATAGCAAAAGAGTTTCATCTGACAATCAATCACAACGAGGATGAAATGACAATAACAAAAGAGTTTCATCTGACAATCAATCACAACGAGGGTGAAATAGTATGATAAATTGCAAAAGAGCTTCAACTGATCAAGATCAAGTAAGGTCCGTGAAACAAGTTCGGAATGGTTTCAAAGAAGCAACACATCCGTCTCAAGAAATATCAAGGTTATAGTATACACAAGTGAATCGAAGGCGAGGATTCTCAATATTCAACAAGATTGTGGATAATCAAAGGAATCAGGAATTTTTCATGGAAACGATGTTATCGGTTCAGATACAGGATAAGAATCGAATCATTGGGGTTGGTTTGATAACAACATACATATAATAACTCAGAGTAAGATTACTCAAGGATTTGTGAAAGAAATAGACACTTGCCTGGTTCGACGTAGTCAAATTCTACCGTTGCTACTCTACCTTCTCCTTTCCCTTTCCCTTGGCTCGGGAACTCGATTCTAAAATACATAACTCATATTAGTACATCTCGTCATTTATACTAGCCTCGACATATCACTCGTAATCATTTTATAAGTCTAAACAGCCTATCGGGCCACTTCCGAGATTATCGAACACCCGACCTATTTTTCTGATAAGCAAACTCAGACACAAATCTTTATATAAAACATTTACGGACACTAAACACATTATTCCACTTTATATAAACCATATAGCACTTATAAATATTTTTAAAACAATATCCGAGGCTTATTTGAATTTAAATAAGTCACAACCAAAATTTTAAATCAAAAATCGGATTTTTAAATCCAATATAAGTATTTAAATGCAAATAAATCAATTAATAAAATTAATTGACACTCTTTAAATGCTCAAACTATTTTTAAATAATAAAACAGGTTTGAAAATAATTAAACTGAATTTTTAATTAATTAAATCTAATTAATAATTAATTTTTAAGAATTAACTGATTAAAAGAATTAACCAATTAATTAAATAAATCAATTATTAATGAAAAATAATTAAAATAATTAAGTTTAATCAATTTTCGAATTTAAAATAATAAATATAATTTTCCAGAATTTTTCTAAATTAAAAATATATTTTTATAAATAAAATATGAATTTTTAAAGATTTTAAACTATTTTCGAATTAAATTTAAAATAAAATTCAAAAACAGTTTTCTGAAAATAATTTAGGGTTTCGAAGATTGAAACCGGGTCAAAATTTTCGGGTAAACGGGTCGCCAAGAACAACCGGAATTTTCCAGAATCCGGCGACCTTTTCCAGAATCCGGCGAGCCAAAAACTGCACAGAAATTGGGGCTTTTGGTACCAAAACATTCCTCAACAACACAGCAATCCATTCCGATCAAAAATAAACCAAAAACATTGCCGGAATCAAAAACCCGACTATTTTCCGGTGAGCTTAAACAAATTTTCCGATCTACAAATTTCGTACATAAAACTCTACGTTCTTTATGTAAAATGAAGCTAAGAACACATACAACAAACGCCCTCTATCAAAAACAATGTCAGATCAACAACAAGAACGGACTATTCAAAAGAAGAATTCGGGTCAAAACACGAAAATCAAACCCGTAAAAATCGAACATAAACATGAAATTAAAACATGGATTCTTGCTAATTAGGACCCTAGGAACATGTTGGAAGCAACCAATTGAACGGAGAATCAACAGAATGAAAATCCCCAATTCGAACATAAACCCTAATTTTAATTCGAATATTGAAAAATTCACAATAAATCGAAAAATTACCAGATTATGATGAGGTTGAAAGATTCTGAAACTAGAGCTCAAGATCTTTGATTTGAGTACTTGAACTTTGGATTTGGATTTCAATAACACCTTCAAAAGTTGGTTTGATTATTCAAGAACACGAAGAACACGGTTCGGGAATTTTGTATTTTTGTATATTTGTAATACGGATTATATGAGGTATAATGTACGATTCTCCTTTTTATACTTAGTGAAAAATAATACCCTAAACAACATTTTTGGATCGATATAGATCCACTGGATCGTTAAAAACCCTAATTAGGTTAAAAACACGTTTTACGAAAAGATAATTATCTACAAAGACTGATAATTATCCAAATCAATACATATCATTATATAACTAATGCTCAAGAATAATGGGGCTATAACAGATGAAATATTGGTATAAACGATATATCCGTCACCCTGGACAATTAGGGTTTGGAACAATTTTTCCCTTTTTGAACAAAACGAATTATACTTACAAGATTAAATAGATAGGGATGAAATGATACGAATAATTCTTTCGATAACGATTCGAATACGAAAGACGAAGGGATAATGATGATGTACAAAATTTCAACGGGGCCCTCGAATTTTCAAAACGGGGCTCAAAATTGAATAAGATTCCAAATGACGAAATATTTGAAAGGGACTTTCGACTCACCAAATAACACATAATCACCTCATAATCGTAACTTATTAATATTCCAAATATCCCACAATAATATTTTACACCAAATATATCATTTATATAAAAAAAAATTCACGGATATTACAGAACCTCTTAATGGCGCAACTACATGGAGGTTGGATTGGCCAAATGGTGAAGGTTTATATACGTGTTGATCTAGTTCTCCAACCAAGCAAGGAGCCTAATACTTAATGTTTCATTGGTAAAACCCATGTCGAGGTTCTGGAATCTACACCTCAGAGGTTAAACAACTGGAACTATGGTTTTGTCATCGAGGATGGGTAACATGGTACTTATTGGAAGTGATATTACAAGTGTTTACGAGGTTCACGACGAAGTTTGTTTGAACCTGACTGCGAGGATCATGGCGAAGTTTGTTTGAACCTGACTGCGAGGTTCATGGTGAAGTTTGTTTGAACCTGACTACGGATTATATAAGGTTCCTCTTGCATTTAATGGCTTCAAGGAACCGGGGGGTAGTGGATGTAACAGCCCCAAATCCGGGGTCAGGGATTTAGAGTAGTCACGATCCATTTACTCCTTGCCTTACCTGTATTACTCACACCGTTCATAATTCACCTGCTCATGACCCCACAATATATGTCACACACACACACACACAGGTTAGAGTCTCAGAAACGACACGATACAACAACTGCGGAATAAATAATTTTTATCACAATACCCAAATGTCTTTTGAATCTGTCACTGATACAATTTCTAAGTAATGTTACATTACCAACTTAGCCTTCTGATGCTCACAATCCTCTCATACCATTCCTATCTATACATAAGTTGAATACCAAAAGTTGTAGCCTGATTCGATTGGTTCGTACTACTCTTCGGGATCACTGCTAGAAACTGTTTATGGAAACGCCTTGCGGGGTATGTGTCGTCCCATTGGCATCCTGCTTCGCTGCTATATAATATATATAAAACAATAGCAAGAGTGAGCGATAGCTCAGCAAGGTAATAAAAGTATGGCATAATCCTGCCTTTAACTCAACCCAGAATAAAGCGGGTATAAGACAATAATTTATCAAAATATCTCGATACTGAAATTATTTCCTTATCGGAATGTATTCCAAAAACAGTACCATTGTTGTATTTCAAATATCATTTCCATAATATTTCTGCAAACCTTCGATATTCATACTATGAACAAAGTTCTAGTATCATATAAAAGATGAAGTTACAAGGAAAATTAATGTACTGTTTCCGTAACCCAAAATCCACTTATGCATATGTAATTTGAGTAAGGTTTTATCAGAGTCATAACTCATAAAGTAAAAGATGAAGTTGCATGAATTTATTTTCACTTCATTTCCAAACACTTTTCGACCTCCTGCCAACATGATTGGTTCTTCACCCCAACACATGTTGTAGGAATATCCAAATTGGATGATGAACCAATACGGGAGTTGCTACCGCGCCCGCCATACCCAACCTTACTATGATCAGTAGCAGGTCGTACAACTCAAATATGTTTTCTACATGTAGATGGAAGAATCACGACAACCTGACATTGTCTACCGCCTTCCGGTGATCTCCCGGCCCATTTGGGGCAATAAAAGTTGGATGAGTCGGCGCAACTGGACCACTTACACCACTCCTAGTTCAGATGAAATCCATGACTCTGAAACGTAAAGATCGTCCTCCTTTCCCCAAGTGTAACACTTGTTGATACGACTCCACTAAGTAGTTATATCTAGGTTGGAAAGGAAGATTCTCCAATATTTCCCAAGCGATGCTTGTTAATGGATATCGACTGGTTCCATCAATTTACCCCTCGATCGTTGAGGTGGTAACACAACAATTGACTTGCAGCACTTAAATTGTTCCGAGAAAATATCTGTCCCTTGACAGTTTTTGAATTGAGAGTTTAAAAAGAGTAGTAGTTACTTAAATCAGGCTTCCCGTATTTTTGATAGTTGAGCGAGCATTTAAATCTCCTTAAAAGACAGATTCAAATGGAAAATAGTGTTTCGGGAACCTCTTTTTGATTTGAAAATAATTAATAATATTTATTAAATAAGTAAACATCAAACGAATCTTCGAAATTAATATTCATTAAGTAAATAAATCTCAAATGAATATTCAGAAATAATATTCATTAAATAAATAATTAATCCTCAAATGAATATTCAAAAGTAATATTCATTAAATAAATAATTAATCCTCAAATGAATATTCAAAAGTAATATTCATTAAATAAATAATTAATCCTCAAATGAATATTCAAAAGTAATATTCATTAAATAAATAATTAATCCTCAAATAAATATTCAAAAGTAATATTCATTAAATAAATAATTAATCCTCAAATGAATATTCAAAAGTAATATTCATTAAATAAATAATTAATCCTCAAATGAATATTCAAAAGTAATATTCATTAAATAAATAATTAACCCTCGAATAACAGTTACCCGATATCTTTATCGGAAAGTAATCTCTATCGGAAAATAGTCTTTAACATATACCGAAATACAATCACTTCTGATCTTTAAAGAAAATCGCACGCCCTTATCCTAGGGCATTTATATATAAAAACTGGCTTATAACTGATATCCCATATCTAGCTTATAAGCCCTAACATCAAGTCATAACCTCGAGTACCGCTATATATAACAGTTCGAAAACAAGCATGCAAATACACATGTATACTTCCATTTGCATATTATATATGAAAATAGTTTATAATCACAACAACAGTAAGTATAGGTTTTGAAAACTTGCCTGATGCTCGAGAAGTGATAGGGGTTCGCGACGATGCCGGACAATCTAGACAAAGTCGAAGAAAACGCACGATTAATCCCCTGGATAATCCACTTGTACTCAATGCTTAAACACGTAAGCGAAACACAACCAAGGCATTACTAGCTCGTTATAGGCTCATACTAAGTCCATGTTAACCGACAATTACTTAAGTCGTAGGTTTAGTCCGAAATCGATCCTCGAATACAAGTTATACTTAACCATTTACAACATTGGTTTCTAAGTCATGTTCTTAGTGGTTTTCACTTGCGCAACCTCGGCTAACACATTTTTATAAAATCGGAAAATAATCTTTTGGACTCGAAACCTTCGTACAAACTTTCGTAACTGACCTTGGCACTTCAATACAAAATTTCATATTTTAAAACAACTCTTAAGGGTCTCAAACATAGCCACAAAGTTGGTACATTTCTGCAATCTCCTTCCTTGAACCACTTTCACTAAAATGGTCATATCTCATAAACCGTAAACTCTTTTGACATGATTCTTGCACCAAAATAAACTAGACAATAATATCTACACCACCATATGCAGTGGTTACTCCTTAAACAAAGTGAAGGTCTCGGTTTGATACTGTCTTTAAGGGTTAACAAAATTTCGTCATTACGACGGCTATAAATCGAACATTCCAAATTCGTACATGCCTCAAGCATAACGTCAAAGCAACTCATGGCTTAACAACATAAATTACTACTGTCAAGAGGCTATAAGTCCAGTGGTAAGGTCCCATGACCACCACACAACATATACACAACCAACAAACTTGAATCAACCACTAAAACACTAATCAAGAACTCATCTTGTAAGCAACTTAAGATCTCATAAAAAACTCTATAAAACTCAAAGATGGTTCAAAGATTTTACCTTTCTTGATGCTCTACCAACACTAACCAGTGCTCACAATCACTCAACAAGCCTTAGATACTCCTTACAAAGCTTAAACCTTAAGATCCAATCAAGAAAACAAGTTAATAAAATTTCGGAGTTACTATTCATCATCACTTTGTAAGATCCATATAAAATCGAAAAATAAGAGTTTGGTTCTCAACTTTTTACCACACCTTCTAATCTTCAAGGGATTTCTTTTGAGTCCTATCGCATCACCAGGGGATGCTTGAAGCTCGACTTATTGGCTTTCTAAGGTGAGTGGTCAAAACTGGGAAAGGCCGGACAGTTTCGGTTCTCCGACTTAGGGAAGGGATTTGACTAGGCTACACCCCTTTGTTGGCCATGAAATTTTGAACGAATGTTACACATGGAGTGGAGAAGCTATGGTTAAAATTTGGTGATTTAAGGATGGATAGAAGTGGAGATATGAATTTTTCTTTGAGCTTCGTTTCTGCTGGGCAGAATTGTAAGAAATGGGGGTTGGGAGAGTTTTTCTTTTTTTTGCCTTGGTTACTTTGCTAGAAATGAGATATTTTGTATTGAAAGTGATGAGTCATCACCTTTGTTGCTTAGTCATAGGACACTTGTCGGACATGCATGAGTTTGGATAAAGTAGCTTTACTGGTTTGCTTTACTGGTTTTGTTTCCTTTCACATGGATGATCCAAATGTTGCATTCCTCGAATTAATCTTGTTACATGTTACTTCCATGTCTATATTTAATCCTGTAAATGTCGCATTGGTCCGTCACCGCTTAATCTCGCAAAATGTTCGCAGGGTTTCTTAAGTGTTCTATCGAAGTAGTTTACCGTAAACGTTCTTGGTATCTCTAACTCTTTTATTAATCCATATCCATGGAATTGATAATTTAAATCCTCCAATATTTTCAAATAATGATTAATCCATCCGTTAGTGGTGAAATTTCGGAGAAAACAGAAATGCTATTTTTCCGATTCTGACAGCTTTTGCATTCCTTCATTTTCATAGTAGATCACTAATACGACTTCGAAAGTTCATTATCCCGACTCGTACATAGGGTGGTCTGAAAATCTTCTTAACCCTCAAAATCACTATTCATCCCCCAAATTCACTATTCACTGATGCACTTAATCATAATAAGAAAAGTTTTAATTTTTCCAAAAATTCGGGTTATTACAGTGGATGATATGTTGTCCAAGATGGTATCTTGAAAGTGATAAATTTTCAAGCAAATAGAGTTTACAATCAATAAGTGGTTCAGGTTCGTGAGCTTTCTGAGGTTCAGATGTGTGAACCTCTAATAAGATTTGATTCTGGAGGTGCTAATGGATATGGAAGTGAAGCTATGGCTAGGATTGGAGTGGATTTTTTGTAGATTCATTGTCACTTACCGGCGGGATACAGGTTGACTGGTATTCAGTTGTGGGTTGCAGCTTCATTGGTATTCACCTGCTGGTTGCAGGTTGATTGGTATTCAGCTGCGGGTTACAGCTTCATTGGTCTTCACCTGCTGGTTGCAGGTTGATAGGTATTCGCCTGCTGGTGCAGGTTGACTGGTATTCAGCTACGGGTTGCAACTTAATTGGTATTCACCTGCTGGTGCAGGTTGATTGACATTCAGCTGCGGGTCGCAGGTTCATTGGTATTCACCTGCTGGTTGCAGGTTGATAGGTATTCGCCTGCTGGTGCAGGTTGACTGGTATTCAGCTGTGGGTTGCAGCTTAATTGGTATTCACCTGCTGGTGCAGGTTGATTGACATTCAGCTGCGGGTTGCAGGTTCATTGGTATTCACCTGCTGGTTGCAGGTTGATTCATTGGTCTTCACCTGCTGGTTGCAGGTTGATAGGTATTCGCCTGCTAGTTGCAGGTTGATAGGTATTCGCCTGCTAGTTGCAGGTTGATAGGTATTCGCCTGTTGGTGCAGGTTGACTGGTATTCAGCTATGGGTTGCAACTTAATTGGTATTCACCTGATGGTGCAGGTTGATTGACATTCAGCTGCGGGTTGCAGGTTCATTGGTATTCACCTGCTGGTTGCAGATTGATTCATTGGTCTTCACCTGCTGGTTGCGGTTTGATAGGAATTCAGCTGCAGGTTGCAGCTTCATTAATCTTCACCTGCTGGTTGCAGGTTTACTGGTATTCAGCTGCGGGTTGTAGCTTTATTGGTATTCACTTGTTGGTGCAGGTTGACTCGTATTCAGCTGCGGGTTGCAGCTTTATTGGTATTCACCTACTGGTTGCAGGTTGATTGGTATTCAGCTGCGGGTTGCAGCTTCATTGGTCTTCACCTGCTGGTTGCAGGTTGATTCATTGGTCTTCACCTGCTGGTTGCAGGTTGATAGGTATTCGCCTGCTGGTTGCAGGTTGATTGGTATTGACCTGCTGGTGCAGGTTGACTGGTATTCAGCTGCGGGTTGCAGCTTAATTGGTATTCACTTGTTGGTGCAGGTTGACTCGTATTCAGCTGCGGTTGCAGCTTCATTGGTCTTCACCTGCTGGTTGTAGGTTGATAGGTATTCGCCTGCTGGTGCAGGTTGACTGGTATTCAGCTGCGGGTTGCAGCTTAATTGGTATTAACCTGCTGGTTGCAGGTTGATTGGTATTCAGCTGCGGGTTGCAGCTTCATTGGTCTTCACCTGCTGGTTGCAGGTTGATTGGAATTCAGTTGTGGGTTGCAGCTTCAATGGTCTTCACCTGCTGGGTGCAGGTTGATTGGAATTCAGCTGCGGTTTGCAGCTTCATTGGTACAGGTTGAACGGCGTTCACCTGTGTTAAATAGGTTGATTATCATCTTCTTGTGATTGGTAAGTTCCTAAGAAGGCAGGTTCTGAGCTGTGTAAGGGGTTCAAAGAAAGAAGCTCCTCTACCATATCCGCGGTACCAAAAAGGTGAGGTACGAGGTACGTATCCATCACATCTCAAT
This sequence comes from Heracleum sosnowskyi, assembly GCA_030848705.1. Classification (NCBI taxonomy): domain Eukaryota; kingdom Viridiplantae; phylum Streptophyta; class Magnoliopsida; order Apiales; family Apiaceae; genus Heracleum; species Heracleum sosnowskyi. Next base: position 81,798,720 of record CM061238.1, read on the forward strand.
TATATGGCTATATGAGAATCTAAACTGCTTTATGCATGAGATTGCTTTTAAATGACAAGTATTTGGGATGCTATATCTTTAGATTTAAGATTATTACTTGTTGGCATATTCAATTGATTGAAATACATGCATGAATGGAGAGGTTATACATGCAACCAATATGAATTATTCTACACTTGGTTCACCCCACATGACTATACATGGTTACATGCCTTGATGATTACATGTTTTATTTATGCTTTCCATGGATATGTATGAATCTCAATGCATGAGTACTTGGTTTAGTTCTTCACTATATTTGATTATGTGTTAAAGAACTAGGGGTAGTAGATGATATGCACCTCATGATGATATTTTAAAAATTCTAGATTTTCTAACAAATGATTCAGGTTCGAGAGATTGGTGAGGTTCAGCTGTGAACCTCCGAATGAGGTTCAGGTTCGAACCTCCAGTACTGCACTTATAAAATTTGATTGGATTGGATTTAATATTATTGGATAGTATTAGAGATTCACACTCATGGATTATGAGGTGAAGGTTAAGACTTATGGATTGGTTTAATGAAGCCCCTGTTTGATATTGTTGTACAACAAATAAAGCTTATTACAGCTCATATAAGCCCTAGGGACACTAGGCATAAATATTATGGTAAAGTGTGGGAGCCAAACACAGGCCACACTCCGGATTAAACTCCTTGCACGATTGGAAGCTGGAACACTAAATAGGTCAAAACTACACTAGGGAGGTTCAAGGTTGGCGAACCCCTGAAGCTGTAGAACGGATTAAGCTTCATACGGATTTATGAAGTATGTTGTGAGAGAAATTTGGTACAACACAATTGAGAGAATCTCGCTGGAATATTCGTAAAAAGCGCCCTTGATTATCGGACAGAGCATATAGGTTCGAAGCTCGAAGCCTAAAGCTCACTGTAAATATGGAATGGTTGAAGTAAGATTTCCGGGGGCTGAGTTGACAAAACCACCGGCCGAAATAAGTAGTGTAAATCCTACACCACCAGTAAATTCGCCGGAATGTGTATCACTAAGGGTACGCGAGCCTTATGCGTGTTAACAGTGAAAAATCCGAATCCTTTAGTCAATTGCCTACATATCCTATTTATAGGAATCAAGCCCGATGTAGTTCTATTAGGTTTATACTTCTTAATCCATGCGAATCCCACCACCCCAAGATAATCCATCTTAGAGTTCTTTCCGAATTAGGCGGCTCTAGCCGAGCTTCCTAGTCTCCTGGTCCATATCAAACTCTAAGTCCTAGAGGCCTTCATGCGGATAAGGTATATCCGAATACTCAATGTGAGTCCCATACTGACTATATTTGTTCCGTCCATCCTCTTTAACCAGATTTAGGAGTCCTCTAATAAGTGTTGATTCATGCCCCTAAAATATAGATAATCGAGTCCTTGTCCTACTGGTACTCTGTCTCTTGAGGTTCTAGCTAATAACCACCTGTGACCAGTCTCAAGGTTCAGATCATTTGAACCTCGAATCCTTTTACCTGAACCTCAATACCTCGAACCTGTCTCAGCACCCCGAGCCACCTTAGCGTGCCCTGCATCTGACCCATGATGTCTTAAGCCTATACCTCATCACATTGAACCTGTGCCTCTGTACCTCGCCTTCCAGCCCAATTTACCACTATCGGACTTTCAGTACATATGGGCCTTGAATCGAGCCCACGTGAGATTTCGGGCACAACAACTACCCCCCGGTTCCTTGCAGTATTAAATACAAAAGGAACCAAAACCTATTTCCTTCTCGAATGATCGACTTTTAACCTTATAATCAGCTGCAGACCCCGAGTCGAACACCCGGTGCCTAACTAAAACCCCTGACTTATATTACACTATTCTTTTCTCAACACATTAAATCCACACCTTAATTAGCTTCCACGAACATTTATTTATCTACACATTATCCTTTATTTTCTGAAAAGAATTTGAATTTCAAAATCTACAACAAACCTCTCATATTCCTCCTAGAAACTTGAACCATGCACTAATCCTTCACGTCTTTCATTAAACCTATCTGTACATGCCACCTGGCACAGCTACCCTCTTTCAATGTGTATTTAAACACACATTCACCTCCGTTCCTTCTCTTTTTTATCTCACTTTTTACACAAACTGTTCATTTTCTCTACCTTCTCTCCGGCGAAAGGTTTCCAGACGGCTCAGGGTTTCGACAATTCCTTAATCCTCCATCATTCCCCAGCCGACGTTACTCCGTAAGGTATGACTCCATCTTTATCTGTTACTTTTATTTCCGATTTGTCATTGCATGCCGCTGTTGAATGCATCCCTCTTATCTGTCCACACACATATACATATATTACCATGTATACGTACACACATACCTGTATTATCACGCCAATCGCACCGGAAACCCAGAATACCATACGCCCTCACTCCTTGTGAACCATGATCATTTGACGGTGTTCGCTCTATTACCGTGTAAAATCAAGACTTTAAAACCCTTTAAACCCATATCTTCTTTGATGTTTTTGTGTTGCATACTTCACCATGTCTTTTCGTCTTCTTGATTGTTCTTGCTTGCATGTATAATCGACTGTGTGTGTCATACATGTCCCGGAATGCTAGTATTGCTGTGTGGGTTCATGGAGAGATTTTAGTAAGAAGCAGAAAGCTTTTCTTGTAGTTTTAGGTTTAGATTTCTATGTCTCACAACCTATTCCAAGGTGAAGACCCCTGTGAATCTTTATTTGTCCTTTATAGGTGAGGGCAACCTGGTAGTTTGTAATTCACGAACCTGGGAAACTACTCTGACCTTCACCTGTTTGACCTATGTCCTCAATGACAATCCCCGGAAAAAGCCCTAACCGAAAAATCTTCTTAAGCCTTTTGGTTTACTTGCCCCTTTTTCTTGCCTGATTGCGGAGAACCTGGTTACTTATTATCTTACCCTACATCATCTTTTGCAGATGTCAGGGAATTCAACCCCTACAAGCTCCCAGCAGTCGACGGCCCATGGGGTGCAGACTCCTGTGGACTCTGACCCTCTATCTGCCAGAACCCTTCCAGTGAATTCACTTGCTATCAAACCAGTCAGTACCAGGACTCGTTCCAAAGTCAAGGTACTGGTTCCCGAACGAGCCATTGTATCTGTCCGAACCAATCTCTTTTCCCACAAGATTAGGGATTCTCAACCCATAGCCATTCGTCAAACGTCTTCTGACAATTATCCACTCCCTGAATCAGAAGTCGAAATCGAGATTTCTTCAGAAAATGACACTCCCAATGAATCTCAGGGCAGAATCCCTGCCTGTGAGGAGCTAGACACCTCAATGAACGCTAATCGAGTAAAGATTCTTCTCCAAAAACACCGTCCCAAGTGCCGCCTGGTGGTACCTTCCCCTGGGGAAAGGTGTCACCGTTTTGACAACTTTGAACCTGACCAACAGATACCCTGTGCTGTGTTTTCCGCCACGTTTTTTAGAATGGGTTTGTCCATCCCTTTACATCCTTTTATCTATGACATCATTACTTATTATGACATTGCCCCTCTCCAAATGACCCCGAATGCCTATAGAATGGCCATGTGCATGTATATTCTCTATGACCAGCAGTTTGAGAAGAAGATGTCTGCCCGTGAGCTGGGTTTCTTTTACCAGCTCAAACAAACGGGAAAGAATTCTGGTTTCTTTTACCTATCCGCCTGGAACGTCCATGATGGACAATGCATCAAAGGAAACAGGAAGGGGATGACCGATTGGTTGCCCCCAATTTCTCTATTGTTATGATTGTCCGACATACCGAACTGAATTCAACAAGAACCCCAGTAAGTTGTAATACCATATTCTCTTCATTCCTTCCAAAATAATTTAAATATTGCACTCTAACCTGCACCTAATCCTTATATAGAGATTCCAAGTAAGACAGCACTTAAAGGTCATTCCTTGGAAAGGGCTCTTGAGACCTTGATGCTGTCAGCAGAGCTAGGGGATGGTGCTAGTCTGTTGACAGATCAGAACCTCAAAAGATGTGGTTTTTTGCCAAATAAGAAATCCCTGGACCTGGTTTCAATGGAGGATTCTGAAGTTGAAACCTCAAGTAAAATAGATTCCCTATCATGTCTTTGTGTTTTGCTTCATTATTCGTGCATTCTCGGCGTGCTATTATCTCGTTTTCATACCTTATAGATCATGTATTAACCCTTAATTTTCATTGCAGATATGGCTTCTGGTGTGCCATCTTTTGTTAACAAATCCGCAAGCTATGATGACCTGTTTGGAGATGAAGGGAAAGACCTTGTCCCTATTGATGCTACCCCGATATCCAGAATGAAATCCACTCCAACTTCCCAGGACAAGTCTGCTACTTCTTCCAAAAGGAAATTACCGCCTCCTGCTGTCACCGATTCGGCTAAAGGCCCGGGATCTCGTTTCAAAAAGTCCAAACCATCACCCCCCAGTACCCCAGGTGAAGGTTCCAGCTCTCTGGCCCGTAAGTTTTCCACCATGGTAGGAAATCAGATCCCAGAGGAGGCTATTGCTGAATGGGACAGGATGAGCTCGGCTGAAGCTGCGAAGGCCACCACCTTGTGCGAAGCTCAAAGTTTCTTTCTCCTTTTGAAACGAAATGAAGAAATGATGGTCGTGGCTCGTAATGATCAGAAGTTATCCGATGAAGTCAAGTATTTAAAGTCCCTCCTTAAAACAAGTAAAGATGAGAAGAAGAAGTTAGCTGATGCCAGCAAGAAGCTTAAGGCTTCCGAGGCTAAGCTATTAAAAGAACGTGAACAGCTGAACACCTCCATAGTGAACCTCGATAACGAAAAGGACGCCCTCCAAGCTTCTTATACCAAGAAAGTCGGGGAATTCAAGAAGGCGCTTGATTCTCTTAACACCACCATTGCTCTGGAGCGGTCCACCCGTGAGGCGGCCAAACGTGAAAAGTTTGAGGCCGGATACAGCCGCGGGGTAAACGATTACATTGAGTCCACCTACGACCATTTCCCGACCCTAGATTGGACCTTGCTCGGGGAGGATGCAGTGAAGCTGGTGGGAGAGATTCAGAGGAGAGAGGCCGCCATAGCTGTGGAGCAGGGAAAGATTGTTCCATCTGAACCCGAGGTTGAGGCGCAGGTCCCCGGTGAGAGCTCCAACCCAGATGCCCAAATGGAAGGTGTGGAGGTGGCCGACCCTGTTGCTGACCAGGATGCTCCTGGGACGTCTCCTGACAACCTTGCTTTATGAGTACCGTTTTTAAGTATTTCTATCTTTGAAAACATTCATACCCTTTGGAAGGGTTGACTTTATGGTTTTTGGTTTTGATAACATTCCTGGCGTTCACGCCATAGTTTCTAAACTTTCGGATGAGGGTGCGGGTACCTCGGAATACCTCGCAAGATGTAACCTTTAAATTTGGTTTTCATCTTTTTAAATTTATCGTACTTTCATTTTCCTTATGCCCGGAATCCATGTCTAGATTTTCCATGCTATTTCTTCTGTATGACCACTAGATCACCATATTGAGTCCACATATAAGTAGCTGTAGCTCCATGTGAAATCCCAAATGTATGAGACAAACCTGTCTTGCATCTTTTAGATGACTAATATGCATGTACTAGTAAATAATTATGGGCCAATCCGAGGATATCCTTGGTATGTGCCATGTGGGTAGCTAATAAGATCTGCCCTGTAAGATCATATTTTACGCAAAATTCACCAACATTCATGTTGGCATGATTGCGTCATTATAACCATAAACCTGAGGCTCACCCGAGCTTCTTTTCTACTTCTTGACCAGAGATGTAAACCGTAGATGGTAAAAGTTACTCACCAATAATCTGACGCGTAAATAATCCATCCTTGCACCTAATATCCTTAGGTACATAACCTATTTTCCATAGATTAGGACATCCATAAGCCATTTTATCCAATGCCTTAGAAGACAAAGTAATTATCCGTACATCTCCCTCTCTAGGGTAATGCGTCGTTGAATTCCATGTGTTTCATAAAATCCTTATGAAGTTTTATCCATATTACAGCTAAAGGGGTCCTTAGCCTCGATCCTCCCTACTGTAGTGTTAATCCGTCAACGTTCCAGCTTGCATCCATGCAAAGAAGTTTGAACCAGAGTGTGGCCCGTGTGCAATTCCCATACTTTTCCATAATACTCATGCCTAGTGTTCGTAGGGCTTATATGAGCTGATACGTTTATATATTTATCCATAAATATTAACCTTTACCTCATAATCCATGAGTATTAATCTTTTCCTCATAATCCACGAGTATTAACCTTTACCTCATAATCCATGAGTATTAATTTTTTCCTCATAATCCACGAGTATTAACCTTTACCTCGTAATCCATGAGTATTAATTTTTTATCCAATTGAATCCACTCTAATAATATCACATCTATAATATCAAACCCAATCCAATAATATTAAATCCAATCCAATAATATTAAATCTAATCCAATAATATTAAATCTATTCCAATAATATTAAATCCAATCCAATAATATTAAATCCATAATATCAAATTTCGAAATTTGAGTCTGTATAGAGTATATCCACTACCCCCCAGTTCTTTATCATATAGTCATTTATGGTGAAGAACTACTCAGAGATAATTACGCATCAAACCTCTATCCACATGTAAGTCTTACGGTAAACACATAAAGAATAACAAAGCATCCAAACGAAAACAGCCGTCTGAACCAAAAATGGAGGTTTCATTAATATTGTAAAATTTGCTAAAAGACATCCCATAGGTAGGGTGTGCATACACTACCCCCCGAGTGTTCAGAGAACAAAATGAAAATGTCCTACTATAAACCTTAAACAAAATGCTTCGAAGCTGAGCCACACAGCTATGAAGCTAAAACCAGCGACTATGAAGCTATACCTAAGCATGGCAGTTACAACTAATAAACCGCTTTTATTGTTCCTATGCCTGAAAGAGGCCTACAGAAATAGTACCTGATGATTTACTGGTAATATTTCTTGAGGTGCTCACCATTCCATGCCCTTGGAATGAGCTTTCCATCCAAATCCGTGAGATGATAGGTGCCTTCCCACAAAACAGTCTTTATGAGGTACGGACCTTCCCAATTTGCTCCAAACACACCATGCCCATGAACCTTCATGTTGGGCATCATTCTTCTTAGGACTAAGTCACCAACCTTCAATGGACGAGCACGAACTTTGCTGTCAAAGTACTTCCGAGTACGTTGTTGATAAACAACTAGCTTCAGCTGCGCAGTGGTTCGAACCTCCTCTACCAAATCCAGATACAAGCGATGATTTACCTCGTTATTCCCTAGATCATAGTTATCCCTTCTGAATGATCCAGCTCCGATTTCCACGGGCACCATCGCTTCACAACCATAAGTTAAGGTGAAAGGTGACTCCCCGGTGGTGGTTCGTGGTGTTGTGTTGTATGACCACAAAACCATAGGGAGTTCCTCAGGCCAACACCCTTTGCTCTCTTCCAGTTTGGTTTTCAAGGTGTGCTTAATGATCTTATTGACAGCTTCAGTTTGACCATTACTTTGAGGGTGGTACACTGCCGTGAAGCCCTTTTGAATCCCAAGGTCATCACATAGCTTTCGCAACTCTTTGTTGTCGAATTGCTTTCCATTGTCTGAAATTAGCTTATATGGAACTCCGAACCTGCAAACAATTGCCCTGAACACGAATTCCCTTATTTTTGCAGCTGTTATTGTAGCCAGAGGTTCAGCTTCAGCCCATTTGGTAAAGTAATCTACAGCCACCACCGCGTACTTCTCTCCCCCTTTACCTTTGGGCAGCTCCCCAATCAAGTCGATTCCCCACACAGCGAAAGGCCAAGGGCTGGTAAGGGGTTTCAATGGGACAGCTGGAGTGCTGTTGAAGTTCGCGAATCTTTGACAACGATCACATGCCCGGGTGAACCTATGGGTATCCTTTTGAATTGTGGGCCAATAATACCCTTGACGGAGTATTTTATGTGCCAAAGAGGTTCCACCCGAATGGTTACCACAAATTCCTTCGTGAATTTCCCGCATGATATACTCGCATTCATCGCCTGATATGCACTTCAAAAGTGGTTTGTTAAATCCCCTTTTGTACAAAGAACCGTCATAGATAACATACCTTGTTGCCTGGTATCTTATTCTCCTGGCTTCCTCCTTTCCTTCTGGAACAATCCCTTTTGTGATGTAATTCATAATAGGTGTCGTCCACAGTGCCTCAGTTGTAGGTTCCAAGTTCATGACCTCGAGTCTAGGAATGCTTGGTTGAAGCTGAATCTCCAAAGGTATAACCCCTAACATAGTAGCCTCCCTTTGTGAACCCAACTTCGCAAGTGCATCAGCATCGGTGTTTTGTGTCCTTGGGATTTGCTCAAGATTCACCTCCTTGAACTTGCCAATCAGCTCTTGAGAGTATCTCATGTAAAGGTCAGTACGAGGACCTCTAGCTTGGAATCCCCCCCGAATGTGCCACACAACTAACATAGAGTCACTAAAAACAGTCAGGTTTTCCACCCTCATTTCCAACGCAAGCTTCAGACCAGCAATCAAAGCTTCATATTCTGCATCATTGTTGGTCGCGTTAAAAGCGAAGTGAATAGAGCTTTGGAGCTTGTGACCTTCCGGGCTAATGAGAACAATACCAGCTCCTGCCCCATTTCCATTTACTGCTCCATCTACGTAGAGTGTCCACCATGGTGAGCAGTTTTCAGCCATCTGTTCGGGGGCTGTAGGTTCAACTATGCATTCATCGCCCTTAACCTCGAATGTTGGAGGAAATTCTAGCAGAAAGTCTGCCAACACCTGCCCTTTTATAGCCGTTCTTGGCTTGAAGTCGATATCGAATTGTCCCAATTCCACAGCCCATTTCATAAGCCTCCCCGAAGCTTCAGGTTTGTGCAAAACCTGCCTTAGAGGGAATGAAGTACGTACCTCAATTCGGTGTGCTTGAAAATAAGGCCGAAGCTTCCTTGAAGCCAAGATTAAGGCATAAGACAACTTTTCCATGTTAGAATACCGTGTCTCGGCGTCCAGTAATCTTTTACTTACGTAATAAACCGGGTGTTGAACCTGCAGCTCCTCCCGGACAAGCACAGCGCTGATTGAGTATTCCGAAACTGCCAAGTACAATATGAGGACCTCTCCATCAAGAGGTTTAGACAGTAATGGGGGGCTGCCGAGCTGTTCCTTTATTTTTGTGAAAGCAGCTTCACATTCTGGACTCCATTCAAAGTTCTTCCCTTTCTTGATTGCTGCAAAGAATTCTCTACATTTATCCGAAGATTTAGATACAAACCTGTTTAGAGCTGCAATCCTACCGGTGAGACTCTGAACCTCCTTTATGTTTCGAGGAGATCGCATCTCGACTAGCGCCTTGATCTTGGCAGGGTTTGCTTCAATTCCCCGATGATTGACAATGAAACCTAGGAACTTTCCTGACTCCACACCAAAGACACACTTTTGAGGGTTGAGCTTCATTCTAAACTTCCGTAATATGTTAAACATCTCTGATAGGTGCGAGACATGATCCGTAGCAGCTTTTGACTTGACCAACATATCATCAACATAAACTTCCATAGTCTTTCCGATCTGATCTTTGAACATTCTGTTAACAAGCCTTTGGTAAGTAGCTCCAGCGTTCAACAACCCAAAAGGCATGCCGATATAGCAGTATAAACCTCTATCTGTGATGAAGGATGTATGCTCCTGATCAGGTTCATACATGGGAATTTGATTATATCCCGAGTAAGCGTCCATGAAGCTCAAAAGAGCATGCCCAGCTGTAGCATCAACCAATTGGTCAATCCGTGGGAGTGGAAAGCTGTCTTTAGGGCATGCCTTGTTTAAATCTGTAAAATCCACGCATGTTCGTCATTTTCCATTAGGTTTCTTGACAAGCACCGGGTTTGCTAACCAGTCCGGGTAGAATGATTCTCTCACCAGTCTAGCTTCTAGTAACCTGTCAACCTCTTCTTTGAGGGCTAAAGCTCTCTCACCACTTATTGCCCTTCGTTTTTGTCTCACGGCAACCCTTTCGGGGTCAATGTTAAGGTGATGACACATCACCCTAGGATCAATCCCCACCATGTCAGAGTGACACCAAGCGAAAACATCTAAGTTATTTTTTAAGAAACGAGCCAATGCTTCCCTAGTTTCAGGTTCCAACTGTTTCCCTATCTTCAGCTCCTTAGAGGAATCTGTTGCATCCACTTGGATTGACAAAGTGTCGCCAGCCGCGCCTGTTGTTTCCCTAGTTTCAGGCATCCGTGGATCTAGATCAATCTTCACCTGAACCTCCGTATCAATTCTTCTAGATTGTGGAGAAACCTTGGGGGAGCTTTCCGCCTGGGCATCCTCAAAGTCGCTATCATTTACCTCTTCAACAATACCTTCGATAAGAGGTTCACTGTCCTTTTTGAGTTTCGGTGGGGGTGCCTCCAGCATCCGTACCTCATTCTGGGTATCTACCCCCGAAGAAAAGACAATATCCGTGGAGCTTTCTTCACCTGGATGTTGGATAATCATAATTACATTGCACAGATTATGTACCTGTTGTGAAGGTTCATTCTTCGTTGATGCCTCCAGGTACTTGTAGAAATTATCCGTGGTACCTCCGTCAACTAACAACAAATGCTTTGAAGCTTGCTCAGCGGTGCGCAGGGCCTTACTATAGCATTCCCTTGAATCTACTTGACAGCCCTTTAGACATCCAATCCCGTTAGGAGTAGGAAACTTCATAGAGAGATGGTAGATAGAGGTTACTACTCTCATTTCCTTCAAGAGGGGTCTGCCCACGATACAATTATATGATATGTCTTCGTTTACTACCATGAATTCTGTCACCTGCGTAGCTCTCATAGGTTCAGCTCCCAACACAACAGGAAGCTTTACCCTACCCACAACTTGCACTGGTCCGCCAGTAAATCCGTATAAGTCATTGTAAGCAGGGGACATTTCCTTGTCCGCGAGTCCCATCTTTTGATAGGTGTCATAGGCTAATATATTACAGGAGCTTCTGTTATCCACCAAAACTCGATGTACATTGAGCCCTCCAATTGTGATAGTTACCACCAATGCATCATTGTGGGGGTGGTGCACATGCCGTGCATCGTCCTCAGTAAAGGTGATGTCCGCAGCTTCACCTCTAAACAGCTTCGGGGGCCTATCTGCCAAATGATAAATATTCGTGAGGGGATTTCCTCTAGCCTCACGAGTATAATTTTTCATTGCGTTCCTGCTAAAGCCTCCAATATATGGTCCACCAATGATGGTGTGGATACTACCAGCCCTGGCAGTTCGTTCAGGTGCAGACTTCTCTTCATCTCTCTTGGACCTGTCATCCTTGTACTTTTTCGCCTCCTGGGCCACAAATTCTGTGAGGAAACCTTTCCTGATTAGGTCCTCAATATGATCTTTGAGGTGTCGGCAGTCGGCTGTTTCGTGCCCATTAGCATCATGGAAAGCACAATATTTAGCCAAATCCTTTCTTCCGGGAGGTCCCGACCTGGTGGGCTTCCTAAACATCCCCGATTTATCACCAACTTCGAATATATGTTCCACAGGTGCAGCCAAAGGGGTGTACTCCGAATACCTCCTACTACCCTTAGAAGATGGATATTTGTACTCTACCGTTCTCTTTGAACCTGTGGTGTTGACTGACAGAGGTGCAGTCTTCGCCTCCTTGCTTACATCCCGGCCATCACCTGAAGCTGTATTATAGGTTGCCCGCTTGCTATAATTCCTTTCCTTCGGGCTGTACGACCTATTCCTCTTATTCCTGCTCCAATCTCGTGAAGCATTATCCTTTTTCAAATTTTCCAAGGACTGTTCTACGACTTTGTGTCTTTCTGCCTTAGCGTAGAAGTCGGCCAAAGTGGTAGGTTCCCTACTCTGCAGCTCCTTCCAGAATTCAGTCCCAGGCCTAACTCCAGCTATCAGAAAATTTTTGTAAGTTTCGTCAGTAGTTTTCTTTACCCTTGGAACCTCAGCGTTGAACCTCTTGAAATACTCGTTAAGTGTCTCGTTGTCACGTTGCTTGATGTTTGCCAGTGTGTTAGCTGGTGGTGCGAACGTGACTGAAGCTCTGAACTGGGTTACGAACATTTCACCCATCTGCCTCCATGACTTGATAGAATTAGAGGGAAGCCTCTTGAACCACTGATGAGCACTATCCCTAAGGGTCGCAGCCAGCAAACGACATTTCGTGCGATCCTTGATTTGGTAGACTTCCATCTCCGTGTTGAAACGGCTAAGAAATTCCACAGGGTCCGTGGTCCCATTGAACTTCAAGTCTCCTACCCCCCTGTAGCTACGGGGTAAGGGCGAATCTCTCACCTTCTTAGTGAAAGGTGACCCTACTGTCAATCCCGACTGAGGGCCTTTCTCGGCCATGATCTTTTCGAGTACCTTCCTGAGGTCCTCTTCCTTATATCTTCCATCACCTTCAGCTGATCCAGAGGTATCATCAGTGTCATCCCCATCATTAGAGCTTCCATCGGAGCTATCACCAGCTTTATAGGACGAATCTGAGCTGTGCTCATCCTCAGGTTTTGAGTGGGACTTATCCTTATGACTCCCTGACGCCTTAGACAGTGATTTCTCACTTTGTACCTTCTTGGGACCCTTCTGTTTTGCCTCTAATAGCTTAAGCCTCAAATCCTTACTCGTTAGCTTCTTTCCCATTCGGTCGAATACAGTGACACTCCTTGTAACCGAAGGTTCAGGATCCTCCTTATCCTTGGGCTCAGCTTCAGAGTTCCAGTCGGGATTACTCTGATCAGTTTCAACATCAGAAAAAGTCTTCTTAGTTCTCTCCTTCTCAGGTCCTTCCTCCTCACTGCCAAAATCCAGCCGAGTAGGCGTAACCTTTGGAGCCTTAGGCCGTTTTTGCTTCTTTCGCCATCTCTTCATCTTTTCAGATTTTTTCTCCAAGGAATCTACCCTTTCACCAATTTTCTTGAGGTGATCGAAAATATCCTTGTTCGTAACCTCGCCATGAGGACCTGTTCCACGGCCTTCTTCATTGTTAGTTGGTGTTTGCGTTTTTCCGGAATCATCCGACATCTTTTCTCTCTTAAGATTTCTGATGGAGTTCCCCTCCTTCTAGCGCCACTTATGTTGTGAGAGAAATTTGGTACAACACAATTGAGAGAATCTCGCTGGAATATTCGTAAAAAGCGCCCTTGATTATCGGACAGAGCTTATAGGTTCGAAGCTCGAAGCCTAAAGCTCACTGTAAATATGGAATGGTTGAAGTAAGATTTCCGGGGGCTGAGTTGACAAAACCACCGGCCGAAATAAGTAGTGTAAATCCTACACCACCAGTAAATTCGCCGGAATGTGTATCACTAAGGGTACGCGAGCCTTATGCGTGTTAACAGTGAAAAATCCGAATCCTTTAGTCAATTGCCTACATATCCTATTTATAGGAATCAAGCCCGATGTAGTTCTATTAGGTTTATACTTCTTAATCCATGCGAATCCCACCACCCCAAGATAATCCATCTTAGAGTTCTTTCCGAATTAGGCGGCTCTAGCCGAGCTTCCTAGTCTCCTGGTCCATATCAAACTTTAAGTCCTAGAGGCCTTCATGCGGATAAGGTATATCCGAATACTCAATGTGAGTCCCATACTGACTATATTTGTTCCGTCCATCCTCTTTAACCAGATTTAGGAGTCCTCTGATAAGTGTTGATTCATGCCCCTAAAATATAGATAATCGAGTCCTTGTCCTACTGGTACTCTGTCTCTTGAGGTTCTAGCTAATAACCACCTGTGACCAGTCTCAAGGTTCAGATCATTTGAACCTCGAATCCTTTTACCTGAACCTCAATACCTCGAACCTGTCTCAGCACCCCGAGCCACCTTAGCGTGCCCTGCATCTGACCCATGATGTCTTAAGCCTATACCTCATCACATTGAACCTGTGCCTCTGTACCTCGCCTTCCAGCCCAATTTACCACTATCGGACTTTCAGTACATATGGGCCTTGAATCGAGCCCACGTGAGATTTCGGGCACAACAAAGTACATGGAATTTAATGGCGCATTACCCTAGGCAGGGATATGCGTGGATAATTGGTTTTTGTAAGGCATTGGATAAAATGGTTTATGGATATTTTAATCCATGGAATATGGATTATGTACCTAAGGATATTAGGTGCAAGGATGGTTTACTTACATATTATATTATTGGAATAATCATGTTGTGAATAATTTTTATCATATATGGTTTGTATCTCTGGTTAAGAGATAGATAACAGTTCAGGTGGGCCTCAGGTTTGTGGCTACAATAACGCAAATATGCGTACTGATCAACCTTAAGTAAAAAGTGATCTCATGATTTAGATCCTATTGACTACCTACATGGTATATATCAGGGATATTTTTGGATTGGCACATATCTATTTACTGATACATGAATATTGGTTATCTCAACAGGTTTAGCTTACGCGTTCAGGTTCGCATGAGCTGCGAATAAACCATGTTCATCTCTTTAGGACTTTGCCAAATCCACAGAGTTGGATGCATGTAAGCTCCTGCACAGGTTCGCATGAGCTGCGAATAAAACTTGTACATCTCTTTAGGACTTTGCCAAATCCACAGAGTTGGATGCATGTAAGCTCCTCCATATATATGCGCCTAGATTCCTAGGCATGTGTAACTCTCATATGAGTAAATATCAGGTACCCATCTCAGTTGAGATGTGCAAGTGCGCCCGGAGTTTTGTAGCCCTTTACATGGTTGACTATGAACCTTTTAATGCCCTCTTGGATGAGGTGCGGATGAAGACTACCCTCTTGAAAGAGGTGTAGGTGGATAAAGCACACTCTTGGAAGAGGTGTAGATGAAATGTGCGCGCACTTGGAGAAGGTCCATGACCGATTTTTGATTCACACTACCAGGCGATGGATTGCATGAATGGGTAGTTGGGTAGATTTAGGTGCATGGCAATTTGCATATCTAAACGCGCATGTATGAACTTGCAATTTGTGGACTATTATACTATGTGCTTTATATGAACTGGCTAACAAGTTTTGCAGGTGCATCTACATGTCTATGATTAAAATGTAATAGGTTCAGGTTCATAGGTATGGCCCTAGTATGAAGCTGCATGTACGTGCATATGCTTCTAACATGACAGCTATAGCTACATGCATCTGATCCAAGCACAATAGGGTCATATGAAAAGAGGAATCGAGGAGTAGAGGTACAGCTACAGACTTCAGCCAGTGGGTGCTGAACTTCTCAACATGATAGGATTCAAGCTGGAAGAGGTTCACATGTCAAATGGAAAGGAAACCTGATGGCTCGGGGGGTAAATCCGTTTCCCATGGAAAAGCTTGCATAAAGGAAAGGAGGTTCTCATCATCAGCTCACTCAGGAGGGAGCTTCCACGTGGTAGGTTCAATGGTCGAACCTGAACCTAAAGTGGAACCATAAGGACAAAGATGAGTTTTACTCCCATGATTTACATATTCATAATCATCTATGTTTTATGTGCATACAAGAAATTATTCAAAGCATTTAGCTGAAAAGCTTCAGTGTGAACCTCATGTTTGCAAACAGTTCATTATTTTTAGCCATACATGAACTCGTATTTATCTAAATATGCATATCACATGATTTCAAGGAAGGTGTCTTGCATGGATTTATAAACAAAAGGTCATCATCATGCATGGTTTACAAAAATATTTTTCAAACTTGCTAGCTGAAGCTGTTGAGTAGGTACCTAGGCATGCTATATGCCCCATTATGTAACCACTCGAAAAGACATGACAGCGATTGATGATGTCTTCACAACCTTCCATTGGTTCCTCTTACGACATTTTTATATGGTTATTCAAGGTTATTCATGGTATTCCACGGTATATGGTTATTCAAGGTTATTCATGGTATTTCACGGTATATGGCTATTTCGGTTAAACTCAATGATTTATGTTTTCCACGGTATTGGAAAACAACGAGGTCCAATGTGTCGGGATAATGGAAATTTCTGAAAATCGTGGCACTATGTCTTGAAGAGTGTGTTCGCCAAGGTTCTACTTGATTGTAGAGGCAGCAACAGATACATATAAATATTCAAAAATCATTTTTGGACCATACATACTTGCTTGCATACATGCATTATATATGTACGAGTGGCGTGGATAACATAGGTGAGCTAGTTAGATCATGCTACTTATCATCTTTTCTAGTTGTTTTAGTAGCGCATGTTCTGGAGACTTGAAGCTCATTGGTAGCGGAAGCTTCACGACATAATTTACAAGAGATTTTCGTATGAAGAGCAGATTCACGGAGAAGAGGAACACCTCGAGGAGTCGGGTTATGGTTTTCAAAGGAAAAGGCTGGTCGCTAGTAGGTTCAGCTAGGAAGCTCGTGATTGAAATTGGATGGTCACACCTGGTCTAAAGGATATTCAAGGAATTTTTCACTCAAGGATTTAGATTGAGGTACATATGCGGAGGCGTTGTGTTTTCTGTTTCTTACGCTGAGTTAGCTCATGTAAGCTTGGAAGCATGATGCTGAAGCTATGTATTTCTCTGAGAAGGATAAGGAAGGATTGAACCTTGTCTTGCTTTGGTTCCTCTTGTATTCAATACTGCAAGGAACCGGGGGGTAGTTGTTGTGCCCAAAATCTCACATGAGCTCAATTTAAGGTCCACATGCAATATAGGCCCAACTAGTATGGATTTGGTGAAGATTGGATGTATGGAGATTCAGCTTCGTAGTGCCAAGGATCAGGTTCACGGAATTGAGGAACAGGTTCAGGTTCAAGGTGTTTTGACTGCAGGCACATCTTCAGGTGCAGGGTGGTCTGAACCTCTCCGGGACAGAATCAGAGTTGGACAAGGACTCAGCTTCCTATACTTTAGGAGCACGGAATTACTCTTGGAAAAGGACTTTTAGGCTTAATAAAACGTGGTGGATGAGACAATTATAAACAATATAGGACTTATATTGGTTATTTCGGATATATATTAAATACATGAGGTTTTGTAGGACTTAGTGATGGACATGGACTAGGACACTGGAAAGCTCAGCTACAGGTGTATAATTCGACTATAATCCTAAGATGGATTATCTTAAAGTGTTTGAATTCGCAAGGAGGGAGAAGTATAAACCTAATAGAACTACATGGGGCTTGATTCCTATAAATAGGATATGTAGGCACTTGACTAAAGGATTCAGATTTTCACTCTCTACACGCATAAGGCTCGTGTACTCTCTGTGATACATATTCCGGTGAATTGGCTGGCCGTGTAGGATTTACTCTGCCCTTTTCATCCGGTGGTTTTGTCAACTCAGCCCCCAAAAACACCACATATCACCATCTGCTCTGGCAGTGGAAACTTGAAGCTCTAGCAGAGCTGTGGACGTGTGAAACTGCTGCTATGTCCGATAATCAAGGGAAAACCTGATTATTCCAGCGATATTCTCTCTAGGTGTTGTTACCAAATTTCCCTCACAACAACCTTGAATCGAAAATAGCTCAAGTATATGATCAATATATCAGGCTCAGGTATCATCAAGCTAGAGAAATGAAAGAATAATGGCACAAAACTAGTACGTCCAACATAATGGGAAGATATAGTAATATGAAGAGAAGTGAGGAAGGTTCCGTGTAGCTAAAGTACAGATAAATATCCACGCAATTGTTGTATTTGATGTTTACATTAATATAGGAAGTGGAAATTTATACTATAAACCTCCTTTTCGGTGAATGGTAGTACCAGAAATTTGGTAAGACCGTTTCCAACCCATGATATCAAAATAGTATCACTATAATACAATATATCAAAGTCTTATGGAAATTATTTTCATAATCCTGAATTTTTGGCAAAAATGGTGAGTGGTTGACAAGGAAAACATTTAAAAATCTGATTGGTTACTAAAACGCCCCACCAGGGTTATATAATTATATAATTAACCAGCAAAACATCCTTCCTAATTTTTTGTGTGATAAAAGGTATGAGCAAAAAAAAAACACACGTCCAATGTTGATTTGATTAGTACAGGGCCTTGTCTTGTCTGAAAGGCATGTCAGTGGTGAATATAGGAAGACGATTTTGTTTACTCTCTCCCAGCAACTGTGAATGCTTGGTAAATAAATGAGAGGCACATATGGAGTACATATATACTAGGAGGGGTGTGCATGGTCGGTTCGGCTCGGTTTTTAGTATAAACTATTACCAAATCGTAAATGTCGATTCGGTTCGGTTTTTACTCATTAACCGTAACTGAACCACCCGAAACGGTTTTTTTCGGTTCGATTAACCGTTTATCGGTTTCGATTTTTTCGGTTTTCTCGTAATCAAAAATTATTATTCAAATGTAATATCAATAATAAATTTGAAAATATTATAAAATAAAAGAAAATAAAATAAGAATTTATAATGACAAAGTCTCAACTATCCAAAAAATATTAAATAAAAGTTTATAATTATATTTGATTTATAGAATATGATGTATTTATAAATAAAAGATACACTGATTATCTAAAAATAAACCTAAAAATTATTCTTATATTGTGAAAATAAATCGATCAAAATCTATGTATTACTAGTATATGTTTACCGGATATGTTATCTAACTTGATAAATGAGTATATCATAACTGGGAATGATCATGTTTGATTTCAGTGATGAGATTCAGCGAATTATAAATCAATTAAACTAAAATATAAGTAAAGTATTATACATAAAATATATTTAATTTAAGATATAATTATTGTTACTTAGAAGTATTGAACCCTAAATTTTAGTAGTACTTTCGTATGATCTATCATACTCCTATTATATAAGAGAATATAATTAAAATTAACTATATTAAGTTTTGTATAGTAAAATATGTATTATATAATTATATTTATAATATTCTAATTATATATTATAATATTATATAAACAGTTCGGTTTTTCAGTTCGGTTTTTCGGTTCGGTTATAGGGATAAAACTGTAACCGTTATCAAACCGTTCCATCGATTCGGTTCGGTTATGATTTTTTTCGATTTTAATCAATTTCAATTTTTTTCGGTTTTTTTGTTCGATTTCAATTTTATTTTGCTCCCCCTAGGTTTTACTGTAGAGCGTATGTTTGTTAAACTAGTGCTCATATGTATATAGGGTTCTCAGTGGGGCGGGTTCGGGGCGGGGATCACCATTCCCATACCCGCCCCACATAAAAAAAGTTTGCCCCATCCCCACCCCATTTCCCGCGGGGATTTATTGTGTATCCCCATCCCCGCCCCACGGGGCAACATTAAATTCCCGCCCCGCCCCGTTCCGTCCCGCCCCGTTTTCACACTTTCCATATAATAATTAATTTTTAAAAAATATATTTATTTAACAAATATTTATTATTATGTATTTTAATATATAAAATTAAAAATAAAACAAATGCATATGTAATTTAAAACACAATCTACCTTATATTAGGTACATATTATATAAAACTACTATAAATAAGTTATAATTTATTATATATTACAAACATATGATATTATTTGATAAATAATAGATTATATTATGTTAATATATATATATATTATTTAATTCGGGGCGGGGCGGGTTTTACCCGCGGGGATTGTATAAATACCAAACCCGCCCCGTATTTAAACGGGGTAAATATTTATTCACCATTACTGCCCCATTCCCCATTTAAGCGGGGCGGGGTAACCCCATTTGGGGCGGGTTCCCCATTTTCCCCACCCCATTGCTAAGCCTACATGTATAGGTAGTTATCAATCAAAATCAAGTGGGTCCCACTCAAAGGCTATATGCAGGTTAGCCACGTTTAACTTTCTAGCCTCTTCATTTAAGTGTCTTGCATGCATCACAACAGTGGCCAGCGGGCAGTGCCAGTGGTTAATACTTTGGCATCGGGTCATAGGCTCATAGCTATCCGCTATCCGACCAGAATCGAAACCTGAACCCAGTTTCTGAACCAGTTTTGATTTTCAAATGAAAATTATTTTGGTTCGGAATGGATTCCCGTTTCAAACACAGAATGAAGATTCTTACGGGAATTCAGAATTTTTTTTTTTGATTTTTTAAAAATTAAATTTTTAGATAGTTTTCTTTTAATATTTTTCACTATAAATTTGCACATCTATTCTACTTTCAATCGTACTTTTAATTATTATTCACAAACATCTATTATACTTACAATAAATTTTTTAATTATATATATTTTTAATAAACTCGAAAACTTTTTATTTATAAATTCGAACACATATTCTACTTTCAATAATTTTTTTAATTACATGTCTTATTTATAATTCGAACTACTCTCATTTATAAATTCAAACTAGTCTCCTATGTAAATTCGAATACTTATTCTCCTTATAATAAAACTTTTAATTATATGTGTTACCTATTATTTGAACAATTCTTCTTTATAAATTCAAACATCTATTCTATTTCAAACAAAACTTTGACTTATATCTCTTATTTATAAATCGAGTTAAATGACTAATTTATCACCGATTATATACAAATTTTCAGATGAATCACCGTCTCAAAAAAAAATTCAGTCAAACACGTGTACAAACAAAACATTTCAATTGGGTTTGTGCCATTAGTCGCGTTAAAATAATTAACGAAATGAAGTTTAACTACAATTCTATCACTTAACTTTATATCAATTATCATTTAGGTCATCAGATATTTTTTTTTTAATTTTTATATTTTATCAGATTAGAATTTTATTAAATTCAAAATTGAAAATAACATTCAGTTTATATGCTTATAAATTGATACAAATATTTTAAGATAACATATTGTTTTTCAATCCAATGTGTATTTTTGTTTGAATTTGTAAATTTTATCGGATGTTTAGAATTTTATTTAATTTAAAATTGAACATACTCATTCAATTTATATGCTTATAAATCGATACATGTGAACAATATTTTTTAAGATATCACGTTTTTCAATCCAAAGAGTAATTTTTTTGAATTTGTAAATTTTTTCGTATGATTAGAATTAAATTTAATTTAAAATTGAACATACCCATTCAATTTATATGCTTATAAATCAATACATGCGGACAAATATTTTAAGATATCACATTTGTTTAATCCAAACTGTAATGTTTTAAAATTTTTAATTTTTTTGAATTATTATAATTTAATTTAATATAAAATTGAAATAATTTTTTCGAATGATTAGAATTATTAAAAAAAAATCAAAATTTTCAAATTTTCTCAATCCAAAGTTTCAAATTTATTGGTGATACATGCGAGAAAATTTTAATTTTTTCAACAAATATTTTTAATTTTTTCAATCCAAATTTTAGTTGTTTTTACGTTTAGTGACCTAACTGAAAGTTAATCAATAGTTTAACGTTTCTTCGTTAAAGTCAAATATCATTTAATAGACGTGAAAATTTTTAAATGTACGGTATTATGATTGACAGTAATTGATTGTACAATTATGAGATTGAAAACTTTTTTGAGATGGTGATTCAATTGAAAATTTGTATATAATACGATGATGAATTAGCCATTTAACTCATCACATCTATAAACTGAAATATCTATTCTATTTTTAATACGTTAAAAGATATAATATTATTTATTAATATTTAAAATTCTTAAAATTATAAGAAAACAGAAAGATAAATTGAGACAATTTTAAAGACGTCACCTCATTGCCTCTATCTTCTCCTTTATATAAACATATATTGATATATTGATGATTTAGTAAATTATGATATTCGATATATATTTTAAATTTAATGTTATATTTTGATAACAATTCGAATTAACATATATATATATTTAAGATTAAAAATAAAAGATAAATTTAAAGTTATTGTAAATAAATTATATTTAACTATGCAAATTTTGAATTAGTAGAATGAATTGAAATTATAAAATCATAACAATTCATATAAATTATATTTATTTTAAATAATTTAATCTATATAGAATAAAATATACTCCCTCCGTCCCATTTTTATTGTCCACTATTTCCTTTTTGGCTTGTCCCAAAATAATTGTCCAAATCTGATTAATATGGTAAATTGAATATTAATTATGTTAACTTTTATGAAAAACAATACAATTATTTGGTAACTATTTGTTTATTTTACATGATTGAATAAAATGTGGATTTTTGATGATGGACAATTAAAATGGGACGGAGGGAGTATTATTTTTCTAACTCTATGAAACATGAACGAGAATCGGTGATTAGTGCAGGAATATCGTAATTGACGATCCTCCTCAATTCCAGGAACTTTTAAAAAATTTCCCCGAATTCTTATTATGAACCCAAAAATTCTTCAAATTCCCGATACTTACTATTGAAGTGGTTAGGCAGATTTTTATTTGAGTAATCTTAATATACACATATAAACACTATAAATTCACTAGCATAAGTTTAGGAGTAATTAATTAATTATTTTCAACTTTTTTATTTTTTAATTTCTTTATTTTTCTATGTTGATTTCCATTAATTTAGTAAAAAATAATAAAAAAATATAAATAATTACTTCTAAATTGGCGATAGTGTGTTTATTGTGTTTATCTATGTATACTAGAATTTATTCTTTTTTTTTTGAAACTGGTTTATGATATTAATCCATCAAATTATCTCTTAAAAGGTGCTCCAACACAGACTGTGGAGGAGTCATAAGATCAATAAAGCAATTGATTTCACAAGGCACTCTAGCAACTAAATGAGCTACCTTGTTAGCTTGCTCTTTAACAAATGAAAGCGAAATATCCCTACGAGCTTCCAAAAGACTACGACATTCTTGAAATATCACACAAACTTCTAGATAATTCTTTGTTTCGCTGTTGATAACTTGGACTGTGGTTAGTGAGTCACTCTCTATATCCATATTCTGCAGACCCAGTAAACTTATCCATCTGGTAGCTTCCAAAACTGCAATGGCTTCCGCTTCTATGACTGGAACTACTCCTGCAAACCTGTGCGTTCTTGCCCCGATAAATTTTCCTTCATTATCCCTAAGGATGAAACCACAAAAGAACCATGTATTACCTGCAACAACATGAGCATCAACATTGATCTTCACTCGCCCTTCACTTGGGGGATGCCACTTGATCACTGGTTCCTTGTTAGTCTGCACACAGGCTTTGTTCCGAGACATTTTCAATTGCTGACTATCTCTCCATTGTTTAACTTGAAGGACGCTCCACTGCATTGCCATTTGAGTTGTTAACATTTTACTCTGCCACAGCATCAGGTTCCTAGCTGACCATATTCCCCATAGAACTGTTGCTATCTGAGCTAGTTTTTTAAAAGATTCAACTGCCAAAGTATGTAACAACCATTCTGGGCACGACAGGATCTGAGACGTATCAAACCCCAAACCTAATTCATCCCAACATCCCTTTGCATAACTACATTCAAGGCATACATGCCTCAAATGCTCTACATCAACTCCACATAACGGACAACGAATAGTTGTATTTACCCCTTTCCCACTCAACAAATTGCGAACAGGAACATTATTCCTACACACCCTCCACAAAAACATCTTAATCTTCTGAAGAACCTGGATCTTCCATAATCTTCCCCACCCCCTTACTATCCTCTAACTGTTTACAATTGCTAAAATGCTGCTGCCAGAATCTATACCCCGATTTAGCACTATATTTCCCATCCAATGAGTGACTCCAGACTATACTATCTTGGACCTGACTTTTAGGGAGATGTATTGCTAATATACACTTAGCATCACTACTTGAGAACAAGTTGTGCACCTTGGTAACATCCCACTCACTACTGCCAGGAACAAACAAATCACATACCTTTAATCCACTCACTGAGTGAAGAGACTGCTCGACGATTCTATACCCCTCTTTACCTCTAAGCCAAGCATCTGTACTCACATTATTGACCTCCCATCACCCACTACCCACTACCCACCTATATCCTTGCTTAAGAGATTCCTTTGCTTGCCACAAACTTGACCAAACAAAGCTTACACCACCTCCTCTACTTACATCAAATAGGCTTGATTCCGGGAAATACTTAGCTTTGAACACCCTAGCTACCAGAGAACCTGGATTATTCAACAAATTCCAGCACTGTTTCCCAAGAAGTGCCAAATTAAACCGTGAAGATCACGAAAAGCTAAACCACCCATCTCCTTCGCCATACTCATATTCGTCCATGAAGTCCATCTTATACCTTTCCTGATATTATTCCGTGAACCCCACCAGTAGCTATTCATCATTTTCTCAAGATCACTACATAAAGATTTAGGTAACAAAAAACACGACATAGCATACGATGGGATTGCTTGTGCTACTGTTCGAAGTAAAATTGCCTTACCAGCCTTTGATAGACACTTAGCACTCCACCCCTGAATTTTGCTCCATAAACGATCTTTAAGAAAATTAAAAACCATTTTCTTCGATCTCTCTATCAAGAACGGAAGACCAAGGTATTTCCCCTTGCTCAAATCACTATAAACACCCACCAAATTCTTCAATTCTTTCTGTTTATCCAGCCTTACATTCGAACTAAAGTAAATCCCAGATTTTTGGAGATTGATTGCCTGTCCAGAGTGCAGTTCATACCTCTGTAAAATTGACCTAACCTCCATGACCTCCTCTGATGTAGCTTTACAAAATAGGAAGCTATCATCTGCAAATAGCAAGTGCGTAATTGCCAGAGCTTACACACAGACTTTGCATCCCTTAATCCTTCCTTCATCAGCTGCACTCTTTAGCATATGAGATAGACCCTCCACACAAAACAGGAATAAATAAGGTGATAAAGGATCACCTTGACGTAATCCCCTTAACGGATTAATAGGTCCAATATGTGAACCATTGAAATTGATAGAATAAGTCACCGTCGTAACACATAAATGAATCCAAGCAATACATTTACTAGCAAATCCTAACTGCTTTATTTGATGCACCAGAAAACCCCAATCCATTCTGTCATAGGATTTACTAACATCTAACTTTAAAGCAACCTCTCCTTCTAATCCTTTTTTCTTCTGTATCATATAATGCAGCAATTCAAAAGCTAGCAACACATTATCTGTGATATTTCTTCCTGGGACAAACGCCGATTGATTATCTGTAATGATACCAGGCAGAATAACTTTCAAACGATTAGCTAGAACCTTTGCTATCACCTTGTAAAGAACATTACAAAGTGCTATAGGACGTAAATCCTTCATCTCATCTACATTTTCTTTCTTGGGAATTAACACAACATTTGTATCGTTTAAATCAAGGGGGAATGCCAACTCTGTTATCCAGTTCTTACAACACTGAAATACATCGTTCCCAAATAAATTCCAGAAATGTTGATAAAACGCTGGATTTAAACCATCTGGACCAGCACTTTTGTCCGGGTGCATTTGCTTTATAGCAACTGAAAATTCCTCCATCGTGAACTCTGCTGTGAGTTTCCTATTTTGATCTTCTGTTATGACAGCTTCATGCACTTCCATATTACCCCTCTCAGCTCTATCATCTCCACCAAAAATCTTCGTGAAATAATTCTTGACAATTTCACACATTTCCTCATGCTTGCTAACCACTTCTCCACTCTCATCTTTAAGATAACTCACCTGATTCTGCTTTCTCCTACTAGTAGCATATGCATGAAAGTATTTTGAATTCGAATTTCCATCCTGCAGCCAAAAGGATTTAGCTCTTTACTGCTAGTATATCTCTTCACTTAACATTAAATCTTCGAGAATCTTCTTTTCTGCAAAGTATTTACCAGTTCTGTCTTCATCTGCACAATCCTCAAAAGATAACACCAATTCCTTCTGTTTGTTGATTTTCTCACGGAACTTATTAAAAAACCTTTTCCCCCATTTTTCCATGAAAGACGACAACTCTATCAGTTTAGGAAGAAAATGGTTTGGTTTCAGATTTTTCCAATGAGCTGAGACTTCTTCATGAAAATTCACCTCCTTAAGCCATACATTCTCAAATCGAAATCTAAACTTCTTCTTTGCATGCTCTGTACTATAAAAATCCAGCTGTATTGGGTCATGATCAGAGTAAACACAATGATGCACACTCAACTTACATAATGGAAATAAGCTCCACCAAGAACCTAAAGCAAACGCCCTATCCAATCTCTCTCTCACCCACTCCCGAGTGCCACGACTTTTCTCCCATGTATAGTTCCCTCCCATAAGATCTAACTCTATCAAACCACAAGCCTCAATTGTTTGCTTGAACCCATCCAGAAGCGCCTGAGGATGAGTATTAATCCCTTTCTTATCAGCAATTCTAATCATATCATTAAAATCACCTAATACCACCCATGGTAAAACAGATGTACTTGGTAACAATTTCAACAGATCCCAAGACTCCCTTCTACGAGCACGTTCTGGATATCCATAAAACCCGGTCAGCCTCCATTTTACCCCATTAGCATTCATAATGTGAGCGTCAATAAAGTTATTACCATGATCAAATACAGTGCACTTAACATTACTTTTCCACAACAAAGCAATACCCCCACTTCTACCTACACAATCCACTACCCATTGATTATCAAAGCCCAACTTACCACAAAGCTTCTCTATTATCCTCTCCTTATTAGACAAAGTTTCCATTAAAAATAAAATACTGGGTTTATGAGACTTAACTACGTCCCATAACGCACGAACTGCACGAGAATTCCCCAATCCTCTGCAGTTCCAACTTACAACATTCATAATGTCCGGCTAGCTTGCTGAGCAAGCTTAGCCAGTTGAAAGTTATTTGACGTTGTACAATCCAGTTCAGAAAGTACTCCATCATTATTTTTAATATTTAAACCCAAGTCAGATACACATACAAGCCCACCTGGTGTATCCATAGTGTCATAGTTACCTGGGCCACCACACATTCTTTTCCTTTCCATAATTTGAAGCCCAATCTGCTCCTCATTATCCAGCCCATTCTCTTCATTTATATTTAAATTTTCCCTCCTATCCAAAGTTTGACCTGCTACATTTAAGGGATTAGTATTATTCCCTGGATCATGTAACTCTTGCCTTTTTGAGCCTCCTATAATCATGCTATTTACTTCCTTCTCGCAACTGAATCCCCCTGATCTCGGGAATGAACTTGTTGGAAAATGATGATTTAATGAATGCGTCAGGATCGGATAACATCAGTACTTGGAGCATCAGGAGCTGACGTCTGATGATGTCATCATCAATGGCAGGACAAGTCAGAAGATATTGATTGATACTATTCCGTGATTTCAGGAAAGGATTGATTTGTAGAAGATATACTTCATCGAAGCTGTTACAGAAGATAAGCGACAAGAAGATCAATCTAATTCTCCTGTTTTTCTTGATTTCTTCAGTTCCTTGGCATTGAACTTCCAAGGCATCCCATATTTCTTTAGCAGTCTTACACGCAATAACTCTGTTAGATAAGACAGTATCTAAACTATTGTGTAAGATATTTCTAACCTTTGCATCTTTGATCATTTCAGCTTTATCTTTAGGCGTCCAATCACCCTTTTTCTTTGTTGCCAGCCCTGCAGGAGTTGTCTCAGTTGCTGCAACTGGTTCTGTTGGGATGAACGGTCCATTGTTTATCCTGTCTATGTAGTCAGGATCTGAAGCTTCAAGATACATAAGCATTCTTACCTTCCATGTTGAAAACTCTAATTTCTTCAACATTGGAATCTTCATGGTTTCATATCTGTTTCCCGACATTTCGATCGTTTCTGATTTGATAAATTATCAGTCTAAGGAAAACATCAGAATTTTAGAAGAAGTAGTTGTTACAAAGAAGAGGAATGAGTATTTAGAAGCTGAGTTAGTTATCCTAAAACTCAAAATTTGTGTGACAAACTTAAAGGGATAGAAATAGAACAGATGTTAAAAATAGAATCCCTAGAAGTAGAGTTAAAGAAAGAACGAGAACAAATAAGAGTGTGGACTCATTCTGGTAAACAGACTCATTTACTGATAAATGATAGAAACTAGAAAGAGTGTCTTGGATATAAGAAGAATAAGGCAAAAGAAGATGAAAATATCAATTTATCCACTCACATAAAATTTGTTCCTGCGAGTGACATGAAAGTGAATTCTATCTTTGAAAAAGGATCAAGTTCTAATATTGAATTGATTTCTGATGAAGAAATAGAAACTGTTTTTGATACAGAAATTAAATCAATTACAGAAATTGAATCTACTGGTACATTTTGTTCTAAAATCAGCACTAAAACTTCTGTTAAGTCTGATGCTAAAACTGTCAAGAAGAGAATCACAAAAGAAAAGAACATAGGACATCTCTCCTCTGGGAAGTTGAAGAAAAAGATTAATGCAGAAACAGGTAAGAAAAATGAGAAGATTTCCAAAAGGCATAGGAATGGAAAACTAGGAATAGACAAGTCTAACAACTATAAGTATATTCCTAATGCTCCAATAAAGACATGTCATACTTGTGGTAATACTAATCATCTTGCCATTGATTGTAGGAAGAATAAAAAGAGGAGAGTTGAAATTTCTATTTCTGATGTTAGGAGTAGAAATGTTAATTATAAACCACAGAATCCTTGTTCTCACTGTGGTAGCAAATGGCATTCAGTTTACACATGTACTAGTTATCACAATTTGTATCATGATAATTATGTTCCTTTGCCTAAATTCAATAAAGGTGCAAATTCAAGTGATAAAGTGTTTTTGTTAACTAGAAATGTGTATGTTAAGAAAAACTCTGTTAAATCAAGTTCAAGTGGAGATAATTCAGTTGAAAATGATTTAAAGAAAAATTCCGCTGCAAATATTAACAAGAAATTGAAAAACAGGACCCAACAAGTGTGGGTTCTTAAAAATTCTAACTGATTGAAATATTGATTGCAGGGCAACAGGAAAAATGTTTTAGTTCTGGATAGTGGATGTTCAGGACATATGACTGGAAATAAGTCCCTGCTGTCAGATTTTGAGAAGAAAACTGGCCCAAAGGTTTCCTATGGAGATGGCAATATAGGACATACCTTGGGATATGGCAACATTGTGATTGGAAATGTCATCATTCAAAACGTAGCTCTGGTAGAAGGACTGAAGCATAATGTTAGGCCGATTACACAATATATAATCAATATAGGTATGATAATAACAATGAAGAACACTGTTTATAAATCAACAACTGAATTATATAAATAATTCTTCTCTTTGTGATGTAAAATATCACAGAGAGCTGCAAGGTTACAAGAATAATGTTTTCAATAATCGCATTCCTTTTAGGGTTAACCTATCTGTGTTTATATAGTACACAGCTACATAGAATCAATCTCTAATTGATATTCCTATAAATTAGCTATACAAATCATATCAAATTAGGATTGCTTCTGTCTTCTGTTCCGTTTCCTTGTCTGTCTCAATATATCTTGCTTCTTTCCATCTTCAAGATATATTGCTTCTAGAATCTTCAATGTTAGCACCGACAGCTTTAGCAACCTCTCACCCCGTCAGACTTTAATAAACTCTGACTGGCTTCCAGTAAACTCTGATGAATACCTGTTGCTTAAACACTGATAAACACTAATCAGCAATTATATCTAACAATCTCCCCCAACTTGTGCATAATAAAAATGTACAAGTTAAAAGATAATTGATGATGTCAAAACATATAACAAATGCAGTGTTTATAACATATCAGAGTTTAACTTTTACTTAGAACAGAAAACTTTAAAAACTTAAAGTCAGACTTTACTTAATCTCTTCAATATCAGGCACTGTCCTGAGATAGTCAATAAGTAGCCTCCTTTCTGCTTTTGCTAGCTCATCCACCATAATTTCCTTCAACTCCTTAAGCTCTGGATCACTTTCTCCAGTCTGGTAGATGGCAGCTCTCAGAGAATAAATGCTGTTCTTCCTCATTTCATTCCCTAGCCGGATAAAGTATGATTTGTCTGACTCTAGGTTGAATTCTAAAACCTTTATACCCAGTGCAGTATTGAGCTTGGCACTGTTTCTCTTCATTTCAACAATCTTTCCATAAGCATCTCTGTACTTAGGAATATATGCACTTGAAACTCCTCCTCCAAGAAGAACTTTGGACTTCATCATTCTGTCTTTTAGAACTAGAGCAGCATCATGAGTACTTCTATTTTTGATTTTGAGAAGATATAGAACATACTCAAGCTCTTCCCATAGTTTCAATTCAACATCAGCTTCTCCTATTCTGTATACTCTTCCATCAGACATAAAATATAACAGCACCTCTTTCTTCAACCCTCTATGATAAACCATCTGAACAGACTCTAGTTTATCAAGGCTCTCTTGAGATACCCCAACACCAGGTTCTGCCAGTGATGAATGGTCAAAAGGTTTGTTATTTATTCTTTTCTCTCTGTGTGAACCCAAACCAGACTTATCATAAGATTCTTTTCCAAGTACTGTTCTGGTTTGTGAAAAGTCCACAGCTTCTAGCATCAGAGTTTCAGAAAGTACAGGTCTTAAGAAACCTTGGAGTTGTGGAGCTAGCTGAGTTTGTACAACTTGAGCATTGTCAGAGGTTGTCACAACTTTAGTAGAAATATCAACATGAGCAACGTCAGAGGTTGATTTATTTGACCTTGATTCAACTTGAGCAACGTCAGAGGTTGAATAATTCTTCTCTGGTAACTGTCCTTCTTCTACCAGTATACCTTTTCCTTTTTCAGAAACATTTACTGTAGGCCTTCTGGAATATTGTATACTCTGTTGAGTATTTTCCTTGATAATAATTCCTTTTCCTTTAATCTAGGAGCCTTTACAGATTTCTTCTTATAAGTACAAGCTTCAATCTTTTTCTGGTGTTCTTCAGCAAGAAGCTTCATCTCAGCATCCAAATCTTCCATTGTGGCTTAACCACCATGTTCTTCCATGAAAAGCTTAGCAGCAATCTCTTCATCAGTAGTTGGATTTGATGAAATCACTAGACTCTTGAGTCTTGAAGAAGATTGACCACCAGAGTTTAACCTCTCAGAGTTTGTCTGTCTAGCAGAGTTTGACCGAAGTCTCCCTTGCTCTTGAGAAGACTTTGACCTTTTCTCTGTTCCTCGGCTTCCACCATCATTTGAATCATCCCTCAGTCTAAAGGTTGGAGTCCTTTTGCATTTGTCTTTAGGTACTTTCTCCCCCTTTTTGACATCATCAGGAATAAAAACTGATGTCAGCAACTCTAGTGAAGTAGCAATCGAATCAATCTTAGTAGATATGGCAGCTTGATTGCTTTCAACATTGGATAGCCTCTTCTTGATTTCTTCTTGATCCTTGATCAAAGATGAAAATCTAGCTCTATCTTGCTTCATTGCTAAATCCTTAAGATCAATATCATTACTCAATCCAAGAACAACTTTGTTTGTCTCATCAAAGCGATTGTGCAATGACTTGACTTGAACAATGGTCGCCTTAAAATGAGCTAACAGCTCAGGATTAGAAATCTCTTCAGCTGACTTATGTACAAAATCAGCAGCCCTTTGAGTAAAGAAAATACAGTCTGCTCCTGACCAATTTGCATAATGCATTTCTCTAAAATGAGCTTCAGTTGCATTTTGGTTTTCCTTGATAGACTCTGTAGTAGGATCCCTTAGAAAAGGTAGAGACTCATGACTATCAGAGTTTGAAAGTGCAGGATTAACCTCAGAGTTTGCATGATCAGAGTTTACTGTTAGATATAATTGCTGACGTTTGTTCATCAGTGTTTAAGCAACAGGTGATCATCAGAGTTTACATTGAAGCCAGTCAGAGTTTGTTAAAGTCTGACGTGGTGATAGTTGAATTAGCTGTCGGTGCTGAATTGAATATTCTAGAAGCAATATATTCTGAAGATGGAAAGAAGCAGAATATATTGATACAGCTAAGGAAACTGGACAGAAGACTGAAGCAATCCTTAATTGATAATAATTGTATAGCTAATTTATAGGAGTATCAATTAGATAAGGATTGTGTAACTGTGTACTATATAAACACAGATAGGTTATCCCTAGAAGGGATGCGATAATTGATATATTATTCTTGTAACCTAGTAGCTCTTTGTGATTCATTAACATCACTAAGAGAGAATTATTTAATATAATTCAGTTTGTTGATTTACAAACTTGTGTTCTTGATTGTTATTCTAATACATACTTGATTATATATTGTGTATTCGGCCTAACAATTGGTATCAGATCCAAGGCTGTTTAATATATACAGTTTTACGATTCAAACACAGTAATAATCATGTCTGAAGAAAATCAAGCTCCTCCCAAGGTTGAACAGGTTAAACCCAATTCTGTGAGTCGTTATGAAACAATCAGGGTTCCAATTCTCAGGCCAGTGGAGAATCCAATTTGGAAGGTGAAGATGACCATGTTTCTGGAGGCTACAGATCCAGAATATCTTGACAGAATCAATGATGGTCCTCATATGCCGACTAAATTGTCTCCTGTTGTTGATGGTCAAGAACAAAAGACTGTACCAAAGGAAAAGAAAGATATGACTCCTGAGGACATCTCATCAATTGCAAAAGATGCAAAGGTTAGACATCTTCTCCACAGTGCTTTAGATAATGTTATGTCTAACAGAGTAATTGGTTGCAAAACTGCAAAAGAAATCTGGGATGCTTTGGAAGTCAGGTGTCAAGGAACCACTGCTATAAAGAAAAACAGGAAGACAATACTCACACAGGAGTATGAGCACTTTGATTCAAGACCTAATGAAACCTTGACTGAGACTTATGACAGATTTTGCAAACTATTGAATGATCTGTCTCTGGTTGATAAAGAATATGAGCTTGAAGAGTCAAATCTCAAATTTCTCTTATCCCTACCTGAAAGATGGGATTTAAAGGCGACAACAATCAGAGATAATTATGATCTTGCAGATACAGATCTTGATGAGATCTATGGATTGTTAAAGACTCATGAACTTGAGATAGAACAAAGAAACAGGAGATCCAGCAAGAAGACAAAATCTGTTGCTCTCAAAGTTGAGGAGAAGCCCATCAAGAAGGAATCATCAAGGAAGAAAGCCAAGGGAAAGGCTTTAGTCATTAAATCTGAAAGTGAGTCATCAAACTCTGATGATGACTCAAACTCTGATGAAGCTTCTGACTCTGAGGATGATGAAGAACAGATGATGCAAATGGCTGCATTGATGGTGAAGACCTTCAAGAAGATGGGATTCAAGAACTTCAAGAAAGGAAAGAGATTCTCAAGGAAAGATTCAAACTCTGAAAGGAAAAGTTTTAGAAAGTCTGATGGAAGGGAGACCAAGTCTGGCAAGAAGGATAAATCTGAAATCCAGTGCTACAAGTGTAAGGAGATGGGTCACTATGCCCCAGAGTGCAAGAAAGGAAAATCTGAGAAAGCACTCATCTCTAAAGGCAAAGACTGGGCAGATACTTCAGACTCTGATGATGGAGTAAACTATGCTCTTATGGCAACTGTCAAAGATGAGACTGAATCATCTGAAAATAAGGTACCCCTAACTACTTATGCTTATGATACTGATAATATATCTGAGTTAAGAGTATATCTGAAAAGCGTACATGTTAGTTATAGGGATCAAACTTTAGAGAATGAGAGAATTAAATCTGAGAATCTTAGCCTTAAAGATAGAAACAAGTTTCTTGAAGGAGAACTTGAAAATATGAAGCAGATTCAAAAAGAAAGAGATGATGATGTTTATATAGAACAGGAGTTGACTAAGAGATATAAGCAGCTAGAATCTGATCTAGAAAAAGAAAGAAAAATAATCAAGACTTGGACAAACTCTGGAAGAGACACTCATCAAGTGTTTCAGACAGATTCTGTAGGTTTAGGCTATTGTGAAAATGATGAACTTAGGTTTAAAGACAAGGTTAAGGTTAAACCACAACTTAAACCTGTGAAATTTGTTCCAGAGTCCACTAAGTTAAAATCTGTTGTAGTAAGAGAAGCTGATATGGAATCAGATGAAACCTGTGAAAGACAGGAAAATATTATAACAGAAAATCTTATGGAAGTAGAAGCTGTTAGAAAGCCAGTAAAAACTTGTGAAAAACAGGTTAATGTTGGCTTGATGACAGGAAAACAGTTCAATCATAAGCTCAAAGAGGTAAAGTCTGCCATGAAACCAAAAGGGTCCAAGAAGAATAGGAATGGGAAGATAGGCATAAATAAAAGAAATAATCATTTGCCTACTGCTGCTGCTCCAAGAAAAACATGTTATAATTGTGGTAGTTCTAATCATCTTGCTAATTTTTGCACAAAGAACAAAAATATCAATTCTTTACCCTCCAAGTCTAGAGTAAAGAATGATGATGTTAGGATTAGACCACAGACTTTATGCACACACTGTGGAAGCACTTGGCATTCCATTTATACTTGCAAGAGTTATCATGCTATTTATCACAACTACTATGAGCCAAAACCCAACTTGAAGTGGGTTAGAGCAAACTCTGCAAGTGTAAAGTCTGACAATGTTAGTTTAAACTCTGTTGATAGTGATTCCGCTGCAAAAGCTAACAATGTTAAGAAAGGCAAAGGATCCAAGCAAGTCTGGATCCTTAAAACTAATTCTTTGTAATTGATTATGATTGCAGGGCATAAAAGAGAGCACCCTTATCTTGGACAGTGGATGCTCAGGACACATGACTGGAAATAAAGCCCTGCTATCAGATTTTTAGGAGAAGGCTGGCCCAAAGGTTTCCTATGGAGATGGCAACATAGGACGTACTAAGGGATATGGCAATATCAATCTTGGAAGTGTCGTCATCACCAATGTAGCTCTAGTCTCAGGACTCAAGCATAATCTGCTATCTGTGAGTCAAATCTGTGACAGAGGAAACCATGTAGATTTTCATACTGAACACTGTGAAGTTATCAGTAAATCTACTGGAAAAGTTGTTCTAGTTGGACACAGGCGCAACAACATTTATGAAGCAAGTTTGGTAACAAACTCTGATGGAAAAACAGTGTGTCTATCTGCAAGAATGTCAAATGAAGAGAGTTGGAAATGGCATAAGAAGCTCTCTCATCTCAATTTGAACAACATCAATGAGCTAATAAGAAAGGATCTTGTAAAGGGACTCCCAAAATCAATACTCAGTCTAGATGGCCTATGTGACTCTTGTCAAAAGGCCAAGCAAAGGAAGTCATCTTTCAAGAGCAAATCTGAATCTTCAGTAGTGGAACCTTATCATCTTCTACATGTTGATCTCTTTGGACCAGTAAATGTGATGTCTATGGGCAGAAAGAAATATGCTCTAGTAATTGTTGATGAATATACTAGATATACATGGGTGTATTTCTTATCAAAGAAGGATGAAACTGCTCAAACTCTGATGGATCATGTAAATCTACTGGACAAAGGATCACAACACAAAGTCAAAATTATAAGGAGTGATAATGGAACTGAATTCAGAAACTCAATCATGGAAGCTTTCTGTAAGGAAAGAGGAGTGAAACAAGAATTTTCTGCACCTGGAACTCCACAGCAAAATGGTGTAGTTGAAAGAAAGAACAGAACTTTAATCGAAGCTGCCAGAACAATGCTTGATGAAGCAAAATTGCCAACTTATTTCTGGGCAGAAGCTGTTCAAACTGCTTGTTTTACTCAAAATGCTACACTGATCAACAAGCATGGGAAAACACCATATGAGATGGTGAAAAATAAGAAGCCAAATTTGAAATATTTTCATATTTTTGGATGCAAATGCTTTGTGTTGAAGACTCATCCTGAACAGTTGACCAAGTTCGAGTTAAAAGCTGATGAAGGAATCTTTGTTGGCTATCCATTGTCAACAAAAGCATTCAGAGTCTACAATCTGAGAACTAAAGTGATCATGGAATCCATACATGTGTCATTTGATGACAAGAAAATAACTGGACTTGAAGATGAAAATGGATATGATCAACTACGTTTTGAAAATGAAGATTTATTCTCTGATGATGTAAACTCTGATGAAGCTGGTCTGATAAACTCTGACGAAGCATACTCTGAACCTCTACTGGTAAATACTGGAGAAACTGGAAATTCTCAAATTGAACAAAATAGAGAACCAGTTGAGGGGGAGCGTGAAGAAGCTCAACAAGACACAACAAGTGAGTTAGTTGAGGAAACTGATTCAAACTCTGACAGTTCAAACTCTGAGCCATCCAATTCAAGGGGAGCCTCAGATGCTGCAGAAAGTCAATATATGAATCAGGAGAGCATGGATCAAGAGGGAGGATCCAATAATGATGCAAGAAACCGCTTACCAACATCAAGAAAGTGGACACAGGCACATACACCTGATCTTATAATTGGAGATCCTGATGCTAGTGTAAGAACTAGAAGTGCTACTACAAATGAATGCATGTATCATGCTTTCTTGTCTCAAACAGAACCAAAGAAAGTGGAAGAAGCTCTTCAAGATGCTAACTGGATAATAGCAATGCAAGAAGAGTTAAATGAATTTGAAAGAAATGAAGTCTGGACACTTGTACCTAGACCAAAGAATAGATCAATTGTAGGTACAAAGTGGGTTTTCAGAAACAAGACTGACAGTGAAGGTGTGATTACAAGAAACAAAGCTAGACTTGTGGCTAAAGGTTATTCACAACAGGAAGGAATTGACTATGATGAAACCTTTGCTCCAGTTGCAAGATTGGAGGCCATAAGAATTTTTCTGGCCTATGCTGCACACAAGAAGTTTAAAGTCTTTCAGATGGATGTGAAAAGTGCTTTTCTCAATGGGAAGCTTGAAGAAGAAGTGTTTGTTGAACAACCACCAGGATTTGTAGATTCCAAGCATCCAGATTATGTCTACAGGCTTGACAAGGCATTATATGGACTAAAGCAAGCACCAAGAGCATGGTATGAAACTCTTGCTCAATTTCTTTTAGAAAGTGGGTTCACAAGAGGTACAATTGATAAAACTTTGTTTTATTTTAATTCTGGTGATGATTTGCTTTTAGTTCAAATTTATGTAGATGATATTATTTTTGGATCTACTAATGACAAACTTTGTAAGAAGTTTGCAAAGCTTATGCAGTCCAGGTACCAAATGAGCATGATGGGAGAGCTTAGTTATTTTCTAGGCTTACAGGTCAAACAAACAGATGATGGGATTTTTATCAATCAAGCAAAGTATACCAGAAATCTTCTAAAGAAATTTGGTATGCTTGATAGTTCATCTTCTCCAACTCCCATGGCTACTGCAACAAAGCTAGACAAAGACACAGGTGCTACAGTGGATATGACAACCTATAGAGGCATGATAGGGTCTCTTCTGTATCTCACAGCAAGTAGACCTGATATCATGTATGCCACATGTCTTTGTGCAAGATTTCAAGCAGATCCCAGAGAGCCTCATCTAACAGCTGTAAAAAGGATTTTCAAATATCTCAAAGGAACCATAACCTTGGGTTTGTGGTATCCTAGAGAATCAGAGTTTAAGCTAATTGGTTACTCTGATGCAGATTTTGCAGGCTGTAAGATAGACAGAAAAAGTACAAGTGGAAGCTGTCAATTCTTAGGTGATAGATTGGTTTCTTGGTACAGCAAGAAACATAAGTCAATTTCCACATCCATTGCAGAAGCAGAGTATATAGCTGCTGGTAGCTGTTGTGCACAGATTTTATGGATGAAGAATCAGTTGCTGGATTATGGGTTAAGGTACTCTAAAATACCTATTTACTGTGATAACCAAAGTGCTATTGCTATGACAGGTAACCCAGTACAGCATTCCATGACCAAGCACATCAGCATAAGGTATCATTTTATCAGGGAACATGTGGAAGAAGGAAACATTGAGCTTCATTTTGTGTCTACAGACCAACAACTTGCAGATATCTTCACCAAACCTTTGAGTGAAGCTACTTTTACAAGATTGGTAAATGAACTTGGAATGGTCTCTGGTTTTGACTAGAGATACGGGTTAGACTCAAAAACTATACATGTTTGATTTTTATGCTCATGATTCCTTGCATGTATTAACTGTTATGAGTACCAGTGTCATAAACTCTGAAAGTAAACTCTGATGCTAAACTCTGTTATTCATAAAGTGTTGGTCATACTCTGATAGTTACAGTCTAATGCTATACTCTGATTGTAATTTTGTCTGAAACATATGGACCAATGAAGAAATTTGTATGAAACATAATTCTCAGTAAGTAATTATGAATCCTTAAGAGTTGTATAGATTCTGATCTCAAATATGTGCAGTAAGTTAACACAGCATGATACTGTCTCTATATTTATAGCATCTCTTAGTTTATTAATCCTATACACTGAGTCTGTATTAGCTGTTTGCACTTTCTCTCATAAATTAATTGTATTAACTGATGAAAAGTCTAAACTCTGCTAATTAATAGCAAATATTTCACCCTCATATCAAAAGATGCCAAAAAGAGCACAAATTCCTTTGAGATCATGTTGTGCCTAGGAAGATCCAGGAACTTATTGTATGAAATAAGGGCTAAAATCTTTGATTTTTGGTGACTAGTGCCAACCACTGATTACTGGAAAAATTAAAAAAAAAATAAAAATAAATTATTATACAAGGGGGTGAAATTAATAAAAATATCCAAATGAAAGGATATAAGAATACAGAGTTTGGATAAGTATCAGATTTTATTTTATACATGAGAGTTTGGGTAATCAGTTTTTACTGTTTTAATTTGTGGATTTTATGCACTTTGAGATGATGTAAATATTTGATTTCAGTAAACTCTGCTATTGCACACTCATATTTTCACACCTGTACAGTTTGAGAAAAGAGTTTATTGACAAAGAAGGACAAATGGTAAACACTGATGTATTGTGTGAAATACGCCGAGGTAACTTTGTTTTAATCTCTGATGGTTAAAATGATTTCTTTGTTTCAGACATTTTATAATTTTGAGATTAGTCATTTGTTTAGAAATTCGAAAGAGTATGATTACAAACGGTTCATATTTGTATTAAACAGAGAAGAGAGAGGTTGAGTGTTTTGAACAATGTGAAAAGCGGTAATTATGGCTATTTTTACTGCGCGTGTGTATTGGAAGTTGTTCCATACAGCTGTCAGCGTATGCATGTTTGACATTTGTCCCACTCACACATTTTTCAAAGACGCCTGCTGTGTGTAGTAATGATTAAAACGATTGGGTTTTAATTTTCACAGTTATTATTTAAACTTACTACACATTAACGGTTCATTCTTTTACACACTTCATCTTTTCATAAGTTTTTACTCACAAACACTGTCTCAAACACTTTCACTGCATACATTCTACACTTTTCTCTGTCTTATTTCTTGCTTTATTCAAAACTTTTCTAATGGCTACAACAATGTTTACTGCTTCTGGGTTAGAATTTGTCCCAAATAACTATGCTGCTCCTTTGGCAAATGAGAACGCACCGGAGGCGTTTCATTTGATTCAGAATTTCTTGTCAAACTCTGATATTGGTATTGCTCTCACCGCACCGTTGAAGCTGTCTGCATCTCAAATCAGGACTCTTTGGCAGACAGGCACTTATGATAATGGAGGGGAGACTGGGTCTCCGTCTATTATCTTTGAATTTCAAGAAGAAGAATTTACAGTTACTCCAACAACTGTTCGTGATGCTTTGGGCCTTGAGGATTTCAATGCTTTCACAATCTCTGTTGGCGATTCTGAGTTGGTTAGAATGATGAGAGAAATAGGCTACTCTGGACCATTGACAAAGATTGGTCAACTGAAAAGGCCGTTTTTGCGCAAGGAATGGAGTTTCTTTTTCGATTGCATCACTAGGGCTTTTGGAAATAAGTGCACAAACTGGGATGCAATTCCCACTGATAGTCTGCAAATCGGGTATTCTCTTCTTTATGGAGGTAATTTTGATGTTGCTAGGCTAGTTCTAAATAATATAGGTGAGAAAATGACTGAACACAGAGGTGTAGTCTATTTTGCAAGATTTTGTCAATTGATATTCTCTGCATGTGTTTCTGAAGTAGAGATAGCTGAGAATGATGTGATTCCCTGTTTTAAATTACATAAACGCATATTCTCTGATCTTACTAATAAGGATAACAAGAAAGGGGATGTTGGTGTCTTGTTGCTACCTGAGTCTGTGCAACAATTTCTAGTACAGTTACAACAACAACAACTTGCAAACTCTGAAGCTGGACCTTCTGTGTCTCAATCACAGAGGTCAAAGAAGTCTAAGTTGAGAGCTGTTAAGTCTGCAAGAGTGAAGCCATCAGCAAATGAAGCTGGGGTATCAATCACTGATGGTATGCCTCAGAAGAAAAGATTACAGAAAAGAAGAGCAAACAGGGCAAAGTCTGATGATGCTGATGAGAAGAGTGAAACTGATGATGAAACTCTTCATCAAAGGAAAAGAAGACTAGTGGCTGCACATCTCTTTGGTGCATCCAATGTAAATGCTGAAGCAGCACCTATGCCTGAAATGGTAAGTGCTGATATAGAAGCTCCTACATCAAAGGCTGATGATGTAGTTGAGGAAGCTGCTGATCATTCTGACAACAGAGTTTTTGAGAATATGGATTTCTTTGTTGATGAAGATGTTGAAGCACATCCTAGTATCAGTGTTTGTGATACTGAGGATGTGGCAGCTGATCAAGCCACCTTGGTGATAGAAGACTCTGTTGGTACTCACACAGAGGTTCTTTCTGTTAACAATCTAAATTCTGACAAAGGTGAGGAGGTTGATCAAGTTGTTGAAGCTGCTGAAGAACAATTTGATGCAATTACAGCAGAAGATGCAAATTTGCTTGAAGCTCTACAACAATCTGTTGTTGAGGTTGTAACAAAAGAAACGGAGTTAATGCAAACTGTAAACTCTGAGATTCCAGAAACTGTTGCAGAGAAAGTTATTACTGAAGCTGCACAGAGAAATTTTGAAACTACTGCTGAAACTGTCCCTGAAGAGAATACAGCAGCGAATGACAATGTTGAAGATAGTTCTGCTCATTCACATCCTGATATACAAGAGGAGTTATCTGATATTCGATTAAACTCTGATGAGGAAAGAGAGGT
The DNA here is from genome assembly GCA_030848705.1 of Heracleum sosnowskyi. Lineage (NCBI taxonomy): Eukaryota > Viridiplantae > Streptophyta > Magnoliopsida > Apiales > Apiaceae > Heracleum > Heracleum sosnowskyi. Next base: position 81,839,631 of record CM061238.1, read on the forward strand.
CAATCGAGCTACTGCTGAGCATTTTCAGGATATGTACTACAATAGATGGGCTGCTGCAGATTGTGTCTTTTCTGCACAGAGGGCTGCTGATTTTCTTGCTGACTCTGTGAAGAAAATTTCAAACTCTGATGTTCTTACAAGTCTAAAGGCCACTGTGGTTCAAGTCAAAGCCTTAAACAATAGGTTTGATGAAACACATACAGTGGTTACCAATCTAAGGAATGAAGTTGGTCTAAGGGATCTTACCTTAAAGACTGATAGGTCTTATTATTCTGCCATGTTCAAGCAGCAAGCCAAGGATTCTGATGACATTAAGAAGAGGCTTGGGAAAGTTGAGGAGAATCAGACTGCAATGTCTGCACAATTGAATTCTATTTCTACTGCTCTAGAATTGCTGACATCAGTACTACTTTCTGATGATGTCAAAAAGGGGGAGAGTGTACCTAATGACAAATGCAAAGACACTCAAACTCTGAGACGGAGGGATGATTCTGCTGATGGTGGAAGCAAGGAAACTGAGAGGAAGCAAATTTCTGCTCAAGGGCAAAGAAGCTCAAGATTAAATTCTAATAGGTTGACAAACTCTGGTAAAGGAATCTCAAACTCTGCCAGTGGTTCAAGACTTAAGAGTTTAATTATTTCAGCCAATCCATCTACTGATGAAGAAATTGCTACAAAAATGTTTCTAGAAGAACATGGTAATGAAGCTACAGTTGAAGACATGGAAGCTGAAATGCTGAGTCTTGCTGAAGAGCATGAGAAGAAATTGAAGGATGGTACTTACAAAAAGAAAGCTGTCAAGGTTCCTAGAAAGAAAGAAAAGGGTATTTCCATCAAGGAAATTTCTCAACAGAGTATACAAGACTCAAGGAAGCCTATGATAGCAAATACTGATAAAGGTAAGGGTAAACTGGTAGAGGAAGAACAGTTACCAAAGAAGATTTATTCAACCTCTGACAAGGCTCAAGTTGTACAAACTCAACTCAAAGGTTTCTTAAGACCTGTACTTTCTGAAACTCTGACATTAGAACCTGTGGATTTTTCTCAAACCAGGACAGTACTTGGAAAACAATCTTATGACAAGTCTGGTTTAGGTTCACACAGAGAGAAGAGGATAAATAACAGTCCAATGGATCAAACATCACTGGCAGAACCTGGTGTTGGGGTTACTCAAGAGAACCTTGACAAGCTAGAGTCTGTTCAGTTAATTCATCATAAGGGACTTAGGAAGGACTTTCTGTTATACTTCATGGCTGATGGCAGAGTATACAGAATAGGTGAAAATGATATACATTTGAAAATGGCTGAAGAGTTAGAATATGTCTTATATCTACTCAAAGTCAGAAATCAAAGGACTCAAAATGCTGCTGAAGTTTTAAGAGTAAGGATGATGAGAGCAAAAGTTCTTAGTGGTGCTAAAATTACAAGTGCTTACATCCCTAAGTACAAAGATGCTCATGGAAAGATTGTAGAAATGAAAAGAAACAGTGCAAGACTAAGGACTGATCTGGGAGTTAAAGTCTTAGAATTCAATCTAGAATCTGATAAATCATATTTTATTAGGCTAGGGAATGAGATGAGGAAAAATTCCATCTATTCTTTGAGAGCTGCAATTTATCAGACTGGAGAATCTGATCCAGAGTTGAGAGAGTTGAAGAAAGTTATGGTTGAAGAGCTGGAAAGGGCTGAAAGAAGACTTCTCATGGATTATCTCAGAACTGTTCCTGATATTCAAGAAATCAAATAAAGTCTGACTGTAAGTTTTATTAAAAGTTTTATATTCTAAGTTAAAGTTAAACTCTGATATATTAAACACTGCATTTGTTATATGTTTTGACATCATCAATTATCTGTTTAACTTGTACATTTTTATTATGCACAAGTTGGGGGAGATTGTTAGATATAATTGCTGACATTTGTTCATCAGTGTTTAAGCAACAGGTGATCATCAGAGTTTACATTGAAGCCAGTCAGAGTTTGTTAAAGTCTGACGTGGTGATAGTTGAATTAGCTGTCGGTGCTGAATTGAATATTCTAGAAGCAATATATTCTGAAGATGGAAAGAAGCAGAATATATTGATACAGCTAAGGAAACTGGACAGAAGACTGAAGCAATCCTTAATTGATAATAATTGTATAGCTAATTTATAGGAGTATCAATTAGATAAGGATTGTGTAACTGTGTACTATATAAACACAGATAGGTTATCCCTAGAAGGGATGCGATAATTGATATATTATTCTTGTAACCTAGTAGCTCTTTGTGATTCATTAACATCACTAAGAGAGAATTATTTAATATAATTCAGTTTGTTGATTTACAAACTTGTGTTCTTGATTGTTATTCTAATACATACTTGATTATATATTGTGTATTCGGCCTAACATTTACAGATGTGTGATCAACATTATCAACATCAACTCTAGCTTCATTAGCATTTTCTTCTACCTGTTCTGCAATTTCTTCAGCAATATTGTCTGCAGTAGCCTCAGCATTTAACTTTTCAGCTTCATGAATCTCAGAGTTTGCAGGTACAAAAACCTCTGTTTCAACAGGAACAGACTCTGCAACAACTTCTTCTGTTTGAACTTCTTCTGCTGTAGCTTCAACCAATTTCTCGACAGCAGCTTCAACTACCTGATCAACCTCCTCACCCAATTCAGGAATTTGATTATTTACAGAGAGAATCTCTGTGTGAGTTGTAATTGACTCATCTATAATTTGGGTGGGTTGATCAGCTGCCACATCCTCAGTATCACAAACACTGATACTAGGATGTGCTTCCAGAATATTATCCAAATCAAGATCAGCAAATAGAGTATCGTGCTCAAAAATTTCAGCCTCTATATCAGCATTTGCCATGTCAGGTACAGTGGCTGCTTCAACATCTTCAGTAGCCTCTTGAACAATAACTTCGGGAGCTTCAGTGTTTACAAAAACCCTGTCCTCATTAGCATTATTTACAACAGGCTCCTCAACAAAATCTTCTGGAGCTTCATGCTGGACAGCTTCAGTTGCTGGTGTAGATTCATCCACATTATCAAAAAGATAATTGGCTACTAGTCTTCTTTTTCTCTGATGAAGTGGTTCATCATCAACATCAGCTTCATCATCAGTTTTTGATCGATTGGCTCTTCTTTTCTTAGAAGGACCAACACCCTTTGGCACAGATGTGTTGGACACTCCTACTTCAGTAGCTGGTCTAACAGACTTTGCAGGTTTGGAGCCAACATGCTTAGTCCTACCACTGGATTTTTGTGGGACAGATGTTGATGGAGGAAGTTCTGTTTGTAGAGGTTCAGGTTGGTGTTCTGATTGAGAAAGAGTTTGTTTTGGTGAATTAACTTGATCATTTACAAACTGCTGCACAGATGCAGGCAGTAACAAATCTCCAACAACCCCTTTCTTAACATCTTTGTTGATAAGATCAGAGAATATCCTCTTGTGTAATTTAAAACAAGGAATGACATCTTCATCAACTATATCTACCCCTTCAACACAGTAAGAGAATAAAATCTGACAAAATCTAGAAAAGTATACTACCCCTCTATTCTCTGTCATTTTCTCCCCTAAATTATTTAAGACAAGTCGTGCAAAATCAAAATGATTGTCATATAACAGAGAATACCCGATTTGCAGACTGTCCGTGGGAATAGCATCCCAGTTCATGCATTTCTTTCCGAACGTTCTTGTGATGCAATCAAAGAAGAAGCTCCACTCCTTCCGCAAGAACGGTCGCTTCAATTGTCCAATCTTTGTCAAAGTTCCAGAATACCCAATCTCTCACATCATCCTCAGCAAATCAATGTCACCCATTCCAGTTGTATATGAAGAAAACTCAGGAAACCCCATTGCAGCCCGAATTGTACCAGAAGTAATTACATACTCTGCTTCTTCAAATTCAAAGATTATTGATGGGTTGCCAGATTCACCACCATCATCATACATACCTGTCTCCCAAAAGGCCTTGATTTGCGAACCAGAAAGTTTTGTTGGTTCGACTAGAGCACGCCCAATCGCTGACTGAGCAAGAAATTCTTGTATCATATGAAACGCCTCTGGTGCGTTGACAGTATTTAGTGGTGCTGCATAGTTGTTAGGGACAAACTCTAACCCAGAAGAAACAAACGCTGTAGTCGCCATTAGTAAGATATGAAGGATTAACAAAGAATCTGATGCAAAAGCTTGAAAGAGTTTGAAAGTAGAAAAGTGTTTGTGAATATGTGTGTGTGACAATAGATGTGAATTGGAGTAAGATGTGAAAGGTTTAGATGTAAGTGTGTGTATTGTTTAAATATGAAAATCAAAATTAAAAACTGAAGAGTTTTTAATCATTAATACACAACTGTCTTACTCAGTTAACTGTGTGAGTGGGACACGTGGCACACATGCAATGACTGACAGCAGTAATTGACAGTTTCCAATGCGCATGCGCAGTAAAAACAGCAATTATTACCGCCTTTTACACTTTCCTAGACAATTAACCTCTCTCCTCTGTTTAATACAAATTGGAACCATTACCAATCATACTCTTTTATTTTCAAGAATGTTTTCTCAAAAATTGTTAACTGTCTGAAACAAATAATTAATTTTAATCACCAGAGATTAAAATAAAATTACCTCAGTGTAGAGTACACAGTCCATCAGTGTTTACCCATCCTCCTTCTTTATTCATAATCTCTTTTCTCTCAATGCACAGTTGTGAAAAAATTGTGTGTGAATAGCAGAGTTTACTGAATATAAATATTTAGAGCATCTTAAAGTGCATAAAATCCACACAATAAATCAGTAAAAACTGGTTGTCCAAACTCTCATGTATAAAATAAAATCTGATTTTATCTAAACTCTGTACTATAAAATTTATTATTTTCACCCCCTTTGAATTTTTTTTTTTCCAGTAATCAGTGGTTGGCACTAGTCACCAAAAATCAAGGATTTTAGCCCTTATTTCATACAATAAGTTCCTGGGTCTTCCTAGGCACAACATGATCTCAAAGGAATTTGTGCACTTTTTGGCATCTTTTGATTTGAGGGTGAAATATTTGCAACTAATTATCAGAGTTTAGACCTTTCATCAGATAATACAATTAATTTATGAGAGAAAGTGCAAACAGCTAATACAGACTCAGTGTATAGGATCAATAAACTAAGAGATGCTATGAATATAGAGACAGTATCATGCTGTGTTAAATTACTGCACATTTTGAGATTAGATCATATATTATTCAGAAAGATTCATGATTACTTACTGAGAATCATGCTTCATACAGATTTCTTCATCGGTCCATATGTTTCAGACAATATCACAATCAGAGTATAACATCAGAGTTTAACTTCAGACTTTAACCGACAGAGTATGACTGATACTTTATGACTAACAGAGTTTACAATCAGAGTTTAACATACTGGTACACATAACAGTTAACACATGCAAAGAACCATGAGCATAAAAGCAATCAAGTATAGATTTTGAATCTAACAAGTATCTCTAGTCAAAACCAGAGATCATTCCAAGTTCGTTTACCAGCCTTGTAAAGGTAGCTTCACTCAAAGGTTTGGTGAAGATATCTGCAAGCTGTTGGTCTGTAGATACAAAATGAAGCTCAATATCTCCTTCTTCCACATGTTCCCTGATAAAATGATACCTTATGCTGATGTGCTTGGTCATGGAATGCTGTACTGGATTACCTGTCATAGCAATAGCACTTTGATTATCACAGTAAATAGGTATTTTAAAGTACCTTAATCCATAGTCCAGCAATTGATTCTTCATCCATAAAATTTGTGCACAACAGCTACCAGCAGCTATATACTCTGCTTCTGCTGTGGATGTGGAAATTGATTTCTGTTTCTTGCTGTACCAAGAAACTAATCTGTCACCAAGAAATTGACAGCTTCCACTTGTGCTTTTTCTGTCTATCTTACAGCCTGCAAAATCTGCATCAGAGTAACCAATTAATTTAAACTCTGATTCTCTAGGGTACCACAAACCAAGGGTTATGGTTCCTTTGAGATATTTGAAAATTCTTTTCACAGCTGTTAGATGTGGCTCTCTGGGGTCTGCTTGAAATCTTGCACAAAGACATGTTGCATACATGATATCTGGTGTACTTGCAGTGAGATAAAGAAGAGACCCTATCATTCCTCTATAGTTTGTCATATCTACTGAGGCTCCTGTGTCTTTGTCTAGCTTTGTTGCAGTAGCCATGGGAGTTGTAGCAGATGAACTATCAAGTATACCAAATTTCTTGAGAAGATTTCTGGTATATTTTGCTTGATTGATAAAAATCCCATCATCTGTTTGCTTGACCTGTAAGCCTAGAAAATAACTAAGCTCTCCCATCATGCTCATTTGATACCTTGACTGCATAAGCTTGGCAAATTTCTTACAGAGTTTGTCATTAGTAGACCCAAAAATTATGTCATCCACATAGATTTGAACTAACAGCAAATCATCACCAGAATTAAAGTAGAACAAGGTTTTGTCAATTGTACCTCTAGTGAACCCACTTTCTAAAAGAAATTGAGCTAGAGTTTCATACCATGCTCTAGGTGCCTGCTTTAGTCCATATAATGCCTTGTCAAGCCTGTAGACATAATCTGGATGTTTGGGATCTACAAACCCTGGTGGTTGTTCAACAAACACTTTTTCTTCAAGTTTCCCATTGAGAAAAGCAATTTTCACATCCATCTGAAAGACTTTAAACTTTTTGTGAGCAGCATAGGCCAGAAAAATCCTTATTGCCTCCAATCTTGCAACTGGAGCAAAGGTTTCATCATAGTCAATTCCTTCCTGCTGTGAATAGCCTTTAGCCACAAGTCTAGCCTTATTCCTTGTAATCACTCCATCACTGTCTGTTTTGTTTCTGAAAACCCACTTTGTACCAACAATAGATCTGTTCTTTGGTCTTGGTACAAGTGTCCAGACTTCATTCCTCTCAAATTCATTTAACTCCTCTTGCATAGCTGTTATCCAGTTAGCATCTTGAAGAGCTTCTTCCACTTTCTTGGGCTCTATTTGAGATAAGAATGCATGAAACAAACATTCATTATTTGTAGCACTTCTAGTTTTTACACTAGCTTCTGGATCTCCAATTATCAAGTCAGGTGTATGAGCTTGTGTCCACCTTCTTGCTGTTGGTAATTGGCTTCTATTATCAGTATTAGATTCTCCCCCTTGATCCATGCTCTCCTGATTTTCTTCTTGACCATTTGCATTCTCTGAGGCTCCCCCTGAATTGGACTGCACAGAGTTTGGATTTTCAGTGTTTGACTCAGAGTTTGGGATAGATCCTTCAGCTGATTCACTTTCAGAATTTGAGTTATTATCTTGAGATGTTTCTGAAGTATCTTCACACTCCCCCTCGACTGGTTCTCTATTTTGTTCTGTCAGAGAAATTCCCTCAGTGTTTACCAGTAGAGGTTCAGAGTATGCTTCGTCAGAGTTTGTTGGATTTGCTTCGTCAGAGTTTACATCATCAGAGTTTAAATCTTCATTTTCAAAGCGAAGTTGATCATGATATTCTTCATCTTCTATTCCAGTTATTTTCTTGTCATCAAATGACACATGTATAGATTCCATGATCACTTTAGTTCTCAGATTGTAGACTCTGAATGCTTTAGTTGACAGTGGGTATCCAACAAAAATTCCTTCATCAGCTTTTAAGTCAAACTTGGTCAACTGTTCAGGATGAGTTTTCAACACAAAACACTTGCATCCAAAAATATGAAAATATTTCAAATTTGGCTTCTTATTCTTCACCATCTCATATGGTGTTTTCCCATGCTTGTTGATCAGTGTAGCATTTTGAGTAAAACAAGCAGTTTGAACAGCTTCTGCCCAGAAATATGTTGGCAATTTTGCTTCATCAAGCATTGTTCTGGCAGCTTCGATTAAGGTTCTGTTCTTTCTTTCAACTACACCATTTTGCTGTGGAGTTCCAGGTGCAGAAAATTCTTGCTTCACTCCTCTTTCCTTGCAGAAAGCTTCCATTTGAGAATTTCTGAATTCAGTACCATTATCACTCCTGATTATTTTCACTTTGTGCTGTGATCCTTTGTCCAATTGCTTCACATGATCCATCAAAGTTAAGGCAGTTTCATCCTTCTTTGCTAAGAAATACACCCATGTGTATCTGGTGTATTCATCAACAATTACCAAAGCATATTTCTTTCTGCCCATTGACATTATATTCACTGGACCAAAGAGATCAACATGTAAAAGATGATAAGGTTCCACAATTGATGATTCAGATTTACTCTTGAAAGATGACTTCCTTTGCTTGGCCTTTTGACAAGAATCACACAGACCATCTAAGCTGAGTATTGACTTTGGAAGTCCCCTTACAAGATCTTTTCGAATTAGCTCATTGATGTTGTTCAAGTTTAGATGAGAGAGCTTCTTATGCCATTTCCAACTCTCTTCATTTGACATTTTTGCAGTTAGACACACAGCTTTTCCTTCAGAGTTTGTTACCAAACTTGCTTCATAAATGTTATTGTGCCTGTGTCCAACTAGAACAACTTTCCCAGTAGATTTGCTGATAACTTCACAATGTTCAGTATGAAAATCTACATGGTATCCTCTGTCACAGATTTGACTCACAGAAAGCAGATCATGCTTGAGTTCTGGGACTAGAGCTACATTTGTGATGATGACACTTCCAAGATTAATATTGCCATATCCCATAGTACGTCCTATGTTGCCATCTCTATAGGAAACTTTTGGGCCAGCTCTCTCCTCATAATCTGATAGCAGGGCTTTATTTCCAGTCATGTGTCCTGAACATCCACTGTCCAAGACTAGGGTACTTTCCCTTATGCCCTGCAATCACAAACAATTACAAAGAGTTAGATTTAAGGATCCAGACTTGCTTGGATCCTTTGGCTTTCTTAACATTGTTAGCTTTTGCAGCGGAATAACTTTCAACAGAGTTTAAGCTAACTGTGTCAGACTTTACACTTGCAGAGTTTGCCTTAATCCATTTCAGGTTGGGTTTTAGCTCATAATAGTTGTGATAAATAGCATGATAACTCTTACAAGTATAAATGGAATGTCAAGTGCTCCCACAGTGTGTGCATAAAGTCTGTGGTCTAACCTTAACATAATCATTCTTTACCCCACACTTGGAGGGTAAAGAATTAATATCTTTGTTTTTCGTGCAGAAACTTGCAAGATGGTTAGTACTACCACAACTATGACATGTCTTCCTAGGAGCATCAGAACTAGGCAGATAATCATTTCTTTTATTAATGCCTACTTTTCCATTCCTATTTTTCTTGGACACTTTCTGTTTGTTGACAGACTTTACCTCTTTGAGCTTATGTTTGAATTGTTTTTCTGTCATTGAACCAACATTAACCTGCTTATCACAGATTTTTACTGGTTCTTTAACAGCTTCTAATTTAACCTTATTCTCTGTTATTGAACCAACATTAACCTGTTTATCACAAGTTTCAACTGGTTCCATAACAACTTCTTTCACAACTACAGACTTTAGCTTACTGGATTCAGAAACAAATTTCACAGGTTTAAGTTGTGGTTTTACTTTCACTTTATCTTTAAACCTAAGTTCATCTTTCTCACAGTAACCTAGACCTACAGTGTCTGTCTGAAAAACTTGATGTGTGTCTTTTCCAGAATTAGTCCAAGTTTTAATCACTTTCCTCTCTTTTTCCAACTCAGATTCTATTTGCCTATATCTTTTAAGCAATTCCTGTTCAACATAAACAGCATCATCTCTCTCCTTTTGAACTTGTTGCATGTTAACAAGTCTCTCTTCAAGAAATTTATTCCTCTCTTTAAGACCTAGATTCTCAGATTTGATTCTTTCATTCTCTAAAGTCTGATCCCTATAACTAACATGTATGCTTTTTAGATAAACTCTTAATTCAGATATATTATCAGTATCATAAGCATAAGTAGTTAGAGGTACCTTGTTTTCAGATGACTCAGCTTCATCTTTAACAGTTGCCATTAGAGCATAATTGACTCCCTCATCTGAGTCTGAAGTGTCTGCCCAGTCCTTGCCTTTAGTGATGAGTGCTTTCTCAGATTTTCCTTTCTTGCACTCTGGAGCATAATGACCCATCTCTTTACACTTGTAGCACTGGATCTCAGACTTGTCTTTCTTTCCAGACTTGGTATTTCCTCCATCAGACTTTCTGAAATTTCTCTTATCAGAGTTTGAATCTCTCCTTGAAAATCTCTTTCCTTTCTTGAAGTTCTTGAATCCCATCTTCTTGAAGGTTTTCACCATTAAAGCAGCCATTCTCAACATCTCTTCATCATCATCCTCAGAATCAGAAGCTTCATCATCAGTGTTTGAGCCATCATCAGAGTTTGATGACTCACTTTCAGATTTAATGACTAAAGCCTTTCCTTTGGCTTTCTTTCTTGATGATTCCTTCTTGAAAGGTTTTTCTTCAACTTTAAGAGCAACAGATTTTGTCTTCTTTCCAGATCTTTTGTTTCTTTGTTCTATCTCCAGTTCATGAGTTTTGAGCAACCCATAGATTTCATCAAGATCTGTTTCTGCAAGATCATAATTGTCTCGTATTGTTGTTGCCTTTAAATCCCATCTTTCAGGTAGAGATAACAGAAACTTGAGATTTGACTCTTCAAGTTCATATTCTTTATCAACCAGGGACAAATCATTCAACAATTTACAAAATCTGTCATAAGTATATGTCAAAGTTTCATTAGATCTAGAGTCAAAGTGTTCATACTCCTGTGTTAGAATGGTTTTCCTATTCTTCTTTATTGCACTTGTTCCTTGACACATGACTTCCAAAGCATCCCAAATTTCTTTGGCAGTTTTGCAGCCAATAACTCTGTTAGACATGACATTATCTAAGGCACTATGGAGTAAATGTCTAACCTTTGCATCCTTTGCAATTGATGAGATGTCTTCAGGAGTCAAGTCTTTCTTCTCTTTTGGAACAGTCTTTTGTTCTTGACCAGTAATAACAGGAGATAATTTAGTTGGCATATGAGGACCATCATTGATTCTATCAAGGTATTCTGGATCTGTGGCTTCCAGAAACATGGTCATCTTCACCTTCCATATTGGATATTCAACTGGTCTTAGAATTGGAACCCTTATAGTCTCATATCGACTAACAGAAGTTGGTTGAACCTTCTGAGCATTCGAACCTGCATTAGAACCTTCCTGAGAGTTGTCAGCCATGATTATACTTGTGTTTAGATCGATAAACTGTATATATTAAACAGCCTAGGCTCTGATACCAATTGTTAGGCCGATTACACAATATATAATCAATATAGGTATGATAATAACAATGAAGAACACTGTTTATAAATCAACAACTGAATTATATAAATAATTCTTCTCTTTGTGATGTAAAATATCACAGAGAGCTGCAAGGTTACAAGAATAATGTTTTCAATAATCGCATTCCTTTTAGGGTTAACCTATCTGTGTTTATATAGTACACAGCTACATAGAATCAATCTCTAATTGATATTCCTATAAATTAGCTATACAAATCATATCAAATTAGGATTGCTTCTGTCTTCTGTTCCGTTTCCTTGTCTGTCTCAATATATCTTGCTTCTTTCCATCTTCAAGATATATTGCTTCTAGAATCTTCAATGTTAGCACCGACAGCTTTAGCAAACTCTCACCCCGTCAGACTTTAATAAACTCTGACTGGCTTCCAGTAAACTCTGATGAATACCTGTTGCTTAAACACTGATAAACACTCATCAGCAATTATATCTAACACATAATCTCTTGAGCATCAGTCAAATTACAGACAGAGGTTATCATGTCAATTTTGATGAATCTCACTGTGAAATAACAAGTAAGAAGGATGGAAAGGTGATTCTTACGGGTTACAGACATGGTAACATATACGAAGCCAACTTACAGTCTGCTACTGATGGGAAACTGACGTGTCTTCTATCAAAGGCATCAGTAGATGAGAGTTGGAACTGGCATAAGAAGCTTTCTCATTTGAACTTCAATAACATCATTGAGTTAGTCAGAAAGGACTTAGTGAGAGGTCTCCCAAAAGCGATGTACTTCCCTGATGGATACCATGTCAAAAGTCAAAGTAAAAAAGAATCAGCTTCAAAAGTAAATCAGAATACTCAATAGACACAGCTTATCACCTGCTACATCTGGATCTTTTTGGTCCCGTAAATGTGATGTCTATCAACAAGAAAAGGTATACTCTAGTAATTGTTGATGAATATACAAGATTTACATGGGTATATTTTCTGCATAAAAAGAGTGAAACACCAGAGATTCTGATAGAGCATGTCAAATTGCTGAAGAACGGATCAAGCAACAAAGTCAAAGTTCTTCGAAGTGATAATGGAACTGAGTTCAAAAACTCAACAATGGAAGAATTCTGCAAATCAAAAGGAATTGTACAACAATTTTCTTCTCCTGGTACTCCTCAACAGAATGGAGTAGTTGAGAGGAAAAACAAAACTCTAATTGAAGCTGGAAGAACAATGCTGGAAGAAGCAAAGCTGCCAACTTACTTCTGGGCAGAAGCTGTCAACACTGCATGTTATACTCAGAACTGTACTATGATTACAAGACATGGCCAGACCCCATATCAGATGATTAAGGGAAAGAAACCAAGCTTAAAACACTTGCACGTGTTTGGGTGCAAATGCTTCATTTTACGATCACACCCAGAGCAGCTTGGAAAATTTGAAACAAAAGCAGATGAAGGAATTTTTGTTGGATATCCTGATACGACAAAAGCTTTCAAGGTATATAATCTGAGAACTAAGATTTTGAATGTCTCAGTAAATGTATCATTTGATGACACGAAGATTACTGGAATAAATGAAGATACTCATGAAGAATTGATATTTGGAGACGAACTAGAAGCTGAAATCAGTAGTGATGATATTGAGGGGGAGCCTAATGATATCATAAATACTATTGATAATACTACAAATAATGAATCTCTTGAAAACAACTCTTCTACAAATACTGATGGAAATACTGATAACAGTACTGATGCAAGTATTGACAGTACATCAGGAGATGTCCATCAGAGAAATTCTAATTCCAGTAGATCTTATGAAGACACTGATACAGGGGGAGCTTCGCACACAACTCAAGAAAGCTCTTTTGAGGAAGACACTGATGCAGGGGGAGCATCAAGTTCAAGAACTCAGTTACCTTCAGCAAGAAGATGGACACAAGCACATCCTCCTGATCTCATTATTGGAGATCCTGATGCTGGTGTTCAAACAAGACATGCAACTCAGAATGAGTGTCTGTTTCACAATTTTCTTTCACAAGAAGAACCGAAGAAAATTGAAGATGCTTTGAAAGATGCTGACTGGGTAACAACAATGCAAGAAGAACTCAATGAGTTTGAAAGAAATGAAGTCTGGAAACTTGTTCCAAGATCCAAAAATAGATCTATTGTGGGAACTAAATGGGTGTTCAGAAACAAAACTGATTCTGATGGAGTAACCACAAGGAATAAGGCCAGACTCGTCGCAAAAGGGTATTCTCAGCAAGAAGGCATTGATTACGATGAAACATTTGCTCCAGTTGCCAGATTGGAGGCCATCAGAATATTTCTAGCATATGCTGCACATATGAAATTCAAGGTCTTTCAGATGGATGTTAAGAGTGCCTTCTTAAATGGAGAATTGGAGGAAGAAGTTTATGTTGAACAACCTCCAGGATTTGTTGATCCTAAATATCCAGATCATGTGTATAGACTGGATAAAGCTCTGTATGGACTCAAGCAAGCACCACGGGCCTGGTATGAAACACTTACTCATTTTCTTCTTGATAGTGGATTCACACGAGGTACCATTGATAAAACTCTGTTCTATATCCAAAAAGGCAAGACTTGCTCTTAGTCCAGATATATGTAGATGACATAATCTTTGGATCTACTAATGCTACAATGTGTCAGAAATTTGCTAAGTTGATGCAGTCAAGATATCAGATGAGCATGATGGGAGAGATGAGTTACTTTCTGGGATTACAGGTAAAACAAACTGATGAAGGAATTTTTATCACTCAGTCAAAGTACACCAAAAACTTGCTTAAGAAATTCAACTTGCAAGATAGCGCTCCTGCCAGTACTCCCATGGCTACTGCCACCAAACTTGACTCTAAGGAAGGAATTGAAGTGGATATTACAAGCTATAGAGGAATGATTGGTTCGCTCCTTTATCTCACTGCCAGTAGGCCTGATATCATGTTCGCAACATGTCTCTGTGCAAGATTTCAATCGCAACCACGAGAACCGCATCTGATAGCTGTAAAGAGGATATTTCGATATCTTAAAGGCACACCAAATCTCGGTCTGTGGTATCCCAGAGCATCAGACTTCACACTGATAGGGTACTCTGATGCTGATTTTGCTGGTTGTAAGATTGACAGGAAAAGCACCTCTGGTAGCTGTCAATTTTTAGGTGGTCGATTGGTTTCATGGTTCAGCAAAAAGCAGAAGTCAATTTCTACCTCGACTGCAGAAGCTGAGTACATAGCTGCAGGAAGCTGCTGTGCTCAGATATTATGGATGAAGAATCAACTTCTGGATTACGGTTTGCACTTTTCTAAGATTCTTATACACTCAAATCCCACCTCTGATGGCTCTCAACAGCAATCAGTTGTAAAACATACAAGGTTAGCAAAATCTGTGCGACATTCTCAGTCGTCAAGATCAAGGATCTTGTCACACTCCCACACTAAAAATCTGGAGAAACAAGGTGATCAATCAGTTGGTATGGCATCTAAAATATTAGCCTCCCGAAGAAAGCATACAACTGTTGTTGACTCTGATAATGATACTGATGATGATGATGATGTACCGCTGTCATCGATATTTAAGATATCTCCTGTGGATGTGGCACATGATCCACCAAAGTCTCCCAAAAGACGCAGATTAAGGAAGTCTACTCTTTACTCTCACTTTGATGCTGTTGATGCTCTACACAAATCTTTTCATGACAGTTCTACTACTGATGTTACTGTCAGTTTTGCTCCGGACAGTACCTTCACTCCTGATACCGGACTTGATGCTGATGCAGTACCTGTAAATGATGCTAACACATCCCCTGTGCAACCCTCACCTGTAGATGTGGAGGTTTCTGACTCCAGTCCTTCTGTATCTCCACAGGCACGGCATGTTGATATGTCTTATGATAGAATCAAAAGACTGAAAAATGCAGCTCGTAAGGAAATTGTTGAGTCTGCTGGTGAGAAAAGCAAGATATGTTTTATGAGGACAAAGAAAAGGAGTGTTAAAGCCAGAACATCTTCTGCTCCAAGTATTGATCTGGATACACAAGAACCTGGTTCTCAATGTGAACCAACGGTCCCTGTAGATCAAGCCACACAAGAACCATCCACTCAAAGGGTGGATGAAGGCACTTTCGACGAGGAGATGATTGCTTATTTTGATGAAGACAAGTCTCAAGGACAGGACACACAAGAACCTCCAGTACTCTTTACTGAAGCAGTCTAAATTGTCCAGGCTCCACAAGAACCTTCCATTCAAAGTATGGAAGCATGCCCAAGTGAAGACATTCAAGCTCTCTTGATTCAACCATTGTCCTCTCGTCCCTTGGATATTGAGGAATCAGGTAATGTGACTAATCCTAATTCTGCTATGGTTGTTTACTCTCCTGGTGTCAGGATGAATACTGACAGACCCTTGACTGAGGGATCCCCTGTCAGTGTGACTGCACTCCACTCTTCTCTGCCATCTCTTATTTCTTCGTTTCTGAGTGCTCTGAGCCTTTTTCGTGAGAATGAGAGAAAAGATTTAGAGAAAAACAGAATTGTTGAGAGGCAGTGTCCTGAACTGGCAAAAGGAGAGGTAGAACTGAGTGCAAATGCTATGCATTTGAGTGAGGAAAATCTTATTGTGCTGGTGAGCGGTGATGAGATCACTGAAAAAGAAAAGAGAGATCTAGGAGTTACTGATTTTGATGCAGGAACATCCAATACTCCTGCAGCTTCTTTGTCTCAGGATCAGTCTCACAGTTCTCATTCCAGTTCTGATAAGTCTGATCCTGATGATTCTTCCACTGACATTCTGACTAGTCACAGGAGAGCTCAATGGGATCATTCTTGGACTGATCATTCTTCATTTGTTGGTATTAATGGTGCTCACTGTCATTTGGCCACTGCTTCTAAAGAGATTAAAAGTTCAGATCTTCAAGCTCATCTCAAAGGCACTTCTCTCATGCTTAAGGCTATCTTTGAAGAGATTACTGATGTCAGAACTTCAACTGCAAAGAATATTGCTGATGTAGTGGCTGAGAATGCTAAATCTGATACGCGCCATACAAGAGATTTCTCCTGTGTTCACAAAGATCATGTCTCTCTTGAACATCGAATTGCAACTCTGGAGAGAAAGGCTGAATCTATGGATTCTAAGCTGGATTTACTTATCTCTTCTCTTATTCCTGATGCTGGTACTGATGCCAAAAAGGGGGAGAAAGTAGTGTCAACCAAATGCTCTCCGGAGTTAGTGGTTCTAAGGAGGGATGATGCTCCTGATGGAGGATCCAGTCAGAAATAGGTATTTACTGATGCTGCAGCTAGAACACAAATCACTGTGTCTAATCAAAGTCAAAGACAACAGTCAACACAAGTCTCTAGATCTAGTTCTAAGAGGCAATCTCATGATGTTATAGTGACAACTGTTGAGCAGGCAAAGAAGTTTCATCAGACTGTGAATATTGATGGAATAGAATACACTGTGCACTATAAAGATCCCAGACTTGAAGCATTCAATGAGCAGCAAGCTAGAAAACTTCTTCAAGAAATGTATCCTGATGAGGATGTAGAAGAAATGGTGGAAGCTCAAAGGATATAGTATGAAATGCTGAATTCACAGAAAGGAACTGTCAGAAGTGAAAAGAGGGGAAACAGGTCTAGAGGTAGAGGTCATGGGAGAGGAAGAGCAAGGACTATCAAATCACCTTCAGAATCTCAAAAAGGTATTGTGATCAAAGAAGGATCAAATACTGATGCAGATAAGTCATCTGAATTATCTGCCAGTCTTGTCAAGGAAAAAGGGAAGAAAGTTCTTGAAGGTCCATCTCAAGTGACAGTCACTGAACAAAGTGTTGAAGAGGATGATGATGTTTCTCTAGTTCAAAGAAGGAGAAGAAGGGAAGACTCAAGGAATGACATGCAGATATTTCTTGTAAGAACATCATTAAATGTGGAAGCAGCTAAGTAAGCAGAAACGGACTATCTTAAGTCTTTACAACAACGAAGCTTCACTAAGTCAGGAGTCATGTTGCAAGAATATCTGAGAAAGAAGGATAATGTTGAAAGGAGTTCGAGAAATGCTTACGAATTCAAGAAGGTTAGAGGGTACAAAGGAAAAGGCTATGATGTCAGGGAAGATAAATCTCATCTTCATCTCAATGAGATTTTTAAATCAAGTGGACAGCTCAAAAATCTCCCTGGAATTTCTAGTATTGATGGATCTGGAAAATTCAAGAAGTCTTATGAAGAGATTGCAAAGAAGAAGAAGAATGTCGACGGACAGGAACACATGGAGGGATTGGTCATCCTGATGCAGAAATAATTCCTCAGGCAGCATCATATGATCAAGCATGTTTAACAGAAAATCTGAGTGATAAAGTTACTCAAAGGCATCTTGATAAACTTATTTCTGTTCAAATGGTGTATGATGTTCATGATGGAAATCTGCCTAAAGAAAAGCTAGTGTATTTCCTTAAGGATGGATCAACGCTTGTACTGACAGAGCTGGATATCTCAATGAAGAACTTGGAAGAATTGAGGTATGTACAGTATATGTTTATTCCTAAAGATGATCTGTGTGTAAAGTGGGGGAAGAAGATTCAATCCAGTATTAATTTGCATTTGATGGGGCTTAATCTGAAAAATACTGGATATACTCCTAAATACATTGACATGGATGGACAAGAGGCGGAAATGAAGAAAGGGAGTGCATTCATTGAGAAGACTCTGGGAGTGGAGTATTTATCTTTCAGTCCTGATAGTGAAAGAGTTAAACTTATCTATCTGGATGAAAGAATGCTGAGAAGTTCTATTGAAGATCTGAGAGCAGCAATTTATCAGACAGACAAGGATGATGAAAGTCTGAGGAAGCTGAGAAAAAAAATGATTGACTTGTTATTAGAAAAAGATGATGAGTTGATGAAGCAGTTTCTTCAGAAGAACATGGGGTTCATATGAGTGTCTGATTATGAAGGATATCTGAAGCAAAATCCTTATATTAATCCTACGAGTATTTGACTGAAGTTTTGGCATCATTAAATCCAGAGAATTTATGCTTTATTTCAGAAAGTATAAATTGGGGGAGATTGTTGGAAAATGATGATTTAATGAATGCGTCAGGATCGGATAGCATCAGTACTTGGAGCATCAGGAGCTGACGTCTGATGATGTCATCATCAGTGGCAGGACAAGTCAGAAGATATTGATTGATACTATTCCGTGATTTCAGGAAAGGATTGATTTGTAGAAGATATACTTCATCGAAGCTGTTACAGAAGATAAGCGACAAGAAGATCAATCTAATTTAATGTAGATTATCTTATGTAACAGAATGTGTAGCTGTGTGCATATATAAACACAGGATAGGTTTTACGAGAATAATAGCTTTACACGAGTATTTTTGTAAACCTAGCAGCTCTTAAGAACTCATAGTTTCTTGAGAGAGTTTGTATCAGTTTTTATAAAGGTTAATAAAAGCTGATATTGATTGTTTTATATTTGTTTATTCGATTATTTCATACGATTACATTCAACCCCCCTTCTATAATCGATATCTACGACCTAACAGAACTGTATCGACCCTAACGCGCCTCCCAATCATTGTCATCTTCTTCACGCAACCACCGACTTTTCGCCGGACCACCAGTTCTCCTTGGTGCAGCTTTAAGCCAACTCCCTCATTCCTTGTTGATCTCCTCACTTGTTTTACAAAGAAACTTCCTACATTATCGCTCTGTATGTGTTAGCATGCCACACGTAAAACAGAATTCCCCCAGTCGTTTGTATTTGCAAGAGACCATCACCTCCACTCCATTCTTCTTCATTATTTTCTTCTTACGCTTTAATGGTTTCCTGACATCCACTCTAACTCTGATACGCATAAATTCTCTCCATATGCCCGTATTATTTTTACTGTCATATTCAAGGAATTCTCCAAAGAAGTCTCCCAATTGCTTGCCCACAATCTCCAACATGAATCCAGATGGAAGATCAAAGATTTGCATCCACATATTGACATGCCATAACGGAACATTTAGTGGTTCTTCACCATTCGGAACCTCTGCCATCACAATCATTGCATTATGGTAAAACTGGAACAAGAGATTCCCAGCTCTAGCTCCTTGATATTAATTCCATGGCCGGCCTCCAGACATCTGCCATTTTAGTCTTCATTGCGTTAACATTGATATGTTTCTCCGTCAAAAATCTGCCCACCACACAAAGAACATATTTATTCACCTCAACTTCAACGCCCTCCTCGAAATCAAACGTAGAATTCTCCTCATCATCAATATCTAGCCCACTAAATTGATCATTTAAATCATTATAGAGCCATAAACAAAATTCTCACGATTCACTCTCCAGAATCAGAGGTTGAACGAAGAGACCAAAAGACTCTTTTTATTTTCATATTACAGGACATGCACAAGTGAAATCTCGAACAAGCTGGTCAAAGCAAGTATATCGTACTGTTTCCTTATTTGTGTTTCAAAATTGTGTTTTATAATTATATATATGAGTTAAGTTCTATGAAGACCAAAAGATGAAGAACGGGAGACCACATAGGTTCTGTAATTTGAATTTAGCAAAATATAATATTTTATAAATTATGTTCTATGAAAATAACTATTTTCATTTAAAATCTTTAAAATTATATATGTTTTGCAAGTAAAACATAGCAAAACATATTGTTCTGCCCAACATGTTCGGTTTGCAGAACATTCATGTTTAGTTTGCAGTTAAGATTTTCAATAAAATAGTGATTTTCATAAAATATATTTTGCAAAACAGTACATTTTGCAAATTTTTGATTACAGACTATGATTTATTTTGCCAAATTTATATTGCAGAACATATGTGGTCAGGCCTTCACAAAAAAAGGTGGTCTCCATAGAACTTTACTATTATAGTATATTTTATTAATAATAGTTTTGGGCATTATCGTTTGATAACAACTTAATTGATCTGTAATCTGTATGTTCAATTTGACAATTGATTCTTTTTATAAATTAAAACTTTTATTAAATGTTACAACTTTTTGATAATATAAATGTTTATATAACATAATGTAATCATGTCATTATCAATACCAACAACTAGTGTCCGTATTTTGTTGGCAACGCGACCGAACGAGGATCTATTGTTTAGATACAACCTTCAATGATTAATTTAAGAAAATCTACACTAGTAAGCCTTTTTCTAATTGCTACTCCTTTCGTTCCTCTCATTTTTTTACATTACTTATCATACATTTTAAGACTCCTATAAAATATAGCTCTACAATTTATATTTTAATTTTTTTTTTCTAAATAAAATTTAAACATTATATTTTTATTCAGAAGAAGAAAAAATTTAAAATAATTTATCGAAGTATATTTTATATGAGTCTTAAAATACGCGTCGAGCCCCTTATCCCAATATAAAAAATAATTGAGGGGGACGGAGGGAGTATTTAACCCGCCTCTTTTTACCAACTAAAATCATGCAGCCTGTACTTATTTGTTTTAGGTCAATGTACTAGGCTATTTGGCTACCAAAATCTATTAAGGTCCGGATTGAGTGCCCAACTCATGATCTAAGGAGGTCCTTTTTTAGAAAATCTCTTTGCTCTTTTTGATTAGTAGGGGTGAAATTGCGTATATTCTGCCTTGAGTAAAGGTGGTCAAATGGGCGTTCTGTACGGATAAATCGGGACCGGCTCGTTAAAACAACTCGCGTAACTCGGCTCGTTACGAGTTCGGTTCAACTCGGCACAAATTAGTATAGGAAACGAGGCGTATACGAGTTTAATATTTTTGAACCGAAATCGACAGGGACCGGTTCGTGGAAGTGAACCGCATGGCATGACCCAAAAGAGAATTACACAATTAAGTCATTTATTATAACCTATTAGGAAAGTAGTTAAGTATCTACGTTTTGCGGGTACATATAGGTCTAAGTATAAAAAAATATGTAAAGAAAATGGATTAAAGCCGAAGAAGTGGGATATCGATTGTTCTACGAGATGAAATTCGACTTATAAATTATTAAATGATGCAATTCAATGTAAGACCGTTATCACCGAATTATATAATGAAGACCCAAACCACCAATACGAAGATGGACTTATCATCGAATTTGATTGGCAATTGGCATCTACCATCCAATTTACCAGTGGGATCGTTTTATACCAATTTACCAGAGGGATCGTTTTATACCTATCAGACCTTCAAGAGGTAGGAAAACATAGGTATAATTTTCATATAATTTACATAATTCTTAAAATCCATATTTAATAAGATGTTTTTTACACATCTTCTTAATATTATTTTTATTAGTTTTAAAATATATTAATAGATAAGCTATTAAAAATGTTCTATAGGATTTATTTTCTTTTATAAGTCTTGAACTACTAGGAGGTCTCATTAAAACCTAATATAAAGATTAAACAGATAATATATGTTAAACAAATTTTAATTAAACTAGAAATCATTTTTGAATTAAACCCTACAACTCATAGCATTCAAACAACATAATTGTTTATATATAAACAAGACTACATATAGATTATATGAACAATAAACAAACATTATTAATAATTACAAAGTTTTAGAAACAGTATGGCTCACCGGAGTCCCCTAGCTGCTGGTATGCCTCCTTCTCGGACTACCCCGTCCTTATGGGCTCCCAATGCTGGTATCTCTACGGAATATCTACCACACCTTGCATCTCCAACTTTATAAATATTAATAAGATGTGTTTATTATAGATATAATCAACATATCTTCTTGCTTATATATTTAATTATATAGTTGTTTGCTACTTGTTGTAGGAGAGAGGGTTTTTAGCTTGAAGCCATATAGAATTTTAAGAGAGAATTTAAGAAAGCTGAAGATATATATTTCTGAATTGTTTTCTTACATTTGATATGTCGATCCTTTTATAGGCATTCTACTTTGAATACTAACAAATTACATTTTCAAAAGGTTTACAGTAAATCAAAGATTCTTTTGCTTTTTTATTTGTCTTCATCTCTTTATCTTTTATCTTTTCCCCGCTTTTTCTTTTCCTTTTCTGGCACTCTTCCACTAGTTATCCTCTTTTATTTTTCATCGTCCATTTTTTCTTCTTTTCTTGACAGCTTTCACTTGATATTGTTTCCATTTTGTGTCCATCTTTTATCTTCTAGGTTCTTCCACCTTTTGTTTTTGCTGCTATTTTGGCTGGTCGTGTTCATAATATCTTCTAGAATACCTGTTAATATAACCTGTTTGTATGGGTACAGTCACCAATAAAATTTTATTGGGCTATACAATCATCTTAATATTGTTACAGTCACCAACTTTCATTGGGCTGTAAAATCATCATAATATTGTTACAGTCACCAACTTTCATTGGGCTGTAAAATCATCATAATATTGTTACAGTCACCAATTTTTATTAGGCTGTAAAATCATCATAATATTGGTATGGTCACCAATTTGTTATTTGGGCCATACAAGCATTCATAATACATTCGGTCACCAATCATTACATTGGGCCGAAGAATCATAAAATATTACATTTTATTCAAATGGATCAACAGAGTCTCCTTCTTTCTTTGCTTGAGAATCTGATAGAGTTACTGATCTTCTTGATATCATAGGCCTTACTATTTCAATAGTTTTATCTGCATGCTTATGCTTCAATCCTGTTATTTTAGCCTGCATAGTTGTTATCGGTGTAGTGTCTATAGTTATGACATCATTATTATAATATAAGGTAATAATATCTTCTACTCCTCCTCCCTGGCCAGTGCCTATAACACAAGCCTTTCTTCCTCTTATCATATCTTCTAATTTGGATTTCAATGTTGATAGTCCAATGGCTCTTTTTGTACACATCCATGTTCCGAACTCTGCTATAGTACATGGTACTGGCATTTTTAAACTGGTTTCATCTCCTTCCTCATCTGAGCCTCTTCTAGCCTTATATAGTTGACAAACTAATATAGGTTTTCCTGTTAAGTCTGTACATGCATCAAATATTTGTATTCCATATACCCCTCCTGGACCAAAGGATTTCATCATAGCTTGTACACTTTGGGTTATCAGGGAAGGACATTTTGATATGCTTGATAAGGTTTCATCTGTTAAGATTTTATCAACAAATCCAAGTGATAACAAATTTTTTACTATAGTAGGATCTGCATTTGTTCGGCAAATATATCGAGGATATCTGCTAAATTTTTCAGGTCTTACTATAGTGTTGTTGCTTTTATAATCATAATATTTGCATACCTTCTCATATGCTGCAACATACTCATCAGAATATTTTACCTTGTCAGCCATGGTAATAAGGTTTAATGAATTGGATGAACTTGGTATATTTGGAGTTTGGGTAATATTAGGCATAGTAGGTGTAGTAACAAGGTTTGATACAAAGGTTTGAGGGGTATTCTGAATATTTTTGAGAAATCTCATTTTCTCCTCGAGGGTTTTTACCAAACTGTTTATATTAGTGTTTATTTGTGCTACCTGTTCATTCTTCTTCTCCTTGATTGAGGCTAATATTTCTTCAACCTGTTTTGCTACAATATTATCCATGTTCTCTGCTAAGAAAATCAGCCAAGAGATTTTTAGTTCCAGAGATATTTTTAATAATAAAATCATAACAACTAAAAAATGCTTGCCATTTACGCCTTTTATTTAATTCTGGTAAAAGATCAATTTTATTAAGTATAAAAGATTTCACCTGAGTATTATCTGTTCTTACAATAAATTTTACAGGTAATAAATGATAATGAAACCTTTTAATTCCAAATTTTACTGCTAATAATTCTTTTTCATTAATATGATAATTTTTCTCATTGGGTTTCCATGTTCCTGATGTATATCCACATATTAAAGGTTTTTCTTTATCCAAATCATCTTTTTCATATGCTATGAGGACTGCTCCCCATCCTATATCACTAGCATCAGTATATAATTCTAATAAATCATCTTCTTTAGGTAATCTTAATTTAGGTAAATGATTTACTTTGGTTTTTAATAATTTAATAGCATTAGTATGTTCTTCTGTCCATTCAAATTTATTATGTTTTTTGATTAAGTCTTGAAGAGGTTTTCTTAATTTTGGTAAATCTTTAATATAATCTGAAGCATAATTTATAATTCCTAAGAATTGTTGTACTTCTTTTTTATTTTCTAAAACTTCTTTAAATTTTTTTATTTTAGTGGAGATATGCTCTTGTAATTGAATTCCCTCAGAATCTATAATATATCCTAAATAATCTATTTTATTTTTAAATATTTCTGATTTCTTTTCAGATAATAATATGCCATGTTTCCTAATAGTTTGGATAAATAATTCTAAGTGTTTAATATGATCTGTTATATTATCACTAAAGATTAATATATCATCTACATATACCAAACAAAATTCATTTAGATTCCTAAATATTTTGTCCATCCTTCTTTGAAATATTTGTGGGGCATTTCTTAATCCAAATGGTAATACTATCCATTCATAATGTCCTTGTGGTACACTAAAAGCTGTTAAGGGTATTGATTCTAGTTAGTCTGTTAATTAAATTTCTTTTATAAGGTAAGAAGTATCCATCAAATATTGTCTTTTTATTTAATTCTCTATAATCTATTACCATTCTAGCTTTTCCTCTTTTTATTTTACTATGTTTTCTTACTACAAATGCTGGACTACTATGTGGGCTTTTACTTTCTTGTATAAGTCCTAAATCTAATAATTCTTTTATTTGAATTTCTAACTCCCTTTGATCTGTAGGACTATATCTTATTGGTCTGCATCTTATTATATCATTAGGATTTATTAATTTAATTTCAGCATACATTTTTTCTTTATCCCATAGACTTATTGGATTTTCACCAAAATTTATTTTTAATAATTCTATATATTTTTCTTTTAATAAGTCTAAATTATGTTGTCTTTCTTCGTTTATATTATTTACTCGAATTGACTTAATAGGTATTAATCTTTTTAATATTATCCATTTATCACATGGTGTTAATAGACTTATTGTATTTTCTTTTATAACTTGTGTTTTAAATGAATCTAAAAAATTATTTCCTAATATTATTTGTTGTTTCATATTATTTTCCTGATATACTAAAGGTAATCTGAACCTAGTTTTATTTAATATAAATCTTACATTTTCTGCTACAATATCCAATTCTTTCATATGTTCATTAAATCCAGTTACTCTTATTTTATGTGTTTTTGTTCTTTTCCATTTGTGTTGTATTAATACTTCTTTTTTAGCTAAACATATGTCTGCTCCACTATCTATGAACATTTTTTGTTTTATATAATTATTTGGTTTATATTCTACTGCCGCTTCTATATAGATTGCTACCATGTTATTCACTTTCTTCAAAATTGGTACTAGAATTACTAACTTCTTCCATGTATTTTATTTCTTCAGGTTCAGTTTCACTGATATAGAATTCCTCATCATTATACCAATTTGCGTCTTCTTCTTTTATATATTCTAAGTTCATTATAAATTATGTATTATTTATATATTTTACTCCTTTTTGTTTTAATTTTGGACATTTATTAGCATAATGACCTTTTTCATTACAATTCCAACATTTACAATCTTTTACTTTATTATTATCTCCTTGTAAAGGTTTAAGATATTTTCTTCTCCTAAATTTTCTTTTGAATCTAAATCTTTTCCTATTTTCTGGTGTATTTTTATATTTTCTAAACCTTTTTCTTTTATATTTTCTCCTAAATGGTCTATATGATTTATAATTTTTAGGTTGTTTGTAATAGTTATCTTGGGTTTTATAACCTGGTTTTTTATAATTTTTATAGCGTCTTTGTTTCGTATATTTATTATCACATCCAAATAATAATTTTCTTTCTGTAAATCCACATATTTCTCTTAATCCTCGTTTTTTTATCTTTTTTAATTTTCTGTTGTACTCTATATTCTTCACATTTTCTCATTAAATAAGCTCTTAATAACCTAATTCTTTCTCCTAGTGTATTTTCTTTAGGTTCTAAGTTAGCATATTCCTTAGATATTTCTGTATTATAAGGTGAAGGTAAATGATCATAATATAATTGTTGATAAACTATACTTTCTTGTGGTAAAAATCTAGCTTCATAAAAGAATTTAGTAAAACTTATAGTATATTCTGGTAATTTATTAATTTTACAACATTTCATATTATTCAAATTCATTACTATTTCTATTTTTCTTTCTGTTAGTACTTGTTCTTGTGCTACAAACCATCTTTCTCCTAAATGTCAAACATATTTAACATATCTTTCCATGTATTAGCATAATTTTTTGATTGTTGTTTTAATTCATAGGCTATGTTTTCTAACCAAAATGCTGCTTTTCCTATTATAGTTTTAGATATTAATTCAAAAACATAGTCTAAATCTTCCATATTTTTAGAATTCATTAATGCTATATACATTCCTAAAGTCCAGTCTTTTATCCTTGTGTTACTGATCCTATAAAATCTTGTATTTCTTCTTGTTGTCCTTTTGGTATATGATTTGGTATATAATTATCTTTTCTTGTTATTACATTTTCTCGTATTTCTTCTTCAGGATATTCATCTGCATCTTCGTTTATTATTTCATCAGTATCCATTTCATTATTTATATAGGATGGTTCTCCTTCTTCATAATTATTTTCTATATCGCTTTTTTCTTCATCATCTTGTATGTATGCATTTACATTTTTCATTTTATTTAGAGCAGTTAATATTTCTTTATTTTCTTTTAATATTATTTCATGTTCATTATTATCAGATTCCTCTTCTATATAATATAATCCTTTAGGTTCTTCTTCATTATATGTATCACTACTCTTTATTACATTATTTTTATTTTGAACTTCTATTTTAGTTTCGATTTTATTCTTTCCTCGTATATTATTTAATTCTAATTTTATTTGTTTTATTTCTTCTTTTAAGGTTGCAACTTCTTCTTTTACTTCTATTAATTCTAATTTTGTTTGTTTTAATTCTTTCTTTTGTGTTTTATATTTATTTTTATAAAATTTATATTTATTAAACCATTCCATATTCGTATTCATTTTTAGTTTTATATTTTCTTGCCTTAATTCTTCTAATTCAGTATCATTACTTACTTTAGAAGTATTTTCTATTTTATTTTCTTGTTTTATAGGTTCATATTTTTGTCTTTCTCGTTCTATAATTTCTTTTCCATGATTTTTAAGAAATGTTATGACACTGTGTTCTTGTATAGACATATTTAAAATTTTCCTAATTTATGAAGTTCTGCTAAACTATTTATTCCTCTTTTAACTCCTTTTGTTAATTTAGGTTTTGATTTACTAATATCCATTATTACATGTTCTTTTAATCTTCCCATAACTGTTATAGGTATCATTTCTTTTTCTTTTACTTGGTATAGTTTTCTTATCTTCTAAGGTATTGTTTATTGTAATCAGTTTTTCCAATATTTGTTTAAATATAGGTATTTCAGACACATTCCATAATTCAGTTAGTTCTTCTTTAATTATTTGTCTATTGCTTAATTTATCTTCTTCTAATTTTTGAAAATGCACACCTAAGGGGGGGGGGGGGGGTGAATAGGTGTTATAGCCAACTATATCCAATTTTAAAGTTTTACCAAATAATTAACTGCCAACTTGTCAGCTAGCTAAGATGAACAAAACGAAGTCTGTCAGCTAGCTAAGATAAACAATGCAATGCAGAATTGAAATAGCAGTAAGTAAAAACACCAAGAATTTTAGCCAGGTTCGACCCCTATTCTCTATGGTCTACGTCCTGGTCCCCTACCAAACCTGGTAAGAGAATATATTATTAATCACTATAAAAACCGATTACAAGATTAATACATATATCTCCCTTCTTCCCTGTCACTGATAGCAGCTAGCTGACACCCTTGTTCCCTGAATCAAATGATCTTTAAGTACTATACTACCCAAGTATAAACTTCTCTATCAAACTAATTCCCGAACCCTTGTGTCTTAGCCTGCAACTCAGCAACAAACCTTACAATCTGAACAATATAAACAATTGAGAATAATACAACTCAAACGATAAACTCTAAATAATGATATAACCGTATATATAAAATATAGAGCTCAAGTAAACAGATTTTGCAAAGTATCACAGAGTTGTTCTTGTGTGTTCTTCCAGCGTTTTTCAACGAAAACAACCACACAAGTATTTATAAAGAACTATTAACGTTCGAATTAACCAATCAAACACCAACGGTCTTGAAACCTTTTCTCACGTTTAGTTTGTTTGATAAATTCGTTCATTAACGTTCACATAACGTTAACATACTGAAGTTTAGGAGAAAAGACGTTTAAGATATAAAACATTCAGGATATAACTAAAAACTGAGTTTAGAGAGTTTGTATAAGATAAGATATTTGAAAGATACAAACTCCTAAAAAATAGGAAAACTGTTTTGAAAAACTCTTTGTAAAAACTGAGCTCTAAAATTATATATATTACGTTTATATAATTTATAGAGTCCTTACATATCATGTCCTATAAAATCTCCATGAAATAAGGACTTCTGTTTTGACTTGGACAGTTTCTGGCGGAACAGTCTTAGCTTGCTGAAATGCACTGTTACTTCAAAGTTAGCTAGATAAGATACTTGTAATCCTGCAATGTTAGCTGGCTGATAACAAGTAATATAAAGCCTGCACCAATACTGTTAAGACAAATATAGATACTGTCATTTCTTATACTAACAGCTAGCTAAGATTAATAACATCAAAATCAAGGATTATCAATCTCCCCCTTTTTGATGATTATTAACTCATCTATTTAGGAAAGTAAAACTCCCCCTAAATACCTGCATAAGAATCTTAGCAACATATTTAAATGCTATTAACATAGAAATCATAAAACAAGCATTTCATAAAAACCATAAACCAAGTCTCATACCACATTAAACCACATTAACATGTTCCAACTTAAACCACATTACCACATAACTTAAAAAAAACTTAAACTGTTCTGAATAACCCAAACATAAAATATCCTAAATAAATCTCCCCCTTAATCATTAAAAAGGAAATAAACTTAGACATCGTTGTTATCGTCATTCTCTTCCATGCCATCAGGACCATCAACAGCTTCCAAATTCTGAGTAGCATCAGCAACATCCAAAAGAGAACTAGTACCAGCAGCATTCAGTGTAACCACCGCAGCAAAATCACGCAAACCACCAGTTGGAGAAGGAACACGAACAGATGGACCAGTACGAGCAGAAGCAGGAGTGTTTGTACCAAGAACAAGATCACGTAAGAATTTTAACTCATCACCAACATCATCAATCTTGCGACATATTGTCAAGTGACTCTCACGAAACTCACGCATAAACTCGTTCCAACGAATCTCAGAAATACCCGATAACACAGCATCAGCAGGTTTCTCAGAAACAACAACAGGAGGTTCAACATGCATAACAGTACCATCCTTCTCAACACGAAGAGAAGACTGCTTTAAACTATTACAATCCAAGAAATCTTTGGCAACAACCTTATCGTTCTCACACAACTTAACACCAAACCAATCAAAAATACGAGTTAACAATAACCCATATGGAAGACCAGTACCCGGGGCAGCAGTTAAAACATCCATCATATTTTTGAGAATCAATTCAGAAAGATCGAACTTACGACCCGACATCAACATAGACACAACAACTACATCTTGAGCAGAAAAATTAGACCGAGTACCCAAACGAGGATTGACATTAGCCAAACACATTTTGAATACCAGATGAGCTAAAGGTGTGACAGTGTGAGTAGTAGGTGCAGCAAATTCAAGAATACCAGGAATACCACGAATGAGTCTTAACTGATCTAGAGCAGAAAAACCATCTAAATCCTTAGGGCCTTTGGGTGTGTAAACAGAAACAGAGGATGGATTTTCAATACGCAAAATCGAATTTAACACAGAAACATTGAGCATAATTTTCGTATCACGAACATATGACATAAAATTGCCATACTTATCAGGAGTGAAATTAGCATAAAATTCAAGAATACACTCTGGATAAAATTCCTTAGGCAGTTCTACAAGAAACCACTCAAAACCCAATTCGGAAAACATCTTAACACCACCAGATTGATGAAAGAGCTTACCAGCAAGAGGACGACCAGGGATAATTTTCCGAGTACCCAAATCGAGAGACTTAAAACGGGCTTCAAACTCAGTATTCACCTTGATTTTCTTGCATGCAGAACCATCGAGACCACCAAAGCGATTCACAACCGATTCATCACCACTATCTTCACGAATGTGTTCAATTTCAGTCTCGGTATCCACCAATTTGCGTTTGTTCTTCGGAGTCTTAGGAGTAACAGATGGAGTAGAACCTCGAGTACGCCTCATGATGTAGTAAAATCCAAAAGAAATAGTAATCGACCACACAATGTTGAGAGAGATGCGAGAGAAAAACCCTTGAAAGAAATTGGGGAAAAGAGAGAGAAGATGGAAAAGTCGGAAACGAATCGTTCGTTTAATACCTCGTTTAAAATAAATTAAGGGAGATGAATTTTTAGGATAAAAATTTAAAACAACCCAACCCCTAACCATACGCAACATGATAAAATATAATAAACTTTAATTTACCACATTAAAGATAAGAAACAACAACCGTCAAACTTCTATCATTAAAACACGGCACAAAAAACTAGGTCAGTCAAAATAATTCAAAAACAAAATTCAAATGATGACTCTAAAAAAATAGCAACAAACTTGCGAAAACACAATAAAAAATTTCCATACAAGAACAAATAATAAAAAAAACTGAAGTAAAAGATATTACCCGGAAATATCTCAGCTAGCTAATTGAACATTGCACATACCAAGTTCGCGACGCAAAACACAGAACCTTTCTTCTGCAAGAGGCTTGGTTAAGATGTCAGCTCGCTGATATTCTGTGGAAACAAAAACCAACTCGATATGGCCTTTAGCAACATGATCACGCAGAAAGTGATGGCGAACATCAATATGTTTTGTGCGTGAATGATTCACTGGATTCTTTGAAATGTTGATAGTGCTTGTATTATCACAATAAATGGGAATCTTAGCACATTTTATGCCATAATCTCGAAGTGTTTGAATCATCCAAAGGATTTGGGCACAACAGCTCCCTGCAGCCAAATATTCACCTTCGGCAGTAGACAAGGCAACAGAAGTTTGCTTCTTGCTTTGCCAAGAAACCAAACTCTGTCCTAAAAATGCACAAACACCACTAGTACTCTTACGATCAGTTTGACAACCTGCATAATCTGCATCACTAAACCCAACAAGATCAAAAGCATTTGTGATTGGATAAAATAAACCAAGAGAAATTGTGCCACTTAAATATTTGAATATTCTTTTAACCGCACTCAAATGAGACTCTTTTGGTTTAGATTGAAACCTCGCACATACACAAACACTATACATTATATCAGGTCTAGAGGCAGTAAGATATAATAAACTACCAATCATACCTCTATACTTGCGAACATCAACATCTATACCTTGTTCATCTGCTGTCAGCTTGCTGGCAGGAGTCATTGGTGTTGATTTCTGCTTGATATTCTCAAAACCAAATCTTGTGAGTAGATTCTTGATATATTTGGATTGATGCACATATATACCATCAGGAGTTTGCTTAATTTGTAAACCCAAAAAATAGTTGAGCTCTCCCATCATGCTCATGTCAAACTCACTATGCATACACTTAGAAAACCACTTGCACATATCATCATTAGTAGATCCAAAAATAATATCATCCACATATATTTGAACAACTAAAATATCGGAACCATTATGTTTAGTAAATAATGTGGGATCAATTTTACCTCGAATGAATCCATTTTTGATCAAAAACTTACTTAGCCTTTCGTACCATGATCTAGGAGCTTGTCTCAATCCATATAATGCTTTCTTTAATTTGAACACATAATTTGGAAATTGTTCACTCTCAAACCCAGGAGGTTGCTTGACATAGACTTCCTCTTTTAAAAATCCATTAAGAAATGCGCTTTTCACGTCCATTTGATGTAGCTTGATCTTCTTGAAGCATGCAAATGAAAGTAGCATCCTTATTGATTCGAGCCTTGCAACCGGAGCATAAGTTTCCTCAAAATCTATTCCTTCTTGTTGATTATATCCTTGTGCAACAAGTCTGGCTTTGTTCCGAGTAACCGTACCAAATTCATCAACTTTATTCTTGAAGACCCATTTAGTACCGATGACTGAAACATCTTTAGGTGGCTCTACAAGTTCCCAAACATCACATCTTTCAAATTGATTGAGTTCTTCTTGCATTGCCATGATCCAATTTTCATCTTGAAGTGCTTCTTTGACATTCTTTGGTTCCTCTTGAGCTAGAAAGGCTGCAAATGCACAAAAGTTAGCATTACCTTTCCTAGTCTTGATTCCTTCTGATTTATCACCAATGATCAATTCTGGAGGGTGGTTCTTCACTGTTCTTGTTGACTTTGGCAATGAATGTTGAGCTATGACTTCCTCATTGACTCGAATTCGCTTGGATGGAGGAGATGCTTCACCACCTTCATAGATAGGCATCTTTTCTTGTGATCTCTGACCTCGTGGACCTTCCAAGGCGAGCTTGGATAACTGATCAATAGTTTCATCCACTGGGGAAGAAGTTTCAGCTGTCTTTTCAGCTGTTTGAGTTGCAGTAGACTGGTTGTCAGCTTGCTGAGATGCTGATATTTGCCTTGTCAGCTCGCTGTCATGACCTGTTTCTGCAATATCTTCCTCATCTCTTGACAGATCAACATTAGATTCTTGAAATGAAACTTCAATAGACTCTTCAACAATACGTTTAGATATATTATATATTCTATAAGCATGACTTGTTAAAGAATAACCCAAAAATATTGCTTCGTAAGATTTAGCATCAAATTTACCATCTCGATCAATAGATTTGAGTACAAAACACCTGGAGCCAAAGACTTTGAAATATCCAATGTTTGGCTTCTTATTCCTCAGCAATTCATATGGAGTTTTGTTGAGTATAGGCCTGATAAGTACCCTGTTAAGAACATAGCTAGCTGTGTTAACAGCTTCTGCCCAGAAACTCCTTGGCAGCTTGCTTTCTTGCAGCAAAGTCCTGGCAGTTTCTTGCAAAGATCTGTTCTTTCTCTCCACAACTCCGTTTTGTTGAGGTGTCCTTGGAGCAGAGAATTCATGTGTAATACCTCTTTCTTCACAATAGGCAATGAAGTCTTTTGAAATGAATTCACCTCCTCTATCACTTCTTATACCTACAAGTCTTGTATTCAACTTGTTCTCAAGTAAAGTGATTAGCTTCTCAAATTCACTAAAAGCACAATCTTTAGTACGAAGAAACAATACCCATGTATATCTAGAATAATCATCAACAATAACAAATGCATATTGTTTACCTCCAATGCTTTTATATGCTTCCGGACCAAATAAATCCAAATGTAGAAGCTCTAAAGGTTTAGTAGTTGATACCATTTTCTTTGACTTATGTGGAGTCCTGATTTGTTTGCCTAATTGACAAGCCGAACAGGTTTCCGTCTTGACATACTTCAATTTGGGCAATCCTCTAACTAGCTTCTTGGAAGACAGCTTGCTGAGTAGATCCATATGAGCATGTCCAAGCCTTCTATGCCAAAGATCCGGGTTTGTATCAACAGTAGCTAAGCAACAACCTACTTCCTGCATCTCAAAGTCCAACATATATATATTTCCTTCCCTTCTAGCAACTAGGGGGACTTTGTTAGTGCCAACATTAATAGTACATTTCTCTTTATCAAAAACAACAGTATGTCCATCATCATGTAACTGACTTATACTAAGCAAATTATACTTAAGACCTTGAACATATTGAACTTTATCAATAGAAATGTTACTATTACCAATTGTTCCTTTGCCAAGTATGCGGAGTGTTTTGCTATCGCCAATTGTAACACTTCCACCCTTTTTCATTTTGAGACTAAGGAACTGAGATTTGTCACCACACATATGTCGTGTACATCCACTATCCAATATCCATTGATTTGCATTGACTTTAACCACAAGAAATACCTACAAAACAAAGAACAAACAACTCAACGATTTGGTACCCAAATTTGGTTGGGTCCTGCATGGTTAGTTGATAGAACATAGATAACATTCAATTCAGATCTCTTGATCCACATTTGGACCACTTTGGATGTTCGTTTTCCTGTTCTTCCTGTTCTGTCAGCTTGCTGCCTATAGGCTGTTTGTCTGTTCCAGCTTGCTGGTTTAGCATTCTGACTTGAGCAGTGATGTGATAAGTGACCTTTCTTTCCACATTTGTAACAAATTTTCAAAGGCATAGCATAATTATATGGAATACCCTGTTTGCCTTCATATTGAAAAGCCTTGTTCTTTGACGTAGAAGCCATTCCAAGTCCTTCTTTATCCATAGGAACCTTTGTTTGTTTCATAATTGTCTTTAATACTTCCTCTCCTTGTACAAATTTTCCCATGCCTTTCTCCAGCTTTGCAACCTCAGCTTCCAATTCCTGTATCTTCTCAGCTTGTTGATTTGCTTCAATTGAGATGGATTCTCTGATTTTAAACGTCTCAAGACATACATCTCTTGCTTCAATTTCTGCACGTAGCTCGCTGAGTTCTTTCATCAATGTGTCATTTCTCTTGAGGAGAAGCTTGTTAAACCCTTCAAGTTGTGTTAGCTTTCCCTTTAGATCGGAAATGAGATCTTCATGATTGTTTGATGGAGTCTTTTCAGCCATTAGCTCAGAAATCATTTTTCGAAGAGAAGCATTCTTCTTTTCAAGCTCGTTGTTCTCATTCTTTAATTCCATGAACTCCACAATAGATATAGTACTATGTCTCTGCAAGGTTAGTTCATCTAATGAATGATTACTAGAATTTGAATCAGAATTTATAGAGTTTACCTCACTATTATTGTCATCCGAGTCTGAAGTATCACTTTCTACAAGGCCATCTTCCGTGATTCCTCGTATTGTATCTTCATCATCAAGACCAACAAGAGCTAAGTTCACCATCTCATCACCTGATTCATCATCAGAAGCTGAATCCTCATCATCACTCCATGTCAAAAGAGCTTTAGACTTCTTTCTGTCCCTTGAGGTAGCTAGCTGCTTTGGCTTGTTCTTCAACTTGTAGCAGTCCCTTTTGAAATGTCCTTTCTTGCCACATTCAAAGCATGCATCATCCTTTGAATCCCTTGACTCTCTTTTTGCACCAAAAGCCTTTCCTTTCTTTAGTTTATCCCTCTTTTCAATCATCTTCTTGATTTTTCTGGACATAAGAGCCAATTCTTCATCTGATTCTGATTCTGCATCTGAAGTCAGCTTGCTGCTACTAGAATGTAGAGCTAGATTCTTCATCTTTTCAACTGGAGCTTTCACAGATTCCATTTTACTTTCATGTATCTTGGTCTCAAACTGTTCTAACTCAGCAAAAATAGATAGATGATCCATAGTGTCAAGATTTGATGAAGACTCCAAGGAGGTAACTTTTGGTTCATAGATGAATGGTACCGCACTTAGAACTTTCATGTTTATTTCGTCTTGAGGGATCTTTTTGCCAA
The DNA here is from genome assembly GCA_030848705.1 of Heracleum sosnowskyi. Classification (NCBI taxonomy): domain Eukaryota; kingdom Viridiplantae; phylum Streptophyta; class Magnoliopsida; order Apiales; family Apiaceae; genus Heracleum; species Heracleum sosnowskyi. The sequence goes on from CM061238.1 coordinate 81,875,448, forward strand.
GTCTCTCAAGTGCATTGATGTTCACTTGAAATCTAGCTTGACTTTCTTTGATAGTTTCACCTTCCCTGAGTTTAAAATTTCCAAACTCATTCATTAGCTTGCTGAGTTTGACTTTCTTCAAAGATGTTGAACCTTCATGATAGGTTTCCAATGCATCCCACATCGCCTTTGCTGATTTAAGAGATGATACTTTGTCATGCTCAGCTTGATTTAGCCCATTCATGAGAGAATTCCTTGCTTTTCCATTATAGCCAATTTTGATCAATTCATCGGAAGTAAGATCATCAATATCCTTATCTTTGCCATCTTTATCAAGGAACACATGTGGACCCTTCTGAACAACCCTTAGCACAAGTGGATCTCTAGATAGAAACGTTTCCATGCGCCCTTTCCACCAGTTGTAGTTGTCTGTTCCAGTGAGGAGAGGAGCTCGGTAGTCAGACTTTCCTTCGGGATAATTGTCAGCCATTTGATCGATACTTTTCCTGTTACAGAAATATTAGTATACCAATGCTCTGATACCAATTGAAAATGCACACCTAGAGGGGGGGGGGGGGTGAATAGGTGTTATAGCCAACTATATCCAATTTTAAAGTTTTACCAAATAATTAACTGCCAACTTGTCAGCTAGCTAAGATGAACAAAACGAAGTCTGTCAGCTAGCTAAGATAAACAATGCAATGCAGAATTGAAATAGCAGTAAGTAAAAACACCAAGAATTTTAGCCAGGTTCGACCCCTATTCTCTATGGTCTACGTCCTGGTCCCCTACCAAACCTGGTAAGAGAATATATTATTAATCACTATAAAAACCGATTACAAGATTAATACATATATCTCCCTTCTTCCCTGTCACTGATAGCAGCTAGCTGACACCCTTGTTCCCTGAATCAAATGATCTCTAAGTACTATACTACCCAAGTATAAACTTCTCTATCAAACTAATTCCCGAACCCTTGTGTCTTAGCCTGCAACTCAGCAACAAACCTTACAATCTGAACAATATAAACAATTGAGAATAATACAACTCAAACGATAAACTCTAAATAATGATATAACCGTATATATAAAATATAGAGCTCAAGTAAACAGATTTTGCAAAGTATCACAGAGTTGTTCTTGTGTGTTCTTCCAGCGTTTTTCAACGAAAACAACCACACAAGTATTTATAAAGAACTATTAACGTTCGAATTAACCAATCAAACACCAACGGTCTTGAAACCTTTTCTCACGTTTAGTTTGTTTGATAAATTCGTTCATTAACGTTCACATAACGTTAACATACTGAAGTTTAGGAGAAAAGACGTTTAAGATATAAACATTCAGTATATAACTAAAAACTGAGTTTAGAGAGTTTGTATAAGATAAGATATTTGAAAGATACAAACTCCTAAAAAATAGGAAAACTGTTTTGAAAAACTCTTTGTAAAAACTGAGCTCTAAAATTATATATATTACGTTTATATAATTTATAGAGTCCTTACATATCATGTCCTATAAAATCTCCATGAAATAAGGACTTCTGTTTTGACTTGGACAGTTTCTGGCGGAACAGTCTTAGCTTGCTGAAATGCACTGTTACTTCAAAGTTAGCTAGCTAAGATACTTGTAATCCTGCAATGTTAGCTGGCTGATAACAAGTAATATAAAGCCTGCACCAATACTGTTAAGACAAATATAGATACTGTCATTTCTTATACTAACAGCTAGCTAAGATTAATAACATCAAAATCAAGGATTATCAATCTCCCCCTTTTTGATGATTATTAACTCATCTATTTAGGAAAGTAAAACTCCCCCTAAATACCTGCATAAGAATCTTAGCAACATATTTAAATGCTATTAACATAGAAATCATAAAACAAGCATTTCATAAAAACCATAAACAAAGTCTCATACCACATTAAACCACATTAACATGTTCCAACTTAAACCACATTACCACATAACTTAAAAAAAACTTAAACTGTTCTGAATAACCCAAACATAAAATATCCTAAATAAATCTCCCCCTTAATCATTAAAAAGGAAATAAACTTAGACATCGTTGTTATCGTCATTCTCTTCCATGCCATCAGGACCATCAACAGCTTCCAAATTCTGAGTAGCATCAGCAACATCCAAAAGAGAACTAGTACCAGCAGCATTCAGTGTAACCACCGCAGCAAAATCACGCAAACCACCAGTTGGAGAAGGAACACGAACAGATGGACCAGTACGAGCAGAAGCAGGAGTGTTTGTACCAAGAACAAGATCACGTAAGAATTTTAACTCATCACCAACATCATCAATCTTGCGACATATTGTCAAGTGACTCTCACGAAACTCACGCATAAACTCGTTCCAACGAATCTCAGAAATACCCGATAACACAACATCAGCAGGTTTCTCAGAAACAACAACAGGAGGTTCAACATGCATAACAGTACCATCCTTCTCAACACGAAGAGAAGACTGCTTTAAACTATTACAATCCAAGAAATCTTTGGCAACAACCTTATCGTTCTCACACAACTTAACACCAAACCAATCAAAAATACGAGTTAACAATAACCCATATGGAAGACCAGTACCCGGGGCAGCAGTTAAAACATCCATCATATTTTTGAGAATATTAAAGTTTGGTATTTTTGTTCTTCTAAATAAGCTTGGTATTTTTGCTGAGATAATATTAAAGTTTCTGTTATTAAATCATTTACAATTTTTAATTCTTTTTCTTTTTTCTTTAATTCCTTTTTACTATTCATATTTTATGTATAAATCTTACTTTATCTTGATCTTCTATTTCTATTCCTTCATTTGTTATTGTATAATTAATTTTATTTAAGAAATCCATTCCTAATAATAATTGACAATTATAATCATAATCTATTACTCCTAAATTTATTCTATAGTCTAAATCTAAAATCTTTATTCTTAATAATATACTTTTAGTTATTATTGATTCTCTTGATGTTCCTGGTTCAGTTAATATCTGAGGTTCTATTTCTTCACACTTAGTTTCATCAATTTCGGTTATATGTACTAGACTTTTTAGAGCTCCAGTATTTATTTCTGTTATACATTCCTTAGCTATTAATCCATTAAATATTATGGTTTTAATTCTTAATTTATCCTTTTCTTTATATGTTGAATTTATTAAATCTATGCGTTTACTAGACATACTTCTTGTTAATAAATTTCTTTCTTTTCTAAAACTTACTCTAGATCCTTCTATTATTGGTTTTATTCTTTGTACAGGTATTATTTGTCTGTTATTAAAATCTATACTTATTTCTTCTGGTATTGTTATTAATGAATCACTTTTATGTTCATTTTTTTCTAATATATCTTGATATAATTTCGGTACTATTGTACTCATTTCTATTTGTTTTTTAATATGATGATTACCTGTTATAGCATATACCATTTTAGTTTCTATACTTATTACTTTACTACCTTTTGGCATATTTATTCCATCTAATTTATAATATAGAGTTAAAGCTCTTTCTTTATGTTCATCTTGTAGTGATATACTAAAATCTGGTTGTACTGTAAATTTTAGTTTTTGATATATTAAATTTCCTTTTATTACTGCTATTAATGCATCTTGTATATTTCCTAATATTCTATCATCTACTATATAGATCTGTATAGGTGTATCAATATTTTTCTGAAAATATGCTTTTATAGTAAATTCTATTGCTCCAATATTAGCTTCTTTAGTCGATAATTTAGATAATTCCCTTTTTATGAAATCATTTGTTATCAAATTTATTCTTGCTTTTCCATTTATTGTAGTAATATCTATTACATTTTCATGTTTTTGTGCAATATATCTTACTTCTTTATTTCGTTCAAAATACTTAGTTTTAAAAATCTTTTTTACTGTTAGCTCATCTATTTCATTCTGTATTTTCCTATATATATCAGGTTTAAAACTTAAAGTTTGTGATGTTCCACCTTCATATTCATCCATTTGATAATATTCTTTTGTTTCTTCATCTTTTTTCTCCATTTTAACCCATTAGATTTTTATCTTTTAATAATTGTTCCTTATATATTTCTATTACAGCTTTTCTTGAGCTATTCTAATTTTTATATATTTTACATATGCCGGGGCATAATGTTTAAAATCAACTTCTTTTAATATTTCATCTATTTTTTCCATTTCCATTTCAGTCATATTTACTATTTGAAAACGGCGTATATAATTATTATTATTTCTTATTTTTGTAAATTGATTATCAGTTATTTTTTCTAAAATTTCTTCTATTTGTTCTAATGACATTTTATCCCGTTATATTAGAATTTAAAAATTCTCTTTGAAGTTCTTTTATTTTTATCCTATTATTTTTAATTAATATCTTTACTTGTCTTAATTCTTGATATAATCTTTCTTTTTCTTCCCTATTTTCTTCTGTCCAATTTATTTTAGTTATTCTTTCTTGGATTTTATTTACTTCTTCTTTAACTAAGTAATTTTCTATTATAAGTAGGTTTAATCTTCTTGAATTTCTAATTATTGAATTATTATTTTTATTAATTATGTAGTTTTGATAATAAACTGTTTGATAATATTCTTCCATTTTATCGAGTTAAATTTGCTTCTTCCAATAATTTTGTTTTATAATATCTCATAATTACTCTATTCATTCTCCAAGATTCTATTTCTCTTCCCAATTTTTGGTATAATCTTATTCTATGTTCTTTATTTTCTTCTTTCCATTCTAAATTATCAAGCTGTTCTTGAATCTTATTCATTCTTTCTTCCTGTTTTGTTATACTTTTTATAAAATATTTATAACTCTTAAATCTATGTTGAAGTGTTAGATTAAAAATATAATATCTACTCATTTTATTATCTTTCTCTTTTTAACTAAATCATCTATTAATTGATATTGTTCTTTAAGAACTTCTCTTAATTCTTTTATTTCTATATCTTTTCTTAATAATTTTGTAAATTCTTCTCTTCTATTTTTTAAATATTTTTCTTCTAATTCTGCTATTTCTTTATCTTTTCCTGCTAATATATGTCTTAATATTTTTATTGTATCATCCTTTTGATTTATTATATCCATACTTATTTTACAACTTTCAATATGTTGATTTATATCTTTATTATAAGTTAATTTTTTATCAGCTACCATTTGAATTCTTTTTAAGTTATGCTCTTCCATTTTCAAATTTTTAAGTTTTCGATTTTTACTGTTCACTTTTCACTATTTACTATTCACTTTTGACTTTTTTCACTATTTACTACCGAATTTTTTCTTAGTTCATAATATTTCTGACTTGGTAATATGCATTTACATTTTTCATTTTATTTAGAGCAGTTAATATTTCTTTATTTTCTTTTAATATTATTTCATGTTCATTATTATCAGATTCCTCTTCTATATAATATAATCCTTTAGGTTCTTCTTCATTATCTGTATCACTACTCTTTATTACAGTATTTTTATTTTGAACTTCTATTTTAGTTTCGATTTTATTCTTTCCTCGTATATTATTTAATTCTAATCTTATTTGTTTTATTTCTTCTTTTAAGGTTGCAACTTCTTCTTTTACTTCTATTAATTCTAGTTTTGTTTGTTTTAATTCTTTCTTCCATACGTGACATACTTAATTGTTTTGCACATGCTACTACGGTTTTTTCTTATATTTATGAACCAAATGTACATCATGTTATCATTGAGTGTGTTAATATTATTACTACTTTAAAAGAATATGAACAAGATCCATATTTTAGTGATGTTATTGTTGACATGAAAATTAAGTGGATTGAATACTTTACATAATTTCCTTATGTTTATTGTATTGCATGTCTTCTTGATCCCAGTGTTAGAAAGGAAGGTTTAGAAAACATTTTATGGCATTATTATGAAGTTTTAAACGTTTCATATGTTCATGTTTTATATGTTAATCAATGTTTAGACTTGTTATATCGTCTTGTAGATATTTATGCTCCAAAAGTTCAAAGTTCTATATCACCTAAGAGTAGTAGTAGTGTTAGTAGGTTTAATAATACTATTTCATCTATACTAACCAAAAAACAAAAATATAGAATTTCCACTTTATCATCTCCTGTACCTTCTTTTTCTTATAGTATGGTTAGAGAATTTTTTTATTATAGTTACGAGTTAAATAAAGATTTCGAAATACTAACATGGTGGAAGAATCATGAGTTACAATTTCTGGTTTTAGCAAAAAATGTAAGGGATATTTTAGTAGTCCCTGCCACCTCATGTGGCGACCTCCTGTGTATATATATATTTTTTTCTTTTTTCCTTCTTTCTGTCGACTGTTCGGGTTACGGTGCTTAGTAAAAATTGATTGTTGATTAGTAAAATATTATTTCCAACAATGGATTTTGGACGTTTAAAAAACTTTTAGTGCAGGTAGAAGAGTGTTAGACGAGAAGAGAACAAGTCTTGCGCCGGACGTAGTAAAGATTTGTGTTTATAAAAAAAGATTGGGATAAAGCCGCGAAAAAACAACAAGGGAAAAAAATAAGATGACTCGGATGGCGAAGACGATCCGTGGATGACAATGGATACTTCGGATTCCGACACCTCAACTAACAAGGAACAACAATAATCAAATAGTGGATATGATTTTTTTGTTTGTATTTTTAAAATTTATCTGGTTTGCATTTTTTTAATATGTTAATGCGGTTTGTTCCGTTTTTTTAGAGAGGAGTCCTCTCAAATTAATTGTAAAATATTTTTTAATTAATAAAATTTATAAAGGTACCGTCCTCTTTTATTCCAAATTTTTTTGTACAATTTTAAATAATATTTAATCAAATTAAAAGTTAAAAAAAAAAAATTGAACCGCCAACTGCAACCCGCCTCGCCAACCCGCCCTCACCGCCCCACCAACTCGCCCAGGCGTCCACGAGTCCTGCTATCTTGAACACGGCACGGCTCGCCACCAGGGACGTGCCGGTTCTGTCCTACTCTAAATCCAACTCAGCACTGCAACAGCCCAGCCCGGCTCGCCTGGCACATTTGGCCACCTCTAGCCTTGAGTATCTCCACTCTACTCCACTTTAGTACCTTAACTTAATGCTGTTCTTCAGCCTGCACTGATCGATGATTCCAACAAGCAAGACTTTTATTCATGTAGTTAAAAATGTAGAAAAGCTTCATAGAGAATGACATAAAAAAAGTATATTAATGTAGCAGTTCATCTGTCAACATATGATAGAGTAGCGTGCTTAATTTTATAGCACTGAATTTTGTTGCTTAGTATCTGTTTTTCTTGACCGGATTGGCAATTAATTAATTGTGCAAGGAACTATAAATAATACTGAAGCTTTGTTGAAATGAGCAATCAAGCGAGAGAGAGACAGAGAGAGATGGAAGGAGATTGCAGTTCTAAGAAAAAAGTATGTGTAACAGGTGCAGGAGGGTATGTGGCGTCCTGGCTTGTGAAGGTTCTCCTGTCAAAGGGTTATACCGTTCATGGAACTGCTAGGGACCCCTGTAAGTAATGAATACATCACAACTTACTCCTAGTAATATGTATGATGAATCATTGTCAGTGTCCGCGGTAAGTTTGAAAAGTTAAATCTTTGTTTGTTCGTGTTATTGAAGAACACGATTGATATCAGTTAAGTAATAAAATTAAAAACGGTATTCTATGCCTCCGTCATAGATTTAACGTTAACATTGGCTGAGATCCTTAATTTCCTCTACTTTGAGGTAAAAAAAAACAATAGAACATGTAGTTTTGCTTGGATCTAACCTATTCTGAGTCTAAGAAAAAAAAAGCGTAACTTGGCAATTAAATAAAAAATAGAATGGTGTTCAGTCATAACTGTCTGGATGCTTTTGTGGAAAGGTCATAGGTCTTTATACAGGCGCATAACCTGTCCGGCTGTCCCTGGATGGAATCTTACATGAATTTATTAATTCGTAGGTGATGAGAAAAAGAATGGACATTTAAAAAATTTGGAAAATGCATTAGAGAATCTGCAGCTCTTTAAGACAGATTTGCTAGACTATGAAGGACTTTGTGCTGCTATTGTTGGATGCATGGGAGTGTTCCATGTTGCTTCTCCAGTTCCTGATAATGTTTCTCCTGTGGCTAATCCTGAGGAAAGTCTGTTGTATGATTATTAGATCCTACTTTTATATCTTAAGCATTTTACTCGACTTCTTAAATCAAATTGGAACTCTATTAGTGGAATGGAGGTTTTAATGGATTTTCATGATTGAATTAGTTCTTTGTAAGAGCTTGTTTATGAAAATTTTGTTTTATGCAGGTAGAGCTACTTGTACCAGCTGTAGAAGGTACACGAAATGTACTTAACGCATGCTTAAAAGCGGGGGTTAGGAAGGTGATTGTTGTTTCATCTGCTGGTGCTAATATGGTGAATCCTAACTGGCCTATGGATCAGGACATAGATGAATCATGTTGGACTGATACTGAATATTGTAGATCCACAAAGGTAATTTCTTTGTAATTTACCCAGTGGATCTATATGGTATATAAGCGTGATATAAGCGTAGGATATAAAGTGGCCTCCTATCATGATATACTGAAATCATATTTGCATGAGCTCGCAGAATTGGTATTGTCTTGCCAAGACTATTGCAGAGAAAGAAGCTTGGCTTCATGCAAAGGAAAGTGGACTTGACATTGTGACGATATGTCCATCCATTGTCATTGGGCCGATGCTGCAATCCACAGCAAATGCCTCTAGCTTACATATTCTTCGTTACATGAAAGGTTTATACATTAAGTACTATTTTCTTTACACCAAGGAAAATGTAGCATAATCTTTGTTTGTTATACGTACTTCTAATTTCTTTATGAAAAAATTAGGTTCGAGTGTAAGGGTAGACAATAGAGAATTTCCTCTTGTGGATGTACGTGATTTGGCCAAGGGAATCCTTATGCTGTATGAAAACAATGAAGCAAAGGGACGATATATATGCTCCTCCTTTGGCCTTCGCATCAGAGAATTGGTAGACAAGTTGCAGTGCCTGTTTCCAGACTACAAGTACTCTACAAGGTAAACCTTGTTATTTTCTTCTTTTTTGTGTAATCACAGTTTTAGTCTCATCATGATTAAACGTATTGGATGACAGCTTTGCCGAGGTACAACAGTTAAACTCATGGAAGCTGAATTCACAGAAGCTGCAAAGCCTGGGGTGGGTATTTAAGCCCTTGGAAGAGACTCTGAAAGATGTCGTTAAAGATTATGAAGAACATGGTCTACTTGCTAATTAATAAGAGTTGTGAATGTAATTATTATACATTCTTATTGTTGTAATAAACTAGCAATAACAGTAATAATAAGAAATGGAGAGAATAAATTAAGAAAGAAAGAAACAAGATGCAGAAGTGTGCTTGTGTTGGTCCATCTTTTCTATCCATGGATGCAACATACTTTTAGGCGAGTACAAGGAACAAACTAATTAAAGGCTTAATTATAACTCTTTATACACCATGGACCAAGATCTGCTTTTATTATATGGGCAATACCGATCTACTTTCACTTTAGTAGATCATATGGATGTAGAAAAAACTTATCATTTTGATGAATTGGAAACATCTCTTTTCAATTTCTATTTACCTAGTTCATATCTTTGTTTCGTGTGTTCCCGGGAGGAATTAAATCTCTGAAATCTCGGGATACCACCTAAATAACTGCGGCCAGAGAGTAAAGTAAAATAGGTCGGGAAGAAAGAGTCTGAGGTCGGGTCGGACGACATACATCTTGGTTGGTTCCACAGCATGCTCCTCGCTGCCCTATGGAGTAATACGGGACACATCAAACCTTCAAGTATTGGTTATGTATACACTGACCGCTGCTCCAAAGCACACTACCGAATAACCATAGTTCATGTCCATTCATGGGAAATATTATCCTTGAAAAAGTCTTTCTGTGATTGAAAAATAAACATCTACATAATTATCGACATTGTACCCCATCTTATTCAAGCAAGAGATGACATGGTGGCATGAAATAGCACTCAAATCCAACCTTACTCGGTAGTGTTTTTTGGAGCAGGGGTCTATATATACATAATCGGTACTTAAAGGTTTGATGTGTACAACATTTTTCTTTAGGGTTTTATGTGTACAAAGAGTTATACTTCAAGGTTTATGTTATAATTAAGCCGTAATTAAATGAAAGGTAACAATTTCTACATCTATACCAACCTTTACTATTTGAGCATTGAATATTGATAATTGTTAACGGAGAAATTTGGTTTTAACAAAGTTTGGGGTTTGTTGCCGGAATTAAGATTTATAACGGTGGTTTTTCGGTGATGAATTCGTCGGAGTGTGGTGGTTGTGTGTAATTGGTGGCTGAGATTGCTTAGGGTTTATGTTGGCTGACTCGGAGCTCTCAACTTTCAACCCCTTACAATGTACCTACATACCCCGTATTTATAGGGGATCAAGCCTCACGTAGTTCTTGGAGAGCAAGTAACCTCCATGGGATTGGTCTCTGATTTCCAAGGCCCAAAAGGAGACTTCCACTGCCTCGGACAAGTGATCCCAAGTGTTTGGGTGCAAATTGCAGGATTACTCCAAAGTTCCCCAATGAGGACGCGCCGATTGAGTACAGGAACAGAGCTCCCAAAGCACACACCAAGGTTCACCCCACATCCCCAATGAGGACGCGCCCATTGAATATAGGAGGAGACCTTCAATCATCAGGCATACCCCTGGAGGCCTTCAACAACGGACATCCCCCCTTGGAGAGTAAGTCTCGCCAAGGAGATCAAAAGGTGGTTGACAACTACCTGAACTCTGACGGCTTCCTCAAATTTATGGATCAACATGACAGTGATGTCTGACCTACTTTCCTATCAACTGGTTGGAATAGGGCAATTTCAGTTGTCAACAAGTCTTACTCGGGGATGTTCAAATCCTCTGAGTTCCCAAGTCCTTGGGCCCTTGCCGGCGAGCTCGATGATGATCAACCTTCCGGGTCGGATGAGAAGGAGGAGGAGGAGTCTCAGCCTTCCCAGTCCGGAGGCAGCCGCTCTGCTAGTCCTGTTAGTGGAAAAGGCAAAGGTATCGCTTACCCGGTTGAAGGGAGGCGTAGGGGAGTAATCCGTGAAGAGAAAGAGTGTTCTGTAAATTCAAGTGATAGCTCGTCGGACGATGAGGAAGGTGGTGAGGAGTAATTCTCCTTTGTACCTCTGGCCTTGCAAGGCTTGTTACCACATGTGGCTTTGTGTTGTTTTCGTTCATGGTCCTTTGTTGGTCTTTCAAACTTGCCTTTTATTCGATCATTTGTAAACTTAACTCGAGGATCCTTTGGGACCTTCATTATCTCAATCCTTTGTCATGTGTTCACGGTTTATTTCTTATCTCATTTACTTGTTTTTGGTACTTATGGTTGCACATATCGAGTGTTGGTACATAAAGAAAGATATAAGAAATTAAACATGCATTGAAAACAAAACAAGGATGGGTTCAACCCTTTTATAAATAATAAACTGTAAATATGAGCTACATGCCCTGAAATGGTTCCAATGAACCTTAGGTCTATTCTTCCTACTAAACATTAGACTATATCCTGAAAGGATAGTTAAACATAATAAATCTTGAGATTCGAGGCATGCCAAGTGCGAGGCACCTCAGTCTCATTCAAAGTTTCGAGCTTGTAAGCTCCTCGCCCAAGGGTCTTCTTAACTCGGTACGACCCTTCCCAATTGGGTGCTAGCTTTCCTTTCTCACCTACTCCAGATGCCTCTATCTTCTTGAGAACCAAGTCTCCTTGTTGAAAGAACCTTTCCTTAACCCTTCGGTTGTAATGGAAGGAGGTTCGTTTCTGATACTCTACATTTCGAGCGTGTGCTTCGTCCCTGACTTCATCAATTAAGTCGAGCGCCAACCTCATTCCTTCTTCATTAGTTTCTTGTTCAAAGGCTTCAATCCTCGGAGATGCATGTGAGATCTCTAGAGGTACTACAACTTCTACTCCATAAGCAAGCATGAACGGGGTTGTTCTAGTGGTGACTTTGCAAGTGGTACGATAAGCCCAAATTATAGGCAGTATCTCGTCCACCCAAGTGTTCCTGGAGCGTTCGACCCTTTTCTTTAATCCATCCAGTATGATTCGATTCGCAACCTCTCCCTACCCATTTGCTTGAGGATGGGCAACTGAGGTGAATTTAAGCTCAATGACGTTCTCTTCACAATACTTCATGAAGTCTTCATTATTGAACTGTGTTCCAATATCCGTAACAAGGATGCGAGGTATTCTGTACCTACACATGATACTATCCCACAGGAACTGAGCAACTTGCTTGGTGGTTATCTTGGCCAAGGGTTTGGCCTCAATCCACTTAGTGAAGTAATCAATTGCCACTATCAAAAACTTCCTTTGTGTTGTAGCCATAGGAAAGGGACCAAGTATATCCATTTCTCGCATAGCAAACGGAATTGGAGAGTTGATTGAGGTTAACATCTCAGGTGGTTGCCTAACCACTGGTGCATGTTTATGACAACAATCACACTTTTTAACAAAATCCTTGACGTCATTCAGCATTTCGGGCCAGTAAAAGCCTAGCCTGGTTATCTTATGAGCAAGGGCTCTGCCCCCCAAGTGTAATCCACAAATCCCTCCATGGACTTCTTCAAGTGCTTCTCGTGCCTCTTGGGGCCTTAGACATTTTAGGTACGGGATCACAAAAGACCTCTTATAAAGTAGCCCTTCGATCAAAGTATACCTCAATGCTCTCACAGACAACTTGCGTGCCTCTTGGGCGTTATCAGGGAGCCATCCTGTTTCAAGGTGAGCCTTGATTGGATCCATCCAACAACCTCCTATATCAATGGGAGCCACAAGTTTCGAATCAATAGTAGGGGCCTTCAAGACCTGAAAGTAAACACTTCTCGAGTAATTCTCAGTCTCAGAAGAAGCAAATTTAGACAAGGCATCAACCTTCACATTCTCCTCTCTGGGGATGTGTTCCACATAACACTCATCAAACTGAGTCATAACAGCTTTCACAACTCTTCGATACTTAGCCATAGTTTGATCCCTGGTTTCAAACTCACCATTAACTTGCGAGATAACCAACCTTGAATCTCCACATACCTTCAGGTTCTTGACCATCAGAATTCTAGCCAAACCTAGACCAGCTATCAAGGCCTCATACTCAGCCTCGTTGTTGGTTGTAGGGAAGTCCAACTTTAAATCTGTTAGGAATATGTTGTTCTTGATGATAATTATAAAAACACTTAGTAGATTTTGTGTTAAGTCAATTTTGTAGCTGTCAATGGAATGGTATGCTTTGTAGCATCCATTGACAGGTAGCTCATCAACGGAATGAGTAATGTAACAATTGCACTATACAATACTTCACTAGTTGATAAACAATTGTTGTAGGTATTAGATAGGTTTTCTAAGTCATGTTGACTAAGTATTAGATAGGCAAAATAGGTTGGTTAATTGTAAATATATTATGCCTTGTAATTTTGCCTAAGTGAAGACATGTCAACGGATTGGAAATTACACTGTCAACGGATTAAAGAATGTACCATCAACGGATTGAAGAATAAAGCTATCAACGGAATACATGGGATTTAAAGGCAACAACAATAAGAGATAATTATGATATTGCAGAAACAGATCTTGATGAAATTTATGGGTTACTTAAAACTCATGAACTTGAGATAGAACAAAGAAACAAAAGGTCTGGAAAGAAGACGAAATCTGTAGCTCTCAAAGTTGAAGAAAAACTCATGAAGAAAGAAACATCAAAGAAGAAAGCTAAGGGAAAAGCTTTGGTCATAAACTCTGAAAGTGAGTCATCAAACTCTGATGGTGATTCAAACTCTGATGCTTCTTCTGAATCTGAGGATGATGAAGAACAAATGATGCAAATGGCTGCTTTGATGGTGAAAACCTTCAAGAAGATGGGTTTTAAGAACTTCAAGAAGGGAAAAAGATTCTCAATGAAAGATTCAAACTCTGAAAGAAAGAGTTTCAGAAAGTCTGAAGGAAGGGATACCAAATATGGAAAGAAAGACAAGTCTGAGATTCAGTGCTACAAGTGTAAATAGATGGGTCATTATGCTCCAGAGTGCAAGAAAGGAAAATCTGAGAAAACACTCATCACTAAAGGAAAAGACTGGGCAGACACTTCAGATTCTGATAAAGATGTCAGCTATGCTCTAATGGCAACTGTTGAAAATGAATCTGAAACATCTGAGAATAAGGTACCTCTAACAACTTATGCTTATGATATTGATAATATATCTGAATTGAGAATTTATCTTAAAAGCATACATGTTAGTTATAGAGATCAGACTTTAGAAAATGAGAGAATTAAATCTGAGAATCTTAAGCTTAAAGATAGAAATAAATTTCTTGAAGAAGAGCTTGTTAACATGCAACAAGTTCAAAAGGAAAGAGATGATGCTGTTTATGTTGAGCAAGAGTTGTTAAAGAGATTTAGACAACTAGAATCTGATTTGGAAAAAGAGAGGAAGGTAATTAAAACCTGGACTAATTCTGGAAAAGACACACATCAAGTTTTTCAAACAGATACAGTTGGATTAGGTTACTGTGAGGAAGATGTACTTAGGTTTAAAGATAAAGTTAAAGTTAAACCACAACTTAAACCTGTGAAATTTGTTTCTGAATCTAGTAAGCAAACCTCTGTACTTGAAACAGAAGCTGTTAAAGAATCAGTAAAAACTTGTGTTAAACAGGTGAATGTTGGTTTAATGACAGAGAAACAATTCAAGTATAAGCTCAAAGAGGTAAAGTCTGTTGAAAAACAGAAAGTGTCCAGGAAGAATAGGAATGGAAAAGTAGGCATTAATAAAAGAAATGATTATCTGCCTAATTCTGATGCTCCTAGAAAGACATGTCATAGTTGTGGTAGTACTAACCATCTTGCAAGTTTCTGCACGAAAAACAAAGATATTAATTCTTAACCCTCCAAGTCTGGAGTGAAGAATGATTTTGTTAGGGTTAGACCACAGACTTTATGCACACACTGTGGGAGCACTTGGCATTCCATTTACACTTGCAAGAGCTATCATGCCATTTATCACAACTATTATGAGTTAAAACCCAACTTGATATGGGTTAGAGCAAACTCTGCAAGTGTAAAGTCTGACACAGTTAGCTCAAACTCTGTTGAAAGTTTTTCCGCTGCAAAAGCTAACTATGTTAAGAAAGCCAAAGGATCCAAGCAAGTCTGGATCCTTAAATCTAACTTTTTGTAATTGTTTGTGATTGCAGGGCATAAGGGAAAGCACCCTAGTCTTGGACAGTGGATGTTCAGGACACATGACTGGAAATAAAGCCCTGCTATCAGACTATGAGGAGAAGGCTGGCCCAAAAGTCTCCTATGGAGATGGCAACATAGGACGTACTATGGGATATGGCAATATCAATCTTGGAAGTGTCATCATCACAAATGTAGCTCTAGTCCTAGGACTCAAACATGACTTGCTATCTGTGAGTCAAATCTGTGACAGAGGTTACCATGTAGATTTTCAACCTGATTACTGTGAGGTTATCAGCAAATCTACAGGGAAAGTTGTTCTAGTTGGACACAGACGTAATAACATCTATGAAGCAAGTTTGGTAACAAACTCTGAAGGAAAAGCTGTGTGTCTGTCTGCAAAAATGTCAAATGAAGAGAGTTGGAAATGGCATAAGAAGCTCTCTCACCTAAACTTGAACAACATCAATGAGCTAATTCGAAAAGATCTTGTAAAGGGACTTCCAAAGTCAATACTCAGCTTAGATGGTCTGTGTGATTCTTGTCAAAAGGCCAAGCAAAGGAAGTCATCTTTCAAGAGTAAGTCTGAATCTTCAGTTGTGGATCCTTATCATCTTCTTCATGTTGATCTATTTGGGCCAGTCAATATAATGTCTCTTGGCAGAAAGAAATATGCTCTAGTCATTGTTGATGAGTACACTAGGTACACTTGGGTGTATTTCTTAGCAAAGAAAGATGAAACTGCTTTAACTCTGATGGATCATGTAAAGCTACTGGACAAAGGATCACGGTATAAAGTGAAAATTATAAGGAGTGATAATGGTACTGAATTCAGAAATGCAATAATGGAAGAATTTTGCAAAGAAAGAAGAGTGAAGCAAGAATTTTCTGCACCAGGGACTCCACAGCAAAATGGTGTAGTTGAAATAAAGAACAGAACCTTAATCGAAGCTGCCAGAACAATGCTTGAAGAAGCAAAATTGCCAACTTATTTCTGGGCAGAAGCTGTTCAAACTGCTTGTTTTACTCAGAATACAACACTGATCAACAGGCATGGGAAAACACCATATGAGATGGTGAAAAATAAGAAGCCAAATTTGAAATATTTTCATATTTTTGGATGCAAGTGCTTTGTGTTGAAAACTCATCCTGAAAAGTTGACCAAGTTTGACTTAAAAGCTGATGAAGGAATTTTTGTTGGATACCCACTGTCAACTAAAGCATTCAGAGTTTACAATCTGAGAACTAAAGTGATCATGGAATCTATACATGTGTCATTTGATGACAAAAAAATAACTGGAATAGAAGATGAAGAATATCATGATCAACTTCGCTTTGAAAATGAAGATCTAAACTCTGATGACGTAAACTCTGATGAAGCAAATCCAATAAACTCTCATGAAGCATACTCTGAACCTCTACTGGTAAACACTGAGGAAGTTTCTGTGACAGAACAAAATAGAGAACCAGTTGAGGGGGAGCGTGAAGATACTTCAGAATCTTCTCAAAATGATGACTCAAATTCTGAAAATGAGTCAGCTGAAGAATAAAATAGAAACTCTGGGTCAAATTCTGAAAGTTCAAATACTGAACAGTCCAATTCAGGGGGAGCCTCAGAGAATGCAAATGGTCAAGAAGAAAATCAGGAGAGCATGGATCGAGGGGGAGGATCTAATAATGATAATAGAAGCAAATTACCTACAGCAAGAAGGTGGACACAAGCTCACACACCTGACTTGATAATTGGAGATCCAGAAGCTAGTGTGAGAACTAGAAGTGCTACAACTAATGAATGTCTGTTTCATGCATTCTTGTCTCAAACTGAGCCCAAGAAAGTGGAAGAAGCTCTTCAAGATGCTAACTGGATAACAGCTATGCAGGAAGAGTTAAATGAATTTGAAAGGAATGAAGTATGGACCCTTGTACCAAGACCCAAAAACAGATCTATTGTTGGTACAAAGTGGGTTTTCAGAAACAAAACAGACAGTGATGGAGTGATTACAAGGAATAAGGCTAGACTTGTGGCTAAAGGCTATTCACAGCAGGAAGGAATTGACTATGATGAAACCTTTGCTCCGGTTGCAAGATTGGAGGCAATAAGGATTTTTCTGGCCTATGCTGCTCACAAGAAGTTTAAAGTCTTTCAGATGGATGTGAAAAGTGCTTTTCTCAATGGGAAACTTGAAGAAGAAGTGTTTGTTGAACAACCACCAGGGTTTGTGGACCCCAAGCATCCAGATTATGTCTACAGGCTTGACAAAGTACTTTATGGACTAAAGCAAGCACCTAGAGCATGGTATGAAACTCTGGCTCAATTTCTTTTAGAAAGTGGGTTCACTAGAGGTACAATTGACAAAACCTTGTTCTATTTCAATACTGGTAATGATCTGCTGTTAGTTCAAATCTATGTGGATGACATAATTTTTGGGTCTACTAATGACAAACTCTGTAAGAAGTTTGCAAAGCTTATGCAGTCAAGATACCAAATGAGCATGATGGGAGAGCTTAGTTATTTTCTAGGCGTGCAAGTAAAGCAAACAGATGATGGGATTTTTATCAATCAAGCAAAATATACCAGAAATCTTCTTAAGAAATTTGGTATGCTTGATAGTTCATCTGCCACAACTCCCATGGCTACTGCAACAAAACTAGACAAAGACACATGAGCCTCAGTAGATATGACAAACTACAGAGGAATGATAGGGTCTCTTCTTTATCTCACTGCAAGTAGACCAGATATCATGTATGCAACATGTCTTTGTGCAAGATTTCAAGCAGACCCTAGAGAGCCTCATCTAACAGCTGTGAAGAGAATTTTCAAATATCTCAAAGAAACCATAACTCTTGGTTTGTGGTATCCTAGAGAATCAGAGTTTAAGTTAATTGGTTACTCTGATGCAGATTTTGCAGGTTGTAAGATTGACAGAAAGAGCACAAGTGGAAGCTGTCAATTTTTAGGTGACAGATTAGTTTCTTGGTACAGCAAGAAACAGAAATCAATTTCCACATCCACAGCAGAAGCAGAGTATATTGCTGATGGTAGCTGTTGTGCACAGATTTTGTGGATGAAGAATCAGTTGCTGGATTATGGATTAAGGTACTCTAAAATACCTATTTTTTGTGATAATCAAAGTGCTATTGCTATGACAGGTAATCCAGTACAGCACTCCATGACCAAGCACATCAGCATAAGGTATCATTTTATCAGGGAACATGTGGAAGAAGGAAATATTGAGCTTCATTTTGTGTCTACAGACCAACAGCTTGCAGATATCTTCACCAAGACTTTGAGTGAAGTTACCTTTACAAGACTGGTAAATGAACTTGGAATGATCTCTGGTTTTGACTAGAGATATTTGTTAGACTCAAAATTTCTCATTCTGTGATTTGTTGCTCATGATTCTTTGCATATGTTAACTGTCATTCATACCAGCTTGTCAAAAATTCTTAAGTCATACTCTGTCATAATGTTAAACTCTGTCAGTCATACTCTGTCAGTTATACTCTGATGCTAAACTCTGATGTTAAACTCTGATTGTGATTTTGTCTGAAACATATGGACCGATGAAGAAAAATGTATGAAGCATGATTTTCAGTAAGTAATCATGAATCCTTCTGAGTGATATAAATTCTGATCTCAAATGTGTGCAGAAATTTTACACAGCATGATACTGTCTCTATATTTATAGTATCTCTTAGTTTATTGATCCTATACACTCAGTCTGTATTAGCTGTTTGCACTTTCTCTCATAAATTAATTGTATTAACTGATGAAAGTCTAAACTCTGATAATTAGTTGCTCATATTTCACCCTCAAAACAAAAGATGCAAAAATAAACACAAATTCCTTTGAGATCAAGTTGTGCCTAGGAAGACCCATGAACTTATTGTATGAAATAAGGGCTAAATTTTTTGATTTTTGGTGACTAGTGCCAACCACTGATTACTGGAATAATAATAAAAAAAATCGAAAAATCGAAGGGGGTGAAAATAATAAATTTATACGTACAAAGTTTAGACAATATCAGATTTTGTTTATAAATGAGAGTTTGGGCAACCAGTTTTTACTGATTTAATTTGTGGATCTTATGCACTTTGAGATGCTCTAAATATTTATATTCAGTAAACTCTGCTAAGTCACACACAAATATTCACACCTGTACAGTTTGTGGAAAGAGTTTATGAATAAAGGAGGAGGATTGGTAAACACTGATGAACTGTGTACTCTACGCCGAGGTAATTTAATTTTAATCTCTGATGATTAAAATAAATTTCTTTATTTCAGACATATTATGCTTTCAAGAAAAGACATCTGATTTGAAAATTCAAAAGAGTATGATTGGACAACAGTTCAAAAATGTATTAAACAGAGGAGAGAGGTTGAGTGTCTAGGAAAGTGTAATAGGCGGTAATTATTGCTCTTTTTACTGCGCATGCGCATTGGAAATTGCCATTTACTGCTATCAGTCATTACATGTGTGCCACGTGTCCCACTCACACGTTTCACGGAGTAAGACAGTTGTGTGTATTGATTAGAAACTGTTCAGTTTTTAATTTTGTATTAATATACAATACACAAAATCGTTTGAACTTTTCACAACTTACTCCAATTCACACTTCACTGTCACACATACATTTTCACAAACACTCTTACTGCAAACACTCTCAATTTCTTCTCTAAGTCATTATCTGATTATTTCTAAATCGTACTAATGGCCTCTACTGCTTTTGTATCTTCTGGGCTTGAATTTGTTCCTAATAATTATGCTGCTCCATTGGTTAATGCGAACGCACCGGAGGCGTTTCATCTGATGCAAAATTTTCTTGCCCAATCTCAAATCGGGCGTGCTCTTGTAGAACCAGAGAAGCTTTCTGTGTTTCAAATCAAAAGCTTTTGGGAGACTAGTATCTATGATGATGGTGGTGATTCTGGAACACCATCTATTGTTTTCGAGTTTCAAGAAACAGAGTATGTCATTAATCCTGGTACAGTTCGTGCTGCTATGGGTTTTGGTGACTATACTGCTTACACCATTGTTGTTGGTGATGCGGAGTTGGTGAGAATGATGAGGGCGATAGGTTACAGTGGATCTTTGGCCAAGATAGGTCAATTGAAGCGACCGTTCTTGAGGAAAGAGTGGAGTTTTTTCTTCGACTGTATAACAAGAACGTTCGGGAAGAAGTGCACTAACTGGGATGCGATACCCACTGAAAGTCTACAAATTGGGTATTCTCTTATCTATGGTACTCATTTTGATTTTGGTAGACTAGTTCTTATTAATATGGGTGAAAAGATGACTGAAAATAGGAGAGTAGTTTACTTTGCTAGATTCTGTCAGCTTTTACTTTATGCTTGTGTTAGTGGGGTAGATATTCTTGATGAAGATGTTATTCCATGCTTTAAGTTACACAAGCGTATATTCTCTGATCTTGTGAATAAGGATGTTAAAAAGGGTAATGTAGATGATCTTTTACTGCCTGCATTAGTGCAACAGTTTTTGGATGATTCTATCCAAGCAGAACCACAACCAGAATCCGTAAACACTGAAGTTCCTCCATCTACATCACAACAAATTCATACTGGTGGTAGAATAAAACACATGGCTTTTAAACCTGCTAAGACTGTTAAGCCAGCTACTGAAGTTGGAGTGTCAAAGTCTTCTATGACACAGTCTGATGGTCCTTCCAAGAAAAGGAGAGCAAAGAGACCTCGTTCTGATGATGAGGATGATACTGAAACTCTCAATCAAAGAAGAAGAAGATTGATTGCTAACTATCTTTTTGATGAGTTAGAATCTGAAGCTGTTCCAGCAACTGAACAGAATGAAGCTCCTGCAACTAATGAAAATGTTTAAACTACTGTGCCTATAGTGGACAGAGTAAATGCTGATGAAGCTCCTGAGATGGTGTTTGAGCCAATCTTGGATATTGAAGAGGAGTTTGGAGCACATCCTGCAATCAGTGTTTGTGACACTAAGGATATGGCAGCTGATCAAGCCGCCCTAGTAGTTGATGAGTCTATGGGAACTCATACAGAGATACTCTCTGTCACCAATCAAATTCCTGAATTGGGTGAAGAGGTTGATCAGGAAGCAAAATCTGTCTCTTTTGAGAAGATTGTTGAAGCTGCTGTGGAGAAAATGAATGAAGCTACAGCAGAGAATAAAGAAGATGATGTTCTTGTTGAAAACACTGTTCAAAATACTGTTCTAGCAGAAGACGAAGTTGCTGAGGCAGTTAACTCTGAGAAAATGAATGAAGCTGTTGCAGAGCAAATTCATGATGAAGCTGCACAGTTAAACACTGAGGTTACTGCAGAGAATATAATTGAAGAAGCTGCTCAGTCTTTAAATGAAGCTACTGCAAAGAATGTAGTTGAAGAAGCTGTAGAGCCTTTAGCAGCAAATGTTGATGAAGACAGAGTTACTTCTATAAATTCTGATCATGCAGACTCTGATGACTATGAATCAATACCTTTTCTAAGGGATCCTACTGCAGAGTCTGTCAAGAAAAATCAAAATGCAACTGACGCTCATTATAGAGAAATGTATTATGCAAATTGGTCAAGGGCAGATTGTATTTTCTCTAAACAAAGGACTGCTGATTTTGTTGATAAATCTGCTAAAGAAATTTCAAATCCAGAGCTTCTTAGTCACTTGAAGGCTACGATAGTACAAGTGAAGTCTCTTAACAATCGCTTTGATGAGACTCATAAAGTTGTTATAGGTCTGAGTAATGATATTGTTGCTAAAGAGTTGGCATTGAAGAATGATAGAGCTAATATTCTTCTATGATCAAGGATCAAGTGGAAATCAAACAAAGAGTAAGCAAAGTAGAGAGCAATCAAGATGAAATGTCTACAAAGATTGATTCTATTGCTGCATCTTTAGAATTGCTGACATCTGTACTTATTCCTGATGATGTCAAAAAGGGGGAGAGAGTTCCTAAAGACAAATGCAAAAGGGATCAAACTCTGAGACGGAGGGATGATACAACAGATGGTGGAAGCAAAGAATCAGAGAGAAGGTCAAAATCTATTCAAGAGCAAGGGAGACTTAGGTCAAACTCTGCTAGAAATCTGACAAACTCTGATAGAGTAAACTCTGGTGCTCAATCTTCTTCAAGACTTAAGAGTCTAGTGATTTCAGCTAATCCAATTACTGATGAAGAGATTGCTGATAAACTATTTCTGGAAGAACATGGTGGTGAAGCCACAGTTGAAGATATAGATGATGAGATGCAGATTCTTGCTGAAGAACATAAGAAGAAGGTTGAAGCTGGAACTTATAAGCAAAAGGCTGTCAAGGCTCCTAGGAGAAAGGAAAAAGGAATTGTTATTAAAGAGAATGTGAACTCTCAACAGAGTTTACAATACTCAAGGAGGCCTGTTGAAGTAAGTACTGATAAGGGTAAAGGCAAACTGATTGAAGAACCTGAATTATCAAAGAAGGTTCATTCAACCTTTGACATGGCTCATGTTGAATCAAGACTTAATAAATCAACCACTGACGTTGCTCAAGTTGATAATTCTGCTAAAGTTGTGACAACCTCTGACATTGCTCAAGTTGTACAAACTCAATTGATATCTCCACAACTCCAAGGTACGTTTGCAAGACCAACTAGAGATGAAACTCTGAAGCCAGGAAATGTGAATTTTCTTCAAACCAGAACAGTGTTAGGAAAGGAATCTTATGATAAATCTGGTTTGGGATCACATAGAGAGAAAAGAATAAATAACAGTCCTTTAGATCATACATCATTGGCAGAACCTGGTGTTGGGGTAACTCAAGAAAGCCTTGACAAGTTAGAGTCTGTTCAGATGATTTATCACAAGGGAATTAGAAAGGAGTTTCTGTTATACTTTATGGCTGATGGAAGAGTTTATAGAGTTGGAGAAGCTGATATTCATCTGAAGCTATTGGAAGAGTTGGAGTATGTTTTGTATTTGCTGAAAGTGAAAAATCAAAGTACTCATAATGCTGCTCGAGTCTTGAGAGAGAGAATGATGAAGTCTAAAGTTTTGCTTGGAGCCAGAATCTCAAGTGCTTATATTCCTAAATATAGAGATGCTTAAGGAAAGCTGGTAGAGATGAAGAGAAATAGTGCAAGGTTCAGAACTGCACTGGGAATAAGAGTCTTAGAGTTCAATCTAGAGTCTGATAAGTCTTTCTATATAAGACTTGGAAATGAAATGAATAAAAACAGCATTTATTCTCTGAGGGCTGCCATATATCAGACTGGTGAAAGAGAACCAGAACTTAAGGAGCTGAAAGAGGTTATGATTGCTGAGCTAGAAAGAGCTGAAAGAAGTCTGCTTACAGATTATCTCAGGACAGTGCCTGACATTGAAGAAATTAAGTAAAGACTGACTGTAAGTTTTTAAAGTTTTCTGTTCTAAGTAAAAGTTAAACTCTGTTATGTTATAAACACTGCATTTGTTATATGTTTTGACATCATCAATTATCTTTTAACTTGTACATTTTTGTTATGCACAAGTTGGGGGAGATTGTTAGATATAATTGCTGATGATTGTTTATCAGTGTTTAAGAAACAGGTACTTATCAGAGTTTACATTAGAAGCCAGTCAGAGTTTGTTAAAGTCTGACGGGGTGAGAGTTTATTTAGCTGTCGGTGCATACTTGAAGATTCTAGAAGCAATATATCTTGAAGATGGAAAGAAGCAAGATATATTGAGATAGCTAAAGAAACGGGACAGAAGACAGAAGCAATCCTAAATTGATATAAATTGTATAGCTGATTTATAGGAATGTCAATTAGAGATTGATTATGTAACTGTGTACTATATAAACACAGATAGGTTAACCCTAAAAGGGATGCGAATACTAAATACATTATTCTTGTAACCTAGCAGCTCTTTGTGATATTTTACATCACTGAGAGAAGAGTTATTTAATATAATTCAGTTTATTGTTCATAAACAGTGTTCTTGATTGTTATTCTCATACATATATTGATTATATATTGTGTATTCGGCCTAACAGTTTATTATGCTAGATTTCTAATGATGTTGGCTAACCATGTTAGTCCAACACCATTGGTTATCTCTAACCCAAATTCCCAGTTTTCTTGTTTTGTCCAAGAGAAGAGGGTTCTGACAAACATCCTGAGGCTCAATCACAATGGTGATGTCCCAGTGGTGTACTTGCCAGTTATTGAGGTAACAACTTCTAACTCTTCTAACTCAATCTCTACTGTTGTAACCACTGTTGTTGCAATGGAGTCTGTAGCTGTGACCCAACAGGCTCCTGCCCCTGCAACTAGACCAAAATCCAAGAAGTCTAAGACTACCAAGCCAACCTCAGGTGCTTATCAAAAGGCACATGTTGTAAAATCCACTACACAACCTAAGGGGAGTGAAGCAGGTGTAGTGAGTGGTGAGGGAAGGGGTGAACATCAAAGAAACCCTAAGAATAAGGTGGGAGAGGTGAGTGTTGCCCAGCCTAGCCCCATTGTGTCTTCCCAACAAGGCACAATGAGTAAAAAGGATTTTAGCTCAAGTCTAACTACATCCTTTCAAAAGGGTGTAGTTATTGAAACAAACTCTCATCCAAGAGCACACACCAAAAGGGTAAGGGACACATCTAGCCCCCAAAAATCTATTTCCCACTACCAAAGAAGGGTGAAACATAAATCCCAGGTCACACAGGGTGCACACACACTGGAAGCAACAATTCCAGTTTCTCAAATTCAGTTTGAGACAATTCCACAAAATTCTCCTACACACTGTGGGGTTACAGTCCCACTCCCTCAATATTAATATTGAGACAATTCCACAAAATTCTCCTACACACTCATTAGATGTGGATATGATCCATTTATCCATTCCTGATTCTCCATCTCTATTCTTGGAGAAGCCCCACTCTGAAATTGGTGGTCATCACTTGTTAAGTGATTTGTTGGGCCATCAATCATCTTTTCCTGAAACTACAAGAGGATCTGTGGACCCATCTTTAAAATCAATCACCATAGATTCTACCGTAATTTCACTTTCTCATACTCCTTTATTGACTTCATCAACAGAATTCTCTCTTCCATTGACAAGTGTTTCTCCATCAACGGAATCTATTCCGTTGATAGTTCAAACTACCATTCCGTTGATAGCTCATTCTGCACCAATTATTGAAAATCCAGTTGTTCACACAACTAGTGAAGATGACCTAGTGGTAGTTGAAACACTTCTAGGATTGAAAAGGAGTGATTCTGAGAGGCTGGCTTGCAGCCAGGCAAAAGGAGAGAATGAGAGTGAGAGGCTGGCTATTTCTTCCAGCCAGGCAAAAGGAGAGATTGAGAGTTCCACCTTAGTAGGTGAAGGTGAGGGTGTGAGAGGTGTGAGCCATGGGGAGCCCATGATGCAAGAAAATAGTGGAGAGAGAGAAGGGACTACAGGAGCTATAAGGAAGGAACCAACCATTGCAAGTGAGTTAATGGAGGTTAGTGTGGGAGAAAGAGAATTGTCTTTCCAAGAGCATTATCAATAAACTCTGGATAGCATTTCTCTGGATCCTGAAACCTTTACTCACCCTGTGCCAGCATATCAAATCATGGCTCAACAGGGCAATATGGAGGCAGAAAGGACATTAAATCTAATTCATACAACTGCATCCATGATGAGGGCCAAGGATGCACTTGCCAATTTGTCTCCAGGAGCTGGTGGAAGTGACCAGTTTGATGAATATTCAAGTGATGATGATAGTCTTGATGCTGATCTACAAGGGGCGGCTACTACTACACAGACTGGGACATCTGTGATGCCTCCTAAGCCCAGATGGCTTTATCAAGATTCACTTGGATATCATGGTTTGGATACTGCAATCACAAGGCAATATAATGAAGCTTACTTGACTCATGAGTCTGCACCTCAACATGAAAAGAAATTCTACAAGGCAATTTTGGACTCTCTAGAGATCCAGAGGCTCCAAATGCTACATACAAGGATTGAGGCCAGGAAAATCAAGGACACAATTGCAAGCTTCAGGGACTCCACTGATAGGAGGTTTGATGAAAGACTTCCTCTTCTCACTATGACCAAAATGGACAAATTCTTCAGAAGGGATCATGAGGTGGCAACCACTTTGAAAACCCTTAATGATAGGGTGGACAAAGTGGAAGTCACATTAACTCATATGCAACAGGCACAGGAGAAGCAAACTCAGTTATTGACTCAGCTAGTGGCAGCTCAAGGTCTCCCTCTCATCACTCTTGATGATAACAAAAAAGGGGAGAAATCAAAGGAGCTTAATATTCAAGTCACAAAAGTTATGGTCCCAGCCATTTCTTTACCACAGGAGCCACTAGCTATGGGGGAGTTTACAAAAGATAAATTGGATGGAATTGACCTGATTCAACGTGCATCTCTGAGACTGCATCTTGCAGAACAGATAAAAGAGCAAATGAAGGATATAGATGCACGGGCTAAGAAGATAGCTGAAAATGCAAGAAATAAACATCCATCAACGGATCAAGCTACTTCTACATCAACAGATCTCAGAATTATAGTGTCAACGGATGAGCCATCATCAACGAATGCTATGGTCCTAGTGTCAACGGATTTGGAGCCACATATTAAATTCTTATATGATCTAAAGCCTCTTCTACATGGAGTGATTCCTAGTCCAATGAAAGAAAAGGGACAAACTTCATGTATTAGAGATGTGGACTCAATTACTTTTCCAAGATGCTTATCTCCAAAATCCCCAGCTAAATCAAAGGGCAAGAATATTGCTAGGACCTTCTATCCTCCTCCATTTCCAGATGAGCTCAAGGTTCCGAGTGAACTTATATAGGCGTCTGGAGGCTCGTATTTAGAGTAAGTTTAGGAGACTTAGCGAATAAGTCTCCTTTTTGATAATGGATAAATATTGTATTTCTTGATGGACAAGACTTTTCTTTGTTGATAAGGACTGTGACTCATTATTTCTTGTAATTGGGATTCTGGATCCTTCTTTGATGAATTTACCATATTTTGGGCTCCTTTCCTGAGCTGTATATTTTCCCTATTTATTAATTACGAAATTAATAAATAATTAGGGTCTCGGGCCTTGTTTGTTGGGCCGTATTCTTGGACCATTCTAGGTCTAATTAATGTATCATTAATTATATTTCTAGGATTACTTTTCTGTCCACATCAATACCCAACCCAAGACTATTTTTTCATAATATTGAGTATTATCAGTTACAATTGTGTTGTTATATTATATTAATAGTTTTTTTGTTAGTTATAGAGACATGTCTTTTTAAATCTAAATAACAAGCCTACTAGTCAATGTGATACTGTGTATTGCCCACGTGAGCCCTTAGTTGGGGAACCCTTTTGTTAGATTTTTTATCTTGTAATTTGTACTCATTGTTAAGAAATAAAGTTCATTGTACATATGTATAGATTAGTCTGATAATAAACGCTTGATAAAAGATTTCAAGATCATGGTTCAAGTTGAAGATGAAGACTATGCGAAAAAACAGTGAATTTTGAAGATTAAAAAGTTCTCTAAATACAAGTTCGAGAAGTATATTTGAGTCAAGTAAAATAACCTATTCAATATGTCAAGGTTAATATGGTTATTCGTGATCTCAAGGGTAACTATGTTATTCGCTATATCAAGAGGATTTTATTATTCAAGATGTCAAGGGTTAGAAGTCAAGTTAATTATTTAATTATTCGACATCTCAAGAATTCCAAAAATGAAGTATACCATTCAATATGTCGAGAAGGTTTATATCTATTCGAGATGTCAAGTGTTACATAAGTCAAAACACTCACTCGATATCTTAAGAATTTCAAATATATAAAATAGATAATTTTCAAAAAGCAACTACTACTAAACATGATTAGATAGCTCTAATAGTTAGGACTTATTCTTTGTAGTATCAAAACTTTGGATTCGGTTTTCATTTATCCAAAAAAAAAACCTACTATGACAATAAAACATACTCGTAAAAAATAGTTTTTGTTAAAAACATCCTGGTGGTTACCCACCAGCCCTGATTTATAATAACAGTCAACATAAGAGAGTTAAAATCACAAATCCTGTAAGATGGAAGTACATAATAACACATAAAACAAATGCACACCCCCAAAACCACTATATATAGACGCTTCCTCCTAGTTTCCGAAAACATCGGTGATCCGTTCTAACTAACCCACCCTCACCGGAATCACATTTTTCCGATGGGCAGCTTACCCGCTAAACCACCTCCCTCCGCCACTCGCCACCTCAAAAAGCCATTTTCACCACCTCCTAAAGCCTCCGACGCTCTCCCTCTCCCTCTTTACCTCACTAACTTCATCTTCTTCACTCTCTTCTTCTCCGTCGCTTACTTTCTTCTTCACCGTTGGCGCGAGAAGATCCGTACGTCAACGCCGTTACATATCGTTACTCTCACTGAAATCTCCGCCATTGTGTCGCTGTTCGCTTCGTTCATTTATCTCCTCGGTTTCTTCGGCATTGATTTTGTTCAGTCTATTATATATCGAAACATCGAATCGGATGAAGACGACGAACAAGACGATTTAGATTTATTGGATTCGGATAATAATCATAATATCCCCAAAATTTGCCCTAAATTAATGGACGAGTCATCCAAAACGGTGTCGTCTGAGGAAGATGAG
This sequence comes from Heracleum sosnowskyi, assembly GCA_030848705.1. NCBI lineage: Eukaryota > Viridiplantae > Streptophyta > Magnoliopsida > Apiales > Apiaceae > Heracleum > Heracleum sosnowskyi. The sequence goes on from CM061238.1 coordinate 81,904,274, forward strand.
GAGATAATTAAATCAGTTGTGAATGGCAAAACGCCGTCGTATTCGTTAGAATCGAAATTAGGGGATTGTTATAGAGCGGCTTTGATTAGGCGAGAGGCGGTGCAGAGAGTTACGAAGAGGTCGTTAGAGGGATTACCGTTGGATGGATTTGATTATAATTCGATATTAGGGCAGTGTTGTGAGATGCCAATTGGTTATGTACAAATACCTGTTGGAATTGCGGGACCTTTGTTGTTGAATGGATGTGAGTTTGTAGTGCCAATGGCTACAACTGAGGGGTGTTTGGTTGCGAGTACGAATCGAGGTTGTAAGGCTATTTATACTTGTGGTGGTGCTACTGCTATTTTGGTGAAAGATGGGATGACTAGAGCTCCTGTTGTTAGGTTTTCCACTGCGAAACGAGCTGCTGATTTGAAGTTCTTCTTGGAGGATCCTCTTCATTTCGACACTCTTGCGGTCGTTTTCAACAAGTAATTTACTTTTTTTGGGTGCTCTTTTTCGTATGTTTGTAGTCCGTGTCACTACTTTTGGTGTGTTTGTTAGTATATGGGTAAAGAGCATTTTTTGTGTTTTTTTCCCGTTTCTTTCTTTGGCCTTGCTGACCTCCTCCAAGGAAACTTTTTTTTCTTTTTTAGGTGTGGGCCTTTTTTGCTTGATTTAGCAAAGCAGAAACCCTTTTTTATGTTTGTCTATGCTTTGTTTCTTTTCTTTTTTGTGATGATGTAAGAGTGTGTTCCTGTTTGAATTTTGTTACAAAACTTTTAAAAACCTGATAGGCTAGTCATTTCAGTGCATTCAGGTTATATGGGGATTTTATTTTGAATATATTCAGGTTCGGGTCGCATTCTGGGTTGAGTCGGGTACACGTAAACCCCTTAGAGCATATGCACCGCACCACTCAGTTCATCGATTCAGCAGCTGAATTGATGGCCAACAAAAAAATAGAGATGCAGCGCACAACTGTTCACTCCATCAAAAATTGATGGAGCATCAATTCAGCAACCATTCCTTTAATTATTAATGGACTGATTAATGGCCATCAATTTGTAAAGGGCGCCACGGCCTGTGGCGACCCTAGCTAGAGGGCGCCACGGCCTGTGGCGACCCTAGCCGTTGTCAAAATTATAATATTTGTTTTTTTTTAATTATAACGTAGAACAACAATGTATTATAAAATTAAAATTATCCAACAATGTATTATTGGATACTATTTGTGGGACCATTAAATAATAGAGATGAAATTAAATTTATGATATATAATATAATTATATATTTGATGAATAGTAATTAATGGATTGATGGAGTTATGTGGGTGTATAAAAAATAAGGGAAAAAGTGATTCTAGCATGAATAGTAATCAACTCCATTGATTGAATTGATGAATTGATGAATTGATGGACGGGAGGGGTGCATATGCTCTTATATCATCTCAAATTTCAAGTTCTTGGAGAAATCTGTCTTGGCCACCAGTTCTGTTACAAATACATAATAGGGAGTATTGATTTAGTTTTCTTTATGTTATAATCATAAGACTGTTACAGTATTTTAGTTATTGTTGGGATTTGATAGCATCGATTATGTACCTTTAACATTGGTTGCATGCACTTATAAATTGCTGTCTTAGAGCATATTGTCAAAATCCTTGAAGAACATATATTTCTGACTAAAGTCATGTACTTATATACCAGAGATTATGTTTTATGACTTGCAGATCTAGCAGATTTGCTAGGCTGCAGAGAATCCAATGCTCGATGGCTGGGAAGAATCTCTACATCAGATTTACCTGCAGCACAGGGGATGCGATGGGAATGAACATGGTCTCCAAGGGTGTTCAGAATGTCTTGGACTTTCTTCAAAGTGATTTCCCAGATATGGATGTTATTGGTATTTCCGGTGAGTACTTATTTGTAACACTTATAGACGTGGATCCTTTAAAACAGTAAGGAATCAGTTGAGATGGAATGAACTTTAACTTTTGCAGCTGTTTTTAATTTGAAGTGTATTCTCTTTTGATGGCAAGGGTAAATAATGTTGACATGTGAATGTCTTTTAAGTTCCACCTAAGTTTTGTTAATGTCTTCTTTCAACCTAGTTTGTACTCATTTGGGTAATGTTTGAGTCCATCAGTTTACTGTAATTGCTCTCTCTTTGGTTACTTATTATATACTTTTCCTATTTATCTCCAGGAAACTTCTGTTCTGATAAGAAACCAGCTGCAGTCAACTGGATTGAAGGGAGAGGGAAATCTGTTGTTTGCGAGGCAGTTATTACGGGTGATGTGGTGAAGAAAGTATTGAAAACCACTGTAGCTGCCCTGGTAGAACTCAACATGCTTAAAAATCTTGCTGGTTCAGCTGTTGCGGGTGCTCTTGGTGGCTTTAATGCACATGCTGCTAACATAGTCTCTGCAATTTTTATAGCCACAGGTCAGGACCCTGCACAAAACATTGAGAGTTCTCATTGCATAACTATGATGGAGGCTATTAACGGTGGACAGGATCTTCACATCTCGGTCACCATGCCATCAATCGAGGTATTTAATACGACACTTAAGCCATTTGTTAGTTAAGATTGCAGTCTAATTATTTTCTTTCCATCTGGATTTGAAGGAAAATTTTGCAATATAATAACTCTTTACTATTGCATAGCAGTTGCTTTTAGTAATGTTTAGTAAAGGGGATGGAAAGTTATAAAAAGCATTCCCTTGATCATTTTTGTGGAAGCCTACCAATGTATTATTTGTTCCAGTCACAGTCATCTGTAGTATGGTTAGAACATTAGGGTGCTTGGTTTCCAATGGTGAACAAACATAACTTATGCTGACGTGAGTGTTATTTGGTCCAGGTTGGTACAGTTGGAGGTGGAACACAGCTGGCGTCTCAGTCTGCCTGCTTGAATCTACTGGGGGTAAAGGGGGCAAACAAAGATTCTCCTGGTTCAAATTCCAGGCTCTTGTCGACCATAGTAGCTGGTTCAGTTTTAGCTGGAGAACTCTCGCTGATGTCAGCCATTTCAGCCGGGCAACTTGTTAAGAGTCACATGAAATATAACAGATCAAACAGAGATATGTCCATAATTGCATGCCAAAATTAAAGATTTCCCAGCATGCATAAAAAGAACAAAGCAAAACATCAAGAACTAGTGGAAGACAAAGCAGGAGAGGCTATTTTGCTCCATGTGCAATTTCAAACTGCAGTCTTCTTCAAAGTCCGGCAAACCTGTTAAACCAATAGCTTAGGCCCAAGTTGCTTGATTGTAGAGTCTGTTTCAATTGTAACTCATGCGTGATTATCTTTTGTTTCCTGTTGTGGTAAGTTTGTAACTGTCCATCAGCAGGAGAGCAATGTTGTTTATTTTTTTTCAAGCCCTGCTTCTCAATCGCACAATTGGGATATGAATGAAATTTAATTGAGGAGACGTTCGGTCCTACTTGTTAGTGATCATATGAGTTTGAAGAATTTGCAGTTATGGTTTGTACATTACGTTGTTTCATATGTTTCCTGTGAACTGATTTTACAATGTTAGCTCAGCGTCGTGACTTAGCTTAACATATCTGAAATGGTACACGGTTCAATTCTATATCATTTCAGTATCTTGAAGAAGTTTGCAAGATCAAGTTCAGGCCCCTCTACTTAAATTTAAAGTTGTATTTGAGACCTCCGCCCAACTCTTTAGAAACGGAGTCGGGCATGAATTTTAGCAACATGTCATCATTCGTATGTAAAAAACGAATAATGTGTATGGTATTTTACCCATGCCAATTCCTTTTTCCTAGTATTATACTGTATTCTTTATGTTCTTTGTTGACTTGTATTTTTGTTCTCAAACACACCCTTATATGACGGTACTCAGCTTTTTCAGATTACACCACCTACTACAGATTACAAGATGATCATTATAGAACATATACGTAAACATACCTGAAGTATCCTTTGTGTTTATTTATATTACTAGTTTATGATTACGGATATTTTTTTTAATATTTTTTATTATATTAATTCATAATTTTATTAGTATTTATTTTTTTAATTTAAATTTATTAATATTTATAATTCTAAAATATAAATTTTTATATATATTGTTGGCGAATTTCGAATCTTGGGCTTTTACAAAAATAATCTATCTATTAACATATAAATTATTACTTGACATTATATTAAACGGTTCTAATCTATTTATTTTAAGATCCAAAGATACTTACTTTTTTTATAGTATTATCGTTCATTAACGATCAAAACCCTGATCTTTCTTTTTTAATATATTTAGAGATAAAAATATTAATTTTTATATTTGATAAATCATTAATGTAGTTCGAACAACTCACGATTATCATTTATTTATTTATTTATTTATTTATTTTAAAGTTGAACTATTCTTATTTTTTTATGCTATTGTACCGTGACGACCAAAATTATAGATAAAATATACTCCCTGTGCCCCAGACCGTCAACACTTTACTTTTTAAGATATCTCATCCAATTATTAATATTTCATAAAATAATATATTTTTTTTCATTAATTTTAACACGTCCGACCAACTTACCCACTTTTTCTCTCTTTTGTTTACATTTCTTAATTTTCGTTCCCCTACCCAAATGTTAACAATTGGGTCGGACGCATGAAGTGTAAAATGTCTTTTTTGATAAATTATTTCGTGTTGCACTTATCATGTGCAAAAGACATATATTTTATATGTATTTATTCAAATTTATATTATTCAAAATTTTAATTCTTTGTGAATTTTTGAAATATGTAATATTAATATTATGTTATTGAGATGATTCGAAACTTAAATTTTTGTTAGCATGTTATGAATATGAGAATTAAGATCCCGACTCCTGAGCAAGTAATTGATCTTGTGATTTTAGGAAAAGTATAGTGAAATTAACCTCATGATCCTTTTTCTCTATATATTTATTATCTTTAATAAATATGAAACTCTCAATTTTTAATAATATTTAATATTATTCTTTTATTTTTCTTATATGTAAAATAATATAATATAATTTGGATGAATCAAATTGTATATCCCTTAAAAAAAGTGTTATGTTAATTTTAATTAACTAAGTCGTTTTACTTGTAATTTCAATAGAAAAATTTGCAACATAAATTCATGTACATGATTTCTCTTACGTATCTCTTATAACATATGATGCATGTGTATTATTATTAGTCATTGTACATGAGCATTATATTGAGAATTTTTTACTAACGTAATTGATATGATTTTCAGCTATGGTATACATGAGCATTACATTGAGAATTTTTTAATAATGTAATTGATATGAATCGATATCTCAAAATTTGGTTCAACAATTATTATCAAACCGGAACTACTCATAAATTGAAGAGAAAATAGAGTTACCAATTTTTACATAGAGAATCCTATCTAATATAGAAAACCCAACTATATTTGGTTTACATTATCATAATACACTTTTTAGTTTTTAAATATAATCCTACTATTAATCAAATACACTTTTTAGTTTTTAAATATAATCGTACTATTAATCAAGTATATTTTTATAATATTATATTTAATTATTCTCATCTATCATTTAAGATCTAACAATCCTTATTAATTTGGTTGTACAGTGATCGTATAGGGATCGGAGTACCAAAGTTTTGAATAAGATTCTCTTACGGTTATTATATATGTTACGGTTATTATATATGTTAACGGAGGAATTTGTGATAACAAAAATTCGAGGTTACTCGTCGAAATCAAGATCTACGATGGTGGTTTTATGATGGAAAAGTCATCGTAGTACGGTGGTGATTGTGTTTATAAGATACCGGGATCAAAGGGATGATTGTGGTCTCTCTGAGCTCTCAATGTTCGATCCCTTTAATATGCCTACGTACCCTTGTATTTATTGGGATCAAGCCTCACATAGTTCTTGGGAAACAAGTAACCTAAGTCTATTAGAAGTAGGTTTTCTTGTTTGATAAGTCAAGAAGTTTAGCCCGAGTTGGGCTATTACCTCTGACCCATGACGAGTAGAATATCCAAGCCCACTTAGGAGAGCTCGTACGATGAAGCCTAGCCCAATGACCCCAAGGCTCAACCATGATTGTGCCTTCACGGATACAACATTAGCCCTAACTATCGGAGCTAACATCAACCGCTACCAACTACCACATCAGTCGTTTAGTTGCAGGGACAAGTCATGGCTTACTTCGAATGCACAAGCTGATACTTACCCCCACTGAGGCTAACCCACCAAACTACATGGCAATTTCTCCAAAGTTATTGTCACACAAGAGGTGTATCTCAATACCCCAACAAAGATAACTTTCTAGAATATAGGATTGAACCCTTTTAGTGTATTGACAAGCTTATTTATACCTTGATTTCCCAATAAGGACAACTTACTATAATACAAAATCAGGCATTCAATCATGTTAATCTTCATCTTGTGATCCTTCATAATTATTCCAACATGTTTGCTATAAAATCCATTTGAGTAATATATGTTCTGTCCTTCGCCATGTCAACTCCAAAAATGGTGCTCCACTCTAGGGCATTGCACCCTTTGGCGCGCCAACTTGTGGTTGGACCAAGGTTGGCGCCCCAACTCTTGGTTCATTCATGGTTGGCGCTCCAACTTTGGTATATCCATAGTTAGAGCTCCAACTTTATCCCATTCCACTTGCCATCAATACTCTACCCTCATTTTCCATGAATTCCCCTAAGATCATCAATCTAACAGTTGACTATTCTCAGATAATCAATCTTTTCCTCTTATAAATTTTGAGTGTAACAACTACCTCACAAGCCTCTATTGTATTTGAAGAATAGAAAGAGGCTTTTATAAGAAGAATCAAAATTATAAAGTTATCCTTCAATATTAGCGCTTCAATCATATTTGGCACTCCAACCTATTGTTGGCGCTTCAACATTTTAAATAAGGATTTCCAATATATTTCCAGAACTTATGTCTGAATAAATTAAACATTTTCTTCATATTTTATTTTGATTTTATCTCACATATTTCATATGTATCCGTATATAAGAATTTTTATACGGTATTTTTCTCAACGGGTATTTAAACCCTAAATTTCCCCCCTTTTCATTTTCATTTTAAACTTTCTCTTACATAGAAAACACTCTCAAGAAAACCTAATCGATTTTTTGCTTAAATCGACTTCAAATCGCCTTCATTCATCAAATCATTTGTAACCCACCAAACGCCATCACTTAAGGTACGTTTTGACTATTTACTTGCAAGTTTTCACCGTGTATTTCGATCGATTTGGGCGTTTTTATTTTTTTACTGTTCGTGTTCTTCGTTCTTATGTGTATATATTTTTTTATCTCTCTCTGTTTGATCCGTTTTTTTTGGTTCATCATTATATGAATTGTGTTTCTGAAAAATGGTAATTGTATCACCATTGGCGCGTCAACAGAGGTTGGCGCGGCAACAATAGGTACACAGTTATCATTAATAATCATATAGCCACTTCATTTATGCCCTTACACCTTCGAGCCCTTTTAGAATAGAATCGTCCTTGTAGTAAGTCTCTCTAATTGGCGCGGAAACATATATGTTGGCGCGACAAAAATTTTTAGAGGTGTGTCCCCCTGCTTATAGTATCTATTTTTGGCTTTGCAGCTGGCTAGGTGGGGGAACACATCTTCAACTTCGCCCTTTCATCCCTTCAAAGATTTTAATAGAAGAATTGGACTCCCTTCAACTCCCTTTATCTATCCCTCATACTAGTATTCAAGAACAAAACTAGAGGATTTGGCGCGCCTATTGGAACAATACAAATCCAATCCAAACTTATTTACCATGTCTCCTTCTCTAAAACCAAGCTCAACTCAATCCTCTGATTCACCTGCTAAAAATGTAACAAATCCAACTCACATACCCCGTCCAGATGATTACGATTCTGAATTTGAAAATTGGGTTGAGCCACCTCCTACAAACCCTTGCATCTCACATCATATTACTAGCAAAAGGAAAAGAAAAAGAATTGTTGCAGAGGAGAGTGACTTTGAAAATGAGTTGTTAGAGGAATTAAATGACAACTCTATTCCTCATGACTCAGAGAGAACTGAAAGAGTTGATATTGGCACGCCAACGGCTGAAGTTACCCAGGAGGAGGATCAATTTTCCTCCCATGAATCTTCCCCTGAAGAAACACTTCCACCTCCCTTGAAGATTAAGACATTGATGTGGACTGGTCTAAACATGGGACTTTGTCAAAGAATGAAGTAGATCAAATCAGGAAGGATGCAGGAGTATTTGCATGTGTTGACATGTCATCCACCATTCCCGTAAAGGATATAAAAAAGGTTATGAAATACTACACCCAAGATGGAAAGTACTCCAAGCCACATGAAGACATGCGCCCTCATAGATTTGATATAGGCAACATTAGAGTTCCTAGGGTTGTGGTTACTGATAGGCACATTCCACTTGGATTTGGCGCACCTCTTCACCCATGGCTGCGCAAAATAGTGGACTGGTATAGACTTGCACCCATTCACCTCTCCCCTAACAGCTATAGAATGGCTCTTTGTCTGTACATGATGTATGATGAACTTAAATACCCTGAACCTACCATGCAAAAACTAAGCTAGTTCTTTAGGCTCCAATCCAACACCCCTGGCTACTACTTCTTAGTTGCTTGGACGTAAGCGTAGTTTTCACCACAGGTTGGCACGCCCAATGAATGTAGGTGCTTCAACTTTTGTTCTTTATTTTTCACTTTCCATTTTCACCTTTCCCTAAATTATTATTTCTTTTTTTTCAGTGAAACAACCTAAACCCTATCTCAAACCTCCCTATTTCACACAATGTTCAAAAGTTTTAGAACTTTTAGAATCAGGGAGAAAACTCAACTCCTTGGTTACTCTTGACAATTTAAAGCAACATGGATTTCTTCCACCCAGTGCAGGAATTCCTGAGCCTTCCCTAAAGAAAAAAACCAAAGGAAGGCTAGGGTAAACAAATCGACATTGAGAGTGATGAGGGTGAGAACCACACTTGGACGCACTAATATATTTAGCTATAAATATTTCCTTTTTTGACTCATGCTCTCATTTTCATACTTTAAATACATATTTAATTATGCCTTTGTTGATTTGTACATATCATGCTTTATCATCTTTTTATGTTGTTGGTTTGATCACATTGTATTTTTATTGCATGATTTTTGCCATGCTTTAGCTGATGTCCTTTGCTCCCTCTTCTCTGCAGATATGACAGAGGTTCCCAATCTCTTTGGCACGCCAAGAGGCACATCCTCTACCCAACAGGGAGCAACTACTATGGATGTTTCTGTTTCAAGTAAAAAACATGCTGCCAGGAAGAGCAAAACTCAAAACACTGCTCAGGATCCTCCCCCGCCTCCAAGAAAGAGGTTGAACACTGACAAGTCTGAAAATGCTGGGGAGGGCAACCAAACTGGTGAGGTTGGTGCGTCAACTACTACAGGTGCGCCAAAGTGTTCTTCACTAAGGGTTTTTAATGCCTTTGGTCACCTTGGAGACTCCCTTATCAACGAGGCAGACTTCAAGAGATGGATGGCTAGGTCGGATGCTGACAAGCAAAAGATTTCCACTCGTGCCTCCCTAGACTTGTTTATGTTCAATGTTGAACGTGAAAAAAATAAGGACGAAGACTTGAAACGCATGAAAGAACTTGAAGCTGAGGTTGGTAAGCTTAAAACTGATATGAAATACCTCAATACAAAATTGAACAAATCGGAATCTGAGAAGAAAGCAGCTAACTCTACCATATCCACCCTTGAAACTGATTTGATGCGCCAAACTCAGTTGGTAAAGGACAAAAATGCTTCTATCAAATCTCTTGAGGAGAAAACCACTGATATGCAGTTGGAGATTGAAGGGCTTGCCACTGAGAAGAGCTCTGGGTGGAAGGCTGAAAAAAATAAACTCATCAAAGAGTCTTTTGATGATGGCATCAAGGCCTACTGCATAACCTTTCTTACTGGCGAGCCTGAGTATGATTGGCGCCCCAAATTTGGCACGGGAATAGCTGATTTTATAGCTGACCTTTCCCATATGAGGCTAAAGCCATTGCCGAGAAGAGGGTGGCATTTGAGCAGGCGGTGGCTGCAGAAACAGAAAATGTGGCACGCCAAGATGCAGAAGACACCAATCCTGAGAAATAAACAGCTGTGGAAAATGCCACAATTGATGAAGGTACTTCAAACGCTGGAAACATGAAGAATGTTGAGAAAACTGAAGATTGATTTCAATCATTTCTGAACATTTAAATGCAAGTCATATGACTTTGCAAAGTTGTATTCATAACTTCCTTTTATTACATAACTTTGGCTAAAACAAATTTAACACCCTTGGTGGGTGCTTTTTATACTTTGCAATATCTTTTTTGTCATGTACTTGTCATATGTACACTAGTAATGGCAAGGTGGTTGGCGCATCAAAATGAGGCGCGACAAACCTGTCATAAAGGCAATGCCCTGCAAAGTTTGAAACTTTTTAACACATACATTCTTATTTGCATTCACAACATTCAATCTCATCATGATAATTAACAAATAATAGAGAGAATGAATAGGTTTGTCCTATAAACTAACTTATTAAAAAGTTTTGAAATTTCATGCACTTGCAATAAAAAAACGCCCTCATGGCTTATAGCACGATGAGTACTGGAAATAAATTGTCTTTGCCATTATTGATATCAAGGCTTATGGCCTAATAAGTCTTTGGAATAAAAATAATGCAATCACTAGCTCAGTGAGGTGTATATTTACTACCCCCTGAGACTAGGAATAAATTTATTTAATGCTAGTTTCAACAGCTGCATGAGGCACAATGGTTCTCTTATTGATAGTACTTCTTCAAATGAATGACATTCTAAGATTTTGGAACTGGTTTGTCATCCAAATCTGATAAGTAATATGCTCCTCCCCAAAGAACAACTCTGACTTTGTAAGGACCTTCCCAATTCGCTCCAAAGACCCCATGAGCTGCAACCTTGGTATTGGGCATGACTTTCCTGAGAACCAACTCACCAACTTTAAATGAACGAACCTTCACTTTGGTATGGTAGGACCTTGCTACACGCTGCTGGTAAGCTGCAAGTTTGACTTGAGAATTTTCCCTTTCTTCTTCCAGCAAATCCAGATACAGCCTTTGATTGACTTGATTTGCCTCTTCATCAAATTTGTCACGTCTGAATGACCCTGCACCTATCTCTACTGGAACCATAGCCTCAGAACCATACGTGATCATAAAGGGAGATTCCTCTGTTGTGGTTCTTGGTGCTGTATTGTAAGACCAAAGCACCATAGGTAACTCCTCTGGCCAATTCCCCTTGCTATTCTCCAGCTTTGTCTTTAGTGTATGTTTTATAATCTTGTTCACCACTTCAGTCGGCCCATTACTCTGTGGATGATAAACAACTGCAAAGTCTTTTTTGATATTCAATTCATCACAGAGACCCCTCAACTCTTTGCTGTCAAATTGCTTCCCATTATCAGAAATCAACTTGTAAGGAACTCCAAACCTGCAGACAACAGAATTAAAAACAAAATCTCTTAGTTTCTTTGCAGTGATAGTGGCTAATGGAGCAGCCTCTGCCCACTTGGTGAAATAATCCACTACAAACACAACATATTTCACTCCTCCCTTCGCCATAGGAAGTTCCCCAATCAAATCTATTCCCCACATGGAAAACGGCCATGGACTCATCAGAGATGTCATAGAAGCTACAGGGCTATGAGTGTAGTTAGCAAACTTCTAACACTTGTCACATGCTCGAGAGAACTTAAAAGCATCTTCCTTCATGGTAGGCTAATAATATCCTTGCTTCAATATTTTTAAAGCCAAAGAGCCACCCCCGAGTGATTTCCACAAATACCTTCATGGACTTCCCTCATGATATAATTGCACGCATTAGCATCAATACACTTCAGCAGCGGTTGGTTGAAACCTCTCTTATACAAAACTTCATCATACTCCACATACCTTGCAGCCTTGTACCGAAGCTTCCTTGCCTCAACTACATTCTCCGATAGCCATCCATCTTTTATGTACTTCCAAATGGGCGTCATCCATGTCACCTGACTTGTCACATCTACTTGCATTACATCATCTTCCAACATACTTGGTTCATGCAGCACCTCCAATGGTATAGACCCCAACACACTCACATCTTTTTGAGATCCCTATTTCGCAAGTGCATCAGCTTGTTCATTCTCCCCCCGGGGTATCTTTACCAGCTTTACCTCCTTAAACTTTGTAATAAGATGCAAGACACTTCTCATGTACAACTCTGTCCTCGGACCTCGAGCCTGGAACCCCCCCATTAACTTGATACACCACAATCATTCAATCACTTCGAAAAAGTAAATTTCTCACCTTCATCTCCAGTGCATGCCTCAACCCCCCGAGCAACGCCTCATACTCAGCATCATTATTTGTAGCTCGGAATGCAAAGTTAATGACACTCATGAGTGTATGCCCCTTAGGACTTATCAAAACTATTCCAGCTCCTGCTCCTTCATTAACTTTGGATATGCTAATTCATATTATTAGTAGCTTATAACCCATGCAATATATGGTTTTTTTTTTAAAATTTATAATTATGTTAATTCATAATTTTTTAATAATTTTATGTTATTAGTTTTTAGACTTTATTTATAACGTTTCAGACACTTAATACATTACTTATGTTGTGTTTTGAGTTCTAAACATAAGATTTAAACGATTTTACAGCACACAAAACTCACAAAATAATCTTTAATTTAGTGATGGTTTAACAAAAAAAAGTTCAATTAAAAGTACCCTGAAACTGAAGAAAAAATAAAATGACAAATTTTAACAATTATTCTAAACTTAGGAATAGAATTAAAATAAAGACAACCTACTCAACTTGGAATTTGAAGTTACGAATTTTTATATTGAGAATTCTAGTCAACTTAGAAAACCTACTCATATTTAATTTATATTATTAAATATTTTTTTAATATTATATCTAATGGTTCTCATTTATTTATTTTAAGATCAACGGTTCTTATTGATTTGGCGGTACAGAACCAAAATTTTGGATAAGATCTCTCCTACGCTTATTATATATAAGGATTTAATTTAATATGAAACTTGATTTTTTGCAAAGTATAAAAAGTAGTTTTATTTTTAAATTTCTTTCTTCTGAATTAAAAATATTTATTTTCTATTTTTATTTGAAAAAAAAATTAAAATTAATATTTATAAGGGAGTATACAATACATACACTACTTTCGTACAGTTGTCTAAATGATAATAAAGAAAAATAGCAACTAGAACACTGCACGGCTACACCTAAAGAGATTACCAAAAAGTTGATCCAAGTAAAAAGATTCAAGTAAAAATATAGTTGAAATTGTTCGGTAACAGTATAAGAATTTCTTTACGTTTCACAATAATCACTTAATGCATTTAACAAAAAAATAATATATCTTTAAATAATGTTAATATAATTTCATTTCTATTTTTGTACACAAGCATGCATTTGTAAGTATGCATTTGAAAAACGTTAAAAGGGGCAAATTATGAGGTGGTAGACGTAAAAAGAAAAAATCAAGAAATTCTACTTGGTTTTTTTGTTGCTGAAATAGCGATACCTTTTTGTTGAAAAATTGTTAGAAAAATGTTTCGTAAATTTAAACAATTTTTCTTCTGAAATACACTTTTAACTTAAAAGTTGTTTTTAGATAATACAGATCTCCAAAATTACTTTTTAACTTTTGCAAAAAATAATTAGACATTTTGATACATCAAAAATGTATTTTTATATTACACCTTAAATACCCCATTAAAAATAGGGAAATTTCCCTGTAGTAAGTTTGTATTCTTATTTCTAGAAATACGTGCCTTCTTTTTCTCATTCATTTATACAAATTTTAGTTTTATTTTTTTAAAAATACGATTTCTCTCTCTTTGTCTCAGTTCTCCTGTATTTTCTAACCGCCATCATGTATCATCACGATCCACCATAAAAAACATCGCCGAATCATTTGATTTGTATTCTCTACATACAAATATACATACATACATACATACATACATACATACATACATATTTGACTAATACTAACAAATGAGTTTAGATCTTCGGGATCGTAGTTCTATTAAGATTTTGGTTGATTGATAAACTTTTATCTTGTTCCTTCTAGTTGATTCAGGTAAGATTTTGGTATATTATCGTTGATTTTTTTACTCATTCCAACAAGTATTTGATGGACTGTTACTAAGATATTCCAACAAGTTGTACATGAATGAATTTGGTTACTCAAAATGTTGCTTCTGCTTGCATGCAATCCAGATTTACTTTAAAGATGTCACGGATCTAACTTAAATCAACCTTCAAATCAACTTTAACCATAAACGAAACTGAAGTTGCATTTTAAGTTACAGATCGTTCAACCCAGATTTACTTTAAAGATGGTACATATGCAACTTAAATCAACCTTCACAGCAACTTTAACCAAAAAGAAAACGTAAGCTGCATTTTAGGCTGCAAATTTGTAGATCGTATTTTTGAAAATAACTTTTAAAAAATTGTATTTTTGCAATCAGGAAAGCTGGGATTGTATTTTTAAAAATACTTTTCTGTATTTCTGAAAACTAAACTTTAAAATCAAATATTTTTGAAAACATCCCTTAAAAATATTACAAAACCGCCATCTCATATTTGCAATAACATTTTTTCACCAATAATTATATCCTAAGGATAACTGTTTCTAATCACAATTATGGTGTTCGCGATTTTTTTTTCCTCAAACCGCAAATCACCACGCATATGTGACCTGTTCAAATTTTCAAAAGACATACCAACCATGTAACATGAAAAGCGCAGAAACCACACCATAAAAAGGCGATACAATTGTTCAATAAAGTATAGTTAAAAAAACTAGATTACATGAAGATTTAAATTTTTTATAACAAGTTATTCAATATTTTTAGGTTTAGATGTATCAAGTTAATAAAATTTAGATATAAACATTAAAATAAAAAGAATAATTGTACTAATATTTTGAGTGATTTAATTTACTTCACTTATTTTTATACAATTTAAACCAGTGTATTATTTTGTATTTTTATAGCTAGTGCCTTACATTCAAGATATTTTCTTATAATTAGTGTCTTATGATCAAGATATTTTCTCGTAATTTTGATTTATGTTCTCATATTTAGCATGTTTTGTTAGTCATGGAGGCATTCCTGTAAACATCTGAATAACAAGCCTATAGTATTGTGTCACTTTCTTGACCCTTTAACTAGGGGATCCCTTTATTTCCAAAAGTTCTATAAAATGTACTTAGTTTAATTGTAATCTTAGTATCTGTAACTATTAAATAAGTCCTAAATATGGCTTGGAAGAAGATCAGAAGATCATGCCTCAAGACAATTGAAGACAAATTTGAAGAATAAATGTTAGGCCGAATACACAATATATAATCAAGTATATGTATGAGAATAACAATAAGAACACTGTTTATGAATAATAAACTGAATGGAATTAAAAACTCCTCTCTCAGTGATGTAAAATGTCACAGAGAGATGCTAGGTTACAAGAATGATAATTCACGTATTCGCTTCCCTTTTAGGGTTAACCTATCTGTGTTTATATAGTACACAGCTACATACAATCATTAATTGATATTCCTATAAATTAGCTATACAATCAGAATCAATTAAGAATTTCTTCTGTCTTCTGTTCCGTTTCCTTAGCCATCTCGATATCTCTTTGCTTCTTTCCATATTCAAAGAATATCGCTTGTAGAATCTTCATTGAATTGCACCGACTGCTAAGCAAACTCTGACCATCAGACTTTAACAAACTCTGACTAGTCCTCCAGCTAAACTCTGACTAGTTCTCCAGCTAAACTCTGATAGTTTCCTGGTACTTAAACACTGATAAACAAACATCAGCAATTATATCTAACAATCTCCCTCAACTTGTTCATACTAAAATGTACAAGTTAACAGATAATTGATGATGTCAAAACATATAACAAATGCAGTGTTTATAAAATCACAGAGTTTATACTTTTACTTAGAACAGAAAACTTTAAAAACTTACAGACTTCAGTTACTTAATCTCTTCAATGTCAGGTACAGTCCTGATGTAGTCCATAATTAGTCTTCTCTCAGCTCTCTCTAGCTCAGCTATCATTATCTTCTTTATCTCCCTCAACTCTGGATCACTCTCTCGAGTTTGATAAATAGCTGACCTTAGAGCATAGATGTTGTTCTTCCTCATATCATTTCCTAGCTTTATTATGAAGGATTTATCTGATTCCAGATTAAATTCCAACACTTTTATACCAAGATCTGTTCTGAGTCTTGCACTGTTCCTTTGCATCTCAACAAGCTTTCCATTATAATCTCTGTACTTCGGTATGTAAGCACCAGCAGTCTTTAGGCCACAAAGAGCTCTAGCTTTCACCATTCTGCTTCTTAATACCTCAGATGCTTGATGAGTTCTTTGATTCTTTACTTTCAGTATATACAGTACATACTCTAGTTCTTCTTTCATCTTTAATCCTATATCAGCTTCACCAACTCTGTATACTCTGCCATCAGCCTTGAAGTATAACAAAAAATCCTTCTTCAATCCTTTATGATGTATTAACTGAACCGACTCTAAAGCATCAAGATTTTCTTGAGTCACACCAACACCTGGTTCAGCTAATGAAGTTTGATCCATTGGACTATTGTTTACTCTCTTTTCTCTATGAGATCCTAAACCAGATCTATCTCTTGATTCTTTACCCATGATGGTTTTGCTTTGAAGAACATTGACATTTCTAGGAATCAGAGTTTGTTGAGCCATGACTGGTTTAGCAAAAGTTCTTTGAAGTTCAGAAGAGAGTTTAGTCTGTACAACTTGAGTAGTATCAGAGGTTGTCATAGCTTCCAATGTTTGAACAACTTGAGCACTGTCAGAGGTTGTTTGAGCTTTCTTCAATAACTGATTTTCTTCCACAAGCTTTCCTTTGCCTTTATCTAAGCTGGCTTCAACTGGCCTTCTTGAGTATTGTAAACTCTGTTGAGAGTTTATATTTTCCTTGATTACAATTCCTTTCTCCTTTGGCCTTAAAACCTTCTTGACTTTCTTGAACTTCCCAGACTTTAATTTATTTTCATGCTCTTCAGCTAGCATCAATTCTTCAACTTTGATATCTTCTATGGTTGCATCAGCACCATGTTCTTCTAGAAACAGCTGAGCAGCAATCTCTTCATCAGTAACTGGATGAGAAGTAAGCAACAAACTTCCAGCTCTTGAAGTAGATTGAGCACCAGTGTATATCCTTTCAGAGTTTGTAGCATCAGAGTTTGATCTTAGCTTTCCTTGCTGTAGAGTAGATTTAGATTTGAATTCTTTCCCTCTTGCACCACCATCAGTAGAATCATCCTGTCTACTCAGAGTTTGAGACTTTTTGCATTTGTCTTTAAGTACGCTCTCCCCCTTTTTGACATCATCTTGTAGCAATACTGAGGTGAGCAATTCTATAGAAGCAGATATGGAATCAATCTTCTCAGACATTACATTCTGATTTTCTTCAACTTTGATTAATCTGTTCTTGAGAACTTCTTGATCTTTAACCAGAGTAAGCAGCATAGATTTATCTTGATTTAGAGACATATCTCTAGCAACCACATCATTTCTGAACCCAGTAACTGACTTCTGAGTTTCATCAAAACGATTGTGAAGAGACTTGACTTGAACAATTGTTGCCTTTAGATGTGTAAGAAGTTCTGGATTTGTAATTGACTCAGCAGATTTGTAATTGACTCAGCAGATTTGTAATTGCCTTCAGTGGCATGCTGAATGTCCTTTGGATTTGGTTGAGCAGAAAGTCTTTGAGAAGATGAATCAGCTTGATCATCAGACTTTGCAGAAGTCTCAGCACTTGGAGAATGTGGAATATTTTCAGCAAATGTTTCTTGAGCACCTTCATGTGCAAGATTCTCAGAGTTTATATTCTCTTGAACATTCTCTTCTTGTATAGCCTCAACAACAGGCTCTACAGTGGCTTCAACAAAATTTTCTGCAGTTTCTTCAAGAACAGTTTCTGCAGCTACAACCTTTGTTGTCTGATCAACCTCTTCACCTTTTTCAAGTACCTGGTGATTGACAGAGAGAATCTCTGTTTGAGTAGCTAAGGACTCATCAATTATGACTGTAGGTTGATCAGCTGCCACATCCTCTGTTTCATTTATACTGCCAAACTTTTCTAGAGTTGCAGAGGGATGTGCTTCAACATTATCTTCAAAATCCATTTCCATAATTGGTTCAAGAAAATCATCATTAACTTCAACATTTTCAGCAGTATTTGCTCTGGCTTCCTCAGGCACAGTAGCATCTTCAATAATATCTTCAAGATCAACTTCTAAAGCTGCTGTAGTAGTAGTTTCTGGAACTAATCCACCAAAAAGATACGCAGCAACAAGCTTCCTTTTCTTAGCATTAGCAGATTCAGTGTCATCAGAAGGCATATTTGTATCAGAAACAGGTCTATTTGCCCTCTTCTTTCTCCTTGAAGTACCAACAGATACTGGAACATCATCAGTATTTAGAGGTTTAGCAGCCTGGACAGCTTTAAAAGCTCTATGCTTAGTCCTACCCCCAGCCTTTGGTTTTTGAGATGTAGATGGAGGTTCTGGTTGTGCTTGTGGTTGTGGTTGAGGATTTAAAAACTGTTGGACTGAAGCAGGAAGCATCAAGTCACCAACATTCCCTTTCTTGATATCCTTATTTGTGAGATCAGAAAATATTCTCTTATGCAATCTAAATGAGGGAATGACATCCTCCTCAGCTATCTCAACCCCATCAACACACAGAGAAAAGATTAATTGACAGAAACGAGCAAAGTAAACTACATTCCTATTCTCTGTCATCTTTTCACCTATATTAGTAAGAACTAGTCTAGCAAAATCAAAGTTATTGCCATAAAGCAGAGAATACCCGATTTGCAGACTATCAATTGGAATTGCATCCCAATTGGTACACTTCTTCCCAAACGCTCTTGTAATGCAATCGAAGAAGAAACTCCACTCCTTCCTCAAGAACGGTCGTTTCAGATTACCTGTCCTTGCCAAAGGCCCAGAGTAACCAATCTCCCTCATCATACGCTGAAGATCAGAGTCACCAACAGAAATGGTGAACGCATTGAAATCTTCACACCCAAGAGCATCTCTAACAGTGGTTGGAGTGACTACATACTCTTGTTCAGCAAATTCAAAGATAATTGAAGGAGTGCCTAATTCACCTCCATCATCATATACACCTGTTTCCCAGAAGGCTTTGATTTGAGTACCAGATAACCTTGTTGGTTCCACTAGAGCTTGCCCAATATCTGATTGAGCGAGGAAATTCTGAGGCAGGTGAAACGCCTCTGGTGCGTTCTCAGTTGATAGGGGTGCTGCGTAATTATTAGGAACAAAATCGAGACCAAAAGACTGAAACATGGTATTTGCCATTAGAAAGCTTTGAAAGAAATCAGAGTTTAGACTTAGAGAAAGTATTTGAAATAGTGATGCAGAAAGGTGTTTGTGAATATGTGTATGTGAAACTGTGCTGTGCTGTGAATAGAGTAAGTCTGTAAAAGATTTGAACGCTGTGTGTATAATGATTAAATATGAATTAAAACTGAAGAGTTTTAATCATTAAAACACACAGCAGGCTTACTCGAATAATGTGTGAGTGGGACAGTTGGCACATATGCATGAACTGACAGCAGTAAATCGTGGTTGTTTCCAACACGCATGCGCAGTAAAAGGCACTAATTACTGCTATTTTCTAGACACCTTTCTTCATTTTCAAAAACTCAACAAACCGTTATCAATCATACTCTCTATTTTCCAAAAATAATGTTCCTCAATAATTATGAAATGTCTGAAACATTTTTATTTATTTTAACCATCAGAGGTTAAAAATAAATTACCTCTGCGTAGAGTACACAGTTCATCAGTTTTTATCAATTCTCCTCCTTCATTAATAATCTCTTTTCTGAACATGCACAGTTGTGAATATTTGTGTGTGAATAGCAGACTTTACTGAATATAAATATTGAGAGCATCTCAAAGTGCATAAAATCCACAAAATAAATCAGTAAAAACTGGTTGCCCAAACTCTCATAAGTAAAACATATTCTGATTTCATCTAAACTCTGTATTTATTTGTATTCATTTATTTTCACCCCCTTTAATTTTTTTTTTATTATTTAATCTTTTTCAGTAATCAGTGGTTGGCACTAGTCACCAAAATTTTAGCCCTTATTTCATACAATAAGTTCATGGGTCTTCCTAGGCACAACATGATCTCAAAGGAATTTGTGCATGTTTTGCATCTTTTGCTTAGGGGTGAATTACCAATAACTATTTATCAGAGTTTAGACTTACATCATTTAATGTTTATGATTTATGAGAGAAAGTGCAAACATCTAATACAGACTCAGTGTATAGGATCAATAAACTAAGAGATGCTATAAATGTAGAGACAGTATCATGCTGTGTAAAGTTTCTGCACACATTTGAGATTAGATCATATATAACTCATAAGAATTCATGATTACTTACTGAGAATCATGCTTCATACTATTTTCTTCATCGGTTTTTATGTTTCAGACAATACCACAATCAGAGTATAACATCAGAGTTTATCATCAGAGTATGCTCCCAGAGTTTAACAACATGATTTGCATGACAGTTAACATATGCATAGAAACATGAGCAAATTATCACATATGAGTAAAGTTTGAGTCTAACCAGTATCTCTAGTCGAAACCAGAGATCATTCCAAGTTCATTTACCAGTCTTGTAAATGTAGCTTCACTCAAAGGCTTGGTGAAGATATCTGCAAGCTGTTGTTCTGTAGACACAAAGTGAAGCTCAATATCTCCTTCCTCCACATGTTCCCTGATAAAGTGATACCTTATGTTGATGTGCTTGGTCATGGAATGCTGTACTGGGTTACCTGTCATAGCAATAGCACTTTGATTATCACAGAAAATGGGTATTTTAGAGTACCTTAACCCATAATCCAGCAATTGATTCTTCATCCACAGAATCTGTGCACAACAGCTACCAGCAGCAATATACTCTGCTTCTGCTGTGGATGTGGAAATTGATTTCTGTTTCTTGCTGTACCAAGAAACCAGTCTGTCACCTAGAAATTGACATCTTCCACTAGTACTCTTTCTGTCAATCTTACAGCCTGCAAAATCTGCATCAGAGTAACCAATTAACTTAAACTCTGATTCTCTAGGATACCACAAACCCAAGGTTATGGTTCCTTTGAGATATTTGAAAATCCTCTTTACAGCTGTTAGATGAGGCTCTCTGGGATCTGCTTGAAATCTTGCACAAAGACAGGTTGCATACATAATGTCTAGTCTACTTGCAGTAAGATAAAGAAGAGACCCTATCATGCCTCTGTAGTTTGTCATATCTACTGAAGCACCTGTATCTTTGTCTAGCTTTGTTGCAGTTGCCATAGGAGTTGTTGCAGATGAACTATCAAGCATACCAAATTTCTTGAGAAGATTTCTGGCATATTTTGCTTGATTGATAAATATCCCATCATCTGTTTGCTTTACCTGCAAGCCTAGAAAATAACTAAGCTCTCCCATCATACTCATTTGGTACCTGGACTGCATAAGCTTGGCAAATTTCTTACAGAGTTTGTCATTAGTAGACCCAAAAATTATGTCATCCACATAGATTTGAACTAAAAGCAAATCATTACCAGTATTGAAATAGAACAAGGTTTTATCAATTGTACCTCTAGTGAACCCGCTTTCTAAAAGAAATTGAGCTAGAGTTTCATACCATGCTTTAGGTGCCTGCTTTAGTCCATAAAGTGCTTTGTCAAGCCTGTAGACATAATCTGGATACTTGGGATCCACAAACCCTGGTGGTTGTTCAACAAACACTTCTTCGTCAAGTTTCCCATTGAGAAAAGCACTCTTCACATCCATTTGAAAGACTTTAAACTTCTTGTGAGCAGCATATGCTAGAAAAATTCTTATGGCTTCCAACCTTGCAACTGGAGCAAAGGTTTCATCTCATGTTGTGAATATCCTTTTGCCACAAGTATAGCTTTATTCCTTGTAATTACTCCCTCACTGTCAGTCTTGTTTCTGAAAACCCACTTTGTACCAACAACAGACCTATTCTTGGGTCTTGGTACAAGTGTCCATACTTCATTTCTTTCAAACTCATTCAATTCTTCCTGCATTGCTGTTATCCAGTTAGCATCTTGAAGAGCTTCATCCACTTTCTTAGGCACTTCTTGTTTTCACACTTGCATCTGGATTTCCAATTATCAGATCAGGTGTATGAGCCTGAGTCCACCTTCTTGCTGTAGGTAAGTGGCTTCTCTCATCATTATTGGATTCTCCCCCTTGATCCATGCTTTCCTGATTCTCTTGTTGATCATCTGCATTCTCTGAGGCTCCCCCTGAATTGGACTGCTCAGTGTTTGAACTTTCAGAGTTTGTATTAGATTCTTCAGCTGACTCACTTTCTGAATGTGAGTCATCATTTTGAGATGTTGCTAAAGTATCTTCATGCTCCCCCTCAACTGGTTCTCTATTTTCTTCTGTCTGAGAAATTTCCTCAGTGTTTACCAGTAGAGGATCAGAGTATGCTACATCAGAGTTTGTTGGATTTGCTTCATCAGCGTTTACATCATCAGAGTTTGGATCTTCATTTTCAAAGCGTAGTTGATCATGATTTTCTTCATCTTCAATTCCAGTTATTTTCTTGTCATCAAATGACACATGTATAGATTCCATGATCACTTTAGTTCTCAGATTATAAACTCTGAATGCTTTAGTTGATAGTGGATATCCAACAAAAATTCCTTCATCAGCTTTTAAATCAAACTTGGTCAACTGTTCAGGATGATTTTTCAACACAAATCATTTGCACCCAAAAATATGAAAATATTTCAGGTTTGGTTTCTTATTCTTCACCATCTCATATGGTGTTTTCCCATGCCTGTTGATCATTGTTGCATTTTGAGTAAAACAAGCAGTTTGAACAGCTTCTGCCCAGAAATAAGTTGGCAATTTTGCTTCATCAAGCATTGTTCTGGCAACTTCGACTAAAGTTCTGTTCTTTCTTTCAACCACTCCATTCTGCTGTGGAGTCCCTGGTGCAGAAAATTCTTGATTCACTCCTCTTTCTTTGCAAAATTCTTCCATTGTTGCATTTCTGAATTCAGTACCATTATCACTCCTGATAATTTTCACTTTAAACTGTGATCCTTTGTCCAGTAGCTTCACATGATCCATCAGAATTAAGGCAGTTTCATCCTTCTTTGCTAGAAAGTACACCCAAGTGTATCTAGTATACTCATCAACAATGACTAGAGCATATTTCTTTCTGCCTAGTGACATTACATTTACTGGGCCAAATAGATCAACATGAAGAAGATGATAAGGCTCCACAACTGAAGATTCAGATTTACTCTTGAAAGATGACTTCTTTTGCTTGGCCTTCTGACAAGAATCACACAGACCATCTAAGCTGAGTATTGACTTTGGAAGTCCCCTTACAAGATCTTTTCGAATTAGCTCATTGATGTTGTTCAAGTTTAGATGAGAGAGCTTCTTATGCCATTTCCAACTCTCTTCATTAGACATTTTTGCAGACAGACACACAGCTTTTCCTTCAGAGTTTGTTACCAAACTTGCTTCATAGATATTATTCCGTCTGTGTCCAACTAGAACAACTTTCCCTGTAGATTTGCTGATAACCTCACAGTATTCAGGTTGAAAATCTACATGGTAACCTCTGTCACAGATTTGACTCATAGATAGCAAGTCATGCTTGAGTCCTGGGACTAGAGCTACATTAGTGATGATGACACTTCCAAGATTGATATTGCCATATCCCATAGTACGTCCTATGTTGCCATCTCCATGGGAAACTTTTGGGCCAGCTTTCTCCTCATAATCTGATAGCAGGGCTTTATTTCCAGTCATGTGTCCTGAACATCCACTGTCCAAGACTAGGGTTCTTTCCCTTATGCCCTGCACTCACAAACAATTACAAAGAGTTAGATCTAAGGATCCAGACATGCTTGGATCCTTTGGCTTTCTTAACATTGTTAGCTTTTGCAGCGGAATTTTTATCAACAGAGTTTAAGCTAACAGTATCAGAGTTTACACTTGCAGAATCAACTTTAACCCATTTCAAATTTGGCTTCAACTCATAATAGTTGTGATAAATGGCATGATAATTCTTACAAGTATAAATAGAATGCCAAGTACTCCCACAGTGAGTGCATAAAGTCTGTGGTCTAACCCTAACATAATCATTCTTAACTCCAGACATGGAGGGTAAAGAATTAATATCTTTGTTTTTCTTGCAAAAACTTGCAAGATGGTTAGAACTACCACAATTATGACATGTTTTTCTAGGAGCATCAGTGATAGGCAAATGATTATTGCTTTTATTAATGCCTACCTTTCCATTTCTATTTTTCCTGGACACTTTCTGTTTCTCAACAGACTTTACCTCTTTGAGCTTGTACTTGATTTGTTTCTCTGTCATTAAACCAACATTAACCTGTTTAACACAAGTTTTTACTGGTTCTACCTTAACTGTTTATTTTTCAAGTACAGAGTTTAGTTTACTGGATTCAGGAACAAATTTCATAGGTGGAAGATGTGTTCTAACTTTAACCTTATCTTTAAACCTAAGTTCATCTTTCTCACAGTAACCTAACCCTACTGAGTCTGTTTGAAACACCTGATGTGTGTCCTTACCAGAGTTTGTCCAGGTTTTAATTACCTTTCTTTCTTTTTCCAAATCAGATTCTAATTGCCTAAACTTCTTAAGCAACTCCTGTTCAACATAAACAACATCATCTCTTTCCTTTTGAACTTGTTGCAAGTTAACAAGTTCTTCTTCAAGAAATTTATTTCTCTCTTTAAGCTTAAGATTCTCAGATTTAATTCTCTCATTTTCTAAAGTCTGATCCCTATAACTAACATGTATGCTTTTAAGATAAATTCTCAATTCAGATATATTATCAATATCATAAGCATAAGTTGTTAGAGGTACCTTGTTTTCAGATGAATCAGCTTCATCTTGAACAGTTGCATGAGAGCATAGTTGACATCCTCATCTGAATCTGAAGTGTCTGTCCAGTCTTTTCCTTTAGTGATGAGTGCTTTTTCAGATTTTCCTTTCTTGCACTCTGGAGCATAGTGACCCATCTCTTTACACTTGTAGCACTGGATTTCAGACTTGTCTTTCTTCCCAGATTTGATATCCCTTCTGTCAGACTTTCTGAAATTCTTCCTTTCATAGTTTGAATCTCTCCTTGAGAATCTCTTTCCTTTCTTGAAGTTCATGAAACCCATCTTCTTGAAAGTCTTCACCATCAAAGCAGCCATTTGCATCATTTGTTCTTCATCATCCTCGGATTCAGAAGATTCATCAGTGTTTGAGTCATCATCAGAGTTTGATGACTCACTTTCAGATTTTATGACTAAAGCCTTTCCCTTAGCTTTCTTCTTTGATGTTTCTTTCTTAAGAGGTTTTCCTTCAACTTTGAGAGCAACATATTTTGTCTTCTTTCCAGATCTTTTGTTTCTTTGCTCAATCTCAAGTTCATGAGTTTTAAGCAAACCATAGATTTCATCGAGATCTGTTTCTGCAAGATCATAATTATCTCTTATTGCCGTTGCCTTCAAATCCCATCTTTCAGGTAGAGATAGAAGGAATTTGAGATTCGACTCTTCAAGTTCATATTCTTTATCAACAAGAGATAAATCATTCAACAGTTTGCAGAATCTGTCATATGTCTCAGTCAAAGTTTCATCAGGTCTCGAATCAAAGTGTTCATACTCATGTGTAAGAATAGTCTTCCTGTTCTTCTTTATAGCACTTGTTCCTTGACATCTGACTTCTAAAGCATCCCAAATCTCTTTGGCAGTTTTGCAGCCAATAACTCTGTTAGACATAACATTATCTAAAGCACTATGGAGAAGATGTCTAACCTTTGCATCCTTTGCAATTGATGAGATGTCTTCAGGAGTCAAATCTTTATTTTCTTTAGGAACGCTCTTTTGTTCTTGACCAGCAACAACTGGAGACAGTTTTGTTAGCATATGAGGACCATCATTGATTCTATCAAGATATTCTGGATCCGTGGCTTCCAGAAACATGGTTATCTTCACCTTCCATATTGGATATTCCACTGGTCTTAGAATTGGAACTCTGATTGTCTCATATCGACTTACAGAAGTTGGTTGAACCTTCTGAGCATTAGAACCTGCCTGGGTATTTTTTCAGCCATGATTATAACTTGTGTTTGGATCAAAAACTGTATATATTAAACAACCTTGGCTCTGATACCAATTGTTAGGCCGAATACACAATATATAATCAAGTATATGTATGAGAATAACAATAAGAACACTGTTTATGAATAATAAACTGAATGGAATTAAAAACTCCTCTCTCAGTGATGTAAAATATCACAGAGAGCTGCTAGGTTACAAGAATGATAATTCACGTATTTGCTTCCCTTTTAGGGTTAACCTATCTGTGTTTATATAGTACACAGCTACATACAATCATTAATTGATATTCCTATAAATTAGCTATACAATCAGAATCAATTAAGAATTGCTTCTGTCTTCTGTTCCGTTTCCTTAGCCATCTCGATATCTCTTTACTTCTTTCCATCTTCAAAGAATATCGCTTCTAGAATCTTCATTGAATTGCACCGACTGCTAAGCAAACTCTGACCATCAGACTTTAACAAACTCTGACTGGTCCTCCAGCTAAACTCTGACTAGTTCTCCAGCTAAACTCTGATAGTTTCCTGGTACTTAAACACTGATAAACAAACATCAGCAATTATATCTAACAATAAAGAAATTGCAGAAATGGAGATTGAAATTTGGTTAAGTCTGATTAGAGAAGTCCAAAATGAACTGATTCGAGAAGTGTAACATTGAAGATTCGAGAAGTCAAGTGTATTAATTCTAGAAGTGAAGAAATGAACTAATTCGATATGTCTTAATTAGTGAAGTTAAAATATACTAGTTCGAGATGTTTGGAATTAGAGAACTATCTTATACTGATTCGAGATGTAAAGGATTAGAGAATTCAATACACAGATTCGAGAAGTGCAATGAATATTGATTTGAGATGTGAAGATAGCCACTTCGAGAAGTCAGTCTATACTGATTCGAGAAGTCAGTTTATACTGATTCGAGAAGTCCAGTTATCGAATCAGTGTTTCAAGAGATATCGAATGGGGGACTTAGCAAATTTTCTAATCAACAACAGACAATATTTTGGAGACAAAGAATTAAATCAAACCAAGGCATTTGCAGTGGTCTCAATCGTTGCAGTATGCACATGGAAAATCTACAAAGAAGCTCAGATAGTCAATCAAAGAGAATAGCTAAAGATATGGACTTGGCAGTATGCAAAACAAGGGATGATCACAAGATGCCAACTTTCACCAAAATAGTATAGACATAGTTTGACAATCTTTTTGTCTATTACTAGTTTTATAAAAGCAAGTTGTGTGCAGTTTTATAAGTACACAACTTCCTTATCTTTAGTTAAAAAAAGGTTTTTTCATTGTATTACAAGTTGTATCTCTCTGAGAAAAACAAAGCTGAGAATTCATTCTTGAGTTCAAAGTTTGCAGCATCTTTTAATCTAATACAATATTGGATTTAAATAAATTTATGTGTTGTTTTTATTCCGCAAAATCTTGATTACAACATACATATTTAAGCTACAAGAATTATAGATTCAAAACGAAGATAATTAAAGAAACAACAGATAATATATTCACCCCCCCCCCCCCCCCCCATCTATATTATCTTCTAGTGAAACTCATACTCAACATGTTTGTAGGATCAAATTTTAAATTTAATTTATGTTTTCATACTCAGTATGTTTGCTTGTAAAATATAATATACTTTACTTATTTTTCTAGTACATTTATTATACGAGTTTATGTATAACTATTTTTTTTAATTTTATATGAATCATATGTATTAAAAATGTAAACAGGCTGGTAATATCTAATATTTAAGTTATACTTCTATAATTATTAGTACAAGTCATAATCACGTTACAAGAATTGAAAATCACATTACACTATTCACACAATTTTTACAATTTATATAATTTGATTAACACTCCCTCAAAAAATTCTCAAATAGAGTTTAGAAAACTGAGATCTGTGTGTGGAAACAAAATCAAAATAAAATATCAACATCTTATTCAAGTCAACTAATATTATTTGCACCAAATGTAATTCATCAAAGAAAAAATTATTATTAAACAAGAAAAAATTATATAATCTTCGAGCAACAATATAAATATCATATCTTATATGATTATTTAAACTTGGACCTTTCAACATAGTTTTTGTTTGATTGAAAGTCCTTTCTGAATGGTTTGGACACCTCCGGGTTTCTCTTGAACTTGAGCTTTGAGAACTTTCTTGACAGAAAAGCTAAATGTTCATCTAGCTCATCCATTTCATCTTGATTAGAAGGCTCACTTTCTTCAAGCATCTTGCCTTTGCACTTTCTTGATTCAGTCCTACCTTCACAAGCACTTGTGCTTGGTGTAGTTTCAGCAGCTTCTTCTTTCATGTCCTCATCCTTTTCAACACTTGCTACTAAGGCAACATATCCAGTTTTCTTTTGGACCTTCTCAATTTCCTCATCCTGCTCCATTTCCAACTCATATGTTTTTAGGGTTCCATACTGCCTCCCAAGTGTAAAATCCTTATACTCTTGAGTGTTTCTCAAGGAAACAGTCATAGGCTTCCACTCCTTTGGCAAGGCTCTGAGAAATTTAAGATTTGAATCTTTGATTTGATAACCCCTCCCACACAACTTCAATCCATTCAACAATTTTTGAAATCTACTAAAATTATCATTCAAAGATTCTCCACTCTTAAAGTGAAAGTGTTCATACTGTTGTATGAGGAGCTGCATCTTGTTTTCCCTTACCTGCTCAGTTCCTTCACAGATGGTCTGGACAGTGTCCTGAATCTCCTTTGATGTAGAACAATTAATAACATTGTCAAACATGTCAGAATCAAGACCATTGAACAGAATATTCATGGCCTTCTTATCTTTATGAACTGCAATGTTGTCCTCACGAGTACATTCTGAATGTAACTTTGGAATGGTGTTTGGAGCTCCTGCAGGTGCTTGAGCTATTGAGGTGTTTGGCTTCATTGGTACATGAGGGCCATGATCTATGCACTCTACATATCCTTCATCCATAGACATTAGGTGTAGTCGCATCTTTACTTTCCAGTGAAAATAATTCTCTCTATCAAAAACTGGTATTTTAACTCCATAATCCTTTTGATCCATGATTCTGATGTCTTTAGATCTTTAAACTTCTTGTGTGTTAGAAGCTTGCTCTGATAGCAATTGTTATTCCCAGACAATGAACCAAGATTGTAGAAGGGGGGGTTGAATATAATCTTTGAAAATTCTTTAGTTCTTGACAGTAAAGATATGAAAGTAAATTCAGGAACAGAAAACAAACAAATAAAATTAGTACAAGAATTAAAAATTCAGGTGGATTGATTTGTCCACCTGAGAGATTTTATTTAGAAGAAATCTCTGTGATGTTTATGAATAAACACACAGCTGCATACACACAATTTTAGTTTCGGCAATTTACAAAGGATATAGCCTTGAGCTCTCTAAATTGCCTAACTGATTTTTTTCATTCTAGAATTATGCTACACTTGGTTATATATCCCAATTTTACAAGATATTTTGAACAGTTAATAATACAAAAAGTAAATCTGTTCAAGTCCTCATATGTGAAACTAGTGAGAGACATAGTCTTGTTGGTTGGTGCCATTGATGTTAAGCTTGGAATTAAAGAGAGAGATTTTTGCTTTGAGAGAGAAGATGAGTTCTTGCCTTAGTGAATTTTGGAAAATGATAGAAAATGATTAATCTGGGAGTAAAAATCAATTTATACTCCCCCAAATTAATTCACTAAGAAAATCAGAATACTTGGAAGAAATTATCTGATTGGGCAGGAAAATATCCGTTTAAAAGTAATGAGTTTAAAAAGTGAAGCCACGAATTTACTGCAATTACATACACGTACTATACGCATGTAACTACGGATATGATTGTGACTTTAACGGTTATGATTAAAACTACACTATCTACGGATAGAATTTTACCTTTTGAGATTCGACATCCGTAGAGGAGTAAAAAGCAATACCCGTAGACGTAGATAAAATCCAGTGTCAAAAATGACCATCAATGGATAAGGATATTCGTTGAGGGATAAATTTTGACTTAGACAAAATTCTTCTTTTTCATAGAGTTTTAATTCTCATGAAAATCATGTTGACACTGACTACATTACAAATTATCAGACATTTAAATAAATTAATAGTAGTTAAGCATACCTAGCTCACTTACCAACCTTGAGAATGTTGATTCATCAAGTGGCTTGGTAAAAATGTCTGCAATTTGCTGCTCACTTGGAACAAAATGAAGTTCCATAGTACCATTCATCACATGTTCCCTGATGAAGTGATACTTTATGTCAATGTGCTTGGTCCTTGAGTGTTGCACTGGATTCTCAGTTATGGCAATTGCACTAGTGTTGTCACAGAAGATTGGAATCTTATTAACTGTTAGACCATAGTCTATTAGTTGATTTTTCATCCAAAGGATCTGTGCACAACAACTTCCAGCTGCAATATATTCTGCCTCAGCTGTAAAAGTAGAGACAAAATTTTGGTTCTTACTAAACCATGAAACAAGCTTATTTCCTAGAAATTGCCAGGTGCCTGTTGTACTTTTTCTGTCAATCTTGCAACCTGCATAGTCTGCATCTGAATAACCAATTAGATCAAAACCAGATTCTCTAGGGTACCAAATGCCAAGGTTTGGTGTTCCCTTGAGATATCTGAAAATCCTCTTGATAGCAATTAAGTGAGACTCTCTAGGACCGGCCCGAAATCTAGCACATAGACATGTAGCAAACATAATACCAGGTCTACTAGTTGTTAAATATAAAAGTGAGCCTACCATGCCTCTATAGCTTGAAATGTCCACATATTTTTCCTTAGTATTCAATTCAAGCTTAGTGGCAGTTGGCATGGGTGTTTTAGCAGGTGAGCAATCCATTAGATCAAACTTCTTTAATAGATCAAAGATATATTTAGTTTGGCTAATGAAGATTCCTTCTTTCACTTGCTTAACTTGTAAGCCAAGGAAATAGGTAAGTTCACCCATCATGCTCATTTCATATTTACTTTGCATAAGTTTGGCAAACATTTTGCAAAGCTTCTCATCTGTAGACCCAAAAATTATGTCATCTACATAAATTTGAACAAGTATACTAGAGCCATTAACATTTCTAAAGAAAAGAGTTTTGTCAACAGTACCTCTAGTGAAGTGATTCTCTAAAAGAAACTGTGACATAGTGTCATACCAGGCTCTAGGTGCTTGCTTCAGTCCATAGAGTGCCTTGAGTAGGAAGTAGACAAATTCTGGATAATTTGGATCTTCAAAACCAAAAGGTTGACTGACATACACCTCATCTTCCAGTTCCCCATTCAAGAAGGCACTCTTGACATCCATTTGATAGACCTTAAAATTGGCATAGGCTGCATAGGCCAGGAATATCCTTATTGCTTCCAATCTAGCAACAGGGGCAAATGTTTCATCATAATCTATTCCTTCTTCTTGAGAATAGCCCTTAGCAACTAATCTAGCTTTGTTCCTTGTGACAATGCCCTTTTCATCCATCTTATTTCTAAATACCCACTTTGTTCCTATAACACTTCTGTCTTTAGGTTTGGGTACCAGCTTCCAGACTTTGTTTCTTTCAAATTGGTTTAGCTCTTCTTGCATAGCTAACACCCAATCTGGATCTAAAAGAGCATCCTCAACTTTCATTGGTTCATCTTTTGAAAGAAAGTTGTTGTATAAACATTCATCATGAGTAGCTCTTCTAGTTTGGACATTTGAGGATGCATCACCAATGATCAGTTCAAATGGGTGATCCCTTGTCCATTTTGTTCTTGTTGCAGGTGTAGGTCTTGAAGATGTAGCATCATTCTCATAAGCATGATCATGTGAGGTTGATCCTTGACTCAGAGAATCTCCCTCTAAGTTTATTGGGGTGGTAACCCTGTGTTGTGATCCACCTACGGATGCTTCAAAATGACTATCTACGGATGCTCCATTTTGGCTTCCTACGGATGCTCCAATTGTCCCTTCTATGGATGGCTCATTTGAACTTGAGTTATCCATATTTGAAATAATCATTCTTGGAGGGACTGATTCATCCTCATAATCATCATCTTCATCTTCATAAAATATACCTTCCACCTCATTCTCAAACCTGAGAGTTTCATGAAAACCCTCATTAGTGAGACCTTGAATTCTGGCATCATCAAAAACAACATGTACAGATTCCATAACAATGTTGATTCTGTGATTGAAAACCCTGTAGGCTTTTCCAGCTGCATATCCCACAAAAGTGGTTTCATCTGCCTTTGACTCAAATTTTCCAAGATTTTCACCTTGATTTCTCAATACAAAACATTTGCATCCAAAGATATGTTGAAAATTCAAGGATGGTTTCCTTCCCTTGAGCAGCTGATATGAAGTCATCCCTTTTGCTTGATTGATCAAAGAGATATTTTGAGTGAAACATGCAGTATTAACTACTTCAGCCCAAAAATAAGTAGGCAACTTTGATTCTTCTAGCATTGTTCTTGCAACCTCAATTAGAGTTTTATTTTTCCTTTCCACCACTCCATTTTGTTGTGGTGTTCTGGCTGCAGAAAACTCATGAATGATTCCATTCTCCTCACAAAATAGCCTCATTGTTGAATTCTTGAACTCAGTTCCATTGTCACTCCTGATTCTCCTGACTTTGAGATCAGGATGATTGTTAGCAGCCTTGATGTGATTGATTATGATTTTACTTGCCTCATCTTTAGAGTGCAGGAAGTATGTCCATGTAAACTTTGAAAAATCATCCACAATCACAAGGCAGTATCTCTTCTTTGAAATAGACATGACATTTACTGGTCCAAATAAATCCATGTGTAGCAGCTGTAGAGGTTGCTCAATTGATGAGTCTAGCTTGCTTCTGAAAGAAATCTTCTTTTGCTTCCCTTTCTGGCAAGCATCACAAAGTCCATCCTTGGAAAATTCCAACTGAGGAAGTCCTCTTACTAGGTCTCTTCTTACCAGATCATTCATTGACTTGAATTTCAAATGTGACAGCCTTTTGTGTCATAGCCAACTCTCATCTATACTTGCTTTACTTAGAAGACAAGTGATAGAATCTGAACTTGTTGAATTGAAGTCAGCTATATACACATTACCTCTTTTGTGGCCAGTCAACACCACATTGTTGTTTTCTTTGTTTGAAACAACACGGGCTCCTTGATTGAATGATACCGAGAAACCTTTATCACATAGTTGACTGATGATAATCAAGTTGTGCTTAAGTCCATCAACTACTGCTACTTCATCAATGATGGCATTTTCCTTTGAAATCAAGGCATATCCCTTAGTGTAACCTTTGTTGTCATCTCCAAAGGTAATGCTAGGGTCAGCTTTCTCCACAAACTCTGTGAGCAGGGTAGAATCTCCAATCATATGCCTAGAACAACCACTGTCTAAGTACCATATATTCTTTCTGTTTCCCTGCACACAACAAAACCAAATCAAATTGATTTTGGTACCCAAGTTTCCTTGGGTCCTTTCATGTTAGCTTTAACTTTGCCTTTCTTGTCATTTTGCACCTTAATCTCAGGTTGAGTTAAATCAACCTTGACCCTGGGTGTTGACCTTTGAGAGACAACATGTTGAGGATGTTCATATGCATACATGTTTGATGCAGACATTTGAGGATGTTGTGTATACATAGTGTCCATGTGTGACATGCTCCATGTCATTTGTGGCATTGTGAATGCATTCATATATGGATTTGAAATAAATGGCATGTTGGCATACAAATTTGATGCATGATCAGTATGTGCAAACATGTTGTGCATAGCAGGCATAGGCATATTGGGTACAAGCATTGGCATTTGAACAGGTGAAGTTTTAACAATTTTGAAATTGGTAGATAAATGATTAACACTACCACACTTTACACAAGTTTTCCTAGGAGCATACTTGTCAGGTGTATAGTTGCTATGTTTGTTAATCCATACCTTACCATTTCCGTTCTTTTTCTTTTTCACCTCAGCCTTGACCTCTATATTTTCTAACTTGCCCTTCAATTGCTTGTTGGACAAGTGACCTATGTTAACATCCTTAGCTTTGGTTTTGCTACACTCTCCTTGAACAAATTTTTTGCTGGTTGGACCATACTTTTTGTTCAGCTTCTCAAGTTTCTCTTGACTAACACCAGATGTACATTTCTTTGGACAAGTCACATCCGTAGAGGTGTTACCCATCAACGGATGATCACTATCCGTAGATGTGTCATCTTCTAGATACTCAACATCTAGTTTCTTGTTATCTTTTCTTACTGATTCCTTGTAGAATGTATCCACACCTTGAGCCTTAATATTGTTTGTGGCAACATTCCTGGAATCAGTCCATCTAGCAATTGTTTCTTGTTCTTTAGCTAGTTGTGCTTTGAGAATTTCTTCTCTTTTTAGCACAATCAACAAATCATCCTTGGCAACTTGACACTCTAGTCTCATTTTCTCAAACTCAATAAATTGAGTTTCTAGAACAGCATTCCTATCACTTAAAAACTGATTAGCATCTTTAATCCTGGTGTTTTCATTTGTAAGTGATTTAAGATAAATACGTATATTGTACAATTCAGTGGACATATCATTAATTGCACTATTGCATTCCTCAGTAGAAAGCTCAGAGACATTGGTGGTAATTACCTGATTGGATGATGAACTGGCCTCCTGCTGACTTGAATCAGCCATCAGTTCAAGGTTCACAAATTCAGTGTCCTCCTCAGAATCATTACCATCTTCAGCCCAGTCATAATCCTGAGTGATGAATGCTCCACCTTTTTGCTTGAGAAGATCAAACTATTTCTTCTTATAGTCAACAGGCTCAAGCTTCCTGTCACTCTTCTCCGCTTTTGGTTTTCTGCATTCATTAGCAAAGTGACCTCCCATTCTACAATTGAAACATTTAAACTTGGACCTTTCAACATAGTTTTTGTTTGATTGAAAGTCCTTTCTGAATGGTTTGGACACCTCAGGGTTTCTCTTGAACTTGAGGTTTGAGAACTTTCTTGACAGAAAAGCTAAATGTTCATCTAGCTCATCCATTTCATCTTGATTAGAAGGCTCACTTTCTTCAATCATCTTGTCTTTGCACTTTCTTGATTCAGTCCTACCTTCACAAGCACTTGTGTTTGGTGTAGTTTTAGCAGCTTCTTCTTTCATGTCCTCAGCCTTTTCAACACTTGTTACTAAGGCAACAAATCCAGTTTTCTTTTGGACCTTCTCAATTTCCACATCTTGCTCCATTTCCAACTCATATGTTTTTAGGGTTCCATACAGCCTCTCAAGTGTAAAATCCTTATACTCTTGAGTGTTTCTCAAGGAAACAGTCATAGGGTTCCACTCCTTTGGCAAGGCTCTGATAAATTTAAGATTTGAATCTTTAATTTGATAAACCCTCCCATACAACTTCAATCCATTCAACAATTTTTGAAATCTACTAAAAGTATCATTCAAAGATTCTCCACTCTTAAAGTGAAAGTGTTCATACTGTTGTATGAGGAGCTGTATCTTGTTTTCCCTTACGTGCTCAGTTCCATCACAGATGGCCTGGACAGTGTCCCAAATCTCCTTTGATGTAGAACAATTAATAACATTGTCAAACATGTCAGAATCAAGACCATTGAACAGAATATTCATGGTCTTCTTATCTTTATGAACTGCAATGTTGTCCTCAAGAGTCCATTCTGAAGGTAACTTTGGAATGGTGCTTGGAGCTCCTACAGGTGCTTGAGCTATTGAGGTGTTTGGCTTCATTGGTACATGAGGGTCATGATCTATGCACTCTACATATCCTTCATCTATAGACATTAGGTGTAGTCGCATCTTTACTTTCTAGTGAAAATAATTATCTCTATCAGGAACTGGTATTTTAACTCCATAATCCTTTTGACCCATGATTCTGATGTCTTTAGATCTTTAAACTTCTTGTGTATTAGAAGCTTGCTCTGATACCAATTGTTATTCCCAGACAATGAACCAAGATTGTAGAATGGGGGTTGAATACAATCTTTGAAAATTCTTTAGTTCTTGACAGTAAAGATATGAAAGTAAATTCAAGAACAGAAAACAAAAAAATAAAACTAGTACAAGAATTAAAAATTCAGGTGAATTGATTTGTCCACCTGAGAGATTTTATTTAGAAGAAATCTCTGTGATGTTTATGAATAAACACACAGCTGCATACACACAATTCTAGCTTCGGCAATTTACAAATGATATAGCTTTGAGCTCTCTAAATTGCCTAACTGATTTTTTTCATTCTAGAATTATGCTACACTTGGTTATATATCCCAAGTTTACAAGATATTTTGAACAGTTAATAATACAAAAAGTAAATCTGTTCAAGATCCTTGTTTCTCCATTCTGAGTAATGGTCCATATGTTGGTAGCTTGCCCTTCTTGGCTGATTGTCTTTAATATAAATGCTACTTTTGACTGGACAAAACAGAATGCTACTTCTTCTCGTGAGTTTTCCAGAAATACTGGTTTTCATCCTCTGTGTAGTATGCCAACCCATGTGCACTGTTTGAACTGTCCTTTTCAAAGTACAATGTGTATCCGTAGAAGCCATTTGAGTTGTATCCGTTGAGAGTATCTTGGTCACATCCGTAGACAGCTAGTACTGCTATCCGTAGACAGTACATTGTCCACATCCGTAGAAGGCTAGTGTTGCTATCCGTAGACAGTCAATTTCACTTATGTAAAATTACAAGGCATAGACTATTTACAATTAGCCTCCCTATTCTACATATCCATTAATAGTCAACATGACTTATTCAGCCTAAAAACTAATACTTCAACTTCAACATCAGGATTACAAATCAGGAATACACATCAAGATTGCATCTCAGGATTGCACATCAGGATTACATAAGCATGTTACATTGAGTCTTATCCGTAGATAAGCTACCCTTCTACGGATACTGCAAAAGCATGTTATCCGTTGAAGGCTACATTTTTATTTATATAATTTTCACTAAGTTAATCTAGTTATCATCAAGAAACAACATAGTTCCTAACAATATGTGTAGGGGCGAACCTACATTGAGACCGAACATGCCTTGACCACCCCCAACTTTCCCGGATTGTAAGTAGTTTCTTTTATGTAGTGTCAACGACGACGAGAGTCAAAGTCCCAAAATAGAATGAAAAAGTCATTTTGGTCACCCCCAACTAAGTAGAGATGGAAAGATACTCACAAAGCGAAAATAATTCAACTAGGGTTTTAAGACAAAGGGTGATGCATTGTTTAAGAGGTAGAAAAGAGAACAGTGAATATACGATACATAACCCGTGTATATATACTAAATTAAGATATTGCATATCAGTAGTAATCCTACTATACTTATCATATGTATTTAAACAGGTTAGGGAATTCAACCGATTTTTTCAAACGTAATTAAATTAAGAAATACTAAGTTTACGAAGACGGAATTTAATCATAACAATCATTGTACAAATATGAGAATAATCCAAAATATCACATCTAAAATTCGAATTACTAACAATTGAGGTTATAAAAAAACCAAATATATAAAATACAAGTACTATACACGTATTTATAAAATAGTGAAATCACTATATAAAGGAAACTTAAAATTATAAACAAATAAATTTTTTAAAAAAATGAAAATTATGTCATAAATAACATTATTTAAAATATTTTCGCACAATACTAGAAATAACCCATGCCATCCGTGCCTCATTTTCTAGCACACTATAAAAATGTATCGTTGTTAAGGATATAGAATGGTGGAATGAACATATTTTACAATAAATTAAAATGTATATGATTCTTTTTTTTTTGAAGAACAATGGAATCGATTCATTAATAAAAAACCATATGACATCTACAAAGATAGTCGAGTCGAATAAACATAAAATAGAAACAATTGTCCATCCTCGTGAAGAGATATTCTAGCAATTTATTGAAGATGATGTATTTACATATACCCATTTTACTCACTTCGCCCGCTTCATCGTAACCTGTTTGAGCTATCGACCATGATTGCAATTCCATAAAAACTTTTATCACTAAATGTTAGGTCCCGAAGTATCGTAGAAGGGGGGGGGGGGGTTGAATACGATACTCACAAATAATTCAATTTCGTTCGCGGATAATTCATTCAGTTCTATAACGAAATCAAACACACCAAACCAAACCAAAAGTCGGGGAATATATCGTTTTATAAATATAAACCTCGAGGGGTGCTACAATTTCTAATCCGTAGATTAGCTTCAATGAGTTCTAGGTTATTCATAATCAATACAATGAAAGAATTCTGAGCACTATAAATTTCTATGATCTTCTCCGGCTCAAACTTCTCTCTCAGTAGTTGCTACTATGAACTAACCTCGACTGAGGAAGACACTACCTCTCTCTGTGTAATTATAGACTTAGTTTTTAGAAAACTATCGAACCTTAATTGTTAAAACAATCTTGGCCGTCCAATTCTCATCAACCTGACAGACAAACAAACTTTTCACCCACTTTCTAATTTGAAAAGTATTGAATGAATAAAGTAATTATTCAATTCGATAGTTTTTAAATAAAAACTATCGAATGTAATACTTACTTTATTAAAGTATTCATTTACTTTATGCTTTTCATTCGATGGTTTTCTAATTTAGAAAACTATCGAATCCTTTTCTTTTGATTTTCTTTATGTCACCTTCGATGGTTTTCTTAAAAGAAAAACCATCGAACTCTTTTCCTTGTCCTTGACTTTTTAGAAAATCCATTCAGCTCCAGGGTGTTTCAGTTTTAGACTGTATCAATTTCTTCTGAGACGATAAAACAACTTGATCTTTTTAGTGCTGTCACCTAGTGCAACTGGTCTGGTTCATAGATGAATAACACTTGATCAATTCTTCTTTTATGTCTTCAATTCAATGCTGCTGATAAGTCCTTTGTCGTTCTGGTTGCTTCATCACTGGAATCCTGTGGTACTGAACCCTAAATCATTCACATACTTCTGTCGTCTTGAAAGTCTTGTTTCTTTTGTTGTCACTGAGGCTTGAACATTTTCATGAACTTCTTTCCGTGACCTGTTTACGGACTTCAAGAATACATAACGTATTTTGATTTTTTGAGTTTACCTTTTCTTCTTTGATTCTGGATTCCTGTGCTTCTGTTAATATTATTGTCTGTCTTGTCCTTTGTTGAGTTGTAGTTATCTCTTTTAC
Organism: Heracleum sosnowskyi; assembly: GCA_030848705.1. NCBI lineage: Eukaryota > Viridiplantae > Streptophyta > Magnoliopsida > Apiales > Apiaceae > Heracleum > Heracleum sosnowskyi. The sequence continues at coordinate 81,943,729 of CM061238.1, forward strand.
ATCTTATGTTACATTATGCTTTACAATCTCCCCCTATTTGATTGGATAGAGTTCGACAAGCAAATACTTCGAGGATAACTCAACTAACTAAGGAAACATGAAACTAATTAAAGTAAGACAGCGTAATAATATTAAATGCATTCTGGATCAGATATATATACATTTCCAGATTTCATAAATCAAAGAACAATAAAACTTTTCACTTTGAAGTTGCTCATCTTGTTTGAGCTGACAGTTCTCTTGTTCTTTGCTTCAGTTCTTCAGTCCATTCCGATCTCACCTTCCTCAATCATTGGATCGGAGTTAGCAGCTTGATAATCAATCACTGATAGATAGTGCAGTGGTTCTCCAGGTTTAAGGATTACTCCTAGGATGTGTCTTCCAATATATCCAACCTCTTGACCCACTCCAGCCCACAGCCATGCAATGTTAACATCTTTCTTGTTTAGCTTTGGCATGTTTGGTAGTCTGGGAAGCACTTCCAATCCTTTCTCCACTCTCTTCCTATAGTAGGGAACATTCTCCATAAGATATTTTCTTAGAGTGTCGGCTGCTTTTGTCCTTCTCCGTTGATGTGAATCCAGTGGATCTAAGATACTTCTCAACTGATATTAGATATTCGTTTGGGTAATCTCTCAGTTTGTCCTCCGTCATGTAGCAGATTCTGAACAAGTCATTCGTCATGAATCTAACCATAGGAGGGTTTTCAGTAATCTCTGGACTGACCTTCATCAAGATTTCCTTAACATGCTCACGGAGCAGTTCATCTAGCTTTGTAGTTCTTTGGATCTTGATGAGAATCACCTTCAGTGGTGTCTTTCTCTCTTAGTGATAGAGAATTTGCTTCTTCTTCCATATCATCATCCAAGATAGGATGTTCTATTGGCTCTGGATGATATGGCTCATGCTCCTCCTGAATCGGTTGCTCTTGCATGACTTCAAATTCCTCTTCACTTTCTTCTAGTACTATGTCCTCAATCCAATACTGTCTAACTGGAATAGCTTCATTGGTTTCCCAAACTCCCCATCCAGTTGTTTGCCAACCTTCATTAGTCACTTCATTTGTTTCCCCTTCTCCAACTTTCTCCCCCTTAGTTGAGGAATCCTTGATGAAGTTATCCTCATTGTAAAAGGTAGTAGAAGGATCAGGTTGTTGTTGTGAAGGTCCGGGTTGTTGGTTCCTCAACATATTCCATAATCTTCTTGAGGGTGGATTGAACATGTACCTCCAAGTAATAGCAAATCTTCAATATTTGGAAGGGTTAGGGTGTCACTCCTCACGTTTGGCTCTGGGTGTACACTCAACGTTTTTGTCGGTGTTTAACTCATTTTTCCTTTCCCACTCAGGCCAGGTGTAAGTGTTTTTGTTTCACTCAATCCCTTTTGTGCTAGTTGTACCTGCAGAAGAAAACACCGTAGCCGTCCTTAAGGAGGTCACCGGTGGTGCAATGGGGCTTCGCAAGTCCCCGTCCTTGGATAAACCAAGTTGCTGATCATCCTTAGATGATATATCCTTTGTAGGATCTAGAGTTTGAATCTCTAGGGGGTTAGAAACAGGCTCTTTTAACAGCAGAGATCCTGAAACTTCCCCGTGAGTCTGTAAAGACTTTACCTCAGTTGTCTTGTCAATAGTAATTGATTCATCGTCACCGAGTTGCCGATCTGCACCTACGTCAGACCCTTTACCCGCAGGATCCAGATATGTTCCATCTGGGGAGGTAGACAATGACCTTTTAGATTGTGCATTTAGGTCAAAGCCTTCTCTCGACGTCTGTGAAGACTCTTGGTTCTTAGAACCTTCAACCAATGAACCTGACCGTAATATGGTCGGAACATCAGTTGCTTCCATCAATTCTTCCTTACTTGATTGAGCTATTGGTTCAGATATTGCTTTCGTTAGCTTAGCCCAATCAGCATCAGAAAAATCAATAAAGGGCGCTTTGGATGATTGAAATGAAGTTTCAACAGTTGCCTCGTTTTTTGTTCTTCTCCTTTTAGATGTAGGCAGAGCTGTTATTGAAAGGTGTATCTCCTTATGTGGTGCTGCTTTGGCACTATCTCCCTCTACACTCATGGATGTCTGAATATTGGGTATAGGAGGGTAAGGAGGTTCGTTTGTGGTTTCATTTGGCTCTTCCAAAGGCTCTTCGACCGTGGTTAGAGATTGTGGGTTGCAATCTCATGGTCTGGATGGCCACTGAGGGCTCTGGATCAACATCCATTGTTGTGGTTCAGGAGCCAGTTCAGGTTGAGGAATGTTACCTTCATTTACCTGTTCCCCTGGGGGTAGAAGTGGTAGGGGCACCGTTCTTAGATATTCAAGTTTGAACAGTGGGTACCCCTGGAAGATATTCTTTCTTATCAGAGCGGTTATTGCATTGCTCTTCATCTTCATGCACTCCATGGTCTCCTCTTCAGCGAATGTCTCACGCTCATCATCTGTTAAGATATCATTGAGAATTAGCTGTAGGAACCTAGGATAGAAACAAAGCACATCATCTATGCATGTTCTTTCATCCAGTGGTCTCATGTCAGGTAATGCTTAAGGAACTCTCCCACAAAAAAGTTAGGTTGTTGACTTCTTATGAGAGTGAAGAAAGCATGTATCTCCTCAGTTGTGGGATCCGGAACATGGTTTTCTATAGAAAAATGTAGTATTCTGTTAAAGTCATGTTCCGTCACCCTTATTGTTCTGCCCCCTGGCACAACAAAACTGAAGGATCTTACGTTATTCTCACTTGTATCCGTGGCGGTTGTGTACAACGCAGTCAATTGATCGATGCAAAGGACTACGGGAGTACTCAAGGCATATGCCACTAATGAACGTGTGTTCAGAAACTCTGCCCATGCACGAAACTGTAAATTCGTAATGGCTTGCAAGTTTTGAAACGAGACATGATTAGTCTTGGTTACTTTTAAACCAAAACTAAAACCAATTAAATTTAATTAATTATTACTAATTAATCAAACTTGACACAAAATACCCTTAAAACAAAATTACCCCTTTTTCTTAAAAAAAACACAACTTCGAATCACTATTATCAAGAACCCTACTTTTGGTAACACAAATAATCAGAATTATCTGAAGAAATCAATTGAAAACAATTAACTTCTAAAGAACAATAGTGAAAATAGTTTTCTTAGAAACAAGTTCTTGAGGCAGTGATGTTCTTGGTTATATGTATTCTAGTAAGTACAAACAAAAGCCCTTAGATCTGATAATAAGAAAAAAACGTAAGGGGTTGTTAAATACTTATTGAATTGACAGGGGCAATATTGTCTTTACAGTGTTCGATGTTTTTAATAGTATGTTCGATGGTTTTCAGTTGGGGGTAAAACTGTCAACTTTACTTCGATAAATTTTGAAAAATAACGAAGAGTTTGAAAATCATAATATAAAAAGTTTTTCTGAAAAACTATCGAACTTGTTACCTTTTAAAGCTTGAAAAACTATCGAGGGATCCTTTGTGGAAAAACTATCGAGAATTAAAATAAAGGAAAAAATTAATTCTCTTAGATAGATTTTCATTTTAATTCAAAAACCATCGAGAATTTAGATAAAGAATAATGAAATTCAATTCGATGCTTTTTCAAATTTTCCTCAAAAAGTATCGAGAAATGTTTTCAATAGTTTTTCTTTTTCCTTTTCAAAAACTATCGAAAATTTATTTCGATAGATTTATCTATGTACTTGAAAAACTATCGAATTTCCTAAATTCGATATTTTTTGCTTCTGTCTTCATTTTAAAACCTGTTCTTGTTTTAAAATTTAGACTGTTTTATTTCCTATCAAGTTTTAATTCTAATAAATCTTTTCAAATTTACCAAAATCAATTGTCAACAGAAAATTCACAATTTTCTCAGAATAAAATCGACTAAATATCATTGAATGATATTAACCAATTAAAATCCAATAAATTATGCTGCATATTTATTTTATGTATTTTAAATTATGGAGCAAATAAGATATTGAACTGCTTCAATTTCCATAATTCAAATTTCATTAAATAAATAATAATAAATTAGTACTAAATATCTATGAGTTAGATATTAGCACTAAATTATTAAGATGAGGACTGGATGTTAAATAAATTCACAAGTCCTTAAAATATGAACAATTTTATACTTGTGAACTTATTTAAGAGTTTCTTGCAGATGAGATTTTCAAATCAGGTGCGTGTCTGCAAGTTACTCTATGAATTGAAGACATTCTCTCGAAAGAAATGATACCTGTTGTCAAGGTGAATTGTCGTGGATTGTTCCACAGAGTTGTTGGAGATAAAGTTATTTCCTGAAATAATAACAAGAAATCAATCTTCCTCCACGAAGTTGATAGCTTCTAGAGATGCTCCTCCTGTCATTCAGAGATGCTTCTCCTGTCTTTCTTACAACCTGCGTATTTTATATCTAAATAGCTAAACATGTTAACAAGTATCTTTAGGGTACCATATACTGAGATTTGGTATTCCCTTAAGATATCTCAAAATCATGTTGATAACTATAAGACTAGATTTTTGAAATCCACTTGGAACCTTGCACATTGGCAACTTGAGAATACAATATGTGTTGTCAATTTGCAGCTAATAACTTAATGAGAAGCATACCTCTCTAGCTTGTCATTTCTGTCTTTTACCTGATTTGTCCTGATCAAGCTTTAGTGGCTGCTGTTGGTAGGGAGTCTTGGCATGTCTAGAATCTTCTCAATTATGCACATTCAAAAGATTCTTGACTTACTTTTATTGTCATCACTCTTTTGGCTTACTTGTGCTCCTAAAAGAATTATTCTTCTGGCTTGCTCAAAGTAATTCCAAAAAGAATTGCAACTTTCCCAAAAAAAACATACTCATCTTGTATATTCTCTGCAATGACTTGGCAAATTTCTTGCTCAAGTTTTCGTTAGTAGACCAACATATAATATAATCATGATATCACTGCACATATATGACATTATGTTTGTGCCTTATGACAACTCTAATAAATTCATATTCTGTAAAAGTTCAGTTAGAGTGTCATACCATGTCTTTGACGATTGCTTGAGTATTGATACCGGTTCATACCAATCTGTAGTGCTCTTGTGAAGAGAAGTTATACAACGTCCAATTGATCTGCAACAGCAAATGCCAGGATCTGTTGTACATTGACTTCTTCTACTATCTCACCAATTAGGAGTGCACTTGATCATATTCACCATATAGATATTAAAGTTTGAATATGCAGCAGGTGCCAGATATATCCTGATATCCTCAAGTCTCGTCACTGGTGCTTCTTGTTAGATAATGCTTCCTAATAGTAACCTAGCATCCAGTTTGGCCTTGTCCCTCATAACAATGCCAACTTCATCCAGTATTCTGGATACCCATCTTGTTCCAATAACAGATTTTCCCTTAGGTCTGGGTACCAGCTTCCAAACTTTCTGCCTTTCAGATTGATTGAGTTCATTTTGCTTTGCAATCACCCAATCTGGATCCATCAGAGCTTCTTTACCTTTCTTTGTTTCTTCTTCAGAAAGAAAAACCAAGAAAATAATCATTCATACTCTATAGCTCCAGTCTTTACTCCACCACTAGGATCACTAAGAACTAGACATCAGGAATGATATTGAATCTAAACCCTTTGTCTTGATAGATACGTTCTTGAAGTGTCCTCTAGATTTTCATTGTGGTGTTGATCTGACTAATTGATCCTTCTTTTGCTCCCCCTAAGCTGTTGCTGGGATTTCCTGAGAATCCTCATCCTCGCTGAGTGGTTCTGTTGAAGTACTGAGCTGTGTAGTTAAACTACCATTACCACTGCTTGGATTTGAATCATCATTACCATTAATTTCACACATAACAACTGAGAGCTTGGAGTTGTTGAACATCATATTCAGACTTTCAATCACCTCTTGTTGATTAATCAAATTTACCTCGTAGGCTTTAGATTCCACTGATTAGCCGAGGAAAATATCCATAAGAGCCTTAGCTGCCAATCTTGCCAAGATGCTTACTTGTAAAACATTTTCCTCCAAACCCCTGAAAGAAATTCAGAGTTTGCTTCTATTGGACATTACAGGGTCTTCCTGTATTTGTTACTGATCATGGAAATGTGATTAATCTCATCTGTGATGTCCTGTCCTTCAGATTGAATGAACAACACCAGTTTGTATTAAGAGTAGTCATCAACCATCACTGAAGTATATCTTTACTTTGTTGTAGACAAGACATTAACTAGTCCGTAGAGTTCCATACGTATCATCTGAAGCGGCTCAGTAATGCTTATCACATTATAGCTTTTCTGTGATGTTTCTTTGACTTCCCTTAATGACATGCCTCATATATTTCATCTAGCTTGAATCCCAGATGAGGCAGTCCTCTCACCAATACCATCTTTAGAAAAGAGTTCCTTGTATTGTCATGCAAGGGTGAGAGCTTCTCAACCTTCATGCTTGAGATAAAACACTGCTCCTTCATTTTATAAAAAGATTTGTGCTTTGAATCTTCAGCAAGAAAGTTGCTTCTAATTGTTATCCTTGACTCCAATTATTAGTTGTTATCAATGATACCAATTATTGTAAACATGATGACATTCCATTTCAAACGTAGCCATGTCCCGTGATGAAAACCTTTGCTGTCATCTCCAAAGATTATTAACGGAACAGCTTTCTCAATCACATTTGATGGCAAGTTCTTTCTTCGATCATATGTCTTCAGTAGTAAAGACCAAGAAAGCATATAAATCGATTAACCTGATTTGCCTGCACTCACAAATGGATTGACAGTTCTTGGTACCCAACTTATTTGCTTGGGTCCAGATGGATTAGAGATTTTGCTTTTAAAAGTGGTAACAACAGCTTCAACCTATACATGCTTATTCTTATCTCTGACTGACCTTGCAGTCGTTGCTCTAATGTAATTCTTAAACATGCTTTTTCTATGATTAATGCAAGTTCTAAGATATGCATTCATAATATTTAAATAAGCAAACATGTTAATAAGAATAAATGGCATACATTGAGCATTTTGACATTGCAGATAAGAGATGTGCAAATTAGGCATGTTCTGCATTTTAGAAAATTCAGTACTTTCTACTTTAACCAATATACACAAGTGTAACAGGTAGCAAGTAGATTTACAGATATTCAATAATTTTCTAAGCACACATGGAATAAAAGAATTAACAATTAAATCACTAATTCTATCTAATCCATTCTGTTGTTGTATGGCATCTAACTTTCTCTATTACCTAAGTCAGTTTTAGATACAGCTTGGTGTTCTACAAATTCTACTGACTCTAAAGGTAATTCCTCCATCCTTCAAACTGATTATCCCTTAACAAACAATTCAGAATAAATGAGCAAATCTTGTTCTACTAGGGATACTGAAACTTAGCTTTACTAAGGTCTTATGTGCCAGAAACTTAACCCCTAAAACTAAGAGTTGTTTCTTAAGAAAGCTTCTATCTCACTTGCAAATCTTATTCTACAAATATTCATACACACATATCTAAGATCTCCTATGTACATGCTTTGAATATTGAGAATTAAATACTGCATTGGTTCAAGGAAAAGATACCTGAGATATGTGAGGTGAATCATCTTCAGAGATTGCTATGAAAGCAAGATATCCATGATCTTCTCGTCATCTGATCCATCCCAACTCTTTCCTTAAGCAACATAAGTTTTGTGCTGATGCTTCTTCAACAAAGCATTCCACTTCTGTTTCAGCTATTAACTGAGTCCCTATTCTTCTTTGTTTGTTAGGCTTCTTCATTGTGTAGCACACCCTGATAGTTTCTCGTTACATAGTTCTTATCATAGTTGAAACTATCACTCTTGTTTTTGTTACCATCTCAGTCTGTAACTACCTCTTTGAACTGAATCCTGAAGAATCTTTGCTTCGTAATAAATAAGCCTGATCCATGGATGTGGCTTTTGTACTCCTTCTGAATCTGATGTGACTAAACTTCCTTGACAAGTGAAACACTGATCTTTAGTCTAGTCTCTCGAGGTTTTCTACCTGAGCTTCTTCTGATTCAGCTACTAGTAATTCTTCTATTCTGTTCTGAGGTTCCAACATTAATAAACGTTACTGAGATATTTGTTTGTCCATTCCTAACCTCCTCTCTAACAATCTTTTGAGAACCTTTGGCTTAGGATATGAAATATTTTAAATTCCAAGAATTTCGATCTTTTTGAAAAATAAAATATTTCAAGAATAAAATTCAAATTATTTAAAATTCAAAAATTTCAAGAAATGAAAATTTTGAAAATTTTGAAAATTAAAAAATCCGAAAATTCTGAGAACTTGAGTGATTGGCCTAAAACACCGGATCTAATCTGTATATCGATTAACAAGCTCTGATACCAATTGTTAGGTCCCGAAGTATCGTAGAAGGGGGGGTTGAATACGATACTCACAAATAATTCAATTTCGTTCGCGGATAATTCATTCAGTTCTATAACGAAATCAAACACACCAAACCAAACCAAAAGTCGGGGAATATATCGTTTTATAAATATAAACCTCGAGGGGTGCTACAATTTCTAATCCGTAGATTAGCTTCAATGAGTTCTAGGTTATTCATAATCAATACAATGAAAGAATTCTGAGCACTATAAATTTCTATGATCTTCTCCGGCTCAAACTTCTCTCTCAGTAGTTGCTACTATGAACTAACCTCGACTGAGGAAGACACTACCTCTCTCTGTGTAATTATAGACTTAGTTTTTAGAAAACTATCGAACCTTAATTGTTAAAACAATCTTGGCCGTCCAATTCTCATCAACCTGACAGACAAACAAACTTTTCACCCACTTTCTAATTTGAAAAGTATTGAATGAATAAAGTAATTATTCAATTCGATAGTTTTTAAATAAAAACTATCGAATGTAATACTTACTTTATTAAAGTATTCATTTACTTTATGCTTTTCATTCGATGGTTTTCTAATTTAGAAAACTATCGAATCCTTTTCTTTTGATTTTCTTTATGTCACCTTCGATGGTTTTCTTAAAAGAAAAACCATCGAACTCTTTTCCTTGTCCTTGACTTTTTAGAAAATCCATTCAGCTCCAGGGTGTTTCAGTTTTAGACTGTATCAATTTCTTCTGAGACGATAAAACAACTTGATCTTTTTAGTGCTGTCACCTAGTGCAACTGGTCTGGTTCATAGATGAATAACACTTGATCAATTCTTCTTTTATGTCTTCAATTCAATGCTGCTGATAAGTCCTTTGTCGTTCTGGTTGCTTCATCACTGGAATCCTGTGGTACTGAACCCTAAATCATTCACATACTTCTGTCGTCTTGAAAGTCTTGTTTCTTTTGTTGTCACTGAGGCTTGAACATTTTCATGAACTTCTTTACCTGTTTACGGACTTCAAGAATACATAACGTATTTTGATTTTTTGAGTTTACCTTTTCTTCTTTGATTCTGGATTCCTGTGCTTCTGTTAATATTATTGTCTGTCTTGTCCTTTGTTGAGTTGTAGTTATCTCTTTTACATCTTATGTTATATTATGCTTTACACTAAATCAAAACCAGCACTCACAACAAAGGAGAGAAACAACACCCACTCACAATGGAGAGAAAAACAATACTGAAATTGCAAACTAAAAATCCAAATGAAAAGATCTTAGATCTGAAAAAACGAACACATGATAAGGATAAAATGTAATTGAAAGTATATATTCCTCAATGTACATGATTGAAAGATAATATAATAATTATTAAGAATGAAATGATAAGGAGTTGGTTAAACAATTACTACAATTATCAGCTATATGATGTAATTGGCCATATATCACATAACCGCTGAATAATATTATTGTCTATGTACAACCGAATTTGCAGAACTAATCTCCCAACCGAGTGAAGTTGCACAGTTGTTCGGAATCTCAACTTCGCAAGACATCTGTATCATCATGTTTCAGTTCTCCATTCTCGAGCCTTTACTACTAGAAAAAAATTAATATTTACAGATATGCAATCATGCTCACTTTCTTAATATTATATCAATTACTTTAAGATATCGGATGTGAATCTAAAAGAACAACCAAATGCACAACAACTATCGATAATGATAGGCACTCGGTAATCCTAAGAGTTGAACTACTTCCATGTACAAGCATCATCTAAGGTGTCAAAGTTTGTTGTGAAGCACATTGTACAAGCATCAATATAGGTATAAAAATAAAACTAAACATAGACAATGGTAGTATCATCACTACACCATAAAAGGCCTACGACCACATTTAGAGCCTATGTTGCCATTGCCATGCATGTTTTTGGCTAAGACAACATTGTCATTTTTATGTTGCCTCAGGTAGCAAAAATATGTTGTCATAGAATAAAAGTGTTTCCATGTTGCTGTAGGTATGAAATTATGTTGCCATAATTTTGCAATGAACAAAATTTTACATTTTCTACTAAAAATAAAAATTTTAACCTTTTTCATATGAAAATTAATTTATTTGATAAAAATAATCAAGAACGTTTTATAAAAATCAAGAATATTCCAGTAGAAGTGAATATTTCACTAAAAATGTTAAAACATTTTAAGATGAATAATTTTATTTTTATGTTCATTAAATATCATTAAAAAAAAATTAAAATGAATTTTTTTCTAAATATATTTTAATATATCATTAAAATAAAAATATTTTCGTATATGATTAAAAATATTTGAATATATTATTTCAAATTATGTAAAAAGAATTGAATACTTAATGAAAATTTAAATTATTTTTTCAAATAAATAAAAGGAAGAAACCAAAAAATAAATTGCTTTTTTTTTTCTTGTATGAGACCAAAAGATGAAAAGTTGGAGAAATTATTGAGCGGTAAAAAAGACCGCCCAAACAATTCATTAGACCGCCTCACATATACTTTCCATTTTTCAGTTCACTTCAGATCCACTCGCTTCTCTCTCGCTCTCCTCTCTCCGTTCCTCTCTCTCGCTGCTTGCACACACACATATACTCTATACTCAGTTACTCACACAAACTCTATACACTCTCCTCTCTCTATATACTCTCCTCTATTTCTCTCTCACATTATCTGTATGCACATCTCCCACATTCGTCGCTGCTTCAATTCGGATTCAATTCGTTGAATTTGGGCCTTTAGTTTAATATTTTTTTCACTAATTTGGGGCATTTTTTTCTATCTCAGGGTTAATTTGGAGTTAGGACTTCAAACGGATCGGGTCAATTTTGGGGCTTCAATAGGATTAAATTTGGGACTTCAAAATTAGGGTTTCAGTCATGTTCGATTTGGGGCTTCCATTTTAAGGTATTTCTGTATCTCTTGCATTTGCACGTTCAATTATATCTTAGTTTGTTCGTTATTTGTGAGTATTTGCTATTTTGTGAGTTATTTGTGATGGTTCTGGGAAGTCCTTTGTATTGGGGCTTATGTGAGAAATAAGAAAAATCAAAATCAAGTATGTCTTGTATTACTTATAATTTTATTTGTGCACTGTTTTTTTTTTTTGCACTGTTATTTTCTGTTAACTTAAATTTGCAAGTCCTTTTCTTTTATGATGCCGATCTGCAGGTTATATTATCATAGTTGATTGCAAGTTATGTTACTCAGATTATATACACAAAGCATCTCAAGATATAACACAAGCCTCAAATGTGCACATTCAAAAGGGTCATCAAATGACAACTAGCATTACTAGAGGAGTGGATCTCTACACATTCATTCAGTGACAATTATCCACTACAGGTATCAAGACTTATTAATTAAGCTTTCTGTAGAGAATATTATATGAGCATTAGAACAGTGCCTTGAAAATTTTATGAAGTGCAATGCTGTATACATAATATTACAATATGATCAAAACTTAAAATAAATGAATATATGTCAGGTTTGTCTGAAAAATGAGAAGTCATGTGATAGCTTTTATCTAATCTGTTTTTCAAATCTAAACTAAAAGATATAAAATATTCTCATGTATGGCCACACAGCTACTAGCATGCAGAAAAAGTTTTAAAATAAACCATAAACCAGGAGGATATAAACTAGATTTAGTTAGCGATTTTTTTTATGTATGTAGTTGATTTGTGCTGGTTATATGCATATAGGAGACCCTATTACCGGTAATTGCTTTAGTACTTGACTCCAATATTCATTTCATCTTTCCCCGATTCTGCTATCATGCCTTTTCCTACCCCTCCTTTTTCACTTACGTGGCGTATCCTTTTTTTAAAATTGTAACTGTTATACGCTGCTCTTCCCATTTGGTACAGTATTTTGGTTTTTCTACTACAGACCAAATAATATTATTTTCGTGTCTTTTGGTCGGTTCTAATTCTACTAGTTTCCTTATCTTTTCACAATATGTCATCTAAGAAGTTTTGCCGCATGGACCTTAGCAAAAAAATTTCTAAGGTCGTGCTCTATGCTTTGGTCAATTGCGAAGGTCGTGCTCTATGCTTTGGTTAGTGTTTGAACCTTGTAACAGCCACTTTATGATAAATAGGGGCAAGGCTGGGTGCGGACTTTATATGTTAAGCTAATGTTATTTGGCTAAAAAGTTAATCCCTTTTTATTATATAGTTAAATTTTCAGTTCTTATTATGACATACTTTCACTTTATGGATTAAAGCTAGTGCAGGCTGGCTATTTTTGCTCAGTATGTGAATGTGTAGTGAAGGATTCTGCAAGCTATCTGGATCATATCAATGGAAAGAAACGTACGTAAATCAGCATAATACAACTCTATGTTTACTGTCACTACTGTTGATATGCCATATGTAATATGTTTCCACACTCGATGCCCAGTACTTTCGAGATCACATCTCCACACTGCCTATGGTTTAAAAAGGCACCTCACTTGTTAGAAAATATTTGGTAAATTAATTCTTATAAGCTTGCAAGGTCCTCAGTCCTACACTCCTACTTGATATGTATTTGGTATCAACAAATACTTGAAAGTTACATTTTCAAAGTTTTATATTGTTCCAGTTAACTTATCGTGATAGTATTCAGCATTTGGTTTATAATGAATCTTCTTGGTCCTGCTTACGTAACCACCCAAATCAGACTTATTCTTCTAAACCATTTTTAGTTGGCATATTAACATAAATGAAGTGTTTAGTAGTCCTAGGTTCTACTTAATCAGCTGCCTAATTTTTTTCTACAATAATTATGCGAGATGGTAATATTCCAGTGACTCAGTGATAAACTGGCGCGGCTTTACCTGTAGTGTATTCTGAATTTATGCTAATTTTAAGGTATATATGCAGATTTAGTTAGGCATCTAATAATGAATTTGAACAAAATTTTATAATTACAAGTATCTGGAGTCTGGACTGATGCATTCATTTGTAAGGGATGCGATATTTTTTAATGGAATATGTATTTCCATGTCTCCATTTAAAAATAAATGGATATGTATTTGTAAGCATTTAATGGAAACCATGTTTGATCATATAAATGTATTTCATGATAATACTTCTACATAATTATCAGAGTTGCGTACAATTTTTTATATCGGATTAAATTATATGTTTAGTGCATGTCCTAAAATGGTTGTGATAGATATGGTGTATCTCATTTAGATACTCTGATCCGATAGAAACATATTTATGCCTCATGCGCAACATTAAAGTCACTTGCATCACGAAGTAACTTATTTTCTCTTGCAGGTGGTCTAAAATTGCAAAACACTTGCCAAGAAGAACTGATAATGAGATAAAGAACTACTGGTGGCACCAGCTCTTAATTTAGTCATGGGACCGTCTTCTTTTACTGTTATTTTAGTCTTATGTACTTGGTAAAACTTTGCGCGTTAACTAGTTTGTCGAATATTGTGTTTGGAGGAACTTTCCTAGTTGGTTGAAGATTGTAGTGAATTTGGGTTGTTGGTTGTGATTGTAGTGAATCTGGATTATGTATTATATAGTATGGATTATTATGATTGTTGATTGTGTTGATTTGGTTATTTAGGGAATGCATATTTTCATATTTATGATTTTTGTTGGAAATAGAAAAGTGTTGCCCTTGATGCTATAAAGTGTTGGCAAAAAGGAAAATTAATGTCAAGAAATGTTGTTAGAAAATGTTGCTATAGGCAAAAATTTGTGTTGGCATTAAAGTGGGCCCCATAGTGGGTCCCAAAAAGTGGACCCCACTAGTGGGGCCTACTATTTTTAAAAAAAATGTTTAACACAAAGGCAACATAATATCATGTTGCTAAAAACTGTTAATATTGTTACTATAGCAAGTCTACGCCCACAGAAAAACTGATGTTGCCATAGAAAATTTTATGTTGCCATTGACACCTATGGCAACGGCAAAAAAAGCAACACGAGAAAAATGTTGGCATAGCTTTTTTTTGGCCTGCAGCAACATATTTTGGGCCTGCGGCAACACATTTTCGATGTTGCTGTAGGCCTTTTATGGTGTAGTGCATCCATAATCCACTAATATGTACTTCGCAACATGTACTAATGCATATTAGCAATGTAACCACTATGCAAGGATGTAACTATATTAGCTGAAAAATAAAACGTTGTTACATAGAAGTGGTTAAATTTAAAAAATATTCGCCTTTGATTTAGTCATTTATGTTATCATATCGTAGAGTTTAACTCTTTTACCTAATTACATGTAAATACCTAATTAAATGTAAATAGCAATTCACAAATAGTGACTGCAAATCTTGGGGAAGTCTGTTTCCACTTTTTATGAACAGTGTACATAATCTCATATACACTTACGTGCAATAGCAACGAAGTTAAATACAAGAATGTTTTAACATAAATCTTGCACACACCAAACAACTTTAGTATCAAGGTTATTCATTTCACAATTCAAAAAAAAAACTCAATCTTGAATAGTTTCTAACAGAAATCATCTAACTATAATGCAGTTTCTGTACCCACACTAAGGCACCTGTTATACGATCCATGAGCCATCAACAGCAACACCTAACAATTTTAGAAGCGATACTAGAAAATGATCAGTGTCTCGTACGGTTTTCATGCTAGTTTAATATAGTATCATGAATTTGAATTTAAATTTTGTTAAGGTAATACTCCCCCTGTCCCCCTCAATTCTTTACATTGAGGGGATGACACGGAGGTTAAGAAAAAGTGTAAATTAATAGAGAAAAATAAGAAAAATGAGTAAAGTGGCGGGACCAATCAATATTTAATGTATAAAGTGGGTATAAAGTAGGTATAGTGGAGGAAAGTAGTGAATGTGATTGGATTTTATATTATAAAATGTTACTATTTTTGGTATGTAAAGAAATGAGAGGGTCGTACCAAAAAGGAAAGTGTAAAGAAATGAGAGGGACAGATGAAGTAATATTTATAGTAAGGCCATTAATGTATATTATCACAAAATACATTATTATATCAATATTATTCTTCTTTTAAAATATATTATTTAACTTCAAATTTAAAATCATCTCATTTATTTTATTTATATATTATTATAATACATTTTAATTGTTATAAAATAATTACTTTAAAGTACCGTGGCATACTAAGTATTAAATTGTTTGATTAAGGTAAGGAAGTTGAGATGGTTTGATAACCAGAGTTAAAATTTATCTTCAAATATTTCTTAAAAAACAAAATTGAAAAGTAAAATAAGTATGTATGGCAACCGGGTCAAGGAAGAAACATTCGGACCCGACTTCATTTACCCGTACCTATAACAATATTTGAGATTCAATCAAAACCCTAAACAATCGAATTATAATCCGTACACAACAAAATCAAGCTACACAAACCTATACATACACATCTACATAAGCTTGAACATGTCGAGCGGTTGGAAAGGAGCATTCGAAAAGATAAGGTCATTCGCAGGAGGAGGTCTGGACCGTGGATCAAATATAGCTTCTTGGGCTTTAGCTGGAGGCGTTGCTTATTATCTCTGGGTCAAGCCTTCTCAAGACCTTGAAAAACAACACCAAGTAATTTCATTTTTACCCTTCAATTTTTAATATTTTGTTTCAGTTTTTTTTAATTATTAAATCGTTGATTAATGACATATTTGTGTTTGTGTGTGATTTTAGGAGAGAGTTGCGAGGACCGCTGCCGCTGCCGCTGCCGCTGCTACGGATGTCGAGAAACAAAAATCTGCTCCGTGATCTTAGGTATCGATTTGTTTTGTTTTTGGTGTATAGATATGGTTTTTACGGTTTGAATCTCCAAGTTTATTTAATAAGAAATTGTGCACTTACAATATTGAATTTATATAGAAATTGAAAGCTGTTATATTAATAGTAAGTTTAGTTCTGGAAATGATGTATATCTTTAGGTTTTTCGCTTATTGATAGAAAATATCGGAGTTGTATATTGATAAATAAACTGAAATGAACGAAATATTCTGACACGAAAAACAAGGAAATGTATGTATTTCAATGTTGGTTACATGGCTGTGCCTGTGTGTGTCTGTTTGTACAGTACTTGAGTTTTAGTGCTATGAACCGCTCACTGTAATAAATAGCTTGCTTCTAAGGTAGTTCGCACCTCTGGGTGGTGGTGCTAAGCGAGAGTGGGATCAGCAGTTGTCCTTGAAGTTTTAGTTATGATAGCTCCATAATTTTTACTGCAGCCTGAGATTTCCTCGAAGTTCCAGTTATGTTGAATGATTACAGTCGTAACTTGTTATGTTGAATGAAGTTCCAATTTTGTTATGAAGTCGAACAATTCTCACGAGGTCTATTAATGAAAAGTAAAATATTTTATCCATACATTGGGGTTTCATTTCTCAGATTATAAACTTTGAGGCTTTTTAGGTGCAAGATATCTATTTAAGGTTTAGTTTCTATTTTAATAGAATTTGAGGTTTATGTGTGTATTTACGCA
This sequence comes from Heracleum sosnowskyi, assembly GCA_030848705.1. Lineage (NCBI taxonomy): Eukaryota > Viridiplantae > Streptophyta > Magnoliopsida > Apiales > Apiaceae > Heracleum > Heracleum sosnowskyi. The sequence goes on from CM061238.1 coordinate 81,960,543, forward strand.
AAGTTTAAGGTTTAGAGTATTGAAAAGCCTACAGAAATATAACATATTGACTTTATTTTACTATAAAATAGATGATTATGATGGTTGGAATGTTTTATAGGCTGCTAGACCTAGCTGTGGCAGTAAAAACAGGACTGGGCCCAGAAAATAAATATCTGGAAGTATTCTACCCTGGAGAGGCTGCTAACGACTTTAGGATTTCACTAGTTATCGTATAAGTTTTTTACCGATAAACTTATATATTAGCTTACTTGGAAATCAGTTTGGGGACTTGTAAGCAACAATAAAACGATAAGCTGTATCTGAGAGTTTATGTTGTGTTTTATAGAGAGTTCTATGTTCACACACATATTTTTATATAAACATGTATTACGCGGTTATTCTTTATGTGTTTCAACTAATATTTATGTTTGTTCGGTACTCTACCGTTGCTCGCTTGCCCTTGTGTGGTTCCATCATAATTATCTATCTACTTAAAAGCTGGAGACAAGCTACAAAGAATTGGATTTTCCAAGGTGCAAAAACTTCTAGTGTGTAGGACAGACTCCGTTGCCATGTTTTGAAAATTGTTGCCAGTGGCAGTAAATAATGCTACATTTGTTTTCTTTTACAAAATAATTTATTAAGTAGAGTGTTGTAGTGTAGAAGAGGTATCTGTATTAGTTAGATTTGATAAATAATGTCTGAGTTGTTGCTTATATATGATATAGTGTCTACCGGCAATGCGCTCGCACAGGCAGAGTGATGCAAATTCGCAGTGCAACACATAAGCGTGCCTAATAGTTAGTTGAACATTAACAGATTTTATAGATTTTTACTTTTTTGGAAGGTCGATAATACTTAGATCTGGAAGTCTGAAGACCTAAAATTTATTTGTGCAACCAAAATATAACAACGGTTTAAAAGGAAAAAGTAAAAGATAAAAGATTGAGATGAAAAACAGGGAAAGATTGAGATGATGGTAAGCATGTGGCATGCCTCTTCCGGATCAATATCATCTAAAATGCATGTTACCCAGTAACCCAGATCATTATTGTGTAAACAGTGTAAGTCAAAGATGCAGAATGGTACTATAAATATCAGAATGAATAATTAATGTTATTTATTCTGTTGCAGAATATTCACTGGCTGCTAAGTTGGGAAGCCGAGGCATAAGTGCATAATGAGGAAATTGGTCTGCAGGCATGAACAAGGACAATGATCTAAACAACTTTAAATAAGATATATAATTTATAGCTGAAACTTTACATGTAAAGCTTGTGCTCACGACATGGATGCCGCAACAGGCGTTATACCAAGTAATAAACTTGCTTATGTCAATTTTTTTTGGAATTATACTTTGGATGGCGTGACTATATTTCAAATGATTCTTTTCTTTTTTGTTGTTCTTCATCACTTGATGAGAGATACAAATGGATTCCACACATCATGAAGAAACAAGGAGAACTGAGGGTGTATGTTGGAAAGGGCTATAAATGTGTACTTCGAATACGAAGCACACATTTTTTTTAATATTTTGTGGCATTATGTCTACTGTTTTATGTTGAGAAGTAATAGTCTTGTCTGAAAGTCCTTGTTCAGACTGAATTATCTCTCAGGTGAAGTGCTTGAAAGTTATCTAGTGAGTCGTCTAAGATGAATAAATCTACTATGATCACTGTTTTGTGCTTGAACGTTTGAGTGGACAACTTAGGCCTGTGTGACACACTGACGCTCCGTAGAACTCTGGGTAATGGAGCATAGTGGTGTCATGTGAGAGGCTGTCCTTGGAATATAAATTTTTAGCTGAGCATTTTCTTTAGAGACAATATTATCTGGGATATAAAAATTGGATTCACGGGGGTCTTCAATTAGTTATTTCTTCCGAATCACCATTGAACGGCCTAGTGATGATGCTCCAATAGCAGGAAAAACAAAGAGGATAGGATATTTCAGTTATTTCTGCAGGACAGTTGATGAATTTATACTACGGATTAATAGGTTCCGTCAGTTATATGTTTTCATGCGTGTAAACGTTGGTCCGTAAGCTAAAAAAATCACAGAAAGAAGGGCACTGGCTTGAAGAGAAATAATCAAAGCTTAAATAAGTAACATAAGTTAGAAAAGTAGATTACTAAATTTAAAACACTTTTACAGTCGTCTAATTAAACCAAAAAAACTTCCAACTGGATTTAAGGTGTTGCAGACGTTCATTTTTGGACGATATCGACCCATTCCAAGCCTTACCCATTAGTTTATCCAACCCAACCACTCATAATTGCATATCTTCAAATTTCAAACCCATCAATCACATAGATTTTCCCTTCCAATTTTTGTAAGTCTTCCATCACCTTTGTCACTTGTGTTTCCTAAAAGCATCCTTCATTTCTTCCAAAGCAAGAATGCCATAATTATTCATTTCTGTTGGTGTGCCTATACTCTTTTTCTTCTTTTCCCCCCCTTGAATGTGTGTGTGTTTGCCAAGTACTCAGACTTGAGATACTTGTACAATCACTAGGATTTTTGGTACAGACACTTTCTGCTCCCGGGGGGATGAGCAACAAAAATCGATAACAGAAAAAAACCAAACCAAAGAGAAAGTCAGAAAAAGTTTGAACTGAAAAAGCAAAATTAATGGTTTGGTTTCGGTTTTTAGTGAAAATTGAACCGAAATTAAATGAACTGTGTTATATTATATTTATAGAGCTTAATGTTCCTACGTACTCACCTAACTTAGGTCTCATTTAAATGTAAGGGGGGTATTTTTTTTAATTACAAAATTTGATCGTATAATTATAATTATGTTATTAAAAATATATTACGTATTCATGTATATTTTTCTCATATTTATATAATATACACTAACTGTGTTGTTATGATAACTTTGAAATAATTGAGTTTAATATTCTTCACAAATTTACTTTATATAATATTTCATCATCAACTGTATAAGGATCACTATTGTAGTAGTTTTAAATCACAATTTTAAAAAAAAATATATAGTGAAATTGTTTCCTTTATTTGGAATAGCACATGTATCTTGTTTTTCAATGTTGGTGAACATATAATTTTATTGTTCTTGTTATCTTATATTTATGGTAATATGATTTGTATATAAGAAATTAATTATGAAATAAATTTAGTTTGTTTTGCGATTTTAAATGTGACTATTCTTTAATGTTTAATATTATATTATTATTGATCTTTGACGTTTTTTATTTTATATGATACATTACCAACAAATTTTGTACGAGTAACAGAAAAAAATAATATTAAAATTGAAAAAAAAAACTGAAATTGATAAGCTGTAAATTGAAATTAAAAATCATTTTAAATAAATTGGTAACGGTTAGTAACAATTAACTGAACCAACAAATATATTAATTTGACAGTTTGAGAGTTGGATTTGTTGGAAGTAATAACTACTACAGCAACATGGAGGCAGTTATATAATAGATATAGCATTGACAGTCCAAGACCAAAGTTAACAAAACAAAGCATGAAGGTCGAAAGCATGCATATCAGAAACTGATAAATAACCAGGGAGACAGAAACAGTACCTGTAGCCATAGCTTAACAGTGTATAAGAACAGTAATAAGATAACAACAGCTGAGTCGTCAGGACTTCGAGAAATCCTGACTGTTCTTGAAGAGTTATTCGCCCCCACTTACTATGTCAGGTTGTCGGCGAGATACTACTTCCAGGATAAAACAGCTCCGAGCAAGGTGTTCACAGCAACAGCAGCGCTCAACTACGACCAGCACCTCAGTCGCCGGAGAACCAGAAAACTACAGAGAATACTCTATGGAGAGGGAGGGCAGAGTGAGTTTTGAGAGAAGTGTATTTGCAAACTTCTGTGTTTTTCAACTGAGCTACAAGGGCCACTATTTATAGTGGTTCCTTTCTGTAACTGAAGCACACACATCAATTTTTCCCGTAACAGCTGATCATATTAAATTAGAATCAAAACTGATCTTAATGAATAAACGTTTTTGATTTAAATTTAATAACCTGAGCTGTTACATCTTTTTCATGTTTATCCACATATACAGATTTAATATTTATTTTAAACATATCCATCAAATCATGTCCAGGTTCATATCAGTTTTTGTTGCCCATCAGAGTTTAGTTTCTGTTGTCCATCAGAGTTTAACTAGTTGTCCATCAGAGTTTAGTTTCTGTTGTCCATCAGAGTTTAACTAGTTGTCCATCAGAGTTTACTGACAAACCAACTCCATAAGAGTTTACTAGTTAAATACTGATAAACCAACTCCATCAGAGTTTACTAGTTAAATACTGATAAACCAACTCAATCAGAGTTTACTAGTTAAATACTGATAAACCAACTTCATCAGAGTTTACTAGTTAAATACTGATAACCCAACCCAATTTGACAACTGATAACCCAGCCAAATTTGATAAATAATTCTAATAAAATATTAAATCACATAAATAAAAACTCTCGCCCAGGTCGCCTCGCGTACGCGAGACGCCGAGACATCCTTTTCTATGTGGGATAAATGAAACATCATTATAACAAGCTTTCTCAAGCTACTACCTTCATCTCAATTTCTCTTATGGATTTAAACAAGAAAATTATTAAACCCATACATGAAAGTTTAAGTTCCCATAGCAAGAAACAACTTCCAATCATTATAAATTTGAATTAACATCAAGAATATACTTAATTATATCCTTAAACTATCAATTTTCTAACAATCCCCCACAAATCCATATAGAATTGTAGACAGGTTCTTAACATGACTTGTTTTTTTCAGAGTCGGTACCCTTCCGGGTTTGAACCCTCCTAAGTCCCCTACTTCGATGGCTACCGGATTCAGATGGAATTATTTCACCTTGAATCTTAATCCGTTAAGTGTAACCATTCTCCATAGACGACGACAAGTCAAAGGCTATGGTGCCAATCTACGGCTTTGAGACATTAATGGTCTTGTCTCGATCCTGTTCGTCGAATGCTTCAAGGAATAACCCTTTCCTCTAATTGCGACCTCACAATCACATTCGCTTAGCTGGGCATCTCCAGAGATGTACTGCAACCATCTCGTCAAATGACTTGACCCCATTCAGAGTTCTTAAACTCTTACTATTCAGCAGTTTCAGTACCTTATAGGTTTACAGGGGATAGACCCAGATACTAAGTATCATCTATGTATCAAGGTACTCCCAACTCATCCTTACAGCTTGTTATTACCGCATTGAATACACTTCGAGGGATCTCCTCTCATGTGTATTGGGTTCCCACTGTTGATGAGTCGTGATGGGTTGTCAGTCCCATCCCCAACCTCGACTTAAGGACCACTGCAGGTTCCAGTCCTTTAGTCAAAGGATCAGCTATATTTTCCTGAGTTCCAATGAACTCTACAGCTATAATCCTATCAGACACTAATCCCCTTATAGACTTAAGTCTAACTTAGACGTGTCTCTTTGTTTTAGCATTGTACTTTTTACTGCTAATCTTGTCGATAGTTGTTCGACTATCACAATGAATAGCAATAGCAGGAATCGGTCTGCTTACTACAGGTATCACGGACATCAGTCCGTGTAACCATTCAGCCTCCGTCCCAGTGGCATCAAGTGCACACAACTCAGCCTCAAAAGTAGACCGAGTTACTATAGTCTGTTTTGTCGACTTCCAGGATATTGCTCCACCCCCTAGGGTGAACACGTATCCAGTCACTCCATTGGAACCAGACTTCTTAGCTATCCAACTTGCATCACTGTACCCTTCTAGTACACCAGGAAATCTCCTATAGTGTAATCCAAGGTACATTGTGCCTTTCAGATATCTAAGCACTCTATCAAGAGCATCCCAATGAGTTCTGTTCGGACAGCTTGTATATCTAGCTAGCTTAGACACAGAATATGATATATCTGGTCTAGTACAGTTAGCAAGATACTGCAAGCTTCCAATAATCTGAGAATACCTTAACTGAGACACAGGGACTCCTGAACTATTCTTGACAAGGGCAACTTTAGGATCATAGGGTGTACTAGCGATTCTACATTGTGAATAACCATATTTCTCAAGTATAGATTTCTCTATATAATGAGATTGCGATAGGGTTATTCCATCAGCTGACTGAGTCAGCTTGATACCAAGAATCACGCTAGCTTCACCCATATCCTTCATCTCAAAGTGCCTTTTCAAGAAATCCTTTGTCTCGTTAATAATCTCAATATTGGTTCCAAACAGTAGTATGTCATCCACATATAAGCATAATACGACACATTCACTACCTTTAACTTTTGAGTAGACACACTTATCGCTATCATTACTAACAAAACTGAATGTCACAATCGTTTCATCGAACTTCTTGTGCCAGTCCCTGGGACCTTGTCTTAAGCCATAAATAGATTTGATTAACTTACATACTTTCCTTTCGTTGCCAGATGCAACAAACCCCTCAGGCTGATCCATATAAATCTCTTCTTCAAGTTCACCATGAAGAAAAGCTGTCTTTACATCCATTTGATGGATGATCAGACCATGTACGGAAGCCAATGCTACAAGCATTCAGATTGTTATCATTTTGGCAACAGGAGAGTATGTATCAAAGAAATCAATTCCTTCCATTTGCTTAAAACCCTTAGCCACCAGTCTAGCCTTGTACTTCTCTATTGAGCCATCAGGGTTCAACTTCCTTTTAAAGATCCACTTGCACCCAATAGTAGAACACCCAGGAGGGAGATCAACCAACTCCCATGTTCCGTTAGAAACAATAGAGTCAATTTCACTCTTTACAGCGCCCTTCCAGTGCCTAGACTCCGAGGAGTCCATAGCCTGTCGGAAAGTTAAAGGTTCATCCTCGACATTGTAAGTGATGAAATCACTTCCAAAGTCCTTGACTACCTTTGCACGCTTACTCCTCCTAGGTTCCTCTTCCTCCATAGGAGTAGAGCTACTACCAGGTTCCGCCCCCATATTTATCATCTTTTCCACATGATTAGGAATAGAACTTGATGTGTGAGTGAGATCTTCCTCAGAAGTACCTTGAGGTATACCAGTCTTCATAGGGTAGACATCCTCAAAGAATGTAGCATCACGAAATTCAACTATCGTGTTAGCCACTATACCATCTATGTCAGATTTTATTACCAAAAATCTCATAGCTGTAGTGGTTTCAAGATAGCCCAGAAAGATACAATCAACTGTCTTCGGACCTAGTTTCTTCCTCTTGTGTTCAGGGACAAGTACCTTTGCAAGGCACCCCCACACTCGAAGATACTTGAGACTAGTCCTCTTGCCTTTCAATAACTCATAAGGTGTCTTATCCATGTGTTTCAGAGGGACTCTGTTCAGAATATGGCAAGCCGTATTCAGAGCCTCTCCCCACATGTATTTAGGCAACCCAGAGTTAATAAGCATATTGTTAATCATATCTTTGAACGTTCTGTTCTTTCGCTCAACGACCCCATTAGACTCAGGTGTGTATGGTGGAGTAACTTCATGAACTATTCCATTGCTTGCGCAAAATTCATTAAAGGAGTTACTCGTATACTCACCACCTCTATCTGATCTCAACCTTTTAAGTACCTTACCAGTTTGTTTCTCAACTTCAGTTTTATAAATCATGAATTTGCTAAGTGCTTCATCCTTATGTCTAAGTAAATAAACATAACAGTATCTACTACTATCATCTATAAAAGTAATGAAGTATCTAAAATGGTCCTTAGTTAACATACCACCAAATTCACAAATATCAGTGTGTACTAAATCTAACAAGTCTGAATCCCTAACAACATTATGAAAAGGTTTCCTTATTTGTTTAGCAGACACACATACTTGACATTTAGAATTCTTCTCTATAGTATGTTTTGGAATCAACTCTAATTTCATCATATTTTTAAGAGCACCAAAATTTAAGTGACCAAGTCTAGCATGCCATAAGTTGGATGATTCTACACAGTTAACAGAAGGAGTAATTTCATTAAAGGAAGTGCCCAAAACAGGCTCAGCATTTATAACAAATAAACCATTCGACAAGTAACCCTTGCCAAAGAAAGTACCAGTGTGAATAAGAACTACTTTATTACATCTTAAGGAAATTTCAAAACCATTCGTAACTAAACGGCTTCCACTTATTATATTTCTACGCATGTCGGGAACATGATGCACTCTTGTCAGGGATAGAATACGCCCCGAAGGAAACTTCAGGTCCACGTCTCCCACTCCATGAACTTGAGCGGCACTCACATTCCCCATCGTCACTGTCATGCTATGACTCTGTTGATAAGATACAAACAAACTAATATCAGTACAAATATGCACATTAGCTCCAGTATCAATCAACCATCCATTTGACAGATAAGTGGAAAATAGTACAGGGTTGTAGGTCACATACCGGTTTTCGTTGGTTTCAGAAGCCGAAGCCTCACCAACAACCATGTTCACTACAGGCCCATTTGTGGTTCCAAGCACAGCATTCGCTTGTGCTACCACCTCGGTTTTCTTCGCTTTCTTTGTAGGACAGTCCTTACTCCAGTGCCCAACCTGCCCACAAGACCAACATGGTTTGTTTGCCTTTGGTTTCTTGGCCTTATCCTTGTCTATCTTAGGTTTATTAACATTACCCTTCCTAGCAACAGCCTTCCTTTTCTGTCCTACGGTTACTACATTTACCTTCGAGCTACCGTGTTCAGATGGCATCACATGTCCCTGTTTGGACTTGTGTTGTTCTTGCACCGAGATGTCCAGCATAAGGTTGGTCCAGGTGATCTCTCCTTTCTGTCTTTTCAGGGAGAGAGCGAACTCTTCCCAAGACTTCGGAAGCTTTTCAATCACGCTCATAACCTTGAACTTGTCAGGGAGATCCATGCCGGATTCCTTCAAAGCATGCACTATCATCTCGAACTCATGCACCTGCTCAGTCATGGATTTGTTGTCTACCAGCTTAAATTCAAGGAACCTCGCTACAGAATACTTTTCCAGACCTTGAGAGTCAGTATTGTGAGTGAGGTCCAGCTTCTCCCATAAGAGCTTAGCACTATAGGCATCAGATGAATAAACATCAAACAGAGTGTTCGTTAAGGCTGCCAGAATGGCTGCCCTAGCCACCCCATCCTTCTCAGCCCACATTGCATAAGCCTTAACTGTTTCAGCCTTTTCTTGAATCACCACCGGTTTCTCATACTCCACAACAGGCCACAGACCCTTTACAGTTAACCACAATTTCATCCTTTTCTGCCAGCGTGAAAAGCCGACACCACCGTTGAATTTCTCCGGTAAGCCCGTTAGTTCAACGGGTTGTGGGAAACGGTAAGTGGTCCAATCAATGACCCCAGCAGACACATTAGACGTACTACCATCTACAGTAACTCCAGTTTCATTAACCATAATGCTAAATATTATATAACAGAATAACTCTTCAAGAATGTTGGAAGTAATAACTACTACAGCAACATGGAGGCAGTTATATAATAGATATAGCATTGACAGGCCAAGACCAAAGTTAACAAAACAAAGCATGAAGGTCGAAAGCATGCATATCAGAAACTGATAAATAACCAGGGAGACAGAAACAGTACCTGTAGCCATAGCTTAACAGTGTATAAGAACAGTAATAAGATAACAACAGCTGAGTCGTCAGGACTTCGAGAAATCCTGACTGTTCTTGAAGAGTTATTCGCCCCCACTTACTGTGTCAGGTTGTCGGCGAGATACTACTTCCAGGATAAAATAGCTCCGAGCAAGGTGTTCACAGCAACAGCAGCGCTCAACTACGACCAGCACCTCAGTCACCGGAGAACCAGAAAACTACAGAGAATACTCTATGGAGAGGGAGGGCAGAGTGAGTTTTGAGAGAAGTGTATTTGCAAACTTCTGTGTTTTTCAACTGAGCTACAAGGGCCACTATTTATAGTGGTTCCTTTCTGTAACTGAAGCACACACATCAATTTTTCCCGTAACAGCTGATCATATTAAATTAGAATCAAAACTGATCTTAATGAATAAACGTTTTTGATTTAAATTTAATAACCTGAGCTGTTACATCTTTTTCATGTTTATCCACATATACAGATTTAATATTTATTTTAAACATATCCATCAAATCATGTCCAGGTTCATATCAGTTTCTGTTGCCCATCAGAGTTTAGTTTCTGTTGTCCATCAGAGTTTAACTAGTTGTCCATCAGAGTTTAGTTTCTGTTGTCCATCAGAGTTTAACTAGTTGTCCATCAGAGTTTACTGACAAACCAACTCCATAAGAGTTTACTAGTTAAATACTGATAAACCAACTCCATCAGAGTTTACTAGTTAAATACTGATAAACCAACTTCATCAGAGTTTACTAGTTAAATACTGATAACCCAACCCAATTTGACAACTGATAACCCAGCCAAATTTGATAAATAATTCTAATAAAATATTAAATCACATAAATAAAAACTCTCGCCCAGGTCGCCTCGCGTACGCGAGACGCCGAGACATCCTTTTCTATGTGGGATAAATGAAACATCATTATAACAAGCTTTCTCAAGCTACTACCTTCATCTCAATTTCTCTTATGGATTTAAACAAGAAAATTATTAAACCCATACATGAAAGTTTAAGTTCCCATATCAAGGAACAACTTCCAATCATTAGAAATTTGAATTAACATCAAGAATATACTTAATTATATCCTTAAACTATCAATTTTCTAACAGGATTTCCTGTACGTATGCAGAATCCAAGCATACATAAGAGCATTCCCTCGTGCATGTCCAACAGTTTCAGTGACGAAAGTTAGTTCATTATTCCCTGCATATGTTTTTGAAAATAGACATACTCCCTCCGTCCCAATGGGTTCTTTACGTTTGCTTTTTGCACGGAGACCAAGGAATATTCTTAAAATAAGTGAGGTAGTGGATGTAATAGTGTATTTTATTGTTAAAATAAATGAAGTAGTGGGTGTAATAATAATTTATTGTTAAGATAAGTGAGATAGTGGGTGTAATAGTATAAAGTATTGAAAAAGTGAAGTGAAGTAGTGGATGTAATAATGTATTATATTATTAAAAGTTACTATTTTTAGTAATGTAAAGAATTGGTGGGACGTCCCAAAAAGGAAAGTGTAAAGAATTGATTGGGACGGAGGGAGTATATTATATGCGAGCCTTACATCGAACCCATGTGAAATTTTGGACATGTGAAAATCGACATATAGTCATATATTATACACGGGCATAATCTGTTTCTTCGCGCCGTCTGTATATCAGTTATACAAGTTGATCATAATACTTTTTTTACTTATTCTGTAATTATTATCATTTGAATATTTGGCTCTAATTCTGTAATTATTGAAAATGAGACACTAGGGAGCTGCCTGTGAATTATCACAAGTATACTGTTTTCTTTAATAAAAGCAACCAAATCATTTACGAGAGGAGGCCCTTCCCTTCTGAAAATGCATAAGACTTACGGAGTTTAAACTTTAACCTACTTGGAGTTTAATCACTAGGAAGTCTTAAGCACAAGTTGCATTAGCGTGTAGTGTTTGTTGGAGTAGATGAGATGAGAAATAATCTTGGGTCAATCAGAAAAAATGGGCATGAAAAACAAATTAGTGGGTAGTGAAAGACAATGCGATGGCCAAATATTTGGATTCATGCATCAAGAAGGAATGGTCCCATTGGGGGGGGGGGGGGGACAAGTGGGATGATATAAACTCGTGGATGGGATGGACTTTGTCAGCTACATATGCATAAATACATGTGTATTTGTATTGTCTCTATGCCTTTTCTGTAGCATTTCCCTCCCTCCCCCTTGGATTCAATTCAAGACTCCTCACAACGCAACTCTTGCCGTCGTTTGTATGTAGACGAGAGTCACATGCATGGTACAAAGTTTACAGTTCTTTTTCCAGCATCAGGTGTGTACAAAGTTTAGCGAGAGAGAGAGAGAGAGAGAGAGAGAGAGAGAGAGAGAGAGAGAGAGAGAGAGAGAGAGAGAGAGAGAGAGAGAGAGAGAGAGAGAGAGAGAGAGAGAGAGAGAGAGAGAGAGAGAGAGAGAGAGAGAGAGAGAGAGAGAGAGAGACATCAGACAGCTGACTTGCAACTTGATAGGCATCAAGCATGAATTATTTGACTTATCTGGGCATGGGCATGACATAATGGTTGGTTGGGGGAAGCTAATTTAGAAAATTTAGGACACTGCTGCGGCATTAAAATTGCCTTGATGGGTTATCATCAGCAGTAAAATGGCATGTATAATATGAAGTAAATGAATAATTTATGGAATTTGTTTATTATAGTAATAAAAAGGGCGGGGAAATGACATGAAATGTGTGGATGGGGGTGAAAGCGAATCTACCTAACAGATGTTGATTCTCCTGAGATACTTTTGTTTGTAGGACTGTACCATTACAGTTTTGAAGATGGGAGGAGGAGAAAAATTGAATTGAATTGAATTGAATGGCAGACATTAAGGAATGGAAGGGGGTAAAATGAAACGAGGGGGTGATGTACATTTCTAGAAAAGGATAAGGTTGACCAAGTTCCAATGCTCCTCCGACAATCTCCACCAGCTGTCGTTTTACCCTACTAAATACTCCTTTGACCGCACGTCAGTCCCAGCCTGTACTCACACAATCTCTCCTCTCTCTGGTTAGGTTAACTAAATATTACTCCTACTCCACCGAAATACTGTTCCTTTGACACTGTCGGGTTTCAAGTTTCCAAACGTTTCCACAAGTTCTTAAATCAAAATATTAAAAATATTATTTAAAAATTTAATAAATAAATGTCTAGTAAGCTTTTATTACGTGCACATTACAACTTTAAGAAGTTTTCTTCTCTCCTCATTGTTAAAATTCAACTAATAGCAAATCTTTATTTATGTTTTATTAATATTACTAGCATGATAATCTGTGCACAACACATGTCACATTCTTATTCGTATAATTTCTTTCACAACTAGAATTGATTATATTTTTCTTTCAATATATTTCATCTTCCTCAATTTATTTAAGGGTAATTGATAATTGTTTTAATTTTAAAATATTAACAAACTCTAGATTTTGAGATACCCTATAAAGTGACATTCTTAAAAATAGAAAAAAATAAAGATACGAAATAGGTTTATATATTAATACTGATTATCACTTGAGATCGAGATTTTCTATCACTGCAGAGAGATTATCTTTTGGAGAGTATTAATCTAAAGGATTTTTATTGTATCATATTTGTAGCAGTATTCGTTGAATGTAAGAAAAATAACTGAAAAAGGTGATATATAGGATTAATCATTAAATGGCAAGTATTATCACAACAATAGTGTGACCTTTAGTCTATTTTTCAACAGTAATTTTCAAATATCTGATATGTTTTTCAGTCTTGTTTTTACTACTAAAAACAAACCTATAGTATGAGATAGATGGATCATTACATAACACAAAATGCATTATGATTACAAGTACACAAACTGTATTAACATTAGGAGAAATCAACTAATATATATCTATACAAGGTTATATGTATTGTGGTGCATGAACATCTATTTTTTAGTTTAGTCAATATGAATAATCGATCATTAGATCACAGAAAGTTATATTATCTAGCGTCTGATTGATGAATATAATCATCATTAATATAATTGCACGTTGTACTTATTAAAATTATTTGTTTAGTATACAATCTAATTTATAATACTGAATTATAACTAAACTATGTATTTTATCCATTTATTTTTTACAGATAATCGATATAGAGTCTAAATCTCATATGTCAATATTGACTGATTTATCTACTCCACTTAGGTATATAATTTTTCTACTATCAATCAAATTAGGGTTCGTATGTTGCAGATCAGAACTGCAATTATTTTGTTTTTTGCTGGAAAGCTTGTTCGAAATTGTTCGGTAAATCTAAAAGTTGTTTTCTCACTTTTGATCAAAAAGCTACTTTTAGGAATAACACGTCCCTCCACATTTTTTACAATATTAGTTTTTGCGAACATTAATATCATATTAAGATATCAAACTCCAACAAACACATTTTAAGTAATTTTAATGTAAGTGTACTTAATATAAAATAGGATATTTAATTATTTATATCAACTAAATAAAACATATTTTAGGTTCAGTGGCTGTGAATTTGATCATATTTATTTTTAAGGTCATAAATTCAATTTCTCATACAATCAAGAAATCATGTCGTGTTTTTCTATTTTGATAGCTAATAAATTTAGATCGTTTTATATGTCACTTAAATTCTTGTTTTTTTTCTTGGCATATTATGATATCGAGAAAAATAATATAATTTGATAATAATATTATTGTAATTTCAAATAAAAATAATTATTATTGATAATATATTTAATTTAATAATTTTTAAGAGATTTTCAATATAAATGTACTTAATATAAAATAGCACATTTATATCAACTAAATAAGATATAATTATGATTAAGTGATCATCTACTTAGAGGTCATAAATACATTTTCTATGATAAGACCAATGAATCATGACATTGATGTCTTTCTTGTGTGCGACGGACTTTCTTGTCACATGCATAATGAAAAGAAAAATATTTTAGGAATATAATTTCATAAAATATTACCATACATGTACTATAAGTCTAAATTTGACATTAAATAAACTCATGTAATATGATGTATCACTTGAATTAACCTTGTATTTTGATAATACAAATAAAAATATTTTAATATTATAATTTTAGAAAAGTATCATTATGACTTCATAAAAATATAAATTTTTTAATAAGATATTGATTTTATAGCTATTAAACCTTATCTACCCCCATCAAAATTCACCTTTTAAAATTTAATACATAATCTTTCAAATAATATATATATATATATATATATATATATATATTTGTTATCAGTAAATAATTTACACAAATATTTTTATTTTTATTCGTTTACTTGTAAACACGGTGTACATATTTCATGTAGTTTTATATACCGAATATCCAAATTCAAATATTAAATTATTTATCATTTATATATATATATATGTATGGATGTATTTCTTATCAATAAATAATTTATACAAATATATTTATTTATTTCGTTTACTTTTAAACACGATATACATATTTCATGTACTTTCATATATCGAAAATCCCAATCCAAATATTAAATTATTTATCGTATTGGTATCAAGTACAAAAAATGTTTGGTTCATGGAAAAGTAACGAAATAATAAATAATTTATACAAATATATTTATGTTGTTTTATACACTTTTAAACATCGTATATATATTTTATACAATTTTATATGTCGAAAAGCCAAATCCAAATATTAATTTTTTTATCATGTAAGTGTCGAGTATAAACATTGTCCGATTTAGGCAAAAGTAATGATATATCCTAAATGTTGTTATTGCAATTTATAAAAGTGATAACATGATCATCACTAAATTTTTCCGTGTTCTTAGTTTTTATCTAACTTTTTAATTGATGACCAAAATGATTTATGATATTTTTAATTTTATATATGATATGAATAATCTCATTTATATTATACTCAAAGTCAACTATAAATAACATATATATTAGAGTTATTTAAGTATGGGTTAGATGAGTTTCAAAATTCTATCAAATGGACTCTGGAGAATGAAATACCTTAGCACACAAAGGTAATAGCATGAAAAGCCTTTTTGGATTATAATGGATATTCATGTTCATCTAACTTTTGCACAACCTCTTTTCATGATGAGATTAGTTTATGAATAATTTATAAAATAAAAAGATGAGATTAGTTTATCAATAATTTATAAAATAAAAAGTATAATTGGAGTTGACATATTAATCAATGTAACTAGCGTAACAGCCCGTGCAAGGCACGGGCCTGCATAGAAACGTCAATAATTTTTTTGCGAGAAGGTCGATTTATTAACGTGAGGTTTGTGTAATCGTAAGTTTGATCGTGTAAGATGAGAAGTGTGAGTTGTGCAGAGTAGTAAAAAATTTTGTTGGCGAATAATGTAACTACTTTGAATGATGAACGTGCCCTTGTCAGGTTTTGAGACTTGTTCATGTATTAATTAAATAATTTTTCACTGAATTTGTTCATATATCGAAATAATTTTATAATTAAAAATACATTAGATGATAATATTTGCAATTTATCGTAAATTTGTAATATTGCATACCGTTTTCATGAATCAAATACTTGTAAATTTGATTAGATTTCGTAATATTCAACTAATATTTATATGATAAAAGGAACATGATTATTTTTATCGATGTAAGAATGATTAGACAACATTAATGACTTGTGCATATATATAATTTCCAAACAACTATTTTTTCGTTCCATCTTTTTTCCCGTCATATAGAGTGAGTTCATGTTATAATGACGTAAGTAAATGTTTCAACTCAATCATCATAAATAATTGAAATCCTAAATTTTAAAAATTCATATATAACTCAAATTGAATTATCTTGTATATATTTCTCAAAATTCATGTATTTTGCTCAGTTATATAATTTTATAAATATATGGAACAAATTAATGAATTCTGAATCAACTATAATCTATACTAAACTATAATAAACAAAATGGAGCATAATTTATCATTTGGTTCCGAACTCATATTGGTTATCCTTTTTAATCACAATCGATACTGATGGGTCTTTGAAGTCAAATTGATTGGAACATCTAGATGTATTACTAAAAGTTATGCTACATAGAAGTTTAAGGTTCGAATCCCATCAACAACATATTAAAATAAACATTTATTAAAAATATGTTAAAATTAACATTTATTCTGAACGGCTGATCTGGCAGAACAACTCAAAAATTAAAAACATAAATAAAGGTAAAATACGTGAACCACTCGTTACTATATTTAATTTGATTATAATAATTTAAATAAAAAGTAAAATAATACAAAAAATAACTCGTGATTTGCACGTGTTATAAATAAATATATACTGATAAATATATCATTTTTAAGACTAATTTTTTTTTTAAAAGTAATGTAAATGTGATAACTTTTATAAATGTCTAGGAATTATTCATCTATTTAAAAGTGAAAAATAACCATGATTTTGACCTGAAGACTTATACGAGGTTATACTATTTTTTCAATACAGATATTGAATGACATTTTTGTAATAATAAACTCAAGCTTTTCATATACAAAAAATAAACTTTACTTGTACTTTATTGTGTATTAGCTTCAGTGTTGTAATTCGACGATGTTCTCAAAGCCCACAAACCCTATTTAAAATTTCATTTATCAAAATAATTTTATGATATTACGCATCCAATTAAGATATTATATAAAATTCTATTATTATTAAAGACTTATACTTTTTTTTAACATCATTCAATAATTTTTTTTACATACATTTTGAATTTTTATTGTAAAAACTTATAGTCTAACTGGTCGTCATTAATAGTTAGACAATTTTATAATTCTTATGATCGAGAAAAATCATATCTTATTTTCATCTATTGCATATTAATCATGTCGATTTTTTATTTAAAACATAGATCATGTTTTTGAGTTTTCGTCTTTTTGGAATCAATTCAATTTTATCTTCTACATTTTCAAATATTTATCTTTTTAGTCGAATTATACATTTAAACCCCTCAAAGTCTAAATGTTTGATCAATAAAACATTTCTAATTTAACTCAAATATTCGATATTTTATATACTTAAAAACTATGATACATAGTTCATATTTGATGTAGTTATATATTATGTATGATTTTATAGATAGAATTTATATATTTTTATTTAAATAGTATAATACATTTATATATATCCAAAGAGAAAAATGAAAATGAAAATATTTTTTTATCCGGAATAATTTACATTCATGTGTAACATGTGAAATTATATCATAAAAATTTTATTTTCCATACTCATCATTTATCATGACAAAGAGAGTGTAAAGATTTTATTTTTTACATTTATCATTTATAATGAAAGAAAACCTTTTTTGTAATTAAATACTCCGTAATATTCTACATTTTAAATCATCACCCCGATTTTTGACTCGGACATTAACCGGGAGATTAAAATGGTGGGAAAAGTGAAAAAATTGATGAAAAAATGAGTAAATTAGAGATATGCCGAAGTTAATAAAGAATGACATGTAATATTAGAAAATATCAACAAATGAAGTGTTATTTTGAAAAAAAAAATTGTTAAGAAATGAATGTGACGAACATAGTGTATAAGTATTAACATTACATAATTTTGATGCTAATTTTCTTAATTTTAAATTATAGACTTAACAACTAATGAGATACATAACATATACAATAATTCTTATATTAGATCAAGTTCATTACTATATTTTATGTATAATTAATTAATTCTAATAATGTAAAATAGTGATATACAATATGATATAAAAATATGAATTATCAACAACATAACTAAAGTATATTTAATCAAAAATATACAACTATAATAAAAATTTAAAACGATGATTGATCATATATATATATATATAATAACGTAAATAAAAAATACAGATTTATTTAAATAATATGGACCAATATTTCCTTTACTCAAAGGTTCAAAATAAAAAAATAATATAGAATTAGAGGAAATAATGTGACTTATCTAATAAGATCTCTAAATTAAACTCAAAAAGCAACATAGCATAGTGGTTATGCTTTGGTCTTCTTAGAAGGAGGTTGGAGGTTTGATTCTCTACATTAACAAATATTAACATATTTTTGCATAATAATATAACAGTGGTATTTTTGTTATTTTTCAAAAAATAGGGGTAAAATCGTAACTTCACGTGCAAGGCACAGGCCTGCATAGAAACGTCAATAATTTTTTTGCGAGAAGGTCGATTTATTAACGTGAGGTTTGTGTAATCGTAAGTTTGATCATGTAAGATGAGAAGTGTGAGTTGTGCAGAGTAGTAAGAAATTTTGTTGGCGAATAATGTAACTACTTTGAATGATGAACGTGCCCTTGTCAGGTTTTGAGATTTGTTCATATATTAATTAAATAATTTCTCACTGAATTTGTTCATATATCGAAATAATTTTATAATTAAAAATACATTAGATGATAATATTTACAATTTATCGTAAATTTGTAATATTGCGTACCGTTTTCATGAATCAAATACTTGTAAATTTGATTAGATTTCGTAATATTCAACTAATATTTATATGATAAAAGGAACATGATTATTTTTATCGATGTAAGAATGATTAGACAACATTAATGACTTGTGCATATATATAATTTCCAAACAACTATTTTTTGGTTCCATCTTTTTTCCCCTTCATATAGAGTGAGTTCATGTTATAATGACGTAAGTAAATGTTTCAACTCAATCATCATAAATAATTGAAATCCTAAATTTTAAAAATTCATATATAACTCAAATTGAATTATCTTATATATATATCTCAAAATTCATGTATTTTGCTCAGTTACATAATTTATAAATTTATTGAACAAATTAATGAATTCTGAATCAACTATAATATATACTAAACTATAATAAACAAAATGGGGGTATAATTTATCATTTGGTTCACAACTCATATTGATTATCCTTTTCAATCACAATCGATACTGATGGGTCTTTGAAGTCAAATTGATTTGAACATCTAGATGTATTACTAAAAGTTATGTTACATAGAAGTTTAAGGTTCGAATCTCATCAACAACATATATATTAAAATAAACATTTATTACAAATATGTTAAAATTAACATTTATTTTGAACGGCTGATCCGGCAGAACAACTAAAAAATTAAAAACATAAATAAAGGTAAAATACGTGAACCACTCGTTACTATATTTAATTTGATTATAATAATTTAAATAAAAAAGTAAAATAATACAAAAAAATAACTCGTGCTTTGCACGTGTTATAAATAAATATATACTGATAAATATATCATTTTTAAGATTAATTTTTTTTAAAAGGTAATGTAAATGTGATAACTTTTATAAATGTCTAGGGATTATTCATTTATTTAAAAGTGAAAAATAACCATGATTTTTACCTGAGGACTTATACGAGGTTCTACTATTTTTTCAATACAAATATTGAATGACATTTTTGTAATAATAAACTCAAGCTTTTCATATACAGAAAATAAACTTTACTTGTACTTTATTGTGTATTACCTTCAGTGTTGTAATTCGACGATGTTCTCAAAGCCCACATACCCTATTTAGAATTTCATTTATCAAAATGATTTTATGATATTACGCATCCAATTAATATATTATATAAAATTCTATTATTATTAAAGACTTATACTTTTTTTTAACATCATTCAATAATTTTTTTACATACAATTTGAATTTTTATTGTTAAAACTTATAGTCTAACTGGTCGTCATTAATAGTTAGACAATTTTATAATTCTTATGATCGAGAAAAATCATATCTTATTTTCATCTATTGCATATTAATCATGTTGATTTTTTATTTAAAACATAGATCATGTTTTTGAGTTTTCATCTTTTTGGAATCAATTCAATTTTATCTTCTACATTTTCAAATATTTATCTTTTTAGTCGAATTATACATTTAAACACATCAAAGTCTAAATGTTTGATCAATAAAACATTTCTAATTTAACTCAAATATTTGATATTTTATATACTTAAAAACTATGATACATAGTTCATATTTGATGTAGTTATATATTATGTATGATTTTATAGATAGAATTTATATATTTTTATTTAAATAGTATAATATATTTATATATATCCAAAGAGAAAAATGAAAATGAAAATATTTTTTTATCCGGAATAATTTACATTCATGTGTAACATGTGAAATTATATCATAAAAATTTTATTTTCCATACTCATCATTTATCATGACAAAGATAGTGTAAAAATTTTATTTTTTACATTTATCATTTATAATGAAAGAAAACCTTTTTTGTAATTAAATACTCCGTAATATTCTACATTTTAAATCATCACCCCGATTTTTGACTCGGACATTAACCGGGAGATTAAAATGGTGGGAAAAGTGAAAAAATTGATGAAAAAATGAGTAAATTAGAGATATGCCGAAGTTAATAAAGAATGACATGTAATATTAGAAAATATCAACAAATGAAGTGTTATTTTGAAAAAAAAAATTGTTAAGAAATGAATGTGACGAACATAGTGTATAAGTATTAACATTACATAATTTTGATGCTAATTTTCTTAATTTTAAATTATAGACTTAACAACTAATGAGATACATAACATATACAATAATTCTTATATTAGATCAAGTTCATTACTATATTTTATGTATAATTAATTAATTCTAATAATGTAAAATAGTGATATACAATATGATATAAAAATATGAATTATCAACAACATAACTAAAGTATATTTAATCAAAAATATACAACTATAATAAAAATTTAAAACGATGATTGATCATTTATATATATATAATAACTTAAATAAAAAATACAGATTTATTTAAATAATATGGACCAATATTTCCTTTACTCAAAGGTTCAAAATAAAAAAAGAATATAGAATTAGAGGAAATAATGTGACTTATCTAATAAGATCTCTAATATAAACTCAAAAAGCAATGTAGCATAGTGGTTATGCTTTGGTATTCTTAGAAGGAGGTTGGAGGTTCGATTCTCTACATTAACAAATATTAACATATTTTTGCATAATAATATAACATTGGTATTTTTGTTATTTTTCAAAAAATAGGGGTAAAATCGTAACTTCACAAGCATTAAAATGACAAACTTTGCCCTTGTGTTGGCATATAATATATAGTAATAGATAGATTTGTTAAATATTGTCATATTTTAATTTTATAAATCAGTTATGTTTCTTGAAATTACTCTAAGTTAGGCTCAACCTCATCTGAACTAAAAAATTTGGTAGAAAATTTGTTTTTAATCCTTAATTTCCCAATAAAAATTAGTCGGGAAATTTTTTTAGTTTCAACTAACATTTAAAATTAACGATAATTTCATCCTAAACGTAGTTTTGAAATTTTGGTTTGTCAAGTGAGTTTGACTACATATTGATATCAATTTTCAAAAAATTATTAATATATATTATACCTTATAATTATATATATATATATATATATATATATATATATAATATATATATATATATATATATAATTATTTAAAAGGACCTTTATATTCAAACAAGAAGAAGAGTTTTATGTGTTCTTGTAATTGAGTATGACACTAAAAAGGGTTTATATATAATTTAGGTTTTTTTTTGAATAAACGCAGTCCATAGAGATATAGGTCTCACATTCTTTTAACATAAATTTTGAAAATTTCAAATTTATTGTTAACATATAACACATTTTTGTATAAGTCATTTTGTAACTATCAACGGATGACATACTTTTAGTAGTATCCGTTGTTGGGAAGATTATCCACGGATAAGTAATCATGTAGCATATTCAATTTTACTCTAGTCTAGGGATTGAAATTGTTAAGTACTGATAAGTGCATATTTTTGCATATTTTTAGTACCTATTTATTGCTTGAACTCGTATTTTAATAATTTATTTTGTTACATTTCAGGAAATTCGTGAATAAATAAAGAAATGGCAAAATAAAGAAATAAAGAGCAAGATGAAGAAAAAGGACTTAAATGAAAAGAGGAAAAGAATTAGGAGCTTGGTGAAAAGGGAATCTTAGAGGACATGTGGAAGGTGGAGATCATCCCAACACACCACATAAGTGTATGGTCAAGATCAACTTTTCAAAGCTTAAAGG
Organism: Heracleum sosnowskyi; assembly: GCA_030848705.1. Lineage (NCBI taxonomy): Eukaryota > Viridiplantae > Streptophyta > Magnoliopsida > Apiales > Apiaceae > Heracleum > Heracleum sosnowskyi. Next base: position 81,983,222 of record CM061238.1, read on the forward strand.
GGAAGGAAACAAATAGATGGCTAGGATTGCTCCACCACATTTAGAAGGTGTAGGGCCAAGATTCACCCAACCCTACCCTAATCCCTAATCCTAGTCCTATAAATACCCCACCCCTCATCTTGTATGGAACAACTTATATACTTTTTTACTTTTTTTTCCTTACTTTTTACACACCTTTTATTAGTTTTTGGTTGTAATTTCAATTTCCTAGTATAGATGCATCTTTTCTTTCAAAGTTTGTAGTTCCATTTCAATTTCAATAAAAGAGCTTCCTTTTTCATCTTGTCTTGTCATTTACATTTACATCTTGTTCTTGTTTCATGGCTATGAACTTTCTTAATTCCAAAATAGTGGATCCATGGCTTTTGTGCCACCACTTGAGGTGAAAGGAGCCTTCTTTAGCTTTTAATCCTTGTTATTTAACTTAGATTTACATTCCCTAGTTGTTCTTGAAGTCAAACCCATCTAAAAATTTAACTTTTGAGTGGGGTTTTGACGGATAAGAGCTAGTTTACATTTCTTGCATTAAAAGGTTGTTCTTCTTGTTAAGTAGCTCAAGAAATTATTAAATCCATTTAAAAAAGTAATTTTTAAGTGGGTTTGGTGATTTCACCCTTGGATTTATTCTCCTTGTCAATTTAGTCTTAATTTTGTAGTGGGTGTGTTCTTGAAGTTGGATTTGTGTTGTGGGTGTTGATTTTGAAGATTGGAGGTTGAAGGAGGTGGTTTGGTGTTGTTCTTGTAGATGGTAAAATGGGTGTCTTGAGTTGTTAAGTTTGTAGATTTAATTTTTGGTATTGGATTTGGTGTTTAGATGTAATGGGTTTGATATTTTAGAGTTTATTTGGTGTTGTTAGTGTTAAAATTGGGGTCTTTAATCTTTAGATTTAGTGTTAGATTTAATGTTAAAGTAAGTTTTTTATTTTTGTTTAGGGACTAATCTTAATTTTTGGTGGTTTAATTTTTCCGGTTAGAGTCATTTTTTCGGGCAGATTTTGAGCAGTTTTTGCCCCTTCTTGGCCTGAAATCTGCGCAGCAGCGGCCGGCGAACCAGTTTTTTTTCTACCTGCTTATTTTCCCGCGGTGCCTTTTGTCTGACAGTTCGTTTGTTTGTTTTTGTTTTTGTTTTTTTTTTTTGGTTTTTTTTCGTTTATTTTTGTTTCGTTTGTTTTATTCTGTTTTTTTGTTTGTTTTTTTTGATTGTTTCTTTTATTCCTCGCTTTTTTTTGTTACTTTTTTTTTATGTTTATCAATTTTTTTTATTTTTTAGCTATATCTAAAATGTTTCTTTTAAATAAAAAAATTGTAATTAGATAAATAATTTTATAATTAATAATTATAAAATATTTTAATTAATTCTAGAATTTCTCTTTATGTCTCCTTCTATGTTTAATTAATCAAAAATCTCTCCTCAACATTAATTGTTCTAGTCCGCGAATTTAAATAATTAAGTGCTTGCGAAAAATAAATAGTCCCTGTGGTTCGAACTTTATTTTCTAAAACGACGATCGTGCGCTTGCGATTTTATTTGCACATCAAGTACCAAGTCATGTTGACTTTCAGTAGATAAGCAGGATATAATAGCTAATTGTAAATAGGCTATGCTATGTATTTCTGTTTAAGTGAAAATGAATGACAACGGATGAAGACTTAATGCTATCCACGGATGAAGACTTAATGTTATCCACGGATGATCAACTCTTTGCTCATCCACGGATGGTTATCCACAGATAGTCATCCACAGATAGTCAAGAACACTACCAACGGATGAAGCTCAAGATTATAGGTTGATGGTGACTTGACACTGGACGTGGAAGCACATGGGTTGACAGAGTAAACAAAAAGAATATGTAAGCCAAACACTGGTGAACCTCGAAGAAGAAGAAGCATTCCATTTTCATGCAAACATAGGAGATGTACAAACAAGCCAACTTGTCAAGAGTACAACATCTCAGTCACATGCATCTGGAATGAAGAAGCAAGCATACTGGAGACCTAGAAAATAGAAATAGTTTTTGTCTATAGTATGGCTTGTAAACTTGGGTTTTATAACCAAGTGTAGCAGTTCTTTGAAAACTAGAGAAAACAGTTTACATTGTCTTTGCTTAGGTTTTCTCTCTAGCATTTCTTAGAAGCAAAGAACTGTAATAGCAGCTGTGTATTTGTAACCAAATATCACAGATTATTTCTTCAATAATATATCTCAGGTGGATCACAAAACAATCCACCTGAAATTTTAAAGTACTGTGTTCTTACTTTTATTCTGCTTCTGCAGCTTAGTTTATCTGTTCTTACTTTCATATCTCAGAAAAGTTGTAAAAATCAAGAATTGTATTCAACCGCCCCCCTCCCCCTTCTACAATTCTGTAAGTGTGTAACTGGGAATAACAATTGGTATCAGAGCAAGTTTCTAACACACCTGAAGTTTAAAGATCAAGCACAACCCGAATCATGGGAAAGAAGGATAATGGAGTGAAGATACCAGTTCTTGATAAAGACAACTACTTTCACTGGAAAGTAAATATGCATCTACATCTCATGTCTATGGATGAGAGTTATGTGGACTGCATAGAGAAAGGTCATCATGTGCCTATGAAACCTAACACTGGAATTACTCTACAAGGAGAAGGAGCCCCAGACACAATTCCAAAGCTACCATCAGAATGGGTACAAGAAGATATTATTGAGATGCACAAAGATAAAAAGGCCATGAACATTCTGTTTAATGGTCTAGACAGTGATATGTTTGACAATGTTATTAATTGCACCACAACCAAGGAAGTTTGGGACACAATTCAAACTCTGTGTGAAGGAACTGAGCAAGTTAGAGAGAACAAGATGCAACTTCTCATACAACAATAGGGACACTTTCACTTTAAAAGTGGTGAGTCTCTGAATGACACTTTTAGTAGATTTCATAAACTATTGAATGGATTAAAGCTGTATGGAAGGATGTATTAGACCAAAGACTTGAACCTCAAATTTTTGAGATCTTTGCCCAATGAATGGAAGCCTGTGACTGTTTCTCTAAGAAACACTCAAGAGTACAAGAATTTCACTATTGAAAGGCTCTATGGAACTTTAAAGACATATGAATTAGAAATGGAGCAAGATGAAGAAATTGAGAAGGGTCAGAAGAAAGGTAGTTCTGTAGCTCTAGTTGCAAGTGAGGATGAGGCTGAGGACACAAAGGTGAAAGGAAAGGCTAAAACTACACCAAACAGTGATGTTTGTGAAGGTAGAACTGATTTAGGCAAGGGCAAGGGAAAGATGTATGAAGAAGGTGACTCTTAAAATCAAGAGGAGATGGATGAGTTAGACGAACATTTAGCTTTTCTATCCAGAAAATTTTCCAAGCTCAAGTTTAAGAAGAATCCTGAAGTGACCAAACCCTAAAAGAAAGACTTTCAACCAAACAAAAATTATGTTGAAAGATCTAAATTCAAAAGTTTTAATTGTGGGATGGGAGGTCACTTTGCAAGTGAATGCAGAAAGCCTAAAGCTGAGAAGAAGGACATGAAGTTTGAACCTGTAGACTACAAGAAAAAATATTTTGAACTTCTCAAGCAAAAGGAAAGGGCATTCATAACTCAGGATTATGATTGGGCTGATGAAGGAAATGATTCAGAAGAAGACACTGAGTATGTCAACCTTGCACTCATGGCTGATGCAACTGATCAGGAAGCAAGTTCATCAAGCAATCAGGTAATCACTACTAATCTCACTGAGCTTTCTAAAGAGGAATGCAATAGTACTATCAATGAAATGTCTACTGAATTGTACCATTTGCGTGTAACCCTCTGTTGGTCCTCGTGTATTGCAGAAGAGGGGGGGGGGGGGATGAATGCAATACTGATAAAATTCAATCTCAATTTCAACAACCAAAAGTAAGATTTAACGTTATCAGTAATATGTATGCATTCACAAACAGTATGGTCTAAAGACAAGTTTCACAAAATAAATGTTTTTATTTATTTTGCAAAGTGTTATACAACCTCAAGAGAGAATTCTTGAGCTTCATTTTTCTTCAAGACACTTACTTGCTTGCGTTACTCATTCCTAGAATGAGTTGATAGTCTAAGTATAAAACTAATCCTATCACTGTCAACACGGGTTTGTGAAGCTGCTGTCATTATCAAGTGGCAGCTTCTTACAAAATGTCTACCCATGTGACTTTCCTAAATTGCTAACATGTCAGATATACATTACAAAGAAAGCAACCTAGATTCATTCTATTTCCAGCTAAAACAATTCAGCAAATAGAGACTTGACCTTGCTTTTGAATTGATTCGCTTTTGTTTTGTAGTGCTTGAAGCTTCTGTCGTAGTCTTGCAGACTTGGTGCAGCTTAGGGATACTGCAACACGCCTGTTTCTTGAACATTGAAACTATCACGGGATTTGACTGAGAAGATACCTAGAACAAGGATCTTTCTCGAGACAGTTACTTTTGCCGCAAAGCTTGCTGTCACAGGAATGTTCTTTTGGTGACAGTATGAGTTCCCCGCACAGAGTGCTGTCGAGGTTTCCAAACTTGCTGTCGAGGGCTAAAGTTGCTGTCGCGTAGTCTTCCGCCAATGTTGCTGTAAGAGTGAATATGCTGTCGTGACTTGCAACATTCTGTCTTCTTGTAATCTTACTGTCAATGCTTATGACAATAACCTTTATTCATGCTGTCATCTAATATGCATTCTTTGAGGCTTGAACACAGGAAGTGAACTTCTTCCAAATTACACAACTAAAATGACATTGCATACTGATTACAAGAACATACTTTGGCTGTGATAGTATGTTCTACTTAATTAAAAATTAAGTACATACAAGGTTAAGTTGTTTCTATGCTATCACCCATAAATCCCAACAATCTCCCCCAATTTGTTTTTATGGATAATAACAACAAATTTACAATATATGCTGACAACTTAACTAACAAGATCAGAATGGATTAAGAATTTTTACTTAGCTTGAGATTTCCTCTTCTGTCTTGCTACATCCTCTCTTTTGAGAGCTTCTACCAAGCAGCCTCTTAGACCTTCTACAAGAGAGATTTCAGCAGGAGTGACTGCAGTATCTTCTATTTCTTCAATGATCTTCTTGATAGTAGGAGAGATAAGAGAATTAGCATCCTTGAGATTCATCCATAGCTCTTGATCATATGGATAGCTTCTGAAGTGGAGTTCTTCATCAATGAGCTTGAATCTACTTCCAGGATAAGCATTGAGAGACATCCTCCTTTGCTTGTCCAGCTTTGAACATTCTCCTTTTCTCCTTTCCAATATTTCCTCTATCTCATCAGAACAAATCTGCTCCAAGGGATGAATTGATCCAGCTACCATATACTGTAAATCCTTCAGAATAGTTGTTTTTAGCTTGTGCAAGCTGCAAACGTAGATTTCTTCTTTTAGGTACTTGATTCTTAAGGGATTTTCCAGCATACGTGTTTGATAATTTGGAGCTTCACTTTATGCCTTGTTGGCAATCTTGCATCTTTCCAGGAGTTCAGCTTCCTTCTTATCAAGTTCTGACTGATATTGAGAATATTGAGAAGAGTCAGGTCTTTTGCTTGGCTTGGGTTGCCCTTCCTGAGTTGGTTGGGTTTGCCCTTCTTCTGTGGGTAAATCATCAAACTCATAGTACCAGTGATATGGTATAGGAGAAGCTGGTAGATCAGTTAAAATATCAGCATCATCAAAATCTGCAAAATTGTAGCCAAATTTCTGATAGAACTCAGCATCCCTATCAGCCTGATATTTCAGAATATGTTCCATGACAGACTCTGGGACATTTTCATAGCTCTCCAACAACTCTACCATTCTTTCCAGGTAGAAGAAGTCAATTCTCCTTTTATCTATGGTTGTCGTTCTACCACTGGTTGATGTGGCTTCCAGATAGAAGTCCTTATTAACCTTGGCAGATCTTGATTCTTCCCACCACAGAATGTACTCAGTGACCTCTTGATTTGCATCCAGCTTAACCTCAACACTCTTGATTTCTTTAGATTGCATCTGTTGTATCTTAAGACTGTTAGGAGGTTCTGATTGAATTGGCATCTTAAGATTTCTGCCAAATCCAGTGGCCTTTTCCTTTCCTGAGTACTTGTGCTTTCCTTTAGGTTTCTGTCTAGAAAACCATGCTTTTGCTTTAGCTTTCAGTCTTTTGGGCTTGACAGTAGCTTTGGCTTCATCCTTGACAGAACCTTCCTTGACAGTACCTTTGTCGACAGCATCTTCCATGACAGCATCTTCTATGACAGTTTCCTTGTCGACAGTATCTTTGGTGACAACATCTTTTTCTGCATTTATGCAGTCAATAGCACATCTAAGAATGCTTGCCTCCAAAGCTTCCAGTATTCTTGGCTCCTCTTCATCTGTTGCATCAGCATCTTTCTTTTCTTGACTAGGAGTTTCTTCATTGCCTTCATTCTGATATTGAATACCAGTATTCCCAGAATTACTTCCACCAGCATTACCTGCATTTCCAGAAGCTTCACCACCTCCAATCTCATCATCATCATCGTCTTGAAAAGGAATATCATAGAGGCAGCTTCCACCTTGATCATCTCTTTTGGCATTGGCTCTAGTGATTAACTCCTTCACTCTAGCTCCCAGTGCCTTGTCTCTCAACACCAGCATTTTGTAGATCTCTTGAACAACATAGACTCTTCCTGGATTGGCATTTGAGCTGAGTATTCCATATAACACTTTCATAATTGTCTCAGTTTGCATCCTGGATGGACTGATCAAATTCATGTAGTTGTTCCTTCTTGTGCCATCCTTTGTAGTAGATCTGTAGAAAACACATGGTGGATTTGTGTAGACTTCAGGTAGCTTCTGTGTGATCATGTTCTGGATTTGCATATTCAATGTTTCATTGAATGGTGTTTGAGTTGCCTTGATCTTTCCCTTCATAGCACACAACACCTTTGATGGCAGACTCTGCAATAACTTCATTGTGATGAAATAAGATATGCCAGAAGTGAAATAGATACTTACAGCCCATCTTTTCTCATCATTCACCATTACACTAACAGTGATGATTTGATCTTTTAACAGTTTTGTGGTGTTGGTTGGACTGTTGCTTGGTGCATTCAATGCTTCTTCCACCACACTGCTAAATTCAGTGTCATGATTGTGTAATGTGCTCTCCCTGTAATCCACCATTATAGTATTGGCTTCTTCTTGATCAAACTCAGTACCATTGGACCAAGTATTTCCCTTCTGGATGGATTCAGGCAGTTTCCCTTTACCTTTCCCAAGCTTGTTTTGTTCCTCCATTTCTCTCCATCTTTTCTGTAGAGCAGTTTCTTGAGTTGCTGAAGTTGGTTCTCTAATTGTCACAGGAGGTAGAATTGGGTGTCTAGATGCAGGTCTTCTTTGCATTGCATCTTGAGTTGCCTTAGACATTAACACCTTTTCACCATCCAAGTCAACTTCAACAAGATCTTCAGCTTTATCCTTTGGTTGTCCACTGCTTGGTTTGACTTGCTCCCCCTTTGTCATTGCTTTACTCTTGATTCCAGAAACTTGTTTTGCTCCCCCTTTGGTCTTCACAGTTACTGGCTCCCCCTGAGTTCCACCTGATTCCTGAATAGATATTGATTCTGATCTTGCTACCTTCTCCCCTTTAGTTGAGTTGGCAGCTACTAGGTCAGTAAGGAACTGGATAGAGAGTTGAGTAGCAGCAAAACCATCAACCACCAGTTGAGAGAGAGAGTCCAGTTTGGAGTCCAAGGTAGCACACTGTCCTTCCAGAGCTTCAATCCTGTTACCAAATTTTGCAGAGGGGCCACCATTCCTTAACCTTCTTGGAGGGGAAGGAAAAGAAAGGGGCTTGGAGGCTATGGGGGTTCTCACACTCTCAGGGTGTTTTTGAGTGATCTCATCACTCCTCACTGTTTGACTCTCAAGGCCTAATGCCTGAATAGTGTGGGCTCCCTCAAGATCTCTCTGGACATGCTCAAGTCCCTCTCCTTTTGCTAGCTCATTTGACTGCCTCTCATTTTTATTCTCACCTCTCTTTTCTTTTATCTCTCTTTTCTTTTGCACACCCTCACTCAACCTAAATGCATGGGTATGAGCAGTACTAACATGCATGGAAGTAGAAGATTGAGAATGTACCTTCAAGAGTTTGGCAAGAGGTAGGTCATCATTAGAGGCATCCTCAATGGTTACAACATCAAAATCTGGCTGAGAGGACTGGACAACATCTTTGGCAGAAATGTTACTGTCAGCTGGAGCGTGGACAGCAGGTTCTGTCATGACAGCATCTTTGGGATGTGGAGTGACAGTAGGTTCTGTATTGACAATAGTTTTCTCTCCACCCATGATAGCAGCTGTGTCCAAGACAACAACATTTCCAGTGTCTTTGACAGCAACAGAGGCTGTGACAGCATCTTCCTGAAGGTAAGATGCTCCTTGGAGTTCAGACAAAGTGTTGGCTGTTTCATTTTCTAACAAAATACCACTTTGCCCTTGCTCAGTGTTTGGAGGAGTGGTATCCATTTCACTTTGAGAAATGGGTTCTTGTGGACCACCAGATGGGGGCTCATCCATGATTGGAGATGGATGATCAAAACCTGAAGGGTTGGGACTGTACCCTTCTCTAGGTTGTGGAGAAGAAACAAAAGAATGTATAGGGAAGGAAGAATGTGAAAGTGTAGTAGAGAGTGGGGGCTGATTCACAGGAGAAATATGTGAACCATCAATAGGAATAGAGAAATCCTCACTGTGCCCTAACTCACTGTGTGTTTCTGCAAGTGGGGGTTCCTCAGGTTGTGAACCATGAGTTTGTGCAGACTCTGTATAGGGTGCCTTGGGAGACATGCCAATTTCAATAGATGCACCTTGTTGAGAAGACACATCTAGGGAGGTGTTTGAATCCCTTTCAATAACCACAGTTTGTTGAGAAACTGCAGCTTGGCTAACAGTGGTTTTGGTCCTCATAGCTCTCTTCTTCTTAGGCTCAGGGGAAACCACTGGGGGTTCTGTTTGACTACCTTCCTTATTTGCTGCACTAGGTGCAGTGTCTCCCTCTTGACTAACAGAGCTACCACCAACATCAGCTTCTAATGGTCGTTTCCTGGATTCTTGCAAGGCTTCTCTTTGGGCTTTGGGAAGTCTAGAGAGCCTAGGCTGAGTGTATGGTGTTGAATGGGGGTTAACTGAATTTGGGTCTAATTCAGTTTCATTCGCAAGAGTGAAAGAGCCATAACCAGAGGGTAATGGAAAATCAAGGTTGGACATTTGATCAACCATGTGCTGAGTGAAACAAAGTGGAATATGTGCATTGAGATTCTGTGATGATAATAGAGTGTGTGTGTGTTCTTTTTCAAAACAGAGCAAGCCTCTAAACGAGGGGCATCATTATTAAAATCACAGAAAGAGTTGATGCACAACATGAGAAAGCGAGGGTAGATTGATACCTTCTTACCTATGGCAGCCCTGAGGTGTGCCATGAGGAGAGCTCCAACATTCACCTTGTATCCATGGATAAGAGAATGTGTCAGTTTCTTGATGTAGGAGGGTATTCCATTCCAGCCAGTGGACTTGGTAGAGAACACCTTGACCATCACATCAAAGATCATACTCCACTCCTTTCTCAGATGCTTCATATCCATTTCACCAGACGGATACCATTTGGTTGTTCCCTCTTCGAGAATAGGGCCTGCATACCCAATCTTCAAGAAGAGCTTCTTGAGAGTGTCATCATTAGCAAGGTTAGCAAAATTTCAGCCTTCTTGAAGTGTAATTCCAAGAGCAGTGTTGATGACCTCAGCTGTAAGAATGTAGTGTTGCCCATTGAGTGTGAATCGAATAGATGGGTTTTCACCCTCTGTTTGAGAAACAGCCGTTTGCCAAAATGCCTCAATCCTGTCTAAGTCGAGAATGGGTGTTGAGGTAATGGCAGAACCAAGATAGGACTTGTTCAAGAAAAACACTAGTCCATTGAAACCTTCACCGACATCATTTGGGGAAAGGATGCCAGCAAAGTTTGTTTGAGAGAGAGTCTGTTTGGGGGCCATGGAGATTCAAGAAAAGAAAAAAAATAAGAAAGTAGCTTTTTGCTTGAAGAAAAGTATTTTGCCTTGAGTTTGATGAGAATGATATGTTTGAGTAACTGGGGAATAAATAGGGGTATCTCAAACGTTTGTGCACAAAAAGTGGATTTAAAGAACGTGTCTTAACCCTCTCATATAACACGTGAGTTACTGCCCGTTATTCACTGTCAAACGTGGGATGAATATCCAATTTCAACGGTCCACTATTGTTGACAGTAACCTGTGCGCTAGAAACAATCTGTCAGTGATAAGTGGTGGTGACAGTAGGTTGTGCGCGACAGCAACTATTGCGCAAAAACTTGTTGTCACCTTTAAGCATTTGAATGACAGTATTCTTTAAAAGTCTTGATAGAAAGTCTTTCCCTGCTGTCAAGAAGTTTGCTGTCAAGAGACACAAGACAGTATCCTTCTTAATGACAGTAACTTAGTTGCGGAATTGTTTCTGTCATGAACTTACCAGAATGCTTTATTCATAAACTTAACCTAAAATTAACAGAGTATGGATTTAGCAATTTTAATCTTTTGAACACAAATACTATGCAGTTAACACAGATGAAACAAAGACTCAATAAACACAACAGCAAGAAACTTTATTCTTATTAATAAAATCATTTAAACATAGCACTGAATACATCAGTTTTTGATTTTATTAACTAATTCTAAAAATTCTTTCTTAATCTTCTCTTCAGTGCAACCTTCTTCCTTGAGAAGTGCCTGAAGTTCTTCCTCTTGAATCTTCCATTTTTCTTCTTCCTGTGCTTGAATGGCTTGAGACTGTTCATATTCCTCATGAAGCAAGTCGTCAAGTTCATCAAACAGGGCTTCCATTTCTTCGCGAAGGGGAGAGTCACACGAGACTTTTGGCCTGTACTCTATTCCTACTTTGTTTTCCATGATTTACTTTAAAACTGAGAGCGGACTGGTGAAACCTAAGGTTAATTTATAGGCAAAACCGTCTAAGGATTAAAGTCTAATGGTCAACAGTTAGAGTACCCATACAACTACCACAAAAGTAATTAATGGTCGTGTCCTCCTTTAATCCTACAGATTTATACAAAAAGAAGTGTGAAAGTCCAATGGAACAAATATTTATCTCTCAAACTAAGCAAATAACCACATTAATGTCATACAGGGTCTAAAAGTATGAGACTGGCACAGAATACAGACATGTATAGTCAAATCAACACATGCTGTCAAATAACAGACATAGACCAAGTAGACAGTAACTTCTCTTGACAATAGGTTTGAAGGTGCTGTCATGAGCTTCAAAAAAATTGGAAATTCAGAAAACTTAGTAAATCAACATACCAGATTCAGCATTCCCAATTCACTTACCAACCTGTTGAAGGTTGCTTCATCCAATGGCTTAGTGAAGATGTCAGGTAGTTGCTTGTCAGTTGGGACATAGATCAGCTTCACAGTTCCTTGTTCAACATGCTCTCTGATAAAGTGATGCCTTATATCAATGTGCTTTGTCCTAGAGTGTTGAACTAGATTGTCTGAAATGGCTATGGCACTAGTGTTGTCACAGTAAATAGGAATGTCTCTTAACACTAGACCATAATCCAGAAGTTGATTCTTCATCCATAGAATTTGTGCACAGCAACTGCCTGCAGCAATATATTCAGCTTCTGCAGTTGAGGTAGAAACTGAATGCTGCTTCTTGCTAAACCATAAGACCAATCTTCCACCAAGAAATTGACAGCTACCAGTAGTACTCTTTCTGTCAATCTTGCATCCAGCATAGTCTGAGTCTGAGTAACCAATTAGATCAAATCCAGTGTTCTTAGGATACCAAAGGCCTAGGTTAGGAGTGCCTTTTAAGTATCTAAAGATTCTCTTGATGGCTACTGTTAGATATAATTGCTGACGTTTGTTCATCAGTGTTTAAGCAACAGGTGATCATCAGAGTTTACATTGAAGCCAGTCAGAGTTTGTTAAAGTCTGACGTGGTGATAGTTGAATTAGCTGTCGGTGCTGAATTGAATATTCTAGAAGCAATATATTCTGAAGATGGAAAGAAGCAGAATATATTGATACAGCTAAGGAAACTAGACAGAAGACTGAAGCAATCCTTAATTGATAATAATTGTATAGCTAAATTATAGGAGTATCAATTAGATAAGGATTGTGTAACTGTGTACTATATAAACACAGATAGGTTATCCCTAGAAGGGACGCAATTATTGAAAACATTATTCTTGTAACCTAGTAGCTCTTTGTGGTTCATTAACATCACTAAGAGAGAATTATTTAATATAATTCAGTTTGTTGATTTATAAACTTGTGTTCTTGATTGTTATTCTAATACATACTTGATTATATATTGTGTATTCGGCCTAACAATTGGTATCAGAGCCAAGGCTGTTTAATATATACAGTTTTTCGATTCAAACACAGTAATAATCATGTCTGAAGAAAATCAAGCTCCTCCCAAGGTTGAACAGGTTAAACCTAATTCTGTGAGTCGATATGAAACAATCAGGGTTCCAATTCTCAGGCCAGTGGAGTATCCAATTTGGAAGGTGAAGATGACCATGTTTCTGGAGGCTACAGATCCAGAATATCTTGACAGAATCAATGATGGTCCTCATATGCCGACTAAATTGTCTCCTGTTGTTGATGGTCAAGAACAAAAGACTGTTCCAAAGGAAAAGAAAGATATGACTCCTGAGGACATCTCATCAATTGCAAAAGATGCAAAGGTTAGACATCTTCTCCACAGTGCTTTAGATAATGTTATGTCTAACAGAGTAATTTGTTGCAAAACTGCAAAAGAAATCTGGGATGCTTTGGAAGTCAGGTGTCAAGGAACCACTGCTATAAAGAAAAACAGGAAAACAATACTCACACATGAGTATGAGCACTTTGATTCAAGACCTAATGAAACCGTGACTGAGACTTATGACAGATTTTGCAAACTATTGAATGATCTGTCTCTGGTTGATAAAGAATATGAGCTTGAAGAGTCAAATCTCAAATTTCTCTTATCCCTACCTGAAAGATGGGATTTAAAGGCGACAACAATCAGAGATAATTATGATCTTGCAGATACAGATCTTGATGAGATCTATGGATTGTTAAAGACTCATGAACTTGAGATAGAACAAAGAAACAGGAGATCCAGCAAGAAGACAAAATCTGTTGCTCTCAAAGTTGAGGAGAAGCCCATCAAGAAGGAATCATCAAGGAAGAAAGCCAAGGGAAAGGCTTTAGTCATTAAATCTGAAAGTGAGTCATCAAACTCTGATGATGACTCAAACTCTGATGAAGCTTCTGACTCTGAGGATGATGAAGAACAGATGATGCAAATGGCTGCATTGATGGTGAAGACCTTCAAGAAGATGGGATTCAAGAACTTCAAGAAAGGAAAGAGATTCTCAAGGAAAGATCCAAACTCTGAAAGGAAAAGTTTTAGAAAGTCTGATGGAAGGGAGACCAAGTCTGGCAAGAAGGATAAATCTGAAATCCAGTGCTACAAGTGTAAGGAGATGGGTCACTATGCCCCAGAGTGCAAGAAAGGAAAATCTGAGAAAGCACTCATCTAAAGGCAAAGACTGGGCAGATACTTCAGACTCTGATGATGGAGTAAACTATGCTCTTATGGCAACTGTCAAAGATGAGACTGAATCATCTGAAAATAAGGTACCCCTAACTACTTATGCTTATGATACTGATAATATATCTGAGTTAAGAGTATATCTGAAAAGCGTACATGTTAGTTATAGGGATCAGACTTTAGAGAATGAGAGAATTAAATCTGAGAATCTTAGCCTTAAAGATAGAAACAAGTTTCTTGAAGGAGAACTTGAAAACATGAAGCAGATTCAAAAAGAGAGAGATGATGCTGTTTATGTTGAACAGGAGTTGCTCAAAAGATATAGGCAACTAGAATCTGATCTAGAAAAAGAAAGAAAAATAATCAAGACTTGGACAAACTCTGGAAGAGGCACTCATCAAGTGTTTCAGACAGATTCTGTAGGTTTAGGCTATTGTGAAAATGATGAACTTAGGTTTAAAGACAAGGTTAAGGTTAAACCACAACTTAAACCTGTGAAATTTGTTCCAGAGTCCACTAAGTTAAAATCTGTTGTAGTAAGAGAAGCTGATATGGAATCAGATGAAACCTGTGAAAGACAGGAAAATATTATAACAGAAAATCTTATGGAAATAGAAGCTGTTAAAAAGCCAGTAAAAACATGTGATAAACAGGTTAATGTTGGTTTGATGACAGGAAAACAATTTAATCATAAGCTCAAAGAGATAAAGTCTGCTATGAAACCAAAAGGGTCCAAGAAGAATATGAATGGAAAGATAGGCATAAATAAAAGAAATAATCATTTGCCTACTGCTGCTGCTCCAAGAAAAACATGTTATAATTGTGGTAGTACTAACCATCTTGCTAGATTTTGCAATAAGAACAAAGATATTAATTCTTTACCTTCTACATCAGGAGTAAAGAATGATTATGTAAGGGTTAAACCACAGACTTTATGCACACACTGTGGGAGCACTTGGCATTCTATTTATACTTGTAAGAGTTATCATGCTATTTATCACAACTACTATGAGCTAAAACCCAATCTGAAGTGGGTTAGAGCAAACTCTGCAAGTGTAAAGTCTGACAATGTTAGTTTAAACTCTGTTGATAGTGATTCTGCTGCAAAAGCTAACAATGTTAAGAAAGGCAAAGGATCCAAGCAAGTCTGGATCCTTAAAACTAACTCTTTGTAATTGGTTGTGATTGCAGGGCATAAAAGAGAGCACCCTTATCTTGGACAGTGGATGCTCAGGACACATGACTGGAAATAAAGCCCTGCTATCAGATTTTGAGGAGAAGGCTGACCCAAAGGTTTCCTATGGAGATGGCAACATAGGACGTACTATGGGATATGGCAATATCAATCTTGGAAGTGTCATCATCACTAATGTAGCTCTAGTCTCAGGACTCAAGCATAATCTGCTATCTGTTAGTCAAATCTGTGACAGAGAAAACCATGTAGATTTTCATACTGAACACTGTGAAGTTATCAGTAAATCTACTGGAAAAGTTGTTCTAGTTGGACACAGGCGCAACAACATTTATGAAGCAAGTTTGGTAACAAACTCTGATGGAAAAACAGTGTGTCTGACTGCAAGAATGTCAAATGAAGAGAGTTGGAATTGGCATAAGAAGCTCTCTCATCTCAATTTGAACAACATCAATGAGCTAATAGAAAGGATCTTGTAAGGGGACTTCCAAAATCAATACTCAGTCTAGATGGTCTATGTGATTCTTGTCAAAAGGCCAAGCAAAGGAAGTCATCTTTCAAGAGCAAATCTGAATCTTCAGTAGTGGAACCTTATCATCTTCTACATGTTGATCTCTTTGGTCCAGTGAATGTGATGTCAATGGGAAGAAAGAAATATGCTCTAGTAATTGTTGATGAATATACTAGATATACATGGGTGTATTTCTTATCAAAGAAGGATGAAACTGCTCAAACTCTGATGGATCATGTAAATCTACTGGACAAAGGATCACAGCACAAAGTCAAAATTATAAGGAGTGATAATGGAACTGAATTCAGAAACTCAATCATGGAAGCTTTCTGCAAGGAAAGAGGAGTGAAACAAGAATATTCTGCACCTGGAACTCCACAGCAAAATGGTGTAGTTGAAAGAAAGAACAGAACTCTAATTGAAGCTGCCAGAACAATGCTTGATGAAGCAAAGTTACCAACCAATTTCTGGGCAGAAGCTGTTCAAACTGCTTGTTTTACTCAAAATGCTACACTGATCAACAAGCATGGGAAAACTCCATATGAGATGGTGAAAAATAAGAAGCCAAATTTGAAATATTTTCATATATTTGGATGCAAATGCTTTGTGTTGAAGACTCATCCTGAACAGTTGACCAATTTCGAGTTAAAAGCTGATGAAGGAATCTTTGTTGGCTATCCATTGTCAACAAAAGCATTCAGAGTCTACAATCTGAGAACTAAAGTGATCATGGAATCCATACATGTGTCATTTGATGACAAGAAAATAACTGGACTTGAAGATGAAAATGAATATGATCAACTACATTTTGAAAATGAAGATTTATTCTCTGATGATGTAAACTCTGATGAAGATGGTCTGACAAACTCTGACGAAGCATACTCTGAACCTCTACTGGTAAATACTGGAGAAACTGGAAATTCTCAAATTGAACAAAATAGAGAACCAGTTGAGGGGGGAGAGTGAAGAAGCTCAACAAGACACAGCAAGTGAGTCAGTTGAGGAAACTGATTCAAACTCTGACAGTTCAAACTCTGAGCCATCCAATTCAGGGGGAGCCTCAGATGCTGCAGAAAGTCAACATATGAATCAGGAGAGCATGGATCAAGGGGGAGGATCCAATAATGATGCAAGAAACCACTTACCAACAGCAAGAAAGTGGACACAGGCACATACACCTGATCTTATAATTGGAAATCCTGATGCTAGTGTAAGAACTAGAAGTGCTACTACAAATGAATGCATGTATCATGCTTTCTTGTCTCAAACAGAACCAAAGAAAGTGGAAGAAGCTCTTCAAGATGCTAACTGGATAACAGCAATGCAAGAAGAGTTAAATGAATTTGAAAGAAATGAAGTCTGGACACTTGTACCTAGACCAAAGAATAGATCAATTGTAGGTACAAAGTGGGTTTTCAGAAACAAGACTGACAGTGAAGGTGTGATTACAAGAAACAAGGCTAGACTTGTGGCTAAAGGTTATTCACAACAGGAAGGAATTGACTATGATGAAACCTTTGCTCCAGTTGCAAGATTGGAGGCCATAAGAATGTTTCTGGCCTATGCTGCACACAAGAAGTTTAAAGTCTTTCAGATGGATGTGAAAAGTGCTTTTCTCAATGGGAAGCTTGAAGAAGAAGTGTTTGTTGAACAACCACCAGGATTTGTAGATCCCAAGCATACAGATTATGTCTACAGGCTTGACAAGGCATTATATGGACTAAAGCAAGCACCAAGAGCATGGTATGAAACTCTTGCTCAATTTCTTTTAGAAAGTGGGTTCACAAGAGGTACAATTGATAAAACCTTGTTTTATTTCAATTCTGGTGATGATTTGCTTTTAGTTCAAATTTATGTAGATGATATTATTTTTGGATCTACTAATGACAAACTTTGTAAGAAGTTTGCAAAGCTTATGCAGTCCAGGTACCAAATGAGCATGATGGGAGAGCTTAGTTATTTTCTAGGCTTACAGGTCAAGCAAACAGATGATGGGATTTTTATCAATCAAGCAAAATATACCAGAAATCTTCTAAAGAAATTTGGTATGCTTGATAGTTCATCTGCTCCAACTCCCATGGCTACTGCAACAAAGCTAGACAAAGACACAGGTGCTACAGTGGATATGACAACCTATAGAGGCATGATAGGGTCTCTTCTGTATCTCACAGCAAGTAGACCTGATATCATGTATGCCACATGTCTTTGTGCAAGATTTCAAGCAGATCCCAGAGAGCCTCATCTAACAGCTGTAAAAAGGATTTTCAAATATCTCAAAGGAACCATAACCTTGGGTTTGTGGTATCCTAGAGAATCAGAGTTTAAGCTAATTGGTTACTCTGATGCAGATTTTGCAGGCTGTAAGATAGACAGAAAAAGTACAAGTGGAAGCTGTCAATTCTTAGGTGACAGATTGGTTTCTTGGTATAGCAAGAAACAGAAGTCAATTTCCACATCCACTGCAGAAGCAGAGTATATAGCTGCTGGTAGCTGTTGTGCACAGATTCTGTGGATGAAGAATCAGTTGCTGGATTATGGTTTGAGGTACTCTAAAATACCTATTTTCTGTGATAACCAAAGTGCTATTGCTATGACAGGTAATCCAGTCCAGCACTCCATGACCAAGCACATCAGCATAAGGTATCATTTTATCAGGGAACATGTGGAAGAAGGGAACATTGAGCTTCATTTTGTGTCTACAGACCAACAACTTGCAGATATCTTCACCAAACCTTTGAGTGAAGCTACCTTTACAAGATTGGTAAATGCACTTGGAATGATCTCTGGTTTTGACTAGAGATACGGTTTAGACTCAAAAACTATACATGTTTGATTTTTATGCTCATGATTCCTTGCATGTATTAACTGTTATGAGTACCAGTGTCATAAACTCTTAAAGTAAACTTTGATGCTAAACTCTGTTAGTCATAAAGTGTTGGTTATACTCTGATAGTTACAGTCTAATGCTATACTCTGATTGTAATTTTGTCTGAAACATATCGACCAATGAAGAAATTTGTATGAAGCATAATTCTCAGTAAGTAATTATGAATCCTTAAGAGTTGTATAGATTCTGATCTCAAATATGTGCAGTAAGTTAACACAGCATGATACTGTCTCTATATTTATAGCATCTCTTAGTTTATTAATCCTATATACTGAGTCTGTATTAGCTGTTTGCACTTTCTCTCATAAATTAATTGTATTAACTGATGAAAAGTCTAAACTCTGCTAATTAATAGCAAATGTTTCACCCTCATATCAAAAGATGCCAAAAAGAGCACAAATTCCTTTGAGATCATGTTGTGCCTAGGAAGATCCAGGAACTTATTGTATGAAATAAGGGCTAAAATCTTTGATTTTTGGTGACTAGTGCCAACCACTGATTACTGGAAAAAAAAATTAAAAAATATATATATATATATATATATATATATATAAAGGGGGTGAAAAATAAAAGATATATCCAAATGAAAGGATATCAGAATACAGAGTTTAGATATAAAAATCAGATTTTATGTTAGATGAGAGTTTGAGCAATCAGTTTTTACTGTTTTAGTTTGAGGATTTTATGCACTTTGAGATGATCTAAATATTGATTTCGGTAAACTCTACTATTGCACACACATATTTTCACATCTGTACAGTTTGAGAAAAGAGTTTATTGACAAAGGACAAATGGTAAACACTGATGTATTGTGTGAAATACGCCGAGGTAACTTTGTTTTAATCTCTGATGGTTAAAATGATTTCTTTGTTTCAGACATTTTATGATTTTGAGATTAGACATTTGTTTAGAAATTCGAAAGAGTATGATTACAAACGGTTCATATTTGTATTAAACAGAAGAGAGAGAGGTTGAGTGTTTTGAACAATGTGAAAAACGGTAATTATGGCTATTTTTACTGCGCGTGTGTATTGGAAGTTGTTACATACAGCTGTCAGCGTAT
Source organism: Heracleum sosnowskyi (assembly GCA_030848705.1). NCBI lineage: Eukaryota > Viridiplantae > Streptophyta > Magnoliopsida > Apiales > Apiaceae > Heracleum > Heracleum sosnowskyi. The sequence goes on from CM061238.1 coordinate 82,002,489, forward strand.
GTATGTTGGACATCTGTCCCACTCACACATTTTTCAAAGACGCCTGCTGTGTGTAGTAATGATTAAAACGATTGGGTTTTAATTTTCACAGTTATTATTTAAACTTACTACACATAAACGGTTCATTCTTTTACACATTTCATCTTTTCATAAGTTTTTACTCACAAACACTGTCTCAAACACTTTCACTGCATACATTCTACACTTTTCTCTGTCTTATTTCTTGCTTTCTTCAAAACTTTTCTAATGGCTACTACAATGTTTACTGCTTCTGGGTTAGAATTTGTCCCGAATAACTATTCAGCTCCATTGGCAAATGAGAACGCACCGGAGGCGTTTCATTTGATTCAGAATTTCTTGTCAAACTCTGATATTGGCACTGCTCTCACCGCACCACTGAAGCTGTCTGCATCTCAAATAAGGACTCTTTGGCAGACAGGCACTTATGATAATGGCGGAGAGTCTGGGTCTCCGTCCATAATCTTTGAATTTCAAGACGAAGAATTTACAGTTACTCCAACAACCGTTCGTGATGCTTTGGGTCTTGACGATTTCAATTCTTTCATAATCTCTGTTGGCGATTCTGAGTTGGTTAGAATGATGAGAGAAATAGGCTACTCTGGACCATTGACAAAGATTGGTCAACTGAAAAGGCCGTTTTTGCGCAAGGAATGGAGTTTCTTTTTTGATTGCATCACCAGAGCTTTTGGAAAGAAGTGCACAAACTGGGATGCGATTCCCACTGATAGTCTGCAAATCGGGTATTCTCTTCTTTATGGAGGTAATTTTGATGTTGCTAGGCTAGTTCTAAATAATATAGGTGAAAAAATGACTGAAAACAGAGGTGTAGTCTATTTTGCAAGATTCTGTCAATTGATATTCTCTGAATGTGTTTCTGAAGTAGAGATAGCTGAGAATGATGTGATTCCCTGTTTTAAATTACATAAACGCATATTCTCTGATCTAACTAATAAGGATAACAAGAAAGGGGATGTTGGTGTCTTGTTGCTACCTGCGTTTGTGCGACAATTTCAAGTAAATTTACAACAACAACTCGCAAACTCTGAAGCTGGACCTTCTGTGTCTCAATCACAGAGGTCAAAGAAGTCTAAGTTGAGAGCTGTTAAGTCTGCAAGAGTGAAGCCATCCACAAATGAAGCTGGGGTATCAATCACTGATGGTATGCCTCAGAAGAAAAGGTTAAAGAAAAGAAGAGCAAACAGGGCAAAGTCTGATGATGCTGATGACGAGAGTGAAACTGATGATGAAACTCTTCATCAAAGGAAAAGAAGACTGGTGGCTGCACATCTTTTTGGTGCATCCAATGTAAATGCTGAAGCAGCACCTATACCTGAAATGGTAAGTGCTGATGTAGAAGCTCCTACATCAAAGGCTGATGATGTAGTTGAGGAAGCTGCTGATCATTCTGACAGCAGAGTTTTTGAGAAAATGGATTTCTTTGTTGATGAAGATATTCTAGATGTACATCCTAGTATCAGTATTTGTGATACTGAAGATGTAGCAGCTGATCAAGCCACCTTGGTCATTGAAGATTCTGTTGCTTCTCACACAGAAAATCTTTCAGTTCACAATTTACATTCTGACAAAGGTGAGGAGGTTGATCAGAGGATAGAGGTTGCTACAGAGCCAATTCTTAATGAAGCTGTAGCAGAGAATGTAATTCTTGAAGCTTTGCAACAATCTGTTGTTGAGATTGTTCGAAAAGAAGCAGAGTTTGATAATCCAGAAAGGATGGCCGAGAATGTTTCTGCAGAGAATACAGCAGAGGATGAAAATGTTGAAGATAGTTCTGCTCATTCACATCCTGATATACAAGAGGAGTTATCTGATATTCGATTAAACTCTGATGAGGAAAGAGTGGTCAATCGAGCTACTGCTGAGCATTTTCAGGATATGTACTACAATAGATGGGCTGCTGCAGATTGTATCTTTTCTGCACAGAGGGCTGCTGATTTTCTTGCTGATTCTGTGAAGAAAATTTCAAACTCTGATGTTCTTACAAGTCTCAAGGCCACTGTGGTTCAAGTCAAAGCCTTACACAATAGGTTTGATGAAACACATACAGTGGTTACCAATCTTAGGAATGAAGTTGGTCTAAGGGATCTTACCTTAAAGACTGATAGGTCTTATTATTCTGCTATGTTCAAGCAGCAAGCCAAGGATTTTGATGAACTTAAGAAGAGGCTTGGGAAAGTTGAGGAGAATCAGACTGCAATGTCTGCACAATTGAATTCTATTTCTACTGCTATAGAATTGCTGACATCAGTACTACTTTCTGATGATGTCAAAAAGGGGGAGAGTGTACCTAATGACAAATGCAAAGACACTCAAACTCTGAGACGGAGGGATGATTCTGCTGATGGTGGAAGCAAGGAAAGTGAGAGGAAGCAAATTTCTGAGCAAGGGCAAAGAAGATCAAGATTAAATTCTGATAGGTTGAGAAACTCTGGTAAAGGAATCTCAAACTCTGCCAGTGGTTCAAGACTTAAGAGTTTAATTATTTCAGCCAATCCATCTACTGATGAAGAAATTGCTACAAAAATGTTTCTAGAAGAACATGGTAATGAAGCTACAGTTGAAGACATGGAAGCTGAAATGCTGAGTCTTGCTGAAGAGCATGAGAAGAAATTGAAGGATGGTACTTACAAAAAGAAAGCTGTCAAGGCTCCTAGAAAGAAAGAAACTGGAATTTCTATCAAGGAAAATACTCAACAGAGTATACATTACACCAGGAGGCCTGTGATAGCAAACGCTGATAAGGGCAAGGGTAAACTGATAGAAGAAGGAAAGTTAACAAGGAAGAATTATTCAACCTCTGACATTGCTCAAGTTGAATCAAAATTTATTAAATCAACCTCTGACGCTGCTCAAGTTGATGTTTCTACTAAAGTTGTAACAACCTCTGACAATGCTCATGTTGTGCAAACTCAACTGGCACCTCAACTCCAAGATACTTTTAGAAGACCTATACTTTCTGAAACTCTGAAGCCAGAAACTGTTAACTTCTCAGAAACCAGAACTGTATTGGGTAAAGAATCTTATGATAAATCTGGATTAGGTTCTCACAGGGAGAAGAGAATAAACAACAGGTCTGGAGATCAAACATCACTGGCAGTATCTGGTATTTTTACTCAAGAGAGTCTTGATATGCTAGAATCTGTTCAGATGATATTTCATAAAGTGTTAAAGAAAGAGTTTTTGTTGTATTTTATGACTGATGGAAGAGTTTACAAGGTTGCAGAGTCTGACATCAATCTCAAATCTTATGAAGAATTGGAGTATGTTCTGTATTTGTTAAAAGTCAAAAATAGAAGTACTCATGATGCTGCGTTAGTTATCAGAGAAAGGATGCTGAAATCAAAGATAATGCTTGGAGGAGGAGTCTCAAGTGCATATATTCCTAAGTACAGAGATGCTTATGGAAAGATTGTAGAAATGAAAAGAAACAGTGCAAGACTAAGGACTGATCTGGGAGTTAAAGTCTTAGAATTCAATCTAGAATCTGATAAATCATATTTTATTAGGCTAGGGAATGAGATGAGGAAAAATTCCATCTATTCTTTGAGAGCTGCAATTTATCAGACTGGAGAATCTGATCCAGAGTTAAGAGAGTTGAAGAAAGTCATGATTGAAGAGCTGGAAAGGGCTGAAAAAAGACTTCTCATGGATTATCTCAGAACTGTTCCTGATATTCAAGAAATCAAATAAAATCTGACTGTAAGTTTTTTTTTTAAAAGTTTTCTATTCTAAGTTAAAGTTAAACTCTGATATATTAAACACTGCATTTGTTATATGTTTTGACATCATCAATTATCTGTTTAACTTGTACATTTTTATTATGCACAAGTTGGGGGAGATTGTTAGATATAATTGCTGACGTTTGTTCATCAGTGTTTAAGCAACAGGTGATCATCAGAGTTTACATTGAAGCCAGTCAGAGTTTGTTAAAGTCTGACGTGGTGATAGTTGAATTAGCTGTCGGTGCTGAATTGAATATTCTAGAAGCAATATATTCTGAAGATGGAAAGAAGCAGAATATATTGATACAGCTAAGGAAACTAGACAGAAGACTGAAGCAATCCTTAATTGATAATAATTGTATAGCTAAATTATAGGAGTATCAATTAGATAAGGATTGTGTAACTGTGTACTATATAAACACAGATAGGTTATCCCTAGAAGGGACGCAATTATTGAAAACATTATTCTTGTAACCTAGTAGCTCTTTGTGGTTCATTAACATCACTAAGAGAGAATTATTTAATATAATTCAGTTTGTTGATTTATAAACTTGTGTTCTTGATTGTTATTCTAATACATACTTGATTATATATTGTGTATTCGGCCTAACAGCTACTAAGTGTGACTCCTTTGGATCACTTTGAAACCTTACACAAAGACATGTAGCAAACATGATGTCAGGTCTGCTAGCAGTTAGGTATAGGAGAGATCCTACCATGCCTCTATAGGTGCTTGAGACAACTTTCTTTCCTTTAGGGTCAAGATCCAGACTAGTTGATGTGGACATTGGTGTCTTTCCAAGTGATGAATCTTCCAAGTTGAACTTTTTGAGAAGTTCCTTGATGTATTTAACTTGACAAATGAAGATTCCATCAGGTTGTTGAAGAATTTGTAATCCCAGAAAGAATGACAATTCTCCCATCATACTCATCTCATATTTGTTACTCATGAGAGAGGAAAACTTCTCACACAGCTTCTCATTTGTAGAACCAAAAATGATGTCATCCACATAGATTTGTACCAGAATGATGTCCTTACCATGATGTTTGTAGAAAAGTGTCTTGTCCACAACTCCTCTAGTAAACTGATTTTCCAAAAGAAAGGTGGAAAGTGTGTCATACCAAGCCCTGGGTGCTTGCTTTAGTCCATACAAAGCCTTGAAGAGTTTGTACACAAAATCATACATTCCAGCATCCTCAAACCCTGGTGGCTGTTCAACATACAATTCTTCTTCCAATTCTCCATTTAGGAAGGCACTTTTGACATCCATCTGAAATACTTTGAAGTTGCAGTGTGCAGCATAGGCTAGAGAGATTCTTATAGCTTCAAGTCTTGCAACAGGTGCAAATGTCTCATCATAATCTATTCCTTCCTGTTGACAGTAACCTTTAGCCACTAGCCTTGCTTTGTTTCTTGTCACTGATCCATTTTCATCAAGCTTGTTTCTGAAAACCCATTTGGTCTCAATGACTGACTTTCCCTTAGGTCTTGGAACCAACTTCCATACATTGTTTCTTCCAAACTGATTTAGCTCTTCTTGCATGGCTATCACCCAGTCAGAATCCAACAATGCTTCATCAGTTGTCTTGGGTTCCATTTGAGACAGGAAGCATGAAAACATGCTGTCAGCAGAGACTTTGTTCCTTGTCCTCACTCTAGAAGTAGGGTCACCAATGATAAGGTCATTTGTGTGATCCTTATTCCACTTGGTGATTCTGGGCAAGCTACTTGATTGTACAGGAACAGTTGCTTCAGTTTGTTGAGTTGAATGCTCACCAATTCCATTGTCTTCACCATGTTCTTCATTGGCTCCAGAGTCATCACTGTTATGAATGTTAGAAGTTATGGTCTGTGAATGAGCTGGAGTTTGGTTGACAGTAATGGTATTGACAGTATCTTTGTCAACTTCAACAGTTTGAGTGAAGCTAGGTTCTTCATCAACAATTTCCTCAGCTTCCAAGTATCATTGATTCTCAAATCTGAATGTCTGCATCTTTCCTTCTTCATGCAGTCCTGGAAACTTGGTTTTATCAAATGTGACATTAACACTTTCTTCAATAATCCTGTGTTCCATAACATAAACTCTGTAGGCAGTACTTTCTGTGCTGTAACCCATGAATAGTCCTTCAAATGCCTTGGTGTCAAATTTTCCTTTCTTCTCATGGTTATCCTTCATCATAAAGCATTTGCTCCCAAACACATGAAAGTATTTGACAATAGGTTTCTTCCCAGTTAGCAGACAGTAAGGTGTACTTGCATGAGTTTTGTTAATCATGGTTCTGTTTTGAGTATAACAAGCTGTGTTGATAGCTTCAGCCCAGAAATATGTTGGCAGTTCTGTAAAGCATAATGTAACATAAGATGTAAAAGAGATAACTACAACTCAACAAAGGACAAGACAGACAATAATATCAACAGAAGCACGGGAATCCAGAATCAAAGAAGAAAAGGTAAACTCAAAAAATCAAAATACGTTATGTATTCTTGAAGTCCGTAAACAGGTCACGGAAAGAAGTTCATGAAAATGTTCAAGCCTCAGTGACAGCAAAAGAAACAAGACTTTCAAGACGACAGAAGTATGTGAATGATTTAGGGTTAAGTACCACGGGATTCCAGTGATTTAAATGAAGCAACCAGAACGACAAAGGACTTATCAACAACATTGAATTGAAGACATAAAAGGAGAATTGATCAAGTGTTATTCATCTGTGAACCAGACCAGTTGCACTAGGTGACGGCACTAAAAAGATCAAGTTGTTTTATCGTCTCAGAAGAAATTGATACAGTCTATTACTTAAACACCCAGGAGCTCAGAGTAATCATTAAAAGTCAAAAGACAAGAAAATGATTCGATAGTTTTTCTATTTAGAAAACTATCGAATAGAATGAAAAGTGATTCAAAGTAAACCAAAATGAATCAATTTGGCATTCGATAGTTTTGTTTTAAAAACTATCGAATGGTAAAATGATTTATTTCATTCGATGGTTTTTAAATTGTGGAGCAGGTGAAAAGTATTCTTTTTTTTTTTCAAGTTGATGAAGATCCAACGGCCAGGATTGTTTCTACAAGTTTGGTTCGATGGTTTTTCAAACTAAAGTCTGCAGTTAATACAGAGTGAAGAAAGTGTCTTCTTCAGTTAAGGCATTCTACACAGAAACATTACTGAGAGAGAGAACTGAGCCGGAGAAATTATCAGAGAATTAATAGTGCTCAGAATTTGATCATTGTTTTGTATTTGTGTAACCTTAAACTCATTGAAGCTAATCTACGGATTAGAAATTGTAGCACTCCTCGAGGTTTATATTTATAAAAATATATATTCCCCGAAACTTGATTTGGTTTGGTGTGTTTGATTTCGTTATAGAACTGAAAGATTAATCCGTGAACGAAATTGAATTATTTGTGAGTATCGTATTCAACCCCCCCTTCTACGATACTTTGGACCTAACAAGTTTGGCATCATGCAACATAGTTCTAGCTGCTTCAATGAGAGTCCTGTTCTTTCTTTCTACAACTCCATTCTGCTGTGGAGTCCTTGCAGTAGAGAATTGTTTTACAATTCCTTCATCTTTACAAAAATTTCCAAGTGTGGCATTTCTGAATTCTGTACCATTGTCACTCCTCAAGATTTGGACTTTTAAGTTTGGAGTTCTATCAAGAACTCTGACTTGATCAATAATCACTTGAGCATCTTCATCTTTGGATTCAAGAAATTTCACCCAAGTGTACCTTGAGTAATCATCCACCATTACTAAGGCATATCTCTTTTTGGCCATAGATGGCACATTGACTAGTCCAAAGAGATCCATGTGAATCAACTTGAGTGCTTCTATGTTGGTGTTCATTTTCTTGGACTTGTGCACAGCTCTCCTTAGTTTGCCAATTTGACAATCTTCACACAGTCCTTCTTGACAGAATTCCTGTTGGGGCAAACCTCTCACTAACTCCTTCTTCATCAAAATATTCATTGTCTTGAAGTTGAGATGTGAGAGCTTCCTATGCCAAAGCATACTGTCACCAACAGTTGCTTTACTGTAAAAATAGTAAATTTTATCCTTCTTTGTTGAGTTTAAGTCAGCAACAAACAAGCTTCCTTTTCTGACCCCTTTTAAAGAGAGGCTCCCATCCTTCTTGTGATAGATGTTACACATCATCATATCAAAATCAACCTTTAATCCCCTGTCACTGAATTGGCTGACACTGAGTAGATTGTTCTTCAATCCATCCATAAGAGCAATGTCTTCAATGACAACATTTCCAATTTCCAGACAGCCATATCCCAATGTGTAACCCTTGCTGTTGTCTCCAAAGGTTATGATTGGGCCAGCTTTCTCTACATAGTGTGATAGCAGGGCTTTATCACCTGTCATGTGTCTTGAGCAACCACTGTCAATGATCCACATGACTTGATCTTTCTTCCTGCCCTGCAAAACAGAATGTGTTTAAGTTGCATATGGTACCCAATCCTTGTTGGGTCCTGCAGTTTTAGTGTCTCCTGAGTTTCTTCCAGTCATAAAATCACAAGCATCATCAAAAACCTCATGTTTGACTTCTCTTTTCACCCACTTAGGCTTAGAATTGGACTTGATCCTTTTCTTAGTAGATGAAGCCTTTTTGCTGTTGCCAGCAGGCTCAGAAGTCTCAACAGTGTGCATGTATAAACAAGCACAATGCACTTGTGAGATCAGCAGCACTTGTAGTGGATGAACCAATAACTTATGAGATTCAGGTTCAAACCCCTAGAGCTGGAAAAGAGGTGATAATAGAAGCAGAATTGGATTCTGTGAATCTGGGTGTTGATGAAAGTGATTACTACACCCTAGAAGAGCTTGAGCAAATGGAAGACAAAACCATGGCGTACTTAGCTGCAAAGTTTAGTCACATTCGTTTCAAGAGAAACCCTAAGTACAAGTTCAAGGGTTCAACCAACAGATTCCAGAAGAGCAATTATACACCTAGTACATGCTTTAAGGGAGGCTACAAGACTGGCATGATTGATAGAAGCAAATCAAGATGCTACAACTACAATGAGTTAGGGCATTTTGCCACTGAATGCCGGAAGCCTCGTCAAGCGAGAGACATGAAAGATGTCTATGGAAAGAAGGATTCTTATGATGAGTTGAAGAAAGAGAATGCCAAGCTTAAACAGCAATTGGAGGCATTCTCTGGAAAGCAGAAAGGGAAAGCGTATATAGCAGAGGGAAAGCACTGGGATGATACTGATTCGGATGAAGAGGAGGAATATGTAAATGTTGCTCTAATGGCTGACTCTTCAGAGGAATCACCACAATCATCTCAGGTACCTATCTTAACTACAATTGATATGTCTAATTCTGAGTACAAGAAAACTGTGCAAGATCTTAGTGTAGAATTGTTTAATGTACACACAAGCATGCTAGCATCAGAAATGGAAAATGCTAAACTAGTTCTTAAGATTAAAAAGTTAGAATCTAAAAATGAAGAACTAGAGCTTGTAGCTGTAACATTAGAAGATCTTAAGCAAAAGAATGTGTACTTAGAGAACAAGGTCAAGTGTAATGCTGAGATGGAGACTATCCTCAGGAAGCAGATTTCAGATCTAGATTTGAAGCTGAATGCTTTTAAGAATTCCGCTCTAGTGGCTAAGGAAATCATTGATACTCAGGCCATAGAGAATAAAACTGCTATAGGATTTGACTATAACAAGAAAGCTGGTAAGAAGATTGTGGAATTCCCTGTGACATCTTCAGTTGTCAAAAGGAATACTCCACATGTTCTTAAGAATGTTGATTGTCCAGTTTTTGTTAAGCCGTTTCCACCACTCTTTCATGAGGATGACCTTTTCATAAGACAAGAATTGCTTGAGGAGGATTTGTTGAAGGAAAAAGAGGTAAAGACTAAGTTGCCTAGGAAATCAGTAAAAAATGAATTACCTAAACCTGATTTACCTAAAACTGAAGTAGGTGACGTAGTTAGTAATGTTAAAAAGAACAGGAATGGGAAGAAGAAGATTGTTAATCAGGAAATGGTTCCATTTTCTCCCATTGCATCTAGGAAGTTGTGCACTATTTGTAACTCTGTTGGACACTTTACACATGCATGTAAAAAGGATAAAGTAGAAACTGCTAATGCTTCTGAAATGCATAACATGTCTGACATACCTGATCTTCATGAACCCTGTGGAAAGAAAGATTGTTTGCTATGTAAGTACAACATCATGCAGGCTTATTTTAAGTTGATGTCTGATAGTAGCAATAGCACTGTTAATGTTAAATCCACAGATACTATGAATATCAAACAGGGTAAGACTAAATTGAATGTTACTCCTGTTAAATCATCTAAACCTTCAGGACCCAAACAATTTTGGGTACCAAAGTCCGCTTAATCAATCTGTGATTGCAGGGTAAGGTTAAAAGCTCAAAGGTTGTGTGGATTCTGGATAGTGGCTGTTCTAGACACATGACAGGTGAAGAGTCCCTGCTTACAGAGGTGGTTAAGAAGACCGGCCCGATTGTAACCTTTGGAGATGACAACAAAGGATACACTACGGGATATGGTAAATTGAAAGCTGGAAATGTCATCATTGAAAACATCTCTCTTGTTGAAGGATTAAAGCACAATCTTCTAAGTATCAGTCAGTTCTGTGATAAAGGCTACAATGTAGATTTCAGAAAGGACAAGTCCTTGATCACCAACAGGAAGGATGCGAAGCTTACTCTACTGGGAGTGAGAAAAGGAAATTTGTTTATAGCTGACTTAAGTTCTATCAGTGAAGGAGAAGTTACATGTTTTTATGCAAAGGCATCTTCAGAACAAAGTTGGCTATGGCACAAGAAGCTCTCACATCTGAACTTCAAAACTATGAACTCTTTGGTAAAGAGAGAGTTAGTGAGAGGGTTGCCCCTGATGGAATTCAATCAGGAGGGACTATGTGAAGCATGTGAAAAGGGGAAGTCGAAGAAAGCATCACATGGAAGCAAAGGAATGACAAGCATTACTGAACCATTACAGCTGATTCATATGGATTTATTTGGTCCAGTTAATGTTATGTCACTTTCAAGAAATAGATATGCATTGGTGATGGTGGATGACTACTCTAAGTACACGTGGGTGTTGTTCATACAAACAAAGGATGAAGCAACACAACTAATCATTGAACACATCAAGAAGATAGAAGTGGAAGCTAAGCTACCTGTGCGGACAATCAGATCAGACAATGGAACTGAATTCAAGAATGCAGTTCTTAATGATTTCTGCTCAGAGAAAGGAATATCAAGACAATTTTCAGCACCAAGAACTCCTCAACATAATGGAGTAGTGGAAAGGAAGAACAGGACCTTGGTTGAAGCAACAAGGACCATGTTGAGTGTATCAAAACTTCCCACTTACTTTTGGGCTGAAGCAGTGAATACAGCTTGCTACACTCGAAATCGAACCCTGATCAACAAAGATCATGAAAAGACTCCGTATGAGTTAATGGCCAACAAGAAACCGACACTGAAGTACTTTCATGTGTTTGGTGCAAAGTGCTTTGTACTTAAAGATGGAGAACATCTTGGTAAGTTTGATGCCAAAGCAGATGAAGGCATTTTTCTGGGCTATTCTATGGAATCTAAGGCTTTCAGGGTATATGTGATTGAAGATAAGAAGGTGTTGGAAAGCTTTAATGTAACATTTGACGACACCAAAAGACCAGGCCTGCAAACTGGAGAGAACTCTGAATCCTTGGTATTTGAAAATCTATCAGGAGATCTCTCTGACAATGAAGAAGTACCTGAAGTTGTTACAGTCATTAATAATAATCATAATGATAATGATTCTGGACAAAGTGGTGACCAAAGTGGAGATCCTCAACATTCTACAGGATCCACTAGTCAGTCTTCAGAATCAACAGATCAAACCGTCAACAACTCAAGGGGAGCAGGAGAAGGATCAACTAGTCACACTCCACAACATCTAGAACAAGGAGAATCATCAAGATCGCATCTGCCAAGACAAAGGGTATGGAATAGAGATCATCCCTTTCACTTGATCATTGGTGATCCGGACACAGGAGTGAGAACTAGGAGAACATCACAAAATGAATGTCACTATTCTGGGTTTCTTTCAGAAACAGAACCTAAGAAAGTTGAAGATGCTCTAGATGATCCAGATTGGGTGATTTCTATGCAAGAGGAACTCAATCAGTTTGAAAGACAGAAAGTTTGGAAGCTGGTACCCAGACCTAAGGGAAAATCTGTTATTGGAACACGATGGGTATTCAGAAATAAGTTGGACGAAGATGGCATTGTAACGAGAAACAAAGCCAGACTGGTTGCTAAAGGTTACTCTCAAGAAGAGGGTATAGATTATGATGAAACCTATGCACCAGTAGCAAGACTTGAGGCCATCAGAATGTTTCTGGCATTTGCTGCACATTCCAATTACAAGGTATATCAAATGGATGTGAAGAGTGCTTTTCTGAACGGGGAGTTAGAAGAAGAAGTGTATGTGGAACAACCTCCAGGTTTTGAGGATTCAAAACTGGCAGACTTTGTGTACTTTCTATTCAAAGCTCTCTACGGACTCAAACAAGCTCCAAGGACATGGTATGACACTCTCTCTGAATTCTTACTTGAAAATGATTTTACAAGAGGTGTCGTAGACAAAACTCTCTTTGTCAAAAAGCATAAAAATGATTTGATATTGGTGCAAGTATATGTTGATGACATAATATTTGGTTCTACTAATGATGATCTATGCAAGAGATTTGCTAAGTTAATGCAGAGTCGTTATGAAATGAGCATGATGGGTGAATTGTCATTCTTTCTTGGACTGCAAGTATACCAAAAACAAGATGGTATATTCATTTGTCAGTCCAAGTACATCAAAGATCTTCTGAAGAAGTATCAAATGGAAGACTCATCTACAACAAAGACTCCTATGCCAACTGCCACTAAGCTTGATACGGATGAAACTGGTAAGAAGGTTGACATTACAGGCTACAGAGGTATGATAGGCTCATTACTTTATCTCACTGCAAGTAGACCAGATATAATGTTTGCAACATGCTTGTGTGCTAGGTTTCAGTCTGATCCTAAAGAATCTCATCTAATAGCTGTTAAGCGAATATTTAGATATCTTAAGGGGACCCCAAATCTTGGAATTTGGTACCCTAAAGATACATGATTTGATCTTATTGGATACACAGACTCTGATTTTGCAGGTTGTAAGATTGATCGGAAGAGTACTTCAGGAAGCTGTCAGTTTCTTGGAAGAAGGTTAGTTTCCTGGTATAGCAAGAAGCAGCATTCAGTTTCCACATCAACAGATGAGGCTGAATACATTGCTGCTAGAAGCTGTTGTGCTCAGATCTTGTGGATGAGAAACAAACTCCGTGACTATGGACTTTTGTTAACAAAGATTCCAATATTTTGCGACAACACAAGTGCCATAGCAATCTCAAACAACCCAGTGCAACACTCGAGGACGAAGCACATCGACATCAGGTATCATTTTATCCGAGAGCATGTCATGAATGGAACTGTGGAGTTACATTTTGTACCCACAGAGGATCAAATTGCAAACATCTTTACTAAACCGCTTGATGAATCCACTTTCAATAAGCTGGTTGGTGAACTTGGGATGTTAAATATTTCTAATTGATTTTGATTAGAAGTCAGTAACTGCAGATAGTCCTAGTGAATACATGAGTTTAAGAATTGCAATATCCTTAGGACTCGTGAGTTTATTTTCTGGAGCAATTCTCGTATTTAGGATTATGGTACTAATTTTATGTCATAATTATGGATGATATATCTTCTGGAATTTAATTGGTTATTAATTCTAAAAATTATTTAAGTGCTAATATTTGTTCTAAATATTTAAGCATTTATTTAATTTGAATTAATTTACTTTGTTTTTAACATTGTAGATTAATGCAGCATAATTGATTGGATTTTAATTGGTTAATATCACTCAATGATATTTAATTGATTTTATTATAAGAAAATTGTGAATTTTCTGTTAACAATTGATTTTGGTAAATTTTAAAAGATTTATTAAAATTAAAACTTGATAGGAAATAAAAGTTTCTGATTCCTAAAACAAGAACAGGTTTTAGAAATTGGAATAGAAGCAAAAAATATCGAATTTAGGAAATTCGATAGTTTTTCAAGTACATAGATAAATCTATCGAATTTAATTTTCGATTGTTTTTGAAAAGGAAAATAAAATCTATCGAAAACATTTCTCGATAGTTTTTGAAATCAAATGAAAAATATACCGGGAGGATTTAATTTTTTCAGTAATTAAACTCCTCGATAGTTTTTCTAAACAAAGCATGTTCGATAGATTTTGGTTTAATTCAGAACAGCTTTCGATAGTTTTTGTAAAAGGTCGGTTTAAATTCTTGAATTTAAACACTTCGATAGTTTTGAAAAAACTATTGGAGGGTTTTTGACCTTTATGCCCCTAGAATTAAAACTATCGACAGCATAAATAAAAACTATCGAACATTAAATGACTACTTTGCCCCTAACAGTTTAAAAAAGTATTTAACTAGCACTTAGTTTCTTTTTTCTTTTCATTGTTTACAGATCTGAGAAAAACTTTTGTCTAGTTTATACTTACAAACAGAGAGATACACGACAAGAACATCTTAATCGATAGTTTTCTAAAGCTTTTTAACCGATTAAAACTTCATAGAGTTACTGTTCTTTCACTGTATCTTGTTGATTAACCGTGAAAGTGTGAGTATCTTGAGTTTTTAATTCCTTTCAAGAAGAAACTATGAAAGTGAATATTCTAAATCCTAAGGACTGTTGACTGTGTTCAAGTTTAGAAAGAAATTGTTTTTCAATTGATTTCTTATTTGTTGATATTGAGGTTTCCATATTAGGGTTCTTGATAATTCTGTTCGAGTTTGTGTTTAACTGATTAAAAGGGGTATTTTGGTTTGAATTTGATTAATTAGAAATAATTAATTAATTAAATTTAAGTGGTAAATTAGTTTTGGTTTATTTTATTTTTTCTGGAAATTTCAAATGGCTGGAGAATTTATTATTACCAAAACTAACCATGTTTCGTTTCAAAACCTGCAAGCCATTACGAACTTACAGTTTCGTGCATGGACAGAGTTTTGAACACACGTTCATTAGTGGCATATGCTGTGAGTACTCCCGTGGTCCTTTGCATCGATCAATTGACTGTGTTGTACACAACCGCCACGGATACAAGTGAGAATAATGTAAGGTCCTTCAGTTTTGTTGTGCCGGGGGGCAGAACAATAAGGGTGATGGAACATGATTTTAATCGAATCTTACATTTTCCTACAGAAAACCTTGTTCCGGATCCCACAACTGAGGAGATACATGCTTTCTTCACTCTCATTAGAAGTCAACAACCTAACTTCTTTGTGGGAGAGTTTCTGAAGCATTACTTGCCAAAGGCATGGAACTTTTTCTTTCATACCCTAATCCATGTTTTTACTGCCAAGCTAACAAATCTGCATGGTATTCCCTTATTCCTTCAAAAGATAGGGTTTGCCATTG
Source organism: Heracleum sosnowskyi (assembly GCA_030848705.1). Classification (NCBI taxonomy): domain Eukaryota; kingdom Viridiplantae; phylum Streptophyta; class Magnoliopsida; order Apiales; family Apiaceae; genus Heracleum; species Heracleum sosnowskyi. The sequence goes on from CM061238.1 coordinate 82,017,762, forward strand.
CCAACAATAGGCATATTAACATTGGACGGTTACTGATTGATCAAGTAATCATATGCATGGGACCACTGGATGAAAGAACGGGCATAGATGAAGATGTGCTTTGTTTCTATCCTAGGTTCCTACAGCTAATTCTCAATGATATCTTAACAGATGATGAGCGCGAGACATTCGCCGAAGAGGAGACCATGGAGTGTATGAAGATGAAGAGCAATTCCATAACCGCTCTGATAAGGAAGAACAACTATCTTCCAGGGGTACCCACTGTTCTCACTGAATATCTAAGAACGGTGCCCCTACCACTTTTACCCCCAGGGGAACAGGTAAATCAAGGTAACATTCCTGAACCTGAACTGGCTCCTGAAGCACAACCTATGGATGTTGATCCAGAGCCCTCAGTGGCCATTCCTGACCTGGAGGTTGCAAACCCACAACCTCTAACCACGGTCGAAGAGCCTTTGGAAGAGCCAAATGAAACAATAAACGAACCTTCTTCCCCTCCTATACCCAATATTCAGACATCCGTGAGTGTAGAGGGAGATAGTGCCTTAGTAGCACCACATAAGGAGATACACCCTTCAACAGCAGCTCTGCCTTGCCCTAAAAGGAGACGAACAGAAACCGAGGCAACTGTTGATACTTTATTTCAAACTTCCAAAGCGCCCTTTATTGATTTTTCTGATGCTGATTGGGCTACGCTAACGAAAGCTATATCTGAACCATTAGCTCAATCAGGTAAGGAAGAATTGACGGAAGCAACTGGTGTTCCGACCATATTACGGTCAGGTTCACTGGTTGAAGGTTCTAAGAACCAAGGGTCTTCACAGACGTCGAGAGAAGGCTTTGACCTAAATGCACAATCTAAAGGGTCATTGTCTACCTCCCCAGATGGAACATATCTGGATCCTGCGGGTAAATGGTCTGACGTAGGTGCAGATCGGCAACTCGTTGACAATGAATCAATTACTATTGAGAATTCAAATGAGGTAAAGTCTTCACAGACTATCGGGGAAGATTCGGGATCTCTGCTGTTAAAAGAGCCTGTTTCTAACCCCCTAGAGATTCAAACTCTAGATCCTACAAAGGATATATCATCTAAGGATGATCATCAACTTGGTTTAACCAAGGACGGGGACTTGCGAAGCCCCATTGCACCACCGGTGACCTCCTTAAGGACGACTACGGTGTTTTCTTCTGCAGGTACAATCAGCACAAAGGATTTGAGTGAAACAAAAACACTTACACCTGGCCTGAGTGGGAAAGGAAAAATGATTCAAACACTGACAGAAACGTTGAGTGTACACCCAGAGCCAAATGTGAGGAGTGACACCCTAACCCTACCTAATATTGATGATTTGCTGTTACTAACAGAAAGAGAGCTACAAGTTCAATCTACCCTCAAGGAGATGACAGTTCGTGACAAAGAAGGAAATCCATTATTCAAGGTTCCACTGCGACCTTCCTTTGACCAAGGGATCTCCTCTAGTCAAGCCAATGCTTCTTTAAAGACTATTCAAGAGAAGGTTGACTTGGCTGCAGCTGATTCCAGAAGAACATTAAGGGTCATTGGTAGTGCATCTGGCACTATAACATGTACGAAGCAGGCAGTGGACTCCTTAAAGAAGGAAGCTATGGACGAACTGATCAAGTTGAGGACGGACGTAAAGGAACTTAAAGATGGTTTCATGAATGAAGTGGATGCTTTGCAACAAGGACAAGAAGCTTTAAAAGAAGACGTTCTGGTTATCCAGGATGGTCAAGCTAGGGTAAAAGATGCAATGAACACCCTTTCTAGAGTGGAGTCTAAGATGAACCAGAGATTGGACAAGATTGAGAAGACTACCAACTCCAGATTGGATGACATTGACCTGAGGCTGGCTTCTATGCAAGAGATGAATAAGGATCTGCTAGATTTCATGGAAAATCAAAGTGATGGAGTACAGTCGATATGGACTATGCTGAAGAACCAACAAACTGGCCAACCTGGTCCTTCAAATCAGCAACCTGATCCTTCTACTACCTTTTATGCTGAGGATGCTTTTATCGAGGATTCCTCAACTAAGGGGGAGAAAGTTGGAGAAGGGGAGAAAGAGAAGCCTAAGGATGGATGGGGAGTTTGGGAGACAGTTGAAGCTATTCCTATCAGACAGTACTGGATAGAGGAACTTGTAGAAGAAGAGAAGGAGAGTGAAGAGGAATTTGAGGTCATGCATGAGCAACCTAATCAAGAGGAGCATGAGCCATATTATCCAGATCCCGTTGAGCATCCAATCTGGGAGGATATTATGGAAGAAGAAGCAAATTCTCTATCACCTGAAGAAGAAGCTGCCTTGAAAGCAATAAGAGCTCAGAGAGCTGCAATAGATGCCAGGCAAGCTGAGAAAGAGAAACAGCAAGCAATTCTGAGGAGTGAAAAACTGAAGAGATTCAAAGTGTATAATGAAGTGAGGAAGAAGAAGATGATAGATCTGGCAAAGAAAGATGGTACTGAATGGGAAATGGCTTATAAAACCTTTTGCGGAGTTGAAGACGGATTAGAAGTCAACGACAATGCTGAGGTGGAAGTTATTATTCAGGACATCAGAAGTGCTAATCTTGAAGATCAAACTTACTTTAAAGCACTGAGAAGCTCCATAATCTGTCTGAATGCTGGGGTTAAAGCAAATGGTGCCTGGAGCTTATTAATCAGTTTTCTGGAGAAAGGTACATTTGTGATTTCCACTAAGTTTTTAGAACAGAGGACATATACAGAATTGCAGGCTATACTCATCAAGATCCAAAGAACTACAAGGCTAAATGAACTGCTCCGTGAGCATGTTAAGGAGATCGTGATGAAAGTCGGTCCAGAGATTATTGAAGATCCCCCAATGGTTAGATTCATGACGAATGACTTGTTCAGAATCTGCTATTTGGCTGAGGACAAACTGAGGGACTACCCAAGCAACTATCTAATCTCAGTTGAGAAGTATCTTAGATCCACTGGATTCTCATCAACGGAGAAGGACAAAGCAGCAGACACTCTTAGAAGATTTCTAATGGAGAACGTTCCTTACTATAGGAAAAGAGTGGAAAGAGGATTGTAAGTGCATACCGGACTGCCAAACATGCCAAAGCTAAACAAGAAAGATGTTAACATTGCATGGTTATGGGCTGGAGTGGGTCAAGAGGTTGAATATATTGGAAGACATATCCAAGGAGCAATCCTTAAACCTGGAGAACCACTGCACTATCTATCAGTGATTGATTATCAAGATCCTAACTCCGATCCAATGATTGAAGAAGGTGAGATTGGAATGGACTGAAGATTGAAGCAAAGAACAAAAGAACTATCAGCTCAGACTAGAGGAGCAACTTCATTGAATAAAGTTTAATTGTTTTTTGATTTATGAAATCTGGAAATGTATATATATCTGATCCAGAATGCATTTAATATTATTATGTTGTCTTACTTTAAGTAGTTTCATGTTTCCTTAGTTAGTTGAGTTATCCTCGAAGTATTTGCTTGTCGAACTCTATCCAATCAAATAGGGGGAGATTGTAAAGCATAATGTAACATAAGATGTAAAAGAGATAACTACAACTCAACAAAGGACAAGACATACAATAATATTAACAGAAGCACGGGAATCCAGAATCAAAGAAGAAAAGGTAAACTCAAAAAATCAAAATACGTTATGTATTCTTGAAGTCCGTAAACAGGTCACGAAAAGAAGTTCATGAAAATGTTCAAGCCTCAGTGACAACAAAAGAAACAAGACTTTCAAGTCGACAGAAGTATGTGAATGATTTAGGGTTAAGTACCACGGGATTCCAGTGATTTAAATGAAGCAACCAGAACGACAAAGGACTTATCAACAGCATTGAATTGAAGACATAAAAGGAGAATTGATCAAGTGTTATTCATCTGTGAACCAGACCAGTTGCACTAGGTGACGGCACTAAAAAGATCAAGTTGTTTTATCGTCTCAGAAGAAATTGATACAGTCTATTACTTAAACACCCAGGAGCTCAGAGTAATCATTAAAAGTCAAAAGACAAGAAAATGATTCGATAGTTTTTCTATTTAGAAAACTATCGAATGGAATGAAAAGTGATTCAAAGTAAACCAAAATGAATCAATTTGGCATTCGATAGTTTTGTTTTAAAAACTATCGAATGGTAAAATGATTTATTTCATTCGATGGTTTTTAAATTGTGGAGCAGGTGAAAAGTATTCTTTGTTTTTCAAGTTGATGAAGATCCAATGGCCAGGATTGTTTCTACAAGTTTGGTTCGATGGTTTTTCAAACTAAATTCTGCAGTTAATACAGAGTGAAGAAAGTGTCTTCTTCAGTTAAGGCATTCTACACAGAAACATTACTGAGAGAGAGAACTGAGCCGGAGAAATTATCAGAGAATTAATAGTGCTCAGAATTTGATCATTGTTTTGTATTTGTGTAACCTTAAACTCATTGAAGCTAATCTACGGATTAGAAATTGTAGCACCCCTCGAGGTTTATATTTATAAAAAGATATATTCCACGAAACTTGATTTGGTTTGGTGTGTTTGATTTCGTTATAGAACTGAAAGATTAATCCGCGAACGAAATTGAATTATTTGTGAGTATCGTATTCAACCCCCCCCCCCCTTCTACGATACTTTGGACCTAACAAGTTTGGCATCATGCAACATAGTTCTAGCTGCTTCAATGAGAGTCCTGTTCTTTTTTTCTACAACTCCATTCTGCTGTGGAGTCCTTGCAGTAGAGAATTGTTGTACAATTCCTTCATCTTTACAAAAATTTCCAAGTGTGGCATTTCTGAATTCTGTACCATTGTCACTCCTCAAGATTTGGACTTTTAAGTTTGGAGTTCTATCAAGAACTCTGACTTGATCAATAATCACTTGAGCAGCTTCATCTTTGGATTCAAGAAATTTCACCCAAGTGTACCTTGAGTAATCATCCACCATTACTAAGGCATATCTCTTTTTGGCCATAGATGGCACATTGACTGGTCCAAAGAGATCCATGTGAATCAACTTGAGTGCTTCTATGTTGGTGTTCATTTTTTGGACTTGTGCACAGCTCTCCTTAGTTTGCCAATTTGACAATCTTCACACAGTCCTTCTTGACAGAATTCCTGTTGGGGCAAACCTCTCACTAACTCCTTCTTCATCAAAATATTCATTGTCTTGAAGTTGAGATGTGAGAGCTTCCTAGGCCAAAGCATACTGTCACCAACAGTTGCTTTACTGTAAAAAACAGTAAATTTTATCCTTCTTTGTTGAGTTTAAGTCAGCAACAAACAAGCTTCCTTTTCTGACCCCTTTTAAAGAGAGGCTCCCATTCTTCTTGTGATAGATGTTACACATCATCATATCAAAATCAACCTTGAATCCCCTGTCACTGAATTGGCTGACACTGAGTAGATTGTGCTTCAATCCATCCACAAGAGCAATGTCTTCAATGACAACATTTCAAATTTCCAGACAGCCATATCCCACTGTGTAACCCTTGCTGTTGTCTCCAAAGGTTATGATTGGGCCAGCTTTCTCTACATAGTGTGATAGCATGGCTTTATCACCTGTCATGTGTCTTGAGCAACCACTGTCAATGATCCACATGACTTGATCTTTCTTCCTGCCCAGCAAAACAGAATGTGTTTAAGTTGCATATGGTACCCAATCCTTGTTGGGTCCTGCAGTTTTAGTGTCTCCTGAGTTTCTTCCAGTCATAAAATCACAAGCATCATCAAAAACCTCATGTTTGACTTCTCTTTTCACCCACTTAGGCTTAGAATTGGACTTGATCCTTTTTTTAGTGGATGAAGCCTTTTTGTTGTTGCCAGCAGGCTCAGAAGTCTCAACAGTGTGCATGTATAAACATTTTTCAGTAGTGAGAATAGGTAAGTTAAAGCATGTACTCATGGCAGTGATCTTGCATGGCATACATTCAATGTTATTACAAACACTCATAGTTCTATGCATAAGGGGGGTTCTGTGTAAGTTACCATTGAGTTCAGTAGCATTGATCTTATCCTCAATTGGTTTCTTGCAAACATGTGTTAAATGATGTGAAGATCCACAGTTATTGCATAGTTTCCTAGAAGCACCTCCAACATTAGTGTATCCATTTCCTTTATTGACACCTACCTTACCATTCCTATTCTTAGACTTGGGAGTTACTGGATTGACAATGTGTTCAGAAGTTGATGTCGAACTTTCCTTGATAGTACCTTTTATTCCAACTGTCTTGACAGAAGGTTTGGAAGTTACTGTCTTGGAAACATTCTTGACAGCATCTTTGGAAGATTCTGTCTTGCCAACTGTGACAGCATCTTTTGAACTTACTGTCTGATTGCTTGGTAAGTTTACTGTCTTGGGGATTGTGACAGTATCCTTTCCATCCTTGGATGTGCTGTCAACACCTTCATCCTCATCAAGAATTTCTTGTTTGATGAGCATGGCTTCTTCATCAAACTCAATTTCTGCAGCTTTGAAAATAGGAGTTTTAACCTTCTTGAGAATGGTGGGTTTGACAGCAGCATTTCCAGAACAATCTTGAATCACAGTTTCCTTTCCAGGTCTTCAACCATATGAAAAACCTATACCAACTGTCTGATTTTCTGTATGCTTATCATTGTAATCCTGAACTATCTTTTATGAGTTTTTATAAGCCTTAATCTTGAATTCATTTTCAGCAATCTCATTCCTCAGGAATTCCTCAACCTCTTTAGCACATTTTAATTCATTTTTAAGTCTAGCATTCTCCTGAGCTAAAGAGTCTAGTGAACTGGTTTTGAGAACAAGAGATTCATTTTCAGACTTTAGTGTTTCATTTAGCTTACTCAGCCTAGTGATTTCCTCATTAGCAGTAGATAAGCTAGTATAGACATTGAAAATTTCAGCACTTAAGTCTTTAATGGTTTTCTTATACTCATCAGTGGACATATCAAGTAAGACAAGTGAAGGTACATGACTTGAAGATGTTGATGTTACTTCATCAGTGCTAGCCATGAGAGCTAGGTTGACATATTCTTCTTCTTCTTCTTCATCATCAGACTCATCCCAACACTTTCCTTCAGCCACATAGGCTCTACCTTGATTCTTCTTAGAGTATCCACCAGTTCCTTTCTCAAACCTCTGAACCTGTTTGGGTCTTTTGCATTCAGTAGCAAAATGACCAGGTTCACCACAGTTGTAACACTTGAATTTTGACCTATCCACAAATCCAGTCTTGTATCCTCCTTTGGTTGAACTTCCCACAGCAGCCTTTGATGAACTTCCCTTGTTGAACTTGGATACTTGGCCTTGGGGCTTGTATGACCTATCCTTCTTGAACTTAAAGTTCTTGAACGTTTTGGCCATGTAAGCCATAGTAGGATTGTCCATGCTTTCCAGTTCCTCCATTGTGTAGAAGTCTTCATCTTCCACATCCTTGAGCTGCAGTACTACTTTCTCATCATCTTCAACAACCTCTTCTATCTTCAAGGATTGTGCAGGGGTTGGTTGTGTGATTTGTAGTACTTCACTTGGCTGTGTGATCCTTGGCACATGTGCTACTAGGGCACTTGACATATTAGCCATCTTGTTCCTTGTTCCACTCTGTATGTCTCTCTTTTGAAAGAGTTCAAGTTCATAGGATTTCAGAATGCCATAAAGTGTCTCAAAGGTTATATTGTTGAGATCTCTTCCTTCTCGTATGGTTGTTGTCTTGTGTTCAAGGTGATCAGGCAGTTTAAGCAGGAACTTGACATTCAATTCTTTTCTGTCATAGTACTTGCCATGTATCTGTAGTTCAGTTAAGAGCTTACTGAACCTTTCAAACATGGAAGTTAAGTCTTCACCAGGCTTGGCCATGACCATGAAAGCCTCATATTGTGATATCAGTATTTGCCTTTGGTTGCCCTTAACTTCTTCACTTCCTTCACATAGTAAAGCTAACCTGATCCACATCTCCTTGGCAGATGTGCAGCTTATCACACTTCCACACATGGCTTTATCCAACGTGAGATAATCGAGCAAGATGAGTTGCAAGTGATCATCTAGCACCATCTTCTCCTTCTCAGGTTCCAAAATTTCCGAGGGATCTTTGGGAACCCAATGTGCAGGAATGATTTCACCATTTACTGTTGTGGCTTCAATTTCCTTCCTTGGAATGAAAGGACCATTCTCGAGAATACACTACAAGAAAATGTTCAATAGACATCACATATTAGACATCGGTTACTAATACCACTGATGTTAAAAGATATAATAACATCACCCCGCGTTAATCTGATGTCTTTGTTGTTTGAAGACATCGCTTATTTTAGAACCGATGTCTAAAGTTCGACTAAAAAAAATCAACGCACCCACTTCAGTTTTTGTTTTCCCCTTAATAAAAATTTCACAATTCCCCCCCTTTACACCAATTATTTCCCCCCTTTATACCAATTATTTTCCCCCCTCTTGCCAAATAATTTTCCCCCGACTAAAAACTAAATACTTTCCCCTCTCTTCACAAATATCCCCCGACTCTCTCTCTCGTCGTCTCTCACCGCCACTCACCTCCACCACCATTCACCTCCGTCCTGCTCTACTTCGTTCAATTCAATTCACCGGGATCTCAATTCGGATCTATTAATCTTCATCTCGTAATCTTCGAATTCAATTCGTTATAATGGGTAGTTTATTTATTTACTCGCATTTGTGTGTTTATTAGATCTCGTACAATTTTAATTTCGTTTGAATTTGAATCAAATCACGTTGTCGGTTATTTTTAGATCTGTTTGATTTTTTGTTGCTGACTTGATTTGTTTTTGTGTTGGAAATCAAGGGCTTACCCCTTGTATGCCCTTGTATGCTGCTGAGATGTGGGTACAATGGATGGAAACTATCACTTCTATGATATCATAGGTGAGCACATTTATGTAATTATCTTTTTATATTTCGCTTATTTGTTTCTTCTTGCAATGCACTTCTGAATTTCAAATCCATTATACAGTACCTGGTTTTGAAATCATGAACGTTCACCATGCCTTGCTATTGCAAGTGTTTACAGAGCCTATATGTTCATTGTGGTCTTGTCTGCTTCTTTTTCTAAGAGTATTATTCAATATACAGCATCTCTTTATTTTTCACTTGTCTTATTCAAGTACATCATCATTGTATTTTTCTGTAATCCCTTGATGGCATTGTAGTTTACCATTTACGTGAAAACGCCTAATTTATGCATATGGCCTGAAGTTAGTAGTGTAGAATTGCCGCGTCAATTTGTCTAGGACCTAGAGAATAACTCCATTTTATTGCCGGAGTAAGTGTTCCAGTCTGAGATGATGTTGGATCTAATGTTAATGTGAATAGGGAGTGGTGACCTCTGAGGGTGGCAATTTCCTAAATACCCAACATGGCGAGAATTCAAAATAGTCTCTATCGTGGTAGACTGGTAGTCCTCACCAAACATATTTTATCGCGTTGAGACTTTGACAAACTCTTTTGTGCCAAGAAATAGAGATTTGTCCGCATGTGATGTTTCTTACATTAGCAAGTTGAATGCTTATCTAATACCTTAAAAAGGATGTTTTCTTTATAAGAGTATAGTATTTTGTAATACTGATGCTAGATTGTTCTTTCTTTTGGTAGATCATCGCTTGCATATGGGTGCTCAAATATGTTTACAGGGGAAAAAGAAGTTCACAGGCAAGAGGGTAACTGGATTTCAGGCAGTTACACTTATCTTTGTGAAAGATACAAGTGCTTCCATTGAAGCAATTCTCATATTTATTATTTTGTCCAGTTTTGCCCAAGTGATTCAAGCAAAGTGATGGTGACTTCTGCTGACTCCCAAGTTCGAATACTTAGTGGGGTTAATGTCATGTGCAAATTCAAGGGTGAGTACTACTAACTATTCTGAGCTATTTATTATCAACCACTAAATTTGATAGGGGATATTTTCTGTTCATGGTGTTGTTGGGTTCTCTTACTGATTGCTACATTGGTCCCCGTCATAATTAGGCACTCAGAATTCAGGAAGCCATATTTCTGCATCTTTCACAACAGATGGAAAACACATCATCTCAGTTTCGAACACATCAATTCCCCCTTGTATGCTTACCATTTGTTGTGTGTGCATGTACTAACTTTTATATATTAAAAGGATTGTTATAAAGTTTGTGGTCCGAATTAGCTTTTACTTACACTCCAAATTGTTAAATTATATAGTCAGTTTCATGCATTATCAGTCCGAGTCGTCCATTATTCAGGTCTGTCACAGTCAGATTGCATTCCTTTTTTCGAATTCTTGCATAGTAGAGGTGGTTGGTATAATCCAAATTGTTACGACATTGAAAGATTGTTCAAGTGTCACTTGTTGAGGCAAAGTTTAATAGTCTTGCCTGTCTTGTTTACTTTGCTTTTTAATTTTTTTTTTGTTGCTATATTTGCTTTTTAAGTTTTACAGTATATTTGTCATGGGTTCTTGTGAAGGAACAAGTTCTCGTTGTTTCTTTGGTTAGCTCTTTTAACTCCTGTATACCATTCTGTGGGAGTCAAAACTTCTACAATTTGGAAGAGGTGATGCTAATAATTCTAGTATCCTGTTCCAAGGGTGATGTTAGATTGTTAGTACGTCTTCTTGTGGTAATTTGGAATAAGTTGTGCTAATTTCCTGAAAGGTTGATGTATTGTTTTGGTTTTATAAAAAGCTAATTTATCTGCTCAAATTGGCTTGATGATTGTGTGTTGTTTATGAGTTGGGTTGGAGTGTTGAAAAAGTATGTTGTTTCTTCAGAGTTCAAGTGAAGCTAAATGGTTTACAACTTAAACCATATATCTTTTGTTAATTTACATTTTTTAAGATTTAATTGTACCTAAACCTGTGTTCTGGTGTTGTTTATCCACTAATGCTAGTCTAATGGATATTAGCATTGGGTAATTGGTAAAGGGATTGCCTGATAAGCTTCTGTTTTGCTAGAAGCGGAAAGAATTGGTAGATGCATGAATTTTGCAGATGGAAAATATGAGCCTAGTAGCTGTTGTACCTTATGGGTAATATTATAGAACAAGGTTTCATCGGTGCTGTGTGACCCAAGTCAGTACTCACAGAGTGCTTAAGTACAGTTTGACATTTTTTTGGTTCCTTTGTCATCTCTGCTCTTCATTATATACACTAAAGTTGTATTAGTAAGTGGAGATGTCTAGTTTTGTTAGCTAGAAATCATTAATTTCAGTGAAGAAGTCCAGGACTTGAGGTATGTTGTTGCATGTTCCTTTACAAAGTTATGTTACCATGCAATTTTTGTTTATAACCAACCCTAATGAACTTAATCTGTTGTTTTCGTCTTTGGTGGAAGATATAGCCTATGCTATTGCAGTTTTGCTGATCAAACTCAATGGCACTTTCTCTTTTGGCATCATCATGTTATAGGTTTATATTTTCATTCATGACTCTGTTTATACTTTATATGGTGACAGTAAACTATATTCATACTTGCATTTTAACTCATATGCTCTTTTTCTTGTATACTGCAATTCTACTAATGAGCATGCTGTCTTCTTAAATGAAGTAACCACCAAGTACATAGAGGGTGCAGTGCACTTGACTCTGGCGCAGGATAAAAACCTCATCGAGCTACACTGCAACTCTATCCTCAATGCTTACTGCCCCATGGCTTGAGCCCAACGTCACAGATATAGGTTGGCTAAAGAAGAACAACGGTAGATTTATTTTGAAAGCAGGAGTATCACTGCAGCTTTTCTTGAAGTCCCCTACGAAAACACTACTATTGTAAGATATAACAATGTTTGTTAAGTGATGTAGTAACTGCCAATGGTAGTTTTATTTTGCGGATTGATTTGGTGGTGTTGGATGTATTTTCTGAATGGTGTAATATAAATGGTTGGATATATATTATGAATGGTCCAGTTTTTAATTTTTTTAACGCTTGGATAGACAACTGTTTATTTAATATAGGCTCAGAAACTAATGTCTAATGGTAAGAAATACATCGAAATTTATAAAATCATTTGTTTAAAACCAAAACAGACATCGTAACAAAGTGATGTCTAAGAAAGAGTATTAATCAATTTTTTTTCGTAACAACTGATGTTTATAAGTTCATTAGACATCAGTAGAGGATGATGTATAAGATGATAATATACATCAATTTATTTGCTAAAAAATTGATGTCTAAGAGCTAAATAGACATCCAAATTTAAGTTATAACCGATGTGTATGTTAAGTTCAGACATCGGTTTCTGGCCGATGTCTAAGATAGACATCACCGACTAAGACATCGGTTTGAAAACAACATAGACATCGGCTGAAAACCGATGTCTATTGACCCTTTTCTTGTAGTGATACCTAGGTATAGTGGATTCGCAGCTTTGATAAACAACAAGATCTTTCTTTTCCAAATGTTGTAGTTCTCTTTATCAAAAGCTGGATCTTGATACTACTTGATTTCTGCATTGTCGTCGTGATCTCAGATATGTATGTTAATCTGTAAGCTTTGATACCAGTTGTTGGTCCTCGTGTATTGCAGAAGGGGGGGGGGGTGAATGCAATACTGATAAAATTCAATCTCAATTTCAACAACCAAAACTAAGATTTAACGTTATCAGTAATATGTATGCATTCACAAACAGTATGGTCTAAAGACAAGTTTCACAAAATAAATGTTTTTATTTATTTTGCAAAGTGTTGCTACAACCTCAAGAGAAAATTCTTGAGCTTCGGTTTTCTTCAAGACACTTACTTGCTTGCGTTACTCATTCCTAGAATGAGTTGATAGTCTAAGTATAAAACTAATCCTATCACTGTCAACACGGGTTTGTGAAGCTGCTGTCATTATAAAGTGGTAGCTTCTTACAAAATGTCTACCCATGTGACTTTCCTAAATTGCTAACATGTCAGATATACATTACAAATAAAGCAACCTAGATTCATTCTATTTCCAGCTAAAACAATTAAGCACATAGAGACTTGACCTTGCTCTTGAATTGATTCGCTTTTGTTTTGTAGTGCTTGAAGCTTCTGTCGTAGACTTGCAGACTTGGTGCAACTTAGGGATACTGCAACACGCCTGTTTCTTGTCAGAGTGAATATGCTGTCGTGACTTGCAACATTCTGTCTTCTTGTAATCTTATTGTCAATGCTTATGACAGTAACCTTTATTCATGCTGTCATCTAATATGCATTCTTTGAGGCTTGAACACAGTAAGTGAACTTCTTCCAAATTACACAACTAAAATGACATTGCATACTGATTACAAGAACATACTTTGGCTGTGATAGTATGTTCTACTTAATTAAAAATTAAGTACATACAAGGTTAAGTTGTTTCTATGCCATCACCCATAAATCCCAACACCCTCAAATCACTTACTAAAGAGAACACCAGAATCAAAGATGCTAATCTGTTTTTAAGTGATAGAAATGTTGTCTTGGAAAATCAATTTATTGAATTTGAGAAAATGAGGTTAGAGTGTCAAATTGCTAAAGATGAGTTGTTAATTGTACTGAAAAGAGAAGGAATTCTCAAAGAACAGTTAACAAAAGAACATAAAGTGATTGCTAGATGGAATGATTCTAGAAATGTAGCCACTAACATTATCAAAGTTCAAGGAGTGGACACTTTCTATAAGGAATCAGTGAAAAAGGAGAAAGAGAAACTAAACATTGGTTCTAAGGGTCTAGGAGCCGATGATGCTTCCACGGATGATGATCATCCATTGTTAGATGATTCGTCAACGGATGAGAATCATCCCGTGAAACACACATCAAGTGCCAGTAAAGAAAAATTGGAGAAACTGAACAAAAAGTATGGTCCAACCAGCAAAAGTTTTGTTCAGGGAGAAAATAGCAAAACCAAGAATGTTGAAAAGGTAAACATAGGTCACTTGTCCAACAAGCAATTGAAGGGCAAGTTAGAGAACATGGATGTCAAGGCTGAGGCTAAGAAGAAGAAGAACAGAAATGGTAAAGTAGGGATTAACAAACACAACAATTTTACACCTGATAAATATGCTCCTAGAAAGACTTGTGTTAATTGTGGTAGTGTTAATCATTTGTCTACTAATTTCAAGTCTATCAAGAATGCTAATGTTCAATTGCCTAAACCTGTGATAAATGTGCCTATGTTTGTCATGTCTGCAATGCCTAACCTATTTGATCAAAATGTTCATCAGTATGTCAACTTGCCATTTGTACCAAATCCATATTTCAATGCATTCAGTATGCCACAAATGCCATGGAACAAACCAAGCATGAATAACATGTATGCCAATATTGCTCCAATGCATGCATCAAATCTTTATGCTTCTGAACATCTGACAAATCCTATCTTGCAAAGGTCAACACCTAAGGTTAAGGTTCATTTAAATCAGTCAAAACCTAAAGTGCAAAAATGACATGGTTAATAGGAAGAAGGCTAATAAGACAGGACCCAAGGAAACTTGGGTACCAAAATCAACTTGATTTCGTTTTGATGTGTGCATGGAAAAAGAAGGAATCTATGGTACCTGGATAGTGGTTGTTCTAGGCACATGACTGGAGATTCTACCCTGCTCACAGAGTTTAAGGAGAGAGTTGGCCCTAGCATTACCTTTGGAGATGACTTGATAACAATAAAGAATGTCATCATTGAAGAAGTAGCACTAGTTGATGGTCTAAAGCACAATTTGCTTAGTATCAGTCAACTATGTGACAAAGGTTTTTCAGTTTCTTTTAAGCAAGAAGCATGTGTTGTTTCTGGCAAGGAAAACAACAATGTGGCATTGACAGGATACAGAAAAGGGAATGTATACATAGCTGACTTCAACTCAACCAATACAGATTCAATTACTTGTCTTTTCAGCAAAGCAGGCAAGGATGAAAGTTGGCTATGGCACAAGAAGTTGTCACACTTGAATTTTAGAGTTATGAATGATTTGGTAAGGAAAGATCTTGCTAGAGGTATTCCATAATTGGAGTTTTCCAAGGATGGATTATGTGATGCATGCCAGAAAGGGAAGCAAAAGAAGACCTCTTTCAAGAGCAAGATTGAATCATCTATTGTTCAGCCACTTCAATTACTTAACATGGACTTGTTTGGACCAGTCAATGTAATGTCAATTTCCAAGAAAAAATACTGCCTTGTGATTGTGGATGATTTCTCTAGATTTTCATGGACCTACTTTCTGCAATCCAAGGATGAGACAAGTGAAATCATAATCAATCACATCAAGGTTGTAAACAATCATCCTGATCAGAAAGTTAGAAGAATCAAGAGTGACAATGGCACTGAGTTCAATAATTCTATCCTAAGAATGTTTTGTGAAGAAAATGGGATTGTTAATGAATTTTCTGCAGCAAGGACACCTCAGCAAAATGGTGTGGTGGAAAGGAAAAACAGAATCCTAATTGAAGCAACAAGAACAATGTTGGAAGAATCAAAGCTGCCAACTTATTTCTGGGCTGAAGCAGTTAACACTGCATGTTTCACTCAGAACATTCTTCTGGTGAATCAAGCTAAAGGAATGACACATTACCAACTACTTAGAAAGAGGAAACCAACCCTGGAATTTATTCATGTCTTTGGATGTAAATGTTTTGTTCTAAGGAATCAAGGTGAGAACTTAGGCAAGTTTGAAGCAAAGGCAAATGAAGCCATCTTTGTTGGTTATGCAGCAGGGAAATCATGTAGAGTCTGTAATCTCAAGATCAACATTGTTATGGAATCTATACATGTTGTTTTTGATGATCACAATATTCTAGGACTGTGTGATGAAGGTTTCCATGATACTCTAAGATTTGAGAATGAGGTAGAAGATTCGCTTATCTGTGAAAATGATGAAGAAGACAATGATCATGATGAAGAAACATCACCCATAGTGGATGTTCCAACAATGGATGAAACTATCAATGGCACTGGTGCATTCGTGGACAGACAAACTGGTGCATCCGTGGACAGTCAAACTGGTGCATCCGTGGACAAACAAACTGGTACATCCGTGGACAGTCAACCAGAAGCATCCGTTGCAAGTCAAATTGGAACATCAGCTAACAGTACAAGATCAACAAACTCGGGGGGGGGGGGAGTTTCTCAAAGGCATCTTATTAGTCAAAATGATCATGAAACAACTTCATCAAGAACAAATCTACCACCTCAAAGAAAGTGGACTAGGGAACATCCATTTGATTTGATCATTGGTGATGCAACCACAAGAGTTCAAACAAGAAGAGCAACTCAAGAAGAATGCTTGTACAACAGTTTTCTATCTCAAGAGGAACCAAAGAAGGTGAAGGATGCTCTTCTAGATCCAGACTGGGTTTTAGCCATGCAAGAAGAGCTAAATCAGTTTGAAAGAAAAAAAGTATGGAAGCTGGTGCCAAACCTAAGAACAGAAGTGTCATAGGTACAAAGTGGGTATTCAGAAACAAGATGGATGAAAATGGCATAGTTACAAGAAATAAAGCTAGACTGGTTGCTAAAGGCTATTATCAAGAAGAAAGAATAGACTATAATGAAACATTTGCCCCTGTTGCTAGATTGGAAGCAATAAGGATATTCCTAGTCTATGCAGTCCATGCCAATTTCAAAGTCTATAAAATGGATGTCAAGAGTGCCTTTCTGAATGGGGAACTGGAGGAGGAGGTTTATTTCATTCAACCTCCTGGTTTTGAAGATCCAAATTATCCAGAATTTGTGTAACACCCCCAGATCCGGGGTCAGAGATCTAGGTCGTCACGTTCCCTTATTCCGTACAAACAGTTGATACTTTAATCATAATAATATAAATCAACACACATGGTGACCCCACCATCCATATACTCACGCCAGTTATGTCTCAGAAACGAACTTGCATAAACAGTAGTCATATGATCCATAAGTTAAAGTTATTACAACCCAAAAGTAAATGCTTGCAACCTACTGCCAGTATGATCTCTATGTGAAACCAGAAAGGCAGCGCAAAAGTTTGTTCTTGTTCATTAATATACATATGTGATAATTATAAATAAACCGGAGCAA
The DNA here is from genome assembly GCA_030848705.1 of Heracleum sosnowskyi. NCBI lineage: Eukaryota > Viridiplantae > Streptophyta > Magnoliopsida > Apiales > Apiaceae > Heracleum > Heracleum sosnowskyi. Next base: position 82,034,730 of record CM061238.1, read on the forward strand.
CCAGAGTTGCACTCCGAACCAACTCAGTAATTCTACCTGATGTACTCCAACAACCATGCTACGGGCGGTCTGTATATCCCGGACGCGCTTTCGAGCGGTACGGCGGATCCTGGCCATCTACTCTAGCTGTTGTGTTGTGATATATATATATATAAAAGAAAGCAAGAGTGAGCACTAAGCTCAACAATAATATAAAGCAGCATAAGCATATATGTAAACTTATATCATAAAGGAAAACCTTTAAAACTTCATTCATATACAGAATGATATATTCATTATACTTTTCGTCAAAACATGCCATACAGTACCTCTACTGTACTAGGAACATCATTACTCATCACTGCCACATTATCAGTAACTCAGCACCTAGGCTTTCGTTACAATGTGCAGCACAACTCCAATTGGAGGGAAGGGGATATACTGGAACACCCGATACACGATGATCAGCCGTTGTATCGTAGCGTAACTTTTCTACTAGTAGAAGGACGACGTCCTATTCGGTTATCACCCTGGCCGCATTCGGGCCCATTGTGTTATAAGGTCACTACATTGGCACATGTTTCATTACCGTGTAAGCCTTTGCACGCAAGGTCACTACCTCGGCGCCTGTTTCATCACCGGGTAAGCCTTGATAATTATGATCACTACCCCGACACCTGTTTCATTGTCGTGTAAGCCCTTCCAGTCCCAGATGAAAAATCAATGAAACAGGAATCAGAATTTAATCCTGATTCCCCCAAGTACAGAATACTTGTCAAAACCTTGCAACAGTTCAGATTTTCCTACTCCAGAATGTTTGAAAGGAGTAAGTCACAATGTGGGTTGACATCAGTCAACGAAACAACAAACGTTTACCAAGTATTTTTGAAGTCATGACCTGGGAGTTTTTGTAAAACATCTTTAGTTCTGATAATTCAGAACCCAACATATACTCACTTTCAATGAAAGAGGCAAGTGAAATCATGTGTTCACTTCCTGGAATGGATTCCCAATAATTTCAAAACCATAGTCATCAATTGAGACAAATAATTAAAGTAGTTGGGAACCCCTACTATACTCAAGTAAATATTCTTAATATCAAAAATTATTTTAAATAACTATTGGAACCTTACGTAATATTAAAATAAGGTTCTATGATTTTTTTAAATCATATTTGGAATATTTAATAAATATTCAAATAATAAATATTGAATTATGATTCAATATAATTCCACTTAAGTGAATATTCAAATTAATATTCACTTAATTAAATAAATATCCAAATAAAATTATTTAAATATCTCACATTAAATATCCAATAATATATATATTGGAATATTTAATAAACATTTTAAAATATATAACTGTCCCTGGAACCGTCCAGCTTCTGACAGTATAATCAAGACAAAATAGTACTTTAACTCCATGTCTAATCTTTTAAAATCATCATACAAGTGCTTATCATAACACTAATCACTAGTTCAACCATCAATCAATCCATTAAACATCATGCTTATCATGCAAATCATCTTTATATCATACTATCACTAACCATTCTTAACATAATCACTAATAACAAAGTATAACATAAGGGTGAGAGGTTTTTATACCTTCCTTGGTACTTAGTATGGACTATAGATGGCTAGTATACCCTTCCTTGCTTCTTGATTATCCTTTACAAGCCTTAAACTTCAAGATCAAAACAAGAAATCAAGAATTACTATTCATTTCTACTATTCATCATCAACTTTGATTCCATTTTTGAGCAAGCTAACAATCATGGATGAAGCTAAGATCAAGGATTTACCTTAGTTTATGTATGAGGGTGATTTAGAGCCCAAGAACATGAATTATGGTTGAGTGGAAGTGGTAGAAAATTTTCTTAAGCTTGGTGGAAGAAGAAAAAGCCGAATGGTTCATCTCCTTGGATGCATCTCTTTTGTTTTTGTTTTTGTTTTTGTATAATTAGTCTTAATACTTCTCTTTTTAATTCGTGTGGTCTTTAGCAAGTTTGGTCATCAATGACACATGCCATTTTTAACTTGTGGTTGTGGTGAAAGTGGTGACAAGGTGGTGATTCATCACCTTGTCATCACTTTGTCATCACCATGTCATCCCTATGTCACCCTCATGCATCATGCTTATGTCATCATTTGTATCATCAATCCTCTTATATATTGCATTTGATGATCTTTTATGATACTTCTCCTTTGGTTAGGGTTTAATCCATAATTTGTTACGCTTTTGTTTCGCGATAGTTTCAAGTGATTTTAAAAACGTTTCTCTGTACCAAAGCTAGGGGATACTTCCTTGATCTTTCCATTACCTTGGTTTAATATATGGTCTTAGATTTCTCACCTTGGTTTAAGATATGATCATGAATTTCTCATTCTACATACTTTCTCAAAACGATCAAATCAATACATCCTCGATTGTCCAGTGAATAGTGATTTAAAACTCGAATGGAAATCTTCTTATTCTGATTGCGTTTGCATTCACTTATTCTCCTTATACATCAATAATATAACTTCGAAACATTCATTCCGTGTCATCCACATAGTGTGGTCTGAAAATATTTTCTTCAGCAAATTTACTATTCATCAGGGCAATTTTACTATTCATCAGGGTTTCAAATATCACAAAATTTTGGGATATTACAGTTTGTCTATTTCCTACTCAAGGCACTGTATGGATTGTAGCAAACACCTAGAGCCTGGTATGACACATTATCACAGTTTCTTTTAGAGAATCACTTCACAAGAGGTACTATTGATATAACTCTTTTCTTTAGAAATGTGAATGGCTCTAGTATACTTGTCCAAAACTATGTAGATGACATAATATTTGGGTCTACAGATGAGAAGCTTTGCAAAAGGTTTGCCAAACTTATGCAAAGCAAATATGAGATAAGCATGATGGGTGAACTTACCTATTTCCTTGGCTTACAAGTTAAACAAGTGAAAAAAGGAATCTTCATTAGTCAAACTAAATATATTTTTGATTTGTTATAGAAGTTTGATCTAATGGATTGTTCTCCTGCTAAAACACCCATGCCAACTGCCACTAAGTTTGAAATAAATACTAAGAAAAATCTGTGGACATTACAAGTCATAGGGGCATGGTAGGCTCACTTTTATATTTAACAGCTAGTAAACCTGATATTATGTTTGCCACCTGTCTATGTGCTAGATTTCAGGCTGATCCTAGAGAGTCTCATCTAATTACTATTAAAAGGATTTTCAGATATCTCAAAGGATCACCAAACCGTGGCATTTGGTATCCTAGAGAGTCTGGTTTTGATCTAATTGGTTATTCAGATGCAGATTATGTAGGTTGCAAAATTGATAGAAAAAGTACAACAGGCACTTGTCAGTTTCTAGGAAATAAGCTTGTTTCATGGTTCAGTAAGAAGCAAAATTCAGTCTCCACCTCTACAGCTGAGGCTGAATATATTGTAGCTGGAAGTTGCTGTGCACAGATTCTTTGGATGAAAAATCAACTACTAGACTATGGTCTAACAGTTAATAAGATTCCAATTTTCTGTGACAACACTAGTGCAATTGCCATTACTGAGAATCCAGTTCAACACTCAAGGACCAAGCACATTGATATCAAGTATCATTTTATCAGGGAACATGTGATGAATGGTACTGTGGAGCTACATTTTGTTCGAAGTGAACAACAACTTGCAGATATTTTTACCAAGCCACTTGATGAATCTACATTCTCAAGATTAGTAAGTGAGCTAGGTATGCTTAATTTTTCTTAATTTTAGTTGAATTATGTGCAAGTAATAATGTAGCCAGAAATGTGTTAATTTTTCTAAGTCAGAAGTTTCACCACAAACAGATGCTCTTATCCGTGGATGGTCTAACACATTACTGGAATTTTTGTTCTAAAACGGATGCCAGCTATTTGTCTCATCAACGGATAGACTGAATGTTAAAAGGCCAATCTCATCCGTTGTTAGATCCGTTTTAATCTAAACCGTTGATGGTCGCGATTATAGGCATACACCCCCGTATGTATAATCATGGCTACAATTTCCCATCACTTTATTTTTTTAACGGTTACTTTTTGCACCAATCAGGTAATTTTCTGTAATTTTCTTAATGAATTCTGGGAAAGTATAAAAGGTTGTTTACTTTTTACAACTCATTTTTTTTCTTATTCCCAAAATTCTCTAAGGCAAAAGGTTCTCTTTCTCTCTCGAAGCAAAAACCAGTTCAGTAACTTCAAACCTCAATTCAATTTCAATGGCACCAACCAAGAAGATTGAGTCCCCCACTGGCTTTGTTTACGAGAAGAACAACTTTGTGGCCTTCGTGGATACTGAGAACTCGCCACAGGAGTATCACATAATGATGGATTTCATCGAGAGTTGCAAACTATCATACGCCATACTCACTTCCACTCATCTGTATCATGAAATAGTGGAGGAAGTCTGGACCACTGCTGAGCATGTTGCCCTGAATGGTACAATTTCTTTTACTGTTAACGGTAATATGCACATAGTTAACTTAGATGTGATTACTGCCTGTTTTAAATTACCTGAAAATAATTGTGATTCTATGCCTGCTAACACTGAAATAGTTGTCATGCTTAATTCAATAAACTATTCACTTAGCACTGATAATTTAGGCAAGATTGTCAGAAAAGGTATGGTTAAGGAATGGAGCTATCTATGTGATGCCTTCATCAAGACGTTTTCTTGCAAAATCACAAATTTTGATGTTGTCACACACTTCATGCTAGTCATGCTGAACATGTTCTTAACTGATAGATAATTTGAATTTAGCACACTAGTCATGTATGAATTAGCTGCTAAGTTAGGAAAGAAAGAGTCTAGGGGTAAGAATATTTATTTCTCTAGATTCTTGATGCTATTAGATAATCATGTATGCAACAATAATATTGATATATCTAACCCAGACAGCAAGTTTAGTTGTTTTGTTCAGGAGAAGAGGGTCTTAAGTGACCTGATTCGAATGAATCTGAACAGTGAGGTGCAATTGGCATACTTGCCAATCATTCAAGTAACTACTTCTAACATTTCTTCTTCCCAACCTCTACCTGCTTCGATTTCTAGTGCGGCTATGGAAGTTGTTACTGCCCCACAGCTTCCTACCCAAGTGACCAAACCAAATATTCCTAAATCCAAATCCAAGAAGCCAACCTCATGTGCATATCAAAAGGCACCTGTTGTAAAAACCGCCAAACAACCTAAGGGGAGTGTGAAGGAGGTCGTGCGTGGTAAGGGAAGGGGTGAAAGTCAAAGAAACCCCAAGAATAAGGAATGAGAGGTTAGTGAGTCCCTAGCTAGCCACCTTGTATCTTCTCAAAAGGATACAGTGGTTGAAAAAGGAATTAGCTCATCCATAGTGGCTTCCTCCCAAAAGGATATCACTATTGAAAATAGTCCTCAACCAGGGATACAGTACAAGAGGGATAGGGACACAAGAAACCCAAATGACACCTCCAAAGCCTATCAAAGGAGAAAGAAGGCTAAAACAATGGGGGGATGCACTGGGAACACACACTACTCAGTCTCAAGTTACTAACTTGGTGACTGAGCCTTCACAAATTCAGCTTGATGTGGCTCCAGTAAATGTGGAGTCACAACCCCATTCTTTACAAATACACTTTGAAACACCAAATTCTCCAACCATCTCTCTGGATGTGGATATGATTTCCACATCAATACTTGATTTCATGGAGGAGTCCCATTCTAAAATTTGTGGTCATCATTTTTAGATAATTTGTTGGACCATCAATACTCTTATTCTGAAACCTTGACTCAATCTGTGGCACTTAATTTAAAATCAATCTTCACATATTTTGTTTTGGTTTCCTCATCAATCTCTATTCCTTCTACTTCATCCACGGATATCCTTCATCCGTTGACAAGTGTCTCTTCATCCACGGATGAGCCCCAAGTAAGCCATCCGTGGGTAGCTGTAATTACCACATCAACGGATTCACCTTTCAGTCATCCGTTGTTGGCTACTTCTACACTTAGCCAAATTTCAAACATTACAACTCCAGTAGCAAGTGTAGAAGAGTTGGTAGTTGTTGAGACACTTTTAGGTTTGAGGGAAGGGAATGTCATTTCTGAGAGTGAGAGGTTGGCTTGCAGCTAGGCAAAATGAGAGGGTGAGAATGAGAGGCTGACTATTTCTTCCAGTCAGACAAAAGGAGAGCTAGAGGGTTCCACCTTAGTAGGTGAAGGTGAGGATGTGAGGTGTGTGAGCCAGGGGGAGCCCCTGATGCAAGAAAAGAGAGAAATTGAGAGAAAATCAGGTACTGGAGAGATAAGAGTGGAAGAAGCACCTACAGCCATTGCAAATGAGTTAATGGATGTCAGTGATGCTGAAAGGGAAAGATTGATCCAGTTAGATTATCAACATGAACTGGATCAAATCAACTTGAATGTTGAGACATTTACTCATTCTGTTACAGTCTATCAAGTTTTGGCTAGACAGGACAATGTGGAGGCAGAACAGATGTTGCATTTAGTGCACACAACTGAATCAAAACTAAATCAATGTCTAGGGCAAAGGAAGCTATCAGCAATCTGCCTCCAGGAGCTGGTGAAGACTTTGCTTATGACTCAGAGTTTGAAGAGGAGAGTGATCATTCCAGAAGTGGTGAAGGAGGAGATGCAGGCCCTTCCACTCTACAAGAGTTGGCTCATTGGTTGTTCTCCAATTCTTACATTCAAAATGACACCAAGGCAGTCATTCTAAAGAACTATCAAAGGGCCTATGGAGAAACACAATCCTCTGATCCTCTTCATGCCACCATCATCCAAAATTTTGTGGCATCTCTTCAAATTAATCAAGCTCACTTTCTTCAGCAAAGACCCAACACAGATGACATCAAAGGCCATATTGATGAGGTAAAGGGTGCTCTAGAAAGGAGAATTGATGCAGTAGCTCCCTCTACCTCTCAAAGATTCAAGCAAGACAAATTGGTGAAAGATGTGGTCAGTCTTACTCTGAGGATGGACAAGGTTGAACAACAGATGGACACTTTATTGGCTAATCAAGGCCTACAGACTCAACTTCTGCAATAGTTACTGCAGGCTACTGGTGTTCCTCAAACCCTTGATGATACCAAAAAAGGGAGAGAGTGCACTAGTGGTCTCTGAACCAGTAACTACTTCAGTCCAAGGTGTGCCATCAAGTGAGGGGGAGATCGAAGGTGTGCCATCAAGTGAGGGGGAGACCCCTCAAATAATTGTTAATCCAAGTGAGTTTCAACTCACAAAGGTGGTTCTCCCTCCAGCTGAGGTTGCTCAGAGATTTCTCAACTCTGAGAGGCTTATCAAGGAGTCTAGCTTCAAGGCTGTGACCTCCTCTACATCAGATTCTATACCTGTCCACACAACTATTCTCAAAGTTCTCACTCCTAACACTATCATTCTAGAGAAAGAATATGATGTTGAACCCTCTTTTGTCAAGGAGTTTGAACCTACTTTCAGTGGCAGGACTGGCTCACCACCTAGACATCATGGCAAGAACAAGCTAGAAGTGGACTATCCCTTCCCCAAGCCAGATGACTCTAAGGTGTTGGGAGATCAAATCAAAGATTTCAAAGCTTCCACGGATGTAATGCTCAAAGAGGGGATGGTTGTCATCTACAGGAATGGTAAAGCAATTCACATCACAAACATCCATCTCAGGTTCAATGAAGCTAAAAGAGAAGAAATTTTCAGATTGAGGAGAGAAGCCAATCCCCAGGGCTTTGAATCTACACCTGAAAAACAGGCTAGATTGGCCCTAGAACTGATAAGGGAAATGGAGGAAGAAAGTAGTGAGGCTATAGAGGAAGAGCCCCCTACTAGAAGGAAAGTAAAGAAAAGGAAGACAGTGCCAAAGGCCAATCCAATCAGAAGGAAGCAAAGAGCAAACATGCATGTCTCTCCTAAGAAAGTGGAAGAGAAAAAGGACATTGGGAGGAGACTTATATTTGAAGACCCCGTTCCATCTTCAACTCAATCTAAAACCACCTTTCATGAAACTCCTGTAGAGCCCAAAGATGTGCCTATTCAGTTTGAAAACTTGGCATTCCCTAAGCTCATTGTTGAAGCTGAAAAGAAGAAAAAGAAAAGGGAACCAATAAAAAGAGCTCAACAAGGACCAATCAAAATGAATGTTGTACCAACAGTTGCCAAGCCAATTGAGGACAAGGCATACTATGTATACATTGCGGACATACATGAGTATTCATCCATGGATCTCTACCTTGATGAAATTAGTGAAGTAAGAGGCATAGATAAATACAGAGTTCTGCCTGAAAGACTAACTTTTGTCTACAAAGGAGGGAGGGTGAGATCATGGCCCTTGCAACAAGTACTAAATGAAGGATATTCCACCTTAATGAAGATTTTCTCAAGATTCAAGAACATAAGGGGATTTTCTGAGGTTGCAAGAGGTGCAGTGTTGAAGAAGATTGAAGAAATTAGGGATAGTTGGAATTCCCTTGATAATTTGCCCAGGAAGATAAAGATCCCTTACAATGGACAAAGAATCCATCTTTAACCTTACTGGATGATGGAATTCAAAGATGACAAGGGCTGTAGAAGATTCTTCATGATTGAAGACCAACTATCTAAGGCCAACACTAGGTATCTTAGATGGTTGCAAGCAAAGCTAGATCCAAAGATTGCTGAAGAAGATGCATTCCACAGGAAACTTCAACAGCAAATTAAGGCCAACTATGCTAAGGAAGGGAGACAAAAGATTCAGCCTCCCAGGGAAAAGAAAAAGGATTAAATTCTGCTCAGACTAGAGGAGCAACCTTAAAATTCCACTCAGTAATTTCTTATCTTAAACTTTGCAGCTTAATACATTTGTGTTCTTTTATTCCAATATTCTCATAATGTGTTTTGTTATAATCAAGACTTTTAATTTATGCATGTTATTCTATCAGACATAAATTGGGGGAGATTGTTATGAAATATGTTATTCTTGATGATAACTTAACATATAACACATTTCTGTATAAGTCATTTTGTAACTATCAACGGATGGCATACTTTAGTAGTATCCGTTGTTGAGAAGCTTATCCACGGATAAGTAATCATGTAGCATATTCAATTTTACTCTAGTCTAAGGATTGAAATTGTTAAGTACCAAGTCATGTTGACTTTCAGTAGATAAGCAGGATAGAATAGCTAATTATAAATAGGCTATGCTATGTATTTCTGTTTAAGTGAAAATGAATGACAACGGATGAAGACTTAATGCTATCCACGGATGAAGACTTAATGTTATCCATGGATGATCAACTCTTTGCTCATCCACGGATGGACATCCACGGATGGTTATCCACGGATTGTCAAGAACACTACCAACGGATGAAGCTCAAGATTATAGGTTGATGGTGACTTGACACTGGACGTGGAAGCACATGGGTTGACAGAGTAAACAAAAAGAATATGGAAGCCAAACACTGGTGAACCTCGAAGAAGAAGAAGCATTCCATTTCCATGCAAACATAGGAGATGTACAAACAAACCAACTTGTCAAGAGTACAACATCTCAGTCACATTCATCTGGAATGAAGAAGCAAGCATACTGGACCTAGAAAATAGAAATAGTTTTTGTCTGTAGTATGGCTTGTAAACTTGGGTTTTATAACCAAGTTTAGCAGTTCTTTGAAAACTAGAGAAAACAGTTTACATTGTCTTTGCTTAGGTTTTCTCTCTAGCATTTCTTAGAAGCAAAGAACTGTAATAGGCAGCTGTGTATTTGTAACCAAATATCATAGATTATTTACTCAATAATATATCTCAGGTGGATCACAAAACAATCCACCTGAAATTTTAAAGTACTGGTTCTTACTTTTATTCTGCTTCTGCAACTTAGTTTATATGTTCTTACTTTCATATCTCAGAAAAATAGTAAAAATCAAGAATTGTATTCAACCCCTTCTACAATTCTGTAAGTAACATCAAGAAGAATACTATATATTAGTTGTTAGTTGTTGAGTTTTGTATATTTGTTACTTTTACGAGAGAAAAGATTAAACAAGTTTCAAAAGCACATTCTCATAGATTTAACAATATTTACCGGCGTACCCTGCTTGAACACTAAATACGAACCTTTTTGGAAGTAAAAGAATTTTAGCTACAATTAGCAACGTAAAGTATCCTACAATATAATCAATATGTATGATTTTTGTTTTTGCAACTTTATATTCAAGTCATATCTAACTCATTTACAATCTTATCAAATATAAAATGATACAATATTTTTACAACTTAATTCTTGGTCTTTGAAATTTACCCGTTGATAATTTATTTTTATTATATGCTATGATTGCGGATCACATTCTAACTTATTTCCTAAGTTTAATATGCAAATGAAGAGAATTTATTTTCCTATATTTTGGTCGAGTGTTTTTCTTCATTAATTTACTCACACTGTCCCTTTCATTTCTATACGGTTTCTATTTTGGGATTTCTGTCTCATTTTTATACATTCCAAAAATAATAATTTTTAATAATATAAAACACATTACACCCACTATTTTTCTCCACTATCTCTCTTCTATAATAATTTAAAACACTATTACACCCACTATTTTCCTCCACTATCTCAAATCTATTATTAAATATAAATCTATTATTAAATATTGATAGGTGCCACACTTTACCCACTTTTCATCTAACTTTACTCATTTTTTATATATTTTCTTGGTATTCGTGTGGGACAGAGGGAGTACTTGATTATATAAAGTTAAATATAAAAAAGTTAGATATTGATTTAGAGTATCAACAATTGTTTCGAAATAATTTGACATATTTAATATAATAAGTATAAATTATTTTTATTGATCTAATATAAATGCAAATAAGTCATATTCATTTAATAATTTTACCATAACTAAACAAATTAAATATGTCACCTAACATGTATTTAAAAAATATTTTGTAAACTTATCTAATATCCTTGTATATTCTTAAAGTTAAACATGTTTATCATATGTATTTTCAGTTACTTAAGTTGTCCCTATATCCTTGTGTTATAAATATTTTTGTTACTTTTAAAAATAAAATTAAGGTCTAAATTGATCCTAGATCCACAATTTTTGTTACTAATTAAGGATAAGTATAATCTTAAATTTTCTATTAAAAACTTACATTTATAACTAACAAGATAAATAATAATACAAACAATTAGTTTATGGTAGGAGACTGCTGTATACTTTTTTTTTTTGAATTGGCTTAGATAGTAAAATTGGTGTGATGATAGAATAAAAACGTGTTTACGATCACTTGGTTAATTAACTAATTCCTGAGAAATTACATAGTTTACCTTCTTCATATTTCACTATAAGAAAGTTAAGGCAATTTCGACCATTTATTTACGACTGCGACTTAGTTTGACTGAAAACCATCGAATTTAGACGCAGTCAAAAGTCTTCTTTGGTCAAACTTAAATTCGACTAAAAACGGTTGCAGTTGAAAAAGGTCAAAAACAAACGGTCGAAAATACTACTAAATTCGACCATTTTTTCCTGACGGTCGAATTCGCCTCCCGCCACACAATTGCGGGAAAGTTCCCGCGTGAATCCACATTTGCAAAATATAAATTCGACCACATTTGGTTGAATATATTTTCAGACTTGGTGGCAATTTTTCCGCCATTTTATTTTTGAAATTTCGCAAGAGAGGGAAACATGCCGCCATTTTGTGGCCTATCTGTTCAGGTATAAATTCGACCTCATACAGTGGAACTTACCTAAATATGACCGTAGTTGGTTGAAATTATTCCGTGATATTTTAAAAATAATTGTTTTATTTATTTTAATATTGACAAAAATCATGAAAAATTATATACGAATACAAGGATACATTTTCGTGATATTAAAATTTAGTTTGTACAAAGGAAAAATTATATGATTACAGGATTTTGAATTTTAATAGATTTAACACTTTCAAAATTTTAAAAATATATGTAAGTTGTTTCGAAAAATACAAAAAAAAATGAGAGTGTTCCCAAGTCATTACATACTTATTATATTTTTTTAAAAAAATAATACTAAATCGACAAAAAAATTCTTTGTAAATCGGTTCATGAACGAAATAACTTGGTAGAACATGAACTTTAGAGTTTGGATTTAGGATTTGGGGTGTACCTTAGGGTTTTGATTTCTAAATTATTATAAATATTTTTAAATCATCTAACCGTACGGATGTCAATATTTGAATGATTTAAAATCATTTATAATTTTTTTAAATTTATTTAAAAATTCTTTTTTAGATATTTTAAGTAATATTAGTTTTTCTTGAAATAAATTCGAACAAAAACCCTAAACGGTCGAAATTAGTTGTAAATTAAACCAGATTTGATCTTAAATATATACTTTTAGCTGTTTAGGGTCGAAATTAGCTAGTGGAACCTTAAATGGTCGAAAATATATATATGACATTATTTGGTCGAATTTAGCTGTGTGCTTAAATTCGACCATGTTGTGTAGAATGTATATATTCGACCCTCTGTGGTCGAATATAACCGTGCCAATTTAGCAACCCTACTGCCTCTTTTCTTTGCAGTTGCCGTTTTCCCCCAATTTTCTTCTTCTTTCATCATTTTCCCTTCACATGAGCTCCTAATTTATCAAGTAAGTGTATCTTTATGTTCTTAATATTATTGTGTTTGTTTTGATTAGTCTAATTATGATTATTTTGCATATATTCATGTGTGAATAAATATTAATGGTTTCTAATTAGTTGTTAAAAGTAAATTTATTGTTGGAAGTTTATATCTATATTGTGTATATATTTTGTAGATGGCATTAAATCGTAGTTGGATTGGTCGTAATCGGTATAATGAGGCTAAATATTTAACAGAAGAATACAAAGTTGGTGTGGAAAATTTCATTAAACATGCTATAGAAAATATGCAAAAGGAAGACAATGGTCGTGTTAGATGTCCGTGTAGAGAATGTGGAAATTCGTTCTATAAATATCCTAGTGCCGTGAGAGTTGATTTATATCGACATGGTATCATGTCGTGGTACACTATATGGGATTGTCATGGTGAGGAAGATATGCCGAGTGTTCAAGTTGGAACGAGTTCTTCTAATACTAATTATAGAGATGATGATATGTATGATGCACATGATGACGATTTTGTGGATTGTGAGAATTTTGAAGAACCAAATGCAACAGCAAAGGAATTTTATAGAATGGTGAATACTGCTTCTGAACCAATTTATCCAAACAACGCCAATTTCACAACATTGGAGTTCGTAATGGAGTTGCTTAATTGGAAAAACAAGCATAATTGCAGTAACAATGGCTTTGATGAGTTACTTCACCTCATTGGATTAGTGTTGCCCGATAATCATAAATTGCCTGAGAAGTACTACACCGTGCGAAAGATGATTAAAGGGTTGTATATGGAGTATGAAAAGATTGATGCTTGTGAGAATGATTGCATGTTATTTTACAAGGAAAACAGCAATAAGACGGTTTGTGATATATGCAATGTCGACCGATACAAAGTCCAAAAAGATCCGAAAAGACAGAAGATCCCGTGAAAGATATTGCGATACTTTCCTATCACCATGATATTGAAGCGTTTATTCATGTCCGAGAAGGCTGCAAAATGTATGAGATGGCACCATGATAGAGTAGAAGTTGAAGGTCAACTAAGCCACCCGGCAGATGGTGATGAATGGAAGCAATTTGATCGTAGATTTCCAAGATTTTCAAAGGAGATTCGGAATGTTAGACTTGGACTCGCTACTAATGGATTTGATCCCTTTCGCGATGCACATGCTAAGGAATATACTGTATGGCCTATGGTGATTGTTGTGTACAATCTTCCCCCATCCATGTGTACTAAGGCTCCATACATGTTCATGCCTCTTCTTATTCCCGGGCCGACGGATCTGACAAAAGACTTACATGTTTATCTTATGCCGTTAATTGATGAATTGAAAGAATTATGGCACACAGGGGTGGAAACATATGACATGTTCTCACGTACCAATTTCATGATGAAGGAAGTACTTTTGTGGACAATTAGTGACTTTCCTGCACTTGCCATGCTTAGCGGGTGGTCCACTAAGGGTAGGTTGGCATGTCCAGTTTGCATGGGAGAGGTAAAGGCTAAATATCTCAAACATGGAGGTAAATCTACTTTTTATGGCACTGCTCGGTATTTTTTGGAACCAGATGATCCCCTAAGAAGGAGCACAAAGTTTGGAAGTATTGAGACACGATCAGTCTGTGCTCGACATTCAGGATTACTTGCAAAGACTATGTGTGAGCAGATACAGTTTCCCCCTCCAGGGAAGACAACAAAGAGAAAACCGAAAGATTATGGCGTGACACATAATTGGACTCACAGTTCTTCATTTTTTGAGCTTCCCTATTGGGAGACACTTAGCCTTCGTCATTGCATTGACATTATGCACACTGAAAAAAATGTTTTTGACAACATATTTTTCACAATACTTGGAGATGCAAAGAAGTCCAAAGATAACACAAAAGCGAGAAAGGATTGTAAAGAATTACGTGTACACCGTGATTTGTGGATTCGAGATGATAAAACGGAACCAGATGCACCATACGTGCTTTCAAGGGAACTAATTCAGAAGTTGTTTAAGTGGATTGATGCATTAAAACTTGCAGATGGGTTCGCCTCAAACATATCTAGGTGTGTTAATTGGAAGAAGAATTGCATTCGCGGGATGAAATCACATGACGATCACATTTTCATGCAAAAGTTGTTGTCTATCGTTTGTCGTGACTTACTTCCGAAACATGTAGCTGATCCTATTATTGAGTTATGCAACTTTTTTCAAGATTTATGCTCTTCCACTCTCAAGTACACAGATTTGCAAAAAATGGAGAAAGATATAGTGAGGATAATTTCCAAACTTGAAACCGTTTTTATTCCTGGTTTTTTTTAATCCGATGGAGCATTTGCCACTACATTTAGCTACCGAGGCTAAGTTGGGTGGTCCGTCTAATTGGAGGTGGATGTATTTTGTTGAAAGATACTTGCACAACTTGAAATTGAAAGTTGGAAACAAAGCTCGAGCTGAGGGTTCTATGGCACAACGCTACATTGAGGAGGAATGTATACACTTTTGCACGTTGTATTTCGATTCCAAAGTTGGGATAGTGCAAAACTGACTGCGTCGAAATGAGGCACCTCGAAAGTTTTATGATCCCGACTTGTTAGATGTTTACACGTATCCAACACATCCTATTCTACGGAGTAGAGACAGAATCTTGAGTAATGATGAACAGAAGCTTGTGACATACTACGTGCTTATTAATTCGCCGGAAGTTGGAAAGTACTTGCGGTAAGATTTTTTTCTATACCATCTTTACTTCAAAATTACGAACTTAATTTATAACTCCAATTTATGTGTTTTTTATGTAGTGGGTTCCAAAAATTGGTACAACAACATTACCCCGGTTTCAACGATGCCGAAAAAGAGCAAATTCAAAAACAACAATTTAGAGATTGGTTTGAAAGAAGGGTATGTGTTTCCTTTTATACATACACACATGGGCACAAACTTTTGATTGTATAATTTTATTGACACATTTATATACTATGTTTTTCATATATTTTTTAGGTGCAAGATGATGAGAAACTCAAGAAAAAATTTATAGACCTAATAAGAGGTCCGATGTTCAAAGTTGAGTCTTATAGAGAGTGCAAGTGCAATGGTTACAAATTTATTAGCGTAAATGCTAATGAGGTCACTTCACCAAATTCTGGCATAGTTGTCATTGGTGAGAAATTTGATTTATTTTTAATATTAAAGTTGTATTTTTTTCTTTATTAATTGCATCCAAATTTTATACAATTATAATTGTATGGACTACTTACGAAGAAAGCTATGGAAACTATTACGGAAGAGTAGAAGAAGTTCTAAAACTCATCTATCACAACGAGCATTAAGTCATCGTTTTCAAATGTCATTGGTTTGATCACACGACACATGTTAAAGTTGATAGACACCGGATGACAACCGTGGATGTGAAATCAAAACTAAGTGCCGAAGACGTGTTTGTGTTGGCAAGCCAAGCCCATCAAGTGTACTATGCACCAAATATTTCAAATGTAAAATCATCATGGTACACGGTTCTAACAACAAAGAGACGAGAAGTTGATGAAAGTGTGTCAACTAAAGAAAAGACCAAAATCAATGACGATGCTTTCCAAAATGAAGTGTCAAATGCTTCATCATCACACGTTGAAAGAGTTGTTATTCGTGATCCTTTTAATTTTTTTGTTGACTTGACAATGTTTGAAAATGATCATTCAATACATTATGAGGAAGAAGAAAGTCAAAAGAATAAGGAAGACGAAAACGAAGATGATGACAAAGAAGAAAATGAAGATGATGAAATAAGTGATAATGATGATTTAGTGTAATTCTAAATTAAATTTGTATTAAATGAATTATTTCTTATTTATTTAAATTTTAAATGTTGAATTTATTCTAATTTTTATGAATTAGGAAAGTAGAATTGTGTTGTTATTTGTAGTATTTGATTTTAGCTCACAGGGACAGGGGATCGGCTGGAAGCAGTAGCCACTACCTCAAAAAAAATATTGTATGTTAACTTCGACTAAAAAAAAGTCAAAATAAACTGCATGGCTAAGTTCGACTGTATGCGGTAGTAGTAGTTAATTCGACCGTTTATTGTCAATAATATTTAAATATATATACACAATTACCCCCATTTTCATTTTTATCTCTCTCGTTTTCTCTCAAATCGAAATTAGGGTTTTCATTCGCCGACAGTGATGGAATCTGAAATCCTACCGCAAAATTCGATTGATACTCAAATCGGACAACTAAATTCGACCGGTACTCAAATCGAACATCAGAATACTCAGAAGAAATGAAAGATTGACCTCGTTAAGTTAACGCAGGTATGTGTCTCTTCATTTATGTTTGGTTGGAATTAGAGGTTTTTTGTATGAATTTAGGGGTTTTTTAAAATTAGGGTTTATGTTTGGTTGGAATTAGGGGTTTCTTTGTATGAATTTAGGGTTTGTTTAAAATTAGGGTTTATGTTTGGTTGGAATTAGGGGTTTCTTTGTATGAATTTAGGGTTTGTTTAAAATTAGGGTTTATGTTTGGTTGGAATTAGGGTTTCTTGTTCAATGACATCACATATACATTGCGAGTGAATTTGAGTCTTGGAATTGAACACGTAACTACAGATATCTTCCTTGATTGTCCTCGAGGAAACTTAATTCTACCAATTTCATCCCTACTTACTACTATCATGACAAATTGACTAATACTCCATTAGAGCAGTACTATATTGATTTTAAAGTCACTTAAACACTCAAATTAACGTATATGACCACAAAACTGAGTGAATCTGGTCCAATTTCGCATTTTTCTGGTGGGCTTTTGAGATATATCTTTCAGTTACATAAAAGTTTAACCTAAGAAAATTGTTCCAGCAAGTCTCAAAACATATACTAAGCATCCATATCTGGTTGCAATAAACTTCTCAATCCTTGTGACAGTCCCAATCAATTAGTAAGTCTTTTAGTTGCCGGCAAAGTTCGTACTAGTTTCCTATTCCTTATTAAAATAGAATGAGGACACCACACTGTTGAGTGAATTAGTTTGAGATTCACTCGCAATGTGGTTAGGACCAGGTCTATGTATAAAACTAAAATAAGATAGTGGATCAATCATACATTTTCCTTTTTACTATACTGAAAGGTTGGTGACCAGACTTACCAGAGCTGTATGTGTTTAGAGCTGTAGGTCTGCTTAAAACATTGTGTTTAATCTAGTTCAAGTTATTAATAAATTTAATAACATATTATATTTCTAGTTTTTAAAACATAAGCACATGGATGACAATAACTTACATACTGAGCAATAGCCTTAATAAAAATCTCCGCCTCATCCTTCAGATCCTGCACTTTAGGTGGCCCATTGATGCAAACATCACAACTGCAAGTGAAAGTTTAGAAGGTAAATGTAGCTCATGGTCTGATAGTTTAGGTAGTTACAAAACTTACAATGTCGAAACTGATATAGTACAGCAGATTTAGCTGTTTACTGTGCTCATACTCGGGTACATTCAAGTAGTGTCCACTGAACTCACAAGGATAGGCTCAACATTTTGATGCCTCTAATTCAATTTATCTATTTGATGCCTCGCCTATATCAGAATGTGTGAAAAATTAGCAGAGAAGGCATGATTTCTCACTTTGTTAATTGTCATATATTGTGATTTATAGAAATATAATATATTTTAGGTAATGTTAATCAAACTAGATTAGTACCTGGGTTGCGCCCAGTGATGTTTATTAATAACATCTAGCTTTTAGTTTTTAATAAATTTGTCTTTTTTTTTCTGTAGGTGCAATCGGCCGGTCCTAATTCACAGAAGGGTAAGTCGAGCAAGGGGAGCAGGAAAGTTACAGTCAATGAAGGGTGTGGTGAAGAAAGTATTGTGGAACCTGAATTCACCGAGCGAATCACATATGAGAGGAAACAGCGTAGCTGCAGTGAAGGTCGTTACTCAAAAAAACCACCCATCGATGCGAGACCAACGGTGCATTTTGTTAAACCAAAAACGTAAGTTAGTGTCTAAAGTATCTTACTTGGACATTTTTTTATTACATTTACTGGTTGTTCATTTTCTCACGTCTAAACTCATGTTCTTTAACAGTATTATAGAGCCTGAAGCCAAGCACACTTTGCAACACATTGTTCGAATTAGGTGGGATGAAAATACAATCAATACCAAGGGATCAAATCGTGAAGTTTTTTACGACGGGTGTATCCTAAAGTTTCAGGTAATTAAATACAATGTGTTAAGTTCTAATATATTTTTTTTACTTTTGTTTTGCTAAGAGTACATATTTAACTAACTGTTTATAAAAATATTTATTTATTTCAGAAAATTCTAGATTAGTCAAATATGCCCTTATAAAATTTACTCTTCTCACTCAAATGTTCCCTATTATTTTGTGTCATATTATCATAAACAATTAGCAAAGTTTTCTAATTGTGCTAGGTGTCATTGTAGTTAAATACTATTTTATGTTAATACAAATACAATTTGATTTTGCAGGAATACTATAAGTACCCCGATGGATATGAAATACCACAACGGGATAGGATTGTGAGAGCTCATTTGAAGAAAAATTTTAAACAACTGAGAGAGTTAATGAAGATAGGATACACCGATTCTGAGATTGATCTTGAACTTCTGAAACCTCACTACTACTCCCAACGCGCTTGGAATTCCATCCTCGAGTATTGGGGAACAATTCAGTTTGAAACAAGGCCAGTACATGGGCAGAAAGCCCGAAAGATGGTGGAATTTACCCCCCGCACGGGGGCCATATCTTATAATAAGCGACGTGGGGTAATTTTTTGACTTGTATTAACGCTATGTTCTGATTTTTTCTTCTAAAATTGTGTTTAAAGTTGTATTGATTGAATGCGTGTATATATGTCCTATTTATGATAACTTACAAGGTTTTCTCGAAAATCGGAGAAAATATCTTGGGTGACCGTGTGAATTTTACAGGACATAGATGCTGAAAGAGAGGCAAAAGGAGATATGCCTATCCTTGATGATGAACTTATGGGTTTGGTGTACGATCCTTGTGAACCTGCTGTGATAGAGCTACAGGTAAATAAATTTATGGGTTTGATGCATCCTTGTGATCCTTATGAATTTTACATTTATATATTGTTTTGAGCTGTTTTTCGTTACAACTTGTGTATTGCAGGAAAAAGTGAGAAAAGTGAGGTCTGAATTGACACTTGAGGAGGAGTCTACTGATGAGCCACCATCCCCCTATACCCAAATGGAACTTTACAAAAAAAGGACCTCATCGCGACAATTCAGGCTAGGCCGCCGAATAGGGGAAGGGTCCTCCTTCGTCCCCAAAGCACGGTGGGAGAGCTTCTCGGAGCACGGGAAGCAGCACAATGGGTCAGCTCCAAGGAAAAGACATCCCCTCATGACAATGTTATTGCTGATGAAATTTATTCGAGGATGTCGACGATCTTAGATGATGTGAGGCAGATGGTGTGTTCCCTCCCTATGCGTGAGGTGAAGAAATCTGATTTGGATGAGCGTGTGCGTAACTTAGCTGCTGCTGCACTTCCGGACCCGAGCCAACATGCATCGTAGTCGCATTATGTGCGAGCTGCAACTGGTCTGCTTCGCCAAATCTTGAAGTACAATAATAAGGTCATTGCAGAGGTAATTTTCTTTCTTTCTTTAATTTGTTTTCTGAAACAAATGTGAGCTGCAAACTAGTAATACATGCTTAAGTTACACTCTTAAAGTAATACATTCACTAGCCGATACATTAAAACACATTTTTATTATAATGGAACAAGATTAAAATATATGCTTAAGTACGCAAATTAGTTTCTTATAGGACTGGGGTATCTTGTCTACATGCTTGTTATAAGGCTACATTGCAACATGATTTTAATTTTTGAAGGTCTCAGATTTTTAAATTCTTATAGCACTGAAGAGTAGTAGTTAAAAACAAATCCAGCTCTTGTGCCAGAAAAAAGAAAAACAAACTGAGGCTAAATATTCTTAGCAAAAAAATGCAGGATCCGTTAGAAATATAATATGGACCTTATTTATTTAAAAATTGGGCCTCTTTAAGAAAATGGTTCTATGTGATCTCGCTATCCCGCTACAAAGACCGGCCCATGATTGCTTATTCCATATATGCTTGTATTGTTCCAGTAGTGTTAGTGTTAATTCCATATATGCTTGAATTATTTTTCTACACTCCAGTTGTTTTAACGGTTATAATACATGTAGGAGAACCTACCAGAGAAGGCTTTGTTGGTGCACGATGTAGGAAATGATGAAGCAAACTACAATAAAGAAGACGTAGATGAGGATGCACACATGTTTCCTCTGTCTTAGATCATATCAGGATGCTCCGTTTTATGAACTGATCCCTTTTGGTATATTATGAACTGATCCCTTTTGGTATATTATGAACTTATGAGAATTTCGTGCATGTAATTGTCCTACTCTTGAGAACAATCTGGTGTATGTAATGTAACTGGAACTTTATTATTTAAATATGACTTTGTTTTCGTACTTTTTATTTTTCTGTTGTTTTGGAGTTTGTAAATGTTTGGTGTGTATGCTGGTATTGATATAAGACTACAGGGGGGTCACTGAATGGTAATAGGAGGTCACCGAATGGTAACATAATATTTTCTTGTACATTTTAATCAACTGAAAGTGGTCGAATCTAATAGCAAATGGTATGTTAAATTCGACCAATAAATAGTCTAAAATAACTTACAACCCAAAAGGGTCGAAATTAATAAAAACCAAAATAGGTCGAAAATATAAAGCTAACCAAAACAAGTCGAAAATGCAGTATGACAACAAAAGGTCGAAAATATAATTAAAACGAAAAAGGGTCGAAAATATATAACAACCGAAAAAGGTCGAAAATATAAATCCGACTAAAGCTAGTCGAAAACGCATTATGACAAGAAAAGGTCGAAAATGTGGAATGACCAAAAACGGTTGAATTCAATTTATAACTGATTGTGGTCGAAAATAAGAAATGACTCAATACGGTCGAATTTAGTGACCTTGGGCGGGATTTTCAAATTTCAACCAAAAATTTCAGATGTCAAGTGAAAATTTTGGGATGACTGCATTTGGTCGAATTTATAGGGTCGAATTTAGTAGGTCGAAAATAAACAGTCGAAATAAGCTAATTCGACAGTTCTAAGCAATTTCGACCAAGCTAAAAACGACCTTTTTTTATTTGGTCGAAATTAGCTAAATTCGACCGTTTGCGGTGGAAATAAGCTAATTTCGACCATTTTTGTGAGGTCGAATTTAGCCGTTTTTTTTTGTAGTGTTTATTTAGAAATATTTCTAATATATAATTATTAGTATATTTAATCCTGAAGTCTAACTCATAAATTTTAAAAGATATAACTATTAACCTAAAAGACACATCTTTAACACATGTTAACCCTAAAAGACACATTTTAAACACTTAATTGACACATCTCAAGTTAAAAAACTATTAGGTTCCTAATAGTTTTTTTAACGAACCTAATAGGTTTTTAACTTGAGATACTTTAAAAATGGTAATATGTTAATCCCAAATGACCTAACAGAATTGTAGAAGGGGGGGGTTGAGTACAATTCTTGATATTTCTTAAACTTAAAAACAACTTACAAATAAAAACCGAACTTAATGTAAAAATCACAAGTACATAAATAATTTCAGTTGGATTGTTTGATGATCCAACTGAAGTGATTTTTATTGCGGAAATAATCTGTGATACAAATGTACACAGCTGCTCAGTTACAAGAATGTAGAGAAGAAAATGCTCTCAAAGATAGCTAATATAATCTATTTGTTTTTCTTTTCTCTCTTATTTTAACTGCTACACTTGGTTATATACATAACCCAAGTTTACAATACTATTTTTGGCTACACTAATGTACACTAGTAATAACCATCAGTAGCTTGCTTTTCATTCCTTTTGTCCAGTGGTCCTTGGAGATCTTTACTTTTGTCTTCACGCTTATTATGATCACTCCCAAGAGCCTTCTTGGAAATTGAAATGTTTCCTTATTTCCAGTGACCATTTTGATGGCTTCCAATGCACA
The DNA here is from genome assembly GCA_030848705.1 of Heracleum sosnowskyi. Taxonomy (NCBI): domain Eukaryota; kingdom Viridiplantae; phylum Streptophyta; class Magnoliopsida; order Apiales; family Apiaceae; genus Heracleum; species Heracleum sosnowskyi. The sequence continues at coordinate 82,057,372 of CM061238.1, forward strand.
GTACACTTCCATATCTCCTTTAGATCTGTTTAGTAAACTGTCACTATCACTTTGTCAACTATTCAAAAAGTAATAGTGATTCGTTGATAGCAGGGAGATATGTTTCGTTGATAGCTTCATTCTTTATTTCGTTGATGAGTAAACTTCATTTCGTTGATAGGATAATCTTCATTCCGTTGATGAGTAAACTCTATACCGTTGATAGGATAATCTTCATTCCGTTGACAGGTCTTCACTTAGGCAAAATTACAAGGCATGATGTATTTACAATTAACCAACCTATTTTGCCTATCTAGTACTTAGTCAACATGACTGAGAAAACCTATCCAATATCTACAATGAAATGCATATCAAACTAGAAGTATTGTACAGTGCAATTGCTACATCACTCATTTCGTTGATGGGCTTCCTGTCAACGGAATGCTGCAAAGCATGCCATTTCGTTGACAGTTACAAAATGACTTTACACAAATTCTACTAAGTGTTTTATGTTTATCTTCAAGAACAACATATTCCTAACAATCTCCCCCAATTTATGACTGATAGAATAACAGCCGTAAATCAAGAGACTTGATGATAACAAAAACACTCAGATACATCATAAATTACAAAAGTAGAAAATGCATTAAGCTTCATAATATTTTAGACAAAATACAAGACTTACAAGACTAATGCCCAAAAGTGCTCCTCTAGACTGAACAAATGATTCATTTGTGTCTTCTTTGTGGCATAGTCTTCTTCCCTCTCTTAGAGTTGTTTTCCTCAATTTGGACCTATAGCCTTCTGTAAAAGATCTTCTCTTCTTCATCTTGATCACCAAGCATGGATTGCATAAACTTTAGAGTTTAATTAGATGCCTTATCCAGCTGGTCTTCCATCCTGAAGAATCTTCTACAATTGTCCTTGTCCTTAAATTCCATCATCCAGTATGGTTGAAGATGGATCTTCTTTCCTGTTGAGGGCACTCTTAGCATCCTGGGAAGAGCCTCAGGCTTGTTCCAGCTAGCCTTTATCTGACAAATTTTGGAGACCACCTCAGACCTGGCTGTTTTGGTGAAGCCAAAGTCTTTCTTCAAGCATCTAAACACTGAGAGTAGTGTTTGGTAGTCTTCTCCTAAAATTCTGTAGAGAGGCCACACCTGTTCTCTACCACCCTTGAATACAAAGACCAGTCTCTCAGGCAATTTTTGAGAAGCTGCAATGCCCCTTACTTCCACCAGGTTGTCTAAGTCAAGATGTAGACTGGATTCTTCCCTGATGTCAGCAATGTACATGCAGTCCTCTGGATTTGCAGGGGCTTTCTGAGGTTGTGGCTTTCTCATAAATACTGGCTTTGCTTTGACAGCCCTTTTCTTTGTCTTCATTGGTTGATCCTTCTCAAATAGAAACTTTGGAAAGTAGGCCTCATCAAATTCAAAAGGCTCCTCTTTTGGCATTATTGGTTGATCATGAAAGTTGACAGGATGTGCAGGATCACAGGCCAACTTTCCTTCATGAGGTTGATCAACAGGAATTTGATGTGCACTAGTTGTGGAAGAGTCTTGGGCAGTGTCCTGAGAATCATCTTTATCAAAGTTTAGATTCCTTTTTGCTCTAGCCTTTGGCTGCCTTACACTCTTCCTTTCCTTTCCAGCTTCCTCGGCTTCATCCTTGGCCTTTTCTTCCTTTAGGGTTTCTTCATCTTCAAGTGATTGAGCAACTGCAAGAGCTTGCATTGCTGCTCTTTCAGATTCTTCAGCTTTGGCCTTAGCAAAATTTGGGTGACCAGCCCAAATGCAGATTTCCTTGCTATCCCTGTAGATTATGGCCCTTTGGTTCCTTATGCTTGGATGATTGCTTTCTTTGCTTTGAATAATCAGCTTCCCTAGGATTTTGAACTCATCTGGCTTTGGTGGAGGATAAAATATCCTTGCAGTGTTCTTGCCCTTGGGTTTGACAGGTGATATTGGAGATATCCCTCTTGCATCCACATTCCTAAAGCATGAAGCTTGCCCTTTCTCGTTTCTTGAATCTTGAAAGAGTCCATGCTAAAGGGGTTCTATAACATAAGAACTCTTGAACTGTGGCTCCCATTCCGTTGATGTTACAACCATGGCATCCGTTGATGGTTGATCCGTTGATGGATTTGAGTTTATTGCAGTTCCAGCAATTCTCTTGACCCTTGCTTCTATGTTGGACCAGTGATCTTTAATTTGTTCTGCAAGTCTCATCCTCATAGAAGCTTCGTGAATCAGGTCAATACCATCCTTTTTCTTCTGTCCAAGCTCCCCCATTGCTAGTGGCTCATTTGGTAAGGAAATGGCTGGGACCAAAACCTTTGTGATTTGTATATCAAGCTCTTTAGATTTCTCTAGCTCCTTAGATTTCTCCCCCTTTTTGTTATCATCAAAAGAGATAATAGGGAGTCCTTGAGCTGCCAAAAGCTGGGTGAGTAGCTGAGTTTGCTTCTCCTGTTCCTTTTGCATTTGAGAAAGTGTAGCCTCAACTTTGTCCACTCTAGAGGAGAGAGTCTTCAAAGAAGAGGACACTTCAGGTTCCTTGGAGAGAAACCTGTTCATTTTGGACACAGTGAGAGAGGGAAGCTTCTCATCAAGCCTCCTGTCTATAGCATCTTTCAAGTTCCAAACAGAGTCCTTGATGTCCCTTGCTTCCACCCTGGTCTGCAACATTTGTAGCCTTTGAATCTCCAAGGAGTCCATAATGGCTTTGTAGAAAGGCTTGTGTTCAACACTAACAGATGCATGAGCCAAGAAGGCTTCATTGTATTGTCTAGTGATTGCAGCATCCAGGTTGATTCTTCCATGAACATCCTGAGAAAGCCAGTCTGGTGTAGGGGGCACCACAGAAGTCCCAGTATGTGAAGTAGTGGCCACCTGTAGATTGTCACCAAAGCTGTCCTCATCATCAGAAAAATCAAATTCATCACTAGCTGCAGCTCCTGGAGATAGATTGGTCAAGGCATCCTTTGCTCTTTGCATTGATGCAGTTGTATGAATTAGGTTTAGTGACCTCTCTGCCTCCACATTGCCCTGCTGAGCCATAAGTTGATAGGCTGGCACAGGGTGAGTAAAGGTCTCAGGATCCAGAGAAATACTATCCAGAGTTTGTTGATAATGCTCTTGGAAAGTAAGTTCCCTTTCTCCCTCACTGACCTCCATTAACTCACTAGCAATGGCTGCTTCCTCCCTTATTGCTCCTGTAGTCCCTTCTCTCTCTCCACTCTTTTCTTGCATCATGGGCTCCCCATGGCTCACACCTCTCACACCCTCTCCTTCACCTTCTAAGGTGGTACCCTCAATCTCTCCTTTTGCCTGGCTGGAAGAAATAGCCAGCCTCTCACTCTCATTCTCTCCTTTTGCCTGGCTGCAAGCCAGCCTCTCAGTTTCACTGCCTCTTAAACCTAAAAGTGTCTCAACTACCACCAGGTCATCTACACTAGTTGTGGAAACAACTTGATCTTCAATAATGGGTGTAGAATGACCTATCAACGGAATGGTAGTTTGAACTGTCAACGGTATGGATACCGTTGATGGAGAAACACTTGTCAACAAAAGAGGCTGTTTCGTTGATGAAGTCAATACAGCACTTTGAGAAAGTGAAATTACAGTAGAATCTGTGGTGATTGATTTTAGAGATTGGTCCACAGATCCTCTTGTAACTTCAGAAAATATTGGTTGATGGCCCAACAAATCACTTAACAAGTGATGACCACCAGCTTCAGAGTGGGGCTTCTCCAAGATAAGAGTTGGAGAATCAGGAAAAGATGAATGGATCATGTCCACATCTAGAGACTGAGTTGGTGAATTTGGTGGAGATAGTTCAAGGTTGATGTTTAGAGAATGGGACTGTAACCCCAGAGTAACAATAGGGGTTACATCAAATTGAATTTGTGAAACTGGAAGTGTTGCTTCCAGAGTGTGTGCACCCTGTGTACCCTTGGATTTTTGCTTCACTCTCCTTTGGTATTGGGAAAATGTAGACTGTGGGCTTGAAGTGTCCCTTACCCTCTTGGAGTGTGCTCTTGGAGGAGACCTTGTTTCAATAATCACATCCTTTTGGGAGGATGCAACTAGACTTGTGTTTAAATCCATGTTACTCATTGTGCCTTGTTGGGAAGACACAATGGGGCTTGGCTGGGACACACTTTCCTTTCCTTCCTTATTCTTGGGGTTTCTTTGATGTTCACCCCTTCCCTCACCTCTCACAACTCCAGAATCACTCCCCTTGGGTTGTGAAGTAGTTTTTGCAACAGGTGCCTTTTGAGAAGCACCTGAGGTTGGCTTTGAGGATTTCTTAGATTTAGGTTTCGCTGCTTGGGCAGGAGCCTGTTGGGACACAACTACAGACTCCATAGCAACATTGGAAGGTGAAACAATAGAAGTAACAACTACACTAAAAGGGTTAGAAGAAGTTACCTCAATGATGGGCAGATATACCACTGGGACATCACCATTGTGGTTGAGTCTCAGTATACCTGTCAAAACTCTCTTTTCTTGCACAAAACACTCAAACCTGGAAACAGGGTTAGAGATAACTAATGGTGCTGGACTAACATGGTTAGCCAACATCATTAGAAACCTAGCATAATAGATATTCTTTTTCCTATTTGCCTTATCACCCAACTTAGCACCAATTTCATACATAAGTTGGGTGCTAAAGTTATAATATCTATCAGTTAGAAGCATGGTTAAGAGAATCAACATAGAATTAGTTAATGCATCAAAATTACTAATCTTTCCAGAAAAGACTTTAATGAATGCATCAGCTAAATAACTATATTCTCTCACCAAACCTCTCCTAATTATCTTACCCAAATTATCAGTAGGCAATGAGTAGTTTATAGAATTTAGCATATTAACCATTTCAATGTATGTAGGCAAAGCATTACAGTTATTTTCAGGAATATGTAGACATGCTTGCAATACATCAGAATTATATATATACTCATTACCTTGGATGGTGAATTGCAAAGTGCAATTTGTCCCACTATACTCACATGAGGTCCAAATCTCCTCGATTATCTCATTGTAGAGTGGTGTAGAGTGAAACATTGCATAGCTCAACTTGCAATTCTTCATAAAGTCCATCATCTTGAAAAAGATGCTGTTCGGGCTTTCCTTGACAACAAAGGGGATGGAGTTGTTTTTCTCATAGATAAACCCTCCAGCAGACATAAGCTTGACTATGGGTGCCATTGTTGAGTGAGAAAAAGCTTCGAACTGAATTGCTTGTTAGAGAGAAGAAGAGAGAAAAGCCTTTGGAATTTTTGAGAACAGGTAAAAAGGAATTAAAGAAAATAGAATTTCTTAAATACTCCCCCAAAAATTCTCAGAAATTAAGTCCAATAATCAATGTAAATTACTGGATTGGCTTAAAAATATAACCGTTACTTTTAAAGTATTACCATGATTTATACTTACAGGGGTGTATGCATAGATCGTGGTAAAATTCAACGGTTCAGATTAACTGCGCTAAATCAACGAATCAGGATTGGGCGGTTAAAGACCCGTCTATTTCGTTGATAAAGCTGTGTTTCGTTGATATAAAAGAGCTATCAACGAAACACCCAGAAAAATGCTAGGACTGTCAACGAAATGGTGCGTTTCGTTGACATAGTAATTTTGACTTAGACAAAATTGCACTTTTTCCTGAGAAAATTAATTCACAGAAAAACATAGCAAATTTATGGCTACATTGTAACTTGCAAATATCTCAAAAATAATTAAGAGAAATTTAGCATACCTAGCTCACTTACTAATCTTGAGAATGTTGATTCATTAAGTGGCTTGGTAAAGATGTCTGCAAGTTGTTGTTCACTTGGAACAAAATGTAACTCCACAGTACCATTCATAACATGTTCTCTAATGAAATGGTACTTGATGTCAATGTGCTTGGTCCTTGAATGCTGCACTGGATTCTCAGTAATGGCAATGGCACTAGTGTTGTCACAGAAAATAGGAATTTTCTCAACTCTTAATCCATAATCAAGTAGTTGATTTTTCATCCATAAAATCTGTGCACAACAACTTCTAGCTGCAATATACTCAGCCTCAGCTGTGGAGGTGGAAACTGAGTTTTGTTTCTTGCTGAACCATGACACAAGCTTGTTTCCTAAGAATTGACAGGTGCCAATTGTGCTTTTCCTGTCAATTTTACATCCTGCAAAATCTGCATCTAAATAACCAATTAGTTCAAAGCCAAATTCTCTAGGATACCAAATGCCAAGGTTTGGTGTTCCTTTGAGATATCTGAAAATTCTTTTGATAGCAACTAAATGGGATTCCCTAGGATCAGCCTGAAATCTAGCACATAGACATGTAGCAAACATAATATCAGGTCTACTAGCTGTTAAATATAAAAGTGAGCCTACCATGCCTCTGTAATTTGAAATGTCCACAGATTTTTCCTTAGTATTCAATTCAAGTTTGGTGGCAGTAGGCATGGGAGTTTTAGCAGGAGAGCATTCCATTAAGTTAAATTTCTTTAATAAATCATGAATATATTTTGTCTGACTAATGAAAATGCCTTCATTAACTTGCTTCACTTGAAAACCAAGAAAGTAAGTTAATTCTCCCATCATGCTCATTTCATATTTACTTTGCATAAGCTTGGCAAACTTTTGACAAAGTTTCACATCTGTAGACCCAAAGATTATGTCATCTACATAAATTTGAACAAGTATAGTAGAGCCATTCACAACCCTGTGAAAAAGAGTTTTATCTACAGTACCTCTAGTGAAGTGATTCTCAAGGAGGAACTGTGAAAGTGTGTCATACCAGGCTCTAGGTGCTTGTTTCAAACCATAGAGTGCTTTGAGGAGGAAGTATACATATTCTGGAAAATCATCATCTTCAAAACCAGGAGGTTGACTTACATACACCTCCTCTTCCAATTCCCCATTCAGAAAAGCACTCTTCACATCCATTTGATAGACCTTGAAATTGGCATAGGCTGCATAGGCTAGGAAAATCCTTATTGCTTCTAGTCTTGCAACAGGAGCAAATGTTTCATCAAAATCAATTCCTTCTTCCTGTGAATAGCCTTTTGCAACCAATCTAGCTTTGTTCCTTGTGACTATGTCATTTTCATCCATCTTGTTTCTGAACACCCATTTTGTGCCTATGACACTCCTATCCTTAGGCTTGGGCACCAGCTTCCAAACATTGTTCCTCTCAAATTGGTTTAGCTCCTCTTGCATGGCTAAAACCCAATCTGGATCTAGAAGTGCATCCTCAACTTTCTTTGGCTCATCTTGAGACAGAAAGCTGTTATATAGACATTACTCTTGAGTTGCTCTTCTAGTTTGGACTTTTGAAGTAACATCACCTATAATAAGTTCAAAGGGATGATCTTTAGTCCATTTCCTTGAGGGAGGTAGATTTGCTCTTGACGAGGTAGCTTCATGATCATGATTGCCTTGATTGGATATCTGTCCTTGAGAAACTCCCCCTGAGTTTGTTGTCCCTAATTGATCACTTCTAGAAGCATTTCTATGACTGTCAACGGTATGACCATTTTGGCTGTCAACGAAACGCTCATTTTGACTGTCAACGAATCCACCATCATGACTGTCAACGAAATGATCATTTGATCTGCTAGCAGCTATTCTTTTCAATCTTAATGCAGCAATTTCATCTTCACTGCTGCTTTCATCTGTGCTAGATACAACAAATTTAGGATGTTTCTCAGTAGCCTTAACATGATTCACTTGATCTCCTTCCTCATTCTCAAAAGAAAGACTTTCATGGAAACCTTCATCACAGAGACCTTGAATTTTGAGATCATCAAAAACAACATGTACAGATTCCATAACAATGTTGGTTCTGAGATTATAGACTCTGTAAGCTTTCCCTGCTGCATATCCCACAAATATTGCTTCATCTGCCTTTGCTTCAAATTTCCCCAAATGCTCAGCCTGATTTCTCAGAACAAAGCACTTGCATCCAAAGACATGAAGAAAATCCAATAGTGGCTTCTTTCTTTTGAGTAATTGATAAGGGGTCATTCCCTTGGCCTGATTAATCAAAGAAATATTTTGAGTGAAGCAAGCTGTGTTAACTGCCTCAGCCCAAAAATAAGTTGGTAACTTTGATTCATCTAGCATTGTCCTTGAAGCTTCAATAAGTGTTCTGTTTTTCCTTTCAACTACACCATTTTGCTGTGGTGTCCTTGCTGCTGAAAACTCATGCAAAATACCATTTTCTTCACAGAACACCTTCATGCTTGAATTCTTGAATTCTGTCCCATTGTCACTCATAATCCTTCTTACTTTGAAGTCAGGATGATTGTTTACCATCTTGATGTGATTGATAATGATTTCACTTGCCTCATCTTTGGAGGGCAAAAAGAAGGTCCATGTAAATCTAGAAAAATCATCAACAATCACAAGACAATATTTCTTCTTTGAAATAGACATGACATTTACAGGGCCAAACAAATCCATATGAAGCAACTCAAGCTGATGGACAATTGATGACTCTGTCTTGCTTTTGAATGATGCCTTCTTTTGTTTCCCTTTTTGACAGACATCACACAAACCATCCTTGGAAAACTCCACCTGTGGAATTCCTCTAGCAAGATCTTTCCTCACCAAATCATTCATAACTTTAAAATTCAAATGAGACAATTTCTTGTGCCATAGCCAACTTTCATCCTTGCTTGCCTTGCTGAAGAGACAAGTGACGGTGTCTGGACTTCTGCTACTAAAGTCAGCAATGTACACATTCCCTCTTCTGAATCCAGTCATTACCACATTGTTGTTTCCTCCTTTAGAAACAACACAGGCTTCTTTAGAAAAAGTAACTAAAAATCCTTTGTCACAAAGTTGGCTGATACTAAGCAAATTGTGCTTAAGGCCATCCACCAATGCAACCTCATCTATGATGACATTCTCTTTTGAAATCAAGCCATATCCCTTAGTGTAGCCTTTTATGTCATCTCCAAAAGTAATACAAGGGCCAGCTCTTTCCTGAAACTCTGTGAGCAGGGTAGAATCACCAGTCATGTGTCTTGAACAACCACTATCCAAGTACCAAATATTCCTTTTGTCTCCCTGCACACAATAAAACCAAATCAAGTTGATTTTGGTACCCAAGTTTCCTTGGGTCCTGTTTTGTTAGCCTTTACTTTTCCTTTAATATCATTTTTCACCTTGGGCTCAGATTGATTTAAATCAATCTTTACCCTTGGTGTTGATTTCTGAGAGTTGCTCACATTTTCATTCACAGCATGCATAGTTGGTGGAACAAACATGTTATTCATATTCCATGGCATTTGTGGTACATTAAACATATTCATGTATGGATTAGGCACAAATGACATGCTAGCATATGGATTCTGAAATTGTGCATATGGAGCAAACATGTTAGGCATAACAGGCATTGTAGGCATAGAACTATTCATTGCAGGCTTGGGAATTTTCACATTAGCAGTCTTCTTGACAGATTTGCAGTTAGTAGATAAATGACTAACACTTCCACAATTGACACATGTCTTTCTAGGAGCATATTTATCAGGTGTGTAATTGTTGTGTTTGTTAATCCCTACTTTGCCATTCCTGTTATTCTTTTTATTTCCCTTAGCCTCAACTTGAACTTTCTCTAACTTGTCCTTCAATTGCTTGTTAGACAAGTGACCTACATTAGCTCTCTCTACAGGCTTCTCAACTTTCTTTGAATTACTAGACTCACCTTGAACAAAGTTCTTGGTGACAGGACCATACTTGTTATTAAGTCTAGTGAGTTTATCTTTTCTTTTCTCTGTCAACGAAACAGCCTGATCGGTTGATGGTTCATCTGTCAACGAAACATTGCATTCCGTTGACATATCAACCTTCAACAAATGATCATTGTTGTTTGTTGACTCTGTTTCTGATTCTAAGGTTTCACTAACATACCCTAGCTTTTCTTTGTTCTTTTTCCATGATTGTTCACAGAAAGATTCCATACCTTGAACATTAATGATGTTGGTAGCAACATTCCTGGCATCTTTCCATTTTGCAATCACACTTTGTTCTATTTCAAGTTGTGTTTTAAGAATTTCTTCCCTTTCTAACACGTTCTCAAGTTCCTTCTTAGCATCCCTACTAACACACCTCATTTTCTCAAATTCAATGAGCTGTGCTTCTAACATTGCATTCCTATCACTTAATAGCAGATTAGCCTCTTTTATTCTTGAATTCTCTTTGGTAAGTGATTTAAGAGTAACACGCAAATTATATAGTACAATAGACATTTCATTTACTGCACTATCGCATTCCTCTTTAGAAAGCTCAGAAAGATTAGTAATTGTTACCTGGTTGCTTGAGGAGCTTGCTTCCTGCTCATGATTGTTAGCCATAAGAGCCAAGTTGACATACTCAACATCATCATCAGAATCTTCACCATTACCAGCCCAATCATACTCCTGAGACATGAAAGCCTTTTCTTTTTGCTTGAGAAGTTCAAAGTATTTCTTTTTATAATCAACAGGCTCAAATTTCCTGTTGCCCTTCTCAACCTTGGGCTTTCTGCAGTCTCCAGCAAAGTGGCCAAGCATTCCACAATTGAAACATTTAGACTTAGACTTTTCAATCCAGTTAGTTTTGCTGGGTTGAAAGTCTCTTCGTGGTGGCCTTGCTTCTGAGTTTCTCTTAAACTTGAACTTAGAGAATTTTCTTGACAGAAAAGCAATGTGTTCATCAATCTCATCTAAGTCATCCAAGTTGGCTGGTTCTGATTCTTCTTCTTCTGTCATCTTGCCTTTACCCTTGCTAACATCACTCCTACAACTAGCTCGACTAGTTGTGGCCTTTGCAGCTTCTTCATTGTCATCTTCCAGTTGGTTCACAGATGCAATCAATGCAATAGATCCACCCTTCTTTTGTACCTTTTCAATTTCTTCATCTTGCTCCATTTCCAACTCATATGTCTTCAAGGTTCCATAAAGCCTTTCAAGAGTGTAGTCTTTGTACTCTTGAGTGTTTCTGAGAGAAACAGTCATAGGCTTCCATTCTTTTGGAAGAGCTCTAAGAAATTTAAGGTTTGAATCCTTGGTTTGATAGATCCTCTCATACAACTTTAATCCATTCAAAAGCTTTTGAAACCTACTAAACGTGTCATTTAGGGTTTCACCAGCTTTAAAATGAAAATGCTCATATTGTTGTATAAGGAGCTGCATTTTGTTTTCCCTAACTTGCTCAGTTCCTTCACAGAGAGTTCTAACAGTGTCCCATACTTCTTTGGAGGTTGTACAGTTTATGACATTGTCAAACATCTCTTGCTCCAAACCATTAAACAGAATGTTCATGGTTCTTTTATCTTTATGGACTTCTGCAACATCTTCAATAGTCCATTCTGAGACAAGTTTTGGAATTTCCATATCAGGAGCATCATCTGGCACTCCAACTCTAGATGCAAACTTCATGGGAACATGTGGACCTTTCTCAATGCAGTCTACATACCTCTCATCCATAGACATGAGATGTAAATGCATCTTTACTTTCCAGTGAAAGTAATTGTCCTTATCAAGAACTGGTATCTTTAGTCTTGCATCCTTCTTCACCATGGTTACTGTTTTGGTCTTGATCTTTAAACTTCTTGTATGTTAGAAGCTTGCTCTGATACCAATTGTTAATCCCAAATGACCTAACAGAATTATAGAAGGGGGGGTTGAATACAATTCTTGATATTTCTTAAACTTAAAAACAACTTACAAATAAAAACTGAACTTAATGTAAAAATCACAAGCACATAAATAATTTCAGTTGGATTGTTTGATGATCCAACTGAAGTGATTTTTATTGCGGAAATAATCTGTGATACAAATGTACACAGCTGCTCAGTTACAAGAATGTAGAGAAGAAAATGCTCTCAAAGATAGTTAATACAATCTATTTATTTTTCTTTTCTCTCTTATTTTAACTGCTACACTTGGTTATATACATAACCCAAGTTTACAATACTATTTCTGGCTACACTAATGTACACTAGTAATAACCATCAGTAGCTTGCTTTTCATTCCTTTTGTCCAGTGGTCCTTGGAGATCTTTACTTTTGTCTTCATGCTTATTATGATCACTCCCAAGTAGGGCTGTCAATGGATCGGATCTGGATCGGATCGGCCTTGATCCATATCCTGATCCATTTAATTTTACCGGATTCGGATTCGGATCGGATCATAGACGGATTTTTTATAGCCCGATCCATATCCGGATCCGTTAGGATCACGGTTAACGGATCGGAGCTCCGATCCGTTAATATTTTAAAAATATATTTTACTTAAATTCAAATTCAAACATTAATAAAACACAAATTTTGAATGTCCAACTATCCTAAAGACAGTTGTTTGTCATACAACCATTGTAAGTTTGTAACCATTCAACAACAAATCTGAAGCTAGTTTATGTGCCTTAATTTTCATTGTCTTTTGTGTCAATTTTATAAATAAAAGAGAGGTCCAGTTTATACAAGTAAAAGAGAATTGTTTTGACTTAATTGATAAAAATTTATGATATATTTAATATATAACATATAATATATAAATTAAATATATATTATATATAAAATAATCGGATCGGATCGTTAACGGTTCGGATCATGTTAAATCCATATCCTATACTAATCGGACCGGATCGTTACCGGATCGGATTTTTAACGGATCGGATTTATTTTGTAGTGATCCATATCCGCTCCATTTGCCTTCGGATCGGATCGGATCGGATCGGATTTCCGATCCATTGACAGCCCTACTCCCAAGAGCCTTCTTGGAAATTGAAATGTTTCCTTATTTCCAGTGACCATTTTGATGGCTTCCAATGTACAGTACACTTCCATATCTTCTTTAGATCTGTTCAGTAAACTGTCACTATCACTTTGTCAACTATTCAAAAAGTAATAGTGATTCGTTGATAGCAGGGAGATATGTTTCGTTGATAGCTTCATTCTTCATTTCGTTGATGAGTAAACTTCATTTCGTTGATAGGATAATCTTCATTCCGTTGATGAGTAAACTCTATACCGTTGATAGGATAATCTTCATTCCGTTGATAGGTCTTCACTTAGGCAAAATTACAAGGCATGATGTATTTACAATTAACCAACCTATTTTGCCTATCTAGTACTTAGTCAACATGACTGAGAAAACCTATCCAATATCTACAATGAAATGCATATCAAACTAGAAGTATTGTACAGTGCAATTGCTACATCACTCATTTCGTTGATGAGCTTCCTGTCAACGGAATGCTGCAAAGCATGCCATTTCGTTGACAGCTACAAAATGACTTTACACAAATTCTACTAAGTGTTTTATGTTTATCATCAAGAACAACATATTCCTAACATAATACTATTTCCAAATTTTAATAAAATTACAAATTACAGACAAAAATTTCTACACTTACCAATTACACCTTCGATTTTATATTTCTAATCATATGTATTTTAGTAACATATTTTTTTAATCATGAAACAATTTCTTTTAAGTTGAAGTTAAACATTATTCTTTTAGAGAGTAATTATTAAAAGTACAAAGTTATAAAGGCATAATACAAGGGCTAAAATATAACAAAATTTTAACATATTCATGTGATAACAAAATATCATTTTGTTAAACAACTTAATAAAATATAATTTCATTAAAAAATTTAATGTGAATTTATAATGTGTACGAAATAAGGCAATTTATAATTAATTTTGAGATGCAACAACTAAAAATTTTAATGTGAATTTATAATGCAACAATAATTAAATTTATGTGTACGAAAAAATTGTGTTAGAGCAAAAAACTTACTAAGTAGAATTAAAATTTTGTAATGACTTAACAATTTAGTGTAAATTATACTTCACTCTTTCCCATTACATGCATATTATTTCAAGTAAAAAGATAAAATTCAAACTAAAAAATTTAAAATAGAATAAAATGTTTACCTGATATAATTATTTAGTTTAATAAATAACATAACACATTTTAAAAAAATAATTGAGTTTTTTGACATTTGATTTTCAAGGAAAAATATTATTACTTAATATTAAATTAAAAACGTACAATATAATAAAATAAATAACTCAAATTCGCGATTACTTATTAAATATAAAAATCTCACTATGAAATTAAAAATTGTCTTAAATTTTTAAAGCATACTAGTTTTTAAGGCCTAATTACCAACAACCTAAACCTAATTAAATAAATAGACAAACCTTATATACACGCATAAAATCTTTTTTTATTAATAGAAGAAGCATCTTTTACTCAAAAAGTGTTACATTAAATTTAAGCTAACATAATCTTTTATCATTTTTTTAAAAAAAGCACAATCTTTTTTTATCTTTAATAACCAAATTTAAACTTTTAACAAAATTTCAAAATTATATTTTGAAAAGTTTACCTACCAATAAGTATCACTTACATTTGGAAAAGGATTTTAAAGTATTACGTTGGTTTTTAAAAAAATAACATCCTAAATTTAGTAGTAACAAATTATATTATGTGAATTTGTAAAAATAACATCATAAATTTAATAGTAACAAATTTCTCAAAAAATTGAATTTTCTAAAATCGCTATAAAAAACACCAAACTAAATCAAAGTGTGAAATAAAATGTGAAAAATATATGATGGTAAACTATTAATTTTCTACTAAAAATGTTACTCTTAAACTAAACCCGATATATACACTTTTACTAATTTTACAATTAATCTAACTTTAGAATTTTAAAAATTTACCTACAAAAAACCCATAAACATAGTCATATTTTTAAAATTAATCTAACAAAGACACCATATATAGGAGAAAATACATATTTTGCTTAAAATTTTTATTAACGACCAAATATTATTATATTAGATTTAAGCTAAAACAACCTATTACTTTTTGTAAGGTTACAACCTTTTATCTTTACTAATTTAAAAAATTAAATCTTAAAATCATACCTCATAAATTTAAAAATCAACATACTATTATGGGCATCTTAGATGAAATCCTAACTAAATTAATTATCAACTACATCAAATTTGAAAGTTTTTAAAATTTATAAAACCCAATCGAAGACCGGCAAACAAGTACTAGTATTAGTGGAAGGGTTCCTTATCGACAAAATATATTATTTAAAAATCTTTGAGTTTAAATATTTGAAATAAAATATGTGTTATATCAGAAAATTCAACATACTTTAAAAGAAGTTTGGTATTGCTAATTTTTGGCTTTCGGAAGTGTCGGTGTACTATAAATTTAAACAAACTTCTGCTAATACAATTATAATATTTATAAATAGAAAATTATAATAGTGAAAATATATTTATTCATACTATAAGTATTTAAATCTATTTAAATATGTGACTCCACCACTTTGAGTTACATTGAAATTGTAAAAAAAATTGTGCTATTTTCAAGATCAAATTTAATGTATTAGATTATGTATTAAAAGGAAATTTCTTGAAATTATAGATTATTATTTTGTTAAAATATGAAACAAATAAGTTACAAAAGTGCTAAAATTATTTAAGATAAGCGACAAGAGTAAATTTAAAAACAATTTAAAAGGCAGATGGTATAACTAGCATTAAAATTTAAAATGTAGTAACTTTCTTAGTGAGTTAATGAAAAATATCACCATGTAGATTGAAGACAAGACTGAAGGTGGGTTGACGGTCTGCAAAATACTAATGGAGTGTATTGGCGTGATGAGAATATATTGGCATCCGTGGTGGACTGTAAGTTTGAGAGACGGTAAGAAAAAGATGGGGGTGAAGACTGAAGACATTGTAAAATGGGAAAGGAAGTTGTGCTTTGTTTCCTAGCGGGTGTTTGCTTTTGTATGGGTAATTGTTTTCTCAATTAAATTCATGTTATTTACTGCACGCTTTTTCATACTACTCGTTTCTTTCCTTCCTTCCTCCCCAGGTCCTTTACTCCCAGTCCCAAACCCTGTCGCAGCAGCATTACTTCAGAGTCATCTAATCAAATAAATTGTTTTCGTCCTCATTTCATTATTAAAATTATTTATTCGTAAAAATCTTTTACAAATTAAATGAATATATTCACACTTCAATCAATATTCTTTATTATAATCCCCACAAACTCTAGAATCGCTTGATTCATATTTATCTAATTTTCTAGAACTTCTGAATTTTAATTCAATAAAATTAAATTTCCTTAACATTCAAATTTTTAGAAAAGACATTCCTTATTTACACTCGAATATTCAGGAAAGACATAAATATATAAAAGTCAATTATATTTAAAATTTAATTAAACAAATACTACCTTTTTTTCTCAACTAACTTAAATCATATTCATGTTTTAATCTTTATCTTTATATTTCGAAAAATATTTATCTATTTTTCTAGAGTTCCTCAACTTTAATTCAATAAAATTAAATTTTCTTATTTACATTCGAGTTTTTAGAGAAGACATTTCTTAATTTACACTTAAATTTTTAGGGAAACCAATAAATATATAAAAGTCAATCATATTTAAAATTTAATTAAACAACTGTTACCATTTTTTTCTCAACTAACTTAGGTCCTATTTAAGTTTTAATCTATTTTTCTAGATCTTCTCAATTTTAATTCAAAAAAACTGAATTTTCTTATTTACATTCGAATTTTCAATGTTTATGTTCCAATATATCATCATGTTTATGTTCTATAATTGTATATTTTCAATTTTATAAGAACATTGTATATGAATTATGTGGCGGTGTTGAAGTTTTAGGTTTATATTTTTTTAGTTATTGGTGATACTCCAAATACTTGCAGATTTTATAGTAGATTTATGCAACAATTTTTTTTGTAGATTTTTATATATATTTTCAACAGTTTTTTAGATCTTTATTGATATCTAAGAGAAGTTATATATATTATTTTGTTCTAGATCTGCTCACTGCCAAGTACACTTAAAGGTATGAGCTGGGTGGCTACTTGTTAGAACTACTTCCCTGGGATGCACGTTTTGGTCTTTACCAGGTATCAACTTATGTTTTATGTTGCTATAAGAGCTATTCTTTTATACTTGGAAGAATGGTAATTTGATTAATTGTGTAAATCTAAAGATTAATATGATGTTATACAGGTAGTTTTATTAATTGTGTATATCTATAGATTAATATTATGACGTTATACACCCCTTGGCTGCAAAAGAGTTCAAAAATGTGACAACTGATAACTAGCATTTTACATGTACAGATGTATAAAATTTTAGCTAGTTGATTTCTTGAGCTATAGTTCTATTTAATTTTAGTTCTCTGTTTAGCCTTTGATAGTTCTATTTTGTGATTATGAGGATTGATTTTGTTGATTTATTAAGTTAATTATAGTTTTGTTTAATTTTGTTTTTTATTTAGTTTGATTTTTTTTTTGTAGTTGATTTCTTAAGTTAATTACAATTTTGTTTAATTTTATTTTGGTAATTAGTCTTTCAATCTTTGATAGGTTCTTTTTTTTTTGTTATGAGATTAATTTTTTATTGTGGTTGATTTTTTAAGTTAACTATAATTTTGTTTAATTTTTTTTTGTATTTAATTTTTGAAAGTTTCTATTTTGACATTATGAGGATTGATTTGAGTTAAAAAATAATATTAATTTTCTATTATATCTAAAATAATGATGTTATACATTCAACTTTTTAGGTATTCCAAAGCAGAAGACAACTTAACTTTATGTTTTGTAATACTTAATTTTATTAAGTGCCAGAGTATGTTCTTGTAGCCATTTCATTTGCTATAATAAACTTGTTTATAAATCTTGGAAGAAATTCATTCGTTTGTTCAAGCCTCAAGGAGTATATCAGAATGACAGCAAGAATAATTGTTACTGTCATAGCACAGTAAGGTTACAAGAAGACAACATGTTGCAAGTCAAGACAACATATTTTCTCTGACAGCAACATTGGCGGAAGCCTTGAGACAACAACTCTCTATTCTCCTGACAGCAAGTTTGGAACTCCTTACAGCATCTATTGTGGGGATTTCTTACTGTCACCAAAAGCGCATTCTTGTGACAGCAAACTTGGAAATGCAGGATACTGTCTCAAAGGGATAAATTTTGAATTGGGGATCTACCCAGTCAAACATGTGACAGTTTGGATGTTCAAGAAACAGACGTGCTGTAGTATCCCAACACTGCATCAGGTCTGCAAGACTACGACAGAAGCTTGAGAGATCACATGACAAAGCTCACCAATTCAAGAGTATGACAAATCAACATCTACTGGAATTGTGTTAGCTAAATATAGAATGTATCTAGATTGTTTTTCCCTGTAATGATAATCTTGTTTGTATAGCAATTTAGGTAAGACACACGGGTAGGCAAAGTGTAAGGAGCTGCCACATGAAAATGACAGCAACTTCACAAACCCGTGTTGATAGAGACAAGATTAGTTTACTTAGACTACCTCTCGCATTCTATATTGTGTATCACTTGAGGAATCGAAGCTTGAGAAAAACATACTTTCTCTCAAGGTTGTAGCAACACTTTCGCAAGATAAATAAAATATTTATTTTGTGAAAAAACTACTTGTGATTGCATTTCTTCTACTAATAGGATTTAATTTTAGTTTTATTTGTTGAAGCATAGATTGAATTTTATCAGTATTGCATTCAACCCCCCTTCTGCAATACTCAAGGACCAACAACTAGTATCAGAGCAACAGATTGATATATAAATATGATATCATGACGAGTATACAGAAGTCGAGTAGTATCAAGATCCCAGCTTTTGATAAAGAGAACTACAATGTTTGGAAAAGAAAAATCTCACTGTTTATCAAAGCTGCGAATCTACTGTACGTTGGAATCCTCGAGAATGATCCCTTTATTCCACAGAAAGAAATTGCAGCCTCGACCATTGATGGTGTTGTTATTCCAGCGCATTGGGTTCCAAGAAGCCATCCGAGTTCTTAGATCCAGAAAAGGAAAGATTGTTCTGGATGACTACTTGCAACTCATTCTGCTTGACTCTCTCACTTTGGATAAAGTCATGTGTGGGAATGTCATTGGATGCTCATCAGCCAAGGAAATTTGGAACAAAATTGAGCTGTTATGCGAAGGAAGTGAAGAGGTCAGGGAGAACCAAAGACAAATTCTTGTTTCTCAGTATGAAGCCTTCATGGCAAAGCCTAGTGAAGAACTTACTCAAATGTTTGAGAGATTTAGAAAACTTATCACTGAACTCCAGATTCATGGAAAGTTCTATGAGAAGAAAGAACTCAACCTTAAGTTCTTACTCACTCTTCCTGAGCATCTTGAGTACAAAGTCACTACAATCAAATAAGGAAGAGATCTGAAAAGTGTCTCTCTTGAAACTCTATATGGTGTGCTCAAGTCATATGAGCTAGAACTCTTTCAGAAAAGAGCTATACAAAGTGGATCAAAAGGAAAGATGGCCAATATGTTTGGAGCTCTTGTAGCTCATGAGCCAAAGATTACTCTTCCTAGTGAAGCAATACAAATCATTCATCCAACTCAAGTGTCTTCCTTAAAGATTGAAGAGGTGGTGAATGATGAGGAGAAAGTAGTGCTGCAACTGGATGATGTTGAAGATGAGGAATTCTACTCTATAGAGGAGATGGAAAAGATGGATAATCCAACCATGGCTTATATGGCAAAGAAGTTTAAAAATATAAGATTCAGAAGAAACAAGCCATACAAGCCTCAGGGTCAAACATCAAGGTTCAGCAAAGGGAATTTCTCCAAGACTGCTGGCAATGCTACAAGAGGAGGATACAAAACTGGAATGGGGGATAGGTCTAAATTCAGATGCTACAACTGCAATGAGTTTGGTCATTTTGCTACTGGACATTAATGAAAAGAACACTGAGAATCAGAAGGTAGGAGTAGGTTTTGATTATGGGAAAAGGTCAGGAAAGGAATCCGTGGTTCTTGATTGTCCAACTGTTGTTGCTGTAAAACCCCAAATCCTCAAGAAGGTGCATGCACCTAAATTCAAGGTTGCTGAAGTTGATTTTGATGAAGAGGCTATGTTCATCAAACAACATCTACTTGATGAGGATGAAGGTGGTGACAACACAACTGTTGAAGGGAAAGATACTGTCACAATCTCCAATACAGTAACTTTGTCTAACAATCTGACAGAATGTTCTGAAGATGCTGTCAGCAATGACAAGGCAGAATCTTTTAAAGATGTTGTCAAGAGAGTATCCAAGACAGTAACCTCGAAACCTGTTGTCAAGACAGTGGATGTAAAAGGTAATGTCAAGAAAGACTCGACAGCCACTTCAGGACATGTTGTTAACACAGATACTTTCAAGTCCAAGAACAGAAATGGCAAAGTAGGAATTAACAAGGGTAATGGCTATGCTTATGTCAAGAATGCACCCAGGAAACTTTGTAATAACTGTGGCTCCTCACATCATTTGACTAATGTTTGTAAGAGACCATCTGAGACTAAAGTCAATGTGACTGAGGTCAAGGGTAACTTACACAGAACCCCCGTTATGCAAAGATCCATGGATGTCAGTAATAACACTGATTGCATGCCCTGTAAAATTACTGCTATGAGTACATGCTTCAATTTGCCCATTCTGTCAACTGATAAATGCTCTTATATGAACTTTGGTGAGACTTCTGAGCCTACTGGTAACAGTAAAAAGGCAACCTCCACTAAGAAAATGACTAAGTCTTATTCTACATCAAAGTGGGTGGCAAAGGAAGTCGAACAGAATTTTTCTGATGATTATGTTGATGTTGAAAATGAAGGAAACTCAGGTGTTACTAAGTCTGCAGGACACAACAAGGATTGGGTACCATATGCAACCTAAAAACAATTTGTTTTGCAGGGCAAGAAAAAGAAGCAGGTCATGTGGATCATTGATAGTGGTTGCTCAAGACACATGACTGGTGATAAAGCCATGCTATCACATTTTGTGGAGAAAGCTGGCTCAATCATAACCTTTGGAGACAACAGCAAAGGTTACACAGTGGGATATGGTTGTTTGGAATTTGGAAATGTTGTCATAAATGACATTGCTCTTGTTGATGGACTAATGCACAACCTCATGAGTGTCAGCCAATTCAGTGACAGAGGATTCAAGGTTGACTTTGACACGTTGGTGTGTAACATCTATCACAAGAAGGACATGAGCCTTTCTCTGAAGGGAGTAAGGAAAGGAAGCATGTTTGTTGTAGACCTAAGCTCAACAAAAAAGGATAAACTTTACTGTTTCTACAGCAAAGCCACTGTTGGTGGCATCATGTTTTGGCACAGGAAACTCTCCCATCTCAACTTCAAGACAATGAATATGCTGATGAAGAAGGAACTGGTGAGAGGACTACCTCAACAGGAATTCTGTCAAGAAGGACTGTGTGAGGACTGTCAAATGGGAAAACTTAGAAGATCTGTGCACAAGTCAAAGCAAGTCAATACCAACACTGAGCCACTTAAGCTAATACACATGGATCTTTTTGGCCTAGTTAATGTTCCATCTATGGCCAGAGAGAAATATGCATTAGTAATGGTGGATGATTACTCTAGCTTCACTTGGGTGAAGTTTCTATAGTCCAAAAATGAAGCTGCTCAAGTTATCATTGATCACATAAGAGTTCTTGACAGGACTCCAAGTGCAAAAGTTCAAATACTGAGAAGTGATAATGGTACTGAGTTCAGAAATGCCTTACTTAGAAACTTCTGCAAGGATGAAGGTATTGTTCAACAATTTTCTGCTGCAAGAAAACCCCAGCAGAATGGTGTTGTAGAAAGGAAGAACAAGACTCTGATTGAAGCTGCTAGGACTATGTTGCATGATGCTAAATTACCAACATACTTCTGGGCAGAAGCAATCAACACGGCTTGCTACACACAGAACAGAACAATAATCAACAAGACTCATGAAAGCACCCCTTACCATCTGTTGACTGAGAAGAAACCTACTGTCAAATACTTTCATGTATTTGGAAGTAAGTGTTTCATGATGAAGGACAACCATGAAAAGAAAGGAAAGTTTGATGCCAAATATTATGAATGCATTTTCATGGGATATGGGATAGAAAGGACTGCCTACAGAGTCAATGTCATAGAACACAGAACAATTGAAGAAAGGGTGAATGCCACATTTGATGAAACCAAGTTTCCAGGGCTGCATGAAGATGGTCAAATACAGATCCTTAGATTTAAAAATCAAGGATACTTGGAAGAAGAAGAAATTGTTGATGAAGAACCCAGCTTTACTCAAACTGTTGATGTTGAGAAAGATGTTGTCAATGCTATCAATGTTGATCAAACTCCAGCTCAGTCACAGACCATTTCAACCAATCTTCAAAATGATGGTGACTCTGGAGTTAATGAAGAGCATGGTTAAAACAATTGCACTAGTGAAGACTCATTTCCTCAAAGTGAAGTCAATCCACCAGATCAACAAAGAAGCTTGCCCAGAGCCACAAGATGGAATAAGGATCATGCTAATGATCTAATCATTGGTAATCCTTCCTCTGGGGTGAGAACTAGGAACAATGTCTCTGCTGACAGTATGTTCTCATGCTTTCTGTCTCAAATGGAACCAAAGACAATTGATGAAGCATTGTTGGATTCTGACTAGGTGATTGCTATGCAAGAAGAACTTAACCAATTTGAAAGAAACAATGTATGGAAGTTGGTTCCAAGACCTAAAGGAAAATCAGTCATTGAGACAAAGTGGGTGTTCAGGAACAAGTTGGATGAGAATGGAATAGTAACTAGAAACAAAGCAAGGCTAGTAGCAAAAGGTTACTGTCAACAGGAAGGAATAGACTATGATGAGACATTTGCACCTGTTGCCAGACTTGAAGCTATAAGAATTTTTCTTGCCTTTGCTACACACTGTAACTTCAAGGTGTTCCAAATGGATGTCAAAAGTGCCTTTCTAAATGGAGAGTTGGAGGAAGAAGTGTATGTTGAACAGCCACCTGGCTTTGAAGATGCTGAATTGTATAACTTTGTTTACAAACTGTTCAAAGCACTTTATGGATTGAAACAAGCTCCCAGAGCTTGGTATGATACACTCTCTACCTTTCTATTGGAGAATCAGTTTACAAGAGGTGTAGTAGATAAAACTCTGTTCTACAAGCATCATGGCAAGGACATCATTCTGGTACAAATCTATGTTGATGACATTATTTTTGGGTCTTCAAATGAGAAGCTGTGTGAAAAGTTTTCATCTCTAATGAGAAACAAGTATGAGATGAGCATGATGGGAGAACTGTCATTCTTCCTTGGTCTACAAGTTCTTCAAAAGGATGATGAAATCTTCATTTGTCAAGCCAAATATGTCAAGGAACTCCTCAAAAAGTTCAACTTAGAAGATTCATCATCTACCAAGACTCCCATTTCTACATCAACTAATCTGGATCTTGACCCCAAGGGAAAGAAAGTGGACTCTAGTGCTTATAGAGGCATGGTGGGATCACTTCTCTATCTAATTGCTAGCAGACCAGACATAATTTTTGCTACATGTCTTTGTGTAAGATTCCAAGCTGATCCAAAGGAGTCACACTTAGTTGCTATCAAGTGGATTTTTAGATATCTAAAGGGCACTCCTAATCTAGGCCTTTGGTATCCTAAAAATACTGGATTTGAGCTTATTGGGTATTCTGACTCAGATTATGCTGGATGTAGAATTGACAGAAAAAGCACAACAGGTCGCTGTCAATTTCTTGGTGGAAGATTGGTGTCATGGTTTAGTAAGAAGCAACATTCAGTATCTACATCAACTGTTGAAGCTGAATATATTGCAGCTGGAAGTTGCTGTGCACAAATTCTGTGGATGAAGAATCAGTTATTGGACTATTGACTAGTGTTGAGCAACATTCCTATCTACTGTGATAACATTAGTGCCATTGTCATCTCAGACAATCTTGTTCAACACTCTATGACAAAGCACATTGATATCAGACATCACTTCATAAAAGAGCATGTTGAAAGAGGAACTGTGAAACTGATCTATGTCCCAACAGAAAAGCAACTTGCAGACATCTTCACTAAACTATTGGATGAAGCCACCTTTAACAGGTTGGTAAGTGAATTGGGAATGCTTAATCTGGTATGTTAACTTACTAGTTTTTACATTTTCAAAACTAGGTAAATGTTTCTATTTGCTCATTCATTATGGAGCACCTATGTTTGTATTCATTCTGATCTTTGTTAGTTAAGTTGTCAGCATGTATAGTTTGAAAATTTGTAGTTATTATCCATAAACACAAATTGGGGGAGATTGTTAGGATTTATGGGTGATAGCTTAGAAGACAACTTAACTTTATGTTCTGTAATACTTAATTTTATTAAGTAGAATATACTGTCACAGTCAGAGTATGTTCTTGTAGCCATTTCATTTGATGTAATAAACTTGTTTATAAATCTTGAAAGAAGTTCATTCGTTTGTTCAAGCCTCAAGGAGTATATCAGGATGACAGCAAGAATAATTGTTACTGTCATAGCACTGACAGTAAGGTTACAAGAAGACAGCATGTTGCAAGTCAAGACATCATATTTTCTCTGACAACAACATTGGCGGAAGCCTTGAGACAGCAACTCTCTATTCTCCTGACAGCAAGTTTGAAACTCCTGACAGCATCTATTGCGGGGATTTCTTACTGTCACCAAAAGCACATTCTTGTGACAGCAAACTTGGAAATGTAGGATACTGTCTCAAAGGGATAAACTTTGAATTGGGGATCTACCCAGTCAAACATGTGACAGTTTGGATGTTCAAGAAACAGGCGTGCTGTAGTATCCCAACACTGTATCAGGTCTGCAAGACTACGACAGAAGCTTGAGAGATCACATGACAAAGCTCACCAATTCAAGAGTATGACAAATCAACATTTACTGGAACTGTGTTTGCTAAATATAGAATGTATCTAGATTGATTTTCCCTGTAATGATAATCTTGTTTGTATAGCAATTTAGGTAAGACACACGGGTAGGCAAAGTGTAAGGAGCTGCCACATGAAAATTACAGCAGCTTCACAAACCTGTGTTGATAGAGCCATGATTAGTTTACTTAGACTACCTATCTCATTCTATACTGTGTATCACTTGAGGAATAGAAGCTTGAGAAAAACATAATTTCTCTCAAGGTTGTAGCAACACTTTCGCAAGATAAATAAAATATTTATTTTGTGAGAAAACTACTTGTGATTGCATTTCTTCTACTGATAGGATTTAATCTTAGTTTTAGTTGTTGAAGCATAGATTGAATTTTATCAGTATTGCATTCAACCCCCTTCTCCAATACTCAAGACTCAAGGACCAACACTTTACATGTATAAAATTGTTGATTTCTTGACATAATTATAGTCTTGGTTAAATATAATTTTATCTTTAGTTTTTGATAGGGTTTTTTTCGATAATGGAGAGCGATTCTCTTTCATATGTGATTTCTTTTTTTTAATTTTATCTTTGTATTTAGTTTAATTTTCTTTTGTAATTGATTTCTTAAATTAATTATAGTTTTGTTTAGTTTTATTTTTGTATTTGATCTTTGAAAGATTTTGTTATGTTATGAAATTCATTTTTTTGTAGTTAATTTATTTAATTAATTATAATTATCTTTTATTTATTTTTGTTTTTTGTTTTTTGTAGGTTCTTTTTGGTCATTATGAGAATTGATGTGAGTTCAATTCAGCATTATATTTTCAAGTATTGTCTTATGAGAAACATGCTAAATTTTTTTTTATTTATTTATTTCTTGCTAAAGGTATGCCCTGCAATTTTGACGAGTCTTGCATTCACCTGTTATTTGAATAAGTTTGTTGACTTACAATTCTTTCATGAAAAAAGTGTTTTCACGTATGAATATTTTATACTACTTTTCAGTACCAACATTATTCGAATGTTTAATAAAATACATATAATTTAAATTTCTTTTAACATATTAGTAATAAATATTAAAAATAAAAAAAATCCATTAATTTATATTCTCCTACCTCTCAAGTCAAAGTAAACATTTTCTTGATATTTTAGTTACTATTATATATACCTGATTATCACTTCACAAAATTTTCAATATGAACGTTATAATTATCATGATGTACAGGTTAGATTTTGTTATTATTATATTTGAGGATATTGAAAAATAAGTACTTTTTGTGAGAATTTAAATACTGGAATTCGAGATTGTATTGTTATTATTATTATTATTAATATTGCATATGATTAATATTTTTTAAAACATATTTATTATCACGGGTATCGGCTCAAGAAAATGTGAAACATAAATAAAAAAATAAATATATTAATATATAAGAGAATAAGAATGCTTGGGTGAAGGATACTTTTCCAGAGATTGCAATTTGAACATGTAAATAAATAAATCTAACGTCAGATATTTACTTACCAATTTAACGCACTCACTGAATCACTATCTCAAAAAACATATCTAAGCATGATCTTTATTCTCAATATGTAAATAGTTTATTTATCCGTATGTTTAATTTGTACAGTTTTATATTTACTAATTTACATGATATTATAAACATTTGTTTCTTAATTTTTGTGTGATTTAATAGACTTATCTTTATATATGTAAAGGAAAATTCCATGAGTTCTCAGATCATCCAAAAAATATTTATCTATTTCTCTAAAACTCCTTAATTTTTATTCAATAAAATTAAATTTCTTTATTTACATTAAAAATTTTAGGGCACATTCCTTATTTACACTCAAATTTTTAGGAAATTCAATAAATATATAAAAGTCAATCTTATTTAAAATTTAATTAAACAAATATTAATTTTTTTTCTCAACTAACTTAGATTTAAGTTTTAATCTATTTTTCTAGAGTTTCACTATTTTAATTCGATTCGAATTTTTAGCGAAGACAATAAATATATAAAAATAATCATATTTAAAATTTAATTAAACAATTTTAACTTATTTTCTCAACTAAATTAAATCTTATTTAAGTTTTAGTCTATTTTTCTACAGTTTCTCTATTTTAATTCAATATAATTAAATTATTTTACTTAGATTTGAATATATAGAGAAAACAATATAAAAATCAATATTTTTTAGAATTTAATCTTTATTATAACGTTATATTACAATCCTATTTAGGATTTAATTTTTATTAAATTTTTATATTATAATTATAATTAGAATTTAATCTTTATTATATCTTAAATTGCCTATAAAAACATTAGTTTTCTCAGGTCACAAATTATTTGAGAATTTTATGATAATTCGTATGCATTTGTATTATGTATTTTAATTTATTTTGTTCTTTATGACCTTGTAACTTGAGGTATTGCAGGTTAAACTAAACATACACACAAAGCTAGACAGGCTGCACAAAAAGGTGACTATTAACATTACTATATAATCTTTTCTATTTTTTTTAATTGATTTCTATATCTAACAATAATTATATTGAATTTTATCTTTGTATATAGTGTTTAATATATTCTTTTTGTGATTTTGGGAATATAATAATATTTTTTTTTAAAATAAGTAAGGGTAATTATGTAAAATAACAAAATACCAATCGACCGACCAAATTTTTAATGTTTCGTCTATTTTAAGATAGTATAGATTTTTTATATTTTTTTCTTGAATTTTTTCTTAAATAATTAATATTTAAAATTTAACAAAAATATTATAGGGCCGCTGCGAAGCGCGGCTTAGTCGACTAATCTTTATATATATAAAGGAAAACCCCCAGGAGCTCTAGAATCGCTCGATTCATATTTATCTAATTTTCTAGAGCTCCTCAATTGTAAATACTTAAAATAAAACTTCTTTCTTTAACTCTTATTTTTCAGAAAAGAAGATCAAAACCTTTTTGAAGTTGTATAAAAGGTATGTATAACCTCTAATTTATATTGGATAAGATTTTTCTATTTTTCTAGAACTCCTCTATTTCAAATTAAAATTTTGAATTTCCTTTTATAACATTTTTCTATTTTTCTAAAACTCCTCTATTTTAAATTAAAATTTTGAATCTCATATTGTCCGAATCTTATATTGTTTTTAGATGTTCAAATTTATGGATAGAAAAGTACATATCCACAAATAAAATATTCTCTTTAATATATATAAACGTACGTACACAGGCTACGATGTACTTATTCTTCCTTCTTACGAATTTACTTTTGTTCTTAACCGAACGGAAGTGCTCCAAAGATTTTTAGGTTAGTTCTTTTCTGTGTGAATATATATATTCATAAAAACTGCATGCTTGCAACAAGTTCTAATCCTATATTGATATTGTTATATCCATATTTTGTCATGATTGCAGGAATTCATGGTTCGAAAACAGGTGAATCTATAATGCTTACTTAGAATTATTATATTTAATCTATAATGATCATTATATGTTATAATCATTATAGAGAAGCTTATTACAAAATTGAATATATAAGACCGTTTGGAGGAGGATCCTTAATTGCGGTGCTCTCAAGAGAATACATAGATGTGTTTTTTTATTATCATCGATATTTATATTCACGTGTTTAGATTGGGGAGTACTAGGTATCACAAAAAAGAAGTGTCAAACTATTTTAATTATATAAGATCCAAAATCGAAATAGAGTTAAAATCACAATAATGCATCTCTATTATCTTTTAAGAATATCCTTCTTCTTTCGACACTGTGATGTCTTCTGTTCGCTTTTTGAATTACTAATTTTGTTTACGCTTATTTTGCTCGAGAAGCTATCTTTCCTTCTGTTCAGTTTGTTTTTAATTTGATTTTAATGATATTGTGAGATATTGTTAATCCTTTTCTAATTATAATTTAGTGTTCTTTTTTCAGTATTAAGCCGGCGACACATCTTCATGAATTGAAACAGTTATTCCTTTTTCTTTTTCTAGCTAAGCTCAAGATAACCTTTAGAGGCTCATTAATAAACAAATGAGATCAACCTTAAATCATAAAATGCATGATCAAGATAATCTTACACTAGCTCAATTCAAAGCAATTTATTTATGCTAAAGGCTCCGCTACATGTCTTACATAAAGTAAAAAAAAATTAATTTGTGTTTATTAATTTTGTAGGTTGATTAAATATTGGTTTATTAATTTTGCAGGGTGACTTGAATATCTTGATGCAAAACTTTTATACAAATTTATACTAGGTACTATGACAAAGATTTATATATATTTTGGTAATGCATCTTATAAGTTTGTATTGGATTTTGTGTTTTAGAAAATTCAACAAGATGATGGTAGTTGAGGATTTTTTACACGTCTGAGTTTTTTTTTATCTAATACAAGGATTTTCTACATTGTTAAATTAATTTTTTTTTTTTTATCTTAGGGAACCCGCAGCCGCTACCCTTCGGGTGCGCACTGGGTAAACCCCACGGGCTCACGTAATAGCCTGCAAACTACGTGAACCAAGGTAAACCGCAATTAAGCGACAGGCTCTGCCCCAGGAGGCATAATCACAAATTCGTCCCCCTCCCTGGGATTCGAACCTTCGAACCTGTGACCAAGAGGTTATTTGACCTCTCTTTAACCAACTGAGACAACCCTTGCGGGCTAAAATAATTTTGTTATCATGTTTTAAAATTGCCTTATGATTATTTTTGTAATTGTTCTATTAACATTTGTGATAATTTTGATACGATGTCAATTATATAAAGGAGAAGACGAGGGCGGTGATGTGGCGCCTCTCAAATAGCTTCGATCTATTTTTCTAATTTTCTTAATTTTTTGAATAATTAATATTAAAGATTCGAAAATATCTCAATTGACTTTAAAATCTTTAATAATAGAGGAAACTAAATAGACAATTATAATATTCTTGCCTTCAAAATCTTTATTAATGAAAAAAACTAAATATACAATTCTAATATTCTTGCCTTTAAAATATTTACTAATGGATGAAACTAAATTTATAATTTTAATAGTCTCATAAATTATTTTATTAGAAAATATCTTAATTCGTAAATTTTTTATTAGAAAATATCTTAATTGCCTTTTAAATTTTTACTAATGTAGGAAAGTAAATATACAATTTTAATATTCTTGTCTTTATAATATTAGATACATTCTCAGTTTCCTTTTTACTATTTTCTAACGGAGTAAACTAAATATAGTATGTTAATATTGATCTGATCAATATCAATATACTTATATAAAGGAGAAGACGGGGGCGATGAAGTGGCGACTCTCAAATCGCTTCGTTCTATTTTTCTAATTTTCTCAACTTTTCACAATTTTTAATGTTAATAATTACAACTTCCTTTATTATTTTCGATTTTGTACGAAGGAAATTGAAAATTTACAACTTCTTTTATTATTTTCAATTTTGTAGGAAGGGAATTGATAGAACTTTCTTTTATTTTCAAAATTGATAGAACTTTCTTGTATTATTTTCAAACTTGATAGAACTTTCTTTCAATTAGAAAATTACAACTTCCTTATTATTTTCGAATTTGTAGAATTTTATGTTAATAATTGCAATTTTCTCTTTTATTATTTTCAAACTTGATAGAACTTTTTTTTATTATTTTCGAACTTGATAGAACTTTCTTTTATTATTTTCAAATTAGGAGAAGACGGGGGCGGTGAGGCGGCGGCTCTCAAATCGCTTCGTTCTATTTTTTTTAACTTTCTCAATTTTTCACAATTTTTTAATATTAATAATTACAACTTCCTTTATTATTTTCGATTTTGTAGGAAGAAAATTGAAAAATTACAACTTCATTTATTATTTTCAAATTTGTAGGAAGGGAATTGATAGAACTTTCTTTTATTTTCAAAATTGATAGAACTTTCTTTTATTATTTTCAAACTTGATAGAACTTTCTTTCAATTAGAAAATTACAACTTCCTTATTATTTTCGAATTTGTAGGATCTTATGTTAATAATTACAATTTTCTCTTTTATTATTTTTAAACTTGATAGAACTTTTTTTTATTATTTTCAAACTTAATAGAACTTTCTTTTATTATTTTCAAATTTGTAAGATTGGAGTAATTGGAAAATTACAACTTTCTTATTATTTTCAAAATTTTAGGGTCTTATTTTAAAACTTCCTTATTATTTTCAAACTTGATACTTATTATTTTCAAACTTGATAGAAATTTCTTTTATCATTTTCAAACTTGATAGAACTTTCTTTGAATTAGAAAATTACAACTTGCTTATTATTTTTGAATTTGTAGAATCTTAGGTTAATAATTGCAATTTCTCTTTTATTACTTTCAAACTTGATAGAACTTTCTTTTATTATTTTCAAACTTGATTGAACTTTCTTTTATTATTTTCAAATTTGTAAGATCGGGGGAATTAGAAAATTACAACTTCCTTATTATTTTCAAATTTGTAGGATCTTAAGTTAAAACTTCCTTATTATTTTCAAATTTGTAGGATCATATGTTAATAATTATAATTTCCTTTTATCATTTTCAAATTTGTAAAAATGGAATTGGAAAATTGCAAATTTGTAAGATTTAATGTTAATTTCTTTATTACTTTCGAATTTTTAGGATCTAATGCATTACTATTTACAACTTTCTTTCGTATTTTTAGAATTTGCAATAAATATTTATATACGGACCCTAACTCAAACAGTTTATTTCCTTCCTCAGCATCCTTTTTAACGACTAAATAGTATGTTTATAAGAAAAGTTGTATAGCTTTTACAAATTAACTTAATATTTGAAAGGTAAGTTACTATTTAATACTTTTTGACTTTTAAACATAATGAATTTTCATGTTATTCACCTTACAAACACCTATAAATTAAAGGTCATTCATAACAACAAATATACACAGAAACTTTTTTATATAGTTCCAAATCTTTACAACCATATTTACAATTAATATAATTGTGTCCTACACCATGTTGGATATTTTGAACGACAACAGCTATACCCGGATGATAAGAGTACAAATGTGTAAAATATGAGAATCTGTCAATCCAAATACTGAAGAACTGGTCAATCGACATGATTTTGATCGATGAAAATGTTAATAAATCAATATACTTATAACTTATTAGTTTGTCAAATTGTATGATGTTATTAACTTTTCTAAGATATGTTGCATGACAGGAAAATTTGATTCATGCTACGATCCCAAAGATTCTGGTCTCTCGGTTCAAAGATCTTTTAGAGTAAGGCTCCGTGTACAGCATCAAAAATCTGAACGTTGTTTCAAGTACAGGGAAATATGGACCACTATCACATGGGTCTAAATTGCTCTTCATACGCATAACGTCGCCTAAGAGATCGGAAGAAGGCATCGTCAACATATCACTGCACGAATTTCAGTTCATATGACCGGATATGATTGATGCACGTATTAATGACACTAACATACTCTCTATTTTGATGCAGTAATATCTATACTATATTATTAAAGCCGAAACATTGAAAGTTTTGGTTTTCGGTTAGTTTTTGGTTTTCGGTACTTTTTATAATTAATAAATTAATAATATAATCAAAATTCGGGAAAGTTTTATTCTACATTAATATTTCACTATATTTTACTACATAAAAATCAAATAATATTGAAATCTAATCAAAAAAATGGAAATGTGGGATCTAATTTGTTTAAATTTAGGATACACTGCTACAAATATACTTAACGAAAGCTACTACAAATCAAATCTTTTATGAAATTGTATTATTGTCAAGTTACCAAAATAGTAACTAGATGATTTGCTTTTATAATTAAAATATTTTTTTTCTAACAAAATCTACTCCTTTTCCAAAAATATCATTACAATTATCTTTAAATTAAAACATATTATCTTTTATATTTGATATTACTAAAATCTATGTTTTCCAAAAATATGAGGTGCAATCCTTACTTATTTATTTTAAAACCTATTTTAATACTCTATTTAATAAATAATAAAATAATATAAAAATATAAAAATAGTAACTAACTGATTGCCTTTTATAATTTTAAAAAAAATCTAACAAAATCTACTCCTTTTCTAAAAATATCACGACCATTATCTTTAAATTAAAACATAATATCTTTTATATTTGTTATCACTAAAATCTCTACTTTCCAAAAATATGAGGTGCAATCCTTACTTATTTATTTTAAAATCTATTTTAATACTCTATTTAATAAATAATAAAATAATATAAAAATATTAACTAGATGATTGCCTTTTATAATTAAAATATTTTTTTTCTAACAAAATCTACTTCTTTTCCAAAAATATCACGGACAATTACCTTTAAATTAAAATATATTACCTTTTATATTTGTTATCACTAAAATCTCCATTTTCTAAAAATATCAAGTGCAGCCCTTAGTTATATATTTTAAAACTTATTTTAATACTTTTAATTATTTAAAAAAAACTTACCTATTTTAACAAGTGAACGTATTTTTTTAACAAATACAATTAATATAATTAAAACACATCTAAAAATATTATAGGTAGTTACTTTATTTTAATTAAAACATGTTAGCTTTCCTATTTGTCCTTATTAAAAAAACTTAGTTATTTTAACATGTCAACGTATTTTTTTAATAAATACAAGTAATAGAATTAAAACACTTCTAAAATATCACGGACAATTACTTTTTTTAATTAAAACATGTTAGATTTTCTATATTTCCTTATTATTAATATTATTTTATTATAAATTAATATTAATAATACCTCATTTATCTTCATCAACCTCATCTGTATTTTTTAATATATGTTTTACGTTCCAATTAATATTTAAGTTTCTCATTTTATAATTTATCATATTAATTTTTACTTTTATTTTAATATTTTCCGCTCACATTAAATGTTTTAGTTTATTATTTTCTAAGGCACGTGCCTTTCACGAGTTATAGGCTAGTATAAGTAATAATATTATATAAGTTAAAATTCAAACTAAAATGTTATAATATTATCTTTTCTAATAATACTATATAAATATAAGTAATATTATATGTTTATATTGTTTTTTATCAATATAATTTTTTTCATATATACATGGCAATGATATCGGTCCAAGAAAATAAAAAATCAAACTATATAAACAAAAGAAATATGTAAATAATTTATAATATTACCTACCCAAATGCAAATTTTACAGAATATATTTTATTTGATAATTTATATAATTTTGTAGATATTTATTTCATAAATTTTGTTCTAATATTCTTTTTCTTTAACAAATATATTCTAACGCCGCTGCGAAGCGCGACTTAGTAACCTAATACTTATATAAAGGAGAAGACGAGGCGGTGATATGTCGTATCTCAAATTGCTTCGATATATACTTCTATAAATATAGTTTTCAAATTAGTTAACTAATTGAGTCATTTTTTGAAACGAGAGACTAATTTGATACATTTCTTTCTTTAATACTATCTTTCAAGGAAAGAAGTTAAATATGTTATGTTATGTTAAAAATGGTTTTCTTGATTGTCAAAAAAAAAAAATCTTCAAATGAAGGAAACTAAGTATACTATATTAATATTCTCTTAAACTTACTCCACGAGTCTAATTTATTTACTAATTTTTATTTAATATCTTTTAATCGAGAAAAATAATAAAGAAGACGATTTGTGATGTGCCAGACGATTTGAGTAGAAAATATCTAAATTAGCTTTTAAATCTTTAGTAATGGAAATATTAATTAACTTATATTCTCTCAAACTTTCTTCTTAAGTCAAATTACTATTTAATATTCTCCTAAAATTTATCTTTAAGTCAAATTACCATGTTGATATTTTCTTAAACTTTCTTTTGAACTTAAAGTTACCATTTTAATATTCTCATATATTTTTTCTTGAAGTTATAAAATTTATCTTGAAATCATATTATTATCTTTACATTCTCCTAAAAAAATTATTACAAATTATCTTTTCATAATGTTTTTGTAAAAAAATCCACGTTTAATTTATCTATATGTTTTACATATACATTAAATATCATTTTTAAAAAATTTTTACATTCTAATTATGTAGAAAATAATACTTACAGAAAATGCAAGTTTCTATATAATAAAATAAAATAGAGGAGCCTTATTTTCTTTTCATTTCTTTTCTCGAGTACCTATATTTTAAACAATAAAAATTAGAATTTTAAAAAAGATTTGAATTAAATTTTATGATATAATAAAATTGATTAATAGATGATGTAATTGATTAAGTAATTAGTTTGTTTTATGTTCAATTTGGTAACAACGAGAAAACGTGTCAGTGAGAGTATACATGTTTAACGAGAGAACAATTCATTAGGAGGAACATATTATATGCTAAAATTTAATATTTATGTATTATGTATTTTTAAATAGAAGTAGCAATATAAAGTTTTAGAAAAATAAAGTGATTAATATACTAATATTTGATATAATATTAAAATAATGAAATATATTAAACAATTACCCTTTTCTATAATTATTCAAAATTTCGATAATAAACAACACTGAACGGGGAATTTAAAAAAAACCTTAATTTCATGTTTTAAATATAATTTTGTTTAAAAATATATTTTTTAGAATAGTTTTTAGAAAAATTTGGAAAAATTATTATAAATCCACCGTGAAGCGCGGCTTAGTAAGCTAGTTTGTTCATAAAATTTTAGCAACTTTATAATAAAAAAACCATGAATAAATAATTCGTCATATGATTTATCGGGGAGGTAATATAATAATTAGGGGTGACAAAATTTGACACGATCCGAAACCTGACACGAACCCGACACGAAAAAGTACGAATTTGGATTGAGTATTTTGAGTTTCGGGTCGGGTTCGGGTTGGGTAAAAATTTACCCAAAATATTCGGGTCAGTTTCGGGTTGACCCAAAATACCCGAACCCGACCCGAAAATTTAATATATATAATAAATTATGTAAAATATATAAATTTATATTACATAATTATAGACATGTGTGATATATCTTCCTATTATTTAAATGATTTTAATTCATATATCATATAATAAATTTTTTATTATAAATTTTTAATATTTTATAAATAAAATTTAAAATTTTTAAATAAAAATAATTATTTTTAATTATTTTCGAGTTAAACGGGTAATTTTCGGATTGATCGGGTACTAACAGATCGGATTCGGGTTGAGAAAATTCAACCCGTTTCGGATTCAGATCGGATTCGAATTACCTCAAAAACAGGACCGGATACAGCAAACCCAACACGAACTTAATTCATTACCCGAAATTGGCATCCCATGTTCCAATTGGATCGGGAAAGACGAGTCATAAAATACACATCGCGTGGCAACAGGAAGTGACATATTCTTTACTCCTCTCCTTGAATTTGCTCATAATAAAATACTGATAAATTCCTTGTTTCTTCTATTATACTTTTTCTACAGTCCTCGTATTTTAAACCCCAAAAGTACAGTTGTAGTAGTAACTTTCTTTGCCTCTCCTTGTTTATACATCATGTCAGCTCCTACCTCAAGAACTTGTTTAGGAAATTAGTACAATCTCCCCAATATTTTTACATAATTTATACACACATCCATCACTTTCTCAAACCACTTCTTCTCCATCTTCTTCCATTCACACCTTCTTTCTCAACTACACCATCTCTCTCTCAAATCTCTCTCTCTCTCTCTCGGGTAAGTAAGATCCAACTATATTTTACTATCTCTTTGCATTGTTTCACATCTTTGACTAGTTTTTTTTTCATGTATAGGGTTTTCTTTAAAGTCTATATAATATGTTTTGCCATCCTCCCTAGGTATTTTCCTTTGTTTATTCTTCATATTTATATGTTTTTTTCATTTATAGTTCTTACTTTGTTTATGTTTTTTAGCACTAGTCTTGGATCTAAATTTTGAATACAAGATTCATATGTTTTTATATCCAACTAATATTATTTATTCTTATTTTGCTAGTCTGTGAAGAAACTCCAAACTCGAATATCAGTTTAATATTTCAGTGAATCCAAAGTGTTTGATATACATATACATACATGGCCAGTTATGAAACATCTCCCCCAAATTCTCGCTATGTTCATCAGCTTCTTCCACCGGAACTTCAATTACAAACTCATTCCGGCGCCGCTGAAGAAAACACCTTGGAACAAGACAACAGTACCGCCATCACTACCACAAGCTCCGGCGGTGATCCGGGAAGCTCTAACCGCCGTGTTCGTGGGCGGCCACCAGGGTCAAAGAACAAACCCAAGCCCCCAATCATTGTAACTCGTGACACTCCCAACGCGCTCCGATCTCACGTTCTTGAAATCTCGACAAACGCCGATATAGTGGAGAGTGTTATTAACTATGCTAGAAAAAGAGGAAGAGGGGTTTGTATCTTTAGTGGGACTGGCACGGTTTCCAATGTCACTCTTCGCCAGCCGGCGGCTCCTTCCGGGAGTGTTATCACTTTGCACGGAAGGTTTGAGTTGCTTTCGCTTACAGGGACGGTGCTTCCGCCCCCGGCTCCTCCAGGAGCTGGAGGTTTATCGATTTTTTTGTCAGGTGGACAAGGCCAGGTTGTTGGTGGTACTGTTGTTGGGCCTTTAATGGCTTCAACCCCGGTTGTTTTGATTGCTGCGTCTTTTGCTAATGCGGTGTTTGAACGATTGCCATTGGAAGATCAGGCTGAGGATGTTAAGGTTACGCCTACTAATGGCGGTGGTGGTGGTGCTGGTGGTGGTGGTGATTGTGGTAATAATAATAATCAGGTTCAGTCTACGGCATCACAGTCTTCTAGTGTAACCGGTGGTGGTGGTTCGCTGTTTAATGTTGGGCCATCGTCGGGTGGCAATGTGGGAAACCCTGGTAGCAATTATCCACCACCATATAATTCAGCTGATTTGTTTGGATGGCCTGGAGGAAATAGTAATGCAGCTGCTGCAAGGCCGCCTTCGTATTAAGGTGCAATGTGACAAGGCTATAAGCTTTAACTTAACAAATGGAGGACAATTTTTCACAAGTAACTAGCGGATTTCTCGAAATCCTGGTTCCGCCATTGTTTCGTTAATTAATTGAAATTCCGAAAGTATGCAGGAGTTTAGTGGGAAAATTGAAGGGTTCAAGTAAGTTCAACTTTTAGTAAATACTAGTTGAGCCAGCAGCTAATTAGTTAGTTAGTGTCTGTATCCAGGTTCCTCTTGTTTAAGTGCTTATGTTCTAGTTATGGGCTTGTGTAATTTGACCTGGAATCTGCTTCTATTTTAAGGTACGAGCGATGTCTGTTTTTTTTTTTTTTAATCTAATATTAAATCAGCCGTTGCGTTTATTTACACTCCAGTATCCAGGAAGCAGCTTCTATTGCTTTATTGTACTTTTGTATTGTTTTTATTTGGGGTATTAAAATAAACATTTTTTCAATGGGAAGATACGTAGAAAGTGACACTAGTTCATGAAATATATTAAGGGAAAAGAAAAAAAACATCCCCTTTGTTGGAAGATCTCGGACAAATTAAAATAAGGAATCTTATACCTCATATTTTATCTATGATTTTATATGAATTAAATTCAACTGAACCTAGTACTTGTACGGGCATGTTTCATGCAATTTAATATACATACAAGTAATTTTTATATATACGACTCTCTCTCTCTCGGTTGAGTAATATGCAATTTTATTTACATCAATTCAAAAAAAAGAAAATAATAACCACACAGAAATCGAAACTAATCGATCGACCTACAATTTCAGGATTAATCGAAAAAATTTGGATTAATGAACCTGCATAATAAGTTTCTTTTTTAATATAAGTAAAGAAAAGGGATTGAACTTGGGTGATAAGTAGCACCCCAGGCCTAGCTGTCTGTTCTGGAAATTACTTGCAGAATTGTTTAAGTTCTGGGGTTGTGCAACTAAAGAAAGCAACAAGACAAGTTGTTTTGCCTGTTTAGGAAAAACTATTAGTAGTAAGAAACTACTTACCACATTGTAAGTTCTGAAAAAGTGAAAGGCCCCCCTTACTGTTCTCATACAGGATTTGAAAAGATTGGCAATGGAATGTGATTTTTCTGTCTCAAGTTTCTTGTGTTGTGGAAATTTGATTTTAGCACTCCAAGAATTTTACCTAGATTAGTAAAAAAAGTGGACGGCCACTTTTCAGGATTCAAATACCAATAATTTGGTAAGAAATTCCAAACATATAAGGTTAAAATTCTATAAATGAGGAATGCAAAATCTTATTCATTTATAGATGAGGTCAAAGAAACGCTATTTCAATTTTATTGACATAGAAAAAAGTATTCGCTTGACCAGATTCTTTGTTTATTAAATACCCGTTATTTTGATTTATATGGTTTTATTAGTAGAAAAATAAAATTTTAAAAAATAAAAAAATATAATATATATATATATATATGATGTTATTCTGAACATTTTTTGATGATAAATTTTTTTAATATGTTGTCGATCGGAATAATATAGTGAACTTCTACACATAGCTTAGAAAAATAGATAATATAAATATTTAATAATAATAATATGTTATTTACGGGATTCGAACCTTGAACCGGTAAATGAATATTTTTTTAACATTATATCCAACGGTTCTACTATATCAATCTTTAAATCTAACGGTTGTTATTTAGAGTATCAAACTACCGACCAATCAAATAGAAGAAAGTTTGCTTATAAGTATAGATTTAGTCATGGTCCGTATCATTCAAATTGAGCACAAATGATTTTCAATTTGGTACTTGTTTTATTATCACAAAGTACTATTTCATAAATGATTCTGAATCTCGAAGTTAGAGATTTGACAAAAAAATTAAAAATTTGAGTCAACCTATAAGTTTGACTGGATGAAAATTCTTAATATTAATGTTTGATAGTTAGGGAATTGAAATAATTTTTTGGATTAAGAGGAGTTTTTTTAATTAAAGAATTGTGTTATATTTATTTTGATATATAAAAAATTAACTCAAACAGCTAATTATCAAAATAATTTCATATAAAACAACTATTTAAATTTGTTAATCAAAACACCTAATCCGCTAATCAAAATAATTAACTCATACGACAAACCACTATCAACTAATGGACAAACAGGACCTTAACTATATGGGTGAATAAATCTGCTCAACTCAAGTGTGACATTCGAACATGAATTGCATAACCATACATAAATCATTTTTATGCGAATAAAACTCAACTCCCCAGCCTAAAATTTTAATTACATACTCTATACTAATGTTTAAACATCCTAGACATCTGCAATTCCAACCTAAAGTTATATACTTATATTAGCATATTATTTCTTTCCTAGCATATTATTTCTTTCCATACTACCACTAGAATCTTCTCTGTTTGCGCCGGATATTTTATGACTTACACCCAGTGTTCTAAAAATCGGCGATTAATCGGGATTAATCGCTAGACGGCGGGTCATCGAACTGATTAGGCGAAAATCGGTCAATTAATCGTTTTTTCATAAAAACGGTCAAAAATCGGTTGAATCGGTCAAAAATCGGATTAATCGGTCAAAAATCGGGCTAATTATTAAAAAATAATAAAAAATAGTTAAAATAATAAAAAATAATAAAAAATAGTTAAAATTAAAAAAAATAATAAAAAATTTAAAATGTAGAAACTTGATTAAACAATAGGAAAAAAACATTATTTTTGTACATATAATTATAATTTTAGATGCCTAAATCGTAAATTCTCTTAAGTTTTCCTCTTAAATTGATCTCTAATTGAAAAGTTAAACCTTCAAAATTTTATTTAATACAATTATATAACATTTATAACATATTTGCATAATTATATGATAATAACATATGTTTAGTTGAAATGACGAAACTATTTTATAATTGTATATAAAAAATATTATTAAATTTATTCCGATTAATGATCCGATTAATCATTCCGATTAATCCCCGATTACCCGATTAATCCCTGGACGGTGCCTTCACCGATTAACTCTGATTCCCGCTTTTTACAACACTGCTTACACCTAGTGGAATGCAACCGTTTATACAGACGTTGGATTGCTCAAAAGGCGCACTACGAACAAAGTGATAGGCTATGTATAGTCCGGACCCATCTTGACTTCTAGTTCACTCCCGAACCCGGATTCATAATCGAGCCCTGGCTAGCCTCTTTGTCCGGACTCACATTTGAGCCACGTCTCACCTACAAGTCCGAACTTATAGTTGAGTCATGGCTCACCTCCAAGCCCGAACCCATAGTCAAGCTATGACTCAAACTCAAAGTTTAACCCACTCCTGGCGACAAAGGCAATAGCTTGCGTGAGAAAAACTATACCTAGTCACGTGATGTGCTTAGGTCATCACTGACGGCCACACCTGATGACGACACGTAAGAATACCTAATGATTGACACAATTATGTCCTATTTGAGCCACACGCCAGCAGGAGCCTGGTACACGACACCACAATTTCTCACCTGGACACGTGTGACCCATCAACATCACCCAGGTGTCCTACCTACCTAGGGTCCAACGCTCATGATTGCAGGTACACCCCCTGAACCATAATTCTGGGCCTACACATCCTATACACACACCCTCCACATTTTAGATATCTCTATAGTCTTGTCTTCTCTTCCAAAGCCCACACTTATTCTCACGTCGGAGCCTGTCCAATGGAGCATTTGTGTTTTTCATCATTGCCTTTAGGCCTTCTTCTCCTTGGATAAATGATCCCATACCCTGCTTGAGATCCTTGACTTCCTTTTCCAAGGTAATGATCATTTCAGCTTGCTGACTGGCCGTTTCAGCTTGCTGAGATACCATCTCTCCTGTTTTTGAGGATTCTGCTTGGTTTGATTTCATCAGCTTGTAGGATTCCAAAGCTACAGCCTTTGCTTTGTTATCTGATCTGAGCTCCTTGATTTCTTCAGTTAAGACTTTGTTCCTCTTTTGAAGCACTTTGATAATAGCATCAGATTGACTATTTTTGGCCATTAACTCCTTGATCTCAGTGGCCTTGTTTGATGAGGTTGCATCCCATTCTTTCATTTTGGGCATCAAATCTTGAATTATGTTAGACATACATGCATTCTTCTCAGACAGCTTGCTGATTTCAGCTTTAAGAGCCATATACTCTTCAATGGTTACATTTTTGGGTTCCTGCATGGTTAGTGAATCTAACATAGCATCATCTGAAGATACATAATTACTAAGAGAATTTACCTCACTCTCATCATCTTCAGAATCAGTTTCGGCATATACTCCTTCAGAATTTCCTGGAGTAGATTTATTTTCAAGTCCAACAAGTGCTAAGTTCACCATTTCTTCACTTGAATCATCACTGGAATCTGAGTCATCATCACTCAGTAGAGCCTTTGATCTCTTGTCCTTGTATCCAGCATGTTGTTTTGACTTCAGCTTGTAGCAATCCCTCTTGTAATGACCTGTTTTTCCACACTCAAAGCATGTCTGCTCCTTTGAGTTTTTAGAGGATTTCTTGCTATTTGAGAATCCACCTTTATCTCTCTTCAATCTGTTCTTGGCCTCAATCAGCTTCTTGATTTTCCTTGAGATAAGTGCAACTTCTTCATCAGAATCATCATCAGAATCAGTTGGCTTGCTGTCTTTGGATTGAAGAGCCATATTCTTTATTTTGGTAACTGGAGATTTAGTACTCGAACTTTCCATCTGACTTTCATTTATTTTGCTTTCAAATTGCTCTAGTTCAGCAAATACCGCCAAGTGATCCATAGTATCAATGAGTGGAGAAGATTCCAATGAGGTAACTTTTGCTTCGTAGATAAAGGGTACGGCACTTAAGACTTTCATGTTGATTTCTTCTCAAGGAATCTTTTTGCCAAGTCTTTCCAGAGAATTTATGGTGACTTGAAATCTAGCTTGACTCTCTCTGATTGTTTCTCCTTCTTTGAGCTTGAAATTCCCAAACTCATTCATCAGCTTGCTGAGTTTCACTTTCTTTAGAGTTTTTGATCCTTCATGATAATTCTCCAAAGAATCCCACATTTCCTTAGCTGATTCGAGTGAAGATACTTTATCATATTTAGCTTGGTTTAAGCCATTCATCAGAGTATTAATTGCTTTTCCATTGTAGCCAACTTTAACTAGTTCATCAGGAGTAAGATCATCAACATCCTTTGGCTTGCTATCTTTATCGAGAAAGACATATGGACCTTTCTGAACGACTCTCCAAACAAGTGGATCCCTGGATAAATGATTCTTCATGCTTCCTTTCCACCAGTAATAGTTGTTCGTGCCCGTAAGAAGAGGAGCCCTAAAATCAGATTTTCCTTCGGGATAATTGTCAGCCATTATGATCGAATACTTTTCCTGTCACAGAAATATTAGTATACCACTCTCTGATACCAAATGAAAATATGCACACCTAGAGGGGTAAATGGCTAACTATGATCAATTTTAAGTTTTACCACAAATGACTTGCTGTTTACAAATTATGCAGACTTAAATGGCATGCTGACTGTT
Source organism: Heracleum sosnowskyi (assembly GCA_030848705.1). NCBI lineage: Eukaryota > Viridiplantae > Streptophyta > Magnoliopsida > Apiales > Apiaceae > Heracleum > Heracleum sosnowskyi. Next base: position 82,100,629 of record CM061238.1, read on the forward strand.
ACCAATGCAGACACAAATGGCACGCTGATTGTACAAACAGCACGCTGATTATAAATAAATGCAGTACGGTAAGTAAGGCAGAAAAGTAAAGAACACAATAAACTTTTAGCCAGGTTCGACCCCTAGTCCCCTATGGTCTACGTCCTGGTCCCTTACCGACCCGGTAAGAGAATATATTATTGATCAACGAAATAAACCAATTACAAGATACAATAATATACCACCCTTCTTCCCGGTTGCTGACAAATGGCTTGCTGAACACCTGTTTCAGAACTTGCTCTCTAAGCTATACTTCCCAAGTATACTTCTCTAGCAACGTTCACCAAACCCTTGTTCCCTAGCCAATATGTCCAGCAACTAATAGTTACAAATCGAACAATACAAATCAAGGATATGAATACAACTCAAAACCTATGAACTCTCTAAGATATAACACGTATATGATATATTAAGAGCTCGAGAGAATTTGTTTGGATATAGAAAAGTAAAACTGAGTTGTGTGTGTTCTTGTTGTGCTTGAATCTCTTCCAACGAATTGAACACAAGAACATGTTTATAAAGCCTCACAAGCAACGTCCAAAAATCAATCCAATCAATTACCAACGGCTAGAATCCAATTCTAACGTTCAATTGGTTAGAGAGATTTCTTCAACGTTATTGTGACCGTTTGACAGAAGGTTTGGAGAAGATAGAGCGAATAAAAACTCATCCCTTCTGTTTGTATGTATATAAAACGTGTATAGGAGATTTTGAAAGAGAGAATCTTTTAAAAACAATAAACTCCTATAATTTAGGAAAATAATATCAAAACAGATTTTGATAAAAGATTTGAGCTCTATAATATATTATGTACGAATTATATCATAAAGAGCCCTCACAATATATTTCCTGAAATAAATCCATGAGTATCATACTTGATCTTTATCTTTAGAAAATCTGGACAGTTGGAATTGGCTTGCTGTTTGCGTACTGACTGTGTACAACTGGCTTGCCAGACTGTCTCGGTGTAGCACCAAATGGCTTGCTGTTTAGATAAACTGGCATACATATCAGTAAGCTATTTTGCCCTGCAAAACCAAGTTAGTACATATGATAATGGCATGCTATTTTATATGCACTGATATTTCATATCAGTAAGCCATCTTTCCCTGCAACAACAAGTTAGGATAGAGCATATAGCTTGCTGCTTTACATCTATAAATACAAACATCTTTGCCACTATATGATCATCAAAATTCATAGAGTTTCAATCTCCCCCTTTTTGATGATAATATATCCATATGTGATTGAGCTAAAAGCTCCCCCTCAATTAACGCATCAAGCAAAACAATTTAACAAAATAACAAGCTAATATATTCAATGACAAGCAATCAGCTTGCTGTTATGTGTCATCATCAAAACCAATAGGGTTTCAATCTCCCCCTTTTTGATGATTACACACCAATATTTAGGAGCTAAAAACTCCCCCTAAATTTATGCTTCTCCTGCAAAAATATTAGCAATGTAGACAAGGAGATAAACAATATCTTGGTTTGGTGTCACATGAACATTTAGCATTATCAAACCAAACAAAGTAAATGAAATAGAGAATCAATACTTTCTCCCCCTTAATCAGTAATCAATATTTCCTGCAAAACAAGATTAGATAATAAAGCATGAAATATTCATAAGCAACATTTGTATTCATCATCAAAACATCACGCCAACAATCTCCCCCTTTTTGATGATGAAATACTTGAATACATCGGAGAGACTATGTTGTTCCCATAAAGCAATGATCCCCCTGATTAATATAATATCTCAACATAGAATCAGGTTAGCATAATTCATCATATGCAATACAAACGTGACTCATCCCTGCATAAAACATTAGTTTATAAATGCAAACATGTAACATTATAACCCTTTTTATCACATGTATTCATGTTCTTCTCCCCCTATGACATCATCAGAAAAGGGATTAACAAAATAAGCATAAAACATGTAGTAAACATTTAACAAACAGTAGGCTAGTTATAATGATAAAGTTTGATAAATCAAACCAGCATGCTGAATACATGTATTCTGGTTTTCTGCCATACCAACTGTTCTACTGAAATGTAAGATAGCTTGCTGATTAAAGAGTGCACATTCCAAAAAATCATGAATATGGTTTACACCTTTATCACCAATCAAACAACCGAAATAGTATTCTCCTTTTTCAATTCCTACACAAAACTATATATACATATATATGTCCCATCTATATACTAGAGGAATCTTGTTAGTACCAAAATAATAATATAATCATATTTAAATAAATGTACGCGAACAAATAGCATACTTACTACTTGGGTACCCAAATTTGGTAGGATCCACCATGTTCAGTAGATAGATCATAAAGAACATGTAGATCAGATTTCTTAATCCACTTCTGGATCACTTTTGGAGCTTGATTCCTTCTCTGTTGTTTTCTGTCAGACGGATGGTAAGCTGTTTGTTGTCTGCCAGAGCCCTGTTGGTAAGCTGACTTCTGTCGATAAGTCTTATTCTGAGGAGATTCTTTGTTTTTCTGATTGACTTGAGAGGTACAGTGTCTTTCAAGATGTCCTTTTCCTCCACATTTGTTGCACGTCTTCCAAGGCACGGCATAGTTGTAAGGTATGCCATTTCTTCCTTCATACTTGATGTTTTTGCCCTTTTTGTTGGAGTTCATTCCCAATCCTTCTCTGTCCAATGGAGCATTTGTGTTTTTCATCATTGCCTTTAGGCCTTCTTCTCCTTGGATAAATGATCCCATACCCTGCTTGAGATCCTTGACTTCCTTTTCCAAGGTAATGATCATTTTAGCTTGCTGACTGGCCGTTTCAGCTTGCTGACTAACGGTTTCAGCTTGCTGAGATACCATCTCTCCTGTTTTTGAGGATTCTGCTTGGTTTGATTTCATCAGCTTGTAGGATTCCAAAGCTACAGCCTTTGCTTTGTTATCTGATCTGAGCTCCTTGATTTCTTCAGTTAAGACTTTGTTCCTCTTTTGAAGCACTTTGATAATAGCATCAGATTGACTATTTTTGGCCATTAACTCCTTGATCTCAGTGGCCTTGTTTGATGAGGTTGCATCCCATTCTTTCATTTTGGGCATCAAATCTTGAATTATGTTAGACATACATGCATTCTTCTCAGACAGCTTGCTGATTTCAGCTTTAAGAGCCATATACTCTTCAATGGTTACATTTTTGGGTTCCTGCATGGTTAGTGAATCTAACATAGCATCATCTGAAGATACATAATTACTAAGAGAATTTACCTCACTCTCATCATCTTCAGAATCAGTTTCGGCATATACTCCTTCAGAATTTCCTGGAGTAGATTTATTTTCAAGTCCAACAAGTGCTAAGTTCACCATTTCTTCACTTGAATCATCACTGGAATCTGAGTCATCATCACTCAGTAGAGCCTTTGATCTCTTGTCCTTGTATCCAGCATGCTGTTTTGACTTCAGCTTGTAGCAATCCCTCTTGTAATGACCTGTTTTTCCACACTCAAAGCATGTCTGCTCCTTTGAGTTTTTAGAGGATTTCTTGCTATTTGAGAATCCACCTTTATCTCTCTTCAATCTGTTCTTGGCCTCAATCAGCTTCTTGATTTTCCTTGAGATAAGTGCAACTTCTTCATCAGAATCATCATCAGAATCAGTTGGCTTGCTGTCTTTGGATTGAAGAGCCATATTCTTTATTTTGGTAACTGGAGATTTAGTACTCGAACTTTCCATCTGACTTTCATTTATTTTGCTTTCAAATTGCTCTAGTTCAGCAAATACCGCCAAGTGATCCATAGTATCAATGAGTGGAGAAGATTCCAATGAGGTAACTTTTGCTTCGTAGATAAAGGGTACGGCACTTAAGACTTTCATGTTGATTTCTTCTCAAGGAATCTTTTTGCCAAGTCTTTCCAGAGAATTTATGGTGACTTGAAATCTAGCTTGACTCTCTCTGATTGTTTCTCCTTCTTTGAGCTTGAAATTCCCAAACTCATTCATCAGCTTGCTGAGTTTCACTTTCTTTAGAGTTTTTGATCCTTCATGATAATTCTCCAAAGAATCCCACATTTCCTTAGCTGATTCGAGTGAAGATACTTTATCATATTTAGCTTGGTTTAAGCCATTCATCAGAGTATTAATTGCTTTTCCATTGTAGCCAACTTTAACTAGTTCATCAGGAGTAAGATCATCAACATCCTTTGGCTTGCTATCTTTATCGAGAAAGACATATGGACCTTTCTGAACGACTCTCCAAACAAGTGGATCCCTGGATAAATGATTCTTCATGCTTCCTTTCCACCAGTAATAGTTGTTCGTGCCCGTAAGAAGAGGAGCCCTAAAATCAGATTTTCCTTCGGGATAATTGTCAGCCATTATGATCGAATACTTTTCCTGTCACAGAAATATTAGTATACCACTCTCTGATACCAAATGAAAATATGCACACCTAGAGGGGTAAATGGCTAACTATGATCAATTTTAAGTTTTACCACAAATGACTTGCTGTTTACAAATTATGCAGACTTAAATGGCATGCTGACTGTTACCAATGCAGACACAAATGGCACGCTGATTGTACAAACAGCACGCTGATTATAAATAAATGCAGTACGGTAAGTAAGGCAGAAAAGTAAAGAACACAATAAACTTTTAGCCAGGTTCGACCCCTAGTCCCCTATGGTCTACGTCCTGGTCCCTTACCGACCCGGTAAGAGAATATATTATTGATCAACGAAATAAACCAATTACAAGATACAATAATATACCACCCTTCTTCCCGGTTGCTGACAAATGGCTTGCTGAACACCTGTTTCAGAACTTGCTCTCTAAGCTATACTTCCCAAGTATACTTCTCTAGCAACGTTCACCAAACCCTTGTTCCCTAGCCAATATGTCCAGCAACTAATAGTTACAAATCGAACAATACAAATCAAGGATATGAATACAACTCAAAACCTATGAACTCTCTAAGATATAACACGTATATGATATATTAAGAGCTCGAGAGAATTTGTTTGGATATAGCAAAGTAAAACTGAGTTGTGTGTGTTCTTGTTGTGCTTGAATCTCTTCCAACGAATTGAACACAAGAACATGTTTATAAAGCCTCACAAGCAACGTCCAAAAATCAATCCAATCAATTACCAACGGCTAGAATCCAATTCTAACGTTCAATTGGTTAGAGAGATTTCTTCAACGTTATTGTGACCGTTTGACAGAAGGTTTGGAGAAGATAGAGCGAATAAAAACTCATCCCTTCTGTTTGTATGTATATAAAACGTGTATAGGAGATTTTGAAAGAGAGAATCTTTTAAAAACAATAAACTCCTATAATTTAGGAAAATAATATCAAAACAGATTTTGATAAAAGATTTGAGCTCTATAATATATTATGTACGAATTATATCATAAAGAGCCCTCACAATATATTTCCTGAAATAAATCCATGAGTATCATACTTGATCTTTATCTTTAGAAAATCTGGACAGTTGGAATTGGCTTGCTGTTTGCGTACTGACTGTGTACAACTGGCTTGCCAGACTGTCTCGGTGTAGCACCAAATGGCTTGCTGTTTAGATAAACTGGCATACATATCAGTAAGCTATTTTGCCCTGCAAAACCAAGTTAGTACATATGATAATGGCATGCTATTTTATATGCACTGATATTTCATATCAGTAAGCCATCTTTCCCTGCAACAACAAGTTAGGATAGAGCATATAGCTTGCTGCTTTACATCTATAAATACAAACATCTTTGCCACTATATGATCATCAAAATTCATAGAGTTTCAATATGCTCTACTAGTAAATCAAGACAAGAATAAATAAGTAGGCTCAAAATTTTTTAGATTGGTGATATACGAAATAAACGGGTATAAGCTCAAGGGGTTCACTAAGGATTATTTTTCATATGGGTACTGTTTGGGTAAATGAGGTTAATCCTAGTGCCTTTATCATATTCATGTATACACATATCATGTAGTCTCAAAACGGTTTAAAACAAGTTCTAGAGCAACAAGAATCATGATGAACAACACACAACAACAAAATGGATTGATAAAAAATCTATCAATCATAAATTAGGCTCAAATCCTCACATGGTGAAAGCATGCTTAACTCACTAAAATTGACCAAGAAACATCTCAAGTTTTTAAATGTTCGCAAGCACACACAAGGAATTACCAAGCATCAAATGATTTTTCATGAATATGACACTCAGAATTAATCATGCGAAATTAATCTACACAATGTGTACTTATCAATGCTAACATGCTTTTGAGACAAGGCAATTATATACAAAAAGTTTTAAATTTTTTAAATTTTTTTGGATTTTTATAATATATAATTTTTTTGGGTTTTTTACGTCATTGAGAACTCATCCCCACACTTAAGTGGTTCATTGTCCTCAATGAATAATATATATAAATATACAAAACTAACAAGATCCTAAAAGAAATACAAAAAGAATAAGAGTGAAAAATTATACAAAGAAAGGTTAGAAATACTCCCCTAGTGCATGAAGTCCCGGTTGGAAAATGTGGGAGAGTGTTCCTCCTCCAAAATCTTGGGTTGCCTCCCAAGAAGCGCTTTTTTAAGGTCTTTAGCTCGACCTTCTTGTCAATCAACCTGGTGAATGGATCGAAAGTGGAGCATCCACTTTCTCAACATATTTTCTTATGATCTCTCCCAAAAACTTATAAGTTTCATCCACGGCTTTATCCAACAATACAACTCTTCTATATCGAGCAAACTTTAAGAGTGTAACAACTATCCTTGACGTTTCATCTCGTGAGACAAACTTAAAAAGAAATTTAATAAGTAAGTCTTCCCAAGTGGTAATGGAATTTGAGGGTAACGAAAATAACCAATTTTTAGCTCCATCCCTTAAAGATAAAGGGAATAATCGAAGTCGAATGACCTCATCAGAAACTCCATCACACTTGATAGTATCACAAATCTTCAAAAAGTTTTCAATATGAGCATCAGGATCTTCAACAGATAATCCACCAAACTGAATTTCACCAATCGATTTCATTGTTGAAGGCTTCAAATCAACATTAGTGACATGTAAATCTCTCACCAAAATTGCTGGAGGTTTAGAGAGAAAAATATCAGCCTTCATATCTTGATCTCCACCCAAAGACTTAACCATAAGAACAGGTTCATTATTATTTCCAAGATCACTCTTCTTCAGAGAAGGGCTAAGCAAAGAGTTGGAAAATTTAAATTCCATCTTCTCATCTCCAACTTCAAAAGAAATTTTTCCATACATCATATCAACTTTTTCACCAGCTGTAGCTAAGAAAGGTCTTCCAAGAATGATAGAATTTTGTGCATCTTCCTCCATCTCCATGACAACAAAATCACATGGAATAAAAAACTTTCCTACCTTGACAGGAACATCTTCAAGTATTCCAAGTGGAACTTTTACACTTCTATCTGCTAATTGTAGAGTTATACGTGTGGGTTTGAGTTCACCCATCTGAAGCTTATTGCAGATTGATATGGGCATCAGACTTACACTTGCCCCAAGATCACATAGAGCTCTTTTGATTTCAAAATTTCCAAGTTTCACAGGAATAGAGTAGCTACCTGGATCAATTAGCTTTTTAGGAAGACTATTCTGCAAGAGAGCACTGCACTCTGTCGTTAATGAGATAGTAGAACTTTCTTCAATCTTTCTTTTGTTTGACAATAATTCCCTAAGAAACTTCCCATATGAAGGCATCTCTTTGATAGCATCTAAGAAAGGGATATTAAGTTCTAACCTCTTCAAGATCTCCATAAACTTCATAAACTTCTCTCCAAGCCTAGCTTGCACTAATCTTTGAGGAAACGGAACAGGTGGTACGTAAGGTCTGACAGGAGCAACTATGGGTTCCTTCTTCTCTTCTTCAATCGCTTCTTGCACAATCACATTTTCAGATTGAATTTTCTCCCTATCTTCTTCAACAGTCAAATTATCAGTACTCATCTTCATCTCCGGCCCTTGCAATTCCTTACCACTTCTTAAAGTTATAGCATTCACGTGGGCTCTATGTGGTTGTTCAGTTTGGCCAGGAAGTTGGCTTGAAGACTTGCTAAGTTGATTCAACTGTTGAGCAATTTGAGTGATTGAATTCTCCATCAACTTGTTATGAGCCTTTATCTCATTGATACTTGAGTCAAAGTAATCATTCTTCTTTGTCTGTGTAGAAATAAATCCTTCCAAAAGATTTTCCAAGTTATATTTTTGTGGCTGAGCTGGTTGAAAACCTGGCGGTTGAGAAAAGTTATTTTGTGGAGGTTGAGCTTGAGCCTGGTTATTTCTGTAGGAGAAATTAGGATGATCTCTCCAACCTTGATTGTATGTGTTAGAGTAAGGATTATATTGTGGCCTTTGATTTTGGTTGTAGAGGGCATTTGCTTGTTCCATTGTTGTTCTAGAGGAATTGTATTGACAAGCATGTTGAGTGTGTCCAACTACACCGCATATTTCACATGAGGCAACTTTAGATAAAGTTCTAGAATCCAATTGCTCAATCTTCTTAACCATTGCCTGCATAGTAGTATTCAACATGGTTAGAGCATCAACATCATACTTACCACCCTTCTTTGGATGATTTCTGTCACTGTAAGGATAATTATCATTAGACGCCATCTCGTCTAACAAAGTTTTTGCATCCTCCGTACTCTTTTTCATAATAGATCCACCAGAAGAAGCATCAACAAAGTTTCGAAACTCTTGTGTTAACCCATTGTAGAATGTTTGGATCAACAACCAGTCAGGAATTCCATGGTGAGGACATTGTCTCTGAAGTCGTTTGAATTTTCTCCAAGCATCATGAAGTGACTCGTCATCATCTTGACGAAAGTTAGATATTTCATTCCTGAGCTTTGAAGTCTTCTTCTGACTGAAGAATTTAAGTAGAAACGCCTTTGCAAGACTATCCCAAGTAGTGAATGTGTTTGGTCCTTCATCCTTCAACCAATCTTTTGCTGCATCTCGGAGAGAGAAAGGAAATAAGCGCAGCTTTATAGCATCATCACTAACATTGGTCAGCTTTATAGTATCACACTTTTCCAGAAAACTCTCAAGATGATCAACAGGATTTTCAGTGGACAATCCTGCGAAAGAATCATTGGAGATGAATTGTATGAATTGTGGCTTGAGTTCAAAGTGGGTAGCCGTGATTATTGGTCTGACAATACTGGAGAGTACGTTTGTAGCGTCTGGCATACCATGCTCCCTGAGAGCCTTAGCTGCTGTCTCACCCATAACTTCCTTGTCTTTATTTTTCCTTCGTAATCCTGCTTGTCTTCTTGCTGTAGCTTCAATTTCAGGATCAAGAGCAATCAAATTTTCTGTACCTGAACTTCGAGTGTGCATGCAGCAAGAAAACTAGAAACAAAGATCAAATAACAAGGGAATAATAGCCGAAGCAACACAACCAAAAGACTTAGCTAAACAAACTCAAAAATTAACTAATCTAATACTGCTTTGTCCCCGGCAGCGGCGCCAAAAATTTTGACAAGGCTATCGCGTGCCTATCAAATAATAATATCTAACAAATCCTTCTAACTATGTAGTAGGGCAAGTCAGAGTCGATCCCACAGAGACAAACGTATCAATCACTAGTTATTCTTGATTCAATTCAACTAAGTAAGTAACACAATAAATTGTTGAGAGATTTTTAAACTAATATTATACTAAGGCAAATTGTATTGTATTATCAATTAACTAAAACATCTAGAATTAAGTATCCCCACTAGCATGAATCGATGCAATTATGATTTTCCACCCCAATTAATCATACGCTACTCAAGAGGAAAGATGCACCCTATAAAATACCAATAACCTCTCTCGAGTATTAATGGCTTCTCTAAAATACACTCAAACCTATTTTCATGGTATCATGCAATTTAGAGACATTAAACACAGCATCCTAACTTCCTAACAATCCGTTCTACCTATTTTCATGGAGAAGTTCATGTCCTTATTGGATAAATCACAACCATCTAAGTCCAACTTTCGATGATAAATAGATATTAGGTTCAAACAATACGCATAATCACGTCTGACATGTTATTGTTAATTAAGCACTACTCAATAAGCAAGAGCATTCAACATACTAAACTGGGGGGTTATGGAAAATCATACATCAATCATAACTAGGGTTCAACTTAACCCTAGATTAAATAACTACTCACTCATAATTAAACTAACAAAACACATAATATAATAAGAACACATGATAATATTAAGAACAGAGAATAAAAACCTTTAATCTTTCTCCAAGAAGAAAAGTACAAGTCTCCCTATGTCTGTATGTATCTATGTATATCTGTATCTATGTATCTCTCAGATCTGATGTCTATATATATATCCTCAAATATTTTAATGCCTTGAGGAAAGTACAAGTACGTTTCCTAAACTGATTCTGTTTTACAAGGAAAATTCGTAGCTGACTTTTCTTCAGTAATTCTGAGCCGTTCCTGATGTAATTTGATATTTGGACCACTTTAGAATAAAAGAGATTTCCATTATCTTCGCGTGGGCTGTTAAATCGTCCAATTCTGACTTCTAGAACTCAAGATATGACCCAAACAGTGAATTATGTGCAGGCAGCCCAACAAATCCGAATTTCCTTCTAATAAATCTCCGAATTAAGCTTTTTATTCTTCAATCCTTCCAAGTTTAGGATTTCCTTACTTCCTACAATAAAACATTAAAATTTATTAAATAAAAATCCAATTAAATGCAAAATATAATAAATATGAGAAATAAAATCATATAAAATATATTTAAATATATACTCTATCAAAGATCTAAACAAACCCTTTCATTTTAGCCATGAAAATGAACTCCTTAGCCCATTTCTTCAAAGTATGCATGTTTCTTAGCCTTTTTTAGCCCAGATCTGTCAGTATTTAGCCTTGTTTAGCCTTATTTAGCTTTCATACTCTATTTTTTTCTTAGATCTATATTGCTCTTTGATAGATCTATCGTAAAAACCAGTTTTCTTGCTTTGAGATACATTAAACCCAGAAAGTGCATGCATGCGTTGTTTCACCTTCGTTGATATACCCAGATCTAGTTAAAATTTACTTTGTTATTGAAAAATTGTGTTCCAAAAAATTGTGTATATTTGTTGATTCTCGAATCATGGCTCGAGGAAGCAAGTCTACATTGAGGCCCACCACCAGTACCCCAAGGCAAGAACCACCCTCAAACCTGAACCCAAATGTTGTTGAAATACCACCAGTATAGGCTCTGGCATCTCAGATAATTCGTCCTGATGATGCCCGGGTTGAAATTGAAGTCAACAAGTTCAAATACACGGATGTCAACATGGAACCCGGACTCATGGAAAACTTGACCGGGAACCAGCTTGTTGATGCAATCCGGATGTACAAGGAAGCCCAGATAAATGAAGTTGATCAAAATGAGATCTCTCATGACTCTGGAGAATCTCACCGATCTCGTGCCTCAGTTTTTGACAGTATTGGGGGCAAAGACAAGGAAACTCGAAAAAGAACCCACCACATAGCTCATAGTAAAAACCAAGATACTAAAGCTGAGAAGCTCAAGAAGCTAGCTGAGCTGAGGGAGAAAATCCAGAATGAAGAGCAAGCCAAACTCAATCTCAGAGTCCAAAAAAGAATTCAAGAGGAAGAAGCCCGGATTCTGGGAAAAACAAATGACAGGAGAAGAACCCGGGCTCCAAGCCTTGACATAGTCTCAGATGAAGAAGAACCCCAAGAAGACTTAATGGATATGATCCATGAGCTCCAGAAAAAGGTTGGCCATGACTCGGGAATTGACATAGGGGATACCCTAACACCATTCAGCTACTCTCTTGAGGCTACACCCAGACAGAAAAATCTCAAACACTACAACTTCGACTCCTTCAATGGTCTGGGTGACCCAGAAGAGCATGTTAATTACTTCGAGTAAATTGCCATGATCTATTACTACAATGATTTAACCAAGTGCAGGTTCTTCGCCTCAAATCTCAAATCTGGTAGCCTAGAGATGGTTCAACCGAATTCCATCTCGAAGCATTCACAATTGGAAGCAGTTTCGCGAAGCCTTCTTGAGACGCTTCCGAGCAAATAAAACTCACGAAATGCACATGTGCCACCTAGAGACGGTTTGGCAAGCCCGGGGAGAAGCCCTGGCCACCTATATGAAACGCTTCCAGGAGGCCATCAACAATATAAACAATTTGGATGAGCGAGAAGCTCTGACAATATTCCACAGAAACTTGAATCCCGATGTTAGGTCCAAAGTATCGTAGAAGGGGGGGGGGTTGAATACGATACTCACAAATAATTCAATTTCGTTCGCGGATTAATCTTTCAGTTCTATAACGAAATCAAACACACCAAACCAAATCAAGTTTCGGGGAATATATCTTTTTATAAATATAAACCTCGAGGGGTGCTACAATTTCTAATCCGTAGATTAGCTTCAATGAGTTTAAGGTTACACAAATACAAAACAATGATCAAATTCTGAGCACTATTAATTCTCTGATAATTTCTCCGGCTCAGTTCTCTCTTTCAGTAATGTTTCTGTGTTGAATGCCTTAACTGAAGAAGACACACTCTTCTCTCAGTATTAATTGTAGTCTTCAATTGAAAACTATCGAACTAGGAATGTAGAAACAATCCTGGCCGTCCATCTTCAACTTCAACATGTAAACAAGAATACTTTTCACCTGCTCCTTAATTCAAAACCATCGAATGAAATACTTTAATTTACCATTCGATAGTTTTTTAATTAAAACTATCGAATACCAAATTAAAGTAAACATTGTTTTCAATGAATCATCATTATACCATTCGATAGTTTTCTTAATTGAAAAACTATCGAATTCTTGTTTCTTGTCTTTTATCAATTAATGATTCCACTGAGCTCTTGGGTGTTTAAGTAATAGACTGTATCACTTTCTTCTGAGACGATAAAACAATCTGATCTTTTCAGTGCTGTCACCTAGTGTAACTGGTCTGGTTCACAGATGAATAACACTTGATCAATTATTCTTTTATGTCTTCAATTCAATGCTGCTGATACGTCCCTTGTCGTTCTGGTTGCTTCATCACTGGAATCCTGTGGTACTGACTCTAAATCATTCACATACTTCTGTCGTCTTCAAAGTCTTGTTTCTTTTGCTGTCACTGAGGCTTGAACATTTTCATGAACTTCTTTCCGTGACCTGTTTACGGACTTCAAGAATACATAACGTATTTTGATTTTTTGAGTTTACCTTTTCTTCTTTGATTCTGGATTCCTGTGCTTCTGTTAATATTATTGTATGTCTTGTCCTTTGTTGAGTTGTAGTTATCTCTTTTACATCTTATGTTACATTATGCTTTACAATCTCCCCCTATTTGATTGGATAGAGTTCGACAAGCAAATACTTCGAGGATAACTCAACTAACTAAGGAAACATGTAACTAATTAAAGTAAGACAGCGTAATAATATTAATGCATTCTGGATCAGATATATATACATTTCCAGATTTCATAAATCAAAAAACAATTAAACTTTATACAATGAAGTTGCTCCTCTAGTCTGAGCTGATAGTTCTTTTGTTCTTTGCTTCAATCTTCAGTCCATTTCGATCTCACCTTCTTCAATCATTGGATCGGAGTTAGCAGCTTGATAATCAATCACAGATAGATAGTGCAGTGGTTCTCCAGGTTTAAGGATTGCTCCTTGGATATGTCTTCCAATATATTCAACCTCTTGACCCACTCCAGCCCATAACCATGCAATGTTAACATCTTTCTTGTTTAGCTTTGGCATGTTTGGCAGTCTGGTATGCACTTCCAATCCTCTTTCCACTCTTTTCCTATAGTAAGGAACATTCTCCATTAGAAATCTTCTAAGAGTGTCTGCTGCTTTGTCCTTCTCCGTTGATGAGAATCCAGTGGATCTAAGATACTTCTCAACTGAGATTAGATAGTTGCTTGGGTAGTCACTCAGTTTGTCCTCAGCCAAATAGCAGATTCTGAACAAGTCATTCGTCATGAATCTAACCATTGGAGGATCTTCAGTAATCTCTGGACCGACTTTCATCACGATCTCCTTAACATGCTCACGGAGCAGTTCATTTAACCTTGTAGTTCTTTGGATCTTGATGAGTATAGCCTGCAATTCTGTATATGTCCTCTGTTCTAAAAACTTAGTGGAAATCACAAATGTACCTTTCTCCAGAAAACTGATTAATAAGCTCCAGACACCATTTGCTTTAACCCCAGCATTCAGACAGATTATAGAGCTTCTCAGTGCTTTGAAGTAAGTCTGATCTTCAAGATTAGCACTTCTGATGTCCTGAATAATGACTTCCACCTCAGCATTGTCGTTGACTTCTAATCCTTCTTTAACTCCGCAAAAGGTTTTGTAAGCCATTTCCCATTCAGTACCATCTTTCTTTGCCAGATCTATCATCTTCTTCTTCCTCACTTCATTATACACTTTGAATCTCTTCAGTTTTTCACTCCTCAGAATTGCTTGCTGTTTCTCTTTCTCAGCTTGCCTGGCATCTACTGCAGCTCTCTGAGCTCTTACAGCTTCCAAGGCAGCTTCTTCTTCTGGTGATAGAGAATTTGCTTCTTCTTCCATAATATCCTCCCAGATAGGATGTTCAACGGGCTCTGGATAATATGGCTCATGCTCCTCTTGATTAGGTTGCTCATGCATGACCTCAAATTCCTCTTCACTCTCCTTCTCTTCTTCTACAAGTTCCTCTATCCAGTACTGTCTGATAGGAATAGCTTCAACTGTCTCCCAAACTCCCCATCCATCCTTAGGCTTCTCTTTCTCCCCTTCTCCAACTTTCCCCCGCTTAGTTGAGGAATCCTCGATAAAAGCATCCTCAGCATAAAAGGTAGTAGAAGGATCAGGTTGCTGATTTGAAGGACCAGGTTGGCTAGTTTGTTGGTTCTTCAGCATAGTCCATATCGACTGTACTCCATCACTTTGATTTTCCATGAAATCTAGCAGATCCTTATTCATCTCTTGCATAGAAGCCAGCTTCAGGTCAATGTCATCCAATCTGGAGTTGGTAGTCTTCTCAATCTTGTCCAATCTCTGGTTCAGCTTAGACTCTGTTAGGTCCAAAGTATCGTAGAAGGGGGGGTTGAATACGATACTCACAAATAATTCAATTTCGTTCGCGGATTAATCTTTCAGTTCTATAACAAAATCAAACACACCAAACCAAATCAAGTTTCGGGGAATATATCTTTTTATAAATATAAACCTCGAGGGGTGCTACAATTTCTAATCCGTAGATTAGCTTCAATGAGTTCTAAGTTATACACAATCAAAACTTTGATAGAGTTTAAGCAGAATTAATTTCTCTGGTATTTTCTCTCTGGCTCAATCTCTCTCTCCGTTATTGCTTCTCTGTGAAATAACTCGACTGAAGAAGACATTATCTTCACTCTGTATTAATTGTAGACTTCAATTGAAAAACCATCGAACTACGAATGAAGAAACAATCCTGGCCGTTGGATCTTCAAAATCAACCTGACAACAAGAATACTTTTCACCTGCTCCTTATTAAAAACCATCGAATGATTTAAAAAAAACCATCGAATGAAATAAATCATTTTACCATTCGATAGTTTTTAAAACAAAACTATCGAATGCTAAATTGATTTACTTGTTTTTAATTCAATCACCTTAAACTCTCATTCGATAGTTTTCTTAAAAGAAAAACTATCGAATTGATTTACTTTTCATGTCTCTTAGTAATAACTCCTGAGCTCCCAGGTGTTTAAGTAATAGACTGTATCAATTCTTTCTGAGACGATAAAACAATCTGATCTTTTCAGTGCCGTCACCTAGTGCAACTGGTCTGGTTCACAGATGAATAACACTTGATCAATTCTTCTTTTATGTCTTCAATACAGTGTTGCTGATACGTCCCTTGTCGTTCTGGTTGCTTCATCACTGGAATCCCGTGGTACTGAACCCTAAATCATTCACATACTTCTGTCATCTTGAAAGTCTTGTTTCTTTTGCTGTCACTGAGGCTTGAACATTTTCATGAACTTCTTTCCGTGACCTGTTTACGGACTTCAAGAATACATAACGTATTTTGATTATTTGAGTTTACCTTTTCTTCTTTGATTCTGGATTCCTGTGATTCTGTTAATATTATTGTCTGTCTTGTCCTTTGTTGAGTTGTAGTTATCTCTTTTACATCTTATGTTAAATTATGCTTTACAATCTCCCCCTATTTGATTGGATAGAGTTCGACAAGCAAATACTTCGAGGATAACTCAACTAACTAAGGAAACATGAAACTAATTAAAGTAAGACAACGTAATAATATTAATGCATTCTGGATCAGATATATATACATTTCCAGATTTCATAAATCAAAAAACAATTAAACTTTATACAATGAAGTTGCTCCTCTAGTCTGAACTGGTAGTTCTTTTGTTCTTTGCTTCAACATTCAGTCCATTCCAATCTCACCTTCTTCAATCATTGGATCGGAGTTAGCAGCTTGATAATCACTCACTGATAGATAGTGCAGTGGTTCTCCAGGTTTAAGGATTGCTCCTTGGATGTGTCTTCTAATATATTCAACCTCTTGACCCACTCCAGCCCATAACCATGCAATGTTAACATCTTTCTTATTTAGCTTATGCATGTTTGGCAGTCTGGTATGCACTTCCAATCCTCTTTCCACTCTTTTCCTATAGTAAGGAACATTTTCCATTAGAAATCTTCTAAGAGTGTCTGCTGCTTTGTCCTTCTCCGTTGATGAGAATCCAGTGGATCTAAGATACTTCTCAACTGAGATTAGATAGTTGCTTGGGTAGTCCCTCAGTTTGTCCTCATCCAAATAGCAGATTCTGAACAAATCATTCGTCATGAATCTAACCATTGGAGGATCTCCAGTAATCTCTGGACTGACTTTCATCACGATCTCCTTAACATGCTCACGGAGCAGTTCATTTAGCCTTGTAGTTCTTTGGATCTTGATGAGTATAGCTTGCAATTCTGTATATGTCCTTTGTTCTAAAAACTTAGTGGAAATCACAAATGTACCTTTCTCCAGAAAACTGATTAATAAGCTCCAGGCACCATTTGGTTTAACTCCAGTATTCAGACAGATTATAGAGCTTCTCAGTGCTTTGAAGTAAGTCTGATCTTCAAGATTAGCACTTCTGATGTCCTGAATAATAACTTCCACCTCAGCATTGTCGTTGACTTCTAATCCTTCTTCAACTCCGCAAAAGGTTTTGTAAGCCATTTCCCATTCAGTACCATCTTTCTTTGCCAGATCTATCATCCTCTTCTTCCTCACTTCATTATACACTTTGAATCTCTTCAGTTTTTCACTCCTCAGAATTGCTTGTTGTTTCTCCTTTTCAGCTTGCCTGGCATCTATTGTAGCTCTTTGAGCTCTTATCGCATCCAAGACAGCTTCTTCTTCAGGTGATAGAGAATTTGCTTCTTTTTCCATAATATCCTCCCAGATTGGATGTTCAACGGGCTCTGGATAATATGGCTCATGCTCCTCTTGATTAGGTTGCTCATGCATGACCTTAAATTCCTCTTCACTCTCCTTCTCTTCTTCTACAAGTTCCTCTATCCAATATTGTCTGATAGGAATAGCTTCAACTGTCTCCCAAACTCCCCATCCATCCTTAGGCTTCTCTTTCTCCCCTTCTCCAACTTTCTCCCCCTTAGTTGAGGAATCCTCGATAAAAGCATCCTCAACATAAAAGGTAGTAGAAGGATCAGGTTGCTGATTTGAAGGACCAGGTTGTCCAGATTGTTGGTTCTTCAGCATACTCCAAATAGACTCTACTCCGTCACCTTGATTCTCCAAGAAATCCATAAGCTGCTTATTAAACTCATTTATAGAAGCTAGCGACCGGTCAATGTTCTCCAATCTTGAGTTGGTAGTCTTTTCCATATGATCCAGCCTCTTGTTGAGCTTAGACTCCACTCTTGAAAGGGAATTCATTGCATCTTTCACCCGCGCTTGACCATCCCGGATAACCAGAACGTCTTCTTTCAAAGCTTCATGTCCTTGTGATAAAGCAGTTACTTCATTCATGAATCCATCCTTAAGTTCCCTGACGTCCATCCTCAATTCGACTAGTTCTTCCATAGCTTCCTTCTTTAAGGAGTCCACTGCCTGCTTCGTACCTGTTATAGTGCCAGATGCACTGCCAATGACCCTGAATGTTCTTCTGGAATCAGCTGTAGCCAAGTCAACCTTCTCTTGAATAGTCTTTAAAGAAGCATTGGCCTGACTAGAGGAGATCCCCTGGTCAAAGGAAGGTCGCAGTGGAACCTTGAATAATGGATTTCCTTCTTTGTCTCGAACTGTCATCTCCTTGAGAGTGGATTGAACTTGTAGCTCTCTTTCTGTCGGTAACAGCAAATCATGAATATTAGGTAGGGTTAGGGTGTCACTCCTCACATTTGGCTCTGGGTGTACACTCAACGTTTCTGTCAGTGTTTGAATCATTTTTCCTTTCCCACTCAGGCCAGGTGTAAGTGTTTTTGTTTCACTCAAATCTTTAGTGCTGATTGTACCTGCAGAAGAAATCACTGTAGCCGTCCTTAAGGAGGTCACCGGTGGTGCAATGGGGCTTCGCAAGTCCCCGTCCTTGGATAAACCAAGTTGCTGATCATCCTTAGATGATATATCCTTTGTAGGATCTAGAGTTTGAATCTCTAGGGGGTTAGAAACAGGCTCTTTTAACAGCAGAGATCCCGAATCTTCCCCTTGAGTCTGTAAAGACTTCACCTCAGTTGACTCCTCAATAGTAATTGATTCACTATCAACGAGTTGCCGATCTGCACCTACGTCAGACCCTTTACCCGCAGGATCCAGATATGTTTCATCTGGGGAGGTAGACAATGACCTTTTAGATTGTGCATTTAGGTCAAAGCCTTCTCTCGACGTCTGTGAAGACCCTTGGTTCTTAGAACCTTTAACCAGTGAACCTGACCGTAATATGGTCGGAACACCAGTTGTTTCCGTCAATTCTTCCTTACTTGATTGAGCTATTGGTTCAGATATAGCTTTCGTTAGCGTAGCCCAATCAGCATCAGAAAAATCAATAAAGGGCTCTTTGGATGAGAGAAATGAAGTATCAACAGTTGCCTCGGTTTCTGTTCGTCTCCTTTTAGAGGAAGGCAGAGCTGCTGTGGAAGGGTGTATCTCCTTATGTGGTGCTGCTAAGGCACTATCTCCCTCGACACTCAGGGATGTCTGTATACTGGGTATAGTAGGGGAAGGAGGTTCGTTTGTGGTTTCATTTGGCTCTTCCAAAGGCTCTTCGACCGTGGTTAGAGGTTGTGGGTTTGCAACCTCCTGGTCTGGAATGGCCACTAAGGGCTCTGGATCAACATCCATTGGTTGTGGTTCAGAAGCTAGTTCAGGTTCAGGAATGTTACCTTGATTTACCTGTTCCCCTGGGGGTAGAAGTGGTAGGGGTACCGTTCTTAGATATTCAGTGAGAACAGTGGGTACCCCTGGAAGATAGTTGTTCTTCCTGATGAGAGCGGTTATGGCATTGCTCTTCATTCTCATGCACTCCTGGTTGGCTTCACCTTCAAAGATCTCCCATTCATTATCTGTTAAGATATCATTGAGAATTAGCTGTAGGAACCTAGGATAGAAACAGAGCACATCTTCACTTATGCCTGTTCTTTCATCCAGTGGTCCCATGCATATGATTACTTGATCAATCAGTAACTGTCCAATGTTAATATGCCTATTGTTGGCAATGGCAAACCCCATCTTTTGAAGGAATAAGGGAATACCATGCAGATTTGTAAGCTTGGCAGTAAAAACATGGATTAGGGTATGAAAGAAAAAGTTCCATGCCTTTGGCAAGTAATGCTTAAGAAACTCTCCCACAAAGAAGTTAGGTTGTTGACTTCTAATGAGAGTGAAGAAAGCATGTATCTCCTCAGTTGTGGGATCAGGAACAAGGTTTTCTGTAGGAAAATGAAGTATTATATTAAAATCATGTTCCGTCACCCTTATTGTTCTGCCCCCTGGCACAACAAAACTGAAGGATCGAATATTATTCTCACTCGTATCCGTGGCGGTTGTGTACAACGCAGTCAATTGATCAATACAAAGGACCACGGGAGTACTCACAGCATATGCCACTAATGAACGTGTGTTCAAAAACTCTGCCCATGCACGAAACTGAAGGTTCGTTATGGATTGCAAGTTTTGGAACGAGACATGATTAGTCTTGGTAATAATAAATTCTCCAGCCATTTTAAAATTTCCAGAAAATTAAATAAACCAAAAACTAATTTTTCACTAAAATTCAATTAATTATATTAATTAATCAAACTTATGTCAAAATAACCCTAAAAACAAAATAACCCCTTTTAACACTAACACAAAAATTCGAACACTTGTAAACTTTAGAACCCTTGAATACTAACCAATATTCAATTCAAAATGTCAAGTTCGATGGTTTCTTTCTCAGAAAGTGCCAAAAACAGAAAAAGTTTAAGTTCTCACGGTTAAAAGTTAATCAACAGTGACAACCAGTAAAATTTTAAGGTTTTCTTGCTTAAAAATGGAGAAAACTATCGAATGTGTTCTTGTTTTTGTGTATCTCTTTGTAAGTATATAAAACTAAACCAAAACACTTTTCTCAGATCTGTAGAAATGAAAAGAAAAGAGTTAAGGCACGGTTATATATGTTTGAAACTGACAGGGGAAAAATGGTCTTTTCAGGTTCGATAGTTTTTAAATTGAACTATCGATGGTTTTCTTGTAGGGGTAAAAAGGTCAATTTTCTTCGATAGTTTTTGAAAAAACTATCGAAGTATTAAAGAATTAGAATACAAACCAACCTTTTTGAAAAACCATCGAAAGTTTTTCTTTAAAAAACCAAAAACTATCGAAGTTGAATCTGAAAAACTATCGAGAATTCATATATCAACTAACTTGAATTCCATTCGATATATTTTCAGAAAACTTTATAAAAACTATCGAGAATTAAATATAGAAGAAATATAAATTCACTTCGATATATATATATTTTTAAAGTATAATCAAAAAGTATCGAGAATTGTTTTCGATAGATTTCCTTTTTCCTTTTCAAAAACTATCGAAATTAAATTTCGATGGATTTATCAATGTACTTGAAAAACTATCGAATTTCCTAAATTCGATATTTTTTGCTTCTTTCCCAATTCTTAAAACCTGTTCATGTTCTAAAAATCAGAATTTTTATTTCCTATCTAGTTTTAATTCTAATAAATCTTTTCAAATTTACCAAAATCAATTCTTAACAGAAAATTCACAATTTTCTTAGAATAAAATCAATTAAATATCATTGAGTGATATTAACCAATTAAAATCTAATCAATTATGCTGCATTAATCTACAATATTAAAAACAAAGTAAAATATTTCAAATTAAATAAATGCTTGAATATTTAGAACAAATATTAGCACTTAAATAATTTTTAGAATTAGTAACTAATTAAATTCCAGAAGATATATCATCCATAATTATGACTTAAAATTAGTACAGTAATCCTAACTACGAGAATTGCTCCAGAAAATAAACTCACGAGTCCTAAGGATATAGAAATTCTTAAACTCATGTATTTACCAGGACTCTCTGCAGTTACTGACTTCTAATCAAAATCAATTAGAAAGATTTAACATCCCAAGTTCACCAACCAGCTTATTGAAAGTGGATTCATCAAACAGTTTACTAAAAATGTCTGCAATTTGATCCTCTGTGGGTACAAAATGTAACTCCACAGTTCCATTCATGACATGCTCTCGGATAAAATGATACCTGATGTCGATGTGCTTCGTCCTCGAGTGTTGCACTGGGTTGTTTGAGATTTCTATGGCACTTGTGTTGTCGCAAAATATTGGAATCTTTGTCAACAAAAGTCCATAGTCACGGAGTTGGTTTCTCATCCACAAGATCTGAGCACAACAGCTTCCAGCAGCAATGTATTCAGCCTCAGCTGTTGATGTGGAAACTGAATGCTGCTTCTTGCTATACCAGGAAACTAACCTTCTTCCAAGAAACTGACAGCTTCCTGAAGTACTCTTCCAATCAATCTTACAACCTGCAAAATCAGAGTCTGTGTATCCAATAAGATCAAATCCTGTATCTTTAGGGTACCAAATTCCAAGATTTGGGGTCCCCTTAAGATATCTAAATATTCGCTTAACAGCTATTAGATGAGATTCTTTAGGATCAGACTGAAATCTAGCACACAAGCATGTTGCAAACATTATATCTGGTCTACTTGCAGTGAGATAAAGTAATGAGCCTATCATACCTCTGTAGCCTGTGATGTCAACCTTTTTACCAGTTTCATCCTTATCAAGCTTAGTGGCAGTTGGCATAGGAGTCTTTGCTGTAGATGAGTCTTCCATTTGATACTTCTTAAGAAGATCCTTGATGTACTTGGACTGACAAATGAATATACCATCTTGTCTTTGGTATACTTGCAGTCCAAGGAAGAATGACAATTCACCCATCATGCTCATTTCATAACGACTCTGCATTAACTTAGCAAATCTCTTGCACAGATCATCATTAGTAGAACCAAATATTATGTCATCAACATATACTTGCACCAATATCAAATCATTTTTATGCTTTTTGACAAAGAGAGTTTTGTCTACGACACCTCTTGTAAAATCATTTTCAAGTAAGAATTCAGAGAGAGTGTCATACCATGTCCTTGGAGCTTGTTTGAGTCCGTAGAGAGCTTTGAATAGAAAGTACACAAAGTCTTCCAGTTTTGAATCCTCAAAACCTGGAGGTTGTTCCACATACACTTCTTCTTCTAACTCCCCGTTCAGAAAAGCACTCTTCACATCCATTTGATATACCTTGTAATTGGAATATGCAGCAAATGCCAGAAACATTCTGATGGCCTCAAGTCTTGCTACTGGTGCATAGGTTTCATCATAATCTATACCCTCTTCTTGAGAGTAACCTTTAGCAACCAGTCTGGCTTTGTTTCTCGTTACAATGCCATCTTCGTCCAACTTATTTCTGAATACCCATCGTGTTCCAATAACAGATTTTCCCTTAGGCCTGGGTACCAGCTTCCAAACTTTCTGCCTTTCAAATTGATTGAGTTCTTCTTGCATAGCAATTACCCAATCTGGATCATCTAGAGCATCTTCAACTTTCTTAGGTTCTGTTTCTGAAAGAAACCCAGAATAGTGACATTCATTTTGTGATTTTCTCCTAGTTCTCACTCCTGTGTCCGGATCACCAATGATCAAGTGAAAGGGATGATCTCTATTCCATACCCTTTGTCTTGGCAGATGCGATCTTGATGATTCTCCTTGTTCTAGATGTTGTGGAGTGTGACTAGTTGATCCTTCTCCTGCTCCCCTTGAGTTGTTGACGGTTTGATCTGTTGATTCTGAAGACTGACTAGTGGATCCTGTAGAATGAGGATCTCCACTTTGGTCACCACTTTGTCCAGAATCATTATCATTATGATTATTATTAATAACTGTAACAACTTCAGGTACTTCTTCATTGTCAGAGAGATCTCCTGATAGATTTTCAAATACCAAGGATTCAGAGTTCTCTCCAGTTTGCAGGCCTGGTCTTTTGGTGTCGTCAAATGTTACATTAAAGCTTTCCAACACCTTCTTATCTTCAATCACATATACCCTGAAAGCCTTAGATTCCAGAGAATAGCCCAGAAAAATGCCTTCATCTGCTTTGGCATCAAACTTGCCAAGATGTTCTCCATCTTTAAGTACAAAGCACTTTGCACCAAACACATGAAAGTACTTCAGTGTTGGTTTCTTGTTGGCCATTAACTCATACGGAGTCATTTCATGATCTTTGTTGATCAGGGTTCGATTCTGAGTGTAGCAAGCTGTATTCACTGCTTCAGCCCAAAAGTAAGTGGGAAGTTTTGATTCACTCAACATGGTCCTTGCTGCTTCAACCAAGGTCCTGTTCTTCCTTTCCACTACTCCATTCTGTTGAGGAGTTCTTGGTGCTGAAAACTGTCTTGATATTCCTTTCTCTGAGCAGAAATCATTTAGAACTGCATTCTTGAATTCAGTTCCATTGTCTGATCTGATTGTCCGCACAGGTAGCTTAGCTTCCACTTCTATCTTCTTGATGTGATCAATGATTAGTTGTGTTGCTTCATCCTTTGTTTGTATGAACAACACCCACGTGTACTTGGAGTAGTCATCCACCATCACCAATGCATATCTGTTTCTTGAAAGTGACATAACATTAACTGGACCAAATAAATCCATATGAATCAGCTGTAATGGTTCAGTAATGCTTGTCATTCCTTTGCTTCCATGTGATGCTTTCTTCGACTTCCCCTTTTCACATGCTTCACATAGTCCCTCCTGATTGAATTCCATCAGGGGCAACCCTCTCACTAACTCTCTCTTTACCAAAGAGTTCATAGTTTTGAAGTTCAGATGTGAGAGCTTCTTGTGCCATAGCCAACTTTGTTCTGAAGATGCCTTTGCATAGAAACATGTAACTTCTCCTTCACTAGTAGAACTTAAGTCAGCTGTAAACAAATTTCCTTTTCTCACTCCCAGTAAAGTAAGCTTCTCATCCTTCCTGTTGGTGATCAAGCACTTGTCCTTTCTGAAATCTACATTGTAGCCTTTATCACAGAACTGACTGATACTTAGAAGATTGTGCTTTAATCCTTTAACAAGAGAGATGTTCTTAATGATGACATTTCCAGCTTTCAATTTACCATATCCCGTAGTGAATCCTTTGATGTCATCTCCAAAGGTTACAATCGGGCCGGTCTTCTTAACCACCTCTGTAAGCAGGGACTCTTCACCTGTCATGTGTCTAGAACAGCCACTATCCTGAATCCACACAACCTTTGAGCTTTTAACCTTACCCTGCAATCACAGATTGATTAAGCGGACTTTGGTACCCAAAATTGTTTGGGTCCTGCAGGTTTAGATGATTTAACAGGAGTAACATTCAATTTAGTCTTACCCTGTTTGATATTCATAGTATCTGTGGATTTAACATTATCAGTGCTATTTCTATTATCATTCATCAACTTAAAATAAGCATGCATGATGTTGTACTTACATAGCAAACACTCTTTCTTTCCACAGGGTTCATGAGTATCAGGCATGTCAGACATGTTATGCATTTCAGAAGTATTAGCAGTTTCTACTTTAACCTTTTTACATGCATGTGTAAGGTGTCCAGCAGAATTACAAATAGAGCACAACTTCCTAGATGCAATGGGAGAAGATGGAACCAATTCCTGATTAACAATCTTCTTCTTCCCATTCCTGTTCTTTTTAACATTACTAACTAAGGAACCTACTTCAGTTTTAGGTAAATCAGGTTTAGGTAATTCATTTTTTACTGATTTCCTAGGCAACTTAGTCTTTACCTCTTTTTCCTTCAATAAATCCTCCTCAAGCAATTCTTGTCTAATGAAAAGATCATCCTCATTAAAGAGAGGTGGAAACGGCTTAAAAAAAACTGGACAATCAACATTCTTAAGAACATGTGGAGTATTCCATTTGACAACTGAAGGTGTCACAGGGAATTCCACAATCTTCTTACCAGCTTTCTTGTTATAGTCAAATCCTATAACAGTTTTATTCTCTATGGCCTGAGTATCAATGATTTCCTTAGCCACTAGAGCGGAATTCTTAAAAGCATTCAGCTACAATTCTACACTAAGATCTTGACCTTGTTCTCTAAGTACGCATTCTTTTGCTTAAGATCTTCTAATGTTACAGCTACAAGCTCTAGTTCTTCATTTTTAGATTCTAGCTTTTTAATCTTAAGAACTAGTTTAGCATTTTCCATTTCTGATGCTAGCATGCTTGTGTGTACATTAAACAATTCTACACTAAGATCTTGCACAGTTTTCTTGTACTCAGAGTTAGACATATCAATTGTAGTTAAGATAGGTACCTGAGATGATTGTGGTGATTCCTCTGAAGAGTCAGCCATTAGAGCAACATTCCCATATTCCTCCTCTTCATCCGAATCAGTATCATCCCAGTGCTTTCCCTCTGCTATGTAAGCTTTCCCTTTCTGCTTTCCAGAGAATGCCTCCAATTGCTGTTTAAGCTTGGCATTCTCCTTCTTCAACTCATCATAAGAATCCTTCTTTCCATAGACATCTTTCATGTCTCTTGCTTGACGAGGCTTCCGGCATTCAGTGGCGAAATGCCCTAACTCATTGCAGTTGTAGCATCTTGATTTGCTTCTATCAATCATGCCAGTCTTGTAGCCTCCCTTAAAGCCTGTACTAGGTGTATAATTGCTCTTCTGGAATCTGTTGGTTGAGCCCTTGAACTTGTACTTAGGGTTCCTCTTGAAACGAATATGACTAAACTTTGCAGCTAAGTACGCCATGGTTTTGTCTTCCATTTGCTCAAGCTCTTCTAGGGTGTAGTAATCACTTTCATTAACACCCAGATTCACAGAATCCATTTCTGCTTCTATTATCACCTCCTTTCCAGCTCTAGGGGTTTGAACCTGAATATCAGAAGTTATTGGTTCATCCACTACAAGTGCTGCTGATCTCACAAGTGCATTGTGCTTGTTCTCCACTGTCCCTGATCCGTAGATTATCACCCTTTGTTCCTGTTCCATCTCATAGGTCTTCAACTTGCCATAGATCATCTCTAGTGGCATCTTTGTGAAGTCAATTCTTTCCCTAATGGATGATGACTTGTGTTCTACATGATGGGGCAGCGTCATCATGAACTTCCTGTTTGATTCTCTCAGTGGATAGGTCTTTCCTTTCATTGCCAATTCATTGAGGAGCTTAGTATATTTCTCAAAGACCTGAGTTATACTTTCTCCTGGCAGTGACCTAAACGCTTCATATTGAGAAGTCAGGATGTCCAATCTGTTTTCCTGAACGTCTTCAGTTCCTTCCATTATCAAATTAATGGTATCCCACATATGTTTCCCGCGTGTACAGTTCATCAACTGATAGCTCATTTCTTTGTCTGCGGAGTCCGCCAATATCAACATTAAACCGGTGTCCAATCGAATCAGTTCTTTGTTAGAATCTGTAAATTCACTTATATCCTTAGGTTGGGTGCCTGAAGGAATCCTGCTACCATCAGGAGTTGTAGATTCACTAACTGGTTTCTTTGGTACAAACGGTCCGTTCTCTAATATGCCAATATACAACGGATTAGATGCGTTGATAAATAAAAGCATCTTCATCTTCCACAAACCGAAATCATCTCTAGTAAACGGGGAAACTTTAATACCAGCGGTTGTCTTTGGAGCACTCATGGTTTCTGAAAATTTCAAATTGTTTAAAATTCAAGAAATTCCAATTAAATGAAAAATTTTGAAAGTTAAAAAATTTGCTTCGAATTTTCACGCTACGTTTGATTTTGGTCTCATTCACCGGATCTGATTTGTATATCAATCAAGTAGCTCTGATACCAATTGTTAGGTCCAAAGTATCGTAGAAGGGGGGGGGTTGAATACGATACTCACAAATAATTCAATTTCGTTCGCGGATTAATCTTTCAGTTCTATAACGAAATCAAACACACCAAACCAAATCAAGTTTCGGGGAATATATCTTTTTATAAATATAAACCTCGAGGGGTGCTACAATTTCTAATCCGTAGATTAGCTTCAATGAGTTTAAGGTTACACAAATACAAAACAATGATCAAATTCTGAGCACTATTAATTCTCTGATAATTTCTCCGGCTCAGTTCTCTCTCTCAATAATGTTTCTGTGTTGAATGCCTTAACTGAAGAAGACACACTCTTCTCTCAGTATTAATTGTAGTCTTCAATTGAAAACTATCGAACTAGGAATGTAGAAACAATCCTGGCCGTCCATCTTCAACTTCAACCTGTAAACAAGAATACTTTTCACCTGCTCCTTAATTAAAAACCATCGAATGAAATACTTTAATTTACCATTCGATAGTTTTTTAATTAAAACTATCGAATACCAAATTAAAGTAAAAAATTGTTTTCAATGAATCATCATTATACCATTCGATAGTTTTCTTAATTGAAAAACTATCGAATTCTTGTTTCTTGTCTTTTATCAATTAATGATTCCACTGAGCTCTTGGGTGTTTAAGTAATAGACTGTATCACTTTCTTCTGAGACGATAAAACAATCTAATCTTTTCAGTGCTGTCACCTAGTGCAACTGGTCTGGTTCACAGATGAATAACACTTGATCAATTATTCTTTTATGTCTTCAATTCAATGCTGCTGATACGTCCCTTGTCGTTCTGGTTGCTTCATCACTGGAATCCTGTGGTACTGACTCTAAATCATTCACATACTTCTGTCGTCTTCAAAGTCTTGTTTCTTTTGATGTCACTGAGGCTTGAACATTTTCATGAACTTCTTTCCGTGACCTGTTTACGGACTTCAAGAATACATAACGTATTTTGATTTTTTGAGTTTACCTTTTCTTCTTTGATTCTGGATTCCTGTGCTTCTGTTAATATTATTGTCTGTCTTGTCCTTTGTTGAGTTGTAGTTATCTCTTTTACATCTTATGTTACATTATGCTTTACACCCGACAATAATGAGAGGTATGTCCTTGACCTCATCCATAAAGAGCCTCAAAGCCTGGCGGTAGCCTATTCCATGGCATCCAGGTTCATCAAAGAAACCGATGTCCTTCAAGCAATGAGGATGACAAGGCAAAGACTCTCCCCAACCGACAAAGCAACTACATTCAGAGCTCTCAGCTTGCATTGCCAGCCCCACCCCCGGACCCCAATCAAAGGAGGGAGCCCAGACAGCCTAAACCAAAGCCCGAGCCCAGACCTGAACCAAACTGGACTCCTCTTAACCGGGCTCAAGCTGATATCCTGAAAGAAGTAAGAGACAAGCCCTTCTACTACCCTCCCAAACCCGTGGTCACCGTGCCAGAAAACCGATCAATCCACAAACATTGTGATTATCACGAAACTCATGGGCACACCACTGAAAATTGCTTATCTCTTAAGTTCTTCGTTGAAGATCAAATCAAGAAAGGGAATATGGGTCAGTATATAGCCCGGAGAACCGTTGATAGAGGAGAAGGTTCTGGAAAAGACAAGAATGTTGTGAACGTTGTAATGGGAGGATCTAAATCACCACCAAGGAGCCCGGACTCTGGAGATGAAATAATGATGGTCCAAGCCTGTCCGGAGCAGGTGATCAGTTTCAACAAAGATGATTTTGAAGGACTCAACCCAAACCACAATGAAGCCCTGGTTGTCAGTCTTGATATAGCCGATAATGAGGTCAGGAGAGTCCTGATTGATAATGGCTCTTCTGTCAATATTTTGTTCAAACATACTATGGATCGAATGTAGCTAGGCAGCGTAAAGATGAATGATTGTAGGGAAGACCCTCTATATGGGTTCGAGAACAACTTGGTCCCAATCCAAGGAACCCTATACCTCCCAGTCCTGTTTGGGACTTTCCCGAAGCAAGTCACCAACATGGTTAAATTCTACATTATCAACACTCCCTCCTCCTACAATGTTATTCTAGGAAGGCCAACCCTGACCAAGCTCCAAGCCATAACTTACACCCCTCACCTGAAATTCAAATTTCCAACACCGGTCGGGACTGGAGAAGTCCAGGGAGATTACGAAATGGCTAGTCGATGCTATGGGCAAGCCCTAGTAATGGCTGAAACTGATCCTGAAAATAAGAGGAAGGCGAGTTCTTATCAGAAAAGTATAAGCAGAAAGAAGCACAGATACAACCAAAGGAAAGAACCCGGCAAGGAGGTCCAAAACATTGAAAACCCACCAGCCCAGACCTACCTTGACCAGGTTGCGTAAGCCAGAGTCCAACAGTATGTCTCTAAAACAGAAATGGGAAAGGTAGAGGCTGCTGTTGAGCTCAAATCTATAGAATTGGAAGAAGGAAACCCGGACAAAAAGGTCAAAATTGGAACTGGTTTGGACACAGTCTTCAAGAGAGAACTCACTGAGCTACTCCGGGAGTATGCTGATGTATTTGCATGGAGCCCGGATGACATGCCCGGGCTCCAGGAGTCTGTAGCCATGCATAGCCTAGATGTAGACCCAAAAAAGAAACCAATCAAGCAAAAAAGAAGGAGCTTCACCCCGGAAAGGCAGAAAGCAATTGATGAAGAAGTGGAAAAGCTACTCAAAGCCGATATAATCTGTGAAATAAAGTACCCGGAGTGGTTGGCTAATGTTGTCTTGGTCAAAAAACCCAATGGAAAGTGGCGAATGTGTGTGGATTACACTGACCTAAATGTTGCATGCCCCAAAGACCCATACCCACTCCCCAACATTGACCAGCTCATTGATGCCACAGCCAGGCATGTAATGCTCAGTTTCATGGATGCTTTCTCCGGATACAACCAAATCAAGATGAACCCGGCTAACATAGCCAAAACTGCCTTTATAACACACTGAGCTGTCTATGCTTATAAACTCATGCCTTTTGGGTTGAGGAATACTGGATCCACTTACCAGAGAGCCATGGTGGAAATTTTCAAAAGCCAGTTGGGAAGAAACTTAGAATCCTATGTTGATGATATGATAGCCAAATCCACCACAGTCCAAGACCACATTGTTGATTTAAAAGAATGTTTTGACAACTTGAGAAAGCAGGAGATGAAGCTCAACCCGGAGAAGTGCACCTTTGGAGTTGGAGCTGGAAATTTTTTGGGTTTCATGACAAGCCAGAGGGGAATCGAAGCTAACCCAGAAAAAATCAAAGCTATAACGGAAATGAAAGCACCCCGGACTCAAAGAGATATACAGAAGCTAGCAGGATCTTTGGCAGCTCTAAGAAGGTTTATTCCTAAACTTGTTGAACACTGTTTACCTTTATTTAATTTACTCAAAGGAGCGCAGAAAAAGAAGGATATTGTCTGGAGTCCGGATTGCCAAAGAGCCTTCGACTCAATCAAGGAATACTTGGCAGCACCACCAATCCTAACCAAGCCCGAACCCGGGGAACCCCTAAGTCTCTACCTATCTGCAGGAACCCTGGCTGTTGGGGCGGCCCTTATCCGGGATCATGAAGGCCAACAAAAACCAGTTTATTATGTGAGCCAAGTGCTGAAAGATGTTGAAACACGTTATCCGAACCTAGAAAAGTTTGCTTTTGTTCTGGTAACTGCTTCGCGAAAGCTAAGACATTATTTCCAAGGGAGGGAAATCAAGGTAATTACCGATCAACCACTCCGGAAAATCATTCACAAACCGGATATCTCGGGGAGATTAGTTAATTGGGTTGTGGAGCTAAGCCAATTCTCTCTCACTTTTGTGCCAAGAACTTCCATAAAGGCACAGGCTCTAGCTGATTTCATTGTAGAATGTTCCTTCCCAGAAACAACCCCCTCTATTATGCTTATCGAACCCGGAGAAGACAACAATCTTGATCCAGAGGATTGGACCCTAAATGTTGATGGTTCCTCAACGAATAAGAGATCTGGAGCTGGTCTTATTTTGAAGATCCCAGATGGTTTCTTGATCAAACAAGCCATTGCCTTTAATTTTTCAGCAACAAATAATCAAGCTGAATACGAAGCCCTCTTAGCAGGACTCCTCCTCGCCAGGACTCTCAGAATCAAATAACTCACTATTTTTAGTGACTCACAGATCGTGGTAAAGCAGTCAGGTGGAGAATACATCGCCAAAGACCCAACCTTGGCCCGGTACCAAGCACTAGTCCAGAGTCACCTGGCCCAGATTGCCGATTTTGATATAGTACAAGTGAACAGAGAAGATAATACTCAGGCTGACATCCTATCCAAATTGGTCCAGAATTCGGCAGAGTTGGATAGCTCAGTTTATTTTGAAGAATTAGAGAAACCAACTGTGGAGCAAGAAGAAATCATGGAGATTGACGACCAACCAAATTGGATGACCCCATAGTCCTATATCTGGATAAAGGGGAACTTCCCTCTGATAAGAATCAAGCTTAAAGGTTAAAGGCCAAATCTGTTAAGTTCTTCCTAGAAGAAGGTTTACTTTATCGCCAGACTTACTCTTCTCCTATACTAAAGTGCATTAGTCCGGTCGAGGCACAATACTGTTTGCAAGAGGTACATGAAGGGATTTGTGGAGATCATCTATCTGCAAAGGCCCTGTCTCACAAGATTATACGTCAGGGTTACTACTAGCCTACAATTCATAATGATGCTGTCGAGTTTGTGAAAAAATGTAAGAATTGTCAACTTTTCAGCAATGTCCCAAGACAGAGTCCGGTCTTACCCTTCTCAATCCTGTCTCCTATACCATATTCTGTTTGGGGTATTGATATCATGGGTCCCTTTCCCAGGGCAAAAGGAGACTTGAGGTACTTACTAGTTGCAATTGATTATATGACTAAATGGGCAGAGGCTAAGGCAATAAGAACAATCAACCAGCAGGACTGCATCAAGTTCACGGACAACATTTTAATGAGGTTCGGGCTACCCATGGTTTTGGTTTCTGACAACGGGCCACAATTTGTGGGGTCCGAATTCGAGGGGTATCTGAAAGAAAGAGGAATCAAGCACAAGAGGTCATCTGTTGCTTACCCTAGAGGGAACGGTCAAGTCGAAGTCACAAACCATATCTTGCTAAGGGGAATCGAGAAACAGCTACAGGAAAGCAAGAATAAGTGGCCCGAGGAGCTACCTAACGTATTGTGGGCATACAGGACTAGCCCCCGGACTAGCACTGGTGAAACCCCATTCAAGCTGGCTTACGGTACTGAAGCCTTATTACCCATTGAAGTTGGGAATCCTTCCCATAGAGCTATCAATTTTAAAGAGATTGCTAACGAAGAAGGGCTACAGACTAATTTAGTCCTGATTGATGAAGTTCGGGACCAAGCTGTTGGAAGAATGGAGAAGTATAAGGAGAAAACTCGAGAGTACTTTGGGAAAAAGGCCTGGGTTAATAACTTTCAAGTTGGAGACCTGGTTCTTAGAGATACTGAGGCTTCTGACCCAACTAATACTGGCAAACTTATGCCAAAATGGGAAGGGCCCTACAAAATAATCCAAGTACTCCGACCTGGAACTTATAAGCTTGCTCACATGGATGGTTCTGAGGTCCCAAACACTTGGCATGGCCTCAGACTCAGGAAGTTCTACCAGTAAGAAGAATGCAAAGCCCGGACAAGGAATAAGGAGCTCCCGAAAGCCCAGAAAATTCAGCAAGTAATATCAATTTTTTGTAATGGAGTTAGAATAAGAACTTTGTACTCCGGATTTTTCTATGAATAAAACCGGGCATGTTATTCTTTCATATAAATTTGTATTTTACATTTCCAGTATTTTTCAATTTTTATAATAACCCTGGCTCAGAGCCATAATGTAGCCAGGGTTCCCGGCAATATTCAATCAATTACCCTGGCTCGGAGCCATAGGCATATAAT
The DNA here is from genome assembly GCA_030848705.1 of Heracleum sosnowskyi. NCBI lineage: Eukaryota > Viridiplantae > Streptophyta > Magnoliopsida > Apiales > Apiaceae > Heracleum > Heracleum sosnowskyi. The sequence goes on from CM061238.1 coordinate 82,134,037, forward strand.
GTAGCCAGGGTTCCCAGCAACATTCAATCAATTACCCTGGCTCGGAGCCATAGGCATATAATGTAGCCAGGGTTCCCAACAATATGCAATCAATTACCCTGACTCGGAGCCATAGGCATATAATGTAGCCAGGGTTCCCAGCAATACGCAATCAAAAAACTTAGAGAAAATTTCTAAGTTATAAAATCATGAGCCCGACCCGGACTAAACTATGAGGTCGGGTCCCGAGCAATATGCAATCAACCCTGGCTCGGAGCCATATGCATATAATATAGCCAGGGTTCCCAGCAATACGCAATCAAAAAACTTAGAGAAAATTTCTAAGTTATAAAATCATGAGCCCAGCCCGGACTAAACTATGAGGCCGGGTCCCGAGCAATATGCAATCAATTACCCTAGCTCAGAGCCATAGGCATATAAGGTAGCCAGGGTTCCCAGCAATACGCAATCAAAAAACTTAGAGAAAATTTCTAAGTTATAAAATCATGAGCCCGGCCCGGACTAAACTATGAGGCCGGGCCCTGAGCAATATGCAATCAATAACCCTGACTCGGAGCCATAGGCACATAGTGCAACCAGGGTTCCCAGGTACAAAATCATGAAAGAAAAACAAGATCATATTAAAGCATTAAAAGAAAGTACGGGGACCCGGGTTGGCCGTACAACCCGGAAACATCCCTAAATTTGCAAGGAACACGTCAAAAAAAAAGTTACGGTTACAAGGATTTTAAATCCCAAAAGTTCAATCAAAGTTGTTTTTTCTGAATTAATTGTCCGCAGGACCATTTGGTGAAGGCAAGACCGGATTGGCGGAATTTGGAAGGAAGCTTGGAATAGGACCATTAAAAGGCTGTGGTTCTCCTTTCCCTTGCTCGATAGAGAGTTTGGCAGATATGAACTCGCCAATGAAAGAATCCCAATCAGCGGCTGGGTCGGTCTTGATATGTCGTTCGATAACAAGCCAAGCACGAAGCACCTCAGGAGCACCAGCATCTGCGATGGCTTGGTCGTAATCCGGGCTCTGTTTAAACTCGGCTATGATAGCTTCCCAGGACTTGGCGTTTTCCAAATGCAGCTCCTCCTTCAAGTCACTAGCCTCCTTTTCAATCTTTGCAATCTCGGTTCAGAGTCCGGATATTTCAGAGTTCAGCTCGGACTCCTTATCAACATGCTTGGCCTTCAGAGAAGAAAGTTCAATCTCCAAATCCCGGATTCGAGCATCTTTCTGATTGCCGAACTCTTTCGAAGCTTTGCGTTCGGACACGACAACACTTGCAGCGGCACTAATCAAGCCCCCAGTCTAAAAGAACAAGTTACAATCAGCAAACCAAAAGACAAAAACCAAACAAACACAAAAAATATCAACTTACATGAGCCCAATGGCCGACAAGACGCTGCAAACGAGCGTTGATACCGGACCTTTCCATCTCCTCAAAGTTGGAATCCGTGGGAATATCTGCGCACATTCCGGCTAGCTGTTCCAAAGTAAAGTTTCCCACCCGGATAGGTTTTTTGTCCGGGCCTTTACCTTCTCCATCAGCACCAATCTTATCAATAACGACCTTTGGCTTGGAGGGCTGTTTCTTTCCAGTATGAATCTTCCTTTTCTTCAAAGAACGCTGCTCCACGTCATCGATTATCTCAACATCAACAGGGTCAACTACCAGTTCGGGTTGAGGGGGATTCGGGGCAACGGATTCTGCACCACCCTCTTTCAAAGCACTTGAACCGGACCCCCAACCTCCACCTGATTCTTGGTGCTATGGACACCACCAAGTTTCTTAAAAAAAGCGGCAAAAGTTGTAGAAGACATGATGTTATGCAAGTCCGGATGGAAGAAAGGCAAATCTGCAGAAAAGGAACAATGAATATCAATAAATACAAAGAAACAGTCCGGTTTATAAGACAAATTATAGCAACTTACATCCGAGCTCAAACAATACATTATGTTTCATGAAACTATCCCGAGTCAATTGGAAACCAAGGCATTCACAAAACTTGTGAATTTGAGCCAATGCCTCCCCTTCCAGAGTGTAAATATCAAACACTTCTGCTTCAACCCCAGCAACTATATACGACATGAATTCCAAATCCAAGCCTTTCAAGAAAATAACCTCACCATTCCAATACTTCAACGTTGACTGTTGAATGACCGGTTTAGCAGTGCCGGATGGGTAGCCACACTCTTCAGCCCTGAACTGGATCTCATATAGAGGCTCTTTATTTGATTGGACTAGCTTAAAGAGTTGATGGAAGAGTCGGAATGTGGGCTGATACCCCATTTTATTACAAACAGCCAAAAACCAAGTCATCCACTTGACACCGTTCAGAGTAATTTACATTATTGAAATTTTATAGACATACTTACACAAGTGTTTTATAAACTGATGGCACCTGGGGTTCCAGCCGGACCGGAGAGTCTCCAGCCAAACACCAACATAACCGTCAGCTGGTCTATGGTAAATCCTCTCTCCGGGTTGAGGCCACCTCTAGCTAATTTCAGGCCCCAGATGGAAGGCAGCTCGGACCACTCTATCCATCTCGGCATCCTTGATAACAATCAGGGTTGAGGGGCAACAATCAAGCCAGAATTTTTTCTAAGTTACCCAAGGTCTCACAACCTTGGACTTGAGAAAGAACCATGGCTCATTTTTCACCCCGATTTGCCATCCTTGATAACAATCAGGGTTGGGGCAATAATCAAGCCAGAATTTTTTCTAAGTTACCGAAGGTCTCACAACCTTGGACTTGAGAAAGAACCATGGCTCATTTTTCACCCCGGATTGCCATCCTTGATAACAATCAGGGTTGGGGGCAACAATCAAGCCATAATTTTTTCTAAGTTACCTAAGGTTCCACAACCTTGGACTTGAGAAAGAACCATGGCTCATTTTTACCCCGGATTGCCATCCTTGATAACAATCAGGGTTGAGGGGCAACAATCAAGCCAGAATTTTTTCTAAGTTACCGAAGGTCTCACAACCTTGGACTTGAGAAAGAATCATGGCTCATTTTTCACCCCGTATTGCCATCCTTGATAACAATCAGGGTTGGGGGGGGCAACAATCAAGCCAGAATTTTTTCTAAGTTACCCAAGGTTTCACAACCTTGGACTTGGGAAAGAACCATGGCTCATTTTTTACCCCGGATTGCCTTCCTTGATAACAATCAGGGTTGGGGGCAACAATCAAGCCAGAATGTTTTCTATGTTACCCAAGGTTTCACAACCTTGGACTTGGAAAAGAACCATGGCTCATTTTTCACCCCGGATTTCCATCTTTGATAACAATCAGGGTTGAGGGGCAACAATCAAGCCAGAATTTTTTCTAAGTTACCCAAGGTTTCACAACATTGGACTTGAGAAAGAACCATGGCTCATTTTCCACCTCGGATTGCCATCTTTGATAACAATCAGGGTTGGGGGCAACAATCAAGCCAGATTCTTTTTTAATTTACACATTCAGGAGCTTCTACTCCCCCATCCAGAAAATCTGAATAATAAGGGAGTGGGAGGCAAATGATAGGCTATGTATAGCCCGGACCCATCTTGGCCTCTAGTTCACTCCCGAACCCGGATTCATAATCGAGCCATGGCTAGCCTCTTTGTCCGGACTCACATTTGAGCCACGTCTCACCTACAAGTCCGAACTTATAATTGAGTCATGGCTCACCTCTAAGCCCGAACCCATAGTCAAGCTATGGCTCAAGCTTAAAGTTTAACCCACTCCTGGCGACAAAGGAAATAGCTTGCGTGATAAAAACTATACCTGGTCACGTGATGTGCTTAGGTCATCACTGACGGTCACACCTGATGACGACACGTAAGGATACCTAATGATTGACACAATTATGTCCTATTTGAGCCACACGCCAGCAGGAGCCTGGCACACGACACCACAATTTCTCACCTGGACACGTGTGACCCATCAACATAACCCAAGTGTCCTACCTACCTAGGATCCAACACTCATGATTGTAGGTACACCCCCTGAACCCTAATTCTGGGCCTATAAATAACCCAAGAAGGAAAGGTTTGGGGTTACTCTCTCATTTTCTACACACCCTATACACACACCCTCCACATTTTAGATATCTCTATAGTCTTGTCTTCTCTTCCAAAGCCCACACTTATTCTCACGTCGGAGGCACCGCCAGGGTCCAAACCCCCCTCTGGTGTTGTTTTGCAGACACCCACCAGCAGCTACACCACATCCAGGCGTGGGAATGGCTAGGAAGGACTAGATCGGATTCTAGAGTTATCACAAAGAGCCTTCCATGCAGAATAACAGGCAACAGATCATGTCTACCGTGGATCGGATTTTGCAAGTAAACTTATCACCTACAAATGAAGCGCAACCTAATGAATAAATTTACAACTTTGTAACTGATTCAAACTGATACTTTTTACAACTTACAGTCCCCTGAACGGCAAATGCAACTTTAAAAGTTCTCATCTACTGACCCAAGCCATCAATTCTCAGAACAATTATGAATTATGTACTGAAGTCATATGCTCTGAATTTACCTTCGAAAAACAACAACAAACATTATTATACCACATGTAGCTAGGCTTGGACAGGCCAAATATGCTTGGTCGCACAATATCAAATAAACCTGATATCACAAAGTAAAGGCGGGCCAAATATGCTTGGTCGCACAATATCAAATAAACCTGATATCACAAAGTAAAGGAAGTCGGCAAGCTGAATAGCCGATTTACCTATCAAGGCTCCAGAGCTTATGAATGACACCCCTAGTAAGCTGTCAAGTTATGTTTCTATTTGCACCTAATTTTATCATTAATTATGGGTTCCAGAAGACCAACTCTGGACATACCACACGGCAGTTTAACTACCCTCCTATATAGAATACTCATCCTGTAACTCTACTGAAACAACTACCCTCGTACAGGCAACCAACCAAAAATTGAAACATACCACACAACAGTTTAACTGCTCAAGTGCTTCCCGTGTTGGCCAGAAAAAAATATAACCAACTACATATTTATACTTCCAATTCATTCTTTGGCAATTATAGAATCTTAAAATGAATTGATGATACAAAGTAGGGTTTGCCTCCTCTCAGAAAAGCCCCGGGACTAGAGCATAGACTTCAGAACAATCTTTCTGAGAAAAGGCTCTACTAATAAGCTAAATATTGGTTGACAAGAATACATAAAAACTTAAACTTTCCTATATTGATCCTCGCCTAAATAGGGTCAGTGGTCACCATCAACTATTGTTGCGATCATTCTAATACAACCATTTCACAACTATGTGTCAAGAACATTGAGAGGAAGGGAGAAGGTTACTTGTCCTTTTGGGATGAAGTTAATTAGTCGAAATTCTTTTTGTGAAAATGATCGAATTCAAAAAAAAAAATGTCCGATAGTAGGAAGCTTATCTCAAATATGTTTAAGGTAAGATAACTTTGAATCTGTTTGAGGGAAGCTAATGTAACACCCCAGTCCCACATCGAGGAGATTCGGGACTTCTGTTCACTTTATAAGGCAAAGTACTACTACTAATTAGCACCAACAAAATCATGATATTTTGGGGGCCTGTGGTGGGCTAGTCGTTACCCAAGTTGGCTGCGTTTGGGCCAGTAGGCTTCGGCTTATTCGGACTCGGAATTGGGATTTGACCCGATTTTCAAAAAAGGCTCGGGATTTGACCCGGGTTGTCATATATGGTATCAGAGCCGACTCTCGAAAGCTTGATTCGTCGAGTTGCCGGAGGTGGGGACACGAAGGCTGGTGGTATTATCCCACAATGGACAGAGATCCGGAGGTGGGGACACGAAGCCAGCCGGTATTATCCCACAATGGCTAGGGAGGAACGATCTTGGAACCTATGGGATATCCGTTCAGGCTTGACGAGGACGTCAAGAGTTTAAGTGGAGGAGTTTGTAACACCCCAGTCCCACATCGAGGAGATTCGGGACTTCTGTTCACTTTATAAGGCAAAGTACTACTACTAATTAGCACCAACAAAATCATGATATTTTGGGGGCCTGTGGTGGGCTAGTCGTTACCCAAGTTGGCTGCGTTTGGGCCAGTAGGCTTCGGCTTATTCGGACTCGAAATTGGGATTTGACCCGATTTTCAAAAAAGGCTCGGGATTTGACCCGGGTTGTCATAGCTAATCTCAATTTTTTTTACCCGTTGGACAAACTAGGAGCTTCATAAATTCAAATGCTTCATCAATGAATCATCAATTATTGAAAATATCAATATTGATTATATACAAATATGGGGAAAACAAAATTGACATAGTTGTTAATTGCCAAGCCTTGAGAATGCACCTGCTTACAAAAATTACTTGCATCAAAACAAAGCCAGTAAATGATGACGACAGAGTCATGTATCTGTCTAATATTCATGTAAAAGGAAAAACTTGCGCCTCAAGAAAACATGCATAAACAGAGATGTGCTGCATCAGAGGAAGGAATTTAGAAATTAAGATGATAAACTTAGCACCGACACTCAGAACACCTCAAATGTCTTTGTAATTACAGCAGGATTTCTTCTGTTTCCAACCTCATTTAATTTAGAAAAGGATCTTGAAAGTGGCAAAGAAACACGACCGCAGTAGTAGATCTATGGACCTGCAATTTACCAAAATCAACATGAATTTGATGTGTGACTTCTCGGTCTCTTATGATTCACTGACGTTAACCACCCTTTTGTTATTTTGTTCCTTAATTGCACAACGTTTACTGAAACTTTACTGCTTAGATGCTTTAAACTGCAGCTGTGATGGGATGCTGATGCTCCATTTTGCTCCCTCTATTGTGCTTTAGTGAACCTGAGTGAATGTGAATTCCTAAATTCAAAATGAGAATGTCAATAATTATTTTTTGAGCAAATCATTTCTGAAAGAAATACAGGCACATGCATATTTTTCACTCAGTTAAATTCCCCAGATTAAGAGTGATATCTTAACTGCTTATATATCTGAAGTTAAACTCATGTACTTGATGATTCGAAGACGTTGCTCAATTAATCCTTGCACATATTTCTCCCTCAGTCACCAAGCACCCAAGCTGAAACTAAATGGCACCATTGACGCTAAAACTAAAACAAATGACATTACTAAAACTTATCAATACTTTTTAGGATCATGGTTGAGAATAGAAAATGAAAAGAAAATAGTGGATGAAGTTTAAAATTGGCAAATGTTGACATTGAATTTAGGAATGATAGAGCAAAGCATACTGATACCTTTCTTTCCCCGTTTCTGCATTGTTCAAGCTCTTCAATGGCCCACCAGCTTCTTCATAGTCTTAGTAATGCTGAGCATAGCATGAGCAACAGCATTGCTCATCACCCTTCTACAGGCTGGGAGTCTGAAAGCTTGTTGCCCTGTGAAGGCAAATCACACTTTCATTCTATAGGAAGTCTCTGACTAACAATTACATCAATAGTTTGAGGGGAACAACTAAAGCAATTGTGAATCCCTAAATAATGTACATGTAGTTTTGTGATAATGCTAAAGAAAATATTATGAACTGCCAAGGCACCAAAATACCCACTGTAAGACACCTGTTTTTCAACTGCTGCGTGTACAAATAGGTGCAACTCAGTGCCGGATTTACTGTGTGCAGAGAGTTCTCGGCTGAGTTAGCTGAACTTTTTGAAATTCGTAACAGAATTCGATTAAATTATAGCTACCATCTGTGACGAGGATTTATCTTCCCATTCAGCTTCTATCAAGAAAAACATTCCAACAACTGCATTACCAAAGAATCGAATTTTACATCCTCCACTAAATCCAACCATGAACTAAATTTGTCTCTTTTTGTCACTTCATAGTACCAGAAAACATGTTGGATATCTTCCTCTGCTTGACTATATCTTCATGAGCACGGCGGAGAAATATTTTATGCATAAAGACAAGGACTTTATTAGGAGCTTTATCTTCCAAATAGTTGGCCAGGACAAACTACCTGCTTGATATGTGTACAAGAGATATTAGCAACATGATGATGCATTTTAATTGATATAACTATTTTTTTACACCTTAAATTATGTGTTCAAAAGTTAAGCGTCAATTAAAATGAGACGGAGAGAGTAAATTAGTAATGTTAAGTACATCAAAATTAGTAATGTCAAATATATACATCACAATCTGCATCTACAAGGAAAAAAAAACCAAAAAATTGTCCTTAGCTGCACGATGTTTTCTTCCAACCTAACTGATGGGACAACCAACACCAGCAAAGCTTGTAATCGTTCAGACATTCACAACCATTAGCCCATTCGTTGATTGGAAAAAAAGATGCAGAAATTTTAATAAAGCAGAGATTAACTTCATCGATTCCACATTGACAAATTAGCAAAAAGTATAAAGTTCTCAATGGAAAACTTAGAAACCTGACCTATACATGAAAATGAAAAATAGTATAGTACAGCTTCATTAACAATGAAATTCAAGATATATAGAATGACTAGCTGTAATTATCTAAATCCAAAATATATACAAAGTTGAATGTTGCAAAAATGATCGAAACTGGTCTAGTACTTCTCTGGATACGAAACTACCAAAGGGCTGGTTTCTGATACTGCAAAAGCACAAAAAGGTTCTGCAACTGGAGTCATCAACTTGTTCTCCACCACGTTCCAGAAATCTAAAGGCTAAAACATGCCACGACAGCATCTACATCAGTATTCATTTAAGATAAAAAGCCAAATCACTTGGCAAGTATTGCTACATTTACAGGTCAGGGCCACAAGTACCAGATTCTAAAGAAGTCATAATGTTGGGATCTTTCAGCTCAATTATTTCTCGTCTAGATTTTCAGTTTTCGTATCCTAGGACCATTCCACCAAAACATCATGGGGAGTAATTGAGTAAATATTAAAAACTAATTAATTAGTAGAAATGATAAAAATAAAAAATTTGATCCGATAAATACTAATCAGTTCCAATTCAATTGTGTTATATCAAATCCGAAATTTAATTTATACTAGCTGATAACTCGTGCCAAGCACGGAGTCGACATCAACATAATAATATTAATAAATATTTTTAAAAAATATATTTGTCGAGAATTTAATGATAAAAATATAATAAATAAACCACTGTTTAATTATGTAATTATAGACGATCGAACCGTTTGTAAAAGTAAAGAAATTAAAGTAAATAAATAAATCTTGTATGATTACGTAGCTGCAAGGAATCGAACCCTCGATGTAGCTAATAAATTTAAAATAAATAAATAAATCTTGTATAATTACGTAGTTGCAAAGAATCGAACTCCGGATGAAGTTAATACTAATTTAAAGTAAATAAATCTTGTATAATTACGTAGTTGCAAGGAACCGAACCCGGATTTTGTGATAATCAAATTTGATACTTTGGAACCGTGCGCCATTTTCACATTATTTTGCTTATTAATATTAATTTTAATTATTAAAAAAATTATTAAAAAATGTACTTATAGATATTTGAATGATAGAAATATATAATAAATAAATACTATTTAAATATGTGGTTATAGACAATTAATATTGAATTTGGTACCGCACGATATTTTAACATTATTTTCTTTATTAATAAAGAGTATAGAAGTTATAGACAATTGAACTTTGAATGAAATTAAAGTAAATAAATAAATCTTGTATAATAACGTAGTTGTAAGGAATCGAACCTGAATTAAGCTAAAGAATTTAAATTAATAAATAGTTGCGAGAAATCGAACCTAGGTCTCGTCATAACCAAATTTGATATTTTGATATTTTTGGTGCCATTTTCATATTATTTTCCAATAAAGAGTATAGATTTAGTTACGACATCCATTTGAAATTAATGAAACTAATGGAATTTGATTTGAGTGAAGTGTTGTGACTAGTATGTATGATGACTAGCACATTTCACCGGTAAAATCCAAAAGAGGAAGCTTCGGAGCTCCCCAGACAAAAGAAAATTCACAAGCATTCACAGTTGTTGGGAGAGAGTAAACAAAATCGTCTTCCTATATTCACCACTGACATGCCTTTCAGACAAGACAAGGCCCTGTACTAGTACTACTACTATCACAATATGAATAAAGCATTTTTAAATGTTTTCCTTGTCAACCACTCACCATTTCTTTCATTTCTCTAGCTTGATGATACCTGAGCCTGATATATTGATCATATACTTGAGCTATTTTCGATTCAAGGCCATTGGAATGCGCGACTATTTGTGTGCATTCTTGGATTTGATCAGTGATTGCTGATCAACCCCTGTTGCTCCTTGGTTTCATATAAACAACTTCACAAATAGAGATATGGAGCTATTAAACCTCTTTGTTGCTGCATCAATGCCAGTGCTTAAGGTGTTACTTCTCACTGCACTTGGTTCATTTCTTGCACTAGACTCTATTGATTTACTCGGAGACCAAGCTCGTAATAATTTGAACAAGGTACGTATATATGGCCAGTACGTGAATTGTATTTTCGGCATCTTATTTTAGTAAATTTCTACTTGTTTTGAAACTAATTTGGTTGCCAATGTCTACATTGGTGAACAGATTGTATTCTATGTTTTCAGTCCTGCACTTATCGGTGGCAACTTGGCAAACACTATTACATATGAAAGCATGATTAAGTTGTGAGTTCCTTTTCCTACTATATATGTCGATCTTCAACCAAGATCTTTCAAATTAGTCTGTAAATACTAGGGCTACTTGAATAAGCTTATTTCACCCAAATATTCTGTGCTTTTTGAATGCGAAACTACTTGTTTTAAATTAGTTGTTTTGCTTAATCTGCTACCTATAGGTGGTTCATGCCCGTAAATGTCCTCTTCGCATTCATTGTTGGTTCTGGCCTTGGTTGCTTGGTTAATCTGCTGACTAAACCTCCACCGCATCTCCGTGGACTTGTTATAGGTTGCTGTGCTGCAGGTAAATTTGCCATTTCTCTTTACATGCTACAAGAACATGAAGATGTTTCAGTAATGTAGAAGAATCTAGATCACCATTTGTGAATCTATTAGTTATAGTTATAGTTATAAAAACTACATATATAGTTATAGTGCTCTTGTCCAGCAACTATTAGTGCTTTAAATTTTTTACCATTAGATTTACATTCACCTTTGATATTCTTAAGTTTGCTACATTCTATGACTGTCTTTCAAATATTACAATCTTATCGAATCCTTACCTGTGACTTGTGACTTATTTTCTACTTGTAAATGTGACCGTGTCATCAGCTGAAAGAATATGATCAAAGGTTAATGGTAAATCTTAATGATCGAAGTTATCGAAGGCTGAATGTCTTAATCATATTATTCATTGAGAAAGACATGCAGGAGAAGATTGACATCCTATTCGGTTTCTTTCTTTTGAAGTCGTACCCCTCAATATTAATCAATGAAACTGCTACTAAACATATAATCATCTATCATCTGATAAATACAGGAAACCTGGGAAACATTTTAATCATTATCATCCCAGCAGTTTGTAAAGAGAAAGGAGCCCCTTTTGGAGCTGCTGATGTCTGTAATACGTACGCAATGGCTTATGCTTCACTTTCAATGGCGGTATGTATGCATTTTGTGAACACATTTTTTGTAACTATGAACTAGTCAGGACTTATTTTATTATGATATGAGCAATTCTAATAAGATCCAAGAATAGCATCCTTGAGAAACATATGGCAAGCATATGTGACATTTTAAGAGCATGCAGGTGCAATTTCTGCACTAGCTTTTTACAAAAACTAGCTAATTGTCATTGTGATATACTCTTTTGTTGCATTTCAGATTGGAGCTATTTATCTTTGGGTATATGCATATAATGTCGTGCGGATATCTGTAGAGGCAAGTCTAAAAACAAAACAGCAAAATGGGTCTCCTGTCGGGAACTCTTCAGTTGCATCATCCATAGCAGAACCGGTGAGCTTGAGTGAACCTCTAATTTCTCAGAATGGTGCGGTAACATCTGAACAGAACGCAGAAGCATTGCCCCTTACAAACTTTGAAAAAAAGACTCAGGTTGCTTACTGTTTTAAGATCTCTTTGTTAGTACCTTTCTGTTAGCAAGATTATGTCAATCTTCTTAGTTTAATGTTTCCGATTTATTATTCTAAACATAACCTATTAAAAGCAGGAAAACTGTTCTTGCATTTACTAATAAGTTGAAAAAGAATTCAGAAGGTAAGCATATATTGTACTGTTGCTGTCTGATTTGAGAATCTCATTACATAGGGGTAAGTTACGTAGTAGGCAATACCAAATCAAACATTTCAATAATCTGAATGTAAAGAAACTCTGGGCTCTTACTCGAATGATTCTATAATGAAATTCAGTTGTTCAACTCATATTAAGAAACTGATGTATGAGAAGAATATATCCTAACTAAGTATGTACATAGATGCAACACCCTTTATGTTGCGTTTTGGTATAACCTGCCAGTGAAGATTAAAAAAAAAAGCATGGGGTAAGGTCACTTGTTGAAAGTTTCCGTCCCCTGATACCCAGCCTTTTACCTATCTTTCTATATGAGTATATTCTATCATTGGAGAAGTGAAGTCTGATACTAAGAAGTTCTTTGCTTATGTGCTGTAAATTCATTTTTTGTAGTTACTGTGTGTTGCTAATCAAGAAAAACACTTACTTGAGATTCCCTTTTTAGTTGGCAATCACAGATAAAATAAAGAACTATTTGGTGGAAATCTCACAAAAATTCAATTTGAAGAAGTTATTTGCACCATCAACCAATGCAGCGGTAAGATATACTTTGTATTTCCTGTGAAGTATAAAGTATAGGTTCTATGACTTCATGGTGCATATCAGTATATACTGTTATCGATTCGACAGCCATGTGAAATGCAAGAATGACGGGATCTTATACAATACTTTCACTGTACTTCTCCAGATCGCGGGATTTGTAGTTGGAGTTATACCTTGGCTCCGAAAGTTAATGATTGGTGATACAGCTCCTCTCCGTGTAATTGAAGACTCCACTATTTTACTGGGGTAAAAGTTCAACCACATAACTGCATCTAATTATTTAGCTTTGTGATAGACAATTTATGCTACTGAGGTTCCTATTGGAGGAATATGACGTTTGGTACATAGTTGGACTATTTGAAATTTAACCTGGTTCAGTGTTCTGGATGCATGGCATTGTAAAGGATGCAATTGAACTTCTTCTATCCTTGTCTAAAACAATTATGAGCGAACTGATGAGATATCGATTTGTTAGGCATTATTTAGAACCACTTGGAAGTTGTTTAGAAGTAAAGGACCGAAACAGGATTTTAAAAGTTTTAGTATTGTAAGGTTTCAAGCATGCAAGACCTAGTTATGAATTAGTTGACGTATTCATGTCCAACTTGCAACAAGTTGTAGTTGAATTATTCAAGTTCCTTTAGTCATATTAGATAAATTACTTCAAATAATCTCATCTAGTGCAGAGAGGGAGCCATTCCAGCTCTCAGTATGATAATTGGAGCAAACCTTCTCAAAGGTAATAATGGATCATAACTTCTATTTCTTTGAGCTGCGAATTTCTTCTTCTAAATAGAAGTCTCTGACGTTTCTGTAACATCAGGTTTACGCACAACAGGAACTCAGAAATCCATGGTTTTTGGGATTGTTGTTGCTCGTTATATTGCCCTTCCTCTAGCAGGCATTGTCATTGTCAAAGGTTCAATGCGGCTTAATTTGGTGCAGGCAGATCCTTTGTACGAGTTTGTTCTTTTAATTCAGTATGCAGTTCCACCCGCTATGAATATGGGTAAGTCAACAATTTTCATTTGCTATAAATGTTATCTCAATTTCTTTGAATTACTTCAACAGCACAAGTGTACAACATATCTCCAGCGAGAATTTCTACTTTTTGGTTGTTTTGTTTCTTTTTATAGTTTTACTAATAGAGTAGAATAGCTGCAGCATGCCATTTCTACACTAGTAACTTGTTAACACTTATATAATGTAGAACACTTTTGGAATGAGATATTCTAACAATCAACCTCAGAATTTAGTTTGTTAAAGACAGGCACAGAAGGTTGAAACCAACTTGAGTTCCCATGTTAAGCGATAAACTTATTTAGAAAAGTCGTAATCTCCATATCACTTCACTTAATGTCATAACTTGTCTGTTTCACGTCACAGGTACCATTACACAGATGTTTGGAACCGGTGAAACCGAATGCTCTGTTATCATGTTGTGGACTTATGCTTTAGCTTCTGTATCACTTACTTTATGGTGTACTTTCTTCTTGTGGTTAGTTGCTCCATCCATTTAATTCAGGCGATCCCCGTATGATGCAAAATTGTAGAAGCATGTTAGTTTACTTTTGTTTTTCCATCTGGAAAAAGTACATCGACCAGAACTGTCTAAATAAAGTGGTCAATTGTTAGCTTTTCGGATACACTTTCTTTCATCCTTTTTCATGTCATCGATTTTAAATCGCGTTCATTGGAGTAGAGCCACAACCTCATCAAAGAATCAATATTTAGAAACCTTTTCTTTTTGCTTAAAAAAACCGAGCTTGTATAATTGGAAGGACAATGCATGTAACTGAAAATCGAAATGATGTTCAAACGGGGAGCATCCGTTAGGCCAAAGCAATGTACAAACACAACGTTTTATCAATAATTGGATAATGCTTGAGAGGAGCAAAATACACTAGTGTTAGCATGTAGTAAAATGATTAAAGCTGGGTCCTGAAATTATTATAGCAAGAACATTCCTGGGATACTCTGGGTCCTGAAATCATTCTAGCATGAACATTCCTCGGTTAGTCTAAAGCCATGCTGCATCAGATAGAATCCTTCATTAGGTCATCAAAGTAAGAATGCTCCATTGCAGCCTTTGCCGAAATCCGTTTTAAAGGTTCATACTGCAACATTTGCTGCAATAGAAACAAGAAATAAGTTTCCAACAAATCTGTAATAAAATGCATATACACAAGTAGGCTCAGGTCAAATGAGACCCGGAGAACTGTGAGAACTATTGTTTTGCAAATTTTATAAAGTGCAGAACAATTGGTCTACTGGTTCTCCTGGCCTCCATAGAGTGGGAGTGTATATGCATACTTCAAAATCAACAAATGCCAGAGGATTATGGATTAGCAATAGCTAAGGAGCTTACAGATAACAAATCAAGCCCATCCTCATCCAGATTAGGGACAGCTGATGACATTTGCTGTGGTTTCCACTGAGGATATTCATGCCAGTTCTTTAGCTTGCTTACCCCTGGCCACATTTCTTCATTTGGAGTCCCCAGCAACCTGCAATGAAATGCAAAAGAAGAGATACACAGGGATAAGATATAGCAATATCGGAGGGATAAGAT
The DNA here is from genome assembly GCA_030848705.1 of Heracleum sosnowskyi. Classification (NCBI taxonomy): domain Eukaryota; kingdom Viridiplantae; phylum Streptophyta; class Magnoliopsida; order Apiales; family Apiaceae; genus Heracleum; species Heracleum sosnowskyi. The sequence goes on from CM061238.1 coordinate 82,149,328, forward strand.
ATAGCAATATCGGAGGCACACAGTCAAGTCAACAAAGCCAAAATCAGATCATATCTTGAAAACCTGAAAATGTGAAGCAACTGCTGCAGTTCAGAGTCTCCAGCAAATAGTGGTTGCTTAGTTACCAGCTCAGCTAGAGTTTAGAAGTGACAAATTTATTAATTCATAATCATAGTCAATAATGTGCAACCTGCAAAATTATTTATATATGAAGAAATAAAGAATGTCTAAGAGAAATATACCAAATATACAGCCAACAGACCACATGTCCAGTGCTGTGGAGTAATGAGTAGCCCCCATAAGTACCTCAGGAGCTCTATACCAGAGGGTCAATATCTACGGTTGGAGTGAATTGTTTACGCAATCTTAAAATCTATGAGTGCAGATGCAAATCAATATGCAAAAAGAACACAAGGACTAGTAAACCATACTACCTCATGTGTATACTCCTTGATAGGCAAAGTAAATGCTCTGGCCAATCCAAGATCTGCTATTTTTAGCATCAACGCCTTTCGGTCCATCAAAAGGTTATGAGGCTTTAAGTCTCTGAACAAAATAAATCATCGCAGTAAAATGAAGAATCTTCGTCTTTCTATGGTGTACTTTCTTCTTGTGGATAGGTGCTTCATCTGTTTAACTTCAGGCAGACCTTGCTATGTAATGCAGAGACATAATAATTTGCTTTCGTATCTGGGAAAAAAGTATATTCACCAGAACTGTCAAAATAAATTGGTCATTTGTCATCCATGGATGTGATATTTCTATCAGATATCAGTATTAGAGTAATGTACATAGGCTGCTCTGCACTAGAGACATTATGTTTTTTCAGCTAAAGGACTGCAAAGAGGATACGGAAATTGAAGTAAAAATTAAGGGCTATGAAGGCGGTAATATCATGCCATATTATTTGGTTAAGATATAGTAAAACTACAAATGACCAACTAAAAATTGTCACATTATTTTGTTTAATTTTTTTTATTAATTTTCATATTAGCTAAAAATGTGCAACTAATTTTGTTGAATAGGAGGATGTCTAGGGACTAATCAAAGGCACTAATTACTTGTAAGTTTCTTTTTTTCAAATTTAGGCAAAAAAAGTTATATCTAATTGCCTAAAAAGGTTCATCTAATTTAATTCATTTACTATATGGCATATCAGAGTAGGAAATATCATAAAGTCACGTAGGATATGTAACGGTTGCCCTGCACTATAAGTAGTGTGGGAAAACATACTCCATAGCACTACACAATCATTACATATCACACTTCACCCACATAGCATATCAACAAAGAAAGTGTTACATTTGATAGATATTGCAGCAAAATGTCCACAATGGCTAAATGCATAGTGATGGTGTTGGTAGTTTTGGCCCTTATAATAAACCCCGCATGTTCAATCTCGTGTCAAGAGGCTGTTACCAAGATTTTGCCTTGCGAACCATATTTATTGGGCTTTGCTAGTGTCTCCGTACCTTGTTGTCAAGCCGTGGCGCAACTTAACCAGCTTGCTACCTCTAAGCCGGAGCTTAAAGCATTATGTATTTGTTTGAAGCAAGCTGCACAAACGTTTCATGTTAACGCCGAGAGAGCTAGACAACTTCCTGGGCTTTGCCATGTTGTCACTCCAGTTCCCATTGATCCCAATGTTAATTGTGATGTGTGAGTGACTTTACGTTGTTTTTCCTAAGTTCTCTTATAAGAATTGTTTGTAAAAACATAAGATGCTTATTTACCTGGTCTCTTGTTTTGTTGATTTGCAGAGATTATTGAGCTCTCGAATGATTGGGAATTGGGAAAAACTCCAAAGGCTCTCCAAAGTAGAGTTGCTGAGAAAGAAATAAATATGAGAAACGTGATACCTACTTCTGCCTGTTTAGTTCCTATGCAATCTTGAAAATAAGCTAATAAAAGTTGTAATGTTTGGATCCTTTTGAATAATAAGTCACATTGGAGTTTATTAGCTTGTGATTGTAAATTATAGCTACCTGTCTCCATATTACCCCCAGTGTTTCTAATAAGAAATAAGTACAAAAGATGATAATATGTTTTTAGATTTAGTCCAAGTATCCAGGGGATATAGGCAAGCATGTCTTGCAGGGCAATCATTTTGTTGAAAGGTCATTAATCCCCAACTAATTAATCTTCTCACAACAATAAACAGATTTTGAATTCTTGTTTCAACCATGCATAAACTTAAGTAATGCCCTTGGCATTGGATTATTGTAAGCTCTGAAAGAAATTCATTCCAGGAAAAAAAGTAGATATCTAGCTATTCTTATTACAGATTTTCCTCCAGATTTTCATCAATCGGACGTGTTCATAAAACATTTACTCTTTGCATACCTGAGATCCATGGTAAACATTACACATAATATACAGCTGCCTTCAACAGCTTGGTACATAATATCGTAGGGTTTATCATTGCCAAGAAGAAGTTGAGACACTTTTGATCCTTATTGTGGGATTGGTTCAGTCGAAATTAAATAATTGACTTAGATATTGCACCTCATCCCCTCCGTGTTGCTGCTAGCTTTGTGAAACTAGTGAGGACTATGTGTCGCGTATGTGGGTTACGCAATGAATGTCTTCAGACCTGTTATGTTCTCCGCTGGTACTGCTGCCCTTGTAGTATCAAGTAACGGGTGGTTGTGTCCTAACGTGGGTTATCTCAAGGTGATATCAGATGCAGACATGGAGTGGTTTTGGGAGTTGTTATTGAAGATGACTGGGGCATATGGTGGCTTCTGTTGTAATGTTGAATAAAGACAAAGTGGGAGCTCCAATAAGCTTAAGTGCTGTGAGATTTGGGTCAGCTGGCAAGAAATTTGGGACTCTCTAAAATTTGGAAGACGAGTGAGTTGGTTAAACCCCCAAATTTTTTTCACTTTGGCAGATTTTGGATTTTTTATTTTTTGAGGGAAAAGTTTAGAATATCTTTGTGAACATAGTGAGCAACTTCTACAGGGGTATGATTCACCCAAATTTGCTAAACACCGAAAAGCACTAAATAAGCAAGGTAACAAGTGATCATGAACATTAACTAAAAAAACTACTATGAAAGAGAACATCTTCTAAGATAAAATCAAGATCTAAATAATAGACTGCTGGTTCTGAAAGACGATGGCAGATTTTGGATTTACTTCAATAAATTGACTCCCTAAACTTTCCCTAACATAGAGAAAAGCACTTCATATAGACAAGTTCATGTAAACTGTGCTGAAGTTGGGGAAACATTAAATGGAATTTGGATAAGAAAACCAATTCAACACACTCAATGTAGTATCAGCAACAGCGGAGCTGCATTTTAGCTTTTACTTGTTTACTAGTTTGCTCAATACAATATGAATTTTTCAAGCAATACAACGCCAACAGAATGAGGTATCAGTCAAGCTTTGAAGATCAAAGCTGATCAATGGACTCATACAACAAAGAAATAAGAACACTGTTCTCTGATCATCTAGGTAAACAGCTTGGAGGGAAATTACGCAAGGGGCGTTCTCTCAACAGTTCTGTCTCCCTGTAAAACAAACACAGTTGATTTAGTAGGCTGTCAACAAAAAATATGATTTATAATATAAAATTCTTACTTTTTAAGGTCCTTAATGTCCTTGTTTTTAAGTCGAAGAGTAGACGACCTTTGATCTTCCTTATTCACTTTTTTAATCCTGTCAAACGTTGAAGTCAGTATAATAGAAATTTAAAAAAACAAAAGAATCACAGATTGTGTAGTTTATGTTACATCTGTACTTGGGAAGTATTTTAAGGTTGGAGCTCGCAAAACATATTGATATTGAATAATACCGAAAACTGACAAATAGTGGTAAAATAATGAATTAATGATGCTAAACAATTTGAAGGGGGTATTTTTACTCACTCTTGGCATTCCTCGTCCACAAACACTTCAATGGAGGGTTTGGCACTTGCTACACCAATTCTATGACCAATTTTTTGTGGGATCTGAAAGGGAAAAAAAGTATGGGGTTAGTTCCTGTCAAAGTTATAATGAGTGAAGGCTGCAAAAGAACAAGTTAGTAAGTTAAAGCAACCTTATTTGCTGTCCACTTGGTAGGGATGGCATTATTCTCTTTATTTCTCTCTGCTCGAGGTCCAAGACTGTGCCATGGTTTTGCTTCTGATTTTGATAATTCTGCTTGATGACCGAAACTGGTGGCAGAGTTAGCATCTGTGTAAATAGCTAATGAAGTTCCTTGAGCCCTGAAAGCAAAATAAAAGATTTGATATTTGAATATTGAAGCACATTGTGCAGGTTATCAGCAATCACATGTTGTGAATCTTATTAGTAACATAGATAAGCCAAAGATTCATAGCTCACACAAATGCAGAACTCCATGTCACATGCTGTTGTGAATCTTATTAGTAACATAGATAAGCCAAAGATTTACTAGCTCATACAATTGCAGAGCTCCATGTGAAGCTTTGTTGATTTACTACATAAAATTAGTATCCAATAGACGATGCTCACCTATCTTGGTTTAGTCGTTTTCTAGCAAGATTAGAACTCCCTGTTGTTTGGATACCTGCAGCAGACAAAAAGATGTGAGCTGGGTAATTGAAGATGGCCAGAAAGACAAAATTGTAACTTACGGTTTTCTCCCTTTGCCAAGACTGTTCCGAAGCTTCGAACTGGCAGACAATTTTCTGTCAAATCTTCCTGGAATTTAACAATACAAGGAAAGTAAGATTCTTTCTCCAGAGTAAAAGAATGAATAAATCACGTGTAACCTAAACTGGAACGGGGTAAGCAGACATATAAAACTGTATGCACACCTCTGTAGCTTTAGGGCTTCTCAATGAACGAGCAAGGAACTTTTTATAAGCTTCCTTCAACTTCTCAATGGGTTGAGCATTCCTAGTACATAACAAGTTACATAAAAGTATTTAGCGGGAAAAGAAAAAATTACATAAAAAGCTTGCACAGCAGAAACACGTAATCAAACTCGATTATTGGTAACTCAAGCAAGTACTAATAGCAGAAAGGAAGAGGAGCATTAAAAAAACAAACAAGTACACAAACAACACAACACTGCAATATGTAAGAAACGTACCAATTTTGATGTAATTACCTTCTCGAACAATATAGTTGTATATTTATTATTATGTTAAACTCGGGAAATGAAATCGAGGAGGAATAAACAACATATGTGCACCAAGTACCAAATAACATTTGTATGGCAACAGAGAGACTAGAGACTCGTCTTCACTAATACAGACTCAGAAGTGAATACACAGTACTACAGTAGACAATCTACATAACACGTTATTAAGGAAACACAGCCATTTAAATGTCGAGAAGATACAGAGAGTCTGGCAAATGCTTAAAGTCTATAGAGACAGTAAATTTTTACAAGGACAGAAAAAGATATCCACAATACAACACCCTACAGCTTTGATCTTTTCAATCAAAATGTGAGATACCCGAAGTTCAGGATCAATAGAACTTATTTGATATATTAGAACAAAGTTACCAGGTATAAAAATTATTAAAAAGAACTAAAATCATTACAACAGAATAGCAAATTCAACAAATCATTAGATTGAAGGGCCACGAGAAACTATAGATACCTTGATAAACCGCGATTGAATATGTCATTTGCAGTTTTAATCTTATTTTTTGCCTCCATGTACAAAGCATATGATATGAAGAAGATTGCATGTGTCTGTCCAATTTCATTACAATCCAGAAAGCTATATATTACTTCAGAATCAACGCAATTCTCAGCCTGCAATGCCATTATACAGCACATCAGCAATACAGGTTAGAGTGCAGTTATAAAAGCACCAAAAAGTTGAGATCATACATATTCCAACCACACTTTAAGGTATCGGAGATCATCCTTGTAGCGTGTTTCATGCCAAAAGGCACGTACACATTGTTCATAAATCACGACCAGCCCTGAGTGATCTCCCCCTGGAGGAAAAGCCTCTTGAACCCATTTGATGCACCTTCAAATTAGAAAATTAATCATCAACTGATCAAACAATAAAATCCATTATAAAAGTACCAGTAATTTGAAACTTCCAATACTATGGAACCACTTATGTACTAAAATTTACTAAAAAAAACACTTTAATGGGTGGGCAATTGGGCATATAAGACATTGGCAGACTGACAGTTGCACATAAAAGTTATAATTTTGCCCAAAAGCTATCGCAAAAGTTCAACTACTCACACTCAAGTATGAATCAGGAAAAAATAACACCAGCCTATAGTTGAAACTCTCTGTGCTAAAGGTCAATTAAATAAATCTGAATACTCGCAAACACTTGAATTACAGAGAGAACAGGTATCTATCTATTCGTTAATCATTATTATCCGCTCGGCTACAATATCGGAGCTACAAATAAGTTACAACATAACTAAACCCTAACATCAAAATGAGCCAGATGCAGAACTATTATAAAACAAATATCGAGAAATAAATTAGAAGCACCACTCACTCAATCCAAGGGTGGAGAGGATCATCGCCTTCATACTCATCGATAGCCTCAATCAACCTCCTAAAATTCCATCAACAAAAAAGTTCATTTTAAGGCCAATACAATAAAATAAAATCAAAAAATTGAAGCCCTTTAATTTCCGAATTAATTTCAGATAATCTCTAAAAGAAAAAAAAATTAAATGAATCGAAAGACCTTCGGTGTTCGAGAAGTGATTTCTTGAGTTGATTATCTGATTGAGATTTGAGAGCATGGTTAAGAAGTCCAACTTTTCGCCCTCTCTTCAATGGCCTCACATTTTCCTTGTATAGTTCCCATTCGTTACCCGTCTCTTCTTTCGATGCCAAGAACGCTGTCTCTGGATCCATCATCGCCGTCGTGTGTGTGTGTGTGTGTGTGTGAGAGAGAGAGAGAGAGAGAGAGAGAGAGCCGTTTGTGACTTGTTTTTAAAGTTTTGAAATTTGTGTTCGGCTCCAAAGGGATATAATATAAGATATCTGAGCCTTCTTTTGTGTTGCAAGATTTAGGGCTTGTATTTAGCAAAAAAGAAAAAAAGATTTAGGGCTTCTAGTTAGTATGGGCTTCAAATTTGGGCCAAGCTGTTTGCGTTGTCGGATATTATCCTTCTTATCCTGTTATTTCGGCCCAACTTAGTTATATTTCTGTGTATATTGGGTAGAACGTGGAAAATACATAGGAGATCAAATTTTTTTCAATTTCTAGAACGTTTGCAGAATGATAGTAGAACATGCGTAATGTAAATATGTAATTAAGTGTCAAGGAATTCTCGAACATAGATTTACTAAAGACTCGTTCCATTTTGCTAACATTGTGTTTCCGAATCAAAAATAATAATAAAAAATGAATCATTTTCTTTTCTCTCAAATCATTCGAAAAAAGTGGGAAGAAATTCTTGATAACAAATATATATACAATTTGTTTCTAAAATTTTATTACAAAGTATCGAAACATGACAACGGTTCTTACTTCTTAGCACACTTTGAAAAATGTACAAGAACTAAACTCATAGAATTTACTTGAAAACCATCTTTACTTCTGTCTCTCTCGTAGTTCTGATCAACTTTATTTTGGCACACCAATGTCTTTTGCTTGAGCTCTCTTCATATTCCCTAAAACTAATAAGCATAAAAAACAACTTACATGTCATAGTTGTATTGGGATCGATAGGAACAGGTGTGGTAACATGACAACGCTCTGGAAGTTGTTTAGCTCCATGAGCATTGATATGGATCAATTGTTACGATGCTTGCTTTAAGTAGATACACAATGGCTGCTCCTTTTTAGAGCTAGCAATTTGGTTCAATAGTGCAACACCTTGGCAACATGGTACAGATACATCACCAAATTCCAATTAGTAAAGCTCGCCCGGCAATAATATTTGGCTTTATGATCTTTTAGCCCTTGAAGTTTGACGCTTTATACCCATCAGCCCTAAAACTTTGAAATCGTACCTTTTAGTACTTGAAGTACCCATTAAAGTTCAATAAACTCTTTTTTCTATTTTTCTTCCGATAATACCCCTACAAGGGCTAAGAGGTACTATTTTTCATACTTCAGGGCCTAAAAGGTATATACTCTTTTATACTTCAATGTGTGCATTTAAAATTCAACCCTCATTGCCACAACACCTTGAAGAGAGTATGCTCTTGGATATCAGAGGGTGAAGCTTGGAGTAGCATTTGGTCTTCTGAAAATGAGGTAGGCATGACCATAACAATTGTGAAGAACCTTCGGATGTGTGAGGATTGTCATACAGCTCTAAAGTTCATTTCAGCTATTTGAAACAGAGAGATTGTTATCCACAATCAAAGAATTATTTGCAGCTCTAAATACTTTCTAACAATGGTAAGTGGATACATTCCACAATACCTCAATGGTTAAAGTATTCATCAATTTTTCTATACTTATCAGTTATCACTCTCTTCAGTCGGAGATTGATGCGCAACTCCACTTTTCCGGCATAAATTGCTTGAATTATGGTTAGCATGTACAAATGAAATACGTGTATGGCTGAACTGTCCATTTTTCTCTTTAGTGGTTATGTGTATTTTGGCCCATGCTTTGATGGTTAAAGTGGTAATAACCCTTAAAAGATACTAATTTGTAGTAATGAGAGATTTTTGAGATGTGATTAAAGAGTTGTGTTATTCCCTCATGTACATTTACCTGTATGTGTATATGGGATAAATTTTATGATCTGATGTCATCTATCAACTGCTTAAAACCCTCTATACCCAGCATTTAGAAAGAGCAAAGGGAAGCTACTGATCTATATGTTAAAGATATAAGCATGTTGTTGATTACTACGATTTATTGATTGCCAACCATATAGTTTATCCCAGCAGTCCTAGAATTAATAAATAAGTACATACGATAATAGTAAAACATTGGTATCATCATAAAATTAGTTGTACGTTGTAAATGAATCAGAAAATTGTATTATAACAAATAATTTTTGACTTTCTTTTACACTATATTCACGGGTATATAAAGTTTTGTCAAGCTGTAGAGTTTTGAAGAACACTTTGGAAACGATTGATCTAATTAAACAGTCAGAGCACGAGGATTGTACATTGCAGGGGAAATTAAATCTTTCGCTACTTGATGACATCACATAAAATGTGTAATTATGTGTTATTTTTGCATAGGAGGAATTGGGATCGGATTATACTATTACTAGGTAACAACTGGAAGTCAAATCCATCTGTCGAACTTTATTAATCATCCTCTTAGTTTCAGTTCAAGGTGAAGGGAAAGATATTGGTGTGTCTTCGAGGTGATAATGCGAGGGTTGATAAGGGCCAACAAGCTCTTTCAGCAGGTGTTGTGGCAATGATTCTTGCTAATAATGACCTTTCTGGAAATGAAATAATCGTTGACCCTCATGTGCTCCCTGCCTCACATATTAAGTACCTATCAATACATCCAATCAATTAGGTATGACTGTTAGCATACTTAAAGGTACTTACTAGCTTCAAAAGTGGAACCTTGTTGCATGTCCCCTTAAAGGTACTTACTAGCTTCAAATCTATATCCAAGCACACTTGAATGAAAATTTTAAATGCACACATTGAAGTATAAAAGGGTATATACCTTTTAACCCTTGAAGTATGAAAAATAGTACATCTTAGCCCTTGTAAGGGTATTATCGGAAGAAAAATAGAAAAAGGGTTAATTGAACTTTAATAGGTACTTCAAGGGCTAAAAGATACGATTTCAAAGTTTTAGGGCTGATGGGTATAAATCGGCAAACTTTAAGGGCTAAAAGATCATAAAGCCATAATATTTAGGAAAACACATGGTCGTGTTTTTAAATTCTAACTAGAGTAAAATTAAAGAGTTTGTAGTTACGTTATATATGTCAGAAAAATTAAAACTTTTAATGTTTCGGCTATTATATAACAGTACATATAACAATATTTCGGCTATTATATAATAGTATAGTATAGATAGATGTCGTCTGCAATAATTTTTGAAAAAGAGAAAATTTAGTTAAAAAAATATAAAAAAGAATATACGCTTTGGCTAACAAAGGTAATCGGTTAATTACTAGTATTTATAATATTACTATATTTTATGTTACTAAATGAAATTACATGTGATATTTTTGGAAAATGTGAGATTTTACTATTTGCATGTGTATTATATTCAATGACTCTCATTAATTTAATTTAAAAGATCTAACGGTTAGAGATTGAATGACCAAACTATGGAGGATCAGACTACAAACCGACTACAAAAACTTTTAATGTTTCGTCTTTAATATAATAGTATAGATACATAATATAACATAAATATTAAATTATAACATATAATATACTTCTCCTAATGAATCGCTCTCTCGTTAAACATGTTTCCACCTAATAAATCATTTTATCGTTGTTACCAAATCTTAACAACAGATAACAAACTAATTTACTAAATAAATTACATCATATATTAACCAATTTTAGTATATCATAAATTTAATTTAAAAATTTTAAAAAATTCTTATTATTTTTTGTTTAAAATATAGGTACTCCAGAAAATAAATTGTTAGATATAATTGCTGACGTTTTTTCATCAGTGTTTAAGTACCAGGTACTCATCAGAGTTTACTGGAAGCCAGTCAGAGTTTATTAAAGTCTGACGTGGAGAAAGTTTACCTTAGCTGTCGGTGCTAATATCAAGATTCTAGAAGCAATATATCTTGAAGATGGAAAGAAGCAAGATATATTGAGACAGATAAGGAAACGGAACAGAAGACAGAAGCAATCCTAATTTGATATAATTTGTATAGCTAATTTATAGGATATCAATTAGAGATTGATTATGTAGCTGTGTACTATATAAACACAGATAGGTTAACCCTAAAAGGGATGCGAATACTGAATACATTATTCTTGTAACCTAGCAGCTCTCTGTGATTCTTTAACATCACTGAGAGAAGAGTTATTTATATAATTCAGTTGTTGATTCATAAACAGTATTCTCAATTGTTATTATTATACTTATATTGATTATATATTGTGTAATTCGGCCTAACAATTGGTATCAGAGCCAAGGCTGTTTAATATATACAGTTTATCGATCTAAACACAAGTATAATCATGGCTGACAACTCTCAGGAAGGTTCAAATGCAGGTTCTAATGTTCAGAAGGTTCAACCTACTTCTGTGAGTCGATATGAGACTATCAGGGTTCCAATTCTGAGACCAGTTGAATATCCAATATGGAAGGTGAAGATGACTATGTTTCTGGAAGCCACAGATCCAGAATACCTTGATAGAATCAATGATGGTCCTCATATGCCAACTAAATTGTCTCCTGTTATAACTGGTCAAGAACAAAAGACTGTTCCAAAAGAGAAGAAAGATTTGACTCCTGAAGATATCTCATCAATTGCAAAGGATGCAAAGGTTAGACATCTACTCCACAGTGCCTTAGATAATGTCATGTCTAACAGAGTTATTGGCTGCAAAACTGCCAAAGAAAGTTAGGATGCTTTAGAAGTCAGGTGTCAAGGAACAAGTGCTATAAAGAAGAACAGGAAGACTATTCTAACACAGGAGTATGAACACTTTGACTCTAGATCTGATGAAAGTTTGACAGATACTTATGACAGATTTTGTAAATTGTTGAATGATTTGTCCCTGGTTGATAAAGAATATGAACTTGAAGAGTCAAATCTCAAGTTTCTTCTATCCCTACCTGAAAGATGGGATTTAAAGGCAACAACAATCAGAGACAATTATGATCTTGCAGAAATAGATCTTGATGAAATCTATGGGTTGCTCAAAACTCATGAATTGGAGATAGAACAAAGAAACAAAAGATCTGGAAAGAAGACAAAATCTGTTGCTCTTAAAGTTGAAGAAAAGCCTGTCAAGAAGGAATCATCAAGAAAGAAAGCCAAAGGAAAGGCTTTAGTCATTAAATCTGACAGTGAGTCATCAAACTCTGATGATGGCTCAAATACTGATGATGAAGCTTCTGATTCTGAGGATGATGAAGAAGAGATGATGAAGATGGCTGCTTTAATGGTGAAGACTTTCAAGAAGATGGGATTCAAGAACTTCAAGAAAGGAAAGAGATTCTCAAGGGAAGATTCAAATTCTTATAAAAGAAAATTCAGAAAGTCTGATGAAAAAGATACCAAGTCTGGAAAGAAAGACAAGTCAAAGATCCAGTGCTACAAGTGTAAAGAAATGGGTCATTATGCTCCAGAGTGCAAGAAAGGAAAATCTGAGAAAGCACTCATCACTAAAGGCAAGGACTGGGCAGACACTTCAGACTCAGATGAGGGAGTCAATTATGCTCTCATGGCAACTGTTAGAGATGAAGCTGAGTCATCTGAAAACAAGGTACCCCTAACAACTTATGCTTATGATACTGATAATATATCTGAATTAAGAATTTATCTTAAAAGCATACATGTTAGTTATAGGGATCAGACTTTAGAGAATGAAATAATCAAATCTGAGAATCTAGGTCTTAAAGAGAGGAATAAATTTCTTGAAGAAAGACTTGTTAACATGCAACAAGTTCAAAAGGAGAGAGATGATGTTGTTTATGTTGAACAGGAGTTGCTTAAAAGATATAGGCAAATAGAATCTGAGTTGGAAAAAGAGAGGAAAATAATTAAAACTTGGACCAATTCTGGAAAAGACACACATCAGGTTTTTCAGACAGATACTGTAGGTTTAGGTTACTGTGAGAAAGATGAACTTAGGTTTAAAGATAAAGTTAAAGTGAAACCACAACTTAAACCTGTGAAATTTGTTCATGAATCCAGTAAGCTAAAGTCTGTAGTTGTGAAAGAAGCTGTTATGGAGCCAATTGAAACTTGTGAAAAACAGGTTAATATTGGTTCAATAACAGAGAATAAGATTGAGATAGAAGCTGTTAAAGAACCAGTAAAAATCTGTGATAAACAGGTTAATGTTGGTTTAATGACAGAGAAACAATTCAAACATAAGCTTAAAGAAGTAAAGTCTGTCAACAAACAGAAAATCTCTAAGAAAAATAGGAATGGAAAAGTAGGCATTAATAAAAGAAATGATTATCTGCCTAATTCTGCTGCTCCTAGAAAAACATGTCATAGTTGTGGTAGTTCTAACCATCTTGCCAGGTTTTGCAAGAAGAACAAAGATGTTAACTCTTTACCCTCCACATCTGGAGTAAAGAATGATTATGTTAGGGTTAGACCACAGACTTTATGCACACATTGTGGGAACACTTGGCATTCCATTTATACTTGCAAGAGTTATCATGCTATTTATCACAACTATTATGAGCTAAAACCCAACTTGAAATGGGTTAGAGCAAACTCTGCAAGTGTAAAGTCTGACAATGTTAGTTTAAACTCTGTTGATAGTGATTCCGTTGCAAAAGCTAACAATGTTAAGAAAGCCAAAGGATCCAAGAAAGTCTGGATCCTTAAATCTAACACTTAGTGATTGTTTGTGATTGCAGGGCATAAAAGAGAGCACTCTTATCTTGGACAGTGGATGCTCAGGACATATGACTGGAAATAAAGCCCCGTTATCAGACTATAAGGAAAAAGCTGGCCCAAAAGTTTCCTATGGAGATGGCAACATAGGACATACTCTGGGATATGGCAATATCAATCTTGGAAGTGTCATCATTACAAATGTAGCTCTAGTCTCAGGACTCAAGCATGATCTGCTTTCTGTGAGTCAAATCTGTGACAGAGGATACCATGTAGATTTTCATACTGAACATTGTGAAGTTATCAGCAAATCTACAGGGAAAGTTGTTCTAGTTGGACACAGGCACAATAACATCTATGAAGCAAGTTTGGTAACAAACTCTGAAGGAAAAACTGTGTGTCTATCTACAAGAATGTCAAATGAAGAGAGTTGGAAATGGCATAAGAAGCTCTCTCATCTAAACTTGAACAACATCAATGAGCTGATTCGAAAAGATCTTGTAAGAGGACTTCCAAAGTCAATACTTAGCTTAGATGGTCTACGTGATTCTTGTCAAAAGGCCAAGCAAAGGAAGTCATCTTTCAAGAGTAAATTTGAATCTTCAGTTGTGGAACCTTACCATCTTCTACATGTTGACCTTTTTGGTCCAGTAAATATAATGTCATTGGGCAGAAAGAAATATGCTCTAGTCATTGTTGATGAGTACACTAGGTACACATGGGTGTACTTCTTAGCAAAGAAGGATGAAACTGCCTCAATACTAATGGATCATGTAAAACTACTGGACAAAGGATCACAGCACAAAGTGAAAATAATCAGGAGTGATAATGGTACTGAATTCAGAAATTCTGAAATGGAAGCTTTCTGCAAGGAAAGAGGAGTGAAGCAAGAATTTTCTGCACCTGGAACTCCACAGCAAAATGGTGTAGTTGAAAGGAAGAACAGAACCCTAATCGAAGCTGCCAGAACAATGCTTGTTGAAGCAAAATTGCCAACTTATTTCTGGGCAGAAGCTGTTCAAACTGCGTGTTTTACTCAAAATGCAACACTAATCAACAAGCATGGGAAAACACCATATGAGATGGTGAAGAATAAGAAGCCAAATTTGAAGTATTTTCATATTTTTGGATGCAAGTGCTTTGTGTTGAAAACTCATCCTGAACTGTTGACCAAGTTTGACTTAAAAGCTGATGAAGGAATTTTTGTTGGATACCCACTATCAACTAAAGCATTCAGAGTCTACAATCTAAGAACTAAAGTGATCATGGAATCTATACATGTGTCATTTGATGACAAGAAAATAACTGGAATAGAAGATGAAGAATATCATGATCAACTTCGCTTTGAAAATGAAGATTTAAACTCTGATGATGTAAACTCTGATGAAGCAAATCCAACAAACTCTGACGAAGCATACTCTGATCCTCTACTGGTAAACACTGAAGAAACTCTTCAAAATAGAGAACTAGTTGAGGGGGAGCGTGAAGAAACTTTAGAAACTTCTCAAAGTGATGACTCAAATTCTGAAAGAGAGTCAAATGAAGAATCAAACAGAAACTCTGAGTCAAACTCTGAAAGTTCAAATACTGAACAGTCCAATTCAGGGGGAGCCTCAGAGAATGCAAATAGTCAAGAAGAAAATCAGGAGAGCATGGATCAAGGGGGAGGATCTAATACTGATAGTAGAAGCCAATTACCAATAGCAAGAAGGTGGACACAAGCCCATACACCTGACTTGATAATTGGAGATCCAGAAGCTAGTGTAAGAACTAGAAGTGCTACAAATAATGAATGTCTGTTTCATGCATTCTTATCTCAAACAGAGCCCAAGAAAGTGGAAGAAGCTCTTCAAGATGCTAACTGGATAACAGCAATGCAAGAGGAGTTAAATGAATTTGAGAGGAATGAAGTCTGGACACTTGTACCAAGACCAAAGAACAGATCCATTGTTGGTACAAAGTGGGTTTTTAGAAACAAAACAGATAGTGATGGAGTGATTACAAGGAATAAGGCTAGACTTATGGCAAAAGGCTATTCACAGCAGGAAGGAATTGACTATGATGAAACCTTTGCTCCAGTTGCAAGATTGGAGGCAATAAGGATTTTTCTGGCCTATGCTGCTCACAAAAAGTTTAAAGTCTTTCAGATGGATGTGAAAAGTGCTTTTCTCAATGGGAAACTTGAAGAAGAAGTGTTTGTTGAACAACCACCAGGGTTTGTAGATCCCAAACATCCAGATTATGTCTACAGGCTTGATAAGGCATTATATGGACTAAAGCAGGCACCTAGAGCATGGTATGAAACTCTGGCTAAATTTCTTTTAGAAAGTGGGTTCACTAGAGGTACAATTGACAAAACCTTGTTCTATTTTAATTCTGGTGATGACTTGCTGTTAGTTCAAATCTATGTGGATGACATAATTTTTGGGTCTACTAATGACAAACTCTGCAAGAAATTTGCCAAGCTTATGCAGTCAAGATATCAAATGAGTATGATGGGAGAGCTTAGTTATTTTCTAGGCTTACAGGTCAAGCAAACAGATGATGGGATTTTTATCAATCAAGCAAAATATACCAGAAATCTTCTCAAGAAATTTGGTATGCTTGATAGTTCATCTGCTACAACTCCCATGGCTACTGCAACAAAGCTAGACAAAGACACAGGAGCCTCAGTAGATATGACAAACTATAGAGGGATGATAGGGTCTCTTCTTTATCTCACTGCAAGTAGACCTGATATCATGTATGCAACATGTCTTTGTGCAAGATTTCAAGCAGACCCCAGAGAGCCACATCTAACAGCTGTAAAAAGGATTTTCAAATATCTCAAAGGAACCATAACTCTTGGTTTGTGGTATCCTAGAGAATCAGAGTTTAACTTAATTGGTTACTCTGATGCAGACTTTGCAGGCTGTAAGATAGACAGAAAAAGCACAAGTGGAAGCTGTCAATTTTTAGGTGACAGATTAGTTTCTTGGTACAGCAAGAAACAGAAATCAATTTCCACATCCACAGCAGAAGCAGAGTATATAGCTGCTGGTAGCTGTTGTGCACAGATTTTATGGATGAAGAATCAATTGTTGGACTATGGATTAAGGTACTCTAAAATACCTATTTACTGTGATAATCAAAGTGCTATTGCTATGACAGGTAATCCAGTACAGCATTCCATGACCAAGCACATCAACATAAGGTATCATTTTATCAGAGAACATATGGAAGAAGGACACATTGAGCTTCATTTTGTGTCTACAGACCAACAGCTTGCAGATATCTTCACCAAACCTTTGAGTGAAGCTACCTTTACAAGACTGGTAAATGAACTTGGAATGATCTCTGGTTTTGACTAGAGATACTGGTTAGATTCAAACTCTATAACATAATTTTATGCTCATGGTTCTTTGCATGTGTTAACTGTTATTTGTTCCAGCATGTTAAACTCTGATAGTAAACTCTGTTAGTTATACTCTGTCAATCATACTCTGTCGATTAAACTCTGATGTCAAACTCTGATTGTGATTTTTGTCTGAAACATATTGACCGATGAAGAAATCTGTATGAAGCATGATTTTCAGTAAGTAATCATGAATCCTTCTAAGTATTATAAATTCTGATTACAAAATGTGCAGAAATTTTACACAGCATGATACTGTCTCTATATTTATAGCATCTCTTAGTTTATTGATCCTATACACTGAGTCTGTATTAGCTGTTTGCACTTTCTCTCATAAATTAATTGTATTAACTGATGAAAAGTCTAAACTCTGATAACTAATTGCAAATATTTCACCCTCAAATCAAAAGATGCCAAAAAGTGCACAAATTCCTTTGAGATCATGTTGTGCCTAGGAAAATCCAAGAACTTATTGTATGAAATAAGGGCTAAAATCTTTGATTTTTGGTGACTAGTGCCAACCACTGATTACTGGAAAAATAATAATAAAAAATAAAAATAAAAAAAAATAATATCCAAATATATTGAAACGGGTGAAAATAATAGAAATATCCAAATGAAAGGATATAAGAAGACAGAGTTTAGCTAAATATCAGATTTTATTTTATACATGAGAGTTTGGGCAACCAGTTTTTACTGATTTATTTTGTGGATTTTATGCACTTTGAGATGATCTAAATATTCATATTCAGTAAATTCTGCTAATTCACACACAAATACTCACACCTGTACAGTTTGTGAAAAGAGTTTATTTATAAAGGAGGAGGATTGGTAAACACTGATGAGTTGTGAACTCTACGCTGAGGTAATTTTCTTTTAATCTCTGATGATTAAAATTAATTATTTGTTTCAGACAGTTAACAATTTTGAGAAAACATCCTTGAAAATAAAAGAGTATGATTGGTAACGGTTCTAATTTGTATTAAACAGAGGAGAGAGGTTGAGTGTCTAGAAAAGTGTTTTCAAACTCTTTCGTGCTTTTGCATCTGTTTCTTTGTTATTCTTTCAAATCTTGCTAATGGCAACTACAACGTTTGTTTCTTCTGGGTTAGAGTTTGTTCCTAACAACTATTCTGCTCCTTTGAGTCATGAGAACGCACCGGAGGCGTTTCATTTGTTACAAAGTTTTCTCGCTCAATCTCCTATTGGGCGTGCTCTTGTCGAACCAGGGAAGCTGTCTGCAGTTCAAATCAAAAGCTTCTGGGAAACTGGTCTTTATGATAATGGTGGAGATTCTGGTACTCCATCAATTGTTTTTGAGTTTGAAGAAGCCGAGTATGTTATTACTCCTGGTACAGTTCGTGCAGCTATGGGATTTCCTGACCTCAATGCTTACACTATTGATGTTGGAGAGGCTGAATTATTGAGGATGATGAGGGAAATTGGTTATGGTGGATCTTTAGCAAAGATTGGTCAACTGAAGCGACCGTTCTTGAGGAAAGAGTGGAGCTTTTTCTTCGACTGCATCACTAGAACGTTCGGTAAGAAGTGCACAAACTGGGATGCCATTCCTACTGAAAGTCTTCAAATTGGGTATTCTCTGATCTATGATACTTCTTTTGATTATGGTAGATTAGTTCTTAGCAATTTGGGTGATAAGATGACAGAAAATAGGGGAGTTGTTTACTTTTCAAGATTTTGTCAACTTTTATTTACTGCTTGTGTTGCTGGGGTGGAAATTTCTGATGAAGATGTGATTCCTTGTTTTAAATTGCACAAACGTATATTCTCTGATCTTATAAATAAGGATGTGAAGAAAGGAAATGTGGGTGATTTGTTGTTACCTGCTTTAGTACAACAGTTTTTGGATGCTTCAATCCAAGCAGAACAACAACCAGCACCAGTAAATACTGATGCCTCTCAAATTCATCCTATTCGTACTGGTGGCAGAATTAAACATAGGGCTTCTAAGCCTGCAAGGATTATTAAGCCAGCTACTGAAGTTGGACTTTCAAAATATTATGTGCCACACTCTGTTGGTACATCTACAAAGCGCAGGGCAAAGAGACCAAGGTCTACTGATGAAGATGACTCTGAAACTCTACAACACAGAAGAATGAGGCTAGTAGCTAACTATCTTTTTGATGAGTTAGAGACTGAAGCTGTCCAGGATGAAGCACCTGCAGTTGTTGTTGAGGAGTCTACTGCAAATGCTGATATTGAGGACAGGGTTTTTTCTAAACACTGAAGCTCCTGAAGTTATTGTTCAGGAGGCTACTGAAGATGATGCAGCAGCTACTGAGCCTGAGATGGCACAAGCTGATAAAGAGGATGAAGTTTTTGAGCAAGATAATTTATTTGTTGATTTTGAAATTGAAGCACATCCTAGTATCAGTGTTTGTGATACTGAGGATGTGGCATCTGATAAACCCACCCAAATTCTAGATGAGTCTCTTGCAACTCATACAGAGATTCTCTCTGTCAATAATACAATTCCTGAACAGGGTGAGGAGGTTGATCAGGTCTTTGAAGCTGCTGTTAATAACTTGGATGTCACTACAGCAGAGAACTTGAATGACATTGTTGCAGAGTCTATTCCTGTCGAAACAGAGGTTCTTGTAAACTCTGATATTCCTGAAATTGCAAAGATAAATGCAAACAATGCAGATGAAGAATTTGTTGAAGCTGTTGCAGAAAATGTTGAAGAAGCTGCACAGTTAAATACTGAAGCTACTACAGAAGCTGCAAACTCTGAACATTCTCTTCATGCCAACTCTAACATTAATCTTGAATTTTCAAACTCTGATGAATCCATACCTTTTCTAAGGGATCCTACAGCTGAGCATATCAAGGAAAATGTCAATGCCACTGAAGCACATTATAGAGATATGTACTATGCCAACTGGTCAAGGGCAGATTGTATTTTCTCCAAGCAAAGGACTGCTGATTTTATTGCTCAATCTGCCAAGGAGATCACAAATTCTGAGCTTTTATCACATTTTAAGGCTACCATTGTTCAAGTAAAATCATTGCACAATCGCTTTGATGAGACTCACAAGGTAGTTCTTGGATTAAGTATTGATATAGCTCTTAAAGAATTAGCTTTGAAGAAAGACAGAGCTCAGTTTTCATCTTTGATCAAGGATCAAGACACCATCAAGCAGAGGCTAATAAATGTTGAGAGCAATCAGGCTGAACTATCTACTAAGATAGATTCTATTGCTGCCTCACTGGAGTTGCTGACATCAGTGCTTATTCCTGATGATGTCAAAAAGGGGGAGAGAGTTTCTAAAGACAAATGCAAAAGGACTCCAACCTTAAGACTGAGGGATGATGCAAATGATGGTGGAAGCAGAGGAGCAGAGCAAAGGTCAAAATCTTCTCAAGAGCAAGGGAGACTTAGGTCAAACTCTGCTAGACAGACAAACTCTGATATGATAAACTCTGGTGCTACTGGTTCTGGTACTCATGCTCAATCTTCTTCAAGACTTAAGAGTCTAGTGATTTCAGCTAATCCAACTACTGATGAAGAGATTGCTGCTAAGCTTTTCATGGAAGAACATGGTGGTGAAGCTACAATGGAAGATATAGATGCTGAGATGAAGCTTCTTGCTGAAGAACACCAGAAAAAGATTGAAGCTGGTACTTATAAGAAGAAATCTGTAAAGGCTCCTAGGTTAAAAGAAAAAGGAATTATTATCAAGGAAAATACTCAACAGAGTATACAATACACAAGGAGGCCTACAGTAAATGTTTCTGGAAAAGGAAAAGGTATACTGGTAGAAGAAGGGCAGTTACCAAAGAAGAATTATTCAACCTCTGACGTTGCTCAAGTTGAATCAAGGCCAAATAAATCAACCTCTGACGTTGCTCATGTTGATGTTTCTACTAAAGTTGTGACAACCTCTGACGTTGCTCAAGTTGTGCAAACTCAATTATCTACACAACTCCAAGGATTCAAAAGACCTATACTGCCTGATACTCTGAAGCCAGAATCTGTGAATTTTCTTCAAACCAGAACAGTACTTGGAAAAGAATCTTATGATAAGTCTGGTTTGGGTTCACATAGAGAGAAAAGGATAAATAACAGACCTTTAGATCAAACATCACTGGCAAACCTGGTGTTGGGGTTACTCAAGAAAATCTTGACAAACTAGTGTCTGTTCAGATGATTTACCACAAAGGGTTAAAGAAAGAGTTTCTGTTATACTTTATGTCTGATGGAAGAGTATACAGAATAGGAGAAGCTGATGTTCAAATGAAGCTATGGGAAGAGCTTGAGTATGTTCTATATCTTCTCAAAATCAAAAATAGAAGTACTCACAATGCTGCTCTAGTTCTAAGAGAAAGGATGCTGAAAACAAAAGCTATGCTTGGAGGAGGTGTTTCTAGTGCATATATTCCTAAGTACAGAAATGCTTATGGAAAGATTGTTGAGATGAAGAGAAACAGTGCTAAGTTCAATACTGCACTGGGTATAAAAGTTTTGGAGTTCAACTTAGAGTATGACAAATCTTACTATATTCGGCTAGGGAATGAAATGAGGAAGAACAACATTTATTCTCTGAGAGCTGCTATCTACCAGACTGGAGAAAATGATCCAGAACTCAAGGAATTGAAAGGGATCATGGTAGATGAGCTGGAAAAAGCTGAAAGGAGGCTACTTATTGACTATCTCAGGACAGTGCATGATATTGAAGAGATTAAGTAAAGTCTGACTGTAAGTTTTTAAAGTTTTCTGTTCTAAGTTAAAGTTAAACTCTGATTATATTTAAACACTGCATTTGTTATATATTTTGACATCATCAATTATCTATTAACTTGTACATCTTTATTATGCACAAGTTGGGGGAGATTGTTAGATATAATTGCTGACGTTTGTTCATCAGTGTTTAAGTACCAGGTACTCATCAGAGTTTACTGGAAGCCAGTCAGAGTTTATTAAAGTCTGACGTGGAGAAAGTTTACCTTAGCTGTCGGTGCTAATATCAAGATTCTAGAAGCAATATATCTTGAAGATGGAAAGAAGCAAGATATATTGAGACAGATAAGGAAACGGAACAGAAGACAGAAGCAATCCTAATTTGATATAATTTGTATAGCTAATTTATAGGATATCAATTAGAGATTGATTATGTAGCTGTGTACTATATAAACACAGATAGGTTAACCCTAAAAGGGATGCGAATACTGAATACATTATTCTTGTAACCTAGCAGCTCTCTATGATTCTTTAACATCACTGAGAGAAGAGTTATTTATATAATTCAGTTGTTGATTCATAAACAGTATTCTCAATTGTTATTATTATACTTATATTGATTATATATTGTGTAATTCGGCCTAACATAAATGAAAATGATATAAGAATTTTATATTTTGTTTTATTTTATAGAAACTTGCATTTTCTGTAAGTATTATCTTATGGAGTTAATTGCACTTTGCATCCCTCAGCTTTACCCCAATTTCAATTATGTATATGTAGTTTCAGTAATTGCACTTTGCATCCCTAAACTTTAAAATATAAGTCGAATCACAACCCCTTATACATTTTTATCAAAAATAATATTGTTTTTAACGAATATATTGACAAATGCGATATAAATTATTGGAGTGATGATATAAATTTTAGATTTTAAACATGTAACTAATTTTACACTTTTAAAAATTTTAAATCATAATTTAATATTATTTGTTGCATCTCCAAACTTTAAATCATAGATCGAATCACAACCTCTTATACGTTTTCTATCAAAAATAATATTTCTTTAACGACTGTATTGACAAATGCGATATGAAATTATGCAATGATTATATAATCTATATTTTAAGATGGTACAAATACATTTTAATGATTTTATACGTATCATATATCATAGTAGTCACAACTTTATTTAATGAAAACATATTAGTTCAATTTTTTATAAATAAATTATAATTGATTAATGATCATAAAATCATATTAAATTATGATTTAAAATTAGTTACATGTTTAAAATCTAAAATTTATATCATCACTGTAATAATTTTAGATCGCATTTGTCAATATATTCGTTAAAAACAATATTAATTTTGATAGAAAACGTAAAAGGGGTTGTGATTCGACTTATATTTTAAAGTTTGGGGATGCAAAATGCAATTTATGAAACTACATATACATAATTGAGAAGGGGATGCAAAGTGCAATTAACTCTATCTTATGAGAACATAATTTCTAATAGATTTTTAGAAGAATATTAAGATGATATTTTTGATTTGAAAATAAATTTTATAACTTGAAGAAGTGAAACTAATTTTTTTGCTCTAATTAAATACAATTAAATTTTGAGAAAAATGAATAGATGTGTTAAATATTATTTTAAGCACGAAATACTTGAGAAAATATAATATAATTTTGATAATGAGAAAATATTTTGTAAAGTAAAAAAGAAAGTCCAGTTTTAAAAATACAATGTTTGATTAAATCGAATAGATCCAAGCCCACAGTTAAAACACAATCAGCCCAAACAATTTTAAAAACTAAACCCTAGTGAGAAAATGAAGCATGTATTTCGCCCATTTTCAACCCAAACTCCAAGAGTCTGTTTTTTCACAGAAAAGTGAAGCTTCTACCATCATTGCTACCAAATGCGAGGCTTTTGCAATAATTCCCACAATATTGGAAGCTGTAAAAGAGGTAATTACTTGTGTTAATATTTCTATTTTTTGTTGATTTGTTTTTTGTTTGTGTATTTTGTGATTGATTGATTGTGTTGATATATTTGTACTTTTTTGTTTTGTTTTGCTTATTTTCAAGGATTTTCACCGGGAGTTTACGGCAAAAGTTGCTGTAATTGGTGGAGCTGGATCTTTTACTAGTTTGCTATGGTATGATTTGTCTGGTCAAGCTGATAAGGATAGGGCCGAAAAGGAATCACGTCGATTGAAGAAAATAGAGACAATGGAGAAGTTGAAAGCCGAGAATCAGAAGCAGGCCATGGTAACGAGAGTAAGGGTTGCGTGGAAATGAATTTTGTTTTGTATTATTATGTATTATTATAATGGTTGACGATTGGATATGTGATGTTGATAGTTGGTTACTATTTCAAACTGCGAAAGTTTTTTGACGCCCCTGCATAGATTTTTTACTATGTTGTAAGATATTTTGTTTTCGTTTGTGTCATCTGAAATTGTTTCTATAATTTTCTTTTGGTATATTTATAGCTAATGGTTTTGGTTTGGTATTATTTGTCAGATAGAGCTGCCGAAAAAGAGGCAATGGAGAAGATTCAAGCGGAGATTGAGAAGTAACATGCTGAGGCCATGGCGGCGAAATGGGGTGTTTTTTTTAATTTTAATTTTGAATATATTTCATAATATGCTTAGTGTTATAGGGTTAATTATTAATTGTTGGCACATAACGGCTACATGTGCTGACACACTTGACATGTTGCAACCCGAGACACTTGACATGTTGCAACCCGACCCGCTGTATTCATATCAAAATCATATCAAAACTGCGAAATCAGCTGTTTATAAACAATTTGCAAATATCATAATTTTAAAGTCATTAACAATTGCTTATGCTTAAAAAGAGTCTCAGGAGTGTGCTCCTGGTATTAGATGCTTTTGTGTGTGTTTGTGTGCTCAGTTTTATTATTGAGCGGCACCTCCCTGTTTTGTTTCAGAGTACACCTTTTCGCTAAACGGATATTCAGATAATACACTACTAATATACTCCTAGATAATACACTACTAATATACTCTTGTAAAAAGGAATTAATGTAGGTTAGTACATATCAGCAGGTTGCACTAGTAGCTCGATTATTAGATTTTTACGTGGAAAATGTGTCTTTACACTATTGGAATATTTATTTCTCAAAGGTGATTATTATGTGGCCTGCTAATAATTGTCAAACTCCCTGTGCCAGTAGCTCTTCTGGTCAATGCCCAGAGAATAGAACGTAGTATTTAGACCCCCAAGGTCCAAGCTCTATGTATGAGATATCAACTGTGTACATGCATTATGGTGTTCTTTCAGATAATATATGTATGTTGCATTCATTGGCATGTAATGGTTAATCTCTAAACTATGTTGCAAAACCAGAGGGCCTAAACTCGCTATAGATTGCATCTTGATGTGAAGTAAACCTGACTGCCAATTTGATAGACATTATAAGATAACTTTTTCACCAGTAATAGAATAATAGAATAGACAGTATAATCTTCAGTAATTTTCGTTACTGGAACTCAGTGCATGTTTTAACTTTGTAGAATAGACTTTATTGAGACTGTAACTTGTACATTACTGGTTCAATCTATTTTATGCAGATAATTATTGGTTTTTTTACCATTTTTACTTCTCCAGAAAGTAAAATATAGTTGTTAATGTACTTGCTTAGTGTGCAACTTTCATTACCATGCTTTTTTCTTCTGACACAGCTTTGGCCTCTTTGCTTGACCAGCTGCTCCCTATTCACCATATTATTGAAAAAAAAGTCTTATTATACATTTCTAAGGATTTTGGTTTGGAATTATTAATCAGGTATAGCATATGAGAAAAAGGCTGAAAAGGAATCACATCGATTAAAGAAATTAGAGGCAATGGAGAAGATTAAAGTGGAGAACGAGAAGCAGCATGCAGAGGTCATGGCGGCGATAGCGCTTCTCAAAAGCGTAAGGGTTCGTTTTTCTGATGATTAGATCAATTTTGTTAATATGGTTAGTGTTAACAGACTCAGACTTTGGAGTTTGGGTTGAAAATCGGCGAAATACTTGCTTCATTGCCATCTCTCTCGCCTATTTTCTCTCAACTGAACTGCGATTATTTCTCTCTAGGGTTTAGTTTTAAACACAGTAGGCTCTAGAATTTTAAACCCTAGAGAGAAATAATCGCAGTGCAGTTGAGAGAAAATAGGCGAGAGAGATGGCAATGAAGCAAGTATTTCGCCGATTTTCAACCCAAACTCCAAAGTCTGAGTCTGTTAACACTAACCATATTAACAAAATTGATCTAATCACCACAAAAACCAACCCTTACGCTTGTTGAGAAGCGCTATCGCCGCCATGGCCTCTGCATGCTGCTTCTCGTTCTCCACTTTAATCTTCTCCATTGCCTCTAATTTCTTTAATCGACGTGATTCCTTTTCAGCCTTTTTCTCGTCTGCTCTACCTGATGAATAATTCCAAACCAAAATCCTTAGAAATGCATAATAAGACTTTTTTTTTACTAATATGGTGAACAGGGGGCAACTGGTCAAGCAAAGAGGCCAAATCTACAAGTCAGAAGAAAAAAGCATGGTAATGAAAGTTGCCCACTAAGCAAGTACATTAACAACTATATTTTACTTCCTGGAGACCTTTTTTCCAGTAAAAATGGTAAAGAAACCAATAATTATCTGCATAAAATAGATTGAACCAGTAATATTCCAGTCTCAATACAGTCTATTCTACAAAGTTAAAACATGCACTGATTCCAGTAACGAAAATTACTGAAGATTATACTGTCTATTCTATTACTGGTGAAAAAGTTATCTTATAATGTCTATCAAATTGGCAGTCAGGTTTACTTCGCATAAAGATGCAATTATATAGCGAGTTTATTAGATCAAAAGTCTGTTTTAATAAATATCTGGAATAGGGGTGTAAAATGATCCGGGTAGAACCGGACACCCCTTTGCTCAAGTCTCGGATCAGTTTACTTTTATAATGTTCAGATTTGGGCCCGGTATCATTTTATTCAGATATAAACTGATCTCGGGTATTGAGTTCCGGATCCAAACCAAATATGAGCCAGTACCGTATTTTATTTTTTCTAACCGGGTAGTTTGTGATCCATCGGATACGAGTCAAATATGAGTCAGTATTGTATTTTATTTGAACTAAATAAATGATCATTTATTCCAAATAATAATATTATTATTAAAAACATAATAATCATGAATTCAACGGTTAAATATATGATGTATTAAGTATATATGATGATAATATTTGCATTATAAGGATGAATGAATCTTATTTTGTGAAAATTTAAACTCATAAAAATATTAAGAAATTATAAAATGACTTTTTACATAGAAATGTAATAGGTTAAACTTATAATTTATATTCGGGTTTGAACCGAATACGGATCATGGATCATATTCGGGTAGGATCATTTTATAAAAAAGAATATGAGACCGAATCTGAGCGGGTATATAGGTGCTCATATCCGGGATCATAACAGATTTGGATCATTTGTAAAACGGATATGAGACATGCATCATATTTTCGAGCCGGATATAAGCCGAGATACCGGATAGTCCAGATCAATTTAGAGCCCTAATCTGGAAGAGAAAACAAAGCCAAGAACTAGTGTGCGGCCCTCTGGTTTTGCTAACATATTTTAGAGATTGACCATTACATGCCAATGAATGCAACATACACTATATTATTCGAAAGAACACCACAATGCAGGTACACAGTTGATATCTCATACATAGAGTTTGGACCTTGGGGGGTTAAATACTACGTTCTAATCTCTGGGCATTGACCAGAAGAGCTACTGGCACAAGGAGTTTGACAATTATTAGAATAAAGCTTCCAGAAGCTGGCAGGCCACATAATAATCACCTTTGAGAAATAAATATTCCAACAGTGTAAAGACACATTTTCCACGTAAAACTCTAATAATCGAGCTACTAGTGCAACCTGCTGATATGTACTAACCTACATTAATTCCTTTTTACAGGAGTACATTAGTAGTGTATTATCTGAGTATCTGTTTAGCGATGTGCAACCTGCTGATATGTACTAACCTACATTAATTCCTTTTTACAGGAGTACATTAGTAGTGTATTATCTGAGTATCTGTTTAGCGAAAATATACTCTGAAACAAAACAGGGAGGTGCCACTCAATAATAGTAAAACTGAGCACACAAACACACACAAAAGCATCTAATAATATCAGAAACACACTCCTCATACTCTTTTTAAGCATAAGCAATTGATAATGACTTTAAAATTATGATATTTGCAGATTGTTGATAAACAGTTGATTTCGTAGTTTTAATATGAATAGAGCGGGTCGGGTTGCAACATGTCAAGTTATTAATTCGGTTAAAAACCGAACCGATATATTTTTTTCGGTTATTACCGAAAACCGAATTTTACTGAGAGGTATAGAAAGTTGCAAAAAAATATAATTTTCCTAGCCAATATTTAGAAACTAAAATTTTTTTTAATAGGATAACCAAAAATTGTGAAGCTATGGGAGATTTAACACTTGGACCTTGGCGAATAATACTTGATGATATAGTCACAGACTAGCAGCTGATTACAAAGTTATTGAAATAGTTTGAAGTTATCGAAATAGTTATTCACTCCGAACTCTTTAGAGTTTATTTTTGAAGTTTAAACAAGCATTTCCCTACATTGAAGTATATTGCAGTTGTGCTCATTGCATTGTTTGGACTGGTTTTGTCAGGAGAAAGGCTGGGAAACCATCTAACATAATTTCGTGGAGTTGAATTATGTATATTCAGTATATAAAGCCATTGTATGTATTTAGTATATATACATTAATATTAATATTTATTATTACTAATAATTTGTATTATTTCGGTTATTTTTTTTGGTTATTCGGTTAACCGCGGTTAATAACCGAATAGTAAAAAAAATGCTACCAAAAACCGAACCGAAATTATATAATTGGTTAACCGAACCGAAAGTATTTCGGTTATTTGGTTCGGTTTTCGGTTAACCAAACCGAATGCACACTCCTACTTGTCTTAGTATATCATGTGTTCTATTTGGCCGGCTGTTAATGTAGATATCCAGATATATAACAGAAACAGTATATTGAAAAATTTATAACCTGATTGAGTGAATAAAATTTGGAAATGAACAGCTAAGATAGACATAATTTAGTAAGATAGATACATTCATTACATGTTATATTTCTCTGTATGTGCATATGCATAAATTTATTATACTTGTGAATCATATGTATGTACAATCTGATGCTATACGAACTACATCGATATACATATATATGTGACCATAAATCCGACGCTGCTTGAATCGGGAAATCCGTCATGCTAGTATGTGAATATTCTTCTAAAACCTTATCTCGGGACTGGCTTGACTTACACCTATGTGCATAACCTGCTAATTCACGTAACACATTTTAAACAATAAATGGTTATAAGAGGTATGTATTAACTCACTATAATCAGGTATGTGTCATCACACATGTTATTATTGGATAAAGCATCCTCCTGTAAGTGATGGTATGTTGCATTGACGAACTATAAATGTTATAGTTAAGGGAAACACTATGTGATTGCTGTTAAGTAACAGATTTTGTTCAATCAATTGTATGAGTAGATTATGACACTTGAATGATATGTGGTCAAGTTTGCAGATTTTACGTTGTCTAAAGCTCAGGACAAGTGATAGTATTATTGTTTGAAAAATCTGTTCTTAAAGTGTATAAAAAAGATGTTTCCTTGTGAATAGCCAGAAATTAATGGTATTTATACCAGATAGAAGTGGCGTTGTAGAGTTGTTTTTTAGTTCTCCACTTCTTGTGTCTCGACTTAATAATTTATTGTGAAGGATTGTATTTCTAGTTTTAGTATTAATATTCCAACTTAATTGCTCTACTTTCATTATAAACTCTTTCAGTCTTTCTTATTCTAGTAGTTGAGCTGTTGTGGTTTCAAGTGTTATAACATATTCACTGTGGATAGTAGTGTTACTTGATTTCAGTTTTCTATATCTGATTTTTTTGGTTTACTGTATAGTTAGATAACGTTGTGTGTCTAATGTTAAGTAACCTTTTTTTCTCACTCAAACGTAACTGATCTTAAGTGATTAAGACCCTTGAATGTTACGTGGTTGAGTTTTCAGGTTTTGTGTTGTCTGTGTAGTTGCCTTCTTTAAAGTTTAGGACAAGTGGTGCTATTTCGAAAAACATGATAGATTTTTTACATGTACTTTTCTAGGCTGGCGAGTGTCTATTAGTTAGTTTGTTCCGGAAGGAACTACTCTGTTTGAAGAATCTATTGCTTAGTTTGCTGGTATTAGTAATAACAGGGTTATGAGGAACCTGGGACGGAACTACACTTAGGCTGACCCGATGATTTTTGAAGAAAAAAAGAGTACTTATATATATATATATATACTGATTTTTGATAGCCCAAAATGTACTAAGCCCACTGGCCAGCTAAATTTTGTCGAGCCCATTAAACCAAATATTATCTTACTTTACAAATCTCAGTACAAATAAAACTATCATTACTTAGAATTAAAAACTATAGTGAAAGTAACACCGAGTCTCTGAAGTTTAAAGAAAAGAAACAGACAAAGGGAAGGGAAAAGACTTGATGAATTTGATGATATGATTGATCGGCGCGTGAAGCTTCGTTAAAGACTTGTCAAGCCCTCCCCGTTTTCAATTCCTGGTTCCGTCCCTCTGAGGAACTGCTAGTAGGAACAATGTATTTGTTCTATTTATATTTTTCGGTTTACTGTATAGCTAAGTAATTGATTGTGTTCAATGATTGTGTTTTTAGTGAGTGGATTAGGACACTTGAATGCTATGGCAGTTGAGTTTGCAGGTTTTACGTTATGTCATTGTCAATGTTTTTTTTTGCTAAGTATGTCATTGTCAATGTTGACTAGGTAACACTTAAATTTTGATAGTTTGCCGGATTTACATTATGTTATTGTTGATATCCCACATGGAAACTTGTGTTGGGAAATCACTGTCAATTTTGTAGATATTAGCGTTCCGGTGTTGTAATATGACGGTGGAAAGTAGTGTTCAGGGCAGTTTAATGTGAAATTGTATAAATAACGTTATGTGACTGAAGTTGAGTAACCGATCGTGTTAGTGGTTGTAGCTGATGGTTAGTAGATTATGACCCTTGAATGTTATGTGGTTGAGTTTGCATGTTTAAGTATGTCTGTGTAGAGCCTTTTCTAAAGATTAGGACAAGTGGTGGTATTTGGTAAAACATGATAGACCTTTTACATGTTTAAGTTTGTTTCGGAAGGATACTGTTTGAAGAATCCGTTACTTTAGGATGCATAGATAACACGATAGATGCTGTTTGAATAATCCAGTACATTAGTAGTAGTAGGATTGATGTGTTTTCTTGCTCCATTGCGGTGTTACATGATCTCATTATATGGTTTTTAGGACTTTGATTGATGGTTTTAACACTGAGTAGTTTAGCTGTTGTACTTGAGAATGATCAGGATTATCTGATTAGGTAATGTGTAATTTTATGTCTACTTAATAAACAAAGGTGGTCCTGACTATAGGCGGAGAAGACCTGCTCCCGATACTTGATTGAGACCCGAAATTCTCGTATTCTTCATAAAATGTGCAGTGTTTGTGTATGTCTTGGCTTCGGAATTTGATTTCGATCAAGGTCGCATACAATACAGGACGGGTCTGTAATAAAATAAACTGATAGTTGTAACAAAGAGCTGGATGTGGAATAATATATGTAGTTGTTTTAGTTAATTTGTCCTTACAAACCCAAGAATTCGAAACTTCGTGAAACAAACATATACTGATACTGTTCGCTTTACAATTTTTATCTTTTAAAACAGAATGCGTGTTATATTGGGCATGTTTGGGTGGCTCCACTTATATGGTGTTTGTCGATCCGGTTTATGATCTTAATTTATTACTTATATGTTGATAAGTTGAATGTTAATGATGGGGTACATTTTCCTGAACTTATCGACTTATTACTAGATTTTTTTTTTTAATACTTTATATTTTTACCTTTGTGTTTTTATATATTTTTTAAATTTAAAATACAAGTGTTGAAATCATTGTATTTAATAATTATTTTTTCAAATTTAATTTAGCAAACTCTTAACTTACTTATATGTAAATTTATTTAAACACCTGTATAACTTATAAGAATTCATCAACACTTATATGATATTTACTCATTTTAAGCTAAACTGTTTTGTGATACCCCAAACACGCACATAATTGATACATATAAGATCTCAGAAAATGATTTATGGGAAATTGTGAAGACCATTCATTTGGGAAAATGTTTTCTTTTCTGAAAAAAGGAAGTTACTTTTTTAAGAAAAATATATCACTTTTCTTGAAGAAATATTCCACTCTTGAAAAATATTTTACTTCCTGAAAACTAAATAAACATAGAAAATTCTGATTTTTTTAAAGAAAGTTAAATAAGTACGGGAAAGACATTTTTGTGAACAATATTTTTCAAAGTCTAAATTTACATCAATAGATTTGGAAAATCTTATATATATATTATAGGTTAACAAGGTCTTTCAAACCTATTTAGTAATAATTTATTAATTTGCCTTTCAATCGAATTAAATTCACGTCTCCAACCATTACACCAAAAAGACACTTTTAGAACATTTTTATAAATCATTAACTACATACTCGAAGAACTCATTTATTATATTCTATTTATCAATTTATTCTAAGATTTAATCAAGATTAGACTTCAAATTTCACCGCTTGCTAATAATGAAAAATCAAATTTCACCACTTTCTAATAATGAAAAATCTACCTCTTATGTATATATTCATTTAAAAGTTTGAACAATCAAACTGTTCGTGAGTTACTCAGTCTTGGTTTACAAAATATTTGAATCCGGCTTGAACTATTTAAGTACTTTTTCGAGGCAAATTCGACTTTTAAATTGTTTGGCTCGTAAGTTTCATCAGCCTAATCAAACTTTTACATATTGTAAATATATTATTTATTAAATAGAACAAATGACCGAAAACCAAAAACCAAATTTTTAAATGTTTCGGCTATTATATAATAGTATATATATTTCAATGTAAATGTTTATTTTTTTCATTAATTTATATATTTTATCGAGTCAAACTCGAGCCGAACCTTTCATATTAATTTTTTTCCAAAATAGGTTAAATCAATTCGAGCTTTCGAGTTACTCGATCTCGGCTGATAAAATTTTCGAATTCGATTTGATTGTATTCGAGTCGAAATCAAGCTTGAGCTATTTAAATACTTTACTGAGCCAAGTTCGAGTTTTAAATTACTTGATAAATTACTCGATTCGTGAGATTCGCGAGCCTAAATGAATTTTTAATTTATATAATTCAATCGTTTTGTAGTAAAAACTATAGATAAGTTGACTAATAAAGTTTCAATTAATTTTTAATGGATGCAACACATCATTAACACCAATACCACCATCACAGTCACATCATCACTACCACGACCACGCACACATAAAATCGTTAAAAAATTTT
Source organism: Heracleum sosnowskyi (assembly GCA_030848705.1). Taxonomy (NCBI): domain Eukaryota; kingdom Viridiplantae; phylum Streptophyta; class Magnoliopsida; order Apiales; family Apiaceae; genus Heracleum; species Heracleum sosnowskyi. The sequence goes on from CM061238.1 coordinate 82,182,386, forward strand.
GAACGCAAATTACATTAATATTTGAAATTTTATAAATGTTCGAAGATGCTGATGCTGGTGATGATGTTGACGGTGGTAGAGTGAGTGAAAATGACATCAATGTGTGTTACAAACTCAGATCCTATTGGGAGAGTAACTAATGAACAAGTTAGAGGAGGTGTGGTCGGGAAAGTGAATGGAATTCAGGGATAAACATGCTTATAAGTTACTTTCAGAGTGGTGATCGATTTGGTAACAAAAAAAGATCGCAGAGGGATTATGGTTTATACACACACTCCATCTCTATCTTTCTCCCACTCACACACACTATACTATACATATGTATGTGTATATCATGAACGATGGTAACAAATGGAATGAGGTGGTGATAACGGCGATGTAAAGGAAGTGTGGTGCAAAAGGTCGCTGAAAATGGAGGAGGTATAAGAGTGGACGCGGGTGAAGGTTGAGATGTAAAGTAGATTTGAATGTGTGGATATGATTAAATAGAGGCACAAAAAAGCCCTAAATTAATTTTCAGTTCTCGTTTCAGTAAATGTTCTTATTTAACACTTGCCTATATATAAACACGTGAGTCTACTAACTCATGATAACATTTCTGAAATTATGTATTGTTCAATCTTTCAAGATTATGATTTTTTAAAATGTTATTGTCCGTGTTTATAAAATACTATTTTTTGTCAAATGTACCACACTAATGACATACAATATTTCAAAATTTTCAAATCATCTAGTCAATAAAATCAAAATAACATAATTTTATGAATTTAAATGGAGTCCGTGCTTTGCACGGGCGCACGGGCTATCATGCTAGTATTTTTCTAAAAACAAATCGAGCGTTAATTAATGTACACTACCTTAAAATTTATGTGATGCACAAGTTGTTTTTAATAATTGTTATTGTTATTATCTACGTTTTAATATTTTATTAATTGCATTTGTGAAAAACAAATAAGTAGGCGTGTTAATTTTTTTAAATAATTAGAAGTATTAAAATAGATTTTAAAACAAAGAAGTAACGGTTTACCCGTGATATTTTTGGAATATGAGGGATTTTAGAAAGAAAAATAGAATAAGTAACATGTTTTAGTTGAAAAAAGTAACTGCCCATAATTAAAATAAGTTTTGAAATAAATAAGTAAGAGTTTGTCCGTGATATTTTTGAAAAAAAGAGCTATTTTAGTAAGAAAAATAGAAAAAGTAACATGTTTCAGTTGAAAAAGGTAATTGTCTGCAACTAAAATAGATTTTAAAATAAATAAGGGTTTGTACGTTATATTTTTGGAAAATGATAGATTTTTTACACCAACGAATGGGTCATATTAACATGAAACTCATAAAGAACATATGTACATGTTCGTGGTTTTCGCGTTTTAATTTCTACTACCCTATTAAAAACGTGTGAGCACTCTTTTCCATGCAATTTTGAATTGCTCCAGCAGATTTAGAGTATCCAGAAGTACAATGTACTTTCCCCTTATCCTAAAAGATAAGGTTGTTTTTAATTTAAGTAAAAAATGCTTAATTTTTTGTTATAAAAAGCCCCTTACCCCCACTCTCTTTTCAAGCCACTTTGAGGCAAGCATATGCTGAAGAAAACACTCTAGAAACACTCTACAATCAGTAGCCAAACTTGCAAAAACGTTTCTTGAGCAAAAGTCATTGTTCTTTCTTAGATCTACTCCTTTTTGGCTTGTTTTTCTTCTCCATTCTTGCTCATCCACACACACCTTTGGTCACCCTTCATTTCTCAACTCCTAAACCTTGTTTAGGCGGTTCTTTAGTGACCTTAGGAAACAAGGAAGTCAGTTTTTCAAGCTGTTATTCCGGTCATTTTCTGGCGAATTTCCGGCGACTTTTCGGCGACCCTTTCGTGTGTGGTTTTAGGCTTCAACTAGCTCGTATTTCTTGTAGCACACTCTTTTTATAAAAGAGGAGCTTGAGCCTTTGTAAGGTCAAGAGTCATAAGCTAGTTTAGTAGTGTTTTGTGTGGTGTTGGTTTGATTTATGCTTATTATTTCTTATATTGTTTAGATCTACACTTACACACACTTACTACACAACACACTTACGTTTTGCTCTTATATACACTTGTTCTTGAAGTTTATTCGTGTAGTGTATATTCGGCAAACAAAGTAAGGTGTTCAAAGAAGTTGAGTTGTGAATCTCCTCTTACTTGACAAGTAAATCTGAAAGTTGTGATTTTTGGATTGAAAGCAAGTTGTTCTATCTTTTGATTTAAGTACAAAAAACTTACATCTTGTTTTCACCTTAAGTGATTTAAATTTGATATTATTAAATCAAAAGATTCTTGTTAAATCTTGTTAAACTAAGCCTCAACTTGGTTTGAATTTTGATATATCAAATAAAGGACTTAAAGTTCAAGATTTAAAAGAACTAGTATTCAAAACGAACAAAGTAGTTTTATTCGGAGGCCATTTCCCCATTCGACCGAATACTTTACTTGTAGACGCTGTTTCTTGATTTAAGTTGGTCCTTACTTATCTTGTTTCGGATTGTTAGATAAGGACTTAACAAATCAAGAATACTCGTGTTCGTTTTCACTAAGTTCGAACTATACTCGGTCATATTGTTACTCTTGGCCAAACATAGTTCTTCGAAGCAAACTTTCGGCCATACTTGCTAGATTTGACCAAGTTTAGTTTCGTGTCGTTACTTTTCACTTGCTTGATCTTTAATGACTTATTCTTCTATAGTTTTTGCGTTTAGTGCTTAGTCCATTTTTTTCAGAAATCCGTGACATAGCCTTTTAGTGCCAAGTTCGTTTTCTTCGGAATTCCGTGACTTAGCCTAACACATATATAATATATAGGCCTTATCCGTTTATATACTTATATATTGTTGTTTGTGATTTAGTACGGTAACATGCTAAGTTATATAATCTTTTCATTTTATAATGTTATTGTTTCGTAGTACTTGTATTCTAATCTTTGTAGTGAGGTGAAGTGAGGTGATCCTTGTTCTAAGACCCGAGTCTTAGGCGTACTAACGGGGAGTTAGTAGCCTTTGCACCGGTGAAAAAAAAGTAAAGACCAAGACCTAAGACCTAAGATCCAAGATCGACAAAGTTGTAGAAGTACATAGTCTACAAAGGTACTTACAAGTCTTTGAGGAGGTACCTAGGTGATACGCTCTAAGATAAGTCTTGTGTTTTAAGTTTGCTATTTTTTTTAGGAGGTTACGGGTGTGTAACGCTCCAAGATAAATAGATAGTGGTTAGTTTGTAAAGGCTTCTCCACCTACTATAAAGGAGTTTCTTTATAGTGGTAAAAATCTCGAGTCCGGGGAGGAGCTCGGGGACTGAAGTAGGGGTGAGCGAATCCGTTAGGGATTGAGCCATCGCGAACCAGGATAAAAATCGATCGTGTCACTCTCTCTTCTCTTTCTCTCTTTATTTTTTGCACTGATTTTACTTGTTGACAAGTAACGAAGTTTAAAAGGAGAAAAAGTTTTCGAAAAAAGTCAAGCTCTAATTTTAAAAAGGTGATAAGCTATTCAACCCCCCTTCTAGCTTATCTCATACCCTTACGGGACCTATCAAATTTGATTTTTTTCGTCAACCGGTGAGTTTTTTTTTTTTAAAAATCCGACTTCACTGTATTTTTTTCATCTTCCAGCGATCAATTTGCATACCATATATGATATATTTCGACGCGATTTAAGAAATTTTTTACTCCCTTCGTCCCTAATTAGTTGTCCTGTTTTGACTTTCAACGGTCAAATTGACTAATCTTTGACTAACATTTACGTGTTTTCATTATATAATTTGCAAAATCTGAAAAATACATATTAAAGTAGATTAAATATACTTTCTAATGATATAATTTTTACTATACTTTTTATTTATATTATATATGTAATATTTGGTAAAAGTTTGGTCACATTGACCATTTAAAAGTCAAATATGACAACTAATTAGGGACAGATGTAGTATTTAGTTTCTAGTTTCTAGTCTAAGAAGGGTTTCTACTAGAGTAAGACCCTATATATATACACACACTTACGATCTTTCTTGTAAGCAACCAAGCAAGTAACACAAATTGATACATGTTTTGAGAAAAGAATATTCAAGTTTTATTTGTCTCTCTCAAACACTGAACACATAAACTCTGAGCTTTATTATTATATACAATTATATTACATAAGAGAGTTTATAGCTTGAATTGTAATACTTAAATTCATCATTTCAAATTTGTATTGTTCATGTTGTATTGTTAGTTGCTGAATTAGTGGCAAAGGAATCTTGGTGATCGGGGAGTATAATGCTCAAGGAAACTCATTGTTCTAGAAAGCTAGTTGCTCAAAGAACTAAGGAATACAGGAGTGGACTTAAGGAATTCAGTGTTCAAGGGAATGTTAGAGAGGCTTTGGAATTCAATTGAGCTATTTACTCAAGGGAAACAGATTGTTTCAGCAAGCCGCTTTCAGCAGCTGGGTGTCAAAGGGAGATATATTATTGTATCTTATAATTGGTTTATTTCGTTGATAAAAAATATATTCTTTTATGGGTTGAAAAGGGACCAGGACGCAGACAGTAGGGATTAAGGGTCGAACCTGTATAAAAGTTTATTGTGTTTTTTATCTTTCTGTACCTTACTTACTACACTGCAAATAGTTACAAACAGCGTGCTATTGTGTCTACTTAAATTGAATTCAGTAAATCAGATGTAATAAAAATTAAAATTGATCATAGTTAGTCATTTATCCTTATAAGTGTGCATTTTCATGAATTTCATTGCTAAACTGAAAAAAATATGTAACACGTATATGTGTTGTTTATTAAAATACGGGAAGCATTACAAAAAAAATTGTATAATTTTTAGTTTGTACGGTGCCCCATGATAAAACCTTCCGGCTCCGCCACAGCCTCCACTTTGATTCTTTTCCTGCAAAGACACTGTTTATTACGTTTATCAAGATATTCAAAAGATTCGAAAGAAAAAGAAATTTTAGAAACCATATTGACTCTGTAAAGTTAACCAAACCAAAATATTTAGTTTAGCATACGTTTCTTCTGAAATTCATGAACATTGCTTACACTTTTACTGACTATTACTTTACTACTTAATCTTGTTCTACAGAGTATTAAAAAAACTGCAACCCTGACCTTTATAGGAAATCGATATGCAAACATCTATGAGAATACATATGACATTTTTGTTATACATATTGTTGTTGGAGGATTTTCGTAACAACCCGAATCGGAGGTTGCTGGAATAACGAATTATGAAAATAGGGATTTGGGATTTTTGAATGTTTGGGGGCTGGACTTGTATGATGACTCCTCAGAAATTGAATAGAGAATGAGTTCTTTCTCTTGCTCTTTTCCGAGTGTCAATTGTGTATCATACAAGGTGCTTACGTACCCCTTTATATAGGGATCAACCCTCACGTAGTTCTTGGAAAACAAGTCATTGGATAAACCCATTTAGTCCAAAGCCCATAAATAGTCAGGTTTTATCCATCCACATCACGTTCCAATAAATAGTCCGGATTTATCCATCCACATCACATTCCCATAAATAGTCCGGATTTATCCATCCACATCTCATTCCCATAAATAGTCCGGTCTTCACACGTTTTCCTACAATCTCGCGGCATCTCCGCATTTCTTTCCATGATTTGAAGAATATCGTTTGGAGATATTTTCCGTTATTCGTTGATTGAGATTGATTATTTCCTCGTTTCAGAGAGATAATATAACTTAGTGGTTAAGCAATTAATTATTAATCTGAATTAATAATTATTAAACGGAGAAATTTGGACTATGTCAAAACGTGGCATAACAACAAGCCCCCACTTCTTCAGTATAACTTGCTGCAGTGGAGAACTAAAAATCCTTCGAGCATCTAAATTTCTTCGGTCGCTTGGCGTTTCGTATATAGTCCGAATTGGCATACACGCTTTTCAAGTGTCATTTTCCATATAAGGATGTGTTTTCGTTCATCCGCGAGCCCCCGAGCTGAGGCTTTAATAAGATACCCAATTTTAAATGTCAGGCTTTCAACCCATATCACATCCGGTCCCACACATTTTCATACCATCTCACGGCATCTCCGCATTTCTTCCCATGATTGTAGAAATGTCTCATGCCAACCATATCACGTCCGGGCCCACAAGTTTTCCTGCAATTTCGCGGCATCTCCGCATTTCTTCCCGTGATTGTAGGAATGTCTCGTGCCAACCATATCACGTCCGGTCCAACCCGTTTTCCTGCAATCTCGCGGCATCTCCGCATTTCTTCCCGTGATTTTAGGAATATCCCATGCCAACCAAGAAATATCCATCTACCAATGGGCCTTCAATAATGTAATTTTATTCATGGACTCTCCTCTGAGAGTAGGGTCTTCAATATTAATTCTCCTTGGAAAATAGAGCTTTCGAAAATATTACCCTTATCAGATAAGGACCTTCCACACTTATTTTTGTCCATGCACGAGCTAGTGAAGTAATCAAATCATGTGCTACGAATATTGCATCACAATTCTTTAACATCTCCACGATTCAGATTCTGCCAAGATCTATTTTTTTACCTTTTTGACCCTGTAAACGATGTTTTCTTGGAAAACACAAAACATGAAAGTTGTAGAAAACGAAAAGAGCTTTCCGATGATATATGGCTCGTCAGAAACGGACTTATAATGAATCGGTAATCAAATAAAACATCTGTTGATTAACTTCTCAATACTGAAAAATGGGATCTGATTATGTTTTGTGATTTCGAAAATAGATCGAAACATAATCTCAGAAAACACCAAGAACGAAAGTTGTAGGAAATCGCAAAAGCTTTCCGGATCATAAAAAATCATCAAAATCTGACATGTATTAAATTTACTACGAATTTTATAAGATAACTTATGTATACGGACAAAAGTATAAGAAAACTTATCTTAATTTTGAATAGAATCACGAATCACCGCCTCCATCGTTCTGCTCCTCCATTAAAGCTGCTCCAGATCCATAATAACCCCTCTTGCGTATGATGTAGATGATTTGATTGTACTCCACAATCAAAAAATAATCCCCTCCTTCTAGCACCAATTGTTGTTGGTGGATTTTCGTAACAGCCCGAATCAGAGGTTGTTGGAATAACGAATTATGAAAATAGGGGGATTTGAGATTTTTGAATGTTTGGGGGCTGGACTTGTATGATGACTCCTCAGAAATTGAATAGAGAATGAGTTCTTTCTCTTGCTCTTTTCCGAGTGTCAATTGCGTATCATACAAGGTGCCTACGTACCCCTTTATATAGAGATCAAGCCTCACGTAGTTCTTGGAAAACAAGTCATTGGATAAGCCCATTCGGTCCAAACCCATAAATAGTCAGGTTTTATCCATCCACATCACGTTCCCATAAATAGTCCGGATTTATCCATCCACATCACATTCCCATAAATAGTACAGATTTATCTATCCACATCTCATTCCCATAAATAGTCCGGTCTTCACACGTTTTCCTACAATCTCGCGGCATCTCCGCATTTCTTTCCATGATTCGAAGAATATCGTTTGGAGATATTTTCCGTTATTCGTTGATTGAGATTGATTCTTTTCTCGTTTCAGAGAGATGATATAACTTAGTGGTTAATCAATTAATTATTAATTTGAATTAATAATTATTAAACGGTGAAATTTGGATTATGAAGCATATGAATAATTATCTCAAGTTTATTCCCAACCCAAAAATGTCACGTCGGAAAATGCATATGAAGGGCTGGAGGCTAAGGGATCTTAAAATTTTCATGATATGCTGAAACGAATCGTGAAGGCTGTAAAGCAAAACTCTACTCGAATATGAAGGTAAAAGAAATTAGCATGCTTCAACTGAATTCATAATTTTAAGGGGTTCTTTATGTAGCAACCAAGAAAAACATGATTGTTGTTGAACAACGAATAAAAATAAAAATAATACAACGATACCCTCCTTCGCCTAAATAAAGGAAATATAATTTGAAAAAAAAATCTCCAAAATGATGTGCTGAATTTGAGTTGTCAAAACAGAAAGTTTTGATTGATGAGACTCATATGAATGAATGTATGCATGATTCATTTCATTAATTATTTTACTTATCAATTAGAAGAAAACATGTGATATTTGAAGACTTTTTTGATAAATTTATTTGATTCCCCGCATTTCTCAAATCAATATGCATTGGCAATAAAGATGTCTGGTCTGTCTTTACAAAAAGTGCAATTAACTTTTCAGTTACATTAATTTATCAATTTCTCTATTTCTCTTTTACTAATACATGTAACTTGTTTTTTCTCTCGTATGTTCCCTAAGTTAGAAAGAAAAGTTCACATCTTCATAATCTCACTTACGAGCATTTCCAATGGACTTATCTGTTTTGAATCCCTAAAATATAATAAAATAATAATTATCTAAAATATAGGGAACCAAAAAGCTATTTTACTCCAATGATAATCCCTATGTTGGTTCCTATATTTTCAAAAATGATATTTAATTAATATTTTTAAATTTGAAATGCCAACGACTATATTATAAACGATTATAATTTAACGGCTATATTCAAACATTACTCCGATATTTTCTTGAATAAATAAAACTCGAGATGGTTGTTATTTACAAAATTACAAAATTTGTAAATTCAAGCATTATGCTAATTTCATAGCATTACTCCGATATTTTCTTGAATAGATAAAACTCAAAATTAAGAACCTCATAAAATTATTGCACCACAAAATCACATTTTATTATTAAAATTAGTCAAAGTTTCTCGAAGATTTAAGAGAAAAGTTTCTCGAAGATTTCTATCTCATTTTATTATTAAAATCACATTTTATTATTTAAGAGAAAAGTTTCTCGAAGATTTCTATCTCTTGAAGTTCTAAAAGAGAGTATGATTAGATGAAGGCAAAACAAAAAAATTATGAAAAAAGAAAGGGAAAAGGCAGGAGACAAAGAACAACAGCAGAAATAGGCGGGAACTGAGTCATATAGAGAAGGAGCTTCATTCCCTACAGGTAGGAAAGCCCCTTCCATCCCCAAAATTTTTTTGGTAAGGAGTCAAAGTGTCAAATCATTGGAGTGACCCATTTCAATTTTCAATCCCTCTCTCTGTTCAGCTATTAAAATATAAATACACTTAAACCTCGATAAAATAATACTCGATAAAGTAATAACCTCGGTAAAATAATAAATTTCTTCGGTCCCTATTTGGGCCAATAGGATAAAGTAATAAATTCGCTAAAAGCATAAGATAATAATTTTTGAGAAAATCCTTAAGGGCCCAGTGAAAATATAAAGTAATATCTAATGAAATATATATATATATATATATATGAATTTATATTCATATTTTTCAGTTTCCATCAAATTCAAAATAAACTTAGTTCGTAACTTTTTTTTATAGTATATACAAATATTGTCTCATTGTATACATTTTTTCTAATATAGTAAATATTCGTTTATAAGATATATCTTGATATTTCCCTACATAACATTAGTTTACAAATACTAGTATTAACTTTTATCAGTTTCTAATCAATCATTAATTTTGATTAATTTTTATGTTATTAGTAAATTTATAAGTATCATTCTGAGTGAGATAAATCTAAGATTTGTTTATACTTTACCCTTAATCGATTATAATTTGTTTATATAGTATAAATTTATTATTGTAATACATATTTACTTCAATTCACACTAAAAATCTTTACCAACTTTAAAATTTATAAAAAAACATGGCCATAATTTTCTTTAAAGTAATAAAATATTACTTTATCGATAAAGTAATATTTTATTATTATATCGATAAAGTAATAAACTCGATAAAGTAATATATTTCTCCGGTCCCAAGTGTATTACTTTAAAGAGGTTTAACTGTAAGGACCTTAGTTCATTGGAGATGCTCTTACAAAAACTGGGGAATATGGAAAAGATAATTAGAAACGCATTCTTCCCCCTTTTTTCCTTTCGACGTCATTAATTTTCTTCTTGTCCAAAAAATTCCTTTCGACCTCATTAATTTTCTTCTTGTCCAAAAAAAGAACTTCTGTTTTCTTCCTCTAAAAAACTCAGTGTAAACATGTTCACCATGTAATGTGTAGGCATCTTATCTCCACACCACAAACTGACGAATGTAATCTCATGTCAATACAACTATTGAGTGGCTACTTCCTACTTCAAGTACTATGACAGACAGAAAACTAGAACCCTAGCTAAGAACTGTATTTATAAATAAAAACACCTGAATTTTCTTTCCCATCCCATCTATAAAAGTCAAAAGATATGGCAAGACATAATGCATAGACCATTTAAATTTACAAACACCTCAAAAAGTCATCCATAAAATGCTATAAATGAAGTAAAGGTGATATATGGAAATTGCATAGTAGATCAAACTGATCTGTATCAAGTCTGTAAAGCTAGCGAGAAAAAAAAACAGTTATATCTGTTTGGCATATGTTTGAACTGAAGTTCATAATATCATCTTCTTCTTAATGTAACCAGGCAAAACATCAAAAATATCACGGTTGAAAAACAAAACAAGCAATTGCCCAGAAACATGCTCTACCAACGGAATCATTTTTTTTTTTTTGGAAAAACTGTCATTTGCATAAAAACTTATATGTTAACTGATTATAATAGCAACACACAGCAATGAAGCTCCTCGCAGTTCAGAAGTTTAAAGGAGGACAACAAAAACATCACCCATGATGTACAAGGAAGATAAAAAACACTTCCATTTGTACACTCCTTTACCCTACCAAGGGAAAGTAAATTGCAAACTGTCCTTTAAAACTGATAAGTTAAATGATTATAACTGCATCAGCAAACATCATTGAAACTTGTCTCAGTTCAGAAGTCTAAAGCTTTATCCTCCACCTCTAAAAATTTAAAATCAGACTGTTTCCGAGACCACAGAGCTTAACTATAAAAAAGAGAAAATGATTCTGTAGGAGGTGGTTGAAAGGTAGAAGTCTGGAAAGAACTACAAGAACTACAGATGCAACTTGAATAAAATTAAAATTTCACATAAAACAAACATATATCTCTGCAAAAACATACAAACATGTTATTATTCAGCGTAAACATGCATCTCATATTAATCATAAAAAATTAGGATTAAAATGTGGGCCAACATGTAATGTGTAGGGTATATAGCTACCCCTCAACAAACCATGTCCTCTAATGGATGTCAATAATATAATAGAATGGTTGAGCTGCTTCAAATGGTATGACATTCAGAAAAGGAACCCTAGCTAAGAACTGTAATCATACATGGACCACTTCATCGTTGTAGCCAAACCAGAAAATGCTATAAACGAAGGGAAGGTCTTTACAATTCCATAATGGATCAACCTGATTCCTATTAAGTCTCAAAAGCTAACCGAACTCGGTTATTTCAGTTCGGTTTGTGTGAACCCAAAAAACAAATTATTATCAGCTGCTTTATGTGACGACCAGATATAACATCAACAACATCACCGACGATATACACCAAAGTTTAAAAAAATGACGAAATATACTCTAACTAGCCCTACCCAAGGAAAAAAAATAAGAACGGCATATTGCCATTTGAATGAAAATTGATATGGTTGATGATTATAATAGCATCAAAAAACAGCAAAGGAGTTTGTCTCAGTTAAGAAATTTAGAGCTTCATCCTCCAACTTTCAAAAGTAAAAATGAGACTATTTCCAAGACCAAGAAGCTTGATTATTTAATTATTATATAAAAGGGGGATTGAATCTATAGGAGGTGAATGAAGTGTAGAAATCAGGCGAAGAAGAATTAGTTGTATAGGAGGTGGATGAAAGGTACAAGGAGACCGGGACAATTGAAGATGTGTGTCGACTCATAAGTTAAGGCCTATAGGTGTTGCATAGAATACTTAAAAAAGGAAAACTAGGAGGCTACATAACAAATGTCTCTCTCTGTTTAAATAAAAACTAATTGAACACAAAAACAATTAAATAAAAAGTGATCAAGTAGTAAGACAGAAGGAATTAGTAGCAATTTATGACATAATTGAGTAATAATTGCAAATACTCTGAAGGAACACAAGCAAGAGGATAATTGAGATTACATAACCCCTGGATAACACAAACAAACAGAAGTTAAGTAGGGAAAACAAAGAAACATAACATGATAGTAATATATAGTTAAACACAGAACAAGGTCGCCTTCATTACTCCTTCTGGTAGATATCATAATGATTCCTTTTGGTCCTCACCGCGCACACGGTGATAAATAGAGCGAACCCGAGCTTTGTTGTTGCACCAAATGCCTTGTCGTCGCGAAAGAACTGCAGATTTAAAACCGATTAAACTTAACATTTCGCAAAACACAAACATGTATATGAATAAAGAAACAAACATATATCCGGTTACCTCTCTCATATCATGGGTATGTCGTTTAGCAAACTCCATCAAGCCCTTCACCATTTTTCTCTCTCAATTTCTCTCTCCTCCCAATTGCACAAACTAGGGTTTTTATTATTTTACTCCACGTGCCCAAACAAATCAGCCCCTCAGCCCATACTCACTAATCCATTTTTTTTGTTATTTCTCTCCGCTCTTCATTTTACACTTTGCACACTTAAAAAAATCGTAATTTGTTGTGAAAAACATTTTACCGAGGAAAGTAAAAAAACTCAACTTGCAAACTAAAATTCCAAATAAAAACATTTTAGGTCTGAAACACGAAATCACGATAAAAGATACCCGGTTCACTTTCAAATCCAATAAGCTCCGCTTGAATCGAAGAAAAAAGAAAATCAGAAGCTTCGATAATTTAGATCTAAAAAAACAAACCAAACAATACAAATTGACAAAAATCCTTACCCAAAACGGAGATAATGGAAAGAAACAAAAATTAACAAAACAAATTAAAAGATTTGGGGCTTTCCACCAGAAAAACCGGTAAAAGCCCCGTCGACTATGTTGATAAACAAGATTATTCAGTATTTTTAAAAAATAAGGTTCATCCGAATTGTGAACGAATAGACAAACCAAATATAATAGCCCAACCAAGGTTTTTAACATAACTAGTTGTCAAAGTCGCGCTTCGCAGCGGCGTTATAATTTTTTTTTTGAAAACTATAACAACGAAATTAACAAAACTCATTCCTATTGATATGTATTTTTGTGATATATAATTCGTTCTCAAGGAAGGACTATATCAATATAAATTCAGGTTATGATCTCTTAGTATCTAGAAGTGTGTAGAAGAATAATTGTGTTGTGTTTATCAACTAAATTAATCTACTAAGCAAATAAAACTACGATTTATCGATAAGGCTGTATTTTTTACAGAGTTGCAATTATCCAGGAGCCACCTTTGACGGGCTTTTAATTTGGATAGAATAGGGCAATTCAAAGAGGAGAACGAGGTAGGGTTCTTCAATTGGTTCAATAAATGTTTATATATTGCGATATCTACTTCTCATACTTTGCTAAAAACAATTCTTCAAAACTTTATAATGTTCTCTTCCAAGATACAAAATAATGCCTACAACCATATCTCAAAAGTCACTCCCATGATCAATCAAAATATAATCATAAACTATTAAGAACCAAGAATTATAAGTTTCATAGCTCGCATATCAATCTTCCGATCCAATATTGAACTATGTCTACCAAATCATGAACAAGAATTATGAATCATCTCACAATTCATCACAACTCCTATAAATACAATTAAAGGTCCGCAACTCCCTTAAGTGGATTAAGCCCTCAATGATGGTTAGCAAAAGTACAGAATTCGCAATACAATCAAACAAACATATATAACCAACGAATGCTACCTAATTCTCGGATTAGAGAATTAGTTACCCATGAAAGATAAAGAAATCAAGCATATATTAATGGGCAAAATCATTGTCACAAGAGTTTAGAAAAAAGAAAATACAACTTGAATAATCTCTTGAGGTCTGGAGTGAATCACTTCAATCCTTGCTCTCAATTCTCTCTCCAAGTGTTCTCTCTCTCGTTCTTTTTTGTACTTAAAACCTAATAATATTGTATATATATATTTGGATGGGCTTTTAAAAGATTTACAATATGCTAATAATAGAATTCGAACCAAATAAGAGATATAATATTAAAATTCCCGTCCAGATTCAAGCCCTTGAACATAACTTCAAGCCCTTAAACGCCACTTGCAGGGCCTTGAATGTCAGCTTCAAGGCCTTGAAAAATTCTGCATAATCTTCACTTATCTTTTTTCTTTCTTTCTTGCTCCTTTTCTTTCAATGTTGTCCTACAAACATCAAAAATCATCTTTGGCATTCATCCAAGTTAAAATACTAATAATAATATTATTCAAGGACAAAACAATCACAAAACGATAAATGAAGGAAAATATGTCATCAAACATGTATAAGATTAGCACATGTCAATTCCTACCTAGTAAGTTGTCCTCCCATTAAAATTGAAGTCTCAAATTTAATATATTGAATATTTGTCTTATATATTAATTTTCATGTTAACATACCCTTTCTAATGAGTCGCTCTCTCGTTAAAAAAACCATCTGTATAAATTCATAATCTTATTTTACTTCCAATATAACTTTTAATTATGTCTTACAAATACTTATTCTACTTTCAATATAACTTTTAATTATACGTATTTCTTATAAATTTGAACTTTTTTACTCTATAAATTCGAAAATCTTTTATACTTCCAATAAAAAATTTAATTATATGTCTAACCCATAAATTTGAACTATTCTCCTTTCGGAACACCTATTATACTTCAAATATAACTTTTATTATATGTCTTTCCTGTAAATTCGAACTCTTTTCCTCTATAAATTCGAACACCTGTTCTCGTAGTCATTTTTCGATCAAATAGCTGAATTGGGTCTATCTTATCTTCTATTAAAATTAAAACTTATTAATTGACATCTTAAAATTCATGTTGAATTAATTTGAATATAGTCACTTCTATGATGGTACCAAGCATTCTCTTATAAATTAGTAAATTTAGAAAAATGCACATCACAAAAGATGACGAACAATTGATTATAACTCATTGACTTTACAATCCGCAACACAACATATTCGCAAACACAATTGACACAAGCTAATTATATAATTACCTCCGACAATGGGCAAGTATGTTGCTCTCTTTCCTCTCATACCTCCCCTTCGCAATCAAATGCCTTAAGACAGTGAATAGGTGGACAATTAATCAATTCAATTGATGATGTGACAACCCGAAAACCCGGTGTCACTAAATATTAACAAACATGCATAATAATTAAATATAATTAAAAGACACTCTCACAAGCTAGGATCTTGTACAAGTTTTGGCGTTGAAACAAAACTATTGTATTATATCAGTTACAAAACCTGAAATTACTAGTACAACCTCGATAAGAAGCTATCTATTATATAAAAGTCTATCTGATTAAAAGTTACCAAACTACAGGTTTTATAATTATTACGAAACTATCTCATGCCAGCTATCAAAAACTCTACCTGAGGTGGAGCAGAAAACATGAGCGTGTACTCTCTAGCAGGCCCTCCAACCCTCTTATAGGCGTTACAAGTCATCAGTATGCCTAGCTATAAGGTTAGATCAACAAGGCAATAGTAAGCTCTGAAGCTCAACAAGTGACAATAATATAATATATAATGAAAATACCTTTCTAATAAACAATGCTCCCATTTCTGAAGTTGTAATTTATATATGATCAAAACTTTTTGAATAAAGCATCAATTTTCACCATTTGTAACCCGTTGATCAAAATATTAGTACTAAGCTTTGCATAATTTAAGTTGTATTATAATGGAAACCATTCTTTCCACAATTATATGTTTCTTTCTAAACAAAATATATTTACTGAATACATTTCATTTCTTATCAAATCGTTGGCCCATTTTTATTAAGCGGAGTGGAATCTAAAGCACATAAACTAAAGATGATGATCGGTCATTCTTTAGCTTCGCATCCTCAATGTCATACTAACATACTAACAGAGGGATGATTTAGGGTTGGGATCCCGAAAGCACTTATTGTCATTGGCTTCAAAATAAAATATATGTTGGCTGGTGCTAACAGACCTCTTACGAAAACCATCAAACTTCGCATAAAAACATTTTTTTAGCATTGGTTGTATATTAACCTGCTAATCCAGTATATTTACTATCATCAAAGAAATCATTCTCATCATTGATTCATTCTCAACCATTGTTCATATAAAAGTTTTGGGCCTAAATACTGTTTGTAAACGTAATAGTAAAATTTCTCGATCTTTTACTAACATACTACACATTTCATAAAACATATATACGTACAGTAATTTCAGAATATTTAATCATGCATGGAAAAACATGTTTTGAAAATAAGAGTAATAGAGAATGTCACTTGCCTGGTAAGAAGGGATCTAACGGAATTGAAGGTGTTACTACTCTAAGCGTCTATCCAAGTCTCTACTAGTACAGTTAAACCTCTTTGAAGTAATACCCTTGGGATCGGAAAAAAATTACTTTATCGAATTTATTACTTTATCGATATAATAATAAAATATTACTTTATCGATATAGTAATATTTTATTATTTTAAAGAAAATTATGTGCATGTTTTTTTTATAAATTTTAAAGTTAGTAAAGATTTTTAGTGTGAATTCAAATATATTTGTATTGCAATAATAAATTTATAATATATAAATAAATTATAATCGATTAAGGGTAAAATATAAACATATGTTAAATCCATCACACTCGGAATAATGCTTATAAAATCACTAATAAAGTAAAAATTAATCAAAATTAAAGATTGATTAGAAATTGATAAGAGTTAATATCAAGATTCGCCATCTAATGTTAGGTAAAGACGTCTCAAGATATATCGTACAAACGATTATTTGCTATAATACGAATAATGTATATAATGAGATATAATTTGTATATACTCCAAAACAATTATGAACAAAATTTATTTTGAATTTGGTGAAAACTGGAATATATGAATATAAATTCATATATGTATATATGTGTGTGTGTGTATATATCAGTAAATATTACTTTATATTTTCATTGGGCCCTTAAGAATTTTTCCAAAAATTATTATCTTATGCTTTTAGCGAATATATTACTTTATTCTATTGGCCCAAGTCGGGATCAGAGAAATATATTATTTTAGTGAGGTTATTACTTTATCAGGTATTATTTTTTATCGAGGTTTAACTGGATTCTAGTACTCGATCCTATACACACAAACAACTCTCGATTAGTTATCGAATTAGTTACTTGAACTAATATAATTGACAATTCTTCTATTCCTAACTACCCTTTGAGATACGTTGTTTATATATTATCATCACACATGTATACATAACTACACATTTTAGACTCGCATGCTATCCATTTTCTAAGTGCGCAAGTAGGTTTACATAACATTTGTAACATGATCAACTCACAAGTTATACATCCTTATACAACTATATAACAATTACACATTCAGGTAGCACATAACATCACTAGAGCATCTCCAATGAGGTTGGTTAAAATGATTGGCTAAAATTATATAAAATAGTGATTATGTAAAATTTGTTGAACCTGTAAGGTGTTTTGCTCCAATGATGTTGGCTATACTCATTGGCTATATTTTATAAATACCATGTTATTATTATTCCAAGTTGTTATAAATAGAATTTATTATTTCGGTATGATAATAGATGACATGAAATTTTGCTACAGGTCCTTAGAGGTTGGCCAAATATAGCCAATATGAGAGGTTGACTTAATTTTTTGCTAACAGTTATGACCCGTTGGAGAACCAACATTTTTACATAATCTTTATATTTCTTATTTAAGGTATGTCATGTAGGATTTTAGCTAAGGGTTTCTCATGGTTGGAGATGCTCTTAGTTCCTCACTCCCCTTATCCTTATTTTGTAAAATTAAATTAAGGAAATAATTAAAGTCGACCAATACTAAATTAATAGAATTATTCTACAATTTAGAATAATTCAATTAATTATGTATTAATCGAATCTAAAGGAAAATATCTAAATTAAACTCGAACTTTTCAAACCAGCACAGAGTGGAGTAATTAAATTTATTTAAAGATGATTAATTATAATTAATGTTTAATTTAATATAATTACTCAACTAATGTTCGAATTAATTGATCAATTAAACTAATTAAACCTCAATTACTAATTAATCAATAATCAATAATAAATTAAATTTAATCACATTTCGAATTTAAAATAAATATTTTATACAGATAACCTTCCAAAAACATTTACAATATCGGAATTGGGAATATTTGGATCAAACAACAATCATTAAGAATTCATGGTCAGAAAATTATGAATACTCGTAGGACTATATCACTGGTCGGTATTCATAAAATCCAACAGTTCCCAAACATATACTCGACCAAAACTTCCACATATATCAACCAACTCGAATAAACACACAATCAAGCAGATTCATGTAACCAGCCCAATATAAATGACTACAATTAATACAGTAAGTAAGAACAGAGAATTAAGAAGATAAACTGAATTTACTGGAATTTTGAAAAGGGTTCATAATAGAACTCGATTACAAGAGATAATTCATCATACCCCCTCTACCTCTCCCCTCGACTACTTAATAAAAGTCACCACACTTTGATTGACACGTGTCACATAACTATTGGGCCGCTTATAACGGTAGGTGTGCACACGATCCAAGATAGATGCCCTACTCCATCCGATACTAAAGTCGTATAGGTCAATAACGGTATAAACATGACTTGTTAAAATACCGTATTACTCCCTAACGACGTAGATTTGATTAACTAAAACTAATAATTTAAATTACTGGTAACTAACACAATTAATTTTAAGTGTGCTAGTTACAAACCCTCATTCTTAACAAAATCCTTGACCTCAAGGATTGAAGTCCGAAAATTGCTCCTGTATCACCTTCGAATCTTCCCAACTTGCGTCCTCAGGCACTGAATGAGACCATTGTACCAACCACTGGACCAGAACAGCATTCTTCTTTTTAATCATTCTTCGTTGCAGTACCTTGACAGGGTAGACCAAGAACTGACCTTCAGACCCTAACTTGGGCAAACTGGTAGTGATTATATGCTCGGGTCCAACCTTCTTTTTAAGCAAACTAACATGGAATACTGGGTGTATCATACTGCCAGATGGCAGTTCCAGTTTGTAAGCCACATTTCCCACTTTTTCCAATATTTTATAAGGTCCAAAGTACTTATGGGCTAATTTCAGGTACCTCCTTACTGCCACCGAGAGTTGTCGGTAGGGTTGCAGTTTGAGAAACACAAAATCCCCTACTTTAAGGGCCACTTCACTTCTTTTAAGATCTGCAAACTGCTTGTACTTGTTCTGAGCATTTTGAATGGAGTCTTTGAGGACATGGTTCATGGCTTCTCTGTTAACTTGAAACTCCGAAACCGAATCAACAGTGGACCTATTAGTAGCAGGGATACATAGTTGTCGAGGTTCACTCCATACATAGCTTCGAATTTGCTCATATTAATTGCAGAGTTGTGGGTGGAGTTGTACCACCACTCCGCAAGAGGGAGCCATTTTACCCATTGTTTAGGTCTTGCACTAGTCATTGCTCTCAAGTATTGCTCTAAGCATCGATTCAAGCGTTCAGTTTGACCATCCGTTTGAGGATGGTATGATGTACTCAAGTGTAGTTTGGTACCCACAGAAGAGAACAGTTCCTTCCAGAAATTACTTGTGAAAAGCTTGTCTCTATCAGTAACTATGGAGCTTGGCATACCATGTAACCTGTATACATTATCCATAAACAACTGAGCCACATTTGTAGCACTGTACGGGTGTGATAAGGCTAAGAAATGACCCATTTTTATGAGCCTATCTATCACTACCAGAATACTGTCCTTATCGCCTGACTTTGGAAGACCCTCTATGAAATCCATGGATATGTCTTCCCATATTTGGGCAGGAATTGGTAGAGGCTGCAGAAGCCCTCCAGGGAAAGAGTTACCTGCTTGATTCTTTGACAAATGTCACACGCTTGTACATACTCAATGACTTCCTGTTTTAACTTTGGCCAGTAGAAGAATTGTGTAATTCTTTTTAGAGTTGCTTCTTGCCCAGAGTGGCCACCACATGCTCCATCATGCAACTCTCTTAATATTTCTTTTCTTACTGACTCTCCAGATCCAATGTACAACCTTCCCTTGTACCTGACCACCCCTTTCTCATACTGATAATCAACAAACTGGGGTTGCTTACTGGCTAATCCCAACAGTATTTCCTGTACAGTAGAGTCATGTTCATAACTGTTAATAACGTTGGAGAGCCAACTGTCTTGTACCGCAGAGATTTCTTGTAAAACACTGTTGGAGTTTTCCTCATGCATTCTTGATAGTGCATCTGCCACTGTGTTTTCTTTTCCTTTCTTATATAATATCTCATAGTCAAGTCCCATCAATTTCGAAAGCCACTTTTGTTGTAACATTGTTGACAATCTTGTTAGAAAATGGAGTTTTGGAGCATAAGTATTTATATGTTCTTGATATTAATTCCGGATTTTAACGACTGGAAATTGTTCCTTGTTATGGGGACTTAAATTTTCATATATGGATCTAAGTAATTTTCTTAGTGAAATCCATAGAGAAATAGAGTTGAAGTTAGTAGCTTGAAAGAGCTTGAAATGAGAATGTGTATTTATCCCACATTGAAATAAATAAAGGGGGTTGTTGGCTTTATATAGTATCACACATATGGGTAGTATACAACTACCAAGGTGTGTGATGGTGCATGGTGTTAGTATGTACTTCACGCGCACACCCACGCGCGCGCCCCCGCCCGCCTAGCCACGCCACGCCTCGTCTCGACTCGGCTCGGTCGAAGGGCGATTTGGGCGAATGTCTCGGCGTCTCGCGTACGCGAGGCGACCTGGGCGAGGGTTTTTATTTAGTTGATTTAATATTTTATTAGAATTAATTTATCAAAATTGGGCTGGGTAATCAGTTGGGCTGAGATGGGTCGGATATTAAAATCTGATGGACCGTAACTGAAATGAACCTGGACATGATTTGATAAATATTTTCAAAAATATTAAACTGATATGTGGATTAAATATGATGTGTATCTGTTACGATTTATTTAATTTAAAACCGTCAGTTTTTGATTTTTATTAAAAGTAAATCGTCAGTTTCATCTCTAAATTAATTGGAGGTGTTGCAGTTACAATTCTAATATTAAATAGGGTGGTATCAGTTACACTTAGCCTCTACTATAAATAGAGAGCTAAGTTGCTGATTATTTTACACCACACCTTACATTCTCTATACTTTTCTGCTCTCCCCTCAATATTTTTCTTGAAGCTTGTCTTCTTGTGTTTTCTCCGGCGACTGAGGTGCCAATCGAAGTTGAGCATAGGAGTTACTGTGGAACCGTTGCTCAGAGCTGTTTTATCCTGGAGGAGGTGTTGCAAGCATCCCAACACAGTAAGTGGGGGTAATTATCTCTTTAAGAGCAGTCAGGACTTCTTGCAAGGACTGGCGACTCAGCTGATTTCTTAAACCACTTTTGTACACTGTTATGGCTATGGCTACTGGTACACCTCTCTTCTTTTCTTTGTTTATACAGCCACTGATATGCATGTTATTTACCTTCATGATTTGTTTCGTTAATTGTTGTCTTGGCCTGGACTTGTTAAATAATTTATATAACTACCTCTATGTTGCTGTAATAGTTATTATTTCCAACATTCTTAAAGAGATAAGTTGTATATATTATTTAGCATAATGGTTAACGAGAGTGAAGTTCCTGCTAGTGGTAGTTCTGGTGCATATGCTGCGGTCATTGATTGGACCACTTACAATTTTCCACAACCCGTTGAATTAACTGGTTTCACTACGTCAAATTTTGGCTTCCGTCACATCAAATACGTGTGGCTAAGCACTTTACGTCACGTTTTAATTTTTCAGCAAAGTGTCACCTAAGGTCGGATCATTTTACGCCCCCTACGGCCACACGCCAGATGTGTGGCTGTAACTCAAAACAGAGTGACTAAAGCATACCACCCCTTGGGTCTGACAGCCCCTGTTTTAAGCTTAAAAGTGTGACTAAATACCATCTTTCAGCCACAGGATGGGTCGTGGCTAAAGAGAATTAATAACGTGGCTAAACACCAACATTCATCAAAGGCTTAGTTTTGGTCGCATTATTTATTGGTAAATCGTGGCAAAAAACTTGGGTATGGCCACATTTTATAATTTTTGTGTGGTCGTTTCTATGTTTTATATACTATTAAACAACTGCTTTTAGTCACTAATATAAGTAGTGACTATAGTTCTGGCTAAAACCTATTTTTATAGAATTTTTGTAATATATAGTGTGGCTAAAGGATAGTAATAGCCACACACACTTAACTAAATTATACAGAGTTTTATTTGTATTATAAATGATCAATAATAAATAATAATACCAAAATTGAAACACAATGCTATATATTCTAAAATTCAAACACTTAGCCATGCATAATCCATCACCAAACTAAATAGCAACATAATTAATGTAATAGCTAAGACCAATCCATACATAATCCATCACCAAACTAAAACCACAATTTCAATTAGAACAAAAGTATGATCAACTAGCTAGAAATGAAGGATGCTTTGAATTTGATTGAAATTTATTGGCTTTTTTCTTGGCTTCTTCATGTGCCTTTTTAGAAGACTCCAACGTTATAACTTCAACTTGCTTATGCTTCTGAATTTTACTTGAGATTGTTGATTCCTCTGATTGTCTCTATTGGCGGCATCAGTGATATCTTGTGTTGGGATTAATCTCCAAGAAGGAATTACTAGGGCAAGCTGGGCAAGAACACTTCTCACCATTTGATTTGGTGTTATGGCATCTGCAACCTAGATATTTAGCCAACAAAATCATGTTAAATTATGTACATAATGTACTGATCACTCAAATAATCAGGCATTACAAGCATTTACCATTGCTTGATAGAAACAAGAATCCATCTATGTGTTCTATCGCTTCTGATATATCGAAGAGATAAAAGGATTATATTTCATCTTCAGCAGCCTCGAAACAGAGACATATACACAACAAAACAGATTATTACACATATATGAAAACACACAAATAATGATAATAAATGATTAGACTATGTGCTTGTCGTATAGTACATACACACAGGTGACCAATCTTACACTCTACAGAGGGACTACTGCCAACTGCCAGCTTAAAATCAACTAAGTTTCTTACACATACTACGGGGACTATAGCTCCAAATATATCTATACCTCAGATAAAATTGGAGTCATGAAATTAGTCATCATCTCAATGAAATGAAGAAATGGATTGCATAGTATTCAACTGTATTCAGGGAAATAACAAAAAAGTCCGAGGAAAGATCACAGAATACTAACACGATATCAAGCCCAAACACATTTTCCCCCCAATACAACCACAATAACATCAACCACTACACTGAACAACAACTAATTCAACAATCATATATAACAAACAAATCGGCTCAATATCGTATATAATTATAACTTATCACCACAAAAGCATAAATCAATCATACATACATACAATACAATCAAATTTTGAACAAAACATTATCGAAATATTCGAAAACAAAACAATATCGAAACAATCAAAAATGAAACAACATCTCATACCTGCCGACAACAGTAACCAGTAAACAGCGATTGAGAGAGCTTGGGATTTGCTCGATGTATGTGTTCCCTGCTTTTGTCACAAACAGAAATTGATAATCAAGATAATGAAAGCACCTTTATGTTTGTGACAAAAACACGAACACCTACATCTACCAAAATCAACTGACCAACAAACAGATCGGGGCCGGGACTATCTAGCAAAATCAATTTGTATGTGTGTGTTTGATTTGAACTTGAGCCGTGAACATACTGAAATCGAGCTAAGAGCCATGAACATATGTGTGTGCTGAAAAAGAAGGGGGAAAATGGGGAAATGAAATACTGGGTAGGGAGGGAAGTGAATTATTGGGTACATAGGAGGGAAAGAGGAAGCGGGAAATGAAGTTCACTTGATTTTTAGCAATGTTGTTCATTTAGCAATGTTGTAATACCTGTTAAGTTCACTTGATTTTTGTTATAAAGTCGTACAAGATAAATTTCGATTTTTTTTAAAAAAAAATTCATATCACTAATATAAGTAGTTGTTCACATCCGTACGGTTGGATCGTCCAAAAATAAATTTAAAAAAATAGTTTGTTAAGTGGGTGGTAGTCTCGTTTCTCGAAGTAGTACTTTCACTTGATTTTTGTTATAAAGTCGTACAAGATAAATTTAGATTTTTTTTTAAAATTTTGCATATCACTGATATAAGTAGTTGTTCACATCCGTACGGTTGGATCGTCCAAAAATAAATTTAAAAAAATAGTTTGTTAAGTGGGTGGTACTCTCGTTTCTCGAAGTAGTACTTTCACTTGATTTTTGTTATAAAGTCGTACAAGATAAATTTAGATTTTTTTTTAAAATTTTGCATATCACTGATATAAGTAGTTGTTCACATCCGTTCGGTTGGATCGTCCAAAAATAAATTTAAAAAAATAGTTTGTTAAGTGGGTGGTACTCTCGTTTCTCGAAGTAGTACTTTCACTTGATTTTTGTTATAAAGTCGTACAAGATAAATTTAGATTTTTTTTTAAAATTTTTCATATCACTGATATAAGTAGTTGTTCACATCCGTACGGTTGGATCGTCCAAAAATAAATTTAAAAAAATAGTTTGTTAAGTGGGTGGTACTCTCGTTTCTCGAAGTAGTACTTTCACTTGATTTTTGTTATAAAGTCGTACAAGATAAATTTAGATTTTTTTTTAAAATTTTGCATATCACTGATATAAGTAGTTGTTCACATCCGTACGGTTGGATCGTCCAAAAATAAATTTAAAAAAATAGTTTGTTAAGTGGGTGGTACTCTCGTTTCTCGAAGTAGTACTTTCACTTGATTTTTGTTATAAAGTCGTACAAGATAAATTTAGATTTTTTTTTAAAATTTTGCATATCACTGATATAAGTAGTTGTTCACATCCGTTCGGTTGGATCGTCCAAAAATAAATTTAAAAAAATAGTTTGTTAAGTGGGTGGTACTCTCGTTTCTCGAAGTAGTACTTTCACTTGATTTTTGTTATAAAGTCGTACAAGATAAATTTAGATTTTTTTTTAAAATTTTGCATATCACTGATATAAGTAGTTGTTCACATCCGTACGGTTGGATCGTCCAAAAATAAATTTAAAAAAATAGTTTGTTAAGTGGGTGGTAGTCTCGTTTCTCGAAGTAGTACTTTCACTTGATTTTTGTTATAAAGTCGTACAAGATAAATTTAGATTTTTTTTTAAAATTTTGCATATCACTGATATAAGTAGTTGTTCACATCCGTACGGTTGGATCGTCCAAAAATAAATTTAAAAAAATAGTTTGTTAAGTGGGTGGTAGTCTTGTTTCTCGAAGTAGTACTTTCACTTGATTTTTGTTATAAAGTCGTACAAGATAAATTTAGATTTTTTTTTAAAATTTTGCATATCACTGATATAAGTAGTTGTTCACATCCGTACGGTTGGATCGTCCAAAAATAAATTTAAAAAAATAGTTTGTTAAGTGGGTGGTAGTCTCGTTTCTCGAAGTAGTACTTTCACTTGATTTTTGTTATAAAGTCGTACAAGATAAATTTAGATTTTTTTTTAAAATTTTGCATATCACTGATATAAGTAGTTGTTCACATCCGTACGGTTGGATCGTCCAAAAATAAATTTAAAAAAATAGTTTGTTAAGTGGGTGGTAGTCTCGTTTCTCGAAGTAGTACTTTCACTTGATTTTTGTTATAAAGTCGTACAAGATAAATTTAGATTTTTTTTAAAATTTTGCATATCACTGATATAAGTAGTTGTTCACATCCGTTCGGTTGGATCGTCCAAAAATAAATTTAAAAAAATAGTTTGTTAAGTGGGTGGTACTCTCGTTTCTCGAAGTAGTACTTTCACTTGATTTTTGAAAGTAGTATAATAAATTAACCCTAATCACATATGTTTTAGATTGCCGGACATCATCTTCGCCAGAGAGGGTACATATGTTTTAACCCTAATTCATTGCTACACACAGCAGTAGCGACACTCTCTTCTATTTTGCCGCCTAAAACAAGAACCCCAATCATATCCTTTTTTTCCCTCTTATACAACAACAATTGGTTCTAGATTTGATTGAAATACCCAAGATTAACAAAGCCCCTTTCTGGAGAAGATGAGCGGCGGCACTGTTCAGTTCAATTAGCATGACACAACGCCTTTATGTCTTAACCCTAGGTTTTCACCCCTCTCTGGCGAAGATGATGTCCGGCAATTAGTACCTGTATGTCTCCTCTCTCTCTCTCTCTCTCTCTCTCTCTCACTCTCTCTCTCTGGCTAAATCTATTAAGTCTTGCGTCTATTGGAAATCTAAGTTAATATGATTAACTTAGTTAATGAATGTTTATTTTCTGGAGACTTCAATTTTAGTTTTAATTGATTAACTGACTTTGAGAATATGTTTATTGAAATATTTTGACTAAAACTGTTCGTATTAATCTAAGAGAGTTTATTGCGTCTATTGGGAATCTAAGAGACTACAACTGCATGCAATTATGACATTGATCTCAGTTAATATGAGCGTTGTTTCATATGCCTTACACTCTTCTATTTAAACCATCCCTAGTTAATCCCCTTTCTCATCCTCTCAAACATTCTTAATTGTTATCAAACCCCCCGTCTATCAAATGGCCTTCAACGCTCTCACCATACGTCTTGCCAATGTAGTGTTCAATTACGAAAACTTCACGATCGTAGTGGAAGGTGCAAGCTTTCCAGTGGACGCTGTTCCAAAGAACATCAGCTCTGAGTTCTCCTATGATCAGCAAATCGAGTGGATGTTTCTGCTGATGCACTTCGATCTAGAGAAGGAGAGGAGGGAGGCGGAGCGTCTCCGGGCCCTGGAGTTGCGTGAGAGGATCATTGGACTGGCTGTCACCATATCCAGGATTTACAAGAGGAGGAGGGAGACTGGTTCTTAGAATTTTGTTATTATTTCTTTGTAATTTTTTTTTTGCAATGTTATGCAAGTGTTATGACGTAAGGAGACAGTTGTTATCATGACAGTGTGGAAGTATTTTTATTTTTATCATAACAATTGTTATTTATAGTGTTATGTATGAGTTCTTTTTGTCTTTTTCTATTTTTCAAGAAGGAATAGCTAGGTAAATCTGCATATAAGGTAATTTTTGTAGTAATTGTCATCCCTAATACTCTCTTGTTTGACATGGTCATTGTTCATTATTGGTAGCTTAGATGCATTTGATTTGCAGAAAGAAACATGGTGTATGACGTGCTTAGAGTTTCATTGTTTATTGATTATTAGCTTGTAAGTATGCAGTTGTAGACCTGTAAAAGATGTGTACTTGATGAATGTTCTACAGATTGACTTGCATGATGGTTAAATCTGATTTATGTTTACTCACATATTGAGGTATTTGTTAATGTTACATCAATGTTGACAATCTTCACTGATTTTGACCAAGGGAGATCTCAGCAACATGTAGAGAATACTTGTAATATCAGCAATACTAATACTGGTTTGGGTGCTCCTCAACATGTAGAGAATACTGGTTTCAAGGTTAGTGTATAGTCTGTGATTTAGAAGTATAATTGCTTATTCTTTTTCATATTTTGGGTTGATTTTCATAATGATTTCACTTGCCAGTCCTCGACGCAGGTGGAGCTCACAGAAGCTGAAACAGAGTATGTAGTCAATGCCGTGAAACAGAGTATCCGTGCCTTACACTAGTTAATTTGTTTAATATCTTGATCTGCATATTGCTAGGTTTCTGTTATTGTGAATGCTTCTGAAGTTGAGGAATTTTCAAAAGTAGCTATCAAGCCTGTACGTTCTCTAGCTTCATAGGAATTTAAAGTTTCTTTTATATATAGGGGTGTTGAAAAGGATAATGCAGCAAGAGGAAATACTTGAATCTGAGCAACCTTATTAATCAGTTATGTTCTAAATGGCAGGTACAACGACACCTACAGCTTCGAATAGAAGCTCAAGGGAAATACTTGCAAACAGTGCTAGAGAAAGCTCAAGATACTCTTGGAAAACAGAACTTGGGCACAGTAGGACTAGAAGCTGCAAAGGTCCAACTATCTGAATTGGTCTCAAAAGTATCCACCAAGTCCCTTAATTCTGCGTTTTCGGGAATGACAGAAGTTCCTAGTTTCTGTCCACAACAAATACAAGCAAAGCAGCCAACAGATTGTTCAATGCAAAGCTTCCTGACCTCTTACGAAGTTTCCCAACAGGGCCAAGAGATACAAAATAGGTGGAGCAAAGACCTTAAAGATAATAGAAACTTCATATCGCCTATGGTTCAGGATACGGATAAAGCATACGAGATGCAGCTTCATGCCAGTGACTTGTCATTGAGAGTTGGAGTTCAGGGAGGAAACTGGAATAGTAACAGCACAGACGTTCAAGAAAAAATGAAGGACAGGGATCTTGATGCTAATCTTTTTTATCCCAGTACACACTCAGTTAAGCAAGAGGACGTGAAATCAAGACAAGGCTTTCAGATATCCCGCTCAGCCCCGAAGTTGGACCTGAATATCCATGATGATAGCGATACTTGCTGCATTTCCCTTGGCTCGGAAGCACCTCCCAGTTTTGACTCCTCATGTTTTGAATAAACCAAGACGTTCTTATGAATATATTTGCTTGAAAATAGTTTGTTACTTTCAACAGATAGTTGGAATATGGAATTTGAATGTTATATTATTATTGCATATATATTCAAATAGTAATAAAATATTCAAATTTCTAACAAGGATATCAGTCGTTGTCACCTGTTTTCGAAACTTTTTAGTCACACAATAATATAGTCACTAGTTTTTAGCTTCCTTAAGCGAACAAAGCTCTGACATATATGCAGAAAACTCTACTTTTTAGTCACATATAAAATGTAGTGACCATAGGTTATTTCCCATTTAGCCACATCACCGAAAACGACTGTGGTCGTTTCGTAACATTTAGACACAGCAAAGAAGCGTCGCTAGTTATTGTCACACTTCTATCTCTCAAGTATGA
Source organism: Heracleum sosnowskyi (assembly GCA_030848705.1). Taxonomy (NCBI): domain Eukaryota; kingdom Viridiplantae; phylum Streptophyta; class Magnoliopsida; order Apiales; family Apiaceae; genus Heracleum; species Heracleum sosnowskyi. Next base: position 82,211,510 of record CM061238.1, read on the forward strand.
CTATAAATTTTGGAATTGGTCAAAGTCAAAAAAAACCATGCTGTTATTGTCACATTTTTTTGAAGTTGTGACTAAATCTTCCAAAAAATGTGTCTTCGGTCACTCGAAAAACAATTGTGTGGCTAAAACTTGGGACGATGATCTTTAGCCTCTCGTTTTTTCTAAAGTGTCACAGCCCTTACTGTACAAAAGAGTGACGAAAGCCCAAATTTGACGTAGTGTTTGCTAGAGAAATTCAATGGAGGCATCGGCTTTTCTCGTTGGCAGAAAAGGATGAAGTTGTGGTTGACTGTAAAGGGTTTGTGGCCTGTTGTGGAGTATGAGAAGCCGGTTGTGGATCAAGAAAAGGCTGACACGGTTAAGGCTTTTGCAAAGTGGGGTGAGAAGGATGGGGTGGCTAGGGCGGCTATTTTGGCTGCTCTAACGAACACCTTGTTTGATGTTTACTCATCAGATGACTACTCTGCAAAACTCTTATGGGAAAAGCTAGACCAGACACATAATACTGACTCACAAGGTCTGGAAAAGTATTCTGTGGCTAGGTTCCTTGAATTCAAGCTGGTGGACAATAAGTCCATGACTGAGCAAGTGCATGAATTCGAGATGATAGTGCATGCTTTGAAGGAGTCCGGAATGGACCTCCCTGAAAAGTTCAAGGTTATGAGCGTGATTGAAAAACTCCCGAAATCTTGGGAAGAGTTCGCTCTCTCCCTGAAAAGACAGAAAGGAGAGATCACTTGGACCAACCTTATGCTGGACATCTCGGTGCAAGAACAACACAAGTCCAAACAGGGACATGTGATGCCAATTGAGCACGGAAGCTCGAAGGTGAATATAGCGACTGTAGGACATAAGAGGAAGGCTGTCGCTAAGAAGGGTAATAGTAATAAACCTAAGAATGACAAGGACAAGGCCAAGAAACCAAAGGCAAACAAACCATGTTGGTCTTGTGGGCAGGTTGGGCACTGGAGTAAGGACTGTCCTACAAAGAAAGCGAAGAAAACCGAGGTGGTAGCGCAAGCGAATGCTGTGTTTGGAACCGCAAGTGGGCCTGTAGTGAACATGGTTGTTGGTGAGGCTACGGCTTCTGAAACCAACATGGACCGGTATGTTACCTACAACCCTGTACTATTTTCCACTTATCTGTTAAATGAATGGTTGATTGATACTGGAGCTAATGTGCATATTTGTGCTGACATTAGTTTATTTGTGTCTTATCAACAAAGTCATAGCTTGACAGTGACGATGGGGAATGCTAGTGCTGCTCAAGTACATGGAGTATGAAACGTGGACCTGAAGTTCCCTTCGGGTCGTATTCTATCCCTGACTAGAGTGCATCATGTTCCCGACATGCGTAGAAACATAATAAGTGGAAGCTGTTTAGTTTCTAATGGTTTTGAAATCTCTCTCAAGTGTAATAAAGTAGTTCTTATTCATACTGGTACATTTTTTGGCAAAGGTTACTTGTCAAATGGTTTATTTGTAATAAATGCTGAGCCCGTTTTGGGAACGTTGATTAAATATATTACTCCTTCTGTTAACTGTGTTGAATCTTCAAATTTATGGCATGCTAGACTTGGTCACTTAAATTTTGGTGCTCTTAAGAATATGATGAACTTAGAGTTGATTCCAAGACACACTATAGAAAAGAATTCTAAATGTCAAGTATGTGTGTCTGCTTAACAAATAAGGAAATATTTTCATAATATTGTTAGGGATTCAGACTTGTTAGATTTAGTACACACTGATATTTATGAATTTGGTGGTGTGTTGACTAAGGACCAGTTTAGATATTTCATTACCTTTATAGATGATAGTAGCAGATACTGTTATGTTTATTTACTTAGACATAAGGATGAAGCACTTAGTAAATTAATTATTTATAAAACTGAAGTTGAAAAACAAACTAGTAAGGTACTTAAAAGATTGAGATCTGAAAGAGGTGGTGAGTATACGAGTAACTCCTTTAATGAATTTTGCGCAAGCAATGGTATAGTTCATGAAGTTACTCCACCATACACACCTGAGTCTAATGGGGTTGCTGAGCGAAAGAACAGAACATTTAAAGATATGATTAACATTATGCTTATTAATTATGGGTTGCCTAAATACATGTGGGGAGAGGCTCTGAATACGGCTTGCCATATTCTGAACAGAGTCCCTCTAAAACACATGGACAAGACACCCTTTGAGTTATGGAAAGGCAAGAAGACTAGTCTTAAGTATCTTCGTGTGTGGGGGTGCCTTGCTAAGGTACTTGTCCCTGAACACAAGAGAAAGAAGCTAGGTCCGAAGACTGTTGATTGTATCTTTCTGGGCTATCTTGAAACCACTACAGCTATGAGATTTTTAGTTATAAAATCTGACATAGACGGTATAGTGGCTAACACGATAGTTGAATTTCGTGATGCTACATTCTTTGAGGATGTCTACCCTATGAAGACTGGTATACCTCAAGATGCTTCTGAGGAAGATCCTGCTCACACATCGAGTTCTATTCTTGATCATGTGGAAAAATGACAAATGTGGGGGCGGAACCTAGTAGTAGCTCTACAACTAGGGAAGTAGAAGAACCAAGGAGAAGTAAGCGTACAAAGGTAGTCAAGGATTTTGGAGGTGATTTTATCACTTACAATGTCGAGGATGAACCTTTAACTTTCCGACAAGCTATGGATTCTTCAGAGTCTAGGCACTGGAAGGGCGCTGTTAAGAGTGAAATTGACTCTATTGTTTCTAATGGGACATGGGAGTTAGTTGATCTCCCTCCTGGGTGTTCTACTATCGGGTGCAGATGGATCTTTAAAAGGAAGTTGAACCCTGACGGCTCAATAGATAAGTACAAAGCTAGACTGGTAGCTAAGGGTTTTAAGCAAAAGGAAGGCATTGATTACTTTGATACATACTCTCCAGTTGCTAGGATGATAACAATCCAAATGCTTATAGCATTAGCTTCAGTCCATGGTCTTATCATCCATCAGATGGATGTAAAGACAGCTTTTCTTCATGGTGAACTTGAAGAAGAGATATATATGGATCAGCCTGAGGGATTTGTTGCGTCTGGAAATGAAAGGAAAGTATGTAAGTTGATCAAGTCTATCTATGGCTTGAAACAAGCTCCCAAGGATTGGCATAAAAAGTTTGATGAAACTATTTTGCCTTTCAGTTTTACTATTAATGAAAGTGACAAGTGTGTCTTCACCAAAGTTAAAGGTAGTGAATATGTCATCTTGTGCATATATGTAGATGACATATTACTGTTTGGAACCAATATTGAGATTATTAACGAGACAAAAGCTTTCTTGAAAAGGCATTTTGAAATGAAGGATATGGGTGAAGCTAGCGTGATTCTTGGACTCAAGCTGACTCAGTCAGCTGAGGGAATAACTTTATCACAGTCTTATTATATAGAGAAATCTATACTTAAGAAATATGGTTATTCACAGTGTTGAATCACTAGGACACCGTATGATCCTAAAGTTGCCCTTGTCAAGAATACTTCAGGAGTTCCTGTGTCTCAGTTAAGGTATTCTCAGATTATTGGGAGCTTGCAGTATCTTGCTAACTGTACTAGACCAGATATTTCATACTCTGTGTCTAAGTTGGCTAGATATACAAGCTGTCCAAACAGAACTCATTGGGATGCTCTTGATAGAGTACTTAGATATCTGAAAGGCACAATGTACCTTAGTTTACACTATAGGAGATTTCCTGGTGTACTTGAGGGGTACAGTGATGCAAGTTGGATAGCTAAGAAGTCTGGTTCCAATGGAGTGACTGGATACGTATTCACCTTAGCGGGTGCAGCAATATCCTGGAAGTCAACTAAACAGACTATTGTTACTCGGTCTACTTTTGAGGCTGAGTTGTGTGCACTTGATGCCACTGGGACGGAGGCTGAGTGGTTACACGGACTTATGTCTGCGATACCTGGAGTAAGCAAACCGCTTCCTGCGATTGCTATTCATTGTGATAGTCGAACAACTATCGACAAGATTAGCAGTAAAAAGTATAATGCTAAAACAAAGAGACACATCCAAGTTAGACTCAAGTCTATAAGGGGTTTAATGTATGATAGGATTATAGCTATAGAGTTCATAGGAACTCAGAATAATATAGCTGATCCTTTGACTAAATGGCTGGAACTTGCAGTGGTCTTTAAGTCAAGGTTGGGAATGGGACTGTCAACCCATCATGATTCATCAACAGTGGAAACCCAATACACATGAGAGGAGATCCCTTGAAAGTGTATTCAATGTGGTAATAACAAGCTGTAAGGACGAATTGGTAGTACCTTTGCTACATAAATGATACTTTTGTATCTGTGTCTATTCCCTGAAAACCTAGAAGTTACTGACACTGTTTTGGAAGCAAGAGTTTTATAACTCTGAATGGGGTCAAGTCATTTGACGAGATGGTAGCAGTACATCTCTGGAGATGCCCAGCTAAGCGAATGTAATTGTGTGGTCGCAATTAGGGGAAATGGTCATTCTCTGAAGCATTCGACGAACAGGATCGAGACAAGACCATTAATGTCTCAAAGCCGTAGATTGGCACCATAGCCTTTGACTTGTCGTCGTTTATGGAACATGGTTACATCAAACGGATTAAGATTCAAGGTGAAACATTCTATCTAAATCCGGTAGCCATCGAAGTAGGGGACTCAGGAGGGTTCAAACCCGGAAGGGTACCGACTCTGAAAAACAAGTCATGATGAGAAACCTGAATGCATTTCTGTATGGATTTGTGGGGGATTGTTAGAAAATGGAGTTTTGGAGCATAAGTATTTATATGTTCTTGATATTAATTCCGGATTTTAACGATTGGAAATTGTTCCTTGTTATGGGGACTTAAATTTTCATATATGGATCTAAGTAATTTTCTTAGTGAAATCCATAGAGAAATAGAGTTGAAGTTAGTAGCTTGAAAGAGCTTGAAATGAGAATGTGTATTTATCCCACATTGAAATAAATAAAGGGGGTTGTTGGCTTTATATAGTATCACACACATGGGTAGTATACAACTACTAAGGTGTGTGATGGTGCATGGTGTTAGTATGTGCTTCACGCGCACACACACGCGCGCGCCGCCGCCCGCCTCGCCACGCCACGCCTCGTCTCGACTCGGCTCGGTCGAAGGGAGATTTGGGCGAATGTCTCGGTGTCTCATGTACGCGAGGCGACCTGGGCGAGGGTTTTTATTTAGTTGATTTAATATTTTATTAGAATTAATTTATCAAAATTGGGATGGGTAATCAGTTGGGCTGAGATGGGTCGGATATTAAAATCTGATGGACCGTAACTGAAATGAACCTGGACATGATTTGATAGATATATTCAAAAATATTAAACTGATATGTGGATTAAATATGATGTGTAACTGTTACGATTTATTTAATTTAAAATCGTCAGTTTTTTATTTTTATTAAAAGTAAATCGTCAGTCTCATCTCTAAATTAATTTGAGGTGTTGCAGTTACAATTCTAATATTAAATAGGGTGGTATCAGTTACACTTAGCCTCTACTATAAATAGAGAGCTAAGTTGCTGATTATTTTACACCACACCTTATATTCTCTATACTTTTCTGCTCTCCCCTCAATATTTTTCTTGAAGCTTGTCTTCTTGTGTTTTCTCCGGCGACTGAGGTGCCAGTCGAAGTTGAGCATATGAGTTACTGTGGAACCGTTGCTCAGAGTTGTTTTATCCTGGAGGAGGTGTTGCAAGCATCCCAACACAGTAAGTGGGGGCAATTATCTCTTTAAGAGCAGTCAGGACTTCTTGCAAGGACTGGCGACTCAGCTGATTTCTTAAACCACTTTTGTACACTGTTATGGCTATGGCTACTGGTACACCTCTCTTCTTTTCTTTGTTTATACATCCACTGATATGCATGTTATTTACCTTCATGATTTGTTTCGTTAGTTGTTGTCTTGGCATGGACTTGTTAAATAATTTATATAACTGCCTCTATGTTGCTGTAATAGTTATTATTTCCAACAAATCTTTGTTCTAAAAGATACTTGAGGCTTTGATGGTCTGTCTTTATAATAAAGTGGTTTCCCTGTAAATAAGAATTCCATTTCTGAGTGGCCATGACAATGGCCAATAACTCCTTTTCGTATGTTGACATTCCTTGTTGCCTCTGTGACACACTTACTGAAAAAAGCTAAAGGTCTGCTGCTTTGCATAAGCACCGCACCAACCCCACTTACACACGCATCAGTTTCAATGGTGAAAGGTAATTTGTAATCTGGGAGTATAAGAACAGGTGCTGAGGTCATTGCTAATTTCAGGTTTTGGAATGCTACGTCAGCCTTCTCAGTCCAGTGGAATGCTCCTTTTTTTAGTAACTCAGTTAATGGTTTACTTATGACCCCATAATTTTTTAGAAATCTTCGATAGTAACCTGTAAGACCCAAAAAACCCCTCAACTGTTTGGCTGACTTTGGAGTAGGCCATTCTTCCATTACTTGGATCTTGGAAGGATCTGTTGAGACTCCATTCTCAGTGATTATGTGTCCCAGATATTCCACTTGTTTTTGAGCAATTGAACACTTACTTGTTTTAGCATATAACTGATGTTTCCTCATGATTGCCAATACTGAAGCCAAGTGTATTAAGTGGTCTTCAAAGGTGTTACTGTATACCAAAATATCATCGAAAAACACCCATACCGTCTTCCTAAGCTGCTCCTCAAACACCTCATTCATTAAAGACTGGAAACTAGCTGGTGCGTTGGTAAGCCCGAAGGGCATTACCTTGAACTCGTACAACCCTTGGTGAGTACGAAATGCTGTTTTAAAAACATCCTCTGGAGCTACCCTAATCTGGTGGTAACCTGCTCTAAGATCCAGCTTAGTGAACCACCTTGCATTCTTCAATTCATCCAAGAGCTCGTCCACCAATGGAATTGGGTACTTATTCTTTATAGTAATCTCATTCAGCCTCCTATAATCAACACACATGCACCATGTTCCATCTTTCTTCTTAACAAGTATAATGGGGGAAGCAAATGAACTAGTGCTTTTTTGGATAATCCCAGATTCCAACAACTCTTTGATCTGTCTTTCTATCTCTGCCTTTTGTATATATGGGACCTTATAACCCCTTTGGTTGATAGGCTGGCTGTTTGGTAAGAGGGGTATTTTGTGGTCTTGATCCCTCACAGGAGGTAAGCCTTTGGGTTCTTGAAAAACATCTTCGAAACTCTATACCAGTTGCTGCAAGGGACCCGTGGAAAGTTTTAATTTATCTGTTTCCATAGGTACTGCCTTCATCACACATATACACCCATGCAACAATCCACTTTTGGATCTCAACAGCTTGTTCATACTCTTGCTACTGATAGCTTGTAGATTACCAGTAGGAATCTCTCCTTGTAATTTCACTGCATTCCCCTCCTTGCAAATAGATATACAGAGTTTATGATAATCCAAGGTTATTGGATTATGTTGCTTCAACCAGTCTACTCCAAGAATCATATCAGAACCCCCCCCCCCAAAGGAAAAGGCCTCACATCAGTTGTAAACTTTTGTTTTTGCACTTCATATTGCAGTTTTTTACAGATAGTGTCAACAATCATGCTTGATCCATTGGCTACTGTAACCAACAATGGGGCTACAACTTCTGCAACTAACTTGAGCTCTTTGACCAGTTTATCATCTATGAAGCTATGTGTTGATCCGCTATTGTAATATCCGTGAATTTTATTATTAATATAAATGATATATTTGGTGTAAAATAATTCTTGAGGAATATTTGAATATTATTAAGTTACGAGTGTTAAGTGATTATGTGTTATTTGGTGAGTCGGAAGCCACTTTCAAATATTTCGTCATTTGAAATTTTCTTCAATCTTGAGCCCCGTTCTGAAAATTCAAGGGTCCCGTTGAAATTTTGTACATCATTATTATCCCTTTATCTTTCGTATTCGAATCTTTATCGAAGGAATTATTCGTATCATTTCATCCCTATCTATTTGATCTTGTCAGTATAATTCGTTTTGTTCAAAAAGGGAAAATTGTTCCAAACCCTAATTGTCTGGGGTGACGGATATATCGTTTATATCAATAATTCATCTGTTATAGCCCCAGTATTCTTGAGCATTAGTTATATAATGTTATGTATTGATTTGGATAATTATCAGTCTTTGTAGATGATTATCTTCTCGTAAAACGTGTTTTTAACCTAATTAAGGTTTTTAAACGATCCAGTGGATCTATATCGATCCAAAAATGTTGTTTGGGGTATTATTTTTCCAAAAATATAAAAAGACGAATCGTACATTAAACCTCACATAATCTGCATTTCATAATCTCGATAAAGTAAAAATCCCCGAACCGTGTTCTTCGTGTTCTTGAATAATCAAACCAACTTTTGGAGGTGTTATTGAAATCAGAAATCAAAATTCAAGTACTCAAATCAAAGCTCTTGATCTCTAGTTTCAGAATCTTCCAACCTCGTCATCATCTGGTAATTTTTCGATTTTATATGAATTTTACAATTTTCGAATTAAATTAGGGTTCTTAATCGAATTGGGGATTTTCATTCTGTTGATTCTCCGTTCAATTGATTGCTTCCAATATGTTCCTAGGGTTCTAATTAGTAGGAATTCATGCTTTAATTTCATTTTTATGTTCAGAATTGAGAAATTCGATTTTAGGGTTTTATGCCCAATTTTTATTTTGATTCGTTCGTTCATATGAATGATCTGACATAACTTCTGATAGAGGGCTTTCATTGTATGTTTTCTTAGCTTTGTTTTGATATAAAGAACATAGAGTTTCATGTACAAATTTTACAGATCGGAAAATTGGTTTAAGCTCGCCGGAAAATAGTCGGGTTTTGGATTCCGGTGATGTTTTTGGTTTGTTTTTGATCGGAATGAACTGGTAATGTTATGGGGGAGTGTTTTGATATCAAAAGCCCCAATTTTTGATGTGTTTTTGGCTTGCCGGATTCTGGAAAATTCCGGCAAGTTCTTGGCGACCCGTTTCAGTTCTTGGCAACCCGTTTACCCGAAGTTTTGACTCGGTTTCAATCTTCAAAACCCTAAACCATTTTCAGAAAACTGTTTTTGAATTTTATTTTTTAAATTAAATTCGAAAATAGTTTAAAATCTTTAAAAATTCATATTTTTATTTTAAAAATACATTTTTAATATCAGAAAATTCTGAAAAATTATATTTATTATTTTAACTTCGAAAATTGATTAAACTTAATTATTTTTAATTATTTTTAATTAATAATTAATTTATTAATTGATTAATTCTTTTAATCAGTTAATTCTTAAAAATTAATTATTAATTAGATTTAATTAATTTAAAATTCAGTTTAATTATTTTCAAGCCTGAATTATTATTTAAAAATAGTTTGAGCATTTAAAGAGTGTCAATTAATTTTATTAATTGATTTATTTGCATTTAAATATTATTATTGGGTTTAAAAATCCGATTTTTGATTTAAAAATTTGTTGTGACTTATTTAAAATTCAAATAAGTTTCGTGTGATGTTTTAAAAATATTTATAAGTGTTATGTGGTTCGTATAAGTTGTATAATGTGTTTTATAGTCCGTTTATGCCCGTACTAGGGCTAGAGTCTGAGTTTTAAATACCGTAAATTATACCGGACGTCCGATACGTAACCGGTTACCTGTTTGAGATGTGTTATTGATTGATTGAGTGTCGAGGATAGAATAAGGATAGTTAGACTTACTGTGATGAGTTGTTTAATTATAGAATCGAGTTCCCGGAGTAAGGGAAAAGGGAAAGTTGAGTGATCAGAGTCGAACCTGCAGCGACATAGACCAGGCAAGTATCTGTGCCTTTATTTGTGATAAATTGTTATTGTCTTCAATACTTACATGTTATTACCCCAGAACGATTCAGACTATCAATCCTTAACCGTGTTTGGGCAACTGATTCCATTTTCATAATCATTCTCAATTCTTTGATTTGATCTGCATCGGAAAACCTTATTTCCAAATTCATCTGATTATTGTCTACAACCATTGATTGTTGATTACCATCATTTGATTATTGCGTACAACCATTGATTGTTTGATTTCCATCATTGACTATTGATGTCAGTCATTGATTATTGATTACAACCCCTGATTATCTTCTTGAACAAGTACACTGTACCGTTGAAACTATTCCATGATTATTTCTCGACCTTCATTTGATACTGAGCAGTTGAAGCTCTTTTGCAATTATTATATCTTGATTTTGTACATATCTGCTTGAGCATGTTATTGCTTATACCTTATGATAGAATTGGCATGTTTTTAAAAATGGACCAGTAATTGGTCGGGCCATATTTATGGTCGGAATAATTTAAGGCCCAGATTGGCCTAGGATCCAGTAGAGGACTATGCCGTGAGCTAGTCCGGGGTTGATACGTGGCTGGCCAGCAACACAACCTTTGATTTGAATAAAATGTAGAAGCCATATTCTAATCCTATTTCTTCAATTGAATTTGATATAAAGCATGTGTTTGGCTGAATACTGTTGATTCTGATATTGTGAACTCATATCTTTACAACTGTGATTGAAATATATATATATATATGATGCTTGCTGAGCACTTTTGGCTCACTCTTGCTTGTTGTTTTCTAACCCTATTCCAGTGAAACGAGAGTATGAGTCGGCGCAGCGTGACTGATAGTTCACCGGCAGCTAGGAGAGCCCCTCGAGTAGTTGTCACTGGCAGGGTAGTTGTTTATTTTGTATTGTTAGACTAGATGTCTAGCTCTGAGCTTAAGTTGTGATGTAATAACTCTGATAAAACTGGTTTGTATTAATAAAAGATTGTAGAAGCTTGTGTTCAATGCCATAATCTGGATGCGGTCTTGGTCAAGGGGTATTTATGTCTTTATATATTATGCATGTGTTGTATCTAGAGATTATATTGTGTACCGTTGGTCGGGTGACTCCCCAAATCTGTACCCCGGGTTTGGAGGGCGTCACGGGTTGGTATCAGAGCAACAAGTTATGGCATTTGAAACAAGTTAGGACTTAGGGTCCAGGATAACGTAGAGGGTTAGGAAATCACCTAAGTATAATAGGAGGTCGATTAGGAATATTTTGCGTGGTAATTAAATGTGGTTATAATTGCAGCCCCCTAGCTCTAGCTCAGATTCAGACCCGTCAGAGGACACGATAGAGGAGAGACCTATACAGGATACTAGAGCAGGACCGTCGAGACCGTCACGACCGGCACGACACCAGCCAGGGCATCCAGTAGTCAGGAGAGACCAGATACCTTGTCCTGTTCCACTCCGACGAGTAGCCCCAGCAGCATTGTCTCAGGCATCAGTTTCTGGACCTATGTTTCAGCTTTGCGAGCCCCCAGTTCCACACCATGAGTATCAGAGGGTGAGTAGAGAGAGAGAGTACCTTTATGGGCAGATAGTAGAGATGAGAGGGATTCGTGCGACGGAGACAGCCGCTATCCGAGAGAGGGACAGACTCAGAGTTCAGATAGGAGATATTCAGATAGGAGATATTCAGATGAGGCTTAGAGTTACGAGGACATTGGTTGAGACTCGATTGCATGGTTTAGCTTCTAGCCGAGAGGGAGAGACAGTAGCAAGGACGAGACAGATTTTAGACTACGCGATGAGAGAGATTGCAGAGATTGCAGGACCACCGTTATGGCAGACAGGAGCAGGTGACTTGTGAGCAGGTTTAGGAGAACTCAGATGTGGTATGGTATATGGATTCCAGTTAGATAGTATATAGATGCATATGGCAGAATCAGCAGTGCACCGGGCTTATAGGATCGCCTCGGGTTGTTGTTGCATTTTTGTTGTATTGTTGATCGGCAGTTGTAGTTCAGCTATGACATATTTTAATTTTGAAGCGCTTTACGCTTGTACTGACTCTATATATATATGATAAACATCTTTTATAGAACTGTTATTATTCTCATGTCATTCATTTTCAGCATCATAATTGTCATTCTACTTGTTGCAACGCGTGTACCCATACACCGTTGAGAAGACCTGTAAACCTTCGAAATATCAACTGTGATCCTCTCCTTCTATTTTATGAACTGTTTGATTAAGCCAGTTATTGTTTATTCATCAGCGATATGCCTCCTAGACGTCAAACCCGTTCAACTGATTCCCCTGACCAAGAAGGTCAACAGAATACACCTCCCACGGGTCATATGGATCCGATGGTAATTCAGCTTTTGAACACTCTTACCCAGCAAACTGCTGTGTTAGCACAACAACAACAAGTGATTCAACAACAGCTTTTAGATCAGCAGCAACAACATCAGCAGCAGCACCAACAGGCAGCACCCGCGGTTACGTTCAAATCTTTTCAAGCCGCGAAACCTCCAGAGTTTAAGGGATCCGCAGACCCCGTAGAGGCAAAGGCATGGTTAAAAGAGATAGAGAAGGCTTTCACCCTAATAGAGGTAACGGAAGATAAGAAAACAAAGTATGCTAGTTATTTCTTGAAAAGTGAGGCTAGTTATTGGTGGGAAACAAGTAGGGCTATGGAGCCCGAGGGTTTGATTACGTGGGCTAGATTTACAGAGTTGTTTTTAGAGAGATATTTTCCAGACTATATGCGAGATCAGATGGAGTTGAAATTTTTGGAGTTGAAGCAGGGAAACATGACTGTTCCCCAGTATGAGACAAGGTTTACTGAGTTGTCTAGGTTTGTTCCGACATATGTGGATACAGAGAAGAAGAAGGCCAAAAGGTTCCAGCAGGGACTAAGGTCATGGATTCGTAGCAAGTTAGCCATTTTGGAATTGGACACCTATGCAGCAGTAGTGCAGAAGGCAATGATTGCGGAAACAGAGAGTGAGTCATACATGAAAGAGAGAGAGAATAAGAAAAGGAAAGCAGGGATACCCGATAAGGGGCAGCAGTAAGGAAGTTTTCAAAGTCAGTCAAATAAGAAACCGGGATTCCAGCCCGGCAGGAATACAAGTTTTAAGAAACCTGATACCGGAAGTGTAGGGCAGGATAACCGTCTACCAGCCAGCAGTCACCAGGGAATTTCAAGACCCCCACTACCTGTAAGACATGCGGGAAACGACATCCAGGGATATGCCATCGATTGTGTGTCACATGCTTTAAATGCAACTAGAAGGGTCACTACTCCAGAGATTGCAAAGTAGGCATTGTGTGTCACCGTTGTAAGAAACCAGGTCATATGATTAAAGACTGCAGAGCACCCGCACTCGTGAACAACATGATCTGGGCCATAGAAGCACCCCCAGCTGTTAATGTCCAGCCGTTAGCCAGGACTTATAATATGTCAATGGGAGAAGCAGCGAGAGATTCCGACGTGGTGGCAGGTACACTTCTAGTAAATTCTATAAGTGCTAAAGTGTTAATAGATTCAGGGGCGACTAAGTCTTTTATTTCAGAAACGTTTGCTCGTAAATTGAATTGCGTAATGAAACCCTTAAGTGGAGTGTTGAATATAGAAATAGCTAATCAGGATCGTATAGCGGTCAGTTCATATTATCCTCGTTGTCAGTTAAAGATTTTGGGAAATTGTTTTTATGTTGATTTGTTACCTTTCAAGTTAGGAGAGTTTGATGTGATTTTAGGAATGGATTGGTTAACTGATTATGATGCGAGTATTGACTGTAAGAATAAGAGGGTTACTTTAATTACCCCAGAAAAGAAAGAAATAATATTTAAAGGAGAGAGACAAGCGAAGAAGTTTTTGACGATGATTCAGGCTAAGAGGTTATTAAGGCAAGGTTGTGAGGCGTATTTAGCACATGTGATAGATATAGAAAAGGAAGTTCCTAAGTTAGAAGATATTCCAGTCGTAAGAGAGTTTCCGGATGTCTTTCCGGAAGAGTTGCCAGGTTTACCTCCGGATAGAGAGATTGAATTTGCAATAGACTTAGCACCAGACGCGAAGCCAGTATCCAAAGCCCCGTACAGAATGGCACCAGTGGAGATGAAGGAATTAGCTAATCAACTGCAGGATTTGCTAGAAAAAGGAATTATTAGACCCAACACTTCGCCATGGGGAGCACCAGTGTTGTTTGTCAAGAAAAAGGATGGAAGTATGAGACTTTGTATAGACTACCGGGAATTGAACAAGCTAACTATCAAGAACAAGTATCCATTACCCCGAATAGATGATTTGTTTGACCAGTTGAAGGGAGCGGTACATTTTTCAAAGATTGATCTACGGTCAGGATATCACCAATTGAAGATTAAACCAGACGACATCCCGAAGACAGCTTTTCGAACGAGGTATGGACACTATGAATTTTTAGTAATGGCGTTTGGACTAACAAATGCACCAGCAGCTTTTATGGATCTGATGAACAGGATTTTCAAGAAATATTTGGACAAGTTTGTAGTGGTATTCATCGACGATATCTTGATATACTCTAAGACGGAAGAAGAGCATATGAATCATTTGTGGATTGTGTTGGAAACCTTGAGACATGAGAGATTATATGCAAAATTTTCCAAGTGTGAATTCTGGTTGAGAGAAGTTCATTTCTTAGGACACGTGGTGAGCAGAGAAGGCATCAAAGTGGATCCAGCAAAGATAGAGGCAGTGAAAGATTGGGAAAGACCAAGGACACCGACTGAAGTCAGAAGTTTCTTGGGATTAGCCGGATATTACCGGAGATTTGTGCAGGATTTTGCAAAGATAGCTACTCCAATGACCAAGCTGACAAGGAAAAGTGAACGATTCATATGGAATGATAAATACGAAGAGAGTTTCCAAGAGTTAAAGAAGAGACTAACTACGACACCAGTATTGATGCTACCCGACGATCAAGGTCATTTCGTAATCTATAGTGATGCGTCTTATAAAGGATTGGGTTGCGTACTTATGCAACATGGCAAGGTGATTGCTTATGCGTCAAGACAATTGAGACCTCACGAACAGAAGTATCCTACACACGATTTGGAGTTAGCAGCGATTGTATTTGCTTTGAAGATATGGAGACATTACTTGTACGGAGAGAGATGTGAAATTTACACCGATCACAAGAGTCTGAAGGATATCTTTACTCAGAAAGAGCTAAACATGAGACAGAGAAGATGGTTAGAACTAATCAAGGACTATGACGTTTCTATTAATTATCATCCCGGCAAGGCAAACGTGGTAGCAGATGCATTGAGCAGGAAAGAAAGATTGAATACACTGACGATGACCCAGGAATTATACAAAGAGTTTGAAAGGTTAGAAATCGAAGTGCGTATTCCGAAGGACGTGACATAAATGATTTACACCATGACGTTTCAACCTGAGTTGTTAGAAAAGATATGAAGATATCAAGAGCAAGTTATGAACGAGGATGCAAGTAAGTTGACAGGTGAGGAAATATGTAGCCAACCGGACGACAAAGGAATTTTGAGATTTGCTTCTCGAATTTGGGTACCTAATATAGCGGAACTGAAAAGTGAGATTTTGCATGAAGCGCATAACTCGAAGTATTCAATTCATCCAGGGAGTACGAAGATGTATAGAGATCTGAAAACGAACTTTTGGTGGCCAGATATGAAAAGAGAGATTGCTGAATGGGTAAGTAAATGTTTTACGTGCCAAAGAGTTAAGGCGGAGCATCATAGGCCAAGTGGATTACTTCAACCATTAAAGATTCCTAAGTGGAAGTGGGAACACATTGCGATGGACTTTGTGGTAGGATTGCCAAGAACGAAGGCTAACCATGATGCCATTTGGGTTATTATGGATCGATTGACGAAATCTACGCATTTCCTTCCAATTAACGAGAGATTCTCGCTGGATAAGTTAGTGCACATTTACATAAAGGAAATTGTAGTACGACATGGAGTTCCAGTATCGATAGTGTCTGATCGAGACCCTCGATTCAATTCAAGATTTTGGAGAAGTTTTCAAGAATGTTTGGGCACCGAGTTGAGAATGAGTACGGCTTATCATCCGCAGATAGACGGTCAAAGCGAAAGGACAATTCAAACCATTGAGGATATGCTTAGAACTTGTGCGCTTGATTTTAAAGGCAATTGGGACGATCATCTACCTTTGGTGGAATTCTCGTATAATAATAGTTTTCACGCGAGTATTGGAATGCCACCTTACGAAGCTCTATATGGACGAAAGTGTCGATCTCCAGTGTATTGGGAAGAAGTTGGTGAACGGAAAGTGATAGGACCAGAATTAGTCCAGCAAACAAAGGAAGTGATTGAATTGATTCAGAAAAGATTGATAACAGCTCAGAACCGACAGAAGAAGTATGCTGACCTAGCCAGAAAGGATGTGGGATTCGAAGAGGGAGAGCAAGTGTTACTAAAAGTTTCACTGTGGAAAGGATTAGTTAGGTTTGGAAAGAAAGGGAAATTGAGTCCGAGATACGTTGGACCGTTTGAGATTCTGAAGCAAGTTGGCAAAGTAGCTTACGAGTTAGCGTTACCCCCGCATATGCAACACGTTCATAATGTATTTCATGTATCTATGCTTAAGAAGTATCGACCAGATTCGAATCATGTAATAGAATATGAACCCCTAGAGGTCCAGGCAGATTTATCTTATGTAGAACGACCGATTCAGATATTGGATCGTAAGGAGAAAGTGTTAAGGAATAAGACGGTAGCATTAGTGAAAGTTCTGTGGAGAAATCCTAAGGTAGAAGAGTCTACTTGGGAGTTAGAGAGTGATATGTTAGAGAAGTATCCCCAGTTGTTTCCTTGATCTGATTCTGAGGACATAATCCTATTAAGGGGGGAATGATGTAATATCCGTGAATTTTATTATTAATATAAATGATATATTTGGTGTAAAATAATTCTTGAGGAATATTTGAATATTATTAAGTTACGAGTGTTAAGTGATTATGTGTTATTTGGTGAGTCGGAAGCCCCTTTCAAATATTTCGTCATTTGAAATTTTCTTCAATCTTGAGCCCCGTTCTGAAAATTCAAGGGCCCCGTTGAAATTTTGTACATCATTATTATCCCTTTATCTTTCGTATTCGAATCGTTATCGAAGAAATTATTCGTATCATTTCATCCCTATCTATTTGATCTTGTCAGTATAATTCGTTTTGTTCAAAAAGGGAAAAATTGTTCTAAACCCTAATTGTCCGGGGTGACGGATATATCGTTTATATCAATAATTCATCTGTTATAGCCCCAGTATTCTTGAGCATTAGTTATATAATGATATGTATTGATTTGGATAATTATCAGTCTTTGTAGATGATTATCTTCTCGTAAAACGTGTTTTAACCTAATTAGGGTTTTTAAACGATCCAGTGGATCTATATCGATCCAAAAATGTTGTTTGGGGTATTATTTTTCCAAAAATATAAAAAGACGAATCGTACATTAAACCTCACATAATCTGCATTTCATAATCTCGAAAAAGTAAAAATCCCCGAACCGTGTTCTTCGTGTTCTTAAATAATCAAACCAACTTTTGGAGGTGTTACTGAAATCAGAAATCAAAGTTCAAGTACTCAAATCAAAGCTCTTGATCTCTAGTTTCATAATCTTCTAACCTCATCATCATCTGGTAATTTTTCGATTTTATATGAATTTTACAATTTTTGAATTAAATTAGGGTTCTTAATCGAATTGGGGATTTTCATTCTGTTGATTCTCCGTTCAATTGATTGCTTCCAACATGTTCCTAGGGTTCTAATTAGTAGGAATTCATGCTTTAATTTCATGTTTATGTTCAGAATTGAGAAATTCGATTTTAGGGTTTTATGCCCAATTTTTATTTTGATTCGTTCGTTCATATGAATGATCTGACATAACTTCTGATAGAGGGCTTTCATTGTATGTTTTCTTATCTTTGTTTTGATATAAAGAACATAGAGTTTCATGTACAAATTTTACAGATCGGAAAATTGGTTTAAGCTCGCCGGAAAATAGTCGGGTTTTGGATTCCGGTGATATTTTTGGTTTGTTTTTGATCGGAATGAACTGGTAATGTTATGGGGAGTGTTTTGATATCAAAAGCCCCAATTTTTGATGTGTTTTTGGCTCGCCGGATTCTGGAAAAGGTCGCCGGATTCTGGAAAATTCCGGCAAGTTCTTGGCGACCCGTTTCAGTTCTTGGCAACCCGTTTACCCGAAGTTTTGACCCGGTTTTAATCTTCAAAATCCTAAACCATTTTCAGAAAACTGTTTTTGAATTTTATTTTTTAAATTAAATTCGAAAATAGTTTAAAATCTTTAAAAATTCATATTTTTATTTTAAAAATACATTTTTAATATCAGAAAATTCTGAAAAATTATATTTATTATTTTAACTTCGAAAATTGATTAAAATTAATTATTTTAATTATTTTTAATTAATAATTAATTTATTAATTAATTGATTAATTCTTTTAATCAGTTAATTCTTAAAATTTTAAAATTAATTAGATTTAATTAATTTAAAATTCAGTTTAATTATTTTCAAGCCTGAATTATTATTTAAAAATATTTTGAGCATTTAAAGAGTGTCAATTAATTTTATTAATTGATTTATTTGCATTTAAATATTATTATTGGGTTTAAAAATCCGATTTTTGATTTAAAAATTTGTTGTGACTTATTTAAAATTCAAATAAGTTTCGTGTGATGTTTTAAAAATGTTTATAAGTGCTATGTGGTTCGTATAAGTTGTATAATGTGTTTTATAGTCCGTTTATGCCCGTACTAGGGCTAGAGTCTGAGTTTTAAATACCGTAAATTATACCGGACGTCCGATACGTAACCGATTACCTGTTTGAGATGTGTTATTGATTGATTGAGTGTCGAGGATAGAATAAGGATAATTAGACTTACTGTGATGAGTTTTTTAATTATAGAATCGAGTTCCCGGAGCAAGGGAAAAGGGAAAGTTGAGTGATCAGAGTCGAACCGGCAGCGACATAGACCAGGCAAGTATCTGTGCCTTTATTTGTGATAAATTGTTATTGTCTTCAATACTTACATGTTATTACCCCAGAACGATTTAGACTATCAATCCTTACCCGTGTTTGGGCAACTGATTCCATTTTCATAATCATTCTCAATTCTTTGATTTGATCTGCATTGGAAAACCTTATTTCCAAATTCATCTGATTATTGTCTACAACCATTGATTGTTGATTACCATCATTTGATTATTGCGTACAACCATTGATTGTTTGATTTCCATCATTGACTATTGATGTCAGTCATTGATTATTGATTACAACCCCTGATTATCTTCTTGAACAAGTACACTGTACCGTTGAAACTATTCCATGATTATTTCTCGACCTTCATTTGATACTGAGCAGTTGAAGCTCTTTTGCAATTATTATATCTTGATTTTGTACATATCTGCTTGAGCATGTTATTGCTTATACCTTATGATAGAATTGGCATGTTTTTAAAAATGGACCAGTAATTGGTCGGGCCATATTTATGGTCGGAATAATTTAAGGCCCAGATTGGCCTAGGATCCAGTAGAGGACTATGCCGTGAGCTAGTCCGGGGTTGATGCGTGGCTGGCCAGCAGCACAACCTTTGATTTGAATAAAATGTAGAAGCCATATTCTAATCCTATTTCTTCAATTGAATTTGATATAAAGCATGTGTTTAGCTGAATACTGTTGATTCTGATATTGTGAACTCATATCTTTACAACTGTGATTGAAATATATATATATGATACTTGCTGAGCACTTTTGGCTCACTCTTGCTTGTTGTTTTCTAACCCTATTCCAGTGAAACGAGAGTATGAGTCGGCGCAGCGTGACTGATAGTTCACCGGCAGCTAGGAGAGCCCCTCGAGTAGTTGTCACTGGCAGGGTAGTTGTTTATTTTGTATTGTTAGACTAGATGTCTAGCTCTGAGCTTAAGTTGTGATGTAATAACTCTGATAAAACTGGTTTGTATTAATAAAAGATTGTAGAAGCTTGTGTTCAATGCCATAATCTGGATGCGGTCTTGGTCAAGGGGTATTTATGTCTTTATATATTATGCATGTGTTGTATCTAGAGATTATATTGTGTACCGTTGGTCGGGTGACTCCCCAAATCTGTACCCCGGGTTTGGAGGGCGTCACAGCTATCAATGAGGATGTGCACAATCTTACCACCAATACTGCCTTGTAACCTTATGGTGCTCAAAGTTTTACTTCCTGCTAGTGCATTCAATGAAATTTCAGCTGGAGAATGTACTTCCTCTAATATGGCATCCATATCTTCTATTACTGCAATAGTGTCTGTAAAGCATAATGTAACATAAGATGTAAAAGAGATAACTACAACTCAACAAAGGACAAGACAAACAATAATATTAACAGAAGCACAGGAATCCAGAATCAAAGAAGAAAAGGTAAACTCAAAAAATCAAAATACGTTATGTATTCTTGAAGTCCGTAAACAGGTCACGGAAAGAAGTTCATGAAAATGTTCAAGCCTCAGTGACAGCAAAAGAAACAAGACTTTCAAGACGACAGAAGTATGTGAATGATTTAGGGTTAAGTACCACAGGATTCCAGTGATTTAAATGAAGCAACCAGAACGATAAAGGACTTATCAGCAGCATTGAATTGAAGACATAAAAGAAGAATTGATCAAGTGTTATTCAGCTGTGAACCAAACCAGTTGCACTAGGTGACGGCACTAAAAAGATCAAGTTGTTTTATCGTCTCAGAAGAAATTGATACAGTCTAAAACTTAAACACCCTGGAACACAGAAGCTTTTCTAAAAGGACAAGGACAAGAAAAGTATTCGATGGTTTTTCTATTTATAAAACCATCGAATGTGAGTTATTGAAAACTAATATTAGTTAATGTTTCATTCGATAGTTTTTATTAAAAACCATCGAATGGAATATTAACTTTAACCATTCGATAGTTTTCAAATTAGAGGAGCAGGTGGAAAGTATTTGTTTTGTCAGGTTGATTGAAAATTGGACGGCCAAGATTAATTCTTTTTATTTTGGTTCGATAGTTTTCAAAAACAAAAGACTACAATTACTAAGAGAGAGGTAGTGTCTTCCTCAGTCAGGTTCATTTACAACAGAAGCAATTACGGAAAGAGAGATCAAGCCAGAGAGAATAACAGAGAAATTAATTCTGCTTGAATTCTATCAATGTATTGATTGTGAATAACCTAGAACTCATTGAAGCTAATCTACGGATTAGAAATTGTAGCACCCCTCGAGGTTTATATTTATAAAAAGATATATTCCCCGACTCTTGGTTTGATTTGGTGTGTTTGATTTCGTTATAGAACTGAATGATTAATCCGCGAACGAAATTGAATTATTTGTGAGTATCGTATTCAACCCCCCTTCTACGATACTTTGGACCTAACAGTGTCCTTGCAATCCATTTCCTCAGTATCTTCCCCAATTAGTTTGTATAACTTGGATTTACATTCTTGACCTGGATGAAATGGCTCATCACAGTGAAAACATTGTCCACTTGCCCTCCTTTCCATTATTTCCTTACTACTTAAAGTGGATCTCCATTCTTAACCTCTTTATACTGTGGCTTAGTTGAAGATGACACTCCTGTCGTATAAGGTTTCTGCTCAGTGATGTAGGAATTGGTTGTCTTAGTAACTGAGGCCTTAACATCAGTTGTGCCCATTTTGGAATGTCTGGCCTCTTCTTGTTTTGCTATGTACAAAGCATCAGCCAATGTAGCAGGCCTAAACATTCGAACTGCCATTTTAATATAGTCTTTTAAACCACTAATAAAACTGGACATAAAATAGTCATCAGTAAACCCCTTGTTCTTGTGTAAAATCATGGCTCTCAGCTCTTCGAACTGATCCTCATATGCAGCCACTGTAGTGGTTTGCCTGAGTTTATTAAACTGATCTTGGACATCTAGCTGCTCAGGGTTTTCAAACCTCAGTACCACATCTGACTGAAAAGTCTTCCAGTTAACATTAGTATTAGTGGCCTGGTAGTACCTGTACCACACATTAGCTTTGCCCTCAAAGTGCATAGCAGCCATTTTAATTTTACTCCCTTCTTCTATATGCACAAAGTCAAAATACTGGTCTGCTTTGAGTACCCAGCCTTTTGGATCATTACCATTGAATTTCGGGAATTCCAATTTGGGCATATGATTGAAGGTGTGGGTGTTTTGGTGAGGAACAAACGGAGTTGGTCCGGGTTGGGAAAATTGGTTTGGGATGAACCCATAGCCAAATGGTGGCATAATGAACTGGTGGTTTGGGCCAGGAACAGGACCATTGGACGCATTTAGAGGAATTGAAAATGGTAATGGAGGTTGAGTACTGGTAACAGGGAACCCACTGGGAATTGTACTAATATATGGTGGTGCAAAGTAAGGAATACTACTTGAATTTGGGATGGGGTTTTGAGACATATTGGGTACAGTATTAATTGAAGATAATTGAACAGTAAGAGCAGGAGTTAGAGTAGTTGAAATTGTACCCTTAGGAGAACCCAATCCTATTTGTTGGTTGTTGCTTCCAATCTCCACAGTGTAACCACTCCTGAGCTCCGAAACGGTTTTAGCTTGACTGGTAGATCCTTCGTCTCTTTGTTGTAACTGCATCCACGCGATTAGTTTCTTAATCTCCTGCAGCGAAGCATCCATCCCACCCATCCTTGTCTCCATTCCTGTCACCTTGCCATCCAAATCTTCAGATCGTTTCCTTGCTTCTTCTCTGTTTTTATTAATTCCTTCCATCACTTCATTTACTTTGGTTTCCTGTAACCCTAACCTTTCATCTATCGCTCTCATCCTTGTTCCTTCCGCCATTTGTTACTTTGAGCCAAGGAACGTTGGCTCTGATACCAATTGTAACCAGCCCAATATGAATGACTACAATTAATACAGTAAGTAAGAACAGAGAATTAAGAAGATAAACTGAATTTACTGGAATTTTGAAAAGGGTTAATAATAGAACTCGATTACAAGAGATAATTCATCATACCCCCTCTACCACTCCCCTCGACTACTTAATAAAAGTCACCACACTTTGATTGACACGTGTCACAGGACTATTGGGCCGCTTATAACGGTAGGTGTGCACATGATCCAAGATAGATGCCCTACTCCATCCGATACTAAAGTCGTATAGGTCAATAACGGTATAAAACATGACTTTTTAAAATACCGTATTACTCCCTAACGACGTAGATTTGATTAACTAAAACTAATAATTTAAATTACTGGTAACTAACACAATTAATTCTAAGTGTGCTAGTTACAATTCACATCAAAACTCAAGTCCCCAAATTAAACCCTTAATTTCGAATCTCTCAAAACTCGTTACAATTGATAGGATTGTATAGATCTAGAAGAGAGGTTCGTTTTGCTCACCCAAACTCAGAATTTCACTAACAGAATTAAGAGAAATCGAAGAGGGAAGATGAGAGAGATCAGAGAAAGACAAAGAGAGAGTCGGTAGGGAGAGAGGAGAAAACGTACGGGGGTGGGGAGAAGGAATGAATAAAAATAGAAAAAGGTTAAGTGAAAACTATTTATATTATCCTGAAAATTGGTTAGTTAAATAATGTAAGTTTCGTTTAAATAAATAAAATGTTTCGTTTAAAATACATTTAACCTCTTCTACGAACATATTAAAATACATAAAATAAAATCATATATTTTAAAACCAATTAAACAATATAAAATTTTAATATTTTTAATTAAATAAAAGAAATCTGATTCTAATAATTTGAGAAATTACGTAAATAATCATTTTAAATCCAAAATGTAAATATTTATATTTGACTCTAAATATTAAAATTAATAAGATTTCAATACCAAAGAAATTATCTAGAATATTTTTTGATAATTAAATTATAACTAGTTGAAAAAGCCGCGAGTCGTAGTGGCATCATAAACTTTTAAAAACTCTATCAATTAAATTAAAAAAATTACTCGGTCCTTTCTAATAAGCCGTCCTTCCGTGAAACACGTTTTTCTTTTTAATATCAAAATCTCAAATTTAATATATTGAATACTTGTGTTATATATTAATTTTCATGTTAACATACTTCTTTTCCTAATAAGCCGCTCTCTCGTTGAAAAAATACCTCTATCAATTAAATTACAAAAATAACCCGTTTCTTCCTAGTAGTCATCCTCCCATTGCAACATGCTTTCCTTTTTAAGATCAAAATCTCAAATTTAATATATTGAATACTTGTCTTATATATTAATTTTCATGTTAACATACTCATTTCTAATGAGTCACTATTTCGTTAAAAAAATACCTATATAAATTTACAATCCTATTTTACTTCCAAAAGAACAAAGCAACTTGCCAGAAAGACAGTAAGATCATCACCTCTAAAGCATGGTGTAATAGTTGCCCCAAAAGCTAAGAATGGTGGTACAGTTGTTGTTGCTTCCCATGGAGGTATAGTCAAGCCCTTCAAAGCACCAGCTAGAGTTCCTTTTAAAACTCCGTTAGATGTCCAGCCAGTCAGGGGTCAAAAATATACATCATTGAAGAACTTGGAAGCAGCAAAATATGAGAGGGAAAAAAAACAAGGGAAAGACTAAGATGTGAAGTGTGAAATCTCATTTATTTTGTCCAAATCAACCACCCAACCACTTTTCTCTACAAACATTTATGTTAAGTTATCTTTTGGTGAAATGCTTTTAATATGTAAGGAGTGGTAGATTTGAAGTTAATTTGCAAATGACATTTGCCTATGTACAAGACTTATTAAGCTTTTGATTTTATTCAGCACCAAACAAATTGTGAAATTGCATTACAAAACATGGTAACATTTGATACTCAAGGCATACTATAAAGCACTGATATTACACTGCAAATTAAAATGAAACAACGTAAAAGAAAATGCAAATCCAGGTAAAGATCAGTAGTGACATTGTTTTGTTGCAACACTTCCTCTTGTCCACTACATCGACTTCTTCTTCTTCTGCACCAGTCATTATGTCTCCCCCTGTTCTTTGTTGAGCTTCGAGAGCATTTATTCTCCTTATAAGACCAGGTATTATCACTTGAGCTCGTGGACACAAAGGGGAGTCTATCCACCGGAAATAATTACAACAACGATCAGGACATGCCAAAAAACGTCTACTAGCATTTGTAGTGGTCCATGCCATTTGCTGAGCCGCCCGTTTCCTACAGTAGCACATATTAGCCATGGATTTACAAAAATAAAACACACAGATGTATATGATGAAGAACAATTAGGATTTGAGATATAAATTAAGTGATATATGTGATAGGATATATATACTGATGATATATATCGATTATAGCCGTTGAGGGTACCAAATTACATATATATCCTCGTCCCTGTTACAGTTTGTTAGTGCTTGTGCCCTAGAGACAATACTATAATGTTCTTAGGGAAGACATTTTGATTATTAATAAATATGTTCTATGGATTTTCTTTCAATTATTTATTATGTCTTTATTAACTGCGATATAAATGTTAGAATAATAAATGTCCTTGGAATATAAGCATGAATTCTATATCTCTAAGTATGTGACTTAGAAATGAGATTATATGAGTAGTGTTTATAATCCTAAAAGATCCCTAGTCGAGTATTATTATTTGAGGACAATAATAATACATTAAGACTAGTATGTTTGTTGACTGATGACCACATCTCATTGGTCATAAGTATGGTGATACTAAAGTCAAAGACATAAGTGCATGTTAGCAGAACATGGCACTAGATAGACCCACCATGTGAATTCTTCATGGTAAATGTTATCAAGTGTCATAAGCAATTCTCACAGTGATAATGGTGTAAGATAATGGTGTAATGATCCTTAGACTTGAAATCATTATATTTCTATATGAGAATTAATATACTTTGATTCTATTCAAAGTTACCTTTGACCGGGTAATGATAAAGGTGGACATTGGGTATATTATGAATCGTATGAGAAATATGAATGATAGATATATGATTTAACCCTCCTATTTTAGGAGTGATATTATTGGCCTCTTGATTGAGTGAGACTATGAAATGCATGGCCATGCTCAAATTGTGATTTGTTTAATAGTCTACTCATCGATCAAGTAAACCGGATTAAATGTTGAAGAGGATGACATAAATCATGCCTCGAGTTTAATCTATAATATAAGGTTAAAAGGATTATATTACATGGAACATTATTCATTAAAGGTTTAATTGGATCACCAATTATTATTATTACTTGGGTAGCAATGATGTATTACTAGATGCCGCTCATTGTTTATAATTTTATTATGAGATATTAAAATTATTGCCAACGTAATAATAACCTAAAGGGTCACACACAAAGAACGTTTTAAACGGAGCATTAATTAAATTTCGAATTTAATTGAATTATTATTATATTGAATTATTGGATTAATTAAGTAGGACTTGATTAATTATATAATAATTCGAATATAATAAATAATACTACTAATAATCAGATTGGGTTTTGGAAGCCCAATCAGATTAGGTATAGGCCCATAATTCTCTCCATATAAATACATTAAGATGTATTGTTTTAGGGTTAATTGAAAAATACGTTTTTCTTAAAAACCCTAGCTGCTCTACATCTAAGAGAGGCTAGAGAGAGAGAGAGAGAGATTTCCGAGGGCAGTTTTTGGCTAGTACCAACTCCGGTGATCGTTGGACGATCGGGCGTTCGTGTGGACTGATTAGAGACGTATATCGCAAGGCGGGATACGTGGTGATCATAGCAAAGGACCTCCATCTGTCAACCAAATCATAAAGCTTCTTAAAGGTAAACAATTATGTTCACGAATTAAATATCGCGTTCTCATGGATCCTCCGGAGGGTTTCGTTATTTTCTGTTTTTACGCGTTTTTCCGTTGCGTTTTCATTCCCGAAACCCTTCAATGGTATCAAAGCTACTTTCGAATTGTGTTTAATTCGTTTACATGTTTACTGTTTTATTGATAATAGCATGCTTACAATCTGCCATGACTGATATGTATGTGATTTTGTATGATATGCATGTTGTTCTGTTTATATATATAAACTGATGGGTTCTGATGTGTATTGACACATCTGTTGATGATGGTGAGGTCTGTATGTATATGATACGTGATACAGAGGCTTGAGGATCGATCGAAATTGTTTCGTTTGATTCTGAAAGCGAAAATCTGCAGAAAACGTTTCTGTGGTGAATAGTGTTTTTCCGATTTTTCGGTGTCAGAATTCGACGAATAATAACTTTTTGGAAAGGGAAAATCGTCACGAGTAAAACTCATGACTTTGTCATGAGCCAAGTCGCTTTTTGGCCGTTTGACATCGTTTAGGCCCTCAAAACTGCGATTTACTGTTTTTTGTCATGATTTCGATTTTTTTTTTCTGAATTGTGCCTTTTATGATTTCTTTGATTTGATCATGAGAAATATAACATAGTATGATGTCTTGATGAAATCTGAGATGTTCTTAACTATTAATTGAGCATGGTGTATGGTTATGGCCCTAAGACCCATAGGTTAGTGGTTTTTGATTATGGTTTTGGTTTTAAATACGACTTGCCTGTCGTTCATACTTGTAATGATTAAATCTCGAATGTAACTCGAGTTTCTCTTGTAAGTTTATTAGATTAGCTTTTTCATATTATGTAATGTAATTGAAGACATGGAGACATAAAGATATGAAGACTTGGAGGCATACCAAGGAGGCGATCAAAGGAGTCATTACAAGGAAGCATGAAGACATGTATTATTATGTTGTATTTCATACCACCATAGTTTGACCATGATTTTTCCTTTAGCATGGAAAAATCGCATAGGATTGGGCCATAACCAAGCACGTTTACTTTACGCACTTTACATATATGATGCATGTGATGACAATATGTATGTGTAGCTATAATGATTGTATGTATTAGATACATCACCCATGCCATGCCTGCTAAACAAGATAAAATTTGTAACGATTCAAGATTTTAAAATTGAACAAAACGAACATGAGATTCCTGTGTTTATGAAACACAGAAATAAGTATGAATTTTCGATTTTTGATATGGGGCGATTTTGACAAAAATACAAGCAGCGCTTGTTAGAAAGGCGGGTTTTAAGTGAGGCCACTGTGACTCCTCCGTTGGACTGGAAATCAAACCATTGATGAATTTTGAATTGAAGTACTTAGTTCAAGGAAAAATTGGGAATCTCTTGATGATGGGATCATGGTCATTTTAATAATAAAATCCCTAAATTTAAAATATTAAGTCACTTAGATGCCTTCCAATGGGTAACACTCGTCAAGACCTACATCGAGAAAGAGTGGGTTCGCCAAAGCGAAGCACTCCAATCTATCGTGGTAAGGCGCGATGAAGTAAATGTGATACTTAATTGTTAGACCATTGGGTTAGACTTAACTAAGTTACCACAATAGGATTGTGAACTTAGAGGCATGGAGTTTGGTATGATTTATTGGATAAATGTGGACAAATGTTGTTCTACCAGACTTTCCAAGAGTTATATATGATATAATTGACAAGAGTTGTCTACCTAAATAAATCATGTTTTGGGAGTAAAGCCAAAGCTGACCTTAAGCATGACGAAATATGGATCTTGGCTCACTAGAAGGATTTAGAGTAATGCCTTCCGAATTAATAGTTAGGGCTATTGATTTGATAAAAATAGTGAGAGATATATATTGTGAATATATATGGATAATCACTTGAACATAATTTAATAAATCTGCAACTAACTAATTTTATGCATTTTAACATTGTAGATATCTAAATGGCAAACTCAAACAATTTCTCTGTGCGATCAGTCCTTGAGAAGGAAAAGCTGACAGGAACAAACTTCCTTGATTGGCAAAGGAATTTGAGAATTGTCCTCAGGCAGGAGCGAAAGCTTTATGTCCTTGATATTCCTCACCCTGGACCTCTTGCTGCTGAAGCAACCGAGGCTCAACAAAATGCTTATCAGAAGCATCTTGATGATTCTACGGATGTCTGTTGTTTGATGCTAGCGACTATGAGTCCTGAGCTTCAGAAACAACATGAGTGTATGGACGCTTATGACATGATTGAGCACCTCAAAAGGATGTTTGAGGGTCAAGCTCGTAAAGAGAGGTTTGATGTAAGCAAAGCGTTGTATGCATGCAAACAGGGAGATCGTGACCCGGTTGGACCGCATGTTCTAAAGATGATAGGGTATATGGAAACCCTTGAGAATTTGGGTTTCCCGGTTTTACCGGAACACCAAGCAGATTTGATCTTGCAGTCTTTGAACAACAACTACACTCAATTTGTTATAAACTATATTATGAGTGAGATAGACAAAACACCTACCGAACTATTGGCATTATTGAGGACTGCTGAGACCAATATGTCAAAGGCTAACCCTGCTCCCATAATGATGGTGAATAAATGGAATGCCAAATGAAAGGGGAAATGGAAAGGCAAGAAGAAGATTGGATCTAAATCTGCTAATCCGAAGCCCGCTTTCAAAAAGGCTTTGAAGCCTACTGGAGGTGTTGCAAAAGGTGCTACAAAGGGTGATATATGTCACTTTTGCAAGAAGCCGGGTCATTGGAAGCGTAATTGTCAAACTTAATTGGAGGATCAGAACCTGAAGGGTATGAAGTCTGTGAAGATTTCTGATTCAGGTATGTATGTTATAGAAGTCAATTTGTCTACTTCTACATCATGGGTATTGGATACTGGATGTGGTTATCACATTTGTATAAATGTGCAGGAACTGCGAAGGAGTAGGACTTTGGCGAAAGGAGAAGTCGACCTACGCGTTGGCAATGGAGCAAAGGTTGCTGCTTTGGCTGTAGGGACTTATAATTTATCGTTGCCCACTGGGCTTATTTTAGAACTTGAAAACTGTTTTTACGTGCCTGCGATTTGCAGAAACATTATTTATGTTTCTTGTTTGGACAAGAAAGGTTTTTCCTTTACAATTTAGAACAATAGTTGTTCCTTTGGTTTGAATAATGTTACCTATGGGGTTACACGTTTATTTAATGGTTTATATGTTCTTGATCTTGATATTCCCGCGGAGGGTTTCGTTATTTTCTGTTTTTAAGCGTTTTTCCGTTGCGTTTTCATGCCCGAAACCCTTCACAGTTAACGGTCAAAATTAACGGGAGTTGGTCAAGATGGTGCATATCGAAGCGAAAATTAAACATTGGGGTGCATCATTGGGGTGCATTATTCAGGACCAAATCGAAAAACCGTCCAAAGTAAAGGGGTGCAAACTGCTATTTACTCTAACTTTTAACCATATGTCTTGCCTATAATTCGAACTCTTCTCCTCTATAAATTCGCACACATATTCTAGTTCGAATAAAACTTTTAATTATGTCTACAAACACCTATTTTACTTCTAATAAAACTTTTAATTGTATGTGTTTTTTATAAATTCAAACTCTTCTCCTCTATAAATTCGAACATTTATTCTACTTTCAATAGAACTCTCAATTTTACGGCTTACCTATAAATTCGAACTATTCTCCTTTTTAAAGTCGAACACCTACTCTACTTCAAATAAAACTTTATTTATAAGTCTTCTCTATAAATTAAATTCGAACTCTTCTCCTCTATAAATTCGTACACTTATTCTATTTCTAATATTCTAAATAATATTTTTTTTATTAGTATTTAAAATTGTAAAGCTCTAGAAAAATTAGAAAAATAGTTTGAGACGATCTTAGAGGCGCCACCTAACCTCTCGTGTATCCTCTTATATATATATACTAGTTGAAAAAGCCGCGCTTTGCAGCGGCGTCATTTTAAAAAAAAAACTCTATCAATTAAATTAAAAAAAATATTCGGTACTCTCTAATAAGTCGTCCTCTCGTGAAACACGCTTTACTTTCTAATATCAAAATCTCAAATTTAATATATTTATTACTTGTGTTATATATTAATTTTCAGGTTAACATACTCCTTTTTCTAATGAGCCGCTGTTGAAAAAATACATATATTAATTAAATTACAAAGATTACTTGTTCCTCCCTAATAGTCGTCCTCCTGTGAAATACGCTTTCCTTTTTAAGATCAAAATCTCAAATTTAATATATTGAATACTTGTCTTATATATTAATTTTCATGTTAACAAACTTCTTTCTAACGAGTCATTTTTTCATTGGAAAAACACCTATATAAATTCACAATCCTATTTAATTCCAATATAACTTTTAACTATATGTCTTTCTTATAATTCGAACTTTTCTCCTCTATAAATTCGCACACCTATTCTACTTCGAATAGAACTTTTAATTATGTCTAAAAACACCTATTTTACTTCTAATAAAACTTTTAATTGTATGTATTTTTAATCAATTCGAACTCTTCTCCTCTATAAATTCGAACATCTATTCTACCTTCAATAGAACTTTTAATTCTATGACTTACCTATAAATTCAAACTATGTTCCTTTAAAAATTCGAACACCTACTCCACTTCAAAGAAAATTTTATTTATACGCCTTCTCTATAAATTCGAACTCTTCTCCTCTATAAATTCGAACACCTATTCTACTTCTAATAAGCTAAAGAATATTTTTTGATTTATTAGTATTTAAAATTGTAAAGCACTAGAAAAATTAGAAAAATAGATTGAGACGATTGTAGAGACGCCACCTCACCTCCCGTGTATCCTCCTTTATATATATATATTGATTAAACAAATAATTCCTGACGAAAATTTAATTATTTAAATACAATTACGAAGTTGGCACATAAGCAATTATATGACTCATATTTAATTTGACCAGATACCACATACGTCAAGTAGATGACACATCAAATTGGAACAATACCACATATGTCAAGTAGATGACACATCAAATTGGAACAAGGTGTTTTATATACTCCCTCCGTTCCAACCATTTCTTTACACTTTCCTTTTTTGGATGTTTGTAATATTCGTGAATTTTATTATTAATATAAATGATGTATTTGGTATAAAATATTTCTTGAGGAATATTTGAATATTATTAAGTTACGAGTGTTAAGTGATTATGTGTTATTTGGTGAGTCAGAAGCCCCTTTCAAATATTTCGTCATTTGAAATTTTCTTCAATCTTGAGCCCCATTTTGAAAATTCAAGGGCCCCGTTGAAATTTTGTACATCATTATTATCCCTTTATCTTTCGTATTCGAATCGTTATTGAAAGAATTATTCGTATCATTTCATCCCCATCTATTTGATCTTGTCAGTATAATTCGTTTTGTTCAAAAAGGGAAAAATTGTTCCAAACCCTAATTGTTCGGGGTGACGGATATATCGTTTATATCAATAATTCATCTGTTATAGCCCCAGTATTCTTGAGCATTAGTTATATAATGATATGTATTGATTTGGATAATTATCAGTCTTTGTAGATGATTATCTTCTCGCAAACGTGTTTTTAACCTAATTAGGGTTTTTAAACGATCCAGTGGATCTGTATCGATCCAAAAATGTTGTTTGGGGTATTATTTTTCCAAAAATATAAAAAGACGAATCGTACATTAAACCTCACATAATCTGCATTTCATAATCTCGAAAAAGTAAAAATCCCCGAACCGTGTTCTTCGTGTTCTTGAATAATCAAACCAACTTTTGGAGGTGTTATTGAAATCAGAAATCAAAGTTCAAGTACTCAAATCAAAGCTCTTGATCTCTAGTTTCAGAATCTTCCAACCTCATCATCATCTGGTAATTTTTCGATTTTATATGAATTTTTCAAATTTCGAATTAAATTAGGGTTCATACCCGAATTGGGGATTTTCATTCTGTTGATTCTCCATTCAATTGATTGCTTCTAACATGTTCCTAGGGTTCTAATGAGTAGGAATTCATGCTTTAATTTCATGTTTATGTTCGATTTTGAGAAATTCGATTTCTAGGGTTTTGCCCGATTTTTCTTTTTAATAGTCCGTTCATATGAATGATCTGACATTGTTTTTGATAGAGGGCTTTTGTTGTGTGTGTTCTTAGATTCATTTTAACATAAAGAACGTAGAGTTTCATGTAAGATTTTGGTAGATCGGAAAATTGGTTCGAGGTCGCCGGAAAATGTTCGGGATTGAGATTCCGACTTTGTTTTGGTATGTTTTTGGCCTGAATAGATTGCTGAGTTTATAAGGAACGTTTTGGTATAAAAAGCCCCAATTTCTGTGCAGTTTTTGGCTCGCCGGAATCTGGGTTTCGTCGCCGGATTCTGGAAAAATCCGGGTTGTTCTTCCCGACCCGTTTGTGTTCTTCCCGACCCGTTACCCCATTTTTCTGACTCGGTTTTAATCTTCAAAACCCTAAATTATTTTCAGAAAACTGTTTTTGAATTTTATTTTTAAATTTAATTCGAAAATAGTTTAAAATCTTTAAAAATTCATATTATTATTTTTTAAATGTATTTTTTAATTTCAGAAAATTCTGGAAAATTATATTTATTACTTTAAATTCGAAAATTGATTAAACTTAATTATTTTTAATTATTTTAATTAATAATTAATTTATTTAATTAATTGATTAATTCTTTTAATCAGTTAATTCTTAAAAATAAATTATTAATTAGATTTAATTAATTAAAAAATTCAGTTTAATTATTTTCAAACCTGTTTTATTATTTAAAAATAGTTTGAGCATTTAAAGAGTGTCAATTAATTTTATTAATTGATTTATTTGCATTTAAATACTTATATTGGGTTTAAAAATCCGATTTTTGATTAAAAAATTTGTTTGCGACTTATTTAAATTCAAATAAGCTTCGTGTGATGTTTTAAAAATGTTTATAAGTACTATATGATTCGTATGAGTTGTGTAATGTGTTTTATAGTCCGTATATGCCCGTACGAGGGCTAGTGTCTGAGTTTTAATTTCCGTAAATTAGACCGGACGTCCGATACGTAACCGGTTGCTTGTTTAAAATGTGTTATTGATTGATTGTGTGTCGAGGATAGATTGAGGATAGTTAGACTTACCGTGATGAGTTGTTTAAATTATAGAATCGAGTTCCCGGAGCAAGGGAAAGGGAAAGGTTGAGTGATCGAGGTAGAACCGACATCGACATAGACCAAGAAAATATCTGTGCCTTTTATTTCTGATAAAGTGTTATTGTCTTCAATACTTACATGTTATTCCCCCAGAACAATTCTGATTATCAATCCTTACCCGTATTTGGGCAACTGGTTCCATTTTCGTAATTATTCTCAATTCTTTGATTTGATCCGCATCGGAAACCCTTATTTCCAATTCATTTGAATATTGACTACAACCATTGATTGTTGATCACCATCATTTGATTATTGCGTACAACCATTGATTGTTTGATTTCCATCATTGACTATTGATTTCGGTCATTGATTATTGATTACATTCACTGGTTATCTTCCTGAACGAGTACACTGTACCGTTGAAGCTATTTCATAATTATTTCTCAATCTTCATTTGATACTGAACAGTTGAAGCTCTTTTGCAATTATTATATCTTGACATTGTGTATTATCTTATTGAGCATGTTATTGCTTATATCTTGTGATAGAATTGGCATGTTTTTAAAAATGGACCAGTAATTGGTCGGGCCATATTTATGGTCAGAATAATTTAAGGCCCAGATTGGCCTAGGATCCAATAGAGGACTATGCCGTGAGCTAGTCCAGGGTGGATGCGTGGCTGGCCAGCAGCACAACCTTTGATTTGAATACAATGTAGAAGCCATATTCTAATCCTTTTTCTTCAATTGATATTGATACAAAACATGTGTTTAGCTGAATATTGTTGATTCTGATATTGTGAACTCATATCTTTACAACTGTGATTGAAATATATATATGATGCTTGCTGAGCACTTTTGGCTCACTCTTGCTTGTTGTTTTCTAACCCTATTCCAGTGAAACGAGAGTATGAGTCGGCGCAGCATGACTGATAGTTCACCGGCAGCTAGGAGAGCCCCTCGAGTAGTTGTCACTGACAGGGTAGTTGTTTATTTTGTATTGTTAGACTAGATGTCTAGCTCTGAACTTAAGTTATGATGTAATAACTCTGATGAAAATGGTTTGTATTAATAAAAGATTGTAGAAGCTTGTGTTCAATGCCATAATCTGGATGCGGTCTTGGTCAAGGGGTATTTATGTCTTTATATATTATGCATGTGTTGTATCTAGAGATTATATTGTGTACCGTTGGTCGGGTGACTCCCCAAATCTGTACCCCGGGTTTGGAGGGCGTCACAATGTCCCAATCATTTCTTTACATTTTTAAAGTTTCCAAAAATAGTAAAGTTTTATAATATAAATTAACACCACCAACTATTTTCTCCACTACTTTCCTCCACTATACTCACTTTATACATAAATTATTGATGGTCCTACCACTTTACCCACTTTTCTTACACTTTTCTACTACTTTATTTATTTTTCTTAACCTCTGTGCCCAAACCATTTGTAAACAAATGGTCGGGACGGAAGGAGTACTATTATACCAGTTCATCACATTAATATATATATATATAATTTAAAACTTAGCGTCAATACAGATAATCCTTCATATGGACAGGTTTGTTCTGCCTACTCCCTGGTGAGTGTTCGGAACGTCGCTCGTTCCTGTTGTTCAGGTTAAATCAATATTTGATTGAAGCTGGCTCCTGATGCTTCTATGGTGTAGAAGTTAAATCATGCATGTTTATTTTTACAAAACCGACGTGAGGCCAACACTTTCTTATATATGAAAATTTATAGAGTGATATCGACATAGTTAACCGTTAATGCTACTCTAATATAAACCAATCTTATACTAGGGCATGAGACCTAGAACAAGAAGATGCACGTGTTGTAAAATGGAAGAAAATCATACATCAATTATATTATAGATTAACTAATCTAGTTAGTATATTATTGAATGAACTAGCATTGAAACACGTGCAAGGCACGGGCACGCAAGTTTACGTGTTTAAAGTCAGTTTTTATTCGATAGGAGGAATGGTTGTGTATGTTGTGCAGTCTGAATGAGAGTTGGTAATGACATTGCACGTGCTGGCTGGGACGTTTGTGTGTTATGTTAAGGCATGTATGATTAAATGACAAACAATGCATATTCCTGATAAGTTTTAGCTAATTTTTTATATACTAATACGAAATAGATAGTAAATAGATATTTGCGCCTGAGGAAAGAATTAAGTCATCACTGTCAGCATCCGAGGGTGGGGTTTGTACTCAATCGAAGAAGTTTTAGTGAAAATTGTAAGATAAATTTTGTGCTTAGGGTGAGTGATTAATGTTTGAAACAACATTCTGATTTATAAGATAAACTAAGTTTTAAAGTATATGGTAAAGAAATTAAAGCATTACCCAAATTTAGCATGCTAGTAAAAGAGATCCCAATGTAGGGAGGCTCGCAAATGTTGTAAATGTCAAAACTGTCACTTAAATTATATTAGGTTGTTCATAATAAAGGTATAGTTTGTCCATAGTAGTGCCTATTAGTTCGGTGATCCGGGTACATGTTTTATTTGTAGATAATAGTTAGAACTATTTTATGGCAGTGGTTCTGCACCCTAAGCAATGCGTGGCCTTTTTGATGTCATTCTATTGTTGTCCACGCCAACCTCATTGACCGCTAGTTCAGATTCTGATAGCTTGACAACCGTGTAATCCTCATATCCCAGGTTGGTGTTGAAGTGATTAATCTTCATATCAAATGCACATGCTTTTTCAATGACATTGTTCAGCACATCGGGGATGTGAGCAAAAGGGTTGTCCTGCATAATAGTTAATATGACATGTTGTTAAATGGGAGCAATTTTAGCTTAATGTTTAATTAAAAATGAATAAATGACCTGGCTTATTTACGAGATAACTTTCTCAACTGGGAGGCGTCCAACATCTTTGTTGAAAAGGGTGAAGGTCGTATTTCCAGACTAGTCCTTGACCCGTACAATTATCTTTTACCTGGTTGTTTTATTTGTAATAAGTCGGAATTGTATAGTGAAAACATAATCGGAGTGAATGAAATAAAGGCGCATTTTATTGACTTTATCTCTGTTTAAGGTCAATCACGGTCTCTGCAAAGTGGTCACAGTAGTAGCCTTTGGAGACGCGGTTTCTAGAACCCAATAAAATTTTGTTTGAAGAGTTTATATAATTTGTACAATCATGTGATCTTAAGCATCTATAATTGGGGTTCACTATTTAATGAAATTTAGTGTTTACTTTTCACGGTAGAATAACCCTAGGTGCATTACATACTATTTTTAAACCCGTGCAAGAGATACTTATAAGTTTTTTAAATAATTTTTTTATGACGATATATCTAAATTATTATTATTTTTAACATTTTAAATTTGAGTACCTATATTGTCATATACGGAGTATATATAAATACCTTTTATTTAATTATTTAATATATTTTTGTTTAATCTTATGTTGAGCTTATATATTTATTTTTTAAGCTTATGTTATTATTTTATATATTCAAATAATTTTTATTTATTCAAATAGTTTTTATTTAATTCATTCATATTTTTATTATTTCTAAAAAGTATTATGTAGGTCATAATTCAATTATCATAAAAGTTTACAAGTAATAGATGTATTATTCTTTTAATATGTACTATTATGAAATTTAACATTTATTTTATATTTACAATAATTAAATAATAATTTTAAATTATTTTTCCAGGTTTTCCAAAAGTATTACTTTTTAATAAAATATTATTATTAACTGTAAGTTGTAAATACAATTACATTTATATTCATTCTATTATTAAGGTTTTACTTTAAATTAAATTAAATAGAATATAAATAACTATTATAGACTTTCCTTTTTTAACAATTGTGGATCCAGTGCGCACATGATGATCTTTGTATTCTTTTAATATAAGTTTATGTTTACGATGTTCATATATTTTTAATATTAATATTTTAGCATAAGTTGTTGGAATTTATGTATATTTATTAATAATTTTTTTAGTAATTATATATTTATGTTGTTGTAATATATAGTTTTCTTTTTAGTTTTCTTGTATATATATAATTTTTAATTACACTTTGGTATATTGTAATATTAGTAAATGAAGTTGATTTTCTATTAGTATTAATATTTAATAATTTAGTGTATATTATTCTTTTAATATATATGAATATTATTGTGAAATTTAACATTTTTTATATTTGAAATAATTAAATAGCAAATTTACATTATTTATTTTAATTTTTTACGTTTTCTAAAATTATTACTTTTTTAATAAAAAAATGTTATAACTTGTAAATACAACTATATTTATAATCATTCTATTATTAAGGTTCTACTTTAAATTACATTAAATAGAATATTAGTAATTATTTTAAACGAAAACCCCTTTACCAATTATATATAAGTATTGTTGTGGAATAAAAAACCGTACTTGTAAATTTATTGCTAGGGTTTAAGAGTTTCGAGCTTTAATGGTTGTTCTCGTGTTTCGTGACTAAAATCGGCCCTCACAAGATGCATCCGTATCTCAATCTGTGCTGAGAATTAAGCCAAGAAACATAGTTCTAATGTGAAGGATCAGGGTCCTTATATAGGCGTCAGGAGCCTTGTATTTTGGGTATGTTTGGGAGACTTAGCGAATAAGTCTCCTTCTTGACAGTTGGATAAGTATTGTATTCCTTGGTGGATAAGTCTTTTCCTTATCGTAGGATAAGGACTGTGACTAGTTATTTCCATTAATTGGGATTCTGGATCCTTCTTTGAAGTATTTATCATATTTTGGACTCTATTTATGAGCTGTATATTTCCCTTATTTATTAATTAAGAAATTAATAAATAATCAGGGTTTCGGGCCTTATACTTGGGCCGTATTCTTGGACCAATCCAGGTCTAATTAATACATCATTAATTACATTTCTAGGATTACTTTTCTTTCCATATCAAGTATATAATATATGCAGCACTTGAAGTCATAATCGTCTTGCAGAGTTCAAATAAAAATGTAAGGAAAAATGATGATCAAGAAAAAATGTAAGGAAAAATCAAGATGTGGAGGGCAAATATACTTAAAAGTATTATTAGGTTCGACCTAAATATATAGCAGTGCAATTCTCAAATTACTTGACATCACATGACCAAAAGTACATCGAGAAAAGTATCAAAGATAGGGTTTATGTTGTCGCTCTATAGGGAGGCTAGAAAGCAGATTCAAGAGATTAAGAAAGGAGGTTCGGGAGGTTTGGGATTGAATAAATTTGCTCAGGAACAACGAAGTTGTTCTCCTATAATATATTTTAGTAGATTAGTAGATTACCAATTTCCAAAAATAAATAACTTTAATCATTCCATGAATCATTTTTGGTAACTAAATAAATCAAAATATTGTCACATACAGTCGAGAATCTTGATAATGCTTTTATGCCGATTTCTTGAACCAGGGGCGAAACCAGGATTAAATTTTACCCCGAGCTAAACTATCATTAAAATTTCAGTAAATCAAAAAAAAATTATATACCTTAATTGTCGACATCTTTACAACCTTTTCTTTCTTGAGGAAGGCATTGAGGAAGGCACAGATGACAACTGAATTCTACGACTTTGCATATTTTGATAACGTTGCAAAATGACTTCGTCGTTTATGTCTCTAAATATGGCCTTCTCGATGTAAACCACCATGCTATCGTTCAACCACTCATCCCCCATCCTATTGCGCAAATAAGTCTTAAGAATTTTCATTGCAGAGAACACTATTTCAACATTAGCAATTGCTTTTGATTTTTGAATGCCTGACATCTTCTTGTAGCTTCATTATGGGAGCTACCAAAAGAACCTATATGGTCTCTGAATACTTCCAATGCCCTCTTCCAATTGTTAAATCATGTTGCTAAAAACACATCCCTTCCAGAATTATCTGCTCTATTTGGTTTAAAGAGATAACACCACAAACAATATGCACGATCATATTTAATACTATATTCTGACCAGTCAAACTCTTTGAACCAACTTTTTTGAAAGCTTCTTCTTTCTATACCGTACTGAGTCTTTGGGAACTCGTAATTTAGAGGCTGACAAGGGCCTTTAGCGAGATATGCCCTCCGCACTTGATCTCTAATATTTACATTGCATTCCTCAATTTGCTCTCTACGTCCTCGGTCTGAAATCAGATTTTCTGGATTGAATTCAACACATGCCCTTTTATTACTTGTAGGAGATTCCACATCCACATTAACAGATTCCACATTAACAGGCGTAGATGTTTTAGTTAAGAATTTATCCATCCTGAAATATATTATATATGCACTTAATTCAGATTATGTATTACCATTTTATCAAGTGTTAAATGTTAAATGTTAATCATGATTCATAATTTCACACTTAATCTGTCATCTATGCACTTTTAAATGAGCTCAAAAATAATACAGAGACAAGTAGACAACTAAAGTCTAAAAAGAATAAAAAATACCTCTGTTGCATCTTGGTCGAGTGGTTTGCATCTAGTCTAGCAAGATTCCTGTCATTAATCAATACCCATCAACTAATTACACAACTTTATCAAAAAATTAAACTCTCAAATAATCAAATTAGGGAAAACATAATTCTATTTCTAGGTATTTAGGGAATTAGGGTTTTACCTTAATTGAAATTGTAAATCACTTTTACCAACTGGTTGTGGGCTTATGAGAGTCGACTAATTGTGTTTTTTTTCTTTAGTAGTGAATCTTTGACATCTTTCCTTTTTATTATAATTTATAATTGTTTGATAATTAAAATTTATTTTGGTCTTCTAAAGCATTGAAATTACAATTAAAATAAGAAAAAGTTTTTTTTTTTTTTTAAATTGTCAAAATTAAAAATTTTTAATCGAAGTACAAATTGTTTTTGTCTAAATTTCAAAATTTTAAATTTGACCCAGGCTGAAAAAAATATATATAGTCATTTTTAAATTTGACCCCAGGCTGAAAAAAAAATTACCTATATTTTTTTGTTCAACCGGGGCTAGCCCCCCTTGGTTCTGCCCCTGTCTTGAACGCTACACTTGAATACAAATAACTTAA
The DNA here is from genome assembly GCA_030848705.1 of Heracleum sosnowskyi. NCBI lineage: Eukaryota > Viridiplantae > Streptophyta > Magnoliopsida > Apiales > Apiaceae > Heracleum > Heracleum sosnowskyi. The sequence continues at coordinate 82,252,369 of CM061238.1, forward strand.
AAATGCTGCCAATACGCTTTTATTCAGTGTTCATGAGTAGTTTGCCTCTATTTTCTCATTTATTGAACGCAAAAGGCAAAAGTGTTCTGGTGTTCTTAATTGTATTGAAACGAATTGTTCCTCATCAACTTCGGAGAGAGCATTGAGAGACACAACTCGACAATTAGTTTTGAGATTCCCTTTTGTGATTCTTTTAATAATTTATAAAATATTCAGTTTGTTATATAATATAATATATATATATATAAGAAGAACTAGAGAGAGCTAGACAGAAATGAGGAGATCATCATCTTATTCATATCATAAGACAATGTGCATACAAGTCATTATATAGGCTTCCTATACATAGGTTACAAGAGAAGTGAAAAGCCAAGAGTTATACTAATTACAAGATAGGTGAAAAGCCAATGGAGTTAGAAACTCTAATAGTCATACAATTATTTCATAACACTCCCCCTTGGATATCTCACACAAACATCATGCCTCATTAAAACCTTACTAGGAAAAACCCTGTGGGAAAAATCCTAGTGAAGGAAAAAGAGTACATGTGTAGTACATAATGTAATGTAAAAGAAGTATCATATCTCCCCCTCATTTCAATATATCTCGAAGCTTATGCATTCCAATCTTATTTGCCAATTTCCTGAAGGATGATGTAGGAAGTGCTTTTGTGAACAAATCTGTTGGATTCTCACATGAGCGAATCTAATAGACGTCAATTACTCCCATTTGATGAAGCTCATGAGTGAAGAAAAACTTTGGATCAATGTGCTTCTTCCTATCACCTTTAATGTCAGATCTCCAATCTTAACCATATAAATAAATGACCATCCTCATGGGTTGCACGATACAATCATAAGAAGTGCCTGCAATTGTTAATTTCATAGCATACCAAAATAATAACATCTCCGCCTTATGTGAATACATATTCAATTCTGAGACGCAAATTATGATAATCATGTAAACACTTTGCACCTGAAAAATCAATATAAACCTTTGTCGAATAGGTTAGTGGAGATCAAATAAAAATTTCTCATCAAGATTCTCATGTCTTCATATTTGACTTTCTTTAAACTCCGCTAGTGAATTTATTAATTAATAAATTGAAACATGTATAATTAGCAAGATAAATGAATATCTTACGCATTATGATATGTGGTACTTCATGACCAAGAATTGTCTTTTTAAGTGTGCAGAGCGGCGACTATCATCTTCCTTCAGGGAAGAAGTTGTATTTCAGAATGTATTAGCATCTCTTTCATATATATTAAAAATAATCATGTATTTATAATCCTTCTGGGATCTTTATCCAATCGACTTTCATAAGCCACAAGTTCTAAGCATTCTCATAAAAATTATATTCGTCTCCGCTCAAAAGTAGTTTTCTCTTTCAAAATTTGCATGGTTTCGGGGAAACTGTAAAATAATAATAAAATTCACAACTTTACAAAACAAACTCAATAATCCTAATATATTATGATTATGAGGTGAAACTCATTCGAATGTCAATTAGAAACACATTCTAATTTTCATCCACTATGGCCAGAGATCTATATGAGTTATCACAAATCATAAATCATATTATCTTCAAAAAGAAGTAGAAGATTAAACAATCATCACATTTCATGTATATCTTCTTATACCCGTACATACCCTTATGTGTACTCCATGAGTTAAGGAATATGCCAAAGTATAATTATAAAAATAACAAGAAGTATTTCTATAATAATTTTATGTTGGACTACTGGTCCAGAACTCTTTACAACTCGATAGGGTTAGTTCTCAAGAACTTAATTTTCTGTTTCTGGCAGTTTTAATCCTACTGGAATTGAATTTAAATGTTGTCAAGTGGGTCATATAAAATTAAAATCAAATCTTTCGTATATTGCCAGACTATTTGGTAATTATGTAATCATGTCCACCACAAGATATTATTTCTCTTCATAAGCAATATAAGGTCATTATATAACTATGTGACCTTTATATTTCGTAGATTTCAATTTCACATAAATATTCATTCATACCCCACTGACTTTTTATACATGTGTGAATTGCAGTTCTAAATATTTCTCTATTTTAAAGAGATAATGATTTTTATAGCGCACTTCCTTCACAACTTCTGGTGTGCGAACTGCAAGTCCAAATAATTTATCTCTTTATAAGAGAATTTGTTTCAATCATTTACTTATATCTTTGGCCAATTTATTTTCTGATCCTCATTATAATCCATAACCTCAAGTGTTAAATTTTCATATGATGTATCGTCGACATTGATTTCAATAAATGGTTCCATTTTTTCTAGACATGACATAATATATTGAGATCTCATAGGTACCTTCATTTTTCTTTCTTTTGTCATGTCTACAATCTCTTCTGAAGATCATTCAAAAGTTACCCACTCCTCAATTTAGCCATCATCAATTGCTGCTCCTTTTTACCTTTAAGGATAATTTTGTTATGGGACCTACTAGTCTATCACGCTTCAGGCGTTCTTTAGACACATAGCATCTTGAGGTTGTCCTTCCAGGACATATTTATTTGGAGCATCTGTAGCTGGTATATGTGATATAGCCACTCTTTCATGTCAGCATATATGTCTGACAATAATTGAAACATATGAATGAATTATCTTCTGAACTTCTAGTTCAGAATCTTTACTATGAGTATCAACACGAGGCAATGATAATTCATTCATACTGAATATCACCAGCTATTCATTTTCTCCCCCTAATTTTGAGAAAACAGACTCAATAAATTGAATCATAGTCAAATACACATAGATGGCTCTAAAAATATATAATTATTGATAACCACTCATTTGTAATGTATATCCAACTATATCTTTTTGTTGTGGTGAAACAATTACAGCTGACCAAATTTAATTTATAATAGGGAGACATTATGATAACTGGATGGCTAGATGTGCATCAATAAATGTCACAAGATATTCGAAAATTTTCATTATACAATAATTCTCATTGAACATTTGGGTAGTAGACTCGCCAACATTAAATGCATATGCTTGATAATATGATTAACTAAACAATCAAACTGAAAGGCATATGTTTAGGCCTATTTGTTTACATCGAGGAATTAACTCAACATTAAACAAGCTGTAATAAGTAAGTAATAATTCAGATTGTCACAGGAATCTCAGAAGATTATAACAGTCAAAAGAATGAAGATAAAAGTCATCTACAGACTTGAAGTTATTCTACATTGAAAGAAGTTCATTATGTTAGGCCTAATACAGTATAATCAAATATATATGAGAATAACAATAATCAAGAACACTGTTTATGAATCAAGAAACTGTAATAGTATTAACAGCTTCTCTCTTTATGATGTTAATGAATCACAAAGAGCTTCTAGGTTACAAGAATAATAATCAATAATCGCATCCCTTCTAGGGATAACCTATCTGTGTTTATATAATACACAGCTACATACAATCCATCTCTAATTGATATTCCTATAAGTTAGCTATACAGTTCATATCAATTAAGGATTGCTTCTTATCTTCTATTCCGTTTCCTTAGCTGTATCAATATATTCTGCTTCTTTCCATCTTCAGAATATATTGCTTCTAGAATATTCAATTCAGCACCGACAGCTAATTCAACTATCACCACGTCAGACTTTAACAAACTCTGACTGGCTTCAATGTAAACTCTGATGATCACCTGTTGCTTAAACACTGATGAACAAACGTCAGCAATTATATCTAACAATCTCCCCCAACTTGTGCATAATAAAAATGTACAAGTTAAACAGATAATTGATGATGTCAAAACATATAACAAATGCAGTGTTTAAAATATATCAGAGTTTAACTTTAACTTAGAATAGAAAACTTAAAAAAAAACTTACAGTCAGACTTTATTTGATTTCTTGAATATCAGGAACAGTTCTGAGATAATCCATGAGAAGTCTTCTTTCAGCCCTTTCCAGCTCTTCAACCATAACTTTCTTCAACTCTCTCAACTCTGGATCAGATTCTCCAGTCTGATAAATTGCAGCTCTCAAAGAATAGATGGAATTTTTCCTCATCTCATTCCCTAGCCTAATAAAATATGGTTTATCAGATTCTAGATTGAATTCTAAGACTTTAACTCCCAGATCAGTCCTTAGTCTTGCACTGTTTCTTTTCATTTCTACAATCTTTCCATGAGCATCTTTGTACTTAGGGATGTAAGCACTTGTAATTTTAGCACCACTAAGAACCTTTGCTCTCATCATCCTTACTCTCAAAACTTCAGCAACATTTTGAGTCCTTTGATTTCTGACTTTGAGTAAATATAAGACATATTCTAACTCTTCAGCCATTTTCAAGTGTATATCATTTTCACCTATTCTGTATACTCTGCCATCAGCCATGAAGTATAACAGAAAGTCCTTCCTAAGTCCCTTATGATGAATTAACTGAACAGACTCTAGCTTGTCAAGGTTCTCTTGAGTAACCCCAACACCAGGTTCTGCCAGTGATGTTTGATCCATTGGACTGTTATTTATCCTCTTCTCTCTGTGTGAACCTAAACCAGACTTGTCATAAGATTGTTTTCCAAGTACTATCCTGGTTTTAGAAAAATCCACAGGTTCTAATGTCAGAGTTTCAGAAAGTACAGGTCTTAAGAAACCTTTGAGTTGAGTTTGTACAACTTGAGCCTTGTCAGAGGTTGTCACAATTTTAGTAGAAATATCAACATGAGCAACGTCAGAGGTTGATTTGTTTATCCTTGATTCAACTTGAGCAATGTCAGAGGTTGAATAAATCTTCTTTGGTAACTGTTCTTCTTCAACCAGTTTACCCTTTCCCTTATCAGTGTTTGCAATCACAGGCTTCCTTGAGTATTGTATACTCTGTTGAGAAGTTTCCTTGATGGAAATACCCTTTTCTTTCTTTCTAGGAACCTTGACAGCTTTCTTTTTGTAAGTACCATCCTTCAATTTCTTCTCATGCTCTTCAGCAAGACTCAGCATTTCAGCTTCCATGTCTTCAACTGTAGCTTCATTACCATGTTCTTCTAGAAACATCTTGGTAGCAATTTCTTCATCAGTTAATGGATTGGATGAAATAATTAAACTCTTAAGTCTTGAACCACTGGCAGAGTTTGAGATTCCTTTACCAGAGTTTGTCAACCTATTAGAATTTAATCTTGATTTTCTTTTCCCTTGAGCAGAAATTAAATTCCTCTCAGTTTCCTTGCTTCCACCATCAGCAGAATCATCCCTCCGTCTCAGAGTTTGAGTGTCTTTGCATTTGTCATTTGGTACACTCTCCCCCTTTTTGACATCATCAGAAAGTAGTACTGATGTCAGCAATTCTAGAGCAGTAGAAATAGAATTCAATTGTGCAGACATTGCAGTCTGATTCTCCTCAACTTTCCCAAGCCTCTTCTTAATGTCATCAGAATCCTTGGCTTGCTGCTTGAACATGGCAGAATAATAAGACCTATCAGTCTTTAAGGTAAGATCCCTTATACCAACTTCATTCCTAAGATTGGTAACCACTGTTTGTGTTTCATCAAACCTATTGTTTAAGGCTTTGACTTGAACCACAGTGGCCTTTAGACTTGTAAGAACATCAGAGTTTGAAATTTTCTTCACAGAATCATCAAGAAAATCAGCAGCCCTCTGTGCAGAAAAGATACAATCTGCAGCAGCCCATCTGTTATAGTACATATTCTGGAAATGCTCAGCAGTTTCTCTATTAATCTCTCTTTCTTCATCAGTATTGACACCATCAGCCAATGAAACTTGAATACTAGGGTGTGAATGAGAACCCTCAGCATCATTTTCAGCTTCTTCATCAATATCTGCTTCATTTGCAGCAGGAACATTTTCAACAGTTTCATCAATTAACTGTGCAGTTTCATCAATTACTTTAGCTGCAACAGTTTCAGGAATATCAGAGTTTACGTGAGTAAAAACCTCTACTTCTCTTGTAACAATCTCAACAACAGCCTGTTGTAGAGCTTCAAGTAGAACAGCATCTTGTACAACATTCTCTGTTACAACTTCCAAACTCTGATCAACTTCCTCACCTTGTTCAGAATGTGCATTATTTACTGAAAGAACCTCTGTGTGAGAACCCACAGAGTCTTCAATCACTAAGGTGGCTTGATCAGCTGCCACATCCTCAGTATCACAAATACTGATACTAGGATGTGCTTCCAAATCTTCATCAACAAAGAAATCCATATTCTCAAAAACTCTGCTGTCAGAATGATCAGCAGCTTCCTCAACTACATCATCAGCATTTGATGTAGGAGCTTCTATATCAGCACTTACCATTTGAGGCATAGGTGCTGCTTTAGCATTTACATTGGATGCACCAAAGAGATGTGCAGCCACAAGTCTTCTTTTCCTTTGATGAAGAGTTTCATCATCAGTTTCACTCTTCTCATCAGCATCATCAGACTTTGCCCTGTTGGCTCTTCTTTTCTTTAACCTTTTCTCCTGAGGCATATCATCAGTATTTGATACCCCAGCTTCATTTTCTGATGGCCTCACTCTTGCAGACTTAACAGCTTCAACGGTGCGGTGAGAGCAGTACCAATATCAGAGTTCGACAAGAAATTCTGAATCAAATGAAACGCCTCCGGTGCGTTCTCATTTGCCAAAGGAGCAGCATAGTTATTTGGAACAAATTCTAACCCAGAAGCAGTAAACATTGTAGTAGCCATTAGAAAAGTTTAGAAGAAAGCAAGAAATAAGACAGAGAAAAGTGTAGAATGTATGCAGTGAAAGTGTTTGAGACAGTGTTTGGGAGTAAAAACTTAAGAAAAGATGAAATGTGTAAAAGAATGAACCGTTTATGTGTAGTAAGTTTAAATAATAACTGTGAAAATTAAAACCCAATCGTTTTAATCATTACTACACACAGCAGGCGTCTTTGAAAAGTGTGTGAGTGGGACAGATGTCAAACATGCATACGCTGACAGCTGTATGTAACAACTTCCAATACACACGCGCAGTAAAAATAGCCATAATTACCGCTTTTCACACTGTTCAAAACACTCAACCTCTCTCTCTCTGTTTAATACAAATATGACCCGTTTGTAATCATACTCTTTCGAATTTCTCAACAAATGTCTAATCTCAAAATTATAAAATGTCTGAAACAAAGAAATCATTTTAACCATCAGAGATTAAAACAAAGTTACCTCGGCGTATTTCACACAATACATCAGTGTTTACCATTTGTCCTTCTTTGTCAATAAACTCTTTTCTCAAACTGTACAGGTGTGAAAATATGTGTGTGCAATAGCAGAGTTTACCGAAATCAAATATTTAGATCATCTCAAAGTGCATAAAATCCACAAACTAAATCAGTAAAGGCTGGTTGCTCAAACTCTTATATAACCTAAAATCTGATTTTTATATCTAAACTCTGTATTCTGATATCCTTTCATTTGGATATATCTTTTATTTTTCACCCCCTTTATATATATATTATTCTGATTTTTATATATTATTTTATTTTATTTTTTATTTTTTATTTTATTTTATTTTATTTTTATTTTTTTGATTTTTCCAGTAATCAGTGGTTGGCACTAGTCACCAAAAATCAAAGATTTTAGCCCTTATTTCATACAATAAGTTCCTGGATCTTCCTAGGCACAACATGATCTCAAAGGAATTTGTGCTCTTTTTGGCATCTTTTGATTTGAGGGTGAATTATTTGCAATTAATAATCAGAGTTTAGACTTTTCATCAGTTAATACAATTAATTTATGAGAGAAAATGCAAACAGCTAATACAAACTCAGTGTATAGGATTAATAAACTAAGAGATGCTATAAATATAGAGCCAGTATCATGCTGTGTTAACTTACTGCACATATTTGAGATCAGAATCTATACAACTCTTGAGGATTCATAATTACTTACTGAGAATTATGCTTCATACAAATTTCTTCATTGGTCCATATGTTTCAGACAAAATTACAATCAGAGTATGACCAACACTTTATGACTAACAGAGTTTAGCATCAGAGTTTACTTTCAGAGTTTATGACACTGGTACTCATAACAGTTAAAACATGCAAGGAATCATGAGCATAAAAATCAAACATGTATAGTTTTTGAGTCTAACCCGTATCTCTAGTCAAAACCAGAGATCATTCCAAGTTCATTTACCAATCTTGTAAAAGTAGCTTCACTCAAAGGTTTAGTGAAGATATCTGCAAGTTGTTGGTATGTAGACACAAAATGAAGCTCAATGTTTCCTTCTTCCACATGTTCCCGGATAAAATGATACCTTATGCTGATGTGCTTGGTCATGGAATGCTGTACTGGGTTACCTGTCATAGCAATAGCACTTTGGTTATCACAGTAAATAGGTATTTTAGAGTACCTTAACCCATAATCCAGCAACTGATTCTTCATCCACAGAATCTGTGCACAACAGCTACCAGCAGCTATATACTCTGCTTCTGCAGTGGATGTGGAAATTGACTTCTGTTTCTTGCTATACCAAGAAACCAATCTGTCACCTAAGAATTGACAGCTTCCACTTGTACTTTTTCTGTCTATCTTACAGCCTGCAAAATCTGCATCAGAGTAACCAATTAGCTTAAACTCTGATTCTCTAGGATACCACAAACCCAAGGTTATGGTTCCTTTGAGATATTTGAAAATCCTTTTTACAGCTGTTAGATGAGGCTCTCTGGGATCTGCTTGAAATCTTGCACAAAGACATGTGGCATACATGATATCAGGTCTACTTGCTGTGAGATACAGAAGAGACCCTATCATGCCTCTACAGGTTGTCATATCCACTGTAGCACCTGTGTCTTTGTCTAGCTTTGTTGCAGTAGCCATGGGAGTTGGAGCAGATGAACTATCAAGCATACCAAATTTCTTTAGAAGATTTCTGGTATACTTTGCTTGATTGATAAAAATCCCATCATCTGTTTGCTTGACCTGTAAGCCTAGAAAATAACTAAGCTCTCCCATCATGCTCATTTGGTATCTGGACTGCATAAGCTTTGCAAACTTCTTACAAAGTTTGTCATTAGTAGATCCAAAAATAATATCATCTACATAAATTTGAACTAAAAGCAAATCATCACCAGAATTGAAATAAAACAAGGTTTTATCAATTGTACCTCTTGTGAACCCACTTTCTAAAAGAAATTGAGCAAGAGTTTCATACCATGCTCTTGGTGCTTGCTTTAGTCCATATAATGCCTTGTCAAGCCTGTAGACATAATCTGGATGCTTGGGATCTACAAATCCTGGTGGTTGTTCAACAAATACTTCTTCTTCAAGCTTCCCATTGAGAAAAGCACTTTTCACATCCATCTGAAAGACTTTAAACTTCTTGTGTGCAGCATAGGCCAGAAAAATTCTTATGGCCTCCAATCTTGCAACTGGAGCAAAGGTTTCATCATAGTCAATTCCTTCCTGTTGTGAATAACCTTTAGCCACAAGTCTAGCCTTGTTTCTTGTAATCACACCTTCACTGTCAGTCTTGTTTCTGAAAACCCACTTTGTACCTACAATTGATCTATTCTTTGGTCTAGGTACAAGTGTCCAGACTTCATTTCTTTCAAATTCATTTAACTCTTCTTGCATTGCTGTAATCCAATTAGCATCTTGAAGAGCTTCCTCCACTTTCTTTGGTTCTGTTTGAGACAAGAAAGCATGATACAGACACTCATTATTTGTTGCACTTCTAGTTCTTACACTAGCATCAGGATCTCCAATTATGAGATCAGGTGTGTGTGCCTGTGTCCATTTTCTTGCTGTTGGTAAGTGGTTTCTTGCATCATTATTGGATCCTCCCCCTTGATCCATGCTCTCCTGATTCATATGTTGACTTTCTGCAGCATCTGTGGCTCCCCCTGAATTGGATGGCTCAGAGTTTGAACTGTCAGAGTTTGAATCAGTTTCCTCAACTGACTCACTTGCTGTGTCTTGTTGAGCTTCTTCACGCTCCCCCTCAACTGGTTCTCTATTTTGTTCAATTTGAGAATTTCCAGTTTCTCCAGTATTTACCAGTAGAGGTTCAGAGTATGCTTAGAGTTTGTCAGACCAGCTTCATCAGAGTTTACATCATCAGAGAATAAATCTTCATTTTCAAAACGTAGTTGATCATATACATTTTCATCTTCAAGTCCAGTTATTTTCTTGTCATCAAATGACACATGTATGGATTCCATGATCACTTTAGTTCTCAGATTGTAGACTCTGAATGCTTTTGTTGACAATGGATAGCCAACAAAGATTCCTTCATCAGCTTTTAACTCGAACTTGGTCAACTGTTCAGGATGAGTCTTCAACACAAAGCATTTGCATCCAAATATATGAAAATATTTCAAATTTGGCTTCTTATTTTTCACCATCTCATATGGTGTTTTCCCATGCTTGTTGATCAGTGTAGCATTTTGAGTAAAACAAGCAGTTTGAACAGCTTCTGCCCAGAAATAAGTTGGCAATTTTGCTTCGTCAAGCATAGTTCTAGCAGCTTCAATTAAAGTTCTGTTCTTTCTTTCAACTACACCATTTTGCTGTGGAGTTCCAGGTGCAGAAAATTCTTGTTTCACTCCTCTTTCCTTGCAGAAAGCTTCCATTATTGAGTTTCTGAATTCAGTTCCATTATCACTCCTTATAATTGTGACTTTGTGCTGTGATCCTTTGTCCAACAGATTTACATGATCCATCAGAGTTTGAGCAGTTTCATCCTTCTTTGATAAGAAATACACCCATGTATATCTATATATTCATCAACAATTACTAGAGCATATTTCTTTCTGCCCATAGACATCACATTCACTGGTCCAAAGAGATCAACATGTAGAAGATGATAAGGTTCCACTACTGAAGATTCAGATTTGCTCTTGAAAGATGACTTCATTTGCTTGGCCTTTTGACAAGAATCACATAGGCCATCTAGACTGAGTATTGATTTTGGGAGTCCCCTTACAAGATCCTTTCTTATTAGCTCATTGATGTTGTTCAAATTGAGATGAGAGAGCTTCTTATGCCATTTCCAACTCTCTTCATTTGACATTCTTGCAGACAGACACACTGTTTTTCCATCAGAGTTTGTTACCAAACTTGCTTCATAAATGTTGTTGCGCCTGTGTCCAACTAGAACAACTTTTCCAGTAGATTTACTGATAACTTCACAGTGTTCAGTATGAAAATCTACATGGTTTCCTCTGTCACAGATTTGACTCACAGATAGCAGATTATGCTTGAGTCCTGAGACTAGAGCTACATTAGTGATGATGACACTTCCAAGATTGATATTGCCATATCCCATAGTACGTCCTATGTTGCCATCTCCATAGGAAACCTTTGGGCCAGCCTTTTCCTCAAAATCTGATAGCAGGGCTTTATTTCCAGTCATGTGTCCTGAGCATCCACTGTCCAAGATAAGGGTGCTCTCTTTTATGCCCTGCAAACACAACCAATTACAAAGAGTTAGTTTTAAGGACCCAGACTTGCTTGGATCCTTTGGCTTTCTTAACAGTGTTAGCTTTTGTAGCGGAATCACTATCAACAGAGTTTAAACTAACATTGTCAGACTTTACACTTGCAGAGTTTGCCCTAACCCACTTCAAGTTGGGTTTTGGCTCATAATAGTTGTGATAAATAGCATGATAACTCTTGCAAGTATAAATGGAATGCCAAGTGCTTCCACAGTGTGTGCATAAAGTCTGTGGTCTAATCCTAACATCATCATTCTTTACTCTAGACTTGGAGGGTAAAGAATTGATATTTTTGTTCTTTGTGCAAAAATTAGCAAGATGGTTAGCACTACCACAATTATAACATGTTTTTCTTGGAGCTACTGATGTAGGCAGTTGATTATTCCTTTTATTTATGCCTACTTTTCCATTCCTATTCTTCTTGGACCCTTTTGGTTTCATGGCAGACTTTACCTCTTTGAGCTTATGATTGAACTGTTTTCCTGTCATCAAGCCAACATTAACCTGTTTTTCACAGGTTTTTACTGGCTTTCTAACAGCTTCTATTTCCATAAGATTTTCTGTTATAATATTTTCTTGTCTTTCACAAGTTTCATCTGATTCCATATCAGCTTCTCTTACTACAACAGATTTTAACTTATTGGACTCTGGAACAAATTTCACAGGTTTAAGTTGTGGTTTAACCTTAACCTTGTCTTTAAACCTAAGTTCATCATTTTCACAATAGCCTAAACCTACAGAATCTGTTTGAAACACTTGATGAGTGTCTCTTCCAGAGTTTGTCCAAGTTTTAATCACTTTCCTCTCTTTTTCTAACTCAGACTCTATTTGCCTATATCTTTTAAGCAATTCTTGTTCAACATAAACAGCATCATCTCTCTCCTTTTGAACTTGTTGCATGTTAACAAGCTTCTCTTCAAGAAATTTATTTCTTTCTTTGAGACCTAGATTCTCATATTTTATTCTCTCATTCTCTAAAGTCTGATCCCTATAACTAACATGTATGCTTTTAAGATAAATTCTTAATTCAGATATATCATCAATATCATAAGCATAAGTTGTTAGAGGTACCTTATTTTCAGATGAGTCAGCTTCATCTCTACCAATTGCCATGAGAGCATAATTGATTCCCTCATCTGAGTCTGAAGTGTCTGCCCAGTCTTTGCCTTTTGAGATGAGTGCTTTTTCAGTTTTTCCTTTCTTGCACTCTGGAGCATAGTGACCCATCTCTTTGCACTTGTAGCACTGGATCTCAGATTTGTCCTTCTTTCCAGACTTGGTATCCCTTCCATCAGACTTTCTGAAATTCTTTCTTTCAAAATTTGAGTCTTTCCTAGAGAATCTTTTTCCTTTCTTGAAATTCTTGAATCCCATCTTTTTGAAGGTCTTCACCATCAAGGCAGCCATTTGCATCATCTGTTCTTCATCATCCTCAGAGTCAGAAGCTTCATCAGAGTTTGATGACTCACTTTCAGATTTAATGACTAAAGCCTTTCCTTTGGCTTTCTTCCTTGATGATTCCTTCTTGATGGGCTTCTCCTCAACTTTGAGAGCAACAGATTTTGTCTTCTTGCTTGATCTTCTGTTTCTTTGTTCTATCTCCAATTCATGAGTTTTCAGTAATCCATAAATCTCATCAAGTTCAGTTTCAGCAAGTTCGTAATTATCTCTTATAGTTGTTGTCTTCAAATCCCATCTTTCAGGTAAAGATAAGAGAAATTTGAGATTTGATTCTTCAAGATCATATTCTTTATCAACTAGAGATATATCATTCAACAGTTTACAGAATCTGTCATATGTCTCAGTCAAGGTTTCATTGGTTCTTGAATCAAAGTGCTCATATTCCTGAGTGAGTATAGTTTTCCTGTTCTTCTTTATAGCAGAGGTTCCTTGACATCTAACTTCCAAAGCATCCCAGATCTCTTTTGCAGTTTTGCATCCAATAACTCTGTTAGACATAACATTATCTAAAGCACTATGGAGTAGATGTGTAACCTTTGCATCTTTTGCAAACGATGAGATGTCTTCAGGAGTGTAGTCCTTCTTCTCCTTTGGAATTGTCTTTTGATCTTCACCAGCAACAACTGTTGACAACTTAGTTGGTTTATGAGGACCATCATAGATTCTATCAAGGTATTCTGGATCTGTGGCTTCCAGAAACATGGTCATCTTCACCTTCCAAATTGGATATTCTGCTGGCCTGAGAATTGGAACCCTGATTGACTCATATCGACTCACAGAAGCAGGTTTCACTTGTTCAGTCTTTGGAGCATCAGCTTGATTTTCCTCAGTCATGATTATACTTGTATTGTTGATCGAAAACTGTATATATTAAACAGCCTTGGCTCTGATACCAATTGTTAGGCCTAATACAGTATAATCAAATATATATGAGAATAACAATAATCAAGAACACTGTTTATGAATCAAGAAACTGTAATAGTATTAACAGCTTCTCTCTTTATGATGTTAATGAATCACAAAGAGCTTCTAGGTTACAAGAATAATAATCAATAATCGCATCCCTTCTAGGGATAACCTATCTGTGTTTATATAATACACAGCTACATACAATCCATCTCTAATTGATATTGCTATAAGTTAGCTATACAGTTCATATCAATTAAGGATTGCTTCTTATCTTCTATTCCGTTTCCTTAGCTGTATCAATATATTCTGCTTCTTTCCATCTTCAGAATATATTGCTTCTAGAATATTCAATTCAGCACCGACAGCTAATTCAACTATCACCACGTCAGACTTTAACAAACTCTGACTGGCTTCAATGTAAACTCTGATGATCACTTGTTGCTTAAACACTGATGAACAAACGTCAGCAATTATATCTAACACATTAATTTGATCAAGCCTCAGTGAAGTTTTCAAGAAAGTGGATTTATTAAAGTGACAGAGATTTCAAGAGTGTGACAGCAAAGGTACAGGTTACAGTGGTTCATTGAAAGGAGTTAAAGAGAAGAGAATCAGAGTTTTCAAGGTCAAAAATGAAGAACAACCAGTGAAGTTAGTCGCTCATGAACCAGACAGTACATCGAGCGTCAACAACAGTCAGTGGTAGTTTATCATTAATTAAAGTCGTTCTCTGGACTATTTCTTTATTTAAGAAATTAGTTTTTATTCTCCTTTAATTATCTATTTCATTTAATTAATTTAACTAATAAATTAATTCATTCAGAATTAATTTATTTGGTAAATTAACTAAGTAGATAAATTAAATTAGAATTAATTCTAATATTCTAAAATCAGAAAGACTAAAAGTAATTTTAGAAAGACTATTTTGGTAGTCTTGCCGAAAGTCTTTCTGGAATTACTTAGTATTTTAGAAATGATTTCTATAATTAATTTAGTCTTACCGAAAGTCTTTATAGACTTAGGATAGTCTTTATGAAAATAGAAATAGTCTTTCTATGTACTAAAATAGAATTTCTGATAAAAGGAATAGTCTTTATGCTTTAGTTTTGTTAGTCTTTCTACTTTAATAAAGTAGATTACACGTGCGTTAACCAATTGACAAGTGGCTTGGTGTTAAATAGAAAAGATCAAGATAGAAGCAAGATACTTAACAATATTACATCTTCAACAGAAAGTTTCTGTCAAGAAAAAGGTTACTGCCGAATCAAATTTCAAGAACAAGAAAAGATTTCTAATAATCAAAAGTTACATTCATACCATTAGAAATCATTTGCTTGGATTGTATTGACTATCTAGCGGATCTTTATCCCTAGAACGAATCTCGAACTATCATTTATCGTTATATCTTTTTATTACAAAAATAGATAAATTTATGTCGAATTTATTCTAGATTTGTTTTAATTAGTTTGAGATTTTATTTTGTAAGCAATACCAAAAATTGTAACACCTTTCAAGTTTAATATTAGTTATATTTAACTTGAATTCTGTTTCATTTAATTCCGCACCAATTTGTCATTGAACTATTTTATTCATAAACGGACAAATTCGATAAAACGGTATAGTTTGTATTCAACCCCCCTTCTACAAACTTATCGGGACCTAACACAAACTCACAAGCTTCTGGTTGTGAGTATATAACAACTATGCATGTAACCATATAGTTCATGTATCAATCATATAATATCTTAATGGCCCATATTTGAAGTTTTATAATTTATTCCGAAAGATGATAGATTCATAATCTATTTTTGTTGGTGATCAATTTTCCTTATAAACAAATATACCTGAGGAGAATTTACCGGTTTTTCAACGAACGTCCATATAAAATTTCAATTATCATTCACATAAAATCAGAATGACTTAGCCCGTAACTATAAATTTTTAGCAAACTTCTAGTTTACTATAAGATATTTTCATAAAAGTTTGTGCGTTATAAAATTAGTGGATGATTTCAAAACATTTCTCCGAAGTACTTTTAGTACCTTGAGTTAACTCAAGACTCGATGTGGTCTATTAATCATCAACTAAAATTTTTCTATCACTTGGGAGAGTACAATCACATCAATATAATGAGACATCCAATATATACAATACTCCCCCTTTGGATGACTCATATATGCTGTATAGTACTGACCCTGTATACTACTTGGGGAAGTTATAAATTTTTATAATAAATCAACCACAAGGATCAAGATATCAACTTATAAATCATAATTTCACTATCATTTATATGGATTTATCTTCCAGGGATATTGTCAAATTAAAATTCAGAAAATTTTATCATCCTTATGAAATATTATCTCAATGTTGTATTTATGACAAATATCCTATTAAAAGAAAAACAATTCTTCATGAATTCTATAGGACCAAACACATAAAAAAAAGTGTCATATAGAAAAATTTTGTTCACATTTGCAAAACGTCTGGTCATTATTTCGCACACAACTTCTAGTTGTAATTTTCGCAACTTCTGGTTGCCATCAATATCAAGTAATTATAAAAGAGCATAAAACTCAAGTTTTGAATAAATTTATCATGTAATATCAATTAAAATCAAATTTATAAATCATATAATGATAACACAACACTACCATATATTATATATATCACAAGCAAGACTTCACAAAAAAAATATTTATAATATTAAACTCTCATTTATTTGAAGCAAGCATAAAACATTTAAATATGTGGATAAGATGGCAGAGTAGAATTAAAATATTATGTACATAGTTCAGTCACAAGATGTCTCATTTTTATATACTTATTCAGTTCTCAATACCCCCTTTTTTTTTGCACAATTTTAAATCATAACCATCAATTTTCTTTGCATCAATGTATAATAACATCACTCAATATATTTTTACTGCAATCATATCGCAATATCTATAATATTTTGTGTGAGTTCTACAAAAGCATAATAAGATAAACACAAATAGAAGTGCACATCGAAATAATTTAATAAGCATGTTAAAAATACACATAAACGTGAAAATCTTAACACTACTTACATATCAACATAATTGTATATACGGAGAATATTAAAACTCTATACATTATCTTACTCCAAAAATAACACTATGTACATGAACAAAATCAGATTTGACCGTCATGAAGATAGACGATTTTTAATAATTAAATGATTATATTTGAAAATACATTGATCCAATGTCACAAAACAAAATATCGAACAAAATAAACCATCAAACATAAAAATCAGAACCGACAAGTCCGAAAGAAAGCCAATTTACACTATTAAGATGAACTCAAATCAAAAAGTGCAAAAGACGAAACTTGTAGACAATTCCGAGACCTTTCCAGAATGGTAAGGCATGTCACAAACAAAGATGTAACGAATTCGGAAACAATTAAAATACGGACTGCCAGAACAGAATCAGCCCCTGATCACAACGATAATTTGATGTTTACGATACCGAAATCACATAATTTGACAATGGAATATGAACACAAAACGCAGAGATCGAAACAAGCTTTCCAGAATGATATTACTCGTAATTATTGGATAAAAGCTTGATAGGGCAGATTTGAACATGTATACAAGCAGAATTATGAAAAACACAAAGAACGAAAGTTGCAGATAATCGAAATATCTTTCCAACGAGTCCAAAATCATAACATTTTGATAAATAATGAATTAGCTACGAATTTTTCCGAAATACCTAAAATATATAGATTTCGATGTAAAACAAATTCAATATGATTTTTTCGGAAAATGTAAATTAGCATAACTCATACAAACACACATTTAGAACAATGCAATGAAAAAGAAGAGAACGATAAAGGGGATGCGTACCTTTTAATCTTAAAATAAGTATTGGTTAATCCTCTTTGGATTTCTCACTTTAAAATTTGAAATGAGTAAGAAAGAACCTTTAGTCGATGATCATAAGAACAACTTGTATCTCTTAACGCACCTTAAACAATCAACCACTTCCTCTAGCTAATATGGCTTGGAGCTAAAGTTCCACTAGGATACCAAAACAATCTTTCATGTTTGTAAAAGTTAATCAACTTCATAGATATAAGGTCCACCATCGTAATGACGGAGCGAAAGAGCTACTCGTGCTGGTAACGTGTTATATAATATATATATGGGTCATTGCTCCATGAAGAACACTCTTATATAAAGAACACCATAGAATCTTACATAAATTGCATGTTGATTCTAATTTTCTCACCAAAAAAGGTTTATTACGAATAAAAATAGAATCTAACAAAAAATTAGAATCAAATAAAACATGATTACATGTAATTTCATTGTTATAAATATATATACAGGATTCTGTACTGGATTCTATACTGGATTATATGTAATGTTTAATTTTTAAATTTAGATGAGATTCTACGTTAAATTCGATATGTTATGCTTAATTGTTGTTCAATTTTATGATTCTAATTTTAAAAAATCAATTTTTATGAAAAATAAAGTGTTTATGATGGTGTTCTTTATTGTTCTTTATATAAGGTGTTCTTCCTAGAGTGCAACTCTCTATATATATATATATAACACAGTTAATGTTTTGATTAATTCATTAAAGTAATAAGTTAATTTATAAACGATTCCGTTAAGTGTTTTTATAAATATAAATTTATTACAAATTTTCTTAAGTGTTTTAATTATAGATTCTAAGAGCATCTTCAACGGTGTTGTGTAAAATGGTTGGCTAAATATTGATTATGTAAAATTTGCTGAACCTGTAAGGTATTTTACTCCAATGAAGTTGGCTATATTGATTGGTTATATTTTAAAAATGACATGTTATTATTATTTCAAGTTATTTTATGTATAATATACTATTTTAATATGGTAACAATTGACGTGTAATTTTGCTACAGGTCCCTAGAGGTTCAGCATATATAGCCAATATGATAGCCAATATAATGAAGTTATCTAAATTTTTAGCCAACAATAATGTACCATTGGAGTGACAAATTTTTTACACATTCTCTATAATTTCTATTTAAGACATGTCATATGAATTTTTAGCTAAGGATTCATGATTGTTGGAGATGCTTTAAGGTGTTAAGTTTTGACAATTTTATCTCCATGGCTTGGTAGTCTGTTTATCTATCTAGAATTTGGATTTTTTTTTCTTTGGTCTTGTTTCAGTCGGGCTGTAGATTGAATTCTGCCATCATTTGAGAAGGTTGATTATGTACCTTTTAGTTTTCTACCAGGAGAATTGTCCGAATGTGGACAAAAAATGGAAAGAAAATATTGAAAACAAATAAAACAGTTTTCCTTCGTCCCACAAAGACTGATAA
Organism: Heracleum sosnowskyi; assembly: GCA_030848705.1. Classification (NCBI taxonomy): domain Eukaryota; kingdom Viridiplantae; phylum Streptophyta; class Magnoliopsida; order Apiales; family Apiaceae; genus Heracleum; species Heracleum sosnowskyi. The sequence goes on from CM061238.1 coordinate 82,271,525, forward strand.
ATAATAATCATTATTCTCTCTCTCTCACTCATTTTTATACATTTTTTTCTCATTGGCATGCATTTTAAGATGTATATAAAGTATATATCTATAACTAATTTTTAAATTAATTTTTCTCTGAATAAAAATTTAAACGTTAAATTCTAATTTAGAAGAAAAAAAAATTAAAAATAATTTATGAAAGTATACTTTATAGGAGCCTTAAAATGTGTGTTAAGCCCCGTCTTCCAATGTATACAATTGGGTGGGACGAAAGAGTACTAAATATAAGAACATTTTAAAAAAATACTATTAGGAAGTATATATAATTTGTTGTTAGATTTAAATTTTAAATTTATTAACCTTTTCAAAAACAAATTATAAAATTTAAATGAGTAGAGTGTAATTTTCAGTCAAACTTAAATAGGCTTGACTTTCATAAATTATAGTAAATCATAAACATAATGATAAATAATAAATATTAAAAAATACAAATCAATTCAAAAAATTATTAAAAAATATATGCATCAGGAAATATAAATTCAGAATACTAGTCAGACATAACTTAGAGATATTTAAGAGTTTTTAGAAAATATTGTCAGGGTGAGAATGAGATTTTAAAAGAAATGTATTAGATTCTAATTTTCTTTTTACTAACCGGTCCAAATCTCGTAATTCAGACAACCCCATACGTTCTCACACGATTTCACAACCAGAACTAGTTAACAACACAATACTCAGACAATATCCAATATAAGAGCATCTCCAACGCTCTTTCGCCCTTAGCAAAACAGATCCACCTGGCAGCTAACAGTAACCAAAAATGACAATCTCTTAAAATAGAACCTCTCCAACCGTCGTCTACCCTTGTGTAAATTTATAGCCACCCACAATCGATTGGCTATATATACTGAAGCACTACAGAACTGTATCCAAATCCACGTCATCTCCCGCCGGTTGTTCTTGCCTCCGCTCGTTTTTCTCTTCTCTCCCGCCATTACAGAAGAATGTATATTTCATCTTTCTTTTTTAATTAAATTTTGAATTGAATTAGGGATTTCGATTGGGATTATTCTACAAACTCGAGTTTGTGATTTGTTTGTTCCTGTAAAAATCAATCTGATGTTCGAACAAACTAGGGTTTGTGATTTGTGCTCTATTTATTGTTTGATATAACCTCTGTTTATACTTCTGCACTTCAATTTTAATTACTAGTATGTATCTCATTGTTTGTTTGTAATTTTTTAAACTTTTCTTGAATTAATAGCAACTTGTAAATGAAGATGAAATCATCGAGTTTTGAATTATGGAGGCAGCACTACTTGTTTGATCATTTGTCTGAAAGAAATATTCATTTCTTCTTGTTGTTTGTTGTGTTGTTGTGATTATCTCAAGGATACACAATTTCTTTTCGTTTTTAGTGTGTTTTCTATTGGGTATTAAATTGAATATTAATTGTGTAATTGATATCCTAAATTTCAATAAACTTGCAGGCAATATTTGGATAATTAAACATGGAACATGCTTTTGTTTCTTTGCTCAATGATGGTACATATAACGAAAGTGATGACTTTTGTTACTCTCCACCACCCCCTTTATCCCAAGAGAATAGTCAGCAAGTGCCAAGAAAACCGAAAAAGGGACGATCGAAGAATTTTTTGATCGAAGAGGATATGTTACTCTTATCCGGTTGGCTAAACATTAGCACGGACCCAATTCAAGGTAACAATCAGACACAAATGACATATTGGAATAGAATTTGGACTTATTTCCATGAAAATAAAACATTCGTAAGTGATCGGACACCTACATCGTTGTGTAACCGGTGGTCTGCAATTAATACATCCGTAAGCAAGTTTATTGGTTTTTATAATCAAATAAGTAGAAGAAATCCAAGTGGCGCTACTGAGCAAAATAAGGTACCGATTTGCGTCATTATCAAATAAATTACATGGACAGTGTACTTGTATATTTGCTGTTTGCATTGGTTACTTGTATATTTGATGCAAGGTCTCCAGAAAAGAGTATCATTTTGAATCTCTGAAGTAAAATAATAGTACTCACACTTCATAGTTAAGTAGTTGATCTGAAATACTTTGATGTTACTAGTCACGGATGTTATGATTGCATAGTATCTTTAAAGTACTTCTAAGCACAAATCATTCTATCCCTTTAATTTTCATGATTCACATCAATCCTGAAGGTTAGAACAGAGATGTGTGGAATCGTTAATAATTTCACCATAGAATACTCTCGGTTCTGTATGTTCCTACCCTTGCTATCAGCTTGTAATGCATTTTATGTTCTCGGCTGAAAACATAGTTGAACCATGCTGCCTGAAATATGTCAACTCGTTCTTGCAGGTACTATTTTTGTTAGATTCTTTATGATTAGCTATTATTATTTAATTTTTTTATAATTTTTAGTTGGGGGATTTTGTATTTTTGAGAAATTAGTATTAGCTAAGTGTATGTGGCTTTATGTAACTGCTTGTTGAATTACTAGTAAATTTCAGAGTTGTTTACTTGTTTTATGTTTGTACTAATTTAGTTGTAATGGTAAAGTTTAATGAGGATTTTTTATGATAGGAGATAATGTGTATGACTGAAAATGGATAGGATAAGAAATGTGAAAACAACAAGGATGAGTTCACTAGCATGTAAAGGCTCCTTGAAATTGTACAGCTAGATTTGGATTGTCAAATTAGATTGGTTCTGGGGGAAAAAGAAAATATGGAATGGTAACCAGAAGAGTGATAGAAATTAGATTTGGAATCGTTATCTTGCTTTAGTTGTACATGTTAATCTGGAATGGTAAAACTTCTGCCATATTTGCCTACCATATTTGCCTCCCTTTTAAGTTAAACTTCTGGCTGCAGCAAATGTCAAAGTTATACTTTGTTAAGTTAAACTTTCATTAGCTGTCTAAGATTTTTGCTCTTGCAGGACCCCTCTAGTCCCAAATGTCAAAGTATCATTAGTCTCTTTCCTTACCAAATATATGGTTTTTAGCTTTTTTACAGTAAAGAGTTTTGATGTGTTGGATTTTTGAGCATATCAATTTCATCTTGTTAGTTCCTGATGTTCTATTGTTTCATTCAACTATACTCAAGTTGTATATCAAATTTGCATTGAGTCAGTGCAATTATTGCTTTCTATTTGAAAAGGAACGTGCACATAAGATTTTGGCCATTGTGTTTGCAGTTTTTTGCTGCGTTGGGGCTCAAACTTAATGCAATTCCTACCATATTTGCCTCCCTTTTAAGTTAAACTTCTGGCTGCAGATATTAGTTATACAACAACATTCACTTACATTTACTAATTCCACAACTTTATGCCAAACGTGTTGCTGCCAATTCTTCAGTCACAAACAAAGAATATAATATACAATAAAATTTCATTTAATTATCATTCCATTGATTAATAATTTCGATTCAATAATATACTTGTTCAAGTGATGCTCAAGTGTGAATGAATATAAGTAGTCTGCATTTTTCCTTATCATCTTATCATAAGCTTAGGCAATTATTTTTGTGGTAGGATGGCATGTGCTCTAATCTCATTTTAAAAGTTCCACTATTTAATGTATATACTTGTAGAATTAACTCACTCAATATGAAAAATTAGGACAGCTTGTAGTTTCAATCCTTGGATATCAGAACTAGCTCTGCTTACCATCTCGGTAGACTGGTCCACGTTTGTTGAATTTTAAGTGCATATATAGAATTACAGTATTGCATACCTGCTCTTTAATTTGTTTGCAGTATTGCATAGAATATGTACTTTGACCGTATTGCTTGTCAGTTCTATACTATGCACCATAAAAACCAGAACTTTGTAAGTAACAGAAGCTGCTGATTCATATACCAGGATAAGTAATATGTAGAGGCATGTAACTTACTGCTATCACTCAATCAGTTTTCTGCATATTCCCTTCTTGTAATGGCAGATTGCAGCTGCTTTAAAGCTATACGAGGATATAACGAAAGACAAATTCCCTTTCATACAACATTGGAATGAGCTGCGTCATTCACCAAAATACGCAGCTACTTTGGAGAAAAAAAGCAAGACAAATTTGAAGGAGAATCAACCGTCTTCACCATCAGTTGAGAGTCCCCTTTCTGACAACCAGGGGGTAGAATCAGAAGGAATGGAACGTCCGATAGGAAGAAAAGCTGCTAAGAAAATGAAAAGGGCTGCTTATGAAGCATCTAAAGGGGAAAGCTTGGAAATTCTTAAATCAATGCAGAAAGATGCTATGGCTATTGCATCTTCAAGAAGTGAATCAATTAAAATGAGCTTGCAGCTGCAAAAGGAAATGATGCAAATGCAAAAAGAGGAGCAGGAAAGGCAGACAGAATTGATGCATGTACAAAAGGAAAAGTTGCAACTTCGCTTAGCAAAGGAGGAGCGTGAAAGACAAAAGGAAGAGCGGGAAAGACAGAAAGAGGTGCGTGAAAGGCAAATTTATTGTAATATCCCCAAATTTTGTACTTATTTAAAAACCACTGATGAATAGTAACTTTTTCATTTAAAAAGTTTTCAGACCACCCTATGTACGGGACAGTATAATGAACTTTCAAAGTCGTATTAGTGATCTACGATGTAAATGAAGGAATGCAAAAGCTGTCAGAATCGGAAAAATAGCATTTTCTGTTTTCTTCGAAATTTCACCGATAACTGATGGATTAATCATTATTTGAAAATATTGGAGGATTTAAATTATCAATTCCATGGACATGGATTTAATAAAAGAATTAGGAATGTCAAGAACGTTTACGGTAAACTACTTTGATAGAACACTTAAGAAACCATGCGAACATTCTACGAGATTAAGCGGTGACGGAACAACGCGACATTTACAGGATTAAATATAGGCATGGAAGTAACATGTAACAAGATTAATCCAAGGAATGCAACAATTGTAGCATCCATGTGAAAGGAAACAAACTAGTAAAGCTGCTTTGCCACCATGATACTCCATTGCTCGACACGTGTCCTGATGATGAGGCAAATACTATGACTCACCATTTGACCACCAAAATATCAAGATAATTGTCAAGTAACCAAGGCAAAAAGAAAAGGAAAAACTCTCCTCATTTGAAGAACAAATATTCGGCCATTTTCTTAATCAAAGGATACTTTTTCAAGAATCAATATTCCACTCATCCATAAATCATGTTCTTGGATTCTAAAGCTTCCATATTTCCAAACTAAGGTATTCTCTTAATCTTAGAATCATCCATTAAGGTTAACATGTTCAAATCCTTGATTGAAGATGAGAGTGAATAGTGAAATGAATAGTAATCTTTTGTGTTCTTAATTTTGTTCTTAAGGATTAAGCTTGTTAAGGTTTATTCAAAGCTCAAGGAAGGATTATAATCTATTGTTAGTATACATCAAGCATCAAGGAAGGTATAAACTCTTGAAACCCTTAGTTATAAATGGATTTATATGGTTAGTTTTAAGTATAGTTTAGTTAGTATGATCATAAGGACGATTGATTGATTTTGATGAAAGATTGATGTTGTTTTGATGATGAACAAGTAGATGTTGGTTTTGACTATGGTTGATGATGATTATGGATTAGTATTGATGTTGAAGAATTGACTTGATGTTTTGGTTGGATTGATCATGTAAAGTTTATGATTAAACTTTGGAATCGTTAAAACATAGCCGTTATAATGCCCGATTTTCCTTAACCTTGTTTTGTTTGTGATATTCGAACATAATGACTTCTGTCCAAGATCACCACTGCCCATTATAGTGTAAGTCTTGTTTCAAGGTTCGTTTTGGTGCGAAAATCATGTGAATCCGATTTACGGTTTAGTAGAAACAAGTATTTTAGTAAAGGATGTTTCGTGAAACCAAACTATACCACTTAGCCAACTTTGAGGCCTTAAGCGACTTATTAGAATGTGAAACTTTGTGTTAACATGCTAGGTACGTTTAGGAAGACCCTCGAAAAGATTTCGTGTTAAAAGGATTTAATCTCTATTTTATAAAAATGTTCAAGTCGAGTATGCGCAAGAGAATTCTTAAAGAGTTAACTTGAAAACGAACTTGTTACTTGAGATAGTACTTACTTAGTTTCATAGAGATATTAAGTGATTAATCTCGGATATTTTGACTATGTATAGATCGCCGGATTGACCCAAGGCACACTACCCCTACCTCACCACCAGGCAAGTTTTCGAAACCTATACTTACTGTTGTTGTGATAATAAACTGTTTTCATATATGATATGCAAATGAGAAGTATACATGTTTTATTCCCAAGTACATTGCGATATATAAATTGCATGCTTGTTTTCGAACTGCTATATATAGCGATATTCGAGGTTATGACTTGATGTTGGGACTTATAAACTAGATATGGGATATCAGCTATAAGACATGTTTTTTTTTATAAATGCCCTAGGATAAGGGCGTATGATTTTTCTTTAGTTCAGAAGTAATTATATATTTTTGTATATGTTAAAGATTGTTTTCCGATAAAGATATCGGGTAACTGTTATTCGATGATTATTTATTTAATGAATATTATTTTTGGAATATTCATTTAAGGGTTATTTATTTAATGAATATTATTTTGAATATTCATTTAATCAGTATTTATTTAATGAATATTATTTTGAATATTCATTTAAGGTTTATTTATTTAATGAATATTATTTTTGAATATTCATTTAATCCTTATTTATTTAATGAATATTATTTTTGAATATTCATTTAATCATTATTTACTTAATGAATATTATTTTCGAATATTCGTTTGAGGTTTACTTATTTAATAAATATTATTCGATTATTTATTAAATACTTTTAACACGTTTTAAAAATGAGAAATATTATTTAAAGTTTATCCTCGACCTTCAATAATTATGAAGGATATTCTAAGCTGTATTATTAATTATTTTAAATCAAGGAAAGGTTCTCAAACACTGTTTTTCCATTTAAATCTGTCTTATAAGAGGATTTAAATGTTCGCTCAACTATCAAAAATATGGGAAACCTGATTTAAGTGTCTGCTACTCATTTTTAAATTCTCAACTCAAAACTGTCAGGGGACAGATATTTTCTCGGAGCAAATTAATTGCTACAAGTCAAATGTTGTGTTACCACCTCAACGATCGAGGGGTAAATTGATGGAACAAGTCGATATCCATTAACAAGCAATAGCTTGGGAAATATTGGAGAATCTTCCTTTCCAACCTAGATATAACTACTTAGTGGAGTCGTATCAACAAGTATTACACTTGGGGAAAGGAGGACGATCTTTACGTTTCAGAGTCATGGATTTCATCTGAACTAGGAGTGGTGTAAGTGGTCCAGTTGCGCCGACCCATCCATTTTATTGCCCCAAATGGGCCGGGAGATCCGGGAAGGTGGTAGACAATGTCAGGCCGTCGTGATTCTTCCATCTACATGTAGAAAACATATTTTTGTTGCACGACCTGCTACTGATCATAGTAAGGTTGATACAGCGGGCGCGGTAGCAACTCCGGTATTAGTTCATCATCCAATTTTGGAATATTCCTGCAACATGTATTGGGGAGATGAACCGATCATGTTGACAGGGGGTCAAAAAGTGTTCAAAGAAAATGAAGTTGCAATAAATCCTTGTAACTTCATCTTTTATTTTATGAGTTATGACTCTGATAAAACCTTATTCAAACTATATATGCATAAGTGGATTTTGGGTTACGGAAACATTATATTAATTTTCCTCGTAACTTCTTCTTTTATATTATACTAGCATCTTATCCGTTTAATGCATAGCCTATGGTTACAAAGATATTTTCGAACTGTTATATACTGATAATTTGTCATAAACTATTTTGGTGGGCTCTATTGCTCACCCTTGCTTTATTTATTTATATCACAACAACAGCTAGAGTATATGGCCCGCAACAGGCACACTCTGCGCAAGCAGGTAGCAGCCGTCAGAGATTTACCCGCTGATGTCGTAGCCACCATAGCTGAGGTAGTAAAAATCAGTGTTCTAAGCTACAGCTTTTTTGTATCAGACTTATTTATATTTATGATTAATGTAATCAACGGCAAGAACTATTAAGTGTACTTTGTAATCATTTGGGTTTGTAATGACTTATAACTTGTGGATCCTATGTCTAGATACTTATTCCAATTTCATCTCTGGGACTATAACTAGTTGTGTGTGTGGTGTTGTTATTGTGGGGTCACAGCATGCGGTTTAATTGTTTTGATTCAAGTACAAGTATTATTGATGGAAATTGAGACCGTAACGACCGGATCCCCGACCCCGGATCTGGGGCTGTTACAGAAATGGTATCAGAGCTCTAGAGTTATAAACCCCAGAAATGATGCGACGTTACAATAATAAATTCACTAAGATAATAAGAACTCTTGCCAAGTTCGATTAAAACCCTTACGGGAACTTTAATATCATGATAGTAACATAGTTCGTTATGGTGTAGGCGAGCGACATCTCTGACCCTGAGGCTTTCGAGAGACAGCATGATGAGGACTTGCTCCGGACTACAGATCCATACTATGAGGATTTTGAGGAGGAGGACCCGGAGGAGGTCCAGGCAGATGCGGACACCGAGGTTGTTGAGGATTCTGATGATGAGGATCCAAAGGAGGACCAGACCCTAGCTGATACTGAGACTATGGAGGGGGATGCTGAGGACCAGACTCCACTTTCTACTGAGAGAGCCCCTACCCCTTCACCACTGCCTTCGAGCCCTTCCCCTGATGATTTTGAGGAGCTTACCCCTGAGCCACAGCAGATAGAGGCTACACCACCAGCAGACCCGGTTACCCCACCTCATGTCCCGTTAGAGGGGATACCAGTGTGTGTGCATAACTGGACAGTGAACAGAGTTCAGTCAGAGTTGGTAGTGGCTGAGGCTAGACTAGCAGAGTCACGGATGCAGCTAGCAGCAGAGAGAGCTGCCAGGATTGTACGCCAGGGCGGCGGGAGGTCTGTGCCCCCTCGAGTGGCCCGGAGGGCGATGACTCGCATTGAGCTGAGGGCACGGATGAGGATTCGAGCTTTGCCGACTGATGGCGATGACAGGGTATCCAGGATTGATGCTGAGGAGATTTTCCGCATGGCTATGGCGAGGGTGAGGGCATTGGGCCGCATTAGTGGCTGATTTCGGAGATGGTGATGTAGTAGTCTAGTCTTCTAGTCATGTACGGACATAGTAGTGCCGATTTTTGTGGGATTGTTCCATTGTATATAGTATCCCTTTTCTGACTAGAAGGATAGACCATGTATCTCACTTTTGACTAGATGTTGTTAGGACGGTTGTACTTGTAAACTGTCGATGATGACTCAGATTATGTATCTTTGGTACCATGTATATATTTGTTTCCTTTCAGTTGAATCCAGCTCCGTTCTGACGCGATCACAAGTTTATTACACTGTTGTCTGTATTATTATGATTAAATTGTGATAAAATATAGAACTGCGGGAGCCTACTTCCAATTATGTAACGACTGTACAAAGAAATCTGTAACCTAGTGAATGAGCCTAATGTGAAATTTTCCAAATTTTCAGTAAGATGCCTCCACGAAGAATGAGAACTAGGGCTAACCCCCGTGAATCTGAGGATCAAGAAAGCCACAACCAAAGTAGGGAAGACCCTGAAAATGAGGAAGAGATAGATGAAGATTATAATGAGCAGAACGACTCCCAGTATGGAGAGGCAGATGAATCCTTTTTCACTGCGGAATTTGAGGCTGACGAAGAGGAAGTTGAAGAGGAACAAGGAATAGAGAACCAGGGTGGAGACCCCATGAGTCAGTTCATGAATCTACTCAGGCAAAATTTGGACCGTTATCCCCAACCACCCCAAGGAAACAACACCGTGGCAAACTCTTTCAGGGCCTTTAAGTCACTCAAGCCCCCAGAATTCCAAGGATCGGCTGACCCAGTAGAGGCAAGAGCCTGGATAAAGGAAATGGAAAAGTCCTTTGAGATTTTAAGCATTGCGGAGGCACAGAAGACTGTTTTCGCCACTTACCTTCTGAAAGGAGAGGCCAACTATTGGTGGGAGGCCAAGAAGAACATGGAGACGGATGCTATCATAACTTGGGAAAGGTTCAAACAACTGTTTCTAGAGAAGTATTTCCCAAGGTTTATGAAGACTCAAATGGAGCTCAAGCTTTTAGAACTGAAGCAGAATAACCTATCAGTGGCTGATTATGAGGCAAAATTTACCGAACTATCAAGGTTTGTGCCAGAGTTTGTAGATACCGAAGAGAAGAAAGCTAATAGGTTTCAACAAGGGTTGAAGCAGTGGATTCAGAATCGCGTGGCAGTCTTGGAGATTTCAGACTATGCCACATTGGTGCAGAAGGCTTCAATCGTGGAAGCAGAGAGTGATCAGATGCAGAGGGAAAGAGAGAAAGGAGGGATAAAAAGGAAGCATGCAAGTATGGACGGAGGTTCTGCAGGAGGAAACCCCCAAAATAGGTTTAACCGCGGGGCAGTCTCCCTACCTGAAAGGAATATGGGGTACAAGCGACCCGTAAGCGCAAGCGTAAACCAGGGCGGCAACCCATCAGGAGTGTCCCACTCCCACCAATCTCGACCTCCATTACCAGTATGTACAAATTGTGGAAGGAAACACCCCGGTGTGTGCAACCAGAAACAGATAACCTGTTATAAGTGTGGGCGAGGGGGCCATTATGCTAACTCTTGTACCGCAGCTAACCCTAGCGTCAGCAGAAACCCCACTTGTTTTCAGTGTGGACGTCAAGGTCATATGAAGAAGGATTGCCCCATGAACCGACCTGCAGCATCAGGGGCAAGCAAAGCTGCCTCCAATAAGCCACCAACTGCTAGGACTTTCAACATGACAATGTAGGATGCCGTGAGGAACACGGATGTGATAGCAGGTACCTTTTCTCTGAATTCAGTTAGCGCAAATGTTTTATTTGATTCTGGAGCAACTAAATCTTTTATATCGAGGGATTTTGCGCATAAATTGAAACTTAGAGCCCAACCATTAAAGGATTCCCTACAAGTAGAAATAGTTAACCACGAAATAGTCCCAGTTAATCAGATTCACCCCAACTGCAAATTGGAAATAGGGGAACAGTCTTTTTGTGTGGATTTGATTCCTTTTAAATTAGGAGAATTTGATGTCATTTTGGGGATGGATTGGTTGTCTCGCAATAACGCGCAGATAGATTGTAAAGGGAAAAAGGTTAGATTAAATACCCCAGGGAAGAAGGAAATAGTGTTTAAGGGAATGAAACAGACCCAAAAATTTCTAACCATGGCGCAAACCAAAAGATTGTTGCGAAAGGGAAACGAGGCTTACTTAGCGCATGTTGTAGACACCCAGAAAGAGGTGCCCAGGATACAGGACATCCCAGTAGTCAATGAGTTCGAAGATGTGTTTCCACAAGGTCTTCCAGGATTACCACCCGATCGGGTAATTGAGTTTGCTATTGAGTTAGCCCCGGGGACGGCGCCAGTTTCGAAGGCCCCGTACCGGTTAGCCCCAGTAGAAATGAAAGAGCTAGCTACCCAGTTACAAGAACTGTTGGAGAAGGGTATGATAAGACCCAGTGTGTCGCCATGGGGGGCACCAGTGTTGTTTGTTAAGAAGAAAGATGGGAGTATGAGGTTATGCATCGACTACCGAGAGTTGAACAAGTTAACTATAAAGAATAAGTACCCATTACCCAGAATAGACGATTTGTTCGACCAGCTAAAGGATGTTGTGTACTTCTCTAAAATTGACCTGAGAACCGGATATCACCAATTAAAGATTAAACCCGAAGATATCCCAAAGACTGCATTCCGTACCAGATATGGACATTATGAGTTCTTGGTGATGTCGTTTGGATTGACCAATGCCCCAGCAGCTTTCATGGATTTGATGAATAGGGTGTTTAAGCAGTATTTGGATAAGTTCGTTATAGTTTTCATCGATGATATTCTTATCTACTCAAAGACAGAGGCAGAACATGCAGAACATTTGAGGATAACCCTAGAAATACTCAGGAAGGAACAATTGTATGCCAAATTCGCAAAGTGTGAATTCTGGCGAGATGAGGTTCAGTTTTTAGGACATGTGATCAATAAGGAGGGAGTGTTGGTTGACCCCTCCAAGATAGAGGCAGTTTCAAACTGGGAACGGCCAACCACACCAACAAAGGTAAGGAGTTTCATAGGATTAGCAGGGTATTATAGAAGATTTGTTAAGGATTTTGCGAAAATCGCAGCCCCGTTAACCCGACTTACCCGTAAAACTGAGAAATTTGAATGGACGGAAAAGTGCGAGAATAGTTTCCAAGAGCTAAAGAAGAGATTGGTGACTGCCCCTGTGTTGGCATTACCAGATGGAAAAGGAGATTTTGTGATTTACAGTGATGCTTCGCATAAGGGATTAGGGTGCGTGCTGACGCAGCACGGTAAGGTAATCGCGTATGCATCAAGACAATTGAAATAATATGAGATTCGATATCCTACTCACGATCTAGAACTAGCAGCAGTAGTTTTCGCTTTGAAGATTTGGAGGCACTACTTGTATGGAGAGAAGTGCGAGATTTACACTGACCATAAGAGCCTCAAATACATTTTTACCCAGAAGGAGCTCAACATGCGCCAGAGAAGATGGTTAGAGCTGATCAAGGATTATGACTGTGAAATTCTTTATCACCCGGGGAAAGCCAATGTGGTGGCTGACGCCCTTAGTAGGAAAGAGAGACTCAAGATGATAATGTCTTCAGAAGAGCTGATTAGAGAATTTGAAAAGATGGAAATAGAAGTGAAGGTAACCGGAGACGGTACCGAAAAGCTGTTTGAGATTTCACTACAGCCAGAGTTGTTAGAAAAGATCAGAAGATGTCAAGAAAGAATGATGAGTGAAGACAGACAGTCAATGACCGGAGAAGAGATCCACACTGTCAAGGATGATAAAGGAATAATGAGGTATACTTACCGAATTTGGGTTCCGAATGTTCGAGAACTAAAGGACGAGATTTTACACGAGAGTCACAGTTCAAGGTATTCAATTCACCCAGGAAGCACAAAGATGTATGGAGATTTGAAAGAATACTACTGGTGGCCTAACATGAAAAAAGACGTAGCAGAGTGGGTAAGCAGATGCTTGACCTGCCAACGAGTGAAAGCAGAACACCAGAGACCCAGTGGGCTTTTACGACCCCTAGATATTCCCGAATGGAAATGGGAACACCTAGCCATGGACTTCGTAGTAGGTTTGCCAAGGACCAAGGCCAATCATGACACCATATGGGTAATCATAGACAGACTGACGAAGTCAGCTCACTTTCTTCCGATCAACGAAAGGTACACTGTCGATAGACTAGTGGATATTTACTTGAAAGAAATAGTGGTGCGACACGGAGTCCCAGTCGCCATAGTATCTGACCGAGATCCCAGATTTAACTCCAGATTTTGGAGAAGCTTCCAAGAATGTGTAGGAACCCGGTTGAATATGAGTACTGCCTATCACTCGCAAACAGACGGACAAAGTGAAAGGACCATCCAAACACTAGAGGATATGTTAAGGGTCTGTGCTATAGACTTTAAAGGAAGTTGGGATGATCACCTGCCACTGATTGAGTTTTCCTACAACAATAGTTTTCATGCAAGCATAGGAATGCCGCCTTACGAGGCCCTTTATGGAAGAAGATGTCGATCTCCCTTGTATTGGGATGAAGTTGGAGAGAGAAAGATGCTTGGGCCCGAAGTGGTCCAACGGACTAAGGACATAGTCGATCTAATCAGAGGACGACTAGTAGCAGCCCAAGATAGACAAAAGAAGTATGCTGATTTGGACCGGAAAGATAAGGAATATGAAGTGGGAGACCTAGTGTTCTTAAAGGTATCTCCTTGGAAAGGTTTAATGAGGTTTGGAAAGAAAGGAAAACTGAGTCCTAGATACATTGGACCATTTGAGATCTTAAGACGTATTGGAAAGTTAGCATATGAGCTAGCATTACCCCCAAACCTGCAACAAGTGCATAATGTGTTTCATGTTTCAATGCTGAGGAAATACAACCCGGATGCTAAGCACATAGTGGAATACGAACACGTAGACATGCAGCCAGACCTTACCTATGTGGAGCAACCTGTGGAAATCATAGATCAAAAGGAACAAGTGCTCCGGAACAAGGTCATCAAGCTAGTCAGAGTTTTGTGGCAAAACCATAATATGGAAGAATCAACCTGGGAACTAGAAAGTGCTATGCTGGAAAAGTACCCCCATTTGTTTTCAAACTGATTCCGGGACGGAATCCTTTTAAGGAGGGGAGACTGTAATATCCCCAAATTTTGTACTTATTTAAAAACCACTGATGAATAGTAACTTTTTCATTTAAAAATTTTTCAGACCACCCTATGTACGGGACAGTATAATGAACTTTCAAAGTCGTATTAGTGATCTACGATGTAAATGAAGGAATGCAAAAGCTGTCAGAATCGGAAAAATAGCATTTTCTGTTTTCTCCGAAATTTCACCGATAACTGATGGATTAATCATTATTTGAAAATATTGGAGAATTTAAATTATCAATTCCATGGACATGGATTTAATAAAAGAATTAGGAATGTCAAGAACGTTTACGGTAAACTACTTCGATAGAACACTTAAGAAACCCTGCGAACATTCTACGAGATTAAGCGGTGACGGAACAACGCGACATTTACAGGATTAAATATAGGCATGGAAGTAACATGTAACAAGATTAATCCAAGGAATGCAACAATTGTAGCATCCATGTGAAAGGAAACAAACTAGTAAAGCTGCTTTGCCACCATGATACTCCATTGCTCGACACGTGTCCTGATGATGAGGCAAATACTATGACTCACCATTTGACCACCAAAATATCAAGATAATTGTCAAGTAACCAAGGCAAAAAGAAAAGGAAAAACTCTCCTCATTTGAAGAACAAATATTCGGCCATTTTCTTAATCAAAGGATACTTTTTCAAGAATCAATCTTCCACTCATCCATAAATCATGTTCTTGGATTCTAAAGCTTCCATATTTCCAAACTAAGGTATTCTCTTAATCTTAGAATCATCCATTAAGGTTAACATGTTCAAATCCTTGATTGAAGATGAGAGTGAATAGTGAAATGAATAGTAATCTTTTGTGTTCTTGATTTTGTTCTTAAGGATTAAGCTTGTTAAGGTTTATTCAAAGCTCAAGGAAGGATTATAATCTATTGTTAGTATACATCAAGCATCAAGGAAGGTATAAACTCTTGAAACCCTTAGTTATAAATGGATTTATATGGTTAGTTTTAAGTATAGTTTAGTTAGTATGATCATAAGAACGATTGATTGATTTTGATGAAAGATTGATGTTGTTTTGATGATGAACAAGTAGATGTTGGTTTTGACTATGGTTGATGATGATTATGGATTAGTATTGATGTTGAGGAATTGACTTGATGTTTTGGTTGGATTGATCATGTAAAGTTTATGATTAAACTTTGGAATCGTTAAAACATAGCCGTTATAATGCCCGATTTTCCTTAACCTTGTTTTGTTTCGTGAAACCAAACTATACCACTTAGCCAACTTTGAGGCAATGATCAAACCCCTTAAGCGACTTATTAGAATGTGAAACTTTGTGTTAACATGCTAGGTACGTTTAGGAAGACCCTCGAAAAGATTTCGTGTTAAAAGGATTTAATCTCTATTTTATAAAAATGTTCGAGTCGAGTATGCGCAAGAGAATTCTTAAAGAGTTAACTTGAAAACGAACTTGTTACTTGAGATAGTACTTACTTAGTTTCATAGAGATATTAAGTGATTAATCTCGGATATTTTGACTATGTATAGATCGCCGGATTGACCCGAGGCACACTACCCCTACCTCACCACCAGGCAAGTTTTCGAAACCTATGCTTACTGTTGTTGTGATAATAAACTGTTTTCATATATGATATGCAAATGAGAAGTATACATGTTTTATTTTTATTCCCAAGTACATTGAGATATATAAATTGCATGCTTGTTTTCGAACTGCTATATATAGCGATATTCGAGGTTATGACTTGATGTTGGGACTTATAAGCTAGATATGGGATATCAGCTATAAGCCAGGTTTTTTTTTATAAATGCCCTAGGATAAGGGCGTGTGATTTTTCTTTAGTTCAGAAGTAATTATATATTTTTGTATATGTTAAAGATTGTTTTCTGATAAAGATATCGGGTAACTGTTATTCGATGATTATTTATTTAATGAATATTATTTTTGGAATATTCATTTAAGGTTTATTTATTTAATGAATATTATTTTGAATATTCATTTAATCAGTATTTATTTAATGAATATTATTTTGAATATTCATTTAAGGTTTATTTATTTAATGAATATTATTTTTGAATATTCATTTAATCCTTATTTATTTAATGAATATTATTTTTGAATATTCATTTAATCATTATTTACTTAATGAATATTATTTTCGAATATTCGTTTCAGGTTTACTTATTTAATAAATATTATTCGATTATTTATTAAATACTTTTAACACGTTTTAAAAATGAGAAATATTATTTAAAGTTTATCCTCGACCTTCAATAATTATGAAGGATATTTTAAGCTGTATTATTAATTATTTTAAATCAAGGAAAGGTTCCCAAACACTGTTTTTCCATTTAAATCTGTCTTATAAGAGGATTTAAATGTTCGCACAACTATCAAAAATATGAGAAACCTGATTTAAGTGCCTGCTACTCATTTTTAAATTCTCAACTCAAAACTGTCAGGGGACAGATATTTTCTCGGAACAAATTAATTGCTGCAAGTCAAATGTTGTGTTACCACCTCAACGATCGAGGGGTAAATTGATGGAACAAGTCGATATCCATTAACAAGCAATAGCTTGGGAAATATTGGAGAATCTTCCTTTCCAACCTAGATATAACTACTTAGTGGAGTTGTATCAACAAGTATTACACTTGGGGAAAGGAGGACGATCTTTACGTTTCAGAGTCATGGATTTCATCTGAACTAGGAGTGGTGTAAGTTGTCCAGTTGCGCCGACCCATCCATTTTATTGCCCCAAATGGGCCGGGAGATCCGGGAAGACGGTAGACAATGTCAGGCCGTCGTGATTCTTCCATCTACATGTAGAAAACATATTTTTGTCGTACGACCTGCTACTGATCATAGTAAGGTTGGTACAGCGGGCGCGGTAGCAACTCCGGTATTAGTTCATCATCCAATTTTGGAATATTCCTGCAACATGTATTGGGGAGAAGAACCGATCATGTTGACAGGGGGTCGAAAAGTGTTCAAAGAAAATGAAGTTGCAATAAATCCTTGTAACTTAATCTTTTATTTTATGAGTTATGACTCTGATAAAACCTTATTGAGACTATATATGCATAAGTGGATTTTGGGTTACGGAAACATTATATTAATTTTCCTCGTAACTTCTTCTTTTATATTATACTAGCATCTTATCTGTTTAATGCATAGCCTATGGTTACAAAGATATTTTTGAACTGTTATACACTGATAATTTGTCATAAACTATTTTGGTGGGCTCTATTGCTCACCCTTGCTTTATTTATTTATATCACAACAACAGCTAGAGCAGATGGCCCGCAACAGGCACACTCTGCGCAAGCAGGTAGCAGCCGTCAGAGATTTACCCGCTGATGTCGTAGCCGCCATAGCTGAGGTAGTAAAAATCAGTGTTCTAAGCTACAGCTTTTGTGTATCAGACTTATTTATATTTATGATTAATGTAATCAACGGCAAGAACTATTAAGTGTACTTTGTAATCATTTGGGTTTGTAATGACTTATAACTTGTGGATCCTATATCTAGATACTTATTCCAATTTCATCTCTGGGACTATAACTAGTTGTGTGTGTGGTGTTGTTATTGTGGGGTCACAGCATGCGGTTTAATTGTTTTGATTCAAGTACAAGTATTATTGATGGAAATTGAGACCGTAACGACCGGATCCCCGACCCCGGATCTGGGGCTGTTACATTTATGAAGCCTCTATCATGGCCATGGATACTAGTAAAATGTTGCCGGATCAAGCAAAATATTATAATGCATTGAAAGCTACAATCCTGAAAAACATGTCGTAGTTTATTTTCTGTACTTGACTTATTTTTGCTTATTATGTGATCGGCTTCAATTTGCTTATGTTATTTATCGAAGCTACTTGGTATTTGGAATCAAAACACATATAAAAAGAAATTACATAACAATTAAGAACAGGAAAACTACATCACAAATATAAACGAAAGTACATAACAACAAAAGTTTAATTCATGTCACCACCATAGATCTCCCAAAGATGCTCTACAAGGTCATTTTGCAACTGAATATGAACTTGTTTGTCTCGAATTTTTTGATGCACCTGTATGAATTCTTTTAGATTATTTGAATGATTGCGCATCGGAGTAACAATTGGTATTGCAACATCTGTATCAAAATGTTCATCTTCGATAAGTAATTCCCTTTCATCTTCGATGTGCAAGATTATACAAGCTGTCATAATATATTTCATTGTTTCAACCTCCCAAAAACGTGATGGACCCCGAACCATTGCAAATCGAGATTGCAAAACTCCAAATGCTCTTTCCACATCTTTTCTAACAGATTCTTGTGCCATTGCAAAATATTTTCTTTTGTTACCTTGTGGTTTTGGAATAGTTTTTACAAATGTTGGCCAAGATGGATATATACCGTCAGCAAGATAATAGCTCATGTTATATTCATTCCCGTTGATAGTAAACTTCACTTCAGGTCCACGACCTTCTGCCAAGTCTTCAAATAGATGAGATCGATCTAGTACATTGATGTCATTTAATGATCCCGGTAGCCCAAAAAAAGAATGCCAAATCCATAAGTCTTTTGAAGCTATGGCTTCTAATATTATAGTGGGTTCATGAACATGACCTGTATACATACCTTGCCAAGCAGTTGGACAATTTTTCCATTTCCAGTGTATGCAGTCGATACTACCCAACATTCCAGGGAAGCCTCGTTGCTCATTCTCTGCCAATAATCTAGCCACATCTTCATTATTTGGTCGTCTCAAATATTCTACTCCAAATATTTCGACAATTGTTTTAACAAATCTTTTTAGACTCTCTATTGTTGTACTCTCACCAATACGTACGTAATCATCGACAGCATCAGCTGCAGTACCATATGCAAGCATCCTAAGTGCAGCTGTCATTTTTTGAAATGATGATAATCCACGAACTCCCACAGCATCAGTTCGTTGAGTAAAGTAGTAATCATGAGTTACAACTGCTTCTTCGATTCGCAAAAATAATGATTTACGCATTCGAAATCTTCGACGAAATTGTGTTTCCGTGTATGTAGGTGTATTAGAAAAATAATCATGATACAGTCTATTATGACCTTCTTCTCTGTTGCGATTAATGACACGGTGATTAACTACAGAACCACCATGATTTGAAATAGAATTCTCTCTTTGACGTCGATGATGAAGGTGTACAGCAGCCATTCTCATTCTTGCTTCATGCTCTTCTTCTTCTGCTTGCATAATATCAAGAATCATTTGTGTGGTGTTGTTCATTGAAATTGAGTAATGAAGTGTTTTAAAATATTTCAAATTTGTAGTTCCTGCAGTTCACATTTTTGTTATCTATTTATAGTAGGAAGTTCAGATGGAGTGTAAAGCTAAGAAATCAAAATTATTGCAATTGTTGTGGCCCAGTTCTGAATGTTGCAAGTGCACTTTCACATCAACTACAAAAAAAGTAAAGCTGCTCATTCTGCAATTTTTTGAAAAGAGTAAAAAACGTATTGTCATGTCAAATTTAAATAAAGCTGCAAAATTGATATCTCGAGGATACACAATTTCTTTACGTTTTTAGTGTGTTTTCTATTGTGTATTAAATTTCATGTACAATAATTTCATATTTTTTAATTTAAAATTTTAAGATATTTGACCACAATTTAAGATCAATTCATAAATTATTAAATTTAAAGTTTAATTTTATTGAAAAAGTATGGTTTACAATTATAATATATTATTTCAAAATATAACCAACCATTATAGCCAACCCCATTGGAGCACAATACCTTACAGATTCAACAAATTTTAGCCAATCATTATTTTATATTATTTTAGCCAACCATTTTAGCCAACCCCATTGGAGATGCTCTAAGGAGTCTATTTGTCTGGTACACAACAAGACGGTCTTTGAGGGGGTAGCTTACATGGAATGACATGCATTAAGATTAACTAGCGTAAAAACTCGTGCGAGGCAGCCCGAAAATGTTTATATATTGAGATAATTTTATAATTTAAAATTCGAAAAAGGATAATATTTCGATTTTATCTCATATTTTAATATTATTTTTGTAATATGACTTATCAATTACATTAACCAGATATTCTGTAACTTAATTAAATTTCATAAAATTTGGATAAATATCCATACGATAATAATCGCATGATTACATTTAATTGCTAAAATATTAATATGATTTTCGATGACGTGATAGAAACTTTATCAAATTAAACATTTGAGTATATAATAATATGGTTTTTGATGAAGAAACTTTATTAAATTGAATATTTGAGTAAAAAATAAATAAATATTTTTGAAAATTATCAATATATAACATAGGCAACATGATTTTAACTTAGTAAGAGTACGTGGTATCTAAGTTGTATCTAGGTCTTGGCATGTGCCATGGTTTGAGTTTTTAAGAAAGTTTTCGTAAGTTTAATCTCTAAAAGTCCTTATTGTCTCTAGTTTTGATTCCGAGGTCCAATCATAATGAGTTCCATGGAAAATATTACACAAGCAATGTTCGAGATAAGCCTGGAAGAAGAGGATGAAGGAGGTATAGCACTAGGAGAGATTGGAAATGATACGGTCAATGTGCAACAAACCATAGGAGATCCAAAACTATGCTTGGTGGGAAAGTTTTTAACTGAAGGGATCCTGGATTTTCCGGCAATGCAACACACTCTGGCATCAATATGGAAACCGGGTAAAGGAGTCTATATCAAGGCGGTGGATACCAATTTATTCGTGTTCCAGTTCTACCATGAAATAGATTTAAACAAGGTGATTGAGGGCAGCCCATGGTCTTTCAATAGGAAGGTGTTATTAATAGGGCGTATGAATGAAAGTATGAATCATCGATGTGTTCCACTGGATACGATCGATTTGTGGGTACAGGTTAATAATATGCAACCGGGGTTCATGACTGAGAAAGTAATGCAAGAAATTGGCAACCAGGTGGGGAAAATACATTTCATCATGTACAAGCAACTATAAGGGTGTTTGGAGGGAGTACATGCGAATAAGAGTTACCATTGACATCACAAAGCCGTTAAGAAGGAGAATGAAAGTTCGTAAAACTGGGAATGAATGGAGTTGGATTACGTTTAAGTATGAGAACGTTCCAACGTTTTGTTTCATATGTGGAATCATCGGTCATGCAGATAAGTTTTGCAGCAAATTATTCGATACTCCGGAGAATGAGATAGTCAGGCCATACGGAGTGTGGATGAGAGCTCAACCTCGACGACAGAATAATTTAATAGGATCGAAATGGCTGAGAAATGGTGGAGAGCTCATGCCGGAATCATCAGGCGTTACAGGAGACAAGCGAATTCCGGTGCCGGACAAAGTTGTTCGATATGCAGATTCAGCTCCTGATATTTCGGTGATAGATAAGGATGGCAAAATTATAGGAGATGGTACACAACAGAAAGATATGATGAGCAGAAAATCAGGAATTTCAAATAAAGGGCATATAGCTGATGGAGGGAAAACCGATACAGGTGTCAAAAGTATTATTGTGGAAAATAAAAAAAGGACAGATTGTGATGGAGAGGAATCTACGGGATTAAATACGGAAATTGGGCATGAATCAGAAAATGAAAATATGGATCAAGATGATTTATTTGGTGGGCCAAAAAATGGATTTGGGGCGGGTTCCGAGAGTCGGGCCCGCATAGGATTATGACAACCTTTAGCTGGAATTGCCACGGGCTTGGCACCCCGTGGGCTTTTCAATTCCTAAAGGATCAAACGATCCAAAAGAAGCCCAATATTTTTCTCAGTGAAACTTTATGCAGAAAAGAAAAGGTAGAAAATGTAAGAAAAAGAATAGGTTTTGAAGGTGCGTTTGTTGTTGATTGTCAAGGGCAGGGAGGGGGGTTGGCAATGTTGTGGAGGAATAAGGAAGAAATCACAATTCAGTCTTATAGTACCAACCATATAGACGTGATTGTTGAAATTCAAGGGTGGCATCAGTTTAGACTAACTGGGTTGTACGGCGAGCCTAACAGGTTGAAACGTAGAGAAACCTGGGATCTTATTCGAAATCTGCATATTCATAATCAGCTTCCTTGGGTGGTAATTGGCGATATGAACAACGTTTTGGGTCAAGCTGATAAAAGAGGTGGTCATTTGTATCCTTCATGGTTAATTAATGGCTTTAATGAGGTGTTAGAAGAGTGTGACCTGCATGATATGGAGCTCCAAGGTTACCCTTTTACGTGGGAAAGAGGACATGGCACAGATAAATGGGTTGAAATACGTCTTGACAGAGCTGTAGCTTCTAGTTCGTGGCTGAATTTGTTTAAAGATGCAAGGTTAGTCAATCTAGAGATCTCAACCTCGGATCACAGTCCTATCTTACTCGAGCCAATAGTCTCCATTGACTTACCAAGAGTTAGAAAACTTAAGTTTGAAAACGCTTGGCTTCGTGAGCCAGTTTGCAAGTTAATTGCAAGTTTGCAGGACTTTACTGGTAACTTTCGAAAGAGGATCGGGAAGTGTAAGAAAATCATAAAAAATACTAAGGGTCGAAGAGATACGGAAGCCATCCAAAGACATCAAACTACAACCAAGGAGTTGTCAGAAATTCTTACTCAACAAGAGATTTTCTGGAAACAAAGATCGAAGCAGTTGTGGTTGAGGGAAGGGGACAAGAATTGCAAATTCTTTCACGCCACGGCTCGAGCTCGAAGGAAGAATAATCAAATAAAATTTTTGTTGAATGATAGAGGAGTTCAGGTGGACTGGGAAGGAGGTTTGCAGGAGCTAATGATAGAGTATTTTAATAGTTTGTTTGCATCGTCAGAGTCGTGCTGGAATCCAGTTATCAGCTGTATTGATAGGAAAATCACAAACGAGCAGAATGAAGCTATGCTGAAATATATTGAGGATCAAGAGGTAAAACAAGCAATCTTTCATATGCACTCTGATAAATCTCCGGGCCCTGATGGGATGAGCCCGGGTTTCTACCACAAATATTGGCAAACAGTTGGAGGTGATGTGATTCGAATGGTCAAGGCATTCTTTGCTACAGGTACTCTAGGAGAGCAGTATACGGATACCAATATTGTCCTTGTCCCGAAGAAGAAAAATCCTCAACACATGGTCGATCTTAGGCCAATATCTCTCTGTAATGTCAAGTACAAGATTGCATCAAAGGTACTTGCTAATCGTTTGAAAGAAGTAATTAATTTAATTATTTCTGAAGAACAAAGCGCCTTCATTCCAGGTCGTTTGATCTCAGACAATATTTTAATTTCGTTTGAAATTATTCATTATATGAAGCGTAAAACAAGAAGCAAGAAAGGGTGGATGGCTCTGAAGCTCGATATGAGCAAAGCCTATGATAGGGTGGAGTGGAGTTATATTAGAGCTATGCTTCTTAAATTGGGTTTTGCTGACTCAATTACTGATCTTTTCATGCAATGTGTGACTACAGCTCGTTATAAGATAGCTCATTCGGGTAAGGAGTTTGGAAACATAATTCCTCAGAGGGGCCTGCGTCAAGGCGACCCACTCTCCTCTTATCTGTTTCTTATTTGTATGGAGGGATTATCAGCTCTTATCAAGTCTTATGAACGACGAGGTCTAATCAAAGGAATCAGAGTTGCCAGGGGTGCTCCATCAGTGTCCCACATGTTTATTTGCGGATGATAGTTATATATACTGTCATGCCACTAAAGAAGAAGCTACACAAGTAATGGAGATCCTAGCTATCTTCGAACAAGCGTCTGGACAGAAAATAAACACAAGCAAATCTAGTGTTTTTTCAGTCAAAACGTAAAGCAGGAGATCAAGGACGCAGTGATTGAAATCTTGGGTTTTCACGAAGCTGACTCTAATACTCAATACCTCGGGCTTCCGAATTGTATGAATAGAAATAAAACGGCAGTCCTGGGATATTTGAAAGATCGAGTTTGCAACAGAATTCAGAGTTGGGATGGTAGTCTTCTAAACAGGGGTGGTAAAGAAACCATCCTCAAGACAGTAGTGCAGTCAATTCCTACTTATGCAATGTATGTCTTCTTATTACCGTTACAGATGTGTAAAGACATGGAACAGAGGATGTGCAAGTATTGGTGGAAATCAGGAAAGAAAGAAAAAAGCATACATTGGATGAGTTGGGAGCGTATGTGCGTCTCAAAATTGTATGGAGGTCTTGGGTTTCGAAACATCCATGAGTTTAATATCTCTTTACTAGGGAAGCAAGGCTGGCGTTTAGTCACAAGCCCAAACTCACTAGTGGCTCGGATTTTCAAAGCAAAATACTTTCCAAATGAGAGCTTTCTGGGTGCCAAATTAGGTGTGAATCCGAGTTTCGTTTGGCGTAGTCTGTTAGCAGCTCAGCATATTTTAAGACAGGGCCTAGGGCGAAGAGTGGGTGATGGCAGATCAGTGCAAATTGCGAATGATCTGTGGTTACCCAGCATTGAAAATCCGTTTGTAATGACTGAAAGTGAATCTATTAAAGGACAGACGGTATCAGCTCTGATGGGTCCCAAATGAGAGGTAGTGGGATGAAGATTTGATTAAAGATATCTTTATAGAACGTGATGCCAATCTTATTCTAGCTACACCGTTGTCAGATGGGAATATAGACAGCTGGTATTGGAGAAAGGAGAAGTGTGGGAACTACTCAGTTAAAACAGCATATACTTTATTTCGAGAATCAAAGCACCTGCCCAATCAAATTGGTAATACTAGCTTCTGGAAAAGGCTTTGGAATTTAACAGTCCCTCCAAAAATCAAAAACTTTATGTGGCATGCTATTACGGGGTGTCTACCAACGAAAGACATGCTTAGAATGAAACAGGTTAGTGTTAATGTGGTGTGTGTCCTTTGTAACAGTGAGGTGGAAACTGCAAACCACTTGCTGTTAGACTGCTCATTCGCAAAATCATGCTGGGGAATAGTTGGCACTCGTAACGACAATACTACTTAGGTATCTTTTTCTGATTGGGCTTTAAACGATTACAATGCGTGGAGTAGTGATAAACGTCAAATGGGTGCTATGCTTTGCTGGACGATTTGGAGGTGTAGAAACGATTTAGTGTGGAATCAAACGTGCATGGAAGTGGCAGAAGCCGTACATTCAGCTAGAGTGACTCTTAGTCAATGGAAAGAAGCTTAGAACAAATTTCTCGATCGATCTTTGGGATTGCTAAACCCAGACGATGGTGATGAGCTATGGACTCCTCCAACAGAAAATACGACTACGATAAATACTGATGCTGCAGTTTATGACTCTTCTAATCGATACACCTATGCGTTTGCTGCAAGAAACTATAAAGGAGAGTTGTTAGAAGCTCGCTCCAGCTGCAAAGAAGGAAGAACCACTCCAGAATGTGCTGAAGCCATGGGAATAAGGGAGGCCTTGAGCTGGATCAAAGAAAGGCAGCTGCACAGGGTAGTAGTGGAAACAGAGTGCCTTGTAGCTGTTCAAGCTATCAGAGGTAGTGCAACAATGTCATCTTACTTTGGAGTCATAGTTCAGGAGTGCAAGAACCTAGGAGTGCAGGAACCTCCTGATGGAAGGGAAAGACAAAGGCGTAGTCCTTAAGTTTGTAAAGCGATCCGCGAATAGCTTAGCTCATGCATTTGTAAGCTGTAGTTATTCTGTAGCTGACCGCATATGGAAGGCAAATGACGTCTCTCCAGAAATGATCCATGTACTTGAGTATGATCTAAATTAATGAAAGCATATGTTCCTCTTGCAAAAAAAAAAAAAAAAAAAACTTAGTAAGAGTACATTTACAAAGAATCAATATATGTGTAAGGCGAAAACATATTATGAAATTATTAATATAATGTGAAAGTCGTCGTTGCGGTGTATATCTCATTTTTTTATATATTACATACATATTTTTACATTTTTAAACTCAAATGTTTAGTTTTAGTCTAAAATTTATTACACAATATCGAAATTCTATTTTAAAATTTTGGTAAATTGAAACATTTTTTATCTTATAATATGAATTATTATTTTTTAACTCAACTTGAATTTTTACAAATATTTTGATCAATGTAAATTATGATTAAACGACGTTAATAACTGTGCATCAACATAATATCTAAGATAAAACTTTTTGGTTTCATCATAGGTTGATCTAAGTATATGTTACAACTCAACCATCATATATTATGCTGATTGTTTGATCAATTTAGTATACTATATAAAATTTATATTACCATACTTTGAGTTATGGTTTAATTGATCGTTGCTAATAATTATTGCAATTTTTTAATATTTATAATTCAATAAAACATATCTTTTTTCATTTTATATTGAATATTAATTATGTTAATTTTTATATATATAACATAAATCCTATTTTTGGAGTTGTCATTTTTTTAAACATAAATTCAATTATTTTAATTTCTTTTCATATTTATGTTTTTAGATCAATCACACTTTTAAATCGCTGAAAATCTAAATAATTAGTCAATCAAAAATTTCTAATATAACCCGCGTATTTAAAATTTTATATACATAAAAATTATGTGAGACAATCATTTATTATGTATAATTTTATAAATAAAATTACATATTTCTTAAAACCAAATCTTTTTTTTTATTTCAATAGTTTAATATCTACACAAAAAAAATGTAAATAAATTCATATTTTTTTAGAACTCGATTACATTTATGTATAATTTTATATTATTTATAATTTTATTTTTTATATCAATCATTTAAAATGACAAAAGAGAATTATAGAGTATACTCAATCCATTAAAATATTTTTTGTAATTATATACTATGCAACATTCTATAAATAATATAAACCAACATTTTATTTACTCAAAAGTAAAAATAAAAAAAATGGTAGAAGAGAAGAAAATGTGATTTATATAAAAATATTTTTAAACAAAAAATGGTATGAGTTTGATTAGAGAAGGTTAGTGTTTCGATTTTCAACACTAACATAATTTCATCTACTCTTTGCATAAAAATAAAAGAGAACGTGTTTTTTGTAATTTTTTAACATATAGGAGCAAAATTATAAATTCATAGGTATCAAAATGACATATATCAATCATTTAAATTAACCAAAAAGAATTATAGATTATACTCAATCGATAAAAATATTTTTTGTAATTATATATTGTGCAATATTCTAGAAATAATATAAATCAATATTTATTTACTCTATAATAAAAATAAAAAAAGATGGAAGAAAATATGGTTTATCTACGTGATTTATCTATTAAGATTTTGAAAGTAAACTTAAAACAAAGTGTAGCACAATGGTTGTGATGCAAGTTTTAGTGGTCACTGGTTCAATTCTCAAGACTAACATAATATAATTTATTTTTTACATAAACATTAAAAGGGTGGCGCTTTTGTAATTTTTCAAAAAATAGGGACAAAATCGTAACTTTACATGCATTAAAGTGACATTTTTTTCCTAAAAGGTAATCTGAATTGGGCATGCTCTTCCTGCTATCCCGGACATCCAGATTTTTTGCTAATGAAAGCCTGCTTTTCAAGTTCTTTGTAACTGCACCAAAAGTACTGAGATTGGAAACTGTCGATACATCATCACTAGAACAAGCTAAACTACAATTACTATCTGTACATAATAAATAATAATATAATTACTAATACAGTATTGAGGTTATTCCTATATGTATATAATTAGTAAAACAGTACTGCTGTTTAGGATCAACATTTACCTAAACTACACATTTCACTATCATGTAAACAGGACCCAGAACAGATCCACAAGAATATTTCATACTAACTTCCATTCAATCCATTAAAAGACATACCCAAACTACACTTGTTGCTATACCATGAAATATAAGTATAGCAGTCTCATCTTAAGTTTTCTTTAACATAGAGCTTATTTGCACAAAACTTGTGAATTGGCAGAATCAAAGAGGAAAAAAATGAAAAATACTTCAAACAGTACATATAAAATAAATAGAGCACAAAAGGAAAGTTCATACCAAAAAATTATTAAATAATTTATAAAAATAAAGCTTTAGGGTGTGTTCGGGGTTAAGTGGGGACTGGGGAGGATGTATTGGGTTGGTATGGGAAGGGGTGGAAAGGGTTGAACCATTCTGTTGTTTTTGAATTTCCACACTAGCATATCAATCACACAAACATACGTAAAAGGCTGTCAATGGAAATTATGAACTCAATTAAAAGGCAAAAACAATATTATAATCAAAAATTAATTTCTAGCCATTACAATAAACTTCAGTTAGATATATTAACTTCAAATCTTTTTTTCCACTAGTACATTAAACATATGGAGACACACCATCAACAATAGACAAGAAGTACATTACAAACTCAATTGCTAAAATAATCAAAATACCAGAAATCAATATTTAACCCTCTCACATCCTTACACAATCACACGCACATAACTGAACCTTAAAAGTTAAAACCCTGATCCGATAATAGTCCCAGAAACAGTAACCAAATCACCTTCACTAGAAGTCTCACCCAAAACCAACTTAATAACCAACATACATGTATATATATAAATAGATAAACAAGGTAAATGTCTAAGAAAATGTGTATTAGAGATTACAATTTTAAAAGTATCCGTGCAATCTATGAAATTGTCAGAAGTGCAACCCAGTTATTTTTGTTAAAAATAAATAAATACCAAACAAGGTGTTATAAATTTCGACTCTTACTTGCCCTCCCCATCCCTCATCCAGACACACCATCCCC
Organism: Heracleum sosnowskyi; assembly: GCA_030848705.1. NCBI lineage: Eukaryota > Viridiplantae > Streptophyta > Magnoliopsida > Apiales > Apiaceae > Heracleum > Heracleum sosnowskyi. Next base: position 82,300,493 of record CM061238.1, read on the forward strand.
AGATCAGAAAATTAGGGTAAAAGTGATCCTAAAAAACATTGTCATAACTAACAATTTTTTTTAAAAAAACTACAGATCTTAGAGAGAGCTTTTGTTGATTGATTAAAAAATAGAAGCATTTCTTAAAAATCTTAAACATAAAAAAAGAAAATAAAATTACCCATTTACGAAAGCGGTAGGAATAGCTTTGTTTATCATGAGCTGGGCCACTATAGATCCAAAGCCCCGTGCCGGCTACTGAATACAACACAAGGTCTACCACTCGATTGCAAGTCCTATCATGTTTTTTGAGAAACTAAAATTCAAAACCCAATTAGTTAGATCCATATATTACAAAGAAAACAAAGAAAAATATTCATAAATATATTGACAATGTCATTACCTCCTTCGCTTTAATAGCACCTTTCCAGAATCCCATCTTCTCTTTGCTTCTTGCTCCTCCTCTGTTCCGCCCTTGTTTATATCTCTCCCACCACAAAAACAAGGGTTTTAGGCCCAACTAATTATACTGGCCCACACAATTACTGTCCCTGTTTTTTCATAGTTATGATTTTACTTAATTACTTTTATTTATTTATTTACTTTGTACTTTTACTTAATTACTTTTATTTATCTGTAAAAATATATTATTAGATAATAATATTAAAAATTTATAATCAATTACCGTTTTCAGCTAAAACATGTTATTTTTTTATTTTTTCCAACAAAATCTTTTTTTTTTACAAAAATATCACGGGCAATTAAAATTTTCAACTAAAACATGTTACATTTTCTATTTTTCCTTACTAAAACCTCACCTTTTCCAAAAATATCACGCGCAAACCCTTAATTATTTATTTAAAAAATTGTTTTAATTCTTTTAATTATATTAAAAATCTTATCTATTTTAACATGCCTAAATATTTTTTTAATAATGTCGTTAATAAAAATATTAAAACATAAATAATAAAATAACAAATATTGAAAACAATATGGGCATCGAACGAGTTTTAAGTTAGTTATTATAAATACACATGCTAATGAAAATACCTCTTTAACCCAACGTATCTTTTTAACAAAACAAATTAATAATAAAATATTAAATAATTAAATAATTAAATAATAACTATTAAAAGTACCCGTACATCGCATGAGTTTTAAGCTAATTTGTTTAAAAATATGCATTTTTCTTTTCTCCGACATCGGTCTGCTTTGTATACTATAATATAATATTAGCTTTTTTTATACTAGTTTAAAACTCGTGTGATGCACAAATTATTTTTGATATTGTATATATAAATTTTAAGACAAGAATTTAGTAGACTTAAATTTTTTAATGATATGACTTAATAATAATTTTATATATGCTTTCTGTAATATTTTTAGAAAAAAAAAAGATAATAATTTGAAAGCATAGAATATATGATACGTGTAACACCCCCAGATCCGGGGTCAGGAATCTGGGTTGTCACGTTCCATCAATTATACAATACATGCATTACTTACAACATTCTAATAATATAACTCCAACGACCCCAATCACTTACGCACACACACACAAGTTATAGCCTTGGAGATGAGCAACAAAAGTAACATTTGTTATTACAACTCAAATGTACTATCTAGGATCTCATCTATTATTTACAACCTCTACCTGAAGTTACAATAATAGATCTCACCGTTCTATACAAGGTTTAATAATACAACCTACTCGAAAACAATTATCACTAATACAGTCTGCAACTATTCTGCTCACACCGGCAGTATCCATCCTGCTGAACTAACTCAAGGGTGGTCTCTCCATTCCCTTGCTCTCGTAACACGAGGTGAATCGACAACGTTTTCTTCATGCTGAAAGGTTTAATAAAGCAAGAATGAGCTAATAGCGCTCAGCAAGAAATCTATCACAGTTTAAATCTTTCAACCTTTAAGGTAAATAATCCATATAGGATCCATGTTTAAAACTACTAGGGTTTGACCCCAAAATAGTATACCGTTCGAAATACCGTATGACTTATAATCATACTCAAATACTTTTCGTAAATCATTTAGAAATCCTTGGTATCGATATAATGAACCAAGATTCAAAACATATCTTTTAAAATAGATATCAAATATTGGAATCAAGGCTTAGAGCCTATCCATTGATTTAAAATACTATACAGTTCAACATACTGTATATCTTAAATATCTTCTCAACATATATACACACATATCTATTTAGATATCTCATACTGTTCAAAATACTGTAGAATATCAGTAATGAAAACCTTTTTGACTCGGCTGTGTTGTGATATATAAAAGAAACAAGAATGAGCACTATAGCTCGACAATAAGATATAGCATCATAATCATATATGTAAGCTTATATCATAAAGGAAAACCTTTAAAACTTCATTCGTATACAGAATGATTGTTGGGATTTATGGGTGATAGCATAGAAACAACTTAACTTTGTATTTACTTAATTTTTAATTAAGTAGAACATACTGTCACAACCAAAGTATGTTCTTGTAATCAGTAGGCAATGTCATTTTAGTTGTGTAATTTGGAAGAAGTTCACTTGTTGTGTTCAAGCCTCAAAGAATGCATATTAGATGACAGCATGAATAAAGGTTACTGTCATAAGCATTGACAGTAAGATTACAAGAAGACAGAATATTGCAAGTCACGACAGCATATTCACTCTGACAGCAACATTGGCGGTAGACTACGCGACAACAACTTTAGCCCTCGACAGCAAGTTTGGAAACCTCGACAGCACTCTATGCGGGGAACTCATACTGTCACCAAAAGAACATTCCTGTGACAGCAAGCTTTGCGGCAAAAGTAACTATCTCGAGAAAGATCCTTGTTCTAGGTATCTTCTCAGTCAAATCCCGTGACAGTCTCAATGTTCAAGAAACAGGCGTGTTGCAGTATCCCTAAGCTGCACCAAGTCTGCAAGACTACGACAGAAGCTTCAAGCACTACAAAACAAAAGCGAATCAATTCAAGAGCAAGGTCAAGTCTCTATTTGCTGAATTGTTTTAGCTGGAAATAGAATGAATCTAGGTTGCTTTCTTTGTAATGTATATCTGACATGTTAGCAATTTAGGAAAGTCACATGGGTAGACAATCTGTAAGAAGCTGCCACTTGATAATGACAGCAGCTTCACAAACCCGTGTTGACAGTGATAGGATTAGTTTATACTTAGACTATCAATTCATTCTAGGCGTGTAACTAAGGCAAGTAAGTATCTTGAAGAAAACCGAAGCTCAAGAATTCACTCTTGAGGTTGTAGCAACACTTTGCAAAATAAATAAAACATTTATTTTGTGAAACTTGTCTTTAGATCATACTGTTTGTGAATGCATACATAAATACTGATAACATTAAATCTTAGTTTTGGTTGTTGAAATTGAGATTGAATTTTATCAGTATTGCATTCATCCCCCCCTTCTGCAATACACGAGGACCAACAACTGGTATCAGAGCTTTCAGATTAACATACATATCTGAGATCACGACGACAATGCAGAAATCAAACAGTATCAAGATCCCAGCTTTTGATAAAGAGAACTACAACATTTGGAAAAGAAAGATCTTGTTGTTTATCAAAGCTGCGAATCCATTATACCTTGGTATCCTCGAGAATGGTCCTTTCATTCCAAGGAAGGAAATTGAAGCCACAACAGTAAATGGTGAAATCATTCCTGCACATTGGGTTCCTAAAGATCCCTCGGAAATTTTGGAACCTGAGAAGGAGAAGATGGTGCTAGATGATCACTTGCAACTCATCTTGCTCGATTCTCTCACGTTGGATAAAGCCATGTGTGGAAGTGTGATAAGTTGCACATCTGCCAAGGAGATGTGGATCAGGTTAGCTTTACTATGTTAAGGAAGTGAAGAAGTTAAGGGCAACCAAAGGCAAATACTGATATCACAATATGAGGAATTCATGGCCAAGCCTGGTGAAGACTTAACTTCCATGTTTGAAAGGTTCAGTAAGCTCTTAACTGAACTACAGATACATGGCAAGTACTATGACAGAAAAGAATTGAATGTCAAGTTCTTGCTTACACTACCTGATCACCTTGAACACAAGACAACAGCCATACGAGAAGGAAGAGATCTCAACAATATAACCTTTGAGACACTTTATGGCATTCTGAAATCCTATGAACTTGAACTCTTTCAAAAGAGAGTCATACATAGTGGAACAAGGAACAAGATGGCTAATATGTCAAGTGCCCTAGTAGCACAAGTGCCAAGGATCACACAGCCAAGTGAAGTACTACAAATCACACAACCAACCCCTGCACAATCCTTGAAGATAGAAGAGGTTGTTGAAGATGATGAGAAAGTAGTACTACAGCTCAAGGATGTGGAAGATGAAGACTTCTACACAATGGAGGAACTGGAAAGCATGGACAATCCTACTATGGCTTACATGGCCAAAAAGTTCAAGAACTTTAGGTTCAAGAAGGATAGGTCATACAAGCCCCAAGGCCAAGCATCCAAGTTCAACAGGGGAAGTTCATCAAAGGCTAATGTGGGAAGTTCAACCAAAGGAGGATATAAGACTGGATTTGTGGATAGGTCAAAATTCAAGTGTTACAACTGTGGTGAACCTGGTCATTTTGCTACTGAATGCAAAAGACCCAAACAGGTTCAGAGGTTTGAGAAAGGAACTGGTGGATACTCTAAGAAGAATCAAGGTAGAGCCTATGTGGCTGAAGGAAAGTGTTGGGATGAGTCTGATGATGAAGAAGAAGAAGAATATGTCAACCTAGCTCTCATGGCTAGCACTGATGAAGTAGCATCAACATCTTCAAGTCAGGTACCTTCACTTGTCTTACTTGATATGTCCATTGATGAGTATAAGAAAACCATTAAAGACTTAAGTGCTGAAATGTTCAATGTCTACACTAGCTTATCTGCTGCTAATGAGGAAATCACTAGGCTGAGTAAGCTAAATGAAACACTAAAGTCTGAAAATGAATCTCTTGTTCTCAAAACCAGTTCACTAGACCCTTTAGCTCAGGAGAATGCTAGACTTAAAAATGAATTAAAATGTGCTAAAGAGGTTGAGGAATTCCTGAGGAATGAGATTGCTGAAAATGAATTCAAGATTAAGGCTTATAAAAACTCATCAAAGATAGTTCAGGATTACAATGATAAGCATACAGAAAATCAGACAGTTGGTATAGGTTTTTCATATGGTAGAAGACCTGGAAAGGAAACTGTGATTCAAGATTGTTCTGGAAATGCTGCTGTCAAACCCACCATTCTCAAGAAGGTTAAAACTCCTATTTTCAAAGCTGCAGAAATTGAGTTTGATGAAGAAGCCATGCTCATCAAACAAGAAATTCTTGATGAGGATGAAGGTGTTGACAGCACATTCAAGGATGGAAAGGATACTGTCACAATCCCCAAGACAGTAAACTTACCAAGCAATCAGACAGTAAGTTCAAAAGATGTTGTCACAGTTGGCAAGACAGAATCTTCCAAAGATGCTGTCAAGAATGTTTCCAAGACAGTAACTCCCAAACCTTCTGTCAAGACAGTTGGAATAAAAGGTACTGTCAAGGAAAGTTCGACAGCAACTTCTGAACACACTGTCAATTCAGTAACTCCCAAGTCTAAGAATAGGAATGGTAAGGTAGGTGTCAATAAAGGAAATGGATACACTAATGTTGGAGGTGCTTCTAGGAAACTATGTAATAACTGTGGATCTACACATCATTTGACACATGTTTGTAAGAAACCAATTGAGGATAAAATCAATGCTACTGAACTCAATGGTAACTTACACAGAACCCCCCTTATGCATAGAACTATGAGTGTCTGTAATAACATTGAATGTATGCCATGCAAAATCACTGCCATGAGTACATGCTTTAACTTACCTATTCTCACTACTGAAAAATGTTCATACATGCACACTGTTGAGACTTCTGAGCCTGCTGGCAATAACAAAAAGGCTTCATCCACTAAGAAAAAGATCAAGTCCAATTCTAAGCCTAAGTGGGTGAAAAGAGAAGTCAAACAGGAGGTTTTTGATGATGCTTATGATTTTATGATTGGAAGAAACTCAGGAGACACTAAAACTGCAGGACCCAACAGGGATTGGGTACCATATGCAACTTAAACACATTCTGTTTTGCAGGGCAAGAAGAAAGATCAAGTCATGTGGATTATTGACAGTGGTTGCTCAAGACACATGACAGGTGATAAAGCCCTGCTATCACACTATGTAGAGAAAGCTGGCCCAACCATAACCTTTGGAGACAACAGCAAGGGTTACACAGTGGGATATGGCTGTCTGGAAATTGGAAATGTTGTCATTGAAGACATTGCTCTTGTGGATGGATTGAAGCACAATCTACTCAGTGTCAGCCAATTCAGTGACAGGGGATTCAAGGTTGATTTTGATATGATGCTGTGTAACATCTATCACAAGAAGGATAGGAGCCTCTCTCTAAAAGGGGTTAGAAAAGGAAGCTTGTTTGTTGCTGACTTAAACTCAACAAAGAAGGATAAAGTTTACTGTTTCTACAGTAAAGCAACTGTTGGTGACAGTATGCTTTGGCACAGGAAGCTCTCACATCTCAACTTCAAGACAATGAATATTTTGATGAAGAAGGAGTTAGTGAGAGGTTTTCCCCAACAGGAATTCTGTCAAGAAGGACTGTGTGAAGATTGTCAAATGGGCAAACTAAGGAGAGCTGTGCACAAGTCCAAGCAAATGAACACCAACATAGAAGCACTCAAGTTGATTCATATGGATCTCTTTGGACCAGTCAATGTACAATCTATGGCCAAAAAGAGATATGCCTTAGTAATGGTAGATGACTACTCAAGGTACACTTGGGTGAAATTTCTTGAATCCAAAGATGAAGCTGCTCAAGTGATTATTGATCAAGTCAGAGTTCTTGATAGAACCCCAAACTCAAAAGTCCAAATCTTGAGGAGTGACAATGGTACAGAATTCAGAAATGCCATACTTGGAAATTTCTGTAAAGATGAAGGAATTGTACAACAATTCTCTGCTGCAAGGACTCCACAACAGAATGGAGTTGTAGAAAGAAAGAACAGGACTCTCATTGAAGCAGCTAGAACTATGTTGCATGATGCTAAACTGCCAACATATTTCTGGGCTGAAGCTATCAACACAGCTTGCTATACTCAAAACAGAACCATGATTAACAAAACTCATGTAAGTACACCTTACTGTCTGCTAACTGGGAAGAAACCTACTGTCAAATACTTTCATGTGTTTGGGAGCAAATGCTTTATGATGAAGGATAACCATGAGAAGAAAGGAAAATTTGACACCAAGGCATTTGAAGGACTATTCATGGGTTACAGCACAGAAAGGACTGCCTACAGAGTTTATGTTATGGAACACATGATTATTGAAGAAAGTGTTAATGTCACATTTGATGAAACCAAGTTTCCAGGACTGCATGAAGAAGGAAAGATGCAGACATTCAGATTTGAGAATCAAGGATACTTGGAAGCTGAGGAAATTGTTGATGAAGAACCTAGCTTCACTCAAATTGTTGAAGTTAACAAAGATACTGTCAATACCATTACTGTCAACCAAACTCCAGCTCAGTCACAGACCATAACTTCTAACATTCATAACAGTGATAATTCTGGAGACAATGAAGAACATGGTGAAGACAATGGAATTGGTGAGCATTCAACTCAACAAATTGAAGCAACTGTTCCTGTACAATCAAGTAGCTTGCCCAGAATCACCAAGTGGAACAAGGATCACACAAATGACCTTATCATTGGTGACCCTACTTCTGGAGTGAGGACAAGGAACAAAGTCTCTGCTGACAGCATGTTTTCATGCTTCCTGTCTCAAATGGAACCCAAGACAACTGATGAAGCATTGTTGGATTCTGACTGGGTGATAGCCATGCAAGAAGAGCTAAATCAGTTTGAAAGAAACAATGTATGGAAGTTGGTTCCAAGACCTAAGGGAAAGTCAGTCATTGAGACCAAATGGGTTTTCAGAAACAAGCTTGATGAAAATGGATCAGTGACAAGAAATAAAGCAAGGCTAGTGGCTAAAGGTTACTGTCAACAGGAAGGAATAGATTATGATGAGACATTTGCACCTGTTGCAAGACTTGAAGCTATAAGAATCTTTCTAGCCTATGCTGCACACTGCAACTTCAAGGTATTTCAGATGGATGTCAAAAGTGCCTTCCTAAATGGAGAATTGGAAGAAGAAGTGTATGTTGAACAGCCACCAGGGTTTGAGGATGCTGAAATGTATGATTTTGTGTACAAACTCTTCAAAGCTTTGTATGGACTAAAGCAAGCACCCAGGGCTTGGTATGACACACTTTCCACTTTTCTTCTGGAAAATCAGTTTACTAGAGGAGTTGTGGACAAGACACTTTTCTACAAACATCATGGCAAGGACATCATTCTGGTACAAATCTATGTGGATGACATCATTTTTGGTTCTACAAATGAGAAGCTGTGTGAGAAGTTTTCCTCTCTCATGAGTAACAAATATGAGATGAGTATGATGGGAGAATTGTCATTCTTTCTAGGATTACAAATTCTTCAACAACCTGATGGAATCTTCATTTGTCAAGCTAAATACATCAAGGAACTTCTCAAAAAGTTCAACTTGGAAGATTCATCACCTGCAAAGACACCAATGTCCACATCAACTAGTCTGGATCTTGACCCTAAAGGAAAGAAAGTTGCCTCAAGCACCTATAGAGGCATGGTAGGATCTCTCCTATACCTAACTGCTAGCAGACCTGACATCATGTTTGCTACATGTCTCTGTGCAAGGTTTCAAAGTGATCCAAAGGAGTCACACTTAGTAGCCATCAAGAGAATCTTTAGATACTTAAAAGGCACTCCTAACCTAGGCCTTTGGTATCCTAAGAACACTGGATTTGATCTAATTGGTTACTCAGACTCAGACTATGCTGGATGCAAGATTGACAGAAAGAGTACTACTGGTAGCTGTCAATTTCTTGGTGGAAGATTAGTCTCATGGTTTAGCAAGAAGCAACATTAAGTTTCTACCTCAACTGCAGAAGCTGAATATATTGCTGCAGGCTGTTGCTGTGCACAAATTCTATGGATGAAGAATCAACTTCTGGATTATGGTCTAGTGTTAAGAGACATTCCTATTTACTGTGACAACACTAGTGCCATAGCCATTTCAGACAATCCAGTTCAACACTCTAGGACAAAGAATATTGATATAAGACATCACTTTATTAGAGAGCATGTTGAACAAGGAACTGTGAAGCTGATCTATGTCCCAACTGACAAGCAACTTGCTAACATCTTCACTAAGCCATTGGATGAAGCAACCTTCAACAGGTTGGTAAGTGAATTGAGAATGCTGAATCTGGTATGTTGATTTACTAAGTTTTCTGAATTTCCAATTTTCTATTGAAGCTCATGACAGCACCTTCAAATCTGTTGTCAAGAGAAGTTACTGTCTACTTGGTCTATGTCTGTTATGTGACAGCATGTGTTGACTTGACTATACATGCATGTATTCTGTGCCAGTCTCATACTTTTAGACCCTGTATGACATTAATGTGGTTATTTGCTTAGTTTGAGAGATAAATATCTGTTCCATTGGACTTTCACACTTTTTGAATTAATCTGTAGGATTAAAGGAGGACACGACCATTAATTACTTTTGTGGTAGTTGTATGGGTACTCTAACTGTTGACCATTAGACTTTAATCCTTAGACGGTTTTGCCTATAAATTAACCTTAAGTTTCACCAGTCTGCTCTCAGTTTTAAAGTAAATCATGGAAAACAAAGTAGGAATAGAGTACAGGCCAAAAGTCTCGTGTGAATCTCACATCAGAGATGAAGTGGAAGTCCTGTTTGATGAACTTGAAGACTTGCTTCATGAGGAAGATGAACAGTCTCAAGCCATTCAAGCACAGGAAGAAGAAAAATGGAAGATTCAAGAGGAAGAACTTCAGGCACTTCTCAAGGAAGAAGGTCGCACTGAAGAGGAGATTAAGAAAGAAGTTTTAGAATTAGTTAATAAAATCAAAGATTGATGTACTCAATGCTATATTCAAATGATTTTATTAATAAAAATAAAGCTTTTTGATGTTGTGTTTATTGAGTTTTTTTTGTTTGTTTTGTCTGTGTTAACTGCATAGTATCTGTGTTCAAAAGATTAAATTGCTAAATCCATACTCTGTTAATTTTAGGTTAAGTGTATGAATAAAGCATTCTGGAAAGTTCATGACAGAAACAATTCCCCAACTAAGTTACTGTCATTAAGAAGGATACCGTCTTGTGACCCTTGACAGCAAACTTCTTGACAGCAGGGAAAGACTTTCTGTCAAGACTTTTCCAAAGAATACTGTCATTCAAATGCTTAACGGTGACAGCATGTTTTTGCGCAATAGTTGCTGTCGCGCATAACCTACTGTCACCACCGCTTATTACTGACAGATTATTTCTAGCGCACAGGTTACTGTCACCAATAGTGGACCGTTGAAATTGGATATTCATCCCACGTTTGACAGTAAATAACGGGCAGTAACTCACGTGCTATATGACTGGGTTAAGACACGTTCTTTAAACCCACTTTTTGTGCACAAACGTTTGAGATACCCCTTTTTATTCCCCAGTTACTCAGACATATCATTCTTATCAAACTCAAGGCAAAATACTTTTCTTCAAGCAAAAAGCTACTTTCTTATTTTCTTCTTTTCTTGAATCTCCATGGCCCCCAAACAGACCCTCTCTCAAACAAACTTTGCTGGTATCTTTTCTCCAAATGATGCTGGTGAAGGTTTCAAAGGACTAGTGTTTTTCTTGAACAAGTCCTATCTTGGTTCTGCCATTACCTCAACACCAATTCTCGACTTAGACAGAATTGAGGCATTTTGGCAAACTGTTGTTGCTCAAACAGAGGATGAAAATCCATCTATTCGATTCACACTCAATGGGCAACACTACATTCTTACAGCTGAGGTCATCAACACTGCTCTTGGAATTACACTTCAAGAAGGCAGAAATTTTGCTGAACTTGCTAATGATGACTCTCTTAAGAAGCTCTTCTTGAAGATTGGGTATGCAGGCCCTATTCTCGAAGAGGGAACAACCAAATGGTATCCGTCTGGTGAAATGGATAGGAAGCATCTGAGAAAGGAGTGGAGTATGATTTTTGATGTCATGGTCAAGGTGTTCTCTACCAAGTCCACAGACTGGAATGGAATACCCTCCTACATCAAGAAACTGACACATTCTCTTGTCCATGGATACAAGGTGAATGTTGGAGCTCTCCTCATGGCACACCTCAGGGCTGCCATAGGTAAGAAGGTATCAATCTACCCTCGCTTTCTTATGATGTGCATCAACTCATTCTGTGATTTTAATAATGATGCCCCTCGTTTAGAGGCTTGCTCTGTTTTGAAAAAGAACACACACACTCTGTTATCTTCACAGAATCTCAATGCACATATTCCACTATGTTTCACTCAGCACATGGTTGATCAAGTGTCCAACCTTGATTTTCCATTACCCTCTGGTTATGACTCTTTTACTCTTGCGAATGAAACTGAATTAGCCCCAAATTCAGTTAACCCACATTCAACACCATACACTCAGCCTAGGCTCTCTAGACTTCCCAAAGCCCAAAGAGAAGCCTTGCAAGAATCCAGAAAATGACCCTTAGAAGCTGGTGTTGGTGGTAGCTCTGTTAGTCAAGAGGGAGACACTGCACCTAGTGCAGCAAATAAGGAAGGTAGTCAAACAGAACCCCCAGTGGTTTCCCCTAAGCCTAAGAAGAAGAAAGCTAGGAGGACCAAAACCACTGTTAGCCAAGCTGCAATTTCTCAACAAACTGTGGTTACTGAAAGGGATTCAAACACCTCCCTAGATGTGTCTTCTCAACAAGGTGCATCTATTGAAATTGGCCTGTCTCCCAAGGCACCCTGTACAGACACTAGTACAAAAATGATTTTTTACGTCGTCTCTTTTACGTCGTACATATGAAAGACCGATGTATATACTATTATTATACGTCGGTTTGTTGAAGAGGCGATGTATATTGCCTTTTATCAATAATTTTTACGTCGGTTCGAAAATAAAACTGATGTATATAGTAGACATATACGTCCGTTTGATTATTGCCGACGTATAAAATAACATTTTAAGTCGGTTTTTAGAGACCCGATGTATAAGATTATAATTATAGGACGGTTTTTTGATGAGCCGACGTCTAAAAACTTCAGCATTAAAAAGAAAAAGTAATTTCTTTTTGTTCAAACGTGGTGTATTCACTCGATACTTATCAATGTCCCCAAATCGGACGCTTTATTCATCTAACTTCCAAACTTTAGCCCTAATTACAACTCTAAACACTACTTTTCACACATAAAAGAACCGTAATTGGGTTCTTACGTCTGAATTTTGTCAAGCCCTAATTGGGTTTGATGTACTTGATAGTATATTCGGTGCTCTGCTCTTGGTTTGTATCTAATTGGAACTCTGCTCATGGTTTCTATCTAACTGGGTACCCATTCTACTTCCAGGTCCTTACTTTAGGTACATGTGAATTTGTATGACTATATGTGTATGTACACATTAAGCACACACATGTAACTATTTGTCGCGTTAATTTTTTTTTAGCTTTTTAACCTAATTGGATTCTTACTTTCTTATCTCCTTAACCCCATATTTGTTGTTGGTACTCTCTCTCTCTGTCAAAATTGTAGAGAAGGAAAATGAATTACAATGAAGACCCAAAGTCAAAGCTAGAATCAAATCCCAAAGAGAAAGAAACTATAATCCAAGAAGAAGACCCCGTTTGTTTGTGATTCAGATGATGTATATATATAAAATAATGTCTAATAGTTAAAAATTAACTTATTTTAATTATCTTTTATATATGGTAATATAATTTTGACTGCTAGTTTCTGTAATTTGTGTTAATTTGACCTTTTCGATTTTCAGTGTTTCGATTATTAGTTTCATACTTGCCTTTTGTTTATGTTTAGCTTTCTATTAGTTCGTATGTATGAATGTGTATACGTATAGCGAATGCTCGTTGTTTCTATTCTGCGTCTAGTTTTTTATGTATGTGTATGCTTATTGATGATTGAGTTGAATATTGTAATTGTCATTTGTGTTTATCGAGAGCAGAGTTTGTTATTAGATAGCGTTAGGAAGGTCAAAAGAGATTCTCTACTGTTTATGTTTTGCATTGGTGTGTGCAGATTGGTTGGTGGATGAAGGTTCTGATGCCATGGCCGTTTGAGTGATTCGGGATCAGAACAAAGTAATTTATGGAAAATATGGTACACTGTAAATGCCTTGTAAAATTGTTTGTTGGGTGGTACTATTGTAGGATAATACGCTAAATAAGTAATTTTGGTGCTGCATTTTTTTATAAGTAATTGTTTGTTAAGCTATCCAATTGAATTTTGTTATTCCATGGCTGCTATCTTTGGACTGCTAGAATACTTCTGAAAATAGGATAGAACCTTTAAAATGGGTTGGCACCAGATTTTTGTGTACAATTTTGCACTTTTAATTTTATGGTTGACTAGTTTAAGAGATTTAAAAACTCAAAAAAAAACATATATAGTTCTAAAACATAGGATCTAGTCTAGTTATAGAGCCAGGGCCAATACAAATTTAATTTGAGGCTATAATTATAATGTGCCTGATGAATGATCACACTAATTTTCCCTTACTTTAGGCAGGTTTCTTTGGGTGTTATTGGATCATAAAGTGAAATGCCAGTCCTAATTCGAGATTACTGAGAAGATTTTTGTACTTATGCATATTTGTGATAAGATTTTTGTACTTAGCTTTTAATTTGTTCAACTTAAATCTTTCACTTCTTAGAATGGAAATACAAATGATAATTTATTTAAGCTACTCTAGCTTCTTCTATTGTTATTCATTATTATACATATGTTTATCCTTGGCTGATAACATTGTTAATTAGTCTAAAGCCTGATATATTGTTAGCTCGGTGCTCTCTAAACCTTGTTAATTACATGCATTTTTTGTGTTAGTATATGCCTACATGTTATCATGAATTGTAGCTTGAGTACATTTGTTTATATTTTCGATTTAGTGAACCACTAGTATCAATTTGTTAAAATATTGAAAAAATTTGAAGTTGCTCCTAATTAACTTATTAATGTTTTTTATGTTGGTGTTGAAATCCGAGTTGCTGACATGTGTGTATAAGAGGCCAGAAGGTTTTCCGGAAATCAGCACTAGATTACGTCGAACTTCAGTAGAGGAATAGAGTTCTTAATTTTGTCACTGCATGATATAATCTCAGTTTTACTTGTAAATTTTGACTCGTTACGTCAAGAATTTATAAACGTTGTGCATGTATTTTTTAAAGTCCTGGTAATGACAATTATGTTATATACCATGTCCATGATTATGTTTAGATTGAATTTGAAAGCCGGGAAAATTAAATTGATTTTTGCAGATTTTTGGCTATTTAAATTTTGATTAGAGTAGGTTTATTATTGTTCAACAGCTCTTTGGATGATGGATACAGAGAAATAGTGGATATATATACATATATATAGACAATATATGTCAGTTATCTAAATGAACAGGTGTAAAAGAACATACAATATACGTCGGTTGATGTACTTTTTACGCCGGTTGTTTTGTTTTTATACGTCGGCTTCGATGACTCATATACGTCGCCTTTTTGATTTTTTACGTCGGTTATTAAGCCGACGTATATTTTACCTTTTACGTCGCTTTTTTACCCGACATAAAAGACCCATTACTTTATACGTCCCCCCTCTATACGTCGCCATTTAGCCGACGTATATGACCTATTTAACCGACGTAAAAAGTCATTTCTGTACTAGTGAGAGTCTGCACAAACTCATGGTTCACAACCTGAGGAAGCCCCACTTGAAGAAACACACAGTGAGTTAGGGCACAGTCAGGATTTCTCTATTCCTATTGATGGTTCACATGTTTCTCCTGTGAATTAGCCCCCACTCTCTGCTACACTTCAACCTTCTTTCTTCCCTATACATTCTTTTGTTTCTTCTCCACAACCTAGAGAAGGGGACAGTCCCAACCCTTCAGGTTTTGATCATCCATCTCCAATCATGGATGAGCCCCCATCTAGTGGTCCACAAGAACCCATTTCTCAAAGTGAAATGGATACCACTCCTCCAAACACTGAGCAAGGGCAAAGTGGTACCTTGTCAGAAAATGAAACAGCCAACACTTTGTCTGAACTCCAAGGAGCATCTTACCTTCAGGAAGATGCTGTCACAACCTCTGTTGCTGTCAAAGACACTGGAAATGTTGTTGTCTTGGACACAGCTGCTGTCATGGGTGGAGAGAAAGCTACTGTCAACACAGAACCTACTGTCACTCCACATCCCAAAGATGCTGTCATGACAGAACCTGCTGTCCACACTCAAGCTGACAGTAACATTCCTGCCAAAGATGTTGTCCAGTCCTCTCAGCCAGATTTTGATACTGTAATCATTGAGGATGCCTCTGATGATGATCTACCTATTGCCACACTCTTGAAGGTACATTCTAAATCTTCTACTTCCATGCATGTTAGTACTGCTCATACCCATGCATTTAGGTTGAGTGAGGGTGTGCAAAAGAAAAGAGAGATAAAAGAAAAGAGAGGTGAGCATAAAAATGAGAGGCAGCCAAATGAGCTGGCAAAAGGAGAGGGACTTGAGCATGTCCAGAGAGATCTTGAGGGAGCCCACACTATTCAGGCATTAGGCCTTGAGAGTCAAACAGTGAGGAGTGATGAGATCACTCAAAAACACCCTGAGAGTGTGAGAACCTCCTTAGGCTCCAAGCCCCTTTCTTTTCCTTCCCCTCCAAGAAGGTTAAGGAATGGTGGCCCCTCTGTAATTTTTGGTAACAGGATTGAAGCTCTGGAAGGACAGTGTGCTACTTTGAACTCCAAACTGGACTCTCTCTCTCAACTGGTGGTTGATGGTTTTGCTGCTACTCAACTCTCTATCCAGTGCCTTACTGACCTAGTAGCTTCCAACTCAACTAAGGGGGAGAAGGTAACAAGATCAGAATCAATATCTATTCAGGAATCAGGTGGAACTCAGGGGGAGCCAGTAACTGTTAAGACCAAAGGGGGAGCAAAACAAGTTTCTGGAGTCAAGAATAAAGCAATGACAAAGGGGGAGCAAGTCAACCCAAGCAGTGAACAACCAAAGGATAAAGCTGAAGATCTTGTTGAAGTTGACTTGGATGGTGAAAAGGTGTTAATGTCTAAGGCAACTCAAGATGCAATGCAAAGAAGACCTGCATCTAGACACCCAATTCTACCTCCTGTGACAATTAGAGAACCAACTTCAGCAACTTAAGAAACTGCTCTACAGAAAAGATGGAGAGAAATGGAGGAACAAAACAAGCTTGGGAAAGGTAAAGGGAAACTGCCTGAATCCATCCAGAAGGGAAATACTTGGTCCAATGGTACTGAGTTTGATCAAGAAGAAGCCAATACTATAATGGTGGATTACAGGGAGAGCACATTACAGAATCATGACATTGAATTTAGCAGTCTGGTGGAAGAAGCAATGAATGCACTAAGCAACAGTCCAACCAACACCAAAAAACTGTTAAAGGATCAAATCACCAGTGTCAGTGTAATGGTGAATGATGAGAAAAGATGGGCTGTAAGTATCTATCTCGCTTCTGGCATATCTTATTTCATCACAATGGAGTTATTGCAGAGTCTGCCAGCAAAGGTGTTGTGTGCAATGAAGGGAAAGATCAAGGCAACTCAAACACCATTCAATGAAATATTGAATATGCAAATCCAGAACATGATCACACAGAAGCTACCTGAAGTCTACACAAATCCACCAAGTGTTTTCTACAGATCTACTACAAAGGATGGCACAAGAAGGAACAGCTTCATGAATTTGATCAGTCCATCCAGGATGCAAACTGAGTCAATTCTGAAAGTGTTATATGGAATACTCAGCTCAAATTCCAATCCAGGAAGAGTCTATGCTGTTCAAGAGATCTACAAAATGCTGGTGTTAAGAGACAAGGCACTGGGAGCTAGAGTGAAGGAGCTAATCTCTAGAGCCAATGCCAAAAGAGCTAATCAAGGTGGAAGCTGCCTCTATGATATCCCTTTTCATAATGATGATGATGATGAGATTGGAGGTGGTGAAGCTTCTGGAAATGCAGGTAATGCTGGTGGAAGTAATTCTGGGAATACTGGTATTCAATCTCAGAATGAAGGCAATGAAGAAACTCCTAGTCAAGAAAAGAAAGATGCTGCTGCAACAGATGAAGAGGAGCCAAGAATACTGGAAGCTTTGGAGGCAAGCATTCTTAGATGTGCTGTTGATTGCATAAATGCAGAAAAGGATGATGTCACCAAAGATACTGTCGACAAGGAAACTGTCATAGAAGATGCTGTCATGGAAGATACTGTCGACAAAGATACTGTCAAGGAAGGTTCTGTCAAGGATGAAGCCAAAGCTACTGTCAAGTCCAAAAGACTGAAAGCTAAAGCAAAAGCATGGTTTTCTAGACAGAAACCTGAAGGAAAGCACAAGTACTCAGGAAAGGAAAAGGCCACTGGATTAGGCAGAAATCTTAGGATGCCAATTCAATCAATACCTCCTAACAGTCTTAAGATACAACAGATGCAATCTAGAGAAATCAAGAGTGTTGAGTTTAAGATGGATGCAAATCAAGAGGTCACTGAGTACATTCTGTCGTGGGAAGAATCAAGCTCTACCAAGGTTGATAAGGACTTCAATCTGGTATCCACATCAACCAGTGGTAGGATATCAACCATAGATAAAAGGAGAATTGACTTCTTCTACCTGGAAAGAATGGTAGAGTTGCTGGAGAGCTATGATAATGTTCCAGAGTCTGTTATGGAACATATTCTGAAATATCAGGCTAATAGGGATGCTGAATTCTATCAGAAATTTGGCTACAATTTTGCAGATTTTGATGATGCTGATATTTCAACTGATCTGCCAGCTTCTCCTATACCATATCACTGGTACTATGAGTTTGATGATTTACCCACAGAAGAAGGGCAAACCCAACCAACTCAGGAAGGGCAACCCAAGCCAAGCAAAAGACCTGAATTTTCTCAATATTCTCAATATCAGTCAGAACTTGATAAGAAGGAAGCTGAACTCCTGGAAAGATGCAAGACTGCCAACAAGGCAGAAAGTGAAGCTCCAAATTATCAAACATGTATGCTGGAAAATCCCCTAAGAATGAAGTACCTAAAAGAAGAAATCTATGTTTGCAGCTTGCACAAGCTAAAAACAACTATTCTGAAGGATTTACAGTATATGTCTCTCAATGCTTATCCTGGAAGTAGATTCAAGCTCATTCATGAAGAACTCCACTTCAGAAGCTATCCATTTGATCAAGAGCAATGGCTGAATCTCAGGGATGCTAGTTCTCTTATCTCTCCTACTATCAAGAAGATCATTGAAGAAATAGAAGATGCTGCAGTCACTCCTGCTGAAATCTCTCTTGTAGAAGGTCTAAGAGGCTGCTTGGTAGAAGCTCTCAAAAGAGAGGATGTAACAAGACAGAAGAGGAAATCTCAAGCTAAGTAAAAAATTCTTAATCCATTCTGATCTTGTTAGTTAAGTTGTCAGCATATATTGTAAATTTGTTGTTATTATCCATAAAAACAAATTGGGGGAGATTGTTGGGATTTATGGGTGATAGCATAGAAACAACTTAACTTTGTATGTACTTAATTTTTAATTAAGTAGAACATACTGTCACAGCCAAAGTATGTTCTTGTAATCAGTAGGCAATGTCATTTTAGTTGTGTAATTTGGAAGAAGTTCACTTGTTGTGTTCAAGCCTCAAAGAATGCATATTAGATGACAGCATGAATAAAGGTTACTGTCATAAGCATTGACAGTAAGATTACAAGAAGATAGAATGTTGCAAGTCACGACAGCATATTCACTCTGACAGCAACATTGGCGGTAGACTACGCGACAACAACTTTAGCCCTCGACAGCAAGTTTGGAAACCTCGACAACACTCTATGCGGGGAACTCATACTGTCACCAAAAGAACATTCCTGTGACAGCAAGCTTTGCGGCAAAAGTAACTGTCTCGAGAAAGATCCTTGTTCTAGGTATCTTCTCAGTCAAATCCCGTGACAGTCTCAATGTTCAAGAAACAGGCGTGTTGCAGTATCCCTAAGCTGCACCAAGTCTGCAAGACTACGACAGAAGCTTCAAGCACTACAAAACAAAAGCAAATCAATTCAAGAGCAAGGTCAAGTCTCTATTTGCTGAATTGTTTTAGCTGGAAATAGAATGAATCTAGGTTGCTTTCTTTGTAATGTATATCTGACATGTTAGCAATTTAGGAAAGTCACATGGGTAGACAATCTGTAAGAAGCTGCCACTTGATAATGACAGCAGCTTCACAAACCCGTGTTGACAGTGATAGGATTAGTTTATACTTAGACTATCAATTCATTCTAGGCGTGTAACTAAGGCAAGTAAGTATCTTGAAGAAAACCGAAGCTCAAGAATTCACTCTTGAGGTTGTAGCAACACTTTGCAAAATAAATAAAACATTTATTTTGTGAAACTTGTCTTTAGATCATACTGTTTGTGAATGCATACATAAATACTGATAACATTAAATCTTAGTTTTGGTTGTTGAAATTGAGATTGAATTTTATCAGTATTGCATTCATCCCCCCCCCCCCTCTTCTGCAATACACGAGGACCAACAATGATATATTTATTTTTCTTTTCGTCAAAACATGCCATACAGTACAACCACTGTATGAGGAACATCATTACTCATCACTGTCACATTATCATGTTAGGTCCTGATAAGTTTGTAGAAGGGGGGTTGAATACAAACTATACCGTTTAATCGAATTTGTCCTTTTAAAGATTTAACTGTTTAGAACAAATTAGTGCGGAATAAAACTGAAACAATATTCAAGTTAAATAAAACTCTATTAAACTTGAAGGGTGTTACAATTCTGATCACTGATTACAATGAACTTGATAAAACAAACCTAGAATAAATTCGACATGAATTTATCTATTTTTGTAATAAAAAGGATCGAATACTAAAAAGTAGTTCGATATAAAATCTAGGGATTATGATCCGCTAGAAAGCTAAAGCAGTACAAGTGAAATGATTCTTATGGATTAAATATTAAGAACAAATCAAGAATTAATTCACTTGCATAAATTGAAGGCTTTGCAGTTGGAAGAAGTAATGACAGAGAGAATGAAATGTTTGATTGCTGTGTCATTACTTTTCTTCTGTATTGTTGTTATCTGTTTGTCTTCAAGTCTTCTGTGTCTTTATATTAAAAACACTGCATTCCTTTTTGTAAACCCACGTGCACTTGACAGATTGTAAATGCACTAGAAAGACAAGCAAAAATACAATACTTTTTGCCTTAGAAGACTACCGGGAAGACAATGTTTGTTCATGGAAGACAACCGGGAAGACAATGGTTTGGCCTAGGAAGACTTTCGGGAAGACTTACTTGTGAGTCTTCCTAGTTCAAAAAACTAAGTCTTCCTAGTTCAAACCTAAGTCTTCCTAGTTCATTTTTATTCTAATTTAAATAATTAACTAAATAAATTATGTATTAAATTAATTCTTTACAGAATTAATTTAATAAATAATTTACTTAATAGTATTAATTATTTATAAGAGAATAAATAGAATTAGTTGACTTCTCAAACAATTCCAGAATCACTTAAAACATAGATAAATAACAAACACAATAGTACGTTGACACTCAATGCACTGTCTGGTTCATGAGTGACAAACGGCAATGTTTGTTCTTTATCTATTTGACTTTAAGCAGTGATTCATTTCCTTCTCATTCAAGAATTCCGTAATCAGTATCTTTTGCTGTCACCACTTGAAATCTCCGTCACATTAATAAATCCACTGAGCTTGAATACTTCATTGAGGCTTGATCAATAAATTGAGCTTCTTTCAATGTAGAATCACTTCAAGTCTGTAGATGACTTTAATCTTCATTCTTTGACAGATATATGTTGGGACGTATGATTACTGTTCTGCGTTTTACTATATGATTGATTATGAGTTCGAAAAGAAAACTTTACCTTAATCGCTACGATTCAGATCCACGTCTTCTACTGAATTCCTTGATTCCCTTCGAGCGAAGTGTGGCCTTCGATCTCCCAAAGTTTCCTCTCCTTAAAGCCTCGAAATCCCAAAACCCTAGCTCCTTGCGGCTGCCCTAGGTTTTTAATCTCGAATTCTTCTTTTTGCAGCTTTAGGAGAACAAGAATATATATAGGCTCCAGTAGGGATCATGGACAATTAGGTCGGGCCTCCCAATGACATTCTGGGTCAAGCCCAATGTCATTAATATTAATTCTATCCACTAACGAATTAATATTTGCACTACCTTTCCTAATACCGTAATTATTAAATTCGGCTCCTATATTATTTGCTTATTAAATTCCCCATGTTTAAGATATCGTATGTCCATTAATTAAATTAATTTCTGATAATTAATTTAATTAATATCTTTTTATCCTTGATCATCCACTCAACCTTATAATTATGCAAGAACAAATCTGCCTGCAGGACTAAAGCAAAATTATCTTTATGAGCTTTCAAGAGGACATCATCAACCCGAATATTATCAGGACATGGTTTCCTTATGTAATTAATATCCCACTCTGCATGCAATGTCATTGCTCAATACATAATATTATAATTAACAATTAATTACATCACATATGAATCAAAGCATGTGCATTGCATACAAGTGTCAATCACTACACTTGGATTGAGAACCTAAGCATTAATAATATCATAGAATCTTAATTCTTCTTTATTGTCAGAATAGAAGAACAATTCTAATATTTTGATCCTGTTCAATATACACAAAGTATACAAGTATTATTTAATAGTCAAGATAAACTATTCCCAAATAATACTTCAGTTATTCCAGTGGTTTGTCTAATTCCACTTAAACTGTGAACCCTTTTTTTTATATTATATATAGACACTGATAATTTAATCTTCTGTTATCCCATTTGATACTAAATTATCCACAATATATAATAAACAGACAATGTAAAAATATGCAATCAAGATTCTCAATAAAATGGACAATGTTTATATACTACAAATGAATAGTTTAGTATAAAACCCAACAATCTCCCACTTATACTCAAGCTATTCTTTGAGTATATCAGTGTTTATTAATATAATCCGCTACCAGTTTAAATAACTATTCCGTGACCAGACATCTGACTCCTATCGCCTCCACGTGTTCTTCAAAAACCTTAGCTGGTAAACTCTTCGTGAAAGGATCAGCACGGTTGTCCTTTGATGCTATATCAGTCACAATAATATCTCCTCGCTTAACGAACTGTCGTATGAGGTGATACTTACGCTCAATGTGTTTTGCTGCCTTAGGTTCTCGTGGTTCCTTTGTATTTGCAACAGCACCAGTATTATCACAATAAATTGTGATTTGCCGTGGCAAATTAGGAACTACATTCAAATACAGCAGGAAATTCCGGAACCATATAGCCTCCTTGGCTGCCTCAGAGGCTGCCACATATTCAGCTTCCATGGTTGAGTCTGCGATGCATTTCTGCTTCACACTCCTCCATATTACAGCTCCACCTCCTAAAGTAAAAACACACCCCGAGGTTGACTTCCTCTTATCCCTATCTGTCTGGAAATCTGAATCGGTATATCCCACAGGAAACAAGTCTGAAGCCTTGTAAATTAACATATACTTCTTAGTCCTTCGCAGGTACTTAAGTATCGTTTTTACTGCACTCCAATGTTCCTGACCTGGATTGGACTGATTTCTACTGACCATGCCTACGGCAAAGTAAATATCAGGTCTCGTGCATAACATAACATACATTAAGCTTCCACATGCTGAAGCATAAGGAACTGCTTTCATGTTCTCTATCTCCTTAGGTGTCTTAGGACACTGCTCCTTTGATAGAGAGACTCCATGTCTAAAAGGTAAATTACCCTTCTTAGAGTCCTGCATGTTAAAACGAGCCAATACCTCATCAATGTACGGTTCTTGAGATAAAGCCAACGTTCTTTTCTTGAGATCTCTTATAACTTTGATCCCAAGAATGTATGCGGCTTCACCTAAGTCTTTTATTTCAAATTGTTTGAACAACCATGCCTTAATAGATGACAACATCTCTACATTGTTTCCAATGAGCAAAATGTCATCTACATATAGTACTAGAAAAACCACTGCATTTCCTTCACTTTTCCTATACACACATGCTTCGCTTGGACTCTGATCATAACCATTTGACTGGACGGCCTGATCAAAACGAATGTTCCACTCCCTGGAAGCTTGTTTCAGTCCATAAATGGATTTCTTAAGCTTACACACTAGATGCTCTTGGCCCTCTTTGATGAATCCCTCTAGTTGCTGCATATGGATGTTTTCATCAAGACTTCCATTTAGGAAAGCTGTCTTGACATCCATTTGCCAAATCTCATAATCGAGATGAGCTGCTATAGATAAAAGAATCCGGATTGACTTAAGCATGACTACCGGAGAAAAGGTTTCCTCATAATCAATTCCTTGTTTCTGAGTATACCCTTTCGCAACAAGTCTTGCTTTCCAGGCTTTCACCTTTTTGTCAGATCCTCTTTTTATTTTGTAGATCCACTTGCATCCAATGGGTTTTACACCATTGGGTGGTTCCACGAGATCCCAGACTTCATTGGAATACATATATTCCATCTCAGATTGCATAGCCTTTTGCCAAAGATCTGCATCCTTATCTTGCATTGCTTCTTCGTATGTCCTGGGATCCTCATCATGTTCACCAGAGACTAAGTCCGAAGACTCTCCCAAAAACATGAACCTCTCAGGTTGTTTAACAACCCTCCCACTACGACGAAGCATTGGTGTGGTATTAGTGATAGGTTGTTCATTTACTTGTGGTTGTTCTACTTGTACCGGTGGCATATTAGAATTATCTTGTCCTCCCACTATTTCCTCTAAAACAACAGTACTCATGGGTTTGTGATTCATTATATAGTCTTCCTCTAAGAATCTAGCATTGGTGCTTACAATGATATCCCGATCCTTAGGACTATAAAACAAATACCCTTTTGTTCCCTTGGGATAACCCACAAACAACCTCACTTCTGTACGAGAATCTAACTTAGTCACGTTCTTGTTCAGCACATGTGCTGGACAACCCCAAATCCGAATGTATTTCAAACTAGGTTTGGTACTAGTCCACAATTCTTTTGGAGTTTTTGGAACTGACTTAGAAGGTACCAAGTTTAGAAGATAAGCCGCTGTTTCTAGAGCATGCCCCCAAAACGACTTGGGTAAATTCGAATAACTCATCATCGATCTAATACTCTCTAAAAGAGTCCGGTTCCTTCTTTCTGCTACACCATTCTGCTGAGGTGTGCCAGGTGCAGTCAACTGGGATGAAATCCCATGTTCTGATAAATATTCTCTAAATTCTCCAAGCAGGTATTCGCCCCCATGATCTGATCGTAGTGACTTGATACATTTTCCTGAATGTCGCTTCTCCGCACTTGCTTTGTACTCTTTGAATTTTTCAAAGCACTCAGACTTGTGGTGCAACAGATAAATGTATCCATATATCGAATAATCATCAATGAAAGTGACAAAATATTCATACCCACCTCTCGCTTGGATATTCATAGGTCCACATAAATCAGTATGAACCAATTCTAACACATCTTTGGCTCTATTTCCTTTTGCCTTAAAAGGTCTACTGGTCATTTTTCCTTCCAAGCAAGATTCACAGACTGGAAATGGCTCCACTGCCAACGAGCCTAAAGGCCCATCTACTACCAATCTTTGAATCCTCCTCAAGTTAATATGACCTAATCTCAAGTGCCAAAGATATGTTTGGTTCAATCCAGAAGGTTCCTTTCTTTTACTAGAGGTAGAAAATGTATTATTAATTTCACTTGGTTGCAGCATTGGTTCTATAGGATCAATAATATATAAATTGTCTTGCAATGTACCAGAACATATAACTCGTTTATTCATCATAATGGAAACATTACGATCCAAACAAACATTATAACCATCCATAGCAAGTTTAGAAACCGAAATTAAATTCCTTCTAAACGAAGGTACATAAAGACAATTATTCAAAACCAAAATCCTATCATAACCAAAAGATAAAGAAATAACTCCAACTGCAACCACTGCTACTTTCGTAGCATCTCCCATGAACACATATATCTCGCCATCTCTAAGCAGCCTGGTTTTCTGGAACCCCTGCATGGAATTACAAACATGATCAGTGGCTCCTGTGTCTACACACCAAGTGCTCGTAGACCTAGCCGCTATATATGTTTCCGTAACAAGAGAAAGAGACATACCAGCATTGTTCTTCTTAGAAAGAGGACAATCCTTTTTCCAGTGACCCGACTGCTTGCACTTGAAGCACTTGCCCTTAGGCTTCTTCACTTAATTCTGAACTCCCAATGGTTTCACAATTTTCTGTGTCTGAACCTTCTTCTTCTTCTTTCCTTTCGGCTTTGAAGAAGAAACTTTCTCAGCCACATTTACCTGAATATGCTGCTGAAATAATGATTCCGCTGCCTGAAGCTCTGTCAGAAGTTCTGCAAGACTATACAACTTCTTGTTCATGTTGTAATTCAAGCGAAACGGCTCAAAGCTTTTGGGCAAACTCATAAGTATGATATCGATCTGCGTTTCCGCATCAATATCAGCACCAAGGACCTCTAGTTCATTTATATGAGACATCATCAGAAGAACATGGTCCCTTACAGGTGTTTTTTCAGCCATCTGAGTGTTCATTAGAGACTTCATTGCTACTTGCCTAGCAGCCCTATTCTGATCTCCGAAAAGCTCCTTGAGATTATAGAGCATATCTGCAGCAGTGGTCATGGCCTGATGCTGATGTTGCAAAACACCCGACATTGCTGCCAGAATGTAACATCGCGACATCTCATCTGCCTTAGTCCACTTCTTAAAATACTCTTTTTCCTCATCCGGAGCATCGGCAGCAGGCTGTTCCGGTTTGGGTTCAACAGTACAAAATTTGAACTCTTCAGCAGTCAACACTATGTCCAAATTGCGTTTCCATTCAATATAGTTAGGTCCGGTAAGTTTGTTATCCTTAAGTATGGTGAAAAGTGGATTAAAGCCCATTCTATCCTGAGAATCATGCATATAACACTTAATCAGAAAATTGCATATATCTTAAAACCTATTTGTTTCCTCTAACAATTAATTAAAATTAAAGCACTAATATTTAAATTCGATAAATATCTGGTACGCCATGATGGGTGACATATATACCATTTAAATTTAAATATTACTTCGGTCCTACTACTAAATAATACGCCACGTTAGGGTGGACTATATATTATCTTTCATAGCTAAGTGTATACCATTATTTAGATCTTAAGTTGCCTTTAGTCAGACCCATCCGTTCGATGTATCAATGGATAAATCCCAGGTGTTTTCGGTGAAGTCACAGACGGACTCGCTTAAGAACACAACCCCTAAGACAGAAATATCCATTATCAACATCAATCAAGGAATGTCGGACTTTTTTCTCGAATTCTATGAAACTTGGTATGTCACGATGGGGTGAGCTTACCTTTCAATATTCGTGATTAACTTAAGAAGATTGTCCTAGTAATATCCTTAACACTACCCAGACGTCATAAATCATACGCCACGATGGGTGACATATATCCAATTCATAATCGTCCTAGTGTTAAATTACATACAACCAATAATGGATGACCATAGGATCTAATTTCAAATTAATTCCCTCTCCCACTTAGTATTTTACTTTGAGGTTTTTTTTATATCTACATGCATCGTCCTATGTTAATTCTTCGAGGTCCACATGTTATCATAATAACAAGACAAAGAACACATAACATAGAAGAACATGGCATGACGATCAACATAATTAAACCATAGCATATAACCCTATGTCCATGTCGTTCTAGCATACTAAGGTTAGTATTGCATGGCATGATAATCACGTAAGGCATATAAAATTGCAATAATTAAAATAAATAGCAGAAATTATGTAAAACATAATAAAACACATCCACTATTATGGCCCCGGAAAATTAGCTTCGAATTCTTTCATTGAAAATTTCCCGAAATCTTCAGGAGCCCGTTTGGAGGCCTAAACAGCGTCATAATGGGTCGAAAAATCGGGGAATGGTTCTTTATATGCATTCCAGCCTGTTCGTCTCGTTCTGCCGTTTCCGAAAAGTGCTTATTCGCCCAAATCGGACATCGTATGCAAAATCTGCAGCCAAAACAGCGAAGCTCCCACGAAAACAGTATGGCGCAGCGGAAGAACCCTGTTTCTCGTATCTCCGATGTTTAAACGATTACATACAACATAATACAGCAAAACAAACCTATTCTATTACATACATCTGATCATAATCTTAACTATCACGATAAACCCTCGTGATTTACAACAATCAAACATCCACGATAAACCACGTGGGATCCAATCACATAATCAAATAAAACATGACCATAATAGTGGATTACAACCTGCATCACAGAATCAATACAAGCAACCACCATATACATGCATATATAATTACGACATGGACATCATATCATAAAACGCAGAACTGCATAACCAGTCTCTGATACCAATTGTTGGGACGTATGATTACTGTTCTGCGTTTTACTATATGATTGATTATGAGTTCGAAAAGAAAACTTTACCTTAATCGCTACGATTCAGATCCACGTCTTCTACTGAATTCCATGATTCCCTTCGAGCGAAGTGTGGCCTTCGATCTCCCAAAGTTTCCTCTCCTTAAAGCCTCGAAATCCCAAAACCCTAGCTCCTTGCGGCTGCCCTAGGTTTTTAATCTCGAATTCTTCTTTTTGCAGCTTTAGGAGAACAAGAATATATATAGGCTCCAGTAGGGATCATGGACAATTAGGTCGGCCCTCCCAATGACATTATGGGTCAATCCCAATGTCATTAAATATTAATTCTATCCACTAACGAATTAATATTTGCACTACCTTTCCTAATACCGTAATTATTAAATTTGGCTCCTATATTATTTGCTTATTAAATTCCCCATGTTTAAGATATCGTATGTCCATTAATTAAATTAATTTCTGATAATTAATTTAATTAATATCTTTTTATCCTTGATCATCCACTCAACCTTATAATTATGCAAGAACAAATCTGCCTGCAGGACTAAAGCAAAATTATCTTTATGAGCTTTCAAGAGGACATCATCAACCCGAATATTATCAGGACATGGTTTCCTTATGTAATTAATATCCCACTCTGCATGCAATGTCATTGCTCAATACATAATATTATAATTAACAATTAATTACATCACATATGAATCAAAGCATGTGCATTGCATACAAGTGTCAATCACTACACTTGGATTGAGAACCTAAGCATTAATAATATCATAGAATCTTAGTTCTTCTTTATTTTTAGAATAGAAGAACAATTCTAATATTTTGATCCTGTTCAATATACACAAAGTATACAAGTATTATTTAATAGTCAAGATAAACTATTCCCAAATAATACTTCAGTTATTCCAGTGGTTTGTCTAATTCCACTTAAACTGTGAACCCTTTTTTTTATATTATATATAGACACTGATAATTTAATCTTCTGTTATCCCTTTTGATACTAAATTATCCACAATATATAATAAACAGACAATGTAAAAATATGCAATCAAGATTCTCAATAAAATGGACAATGTTTATATACTACAAATGAATAGTTTAGTATAAAACCCAACAATATAATCTTCTGAGATTCCTGTGATATTTGATTTTTATTATTTACTTATTACATCTTAATTAAAGTTGAGTAGAATCCTCAGTGTTTACAAATAGGCCTAGACATATGCCTTTCAATCTCCCCCTATTTGTTTGTTAGACAATAACAACCAAATACCTCTAGAGGATAACTCAACTAAAACAAGAAAAGATAAGACTTTTAAGAGCCAAGCAAATAATAAAAGTTCTGGATTAAATATAACAATTTCCAGATTCAAACAATAAAGATAAATACAAGATAGATGTTCCTCTAGACTGAACATATGAATACATTTTCCTATCTTGATTTACCTAGCTCTAAACATATAACATTTACAAATTGAGCTAACTACATCATGCCTTTTAGTCTCTAATTTCACCTTCTTCAGCTTCTTGCAAGGTGACTAGAAGATCTTTGTCAAGGACACGATCACTTTCAGAAACCACACCACTTGGCATTACTGGTTGAGTGGTGATCTTCTTCAATCTATTCTTCATCCGAGCATACCTTGGAACTTTCTCCGTGCAGTAGTCTGAAATCATATCAGCAACTTCAGACTTGTCTTCAGTGGTAAACCCAGAAGTTCTTAGAAGATTCTCCAACTTCACCAGTTGCATAGCAGTCTGTAGCTTCAAAGAATCAGGATCCAGCCTCACAGTCTCTAAAGTTGTACCTCTGTAGATTTTAACTTCATAAGGAAAGTGCACAACTTGAGGGCTGGCCTTCATAGCAGAATCTCTCAGCCGGTCATACAGAAGCTCGTTCAAGCAAGAAGATCTCTTTACCTTACTCATAAGAATCCACAATTCAGAGAGAGATCTTCTTTGGAGTAGATTAAGAGAAATGGTGAATGACCCTTCAAGAGCACTTGAGACATAGATGAACAGTTCTTGCCTCACTTGATCAAATGCAAACGTAATCCTTAGGATATCTTCCTTCAATGCCTTCATATATAATGAGTTGTCTGGATTAACAGTTCTGATCTTCTCAAGCAGCTTCAGAAAAGTAGCATCATTGTTTGTGCCTCTCTGAGGGATATCAAACATCTCCCTTGCCTTATCCCATTTGCTTCCTTGCTTCATCCTAACATCCAATCTCCTTTCTTTGACATGAATACTATGAAGACGTTGTTTGTCTTCATGTTCAGCCTTTTGAATTTTCAGCTTCTGAGAAATGATGTCGGAGACCTTTGCATTCTCATCCTCCTTTCTTCTTAGTTCTGCCTGTTGCTTCTTCAACTCCTTCTGAAACAAAGGGTCAGGTGTGTATAGATCAGCTTCATCTTCCCAATCCTCAAAGTTGGCCGCCTCTTCAACCTCCTCCTCACCAAAAGCTTCTTCAGGTATGGTCTTCCCCAGATCACCAGATGTGTCAAATTGGAAGTCATCCTATTCACCGTGGTAGTAGTAGGCATCATCAAAGACAGTCTCCTCCAATGATTGTTTCCCTTTCCCTTTATCTTTTCCAACTCCAGAAGCTCCTCCAGCTTCTCTTTCTCCTCCTTTCTTCTCCTTCTCCCCCTTAGTTGAGGAATCCTCTACAGATTTAGCTTTGGAAGCCCTAGGATTCACATCAGAAGTTCCCCTTATTTCTCCTTGTTCTCTCTTATCTCCTCATTCATTAGCATCATCATCCTCATCATCATCATCATCATCTCCCTCAAAGAAAGTTCTTTGCTCTTCAGTAGGTTGATGTGATTTCTTGATCATATAGTATAGGTGCTTCATCCCTTCATTAAGATGCTCCATTCCTCCTTCAATCCTAGACATCCTTTCTTCATTAAACCTCTGGTTTTCATCAGATGTTTGCAGAATAAAGTCCACCTTGGTAGAAATAGAAGCAATCTCCTTGACACTCTCCGATATTTGAGCATTTGACGTTGTAAGATCAGAGATGTCTGAAGCCACTAGTACTTGAGATTGTTGGATGGAATTCAGCTTCGGGAGCATAGTATTCTTCAATCCTTCCAGGTCATCTTTCACAGTACCCAGCTGATTTGATACAAAGGTGGTAGATTGTGCAACCACTTGTGCTTTCAGAAGATTATTCTCAGCCTGGGTTTCTTGTAACTTCCTTTGTAGATCAGCTAGCTGGTTCAACAAAGCAGTGTTTGTGTCAGCGTGTGCACTCACTTCAATTGCTCTCAGTGGTGTTTCACTCAACTCACGTGCTTGTGTATCACTCGGTGTTTGACTCATATCTCTCACCACTAACTGTCTTTCTAGATTTTCAGAAGATGTACCTGCATGAAAAATCACCCTAGCCCCTTCAAGAGAGGTCAGTGGTGGTGCAATGGGAGTTCGCAATTCCCGATCCCTAATTGAGTCTGTCAAAATATTTGACATTGTATACTGAATTGCTTCAGGGACAGACTCATCAGGTTGCCTTTCACTTTCTCCAGTATAAACTGCGAGTGAAAAATCCCTTAGGGGAGCCAGAGATGTTCCCTCTGGGAGGGGAGAAAATGATTCTATTATTGGTGGCGAAGAATCAGATTTTCCCTCTGATGCCTGTGAAGGCACTTCTACCGTAACAATGGTAGGCACTGTTTCAAAGTCAAAATTAAAGTGCTCTCCTTGCATGGTGTCCTGAGTTTCTTCTAGATGGATATCTTCTCCCATTGTGAGTAATGGGAGTGTGCTTGACTCAGTACAAGATGCCATGGCTCGATGGCGAATTTCAATAGATCCACCCTGTTGAGAGGATGTCTCCAGAGACTGTTCAGTGGCCATATCTATGTCCATATCCTGTTGAGAGGATACAGATGGGCTTACAGATGCCTCCCTATAGGTTTTTCTTTTCTTTAAGGGTGGAGACAGAGCCGTGGGAGCACTCTTTGTAGCTACATCACTAACACTTCTTGAACTGGTTTGTACATTTGGCTCAGGTTGTGTATCATGAGTGTTTGACTCTCTGTTTGGCTCTATGACCTGGGTCAGAGACTGTGGATCTACAATCTCTGGGTCAGCCCTAACAACCACTTGGGTTTGAATTGAAGTACCAGAAGAAGAACCAGAGTTAGGAATAACTACCTATAGTGGAACTGGATGTGGCTTAGGAACTTGTTCACCAAAGATAGGAAGATTAATGAATTGACTCATCAATGGTGAAACAAGAACAGGTATGGTGAGGAATTTGGATGAGACATCAAGTCTGGTGTAGAATTTGGTGTCTGTGGTTGGAGAGGTTTCAAATCTAGCTTCCCTAAACAGTTCTACCTGCTCAGCAGTGAGAAGATGATTAATGATAAGAGTGAGAAAGCGAGGGTACCAACACTTCACTTTCACATGATTATCAGAATCTCTCCTAGAGTGAGCAAGCCTGTTAAGCATAATGTTACACATAATTTCAGCAAAATTTAACCTACGACCAAATACTATAGCATAAGCAATATACTGATTAAGACTGGTAATGCAATGAAAATTTGTTTTTGTGCAGTTACCAAATACTCTTGCTATAGTATCAAAGAACAGATCCCATTCCCTTACAACAAAGCTTTTAGATAATTTAACCATTTGGAAGGGACCCTGATAATGAATATTCACAAAGAACCGTGATAACTCATCATCAGAGGGTAAGGGATCAAACCTATCCTTTGGAAAATGTAAAACATCACAGAATAACTCAAAAGTGACTGTGTATTGCTGGTTTAGAATATTGAAAGTAAAAGATTTTGAATCTTCAGCAATAACAGCACTTGAACACAACATCCTTAATGGATCAATTTTAAGAAGTGCATTGGCATAAATTGCATGACTGACACAAGTCTCGCTATTTAAAAATTGAATCCACGGTCTAAAACGTTCCACTTTACTCTTAGACGGATCAAAATACCCAACATAATTATTTAAAACAAGTTCAAAATTAGGATCCATTTTTATAAAACAAGAAATTTTAATTAATATGGAATAAAATTAAAATTTCAGGGATTTTTAGAATTAATGAAAATTAAATAAAATCCACAAAATTAAAATTCTATTAAAATTAACCAATTTTTAAATTTAGATCCTAAATATTCGAACTAAGAACTTTTGAAATGCAAACTAATTGGGCAATTGATTTCTAAAAATACACACCAGTTTAACACACTACAATTCTACTTTCACAGAAATGCAAAGATCACTAAAATACAAACTCAGCACATTCAAGAACACTTAAGTCGAGAAAAAAAAAATGAAAATTTGGACAGCAATTCGACTCTAAATCTTGATTTGAAAGAACAGAAATGGTTATGCTAAGTAAATACTTGAGCAATATTGATTATGAACACAGGTAACTGCAAAGCAAATGAGAGAGAATTCGAAGCAGGGGAAAATGAAAAACAAAAAAAACTGATAAGGCAGGAATGAAATGCGTATGTAATGTGTATATATATATATATATATATATATATTAATAGAACAATTAAACTGAAAAGAAAAGAAATATGAACGGTTGGTTTTTTTTTTTAAATTTGAACTGGGAAGACAATCGGGAAGACTTAGGATAGTCTTCCCGGTAGTCTTCCTAGTTCAAATTAGGAAGACTTCCGAAAATTGAATTAAAGAAAAACAGAAAGTAAAAACAATTAATTTTAAGTCTTCCCGGTAGTCTTCCTAGTTCAAAAACTGGGAAGACTTGGGAAAAATTCAGAATTAATTAAAATATATACAGAAAAATGCATAAAATTAATAAAAATGCATGAAATATTTATAAAACTCTAGAAAAATTCACAGAAAATTCCATAAATCCTAGAAAAATATGCAGAATAATATAAAATTACATAAAAATAATATAAACTTGCAGAATTATTTAAACAACAATATTTACAATCTGAAAAACACCTAAATAATTCTAAATAAATATATTTTCAATAAAAATACATTTCTCCACTTAAAAAAATATGAGAAAAATATTTTTAAAGAAAATAAAATATTCAGAAGTATTTAAATTTACAAGCAAGTAATATTAAATGAGACTAGGCAATAAATATCATTTAAATGACAAGAGAAAATGAATTTTTGAAAGAACAAACATGACAGAGATATTGTTAATCACTAAGACTGTTTAACATACCCAATTTACCAACTAACTTGATAAATGTGGATTCATCAACAGATTTAGTGAATATATCTGTAGTCTGTTCTTCTGTGGGTACAAAGTGTAACTCCACAGTTCCATTCATGACATGCTCTCTGATAAAATGATACCTGATATCAATGTGCTTCGTTCTCGAGTGCTGCACAGGGTTGTTGGAGATTGCTATGGCACTTGTATTATCACACAAAATGGGAATTTTGTCTAATGCAAAGCCATAGTCCTTTAATTGATTCCTAATCCATAAAATCTGAGCACAACAGCTTCCAGCAGCAATATATCAGCTTCTGCTGTTGAATTGGAAACTGTTTGCTGTTTCTTGCTATACCAGGAAATCAATCTACCTCCTAGGAATTGACAACTCCCAGAGGTACTCTTTCTATCCACAACACTACCTGCATAATCAGAATCTGTATATCCAACAAGGTTAAAACCAGAATCTTTAGGGTACCAGATACCTAAATTAGGTGTACCCTTAAGATATCTCAAGATTCTTTTAACAGCAACGAGATGTACATCTCTAGGGTCCGCTTGGAACCTTGCACACAAGCATGTAGCATACATAATATCTGGTCTACTAGCAGTAAGATAGAGTAAGGAGCCAATCATACCTCTGTAGCTTGTAACATCTACCTTGATAGAATTGTCAGAAGCTCCAAGTTTGATGGCTGTTGAAGATGGAGTCCTTGCTGATGCTGAATCCTCCATGTGATACTTCTTGAGGAGTTCTTTAAGATACTTGGATTGACAAATAAATATACCATTTGACCTTTGACTTACTTGCAATCCAAGAAAGAACTTCAGCTCACCCATCATACTCATTTCAAACTTACTCTGCATTAGCTCAGCAAATCTCTTACAGAGATTATCATTAGTAGACCCAAATATGATGTCATCCACATAGACTTGGACTAATATCATATCACTTTTGTGTTTCTTTGAAAAAAGAGTTTTGTCTATGATACCTCTAACAAAACCATTTTCTAAAAGAAAACCAGAGAGAGTGTCATACCATTTTCTTGGGGCTTGTTTGAGACCATAGATAGCCTTGAAGAGAAAGTACACAAAGTCCAGCAACTCCTGATTTTCAAAGCCAGGGGGCTGTTCCACATAAACTTCTTCATCAAGCTCACCATTCAGGAATGCACTCTTAACATCCATTTGATAGACTTTAAAATTGGAGTAAGCTGCAAATGCTAAGAACATCCTGATGGCCTCAAGTCTAGCCACTGGTGCATAGGTTTCATAATAATCAATGCCTTCAGCTTGTGAATACCCTTGTGCAACCAGTCTTGCCTTGTTCCTTGTAACAATGCCATCCTCATCTAGCTTGTTTCTGTATACCCATCTTGTACCAACTACTTTCTTGTTCTTTGGCCTGGGTACCAGCTTCCAGACTTGTTGTTGTTCAAACTGATTGAGTTCATCTTGCATAGCAATCACCCAATCTGGATCAGTCAGTGCTTCCTCAGTTTTCTTTGGCTCCATTTCAGATAGAAATGCTGAATAATGACATTCATTCTGAGTTGCACTTCTAGTTTTAACTCCAACACCTGGATCACCAATGATCAGCTCAAAAGGATGAGCTCTATTCCATACAGTCTGTCTTGGAAGATTTGATCTTGATGATTCGCCTTGAAATTCACTTTGATGTTGTGAGTGACTAGATGATCCTTCATTTGCTCCCCCTGAGTTGTTACTTGATTGCCTTGATGATTCTTCTCCAGTGTTGGTGGTTTCTCCATTGTTACCAGTGTTTCCACCACCACCACCATGATCATTATCATCATTGTTATTATCATTACCAGCAATAACTTCAGGTGGGGCTACATCATCTGATTCTGAGTCTGGCAAGTTATCAAACTTCAGCTTTTCAGATGAGTCTTCTTTTTGGATATTAGGGAACTTAGTGTCATCAAAAGTAACATTGACACTTTCCTTTACTGTGTGACTGCCAACCAAGTATACCCTGTAAGATCTTCTGGAATAACCAACAAAAATAGCTTCTTGTGCCTTGGCATCAAACTTGCCACGTTTCACATTGTCATCTATAAGCACAAAGCATTTTGCTCCAAATACATGAAAGTACTTGACAGTTGGTTTCTTGTTGTTCATGATCTCATACGGAGTCTTCATTAAGTCCTTGTTGATTAAAGTTCGATTTTGAGTATAACAAGCTGTATTTGCTGCTTCAGCCCAAAAGTACGTTGGAAGTTTAGACTCACTTAACATAGTCCTTGAAGCTTCAATCAATGTACGATTCTTTCTTTCCACTACTCCATTTTGTTGAGGAGTTCTAGGGGCAGAATACTGTCTTGTTATTCCTTTATCAGCACAAAAGTCATTTCGGACTGCATTCTTGAATTCAGTTCCATTATCTGACCTTATGGCTCTAACAGGGAATCTAGAATCCAGCTCAATCAACTTTATATGGTCAATCACCAGGTGTGGGGTCTCATCCTTAGAATGTAGGAATAAAACCCATGTATATTTTGAAAAGTCATCAACAATCACAAGTGCATATTGTTTCTTTGACATGGACATTACATTAACTGGACCAAACAAATCCATGTGCAGTAGCTGAAGTGGTTCAGTTATTGATGATGTGTCAGTGCCCTTGTGAGAAGCTTTCTTTGACTTTCCTTTCTGACATGCCTCACACAGTCCTTCCTGTGTAAATTCCATCTGAGGCAAACCTCTAACCAATTCCTTCTTGACTAAAGAGTTCATGGTTTTGAAGTTAAGGTGAGACATCTTCTTGTGCCATAGCCAACTTTCATCTGATGAAGCTTTAGCATAAAAACAATTAACTTCATCTTTGGATCCAGAGTGCAGATCAGCTATGAACAAGTCACCTTTCCTTACTCCTTGAAGAGCAGGCTTTCCATTCTTCTTGTGAAGGATTTGACACTTCTCTCTTTCAAAGGAAACATCATATCCTCTGTCACAGAAATGACTGATGCTGAGAAGATTGAACTTCAGACCTTCCACAAATGATACATCTTCAATGATAACATTTCCATACTTCAAACAGCCATATCCTTTCGTAATACCCTTGCTGTTATCTCCAAAGGTAACTACTGGGCCATCTTTCTCAACCAAATCTGATAGCAGGGCTCTATCTCCGGTCATATGCCTTGAACAGCCACTGTCAAGAATCCACATAACACGGTTTACCTGTTTAACTCCCTGCAATATCAAATTGATTAGTCCTTCCTCAGAACCCAAACTTGATTGGGTCCGGCATACTTAAAGAACTGGCCTTTGTCAGGCAAAACAACCTTTTTAACTACAACTACTTCAACCTCTTTCACAAAAGAGCGTTTCCATTTATAGCCAACCTTAACACATTTCCTGTTAGCCTCAGTGGGAATGAAAGAGTTAGCGACTCAGTTACAAGAATTGCTGGGCAAGAATATGATAAGACCCAGTGTACCACCGTGGGGAGCCCAGTGTTGTTGTAAGAGAGAAAAATGTTAGCACAAGATTATGCATCGAACCTCGAGAGTTGAATGAGTTCGACATGGAGAATAGGTACCCTTGTAAATGATTGTTTGATCAGTGGAAGAACACTGTGTATTTCCAAATTTATTTAAGAACTGGGTATCACCAGTTGGAAGTTAAATCCGAGGATATACCCAAGACTGCGATTCGTACTAGGAATAGACACTTCGAGTTTTCAGCGAGGTTATTTTGGGTTGACTAATGCACCCACAAATTTTTATGGAATGTAATGAATTGGCTTTGAATTATCCGTGATAGTAGATAACATGAGATGGAGAAATGGCTAGAATTGACCTAGGATTATGACTGTGAGATACACTACCATCCGGGGAAGGCCAATGTGGTGGCCGATACCCTTAATTAAAATGAGACAGAGATGGATTCCGAATGATCGGGAATTAAAGGATGAGATTTTACACAAAACCCAAGTTAGTCCAACAAACTAGAAAGACAAAAGATTTCACCAACAAGCGGCTAGTGACAGCCAAGACAGACAGAGAAAGTATGCGGACTAAGCCCGCGAGTATAGAGATAGTACTGCTATTGATAAGCTAAATGGCATGTTGATGAATGACAAGCAAGTTTATGTTGGTGTATTTTCTGTACAAACAAGATAGAGAATATGAGATTAGAGATTCGTGATGCTAAAAGATATCCTCGTGGAAGGAATTATTGAGATTTGGAAAGAAAGGGGAGTTGAGCCCGAGATTCATTGGGCCATCTGAGATTTTAAGACGCGTCAGGAAGGTGGCCTACGAGCCAGCCTTACCCCCCCCCCCCCCAAACTTGTAGAATGGTCATAACGGGGTTCATGTGTCAATGCTACGTCAGTATACTATAGATGCCCGACATATGTTAGAGTACGAGCAGGTAGATATACAACCTGGTCTGACTTACAAAGAACAACTTGTGGAAATCACGGATAGAAAAGAGCAAGTGCTAAGAGACAAGGTTGCCAAGCTAGTGAGAGGTTTGTGGAAAATCAAGAAGTAGAAGAATCCACTTGGGAGCTAGAAAGTGCAATGAGAGAGAAGTACCCCCCCCCCCAGTTATTCCTAAGCTGATTCCGGGACGGAATCCTTTTAAGGAGGGGAGACTGTAATAACCCGAATTTTTGGTAAAATTAAAACTTTTCTTATTATGATTAAGTGCATCAGTGAATAGTGAATTTGGTGGATGAATAGTGATTTTGAGGGTTAAGAAAATTTTTCATGCCACCTATGTACGAGACGTAGTGTGGATATTCCGAAGTCATATTAGTGAACTACGGAGTAAATAAGTGAATGCAAAGACGATCGGAATTCAGAAATTTCAAATTTTATTTTTGTGTAGTATTTGACCGGGCAGTGAATTATATATTATTATATTCAAGAAATGAGATATTAAATTTGAGGATTTGAGGATTTAATATTTTGGAATTTTATTATTTTATTAAAGTCGATTTAAGGATTCGATTGTTGGAGTGAATAGTGAATAGTTACTATTCACTGCGAGAATCGCGTAGAGTTTTATTCGCTCTTTTTAGGAAATATTTTCGAATCGTTGCAAGAGGAACAAAAACAAGGATGAATAGTAACATTGATGAATAGTACTCCAAGGTGAATATTAAAATTTTATAGTCTCCGATTGATCCTATATTTCAGCGGAAGTTCAGGAATAATAAACGGTTACTAATCGCGTAGTCAGAAATCGCAAACGAAAACGAGAATCAAAAATCCGTTCGAAGGAGCAACCTTGGACATATTATAACTTAGGAAATAAAGAATAAGATATGTATTAAAATAAAAAGGGAAAGAAATGAAGTGGTGGAAGATGTGTGTAAAAGAAGCTTGTAAGCTTAACCAAACTTGAGGGGCTAACTTGCATTTTGTTAAAACAAAATATCTACCATATCACCAAACCTCCTCCACACATTAAACACACAAAAGGACCAGCCTCTCACACCCATTTTCTTCAAGAAAACCGTGGCTAAGAAGAAGAAGAAGAAGAGGAAGCAAAAACTCCATGGATTCTTGGTCGTTTCTCGAGTTCTTATGCTTAAAACGAAGAAGAGCTCAAGCCCATTCTTTTAAAGGTAACATCTCCAACACCCACCATCTCAAGCATGATCTTTTCTTGAGTTAAAGAAGATGATGAATAGTGTTTTCAAAAAGTTTTGTGTTTATAATTTAAGTTTGAAAGCATGTATGTGTAGTATATGTAATGGGTTGATGTTTTAAGTGATTAGAGGAATTGTTGGTTAAGTTTGGAGGATGGGTTATGAATTTGTTTTGAATATTCATGGAGGATTTGACTGAGTGGTGGGAGTATAAGGTGGATGGTGAGTTTGGGATTGATTGGTATTGATTTGGTTCTGTTTTGAAAATGGAAAACGTTAAGTTTTAAGCCGTCGTAATGCCCGATTCTCGTTAACTCTAAAAACTGCCTAGAATCCGAAAATCTAACTGCCTCTTTTGGTTCAGTGATGAACATGAGTGTGTAGAGCTTTGTTTCTAGTTTACGTGAGCGCAAGAATCATGTCATTACGATTTACGGTTTATGAGATATGACCATTTTAGTGAAAGTGGTTCAAGGAATGAGATTGCAGAAATGTACCAACTTTGTGGCTATGTTTGAGACCCTTAAAAGTTGTCTTAAAATATGAAATTTTGTATTGAAGTGCCAAGGTCAGTTACGAAAGTTTGTACGAAGGTTTCGAGTCCAAAAGATTATTTTTCGATTTTATAAAAATGTGTTAGCCGAGGTTGCGCAAGTGAAAACCACTAAGAACATGACTTAGAAACCAATGTTGTAAATGGTTAAGTATAACTTGTATTCGAGGATCGATTTCGGACTAAACCTACGACTTAAGTAATTGTCGATTAACATGGACTTAGTATGAGCCTATAACGAGCTATTAATGCCTTGGTTGTGTTTCGCTTACGTGTTTAAGCATTTAGTACAAGTGGATTATCCAGGGGATTAATCGTGCGCTTTCTTTGACTTTGTCTAGATTGTCCGACATCGTCGCGAACCCCTATCACTTCTCGAGCATCAGGCAAGTTTCTAAATCTATACTTTGAAGTATTGACTATATAATACTGCTTTTGCCATGTATAAAATTGGACAGTTTTGCGATATATCTTATTTCTTGTTGAAATGGATTTGACCTTTGGATTATATAAAATCTTTTGAGTTAAGTAGTTATGAACCGGTTTACCTGGTAGCTCTAAATATAAGAGCATATTCATTGTTTTCGACTCTAAATCGGGAGTCGGTATTTTGAGATATGTAGATAGCCGTGGAAACCCGGAGGGATTCCATCGGCAGAATATTATGTATTTTGAGGATTGTTATTGGAGTATGATATCATTCAAGGAATGATATTTGCTTACTATATCTTTCAAGGAATGTTATTTGAGTATTATCTCAGTCGAGAAATACTATTTGAATACTATTTCAGTTATATATGCTAATGGAAGGCATAACTGTTTTTGAAAGTATATTGTGATACTTGCTTTATGATTTGATTATGGGCTTCTAAGCTAAATATGGGATATTAGTTAGAAGCCAGGTTTTTATAAATGCCCTAGGTAAAGGGCGTATGATTTTATTCTTTAGACCGGAAGTAGTTATATTTTCGGTATATGTTAAGGATTGTTTTCCGATAGAGATATCGGGTAATTATTATTCGATGATTATTTATTTAATGAATATTATTTTTGAATATTCATTTAAGGCTTATTTATTCAATGAATATTATTTTTGAATATTCATTTAATCATTATTTATTTAATGAATATTATTTTAAATATTCATTCAAGGTTTATTTATTTAATGAATATTATTTTGAATATTCATTTAATCCTTATTTATTTAATGAATATTATTTTTTTGAATATTCATTTAATCATTATATATTTAATGAATATTATTTTTGAATATTCATTTAATCATTATTTACTTAATGAATATTATTTTCAAAGATTCGTTTAAGGTTTACTTATTTAATAAATATTATTCAGTTATTTATTAAATACTTTTAACAAGTTTTAAAAATGAGAAATGTTATTTAAAGTTTATCCTCGACCTTCAATAAATATGAAGGATACTACTCTAAGCTGTATTATTAATTATTTTTAAATCAAAAAGAGGTTCCCAAAACACTGTTTTTCCATTTAAATCTGTCTTTTAAGAGGATTTGAATGCTCGCTCAACTATCAAAAATATAGGAAACCTGATTTAAGTGACTGCTACTCTTTTTAAACTCTTAACTCAAAACTGTCAAGGGACAGATATTTTCTCGGAGCAATTTAATTGCTGCAAGTCAAATGTTGTGTTACCACCTCAACGATCGAGGGGTAAATTGATGGAACAAGTCGATATCTATTAACAAGCATCGCTTGGGAAATATTGGAGAATCTTCCTTTCCAGCCTAGATATAACTACTGAGTGGAGTCGTATCAACAAGTATTACACTTGGGGAAAGGAGGACGATCTTTACGTTTCAGAGTCATGGATTTCATCCGAACTAGGAGCAAGTGTAAGAGGTCGAGTCGCGCCGATCCATCATTTTTATTGCCCCAAATGGGCCGGGGAGATCCAGAAAGGCGGTAGACAATGTCAGGCTGTCGTGTTACCCATCTACATGTAGAAAACCCTTTTTAGTTGTACAACCTGCTACTGATCATAGTAAGGTTGGACAACTGGCGCGGAGATTACTCCAGTATTAGTTCATCATCCAACTTGGATAATTCTGCAACATGTATTGAAAGGGACTAAAGGGTAGCCCCCTTAGTACAGGTTTACCGATCATGTTGGCAGAGGGTCGAAAAGTGTTTAAAAAAATGAAGCTATAATAAATCCTTGCAACTTCATCTTTTATTTTATGAGTTATGACTCTGATAAAACCTTACTCAGATTATATATGCATAAGTGGATTTTGGGTTACGGAACATTATATGAAATTTTCCTCGTAACTTCATCTTTTATATCATATGACTCTGTGGATACCTTACATAACATGAGTTATGGTAAGGGAGTTGTTTATACTGAATCACCTTATAACTTCATCTTTTAAGTTATGTGTTGATATTCTGCTTACATAGCAGATATTTTTGGAAAGGTTATATTGGTTTACTTTGAAACCTCATCTTTTATATTATACTAGAGCTTTGTTCATAATATAGCAAAAGTTTGCAGAAATATTATGAAATGATATTTGAAATACAACAATGGTACTGTTTTTGGAATACCTTCCGATAAGGAAATAATTTCAGTATCGAGATATTTTGACAAATTATTGTCTTATACCCGCTTTATTCTGGGTTGAGTTAAAGGCACGATTATGCCATAATTTTATTACCTTGCTGAGCTATCGCTCACTCTTGCTATTGTTTTATAAATATTATATAGCAGCGAAGTAGGATACCAAGGATTCGACGCACATCCCTCAAGTGAGTGGTAAGCGCAAGGCATTCTCATGAGCAGTTTCTAGCAGTGATCCTGGAAGTAGTGTGAACCAGTCAGATCAAGCTGGAGCTTTTGGTAT
This sequence comes from Heracleum sosnowskyi, assembly GCA_030848705.1. Lineage (NCBI taxonomy): Eukaryota > Viridiplantae > Streptophyta > Magnoliopsida > Apiales > Apiaceae > Heracleum > Heracleum sosnowskyi. The sequence goes on from CM061238.1 coordinate 82,343,437, forward strand.
TCATTTTATGTATATATATGAATGGTATGAGAGGGTGGTGAGTATTACAAGGCTAAGTTGGTAATGTACCATTACTTAGGAGTTGTATCAGTAGCATATTCAAAAGACATTTGGGTATTGTAATAAAGATTATTTATTCCGCAATGGTTGTATTTGTGTCGTTTCTGAGACTCTAACCTGTGTGTGTGTGTGAGAGAGATATATACATTGTGGGGTCATAAGCAGATGAATTGTGTCTATTGTGAGTAAAGCAGGCAAGGCAAGAAGTAAGTGGATCGTGACTACTCTAAATCCCTGACCCCGGATTTGGGGTTGTTACAGAATGAGAGATGTGTTTAGGGGGGCTAGGGTTTGGAGATAGGGGTTGGGGAGGGTAGGGTTATGTTTAAATAGGAAAAACCAAACAAAAATCTATTTTTTTTTTTAATTTTTTTCAGCTTTTTTCGATTTTTTTTCTGTTCTGGCAGAGACCCACGCGCGGGCGCGCTTGGAAAGGCGCGGGCGCGCTCCTTCTCTGTCCAAATTTTTTTTTTTTTTTGGTTTTTTTTAAAATGAAAAATACTTACAACAATAGCGTGGGTTGCCTCCCACGAAGCGCTCGTTTTACGTCAATAGCTTGACGTGATTCCGACTCCTTAATCAGCTGAAACAAGAACCGCGGTCTCCGCCTCGCGATTCACCCGTTCACCAAAATACGGTTTCAATCTCTGACCATTGACCTTGAATGCTTCATCCGGTGACTTATCGAAAACTTCCACTGCACCATGTGGAAACACCGTTTTGACAGTGAATGGTCCCGACCACCTTGACTTGAGTTTTCCAGGAAAAAGTTTGAGACGAGAGTTGAAAAGCAAAACAAGTTGACCAGGCACAAAGGACTTGTGCACTAACTTATTATCATGCCATCTCTTGACCTTCTCCTTGTATAACTTGTGATTTTCATAAGCCTGTAGACGAAACTCATCCAACTCATTAATCTGAAGCATTCTTTTCTCACCAGCAGCTGACAAATCAAAATTCAACTTCTTCAATGCCCAATATGCCTTGTGCTCTAGCTCGGCAGGCAAATGACAAGCCTTACCATACACCAGCTGAAATGGTGACGTACCCAACGGAGTCTTGTAAGCTGTCCTGTAATCCCAAACAGCTTCATCTAGCTTTAACGACCAATCCTTCCTCGAAGGATTTACCACTTTCTCTAGAATACGCTTGATCTCCCTGTTAGAAACTTCTGCTTGACCATTTGTTTGAGGATGATAAGCAGTAGAAACCCGATGATTGATATTATACCTAGCCATCAAGGCTGTAAACTTACGGTTGCAAAAGTGCGTACCCTCATCACTGATGATTACCCTTGGAGTTCCAAAACGAGTAAAAATTTGCTTATGCAGAAAATTCAGCACTACTTTAGCATCATTGGTCGGTAAAGCCTTTACCTCGACCCATTTAGAAACGTAGTCAACAGCTAACAGTATGTACTGATTATTGCAAGACGAAACAAACGGTCCCATGAAATCGATTCCCCACACATCGAAAATCTCCACTTCAAGCAACATATTAAGAGGCATCTTATTCCTCCTAGAGATATTACCAACCCTTTGACATCGATCACATCTCAACACAAACTGGTGCGCATCTTTAAACAGAGTTGGCCAATAGAATCCTGCCTGAAGTACTCGAGTAGCTGTCTTCTCTCCACCATAATGGCCTCCATAAGTGGTGGAATGGTAATCTCGCAAGACACCCTCAGTTTCACTATAGGGAATGCATCTTCTTATCATCTGATCAGCTCCCTGCCTGAATAAGAATGGCTCGTCCCAACGATACCACTTTACATCATGAAGAAACTTCTTCCTTTGAGCATAAGAGAATTCAGCAGGGATGACATTACTCACAAGATAGTTCACAATATCTGCAAACCATGGTTCTTCATCTTGCACCCCAAAAAGTTGCTCATCAGGAAAAGATTCATTAATAAGAGTTTTATCCCTTGAATCGGTACCTTGGTCTTCCAAACGTGGCAAATGATCCGCCACCTGGTTTTCAGTACCTTTTGTGTCTTTAATCTCCAAATCAAACTCTTGGAGCAAAAGAACCCAACGAATCAACCGAGGCTTTGAATCTTTCTTCGAAATTAGATATCGAATGGCTGCATGATCAGTATAGACTACGACCTTAGTCCCAAGCAAATAAGACCTGAATTTCTCGAAACTGTACACAATTGCCAAAAGTTCCTTTTCAGTAGTAGTGTAGTTCAGCTGAGCATCATTGAGGGTTTTGCTAGCATAATAGATAACATGAAACACTTTGTTCTTTCTTTGACCAAGAACAGCTCCCACAGCATAGTCACTAGCATCACACATCAACTCGAACGGTTCACTCCAATCAGGTGCCGTAATAATAGGTGTTGTAGTTAACTTCTTCTTCAACAGCTCGAAAGCAGCCAAGCAATCTTCCTCAAACTTGAAAGGAACATCCTTTTCCAACAAAGTACATAAGGGTTTAGAGATTTTGGAGAAGTCTTGAATGAATCGCCGATAGAAACCCGCATGACCAAGAAAACTGCGAATTTCCTTAACTGAAATTGGTGGAGGAAGATTTTCAATCGTCTCCACTTTGGCTTTATCCACTTCAAGCCCCTTGCTAGATACCTTATGCCCAAGAATGATTCCTTCTTGCACCATGAAGTGACATTTTTCCGAGTTGAGCACCAAATTGGTCTCAACACATCTTTTCAGCACCATGCCAAGATTTTGTAAGCACTCATCATAGGAAGTTCCGAAAACCGAGAAGTCATCCATGAACACTTCCACATTAATGCCAATCATATCTGAGAAAATGGCCATCATACACCTCTGAAAGGTGGCAGGTGCACCACAGAGTCCGAAAGAAACGCGACGGAACGCAAAAGTGCCAAAAGGACATGTGAAAGTAGTCTTCTCCTGATCTTCTGGAGCAATACAAATTTGGTTGTACCCTGAATAACCATCAAGTAGGCAATAGAACTCATGACCAGCCAACCTGTCTAGCATTTGATCAATGAATGGAAGAGGAAAGTGATCTTTTCTGGTGGCTTTATTCAACTTTCGGTAGTCCATGCAAATTCTCCACCCTGTAACTGTACGAGTGGGGATAAGCTCATTCTTCTCATTAGCAACTACTGTCATGCCTCCTTTCTTAGGCACACATTGCACTGGACTAACCCATGAGCTGTCTGAAATAGGATAAATGATTCCTGCATCCAGCCACTTAATAATTTCTTTCTTCACCACCTCTTTCATGATAGGATTCAGCCGCCTCTGAGGATCCACAGTTGGTTTACTTCCTGGTTCAAGCGGAATCTTATGCATACAATACGAAGGGATGATCCCCTTGATATCCGCTATGGTCCAACCAATTGCTGACTTGAACTCTCTCAAAATTCGCAAAAGTTTTTCTTCTTCACTACCTGACAAGTTAGATGCAATAATCACAGGTAACGTAGATGCATCACCTAAAAAAGCATACCTCAAGTGCGCTGGTAGTGGTTTGAGTTCAAGTGTCGGAGCTTCTTCAATGGATGGTTTGAGACGCTCCTGAGATTTCTTCAGCTCAGCTATGCCAAGAGAATCAAATGGCATGTCAGTCTTTCTTTTCCACGGAGATGCATTCAAGAACCTCAATTGCTCTTCTCTTTATTCATCTTCAGCATCAGAATCCCCCGTTAGTACTTTCTCTAAAGTATCTGACTTAAGCAAATGCTCAATCTCCGTATAAACTGCAGACTCAACCAAGTCCACCTTGAAGCATTCTTCCTCCTCTGTAGGAAATTTCATTGCATTGAAGACATTGAAGGTGACATTCTGGTCATGCACCCTCATTGTGAGCTCTCCTTTCTGCACATCTATCAAAGTACGTCCTGTAGCCAAGAACGGTCTTCCCAAGATAATAGGAATCCTCTTATCCTTCTCGAAGTCCAAAATAACAAAATCCGCAGGGAAGATAAACTTATCAACCTTAACCAAGACATCCTCTACTATGCCTCTAGGATATGTGACAGACCTATCAGCCAACTGTAAGGACATAGTAGTAGGTTTAGGCTCCGGCAGCCCAAGTTGCATGAAGACAGACAACGGCATCAAATTAATACTAGCTCCCAAGTCACACAAGCACTTGTTGAAAGATAGATTGCCGATGCTGCATGGTATGGTGAAACTCCCTGGATCTTTGAGTTTAGGAGGTAACTTCTGCTGTAGGATAGCGCTACATTCTTCTGTCAAAGCAACGGTTTCCAACTCCTCGAGTTTCAACTTCCGAGATAGAATACCCTTCATGAACTTCGCGTAGCTTGGCATTTGTTCTAGAGCTTCCGCAAAAGGTATATTGATCTGCAACTTCTTGAAAACTTCCAGAAATTTAGCAAACTGCTTGTCCAACTTCTGCTTCTGAAGACGTTTAGGGAATGGCGGAGGAGGATAGACCTCCTTGGTCTCTGTACTTTGCTTGAGAACAGATTTCTCATTAGAATGGTCACGCTTTTCCGCTTCGTTTCCCCCCAAACTTGCTTTCTCCTCTTTTTCTTCAACTTCTGGCAGAATGTCAGGCGCGAGCGCGCTCCCTAGGGTGCGAGCGCACTCAAGCTTCTGCTGGGAATTCAAAATTTTTTCGTTTTCTGCCGTTTATGAGTTCTGATCACTCGTAACCCTTCCGGATCGCAAGGTAACTGCTTTTACATGTTCCTTGACCTCTCTTTTGCCAGGATTAGCTTCCGTATCACTAGGGAGAGTTCCCTGTGGTCTATTCAACAAGGCATTGGCAATCTGACCGATTTGATTCTCCAGAGTTTTGATGGAAACAGCTTGGCTCTTGCACATTAGTCTTAATTCCTCTAATTCAGATTTTTCATTAGACGACTGACCAACATTGCCTTGAGACGGTTGTTGAAAACCTGGTGGTTGATATGGTTGCCTTGGAGCATACTGCTTCTGAAAACCAGAAGAGTTGAATGGCTTAGCTCTAAATTGCTGACCTTGATACTGCTGATACGGCTGCTGTGGTTGTTGCTGGCCTCCTTGATTGTTACTCCAGCTGAAGTTAGGATGGTTCCTGTTGTTGGGATGATAGGCATTAGGCACTGGCTGCTATGGTCTCTGGAAATTGCTCACAAACTGTGCCGATTCACTAGATATGGCACACTGAGTCGTGTCATGTGCACCTGCACATAGCTCACACACACTAGCCACCTGTTGAACTCCATAGTTAGACAAGGAATCCACCTTCATAGACAAAGCCTTTAACTGAGCTGCTATTGCCGTAACTGCATCCACTTCCAGAACCTTTGCTACCTTGCCTTGCGATAACCTCTGAGTTGGATTCTGGTATTCATTAGCAGCCATCATCTCAATAAGTTCGTAAGCTTCATCGTAGCTTTTAGCCCAAAGAGCTCCACCTGATGCCGCATCAAGCATTGGTCGAGATTGACCTCCCAGACCATTATAGAAACAATTTATCACCATCCAATCAGGCATTCCATGATGAGGACACTTCCTAAGCATCTCCTTGTAGCGCTCCCAAGCTTCATATAAAGTTTCTCCAGAATGTTGTGCAAACTGAGTAAGAGCATTCCTGATTGCTGCTATTTTAGCCATCGGGAAGAATTTAGTGAGAAACTTTTGAGCAAGATCCTCCCATGTAGCAATAGACCCTGCTGGTAGAGAGTGCAACCAGCCCTTAGCTTTATCCCTCAGAGAGAATGGGAAAAGTCTCAATTTCACAGCATCTTCTGACACTCCGTTGAACTTGAAGGTGTCGCAAATCTCGATGAAATCCCTAATATGCATATTAGGATCTTCCGTTGGAGCACCCCCAAACTGAACCGAATTCTGCACCATCTGAATCGTGTCAGGCTTGATTTCAAAGATATTCGCTGCAATGGCTGGCCTGACAATACTAGATTGAATGTCATTGATTTTCGGCTGAGAATAATCCTTCAAAGCCTTCGTTTCTGCTACTGGTTCTCCCATAACTAGATTCAATTCAAGTTCTTCTTTCCGAGATTGAGAACGTGTTTGCATACACGCTCACTAAAATACCTGAAACTCACCAAACAAATTAAAATTGATGAGTGTAATCCGAGTCAGTGAACTTTAACGACCACTGATGACAAGCACATAAACTATATAAATAACACCGAGTCCCTGGAAGCGGCGCCAAAAACTTGTTCGCACAAAATCACGCAAGCGTACGCGGTCACAAGTAATATATGAATAAGTAGAGTTCGTTCCCACAGAGACTGGTTTACCACAGTTATGCACTTATGCAACAATGTATGGCTATTGTTCAATGCTAAGACAAGTATCAAATTTGGGTTTTGATTATCTAAATTAACTAAGCAAATTACCAAGACTATAATTAACTAATGATTTTACTGTCGAATTACTAATGAGAATAAAACATGGGATTCTAACTTCATTAAATACTTCATCTAGAGTCTTATGTTGTAATAACCCGGATTTTTGGTAAAATTTAAAACTTTTCTTATTATGATTAAGTGCATCAGTGAATAGTGAATTTGGTGGATGAATAGTGATTTTGAGGGTTAAGAAAAATTTTCATGCCACCTATGTACGAGACGTAGTGTGGATATTCCGAAGTCATATTAGTGATCTACGGAGTAAATAAGTGAATGCAAAGACGATCGGAATTCAGAAATTCCAAACTTTATTTTGGTGTAGTTTTGACCGAGCAGTGAATTATATTATTATATTCAAGAAATGAGATATTAAATTAAGGATTTGAGGATTTAATATTTTGGAATTTTTATTTTATTTGATTTGAGAATTTAGAACGAAAACCACTGGGACAGTGAAACAAAGGTTCTAGAAACCGCTGATACTTTATAACGAGATTAAGCGATTAAGCGAACGAATCATGGATTAAGGATTGAAATTATGACAGGATTAAATATAGACATGGAAGTAACATGTAACAAGATTAATTCGAGGGATGCAACATTTGGATCATCCATGTGAAAGGAAAGCGAACCAGTAAAGCTACTTTAGCCAAACGCATGCATGCGCGACACGTGTCCCTGCTTGCCACCATGATACTCCATGGCTTGACACGTGTCCTGGACATGCTGATGACTCACCATTTGATTACAAATATCACAATTATCAAAACAATCAACCAAAACCAACAAAAACAATTCTTTTTCTTCATTTCGGCAAAAACTAATCTGCCGGATTGTAAAGTTCATAGCTCCTTCATTTCTCGGTGGAAAATGGCGATCTATAGCTCGTTGGAAAGGTCTTGAGCTAACCTACATTTCCTATTTCACGCGTATTCTCCAGAAAAGCAAGGTAAGGACCTCGTTTTGCAAGTTCTTTCAGCTGGTAAATATTGACTCCGAGATTGCTAACTTGTTTTCTTGATTTCTTTGGATGATCCAAGCTTCCTAAGGTGCATCCAAGGCTAGAGGAGCCATTATAAAGCTTTGTTATGGTTCTTACGATATCAAAGAAGGTAAAGATCGAACCCTTGCTGGTTATATGATGAGTTTTAGTTGAGTTTTGGCAAAGTAGTTAAAGCATGATGCGTTAGAAGAATATCCTTGAATGTTTGGCTTTGATTTGAGATGATTGTATTGAGTGGTGGTCAATGGACCTTACCACTGACCCTAGAGGTCATAAGTGATGGTTGGTGTGTGATATTGATGAATGGGTGGCCTTGTATGGCTTAGTAGAAGAGTTACAAATTTGGAAATGCTCGATTTAGAGCCGTCGTAATGCCCAAATTTTATCTACTGCATGATTCTCTGTTTCGTCTCTGTTCGAGTTCGACCCTTGAACTCCATTGCCCATGATTGTGTAGTTTATGTTATAAGCTTCGTAATGATACGCGGTTCGCCTAATTTGGCCGAACGGTTTAAGAGATATGCTAGTTTTAGTGAAAGCGATTCGAGAAACAATGTCGCAGAAATATACCAACTTTGAGGTTAAGTTTGAGGCCCTTAAAAATGGAATTAGGACAAGATTTTAATTATGGTACTAACATGGACAGTTAGTAAGTGACCTAAAAAGGTTTCGAGTCGAAAAGATCTTTTTCCGATTTTATAAAAATAAGGAAGTCGAGGTCGCGCAAGTGAAAACCACTGAAAACGAGACTTAGAAACCAAGGTTCCAAATGGTTAAGTATAACTTGGAGTTGAGGATGGATTTCGAACCAAACTTATGATATAAGTATTTGACGAATAACGTGGACTTAGTATGAGCCTATAACGAGCTAGTAATTCCTTGGTTGTGTTTCGCTTACATGTTTAAACATTGAGTTATAAGTGGTTTATCGAGGGGATTAACCGTGTGTTTTCGTTTGACTTTGTCTAGATTGTCCGGCATCGTCGCGAACCCCTATCACTTCTCGAGCATCAGGCAAGTTTACTAAACCTTACTCTATTATTCAGAGTATGTATATTTTCCAATGTTCAATACTTGTGTATTCCCAATTTATATACCAAATCTTTGTTGCAAGTATTGTGGCAAGTTTTCTAAATCTATACTTTGAAGTATTGATTATATATTACTGCTTTTGTCATGTGTGGAGTTATACAGTTTTGCGATACATGTTATATATTGTATAAAATAGAGTTTGATTTTGGTTTATATATGAGCTTTGAGATAATGTACTTATGAACCGGTATACCTTGTAGCTCTATATATAAGAGCATATTCATTGTTTTCGACTCTAAATCGGGAGTCGGTATTTTGAGATATGTAGATAGCCGTGGAAACCCGGAGGGATTCCATCGGCAGAATACTATGTGTTTTGAGGAATGTTATTTGAGTATTATCTCGGTCGAGAAATACTATTTGAATACTATTTCAGTTATATATGCAAATGAGAAGTATACATGTGTTATTGCATACTTGTTTTCGAATTGCTATGTATAGCAATACTTGAGGTTATGACTTGAAGTTGGGGCTTATGAGTTAGATATGGGACATCAGCTATAAGCCAAGATTTTATATTTGCCCTAGGATAAGGGCGGGTGATTTTCTCTAAGATCGGAAGTAATTATATTTCGGTATATGTTAAAGGTTATTTTCCGATAAAGATATCGGGTAACTGTTATTCGAGGGTTAATTATTTTACTTAAAGAATATTATTTATATTCATTTGAGGATTATTGACGTTAAGAATATTATTTATTAATATTCATTTTAAGAATATTATTTATTAATATTCATTTGAGGATTATCGACTTACAGAATATTATTTATATTCATTGGAGGATTATTGACTTAAAGGATATTATTTCCATTTGAGGATTATTTAATGAATATTATTCTGAATATTCATTTGAAGATTATTTATTTATTTAATGAATATTAGTTTTGAATATTCATTCGAGGATTATTTAATGAATATTACTTTTGAATATTTATTCGAGGGTTATTTATTTAACGAATATTATTTTTGAATATTCATTTGAAGATTATTTATTTAATGAATATTATTTTTAAATATTCATTTGAGGATTGCTTACTTAATGAATATTATTTTCAAATATTCGTTTAAGGTTACTTATGTAATAAATATTAGTAATTATTTTCAAATCAAAAAGAGGTTCCCAACACAATGTTTTTCCATTTAAATCTGTCTTTTAAAGGGGATTTAAATGCTCGCTCAATTATCAAAAATATGGGAAAGCTGTTTTAAGTAACTGCTACTCTTTTTAAACTCTCAACTCAAAACTGTCAGGGGACAGATATTTTCTCGAAGCAATTTAGTTGCTGCAAGTCAAATATTGTGTTACCACCTCAACGATCGAGGGGTAAATTCCTGGAACAAGTCGATATCCATTAACAAGCATCGGTTGGGAAATATTGGAGAATCTCCCTTTCCAACCTAGATATGACTACTGAGTGGAGTCGTATCAACAAGTATTACACTTGGGGAAAGGAAGACGATCTTTACGTTTCAGAGTCATGGATTTCATCTGAACTAGGAGCATGTGTAAGAGGTCGAGTCGCGCCGATCCATCACCTTATTGCCCCAAATGGGCAGGGAGATCCAGAAAGGCGGTAGACAATGTCAGGCTGTCGTGATACTTCCATCTACATGTAGAAAACATATTTTCGTTGTACAACCTGCTACTGATCATAGTAAGGTTGGTACGACGGGCGCGGAGAAGGCTCCAGTATTGGTTCATCATCCATTTTGGATAATTCTGCAACATGTACTGAAAGGGACCACGGATGGCTCCGTTGGTACAGGTTTACCGATCATGTTGGCAGAGGGATTCTGCAACATGTATTGAAAGGGACCAAGGATGACACCGTGGTACAGGTTTACCGGTCATGTTGGCAGGGGGTCGAAAAGTGTTCAAAATAAAGTTACAATGAATCCTTGCAACTTCATCTTTTATTGTATAAGTATGACTGATAAAACCTGATTAAGGATATATGCCTAAGTGGATTTTGGGTTACGGAAATATTATATTAATATTCCTCGTAACTTCCTCTTTTATATCATATGACTCTGTGGATACCTTACATAACATGAGTTATGGTAAGGGAGTTGTTTATACTGAATCATCTTATAACTTCTTTTAAGTTATGTGTTGATATTCTGCTTACATAGCAGATATTTTTGGAAGAGTATATTGGTTTACTTTGAAACCTTATCTTTTATATTATACTAGAACTTTGTTCATAATATAGCAAAAGCTTGCAGAAATATTATGAAATGATATTTGAAGTACATTAATGGTACTGTTTTTGGGAATACATTCCGATAAGGAAATAATTTCAGTATCGAGATATTTTGACAAATTGTTGTCTTATACCCGCTTTATTCTGGGTTGAGTTAAAAGCAGGATTATGCCATATTTTTATTACCTTGCTGAGCTATCGCTCATTCTTGCTATTGTCTTATATATATTATATAGCAGCGAAGCAGGATGCCAATGGGACGGCACATACCCCGCAAGGCGTTTCCATAAACAGTTTCTAGCAGTGATCCCGAAGAGTAGTACGAACCAATCGAATCAGGCTACGGCTTTTGGCATTCAACTTATGTATAGACATGAATGGTATTAGAGGACTGTAAGCATCAGAAGGCTAAGTTGGTAATGTAACAGATTCAAAAGACATTTGGGTATTGTAATAAAAGTTATTTATTCCGCAGTTGTTGTATTGTGTCGTTTCTGAGACTCTAACCTATGTGTGTGTGTGTTTGAGACATATGTTGTGGGGTCATGAGCAGGTGAATTATGAATGGTGTGAGTAATACAGGTAAGGCAAGGAGTACATGGATTGTGACAACCCTAAATCCCTGACCCCGGATTTGGGGCTGTTACAGAGATGGTATCAGAGCGTTAGGTTACAGTCCTCAGAAACGATAGGAGATCGAGTCTTACAATACCCGTAATAATGATAAGAGCATCTAGAGCTCAAATTGAGTTCGTAGTCGGGTTAGAGGACATGACCCTGACTGTTTAAGATGAAGCCCGAGAGGGGACTTCTTCTGGGAAACCGTACTTAAGACTTCGTGATTAGTCACCTCGAGTCATATGAGTTATAGATTGATGGGATTATGAGATACCAGACCCCGAGGCCTTCGAGTAGGCAATTGATGATGCGTTCCTTGAAATGGACGGAGACCCGATAAAGGAAGATCCATAGGAGGATCTAGAGGAAGACCCCATAGTGGGTCAAGGAAAGAATCTTGTAGAGACGTGTTGATTGATAAAGATGTGGTGTGTTATTTGAGGTCTAATAATAAGACCGGACGAACCTTCAAGGGATAAATAAGTGACGAGACGAGAGTTTAAGGATCGTTCATGATTCATCAAGAGGTATGACAAAGAAAATGGAGTAGAGTCTCCAAAGCAGAAGAGGTAGAGGCAGTATAGCCAGTATCAGTGGATTGATTCGACTTGAACGAAACCTGTTACTCGTAGTCGGTTATAGTTGCCCATAAGGAGACGGCATATGTAAGAACCAAGATGTCCAGATTTTCACGAACGATTAAGGGTACTTAGTTGCCTAGTATAGTGAAAGGAATTGCTTTGGCTATGAGGTTTCAATCCCCCACGACCAGCGATTCCACTGGAAAGAGTGTCTATTACATCATTGAGGGATTTTATTATCTCAAGGAAAATTTTGGGTATATGTACCATGCAAATGTTATTGTAAGACAAGCACGCTAAGACGGAATCGAGGACGAAATTTACCACCCTCAAGAAACCAGGAAGGAATTATGAGGATAGAACAGAAAGGTCGGAAATCAGACCCGAGCACTACTAGTAGGTAAATAGATTGATAAATTTCCCAGATTTGGAGAGAAATTCAGCAAATTTTGGCAAACCTTGTCCTTCTGATTACTAGAGGATGTCACCAAAGAGAGTGGAAATTAGAGCGAACCCTGTGGATTGGATAATATAGCCGTTATATGGGTTGGCGGACAGACCCTGATTGCTATAATTGATTGTAGAGATAAAATGATGAAGTTGAGATTGGACACTAAAGGCGAAATATATTTAAGGACCAAGACGGACTGAGAAATTCCGGGATTGACTTAAATGAAAAGGCTATTGTGCCAAAAGTGTTAAGCTTACGCAGCGCACAAGATTGATATGGGAGAAGGAATATTGGGTATAAGGATGATTGAAATAGAGACCGGATTTAAGCCTGTAGATTCTAACGATCTTCCGGAGTACCGCCCAGTCGACATGAGGAATTGTTATCGCTATGGGCGACAACGGTATCGAAGTCCTCTTACGATAGAACGCTTGCTTGAGATGCTTGCGCCGAATCGAATAGAATTCCCTGCAGTTGCAAAGGTCGATGGTTAAATCCTTAGCGACTATTATGAGTCGGCAATAACGTAAGTATCGAGCACCTTAGGGTGTGCATGGAGAAGAAAAGCTTTGGAATTGAACGATTATCCATTAGAGGAGCCGACATAAAAGGCATCCGTAGAGACCTTGGTAGTACCCTCCCCATTTGCAAATTATGTGGGGTACCTCCCCAATCTATGATCTATCTTGACCTCTCTCCAGGAAAGAATTTTGATAAAGGGTATATTCCCTCTTCGAAGTTGTTTTATAACACTTGTGCTAAACCATATTCAGTTTCACTTGTGCCAGAGGCTGTCACAATGCCTACTTTCAGGTTTTCGAAGCCCTGTCAAATAATGTTATTTAAGCTTTTACTTTTCTTCAAATAATGAATGACCCTATGGTGATACCTCACCACTTGTTGTTAAGTACAAGTATCTTTTGATTATTCTTTTCTTTGTATTTTCTTTGGAAACCGCACCTTTGGAATCTGTTCAATTTTAATCCAAGGTGTTCCTTTGAGAAATATTGTCAAAAGGCGATAATCATTAAATTGATCTCGAATTGCTTTCATACTTTTCAACTTCCACTGAGACGAACAACCCTATACTTATAGGGGCTACAAGGACTATATGTCTGTGTGATAGAGGTCTGATGGGACGCCATCACTCGTAAGTTGTGAAATACAAGAAGGCTAATTACCTTTAGTAATATCTCAATCGAGGCACACAACGTTGAGTTCTTATGATCATGTTGATCTCTCAGTAAATTCTTTTACCTCCAATAAGGTTACCTTAAAACTCATAACCTTATGATCACCAGTGTGTGACATTTTCTTTGATATGGGAGCCATCTTTCAAGGCCCCATAATTTTTGTTATCCTCATTGAATTCCAAGGGGAGGCCAACCAGGTCAAATAAGTCAAAATTCGCTGATAGGAATTAGATTCGCAACGAAATCGCCTATGACAGGAGCGAATCCCGAAGACGAATAGAATGTTAGTGACATATCGATGAAATTGGTTTATTCTCCCAAGGATATTATGATAATGGAAAGCGTGTCAATCGATATATGTGAAAGGAGTAGCGATGTGCCGTGAACTCCAGTGACAACGGTGTTAGATAGATGCCTTATGGTGAGATTGAGATTTTGGAGGAGTTGTTTACGAATGGACACTACCTCTGGGTTAGCAAGATAAGTACTGGCGATGGAGTCAGAGGGAGATGGTATTGTGACTTGGGAGAAGTTGATATTATAATAAGGATGGGTTGGTTGACACCCAATGGAGCCCAGACTGATTGAAAGAGAGAGAGTAATAAATAAAGGATGGAGACAGATTCAGAGGTTCTTGAATATAGTTCAGACTAAGAAACTATTACGCCAGAGATACGAGGCTTAATTAGCTCTTATGGTTGACGCCAAGAAAAGAGATACCAAGTATAAAGGAAACTACAATGGTTCTGGGAGATTGTACAAGGTTTTAATGAGCTACCAGATATCGATTTGGATGACATGAGAATGAATACCGAGTATTCAGAGTATAGTGGGAATGAAAGAGTTAGCGACTCAGTTACAAGAATTGCTAGGAAAGTATATGATAAGACCCAGTGTACCACCGTGGAGAGCCCGGTGTTGTTGTAAGAGAGAAAAATGTTAGCACGAGATTATGCATCGAACCTCGAGAGTTTAATGAGTTCGACATGGAGAATGGGTACCCTTGTAAATGATTGTTTGACCAGCTGAAAGACGCTGTGTATTTCAAAATTTATTTAAGAACTGGATATCACTAGTTGGAAGTTAAATCCGAGGAGATACCCAAGACTGCGATTCGTACTTGGAATAGACACTTCGAGTTTTCAGCGAGGTTATTTTGGGTTGACTAATGCACCCACAAATTTTATGGAATGTAATGAATTGGCTTTGAGTTACCCGTGATAGTAGATAGCATGAGATGGAGAAATGGCTAGAATTGACCTAGGATTATGACTGTGAGATACACTACCATCCGGGGAAGGCCAATGTGGTGGCCGATACCCTTAATTAAAATGAGACAGAGATGGATTCCGAATGATCGGGAATTAAAGGATGAGATTTTACACAAAACCCAAGTTAGTCCAACAAACTAGAAAGACAAAAGATTTCACCAACAAGCGGCTAGTGACAACCAAGACAGACAGAGAAAGTATGCGTACTAAGCCCGCAAGTATAGAGATATTACTGCTATTAATAAGCTAAATGGCATGTTGATGGATGACAAACAAGTTTATGCTGGTGTATTTCTGTACAAACAAGATAGAGAGTATGAGGTTAGAGATTCGTGATGCTAAAGGTATCTCCATGGAAAGAATTAATGAGATTTGAAAAGAAAGGGAAGTTGAGCCCGAGATTCATTGAGCCATCTGAGATTTTAAAACACGTCAGGAAGGTGGCCTACGAGCCAGCCTTACCCCCCCCCCAAAAAAAACTTGTAGAATGGTCATAACGAGGTTCATGTGTCAATGCTACGTCAGTATACTATAGATGCCCGGCATATGTTAGAGTACGAGCAGGTAGATATACAACCTGGTCTGACTTACAAAGAACAACCTGTGGAAATCACGGATAGAAAAGAGCAAGTGCTAAGTGACGAGGTTGCCAAGCTAGTGAGAGGTTTGTGGAAAATCAAGAGGTCGAATAATCCACCTGGGAGTTAGAAAGTGCAATGGAAGAGAAGTACCCCAGTTACTCCTAAGTTGATTCCGGGACGGAATCCTTTTAAGGAGGGGAGACTGTAATAACCCGGATTTTTGGTAAAATTTAAAACTTTTCTTATTATGATTAAGTGCATCAGTGAATAGTGAATTTGGTGGATGAATAGTGATTTTGAGGGTTAAGAAAAATTTTCATGCCACCTATGTACGAGACGTAGTGTGGATATTCCGAAGTCATATTAGTGATCTACGGAGTAAATAAGTGAATGCAAAGACGATCGGAATTCAGAAATTCCAAACTTTATTTTGGTATAGTTTTGACCGAGCAGTGAATTATATTATTATATTCAAGAAATGAGATATTAAATTAAGGATTTGAGGATTTAATATTTTGGAATTTTTATTTTATTTGATTTGAGAATTTAGAACGAAAACCACTGGGACAGTGAAACAAAGGTTCTAGAAACCGCTGATACTTTATAACGAGATTAAGCGATTAAGCGAACGAATCATGGATTAAGGATTGAAATTATGACAGGATTAAATATAGACATGGAAGTAACATGTAACAAGATTAATTCGAGGGATGCAACATTTGGATCATCCATGTGAAAGGAAAGCGAACCAGTAAAGCTACTTTAGCCAAACGCATGCATGCGCGACACGTGTCCCTGCTTGCCACCATGATACTCCATGGCTTGACACGTGTCCTGGACATGCTGATGACTCACCATTTGATTACAAATATCACAATTATCAAAACAATCAACCAAAACCAACAAAAACAATTCTTTTTCTTCATTTCGGCAAAAACTAATCTGCCGGATTGTAAAGTTCATAGCTCCTTCATTTCTCGGTGGAAAATGGCGATCTATAGCTCGTTGGAAAGGTCTTGAGCTAACCTACATTTCCTATTTCACGCGTATTCTCCAGAAAAGCAAGGTAAGGACCTCGTTTTGCAAGTTCTTTCAGCTGGTAAATATTGACTCCGAGATTGCTAACTTGTTTTCTTGATTTCTTTGGATGATCCAAGCTTCCTAAGGTGCATCCAAGGCTAGAGGAGCCATTATAAAGCTTTGTTATGGTTCTTACGATATCAAAGAAGGTAAAGATCGAACCCTTGCTGGTTATATGATGAGTTTTAGTTGAGTTTTGGCAAAGTAGTTAAAGCATGATGCGTTAGAAGAATATCCTTGAATGTTTGGCTTTGATTTGAGATGATTGTATTGAGTGGTGGTCAATGGACCTTACCACTGACCCTAGAGGTCATAAGTGATGGTTGGTGTGTGATATTGATGAATGGGTGGCCTTGTATGGCTTAGTAGAAGAGTTACAAATTTGGAAATGCTCGATTTAGAGCCGTCGTAATGCCCAAATTTTATCTACTGCATGATTCTCTGTTTCGTCTCTGTTCGAGTTCGACCCTTGAACTCCATTGCCCATGATTGTGTATTTTATGTTATAAGCTTCGTAATGATACGCGGTTCGCCTAATTTGGCCGAACGGTTTAAGAGATATGCTAGTTTTAGTGAAAGCGATTCGAGAAACAATGTCGCAGAAATATACCAACTTTGAGGTTAAGTTTGAGGCCCTTAAAAATGGAATTAGGACAAGATTTTAATTATGGTACTAACATGGACAGTTAGTAAGTGACCTAAAAAGGTTTCGAGTCGAAAAGATCTTTTTCCGATTTTATAAAAATAAGGAAGTCGAGGTCGCGCAAGTGAAAACCACTGAAAACGAGACTTAGAAACCAAGGTTCCAAATGGTTAAGTATAACTTGGAGTTGAGAATGGATTTCGAACCAAACTTATGATATAAGTATTTGACGAATAACGTGGACTTAGTATGAGCCTATAACGAGCTAGTAATTCCTTGGTTGTGTTTCGCTTACATGTTTAAACATTGAGTTATAAGTGGTTTATCGAGGGGATTAACCGTGTGTTTTCGTTTGACTTTGTCTAGATTGTCCGGCATCGTCGCGAACCCCTATCACTTCTCGAGCATCAGGCAAGTTTACTAAACCTTACTCTATTATTCAGAGTATGTATATTTTCCAATGTTCAATACTTGTGTATTCCCAATTTATATACCAAATCTTTGTTGCAAGTATTGTGGCAAGTTTTCTAAATCTATACTTTGAAGTATTGATTATATATTACTGCTTTTGTCATGTGTGGAGTTATACAGTTTTGCGATACATGTTATATATTGTATAAAATAGAGTTTGATTTTGGTTTATATATGAGCTTTGAGATAATGTACTTATGAACCGGTATACCTTGTAGCTCTATATATAAGAGCATATTCATTGTTTTCGACTCTAAATCGGGAGTCGGTATTTTGAGATATGTAGATAGCCGTGGAAACCCGGAGGGATTCCATCGGCAGAATACTATGTGTTTTGAGGAATGTTATTTGAGTATTATCTCGGTCGAGAAATACTATTTGAATACTATTTCAGTTATATATGCAAATGAGAAGTATACATGTGTTATTGCATACTTGTTTTCGAATTGCTATGTATAGCAATACTTGAGGTTATGACTTGAAGTTGGGGCTTATGAGTTAGATATGGGACATCAGCTATAAGCCAAGATTTTATATTTGCCCTAGGATAAGGGCGGGTGATTTTCTCTAAGATCGGAAGTAATTATATTTCGGTATATGTTAAAGGTTATTTTCCGATAAAGATATCGGGTAACTGTTATTCGAGGGTTAATTATTTTACTTAAAGAATATTATTTATATTCATTTGAGGATTATTGACGTTAAGAATATTATTTATTAATATTCATTTTAAGAATATTATTTATTAATATTCATTTGAGGATTATCGACTTACAGAATATTATTTATATTCATTGGAGGATTATTGACTTAAAGGATATTATTTCCATTTGAGGATTATTTAATGAATATTATTCTGAATATTCATTTGAAGATTATTTATTTATTTAATGAATATTAGTTTTGAATATTCATTCGAGGATTATTTAATGAATATTACTTTTGAATATTTATTCGAGGGTTATTTATTTAACGAATATTATTTTTGAATATTCATTTGAAGATTATTTATTTAATGAATATTATTTTTAAATATTCATTTGAGGATTGCTTACTTAATGAATATTATTTTCAAATATTCGTTTAAGGTTACTTATGTAATAAATATTAGTAATTATTTTCAAATCAAAAAGAGGTTCCCAACACAATGTTTTTCCATTTAAATCTGTCTTTTAAAGGGGATTTAAATGCTCGCTCAATTATCAAAAATATGGGAAAGCTGTTTTAAGTAACTGCTACTCTTTTTAAACTCTCAACTCAAAACTGTCAGGGGACAGATATTTTCTCGAAGCAATTTAGTTGCTGCAAGTCAAATATTGTGTTACCACCTCAACGATCGAGGGGTAAATTCCTGGAACAAGTCGATATCCATTAACAAGCATCGGTTGGGAAATATTGGAGAATCTCCCTTTCCAACCTAGATATGACTACTGAGTGGAGTCGTATCAACAAGTATTACACTTGGGGAAAGGAAGACGATCTTTACGTTTCAGAGTCATGGATTTCATCTGAACTAGGAGCATGTGTAAGAGGTCGAGTCGCGCCGATCCATCACCTTATTGCCCCAAATGGGCAGGGAGATCCAGAAAGGCGGTAGACAATGTCAGGCTGTCGTGATACTTCCATCTACATGTAGAAAACATATTTTCGTTGTACAACCTGCTACTGATCATAGTAAGGTTGGTACGACGGGCGCGGAGAAGGCTCCAGTATTGGTTCATCATCCATTTTGGATAATTCTGCAACATGTACTGAAAGGGACCACGGATGGCTCCGTTGGTACAGGTTTACCGATCATGTTGGCAGAGGGATTCTGCAACATGTATTGAAAGGGACCAAGGATGACACCGTGGTACAGGTTTACCGGTCATGTTGGCAGGGGGTCGAAAAGTGTTCAAAATAAAGTTACAATGAATCCTTGCAACTTCATCTTTTATTGTATAAGTATGACTGATAAAACCTGATTAAGGATATATGCCTAAGTGGATTTTGGGTTACGGAAATATTATATTAATATTCCTCGTAACTTCCTCTTTTATATCATATGACTCTGTGGATACCTTACATAACATGAGTTATGGTAAGGGAGTTGTTTATACTGAATCATCTTATAACTTCTTTTAAGTTATGTGTTGATATTCTGCTTACATAGCAGATATTTTTGGAAGAGTATATTGGTTTACTTTGAAACCTTATCTTTTATATTATACTAGAACTTTGTTCATAATATAGCAAAAGCTTGCAGAAATATTATGAAATGATATTTGAAGTACATTAATGGTACTGTTTTTGGGAATACATTCCGATAAGGAAATAATTTCAGTATCGAGATATTTTGACAAATTGTTGTCTTATACCCGCTTTATTCTGGGTTGAGTTAAAAGCAGGATTATGCCATATTTTTATTACCTTGCTGAGCTATCGCTCATTCTTGCTATTGTCTTATATATATTATATAGCAGCGAAGCAGGATGCCAATGGGACGGCACATACCCCGCAAGGCGTTTCCATAAACAGTTTCTAGCAGTGATCCCGAAGAGTAGTACGAACCAATCGAATCAGGCTACGGCTTTTGGCATTCAACTTATGTATAGACATGAATGGTATTAGAGGACTGTAAGCATCAGAAGGCTAAGTTGGTAATGTAACAGATTCAAAAGACATTTGGGTATTGTAATAAAAGTTATTTATTCCGCAGTTGTTGTATTGTGTCGTTTCTGAGACTCTAACCTATGTGTGTGTGTGTTTGAGACATATGTTGTGGGGTCATGAGCAGGTGAATTATGAATGGTGTGAGTAATACAGGTAAGGCAAGGAGTACATGGATTGTGACAACCCTAAATCCCTGACCCCGGATTTGGGGCTGTTACATATGTTCTTAATCGATGCATGTGACGGTTGTGACAACTAATCGGATAACACGAAATCAGTACACGCTACCTTTCAGTATACGTATACCAAACTACTCAAACATCCACAAAAGAGATAGAAGTTGAGCAGACACCAATTATGCTTAGACCCTATATGTCTATAAGATTTAAAAACATAACGGTTTAATGAGCAAGTTATCCATTCAGATTACATAGGGCAGGTAAGATGGTTAAAATCACCTACGAATCATGTATGACAAACATACATAAACCTATGCTAGCATGACAAGTTCTAAACCTCTATATCCACTTTCGCAATCAATAGAGATTAACAATACAACTTAGATGTTAGATACGCATCCAAGAAGAATAAGCACAACCAAACTAGGATATCAATTAGCCATCACACACACATCTTTAAAACAATTAACTACTAAAATCCATAAATAAATCCGTTAGAATCCCACGACAACGATTAGTTCATAATCGAACCGTTCATCATTGTGGGTTCTGATGAAAACATGATAATAAATATGTATGGAATACTAAATAAAAGTACTAGGGTTTATGAAGAAACAAACGAGAATCCAAAGTATCGCCTAATTAGAAGAATACAAAGATAAGATGAAAAGTAGATCTTCGTAATCAGCCGTCTTCTTGTTCTCCTCAACGGTGGATGGATAAGTATGAATGAATGTCAATCTCTATCTCTGAAATCGTCCACCAATTACTTATATAGGCCTTTCTGTTGACTAGTCTTCTGCTGGTTTCCTTTTCAGAGTTGAAATTGCCTTTTCCAGCATTCCACCAAGCGCGGGCGCGCTTCACATGAATTCAACAGGGCGCGGGCGCGCTCCTACAGGCGCAGGCGCGCCTGATCTCTGACAAAAATCCTTCACTTCTTGTTTCTTGACTTGCCTCGCGCTCTCACGACTCGAAACTCCTAAGTTTTCACAATGATGCTCAAATACCACCACATAACCACAGAAACTCCACAACTCTGCTGACGAAGCAACTCTGCACGATCTAACACAAAACACATTAAAAACACCACATACTTGAGTACAAACAATCAATTTAAGCCGATTTAGAGCGTTCCAAGTAGATATGAAATCCACTTATCAATGACTTTGTCTTGCTTTTGAATGATGCCTTCTTTTGTTTCCCTTTTTGACATGCATCACACAAACTATCCTTGGAGAATTCCACATGTGGAATTCCTCTAGCAAGATCTTTCCTTACCAAGTCATTCATAACCTTGAAATTCAAATGAGACAATTTCTTGTGCCATAGCCAACTTTCATCCTTGCTTGCCTTGCTGAAAAGACAAGTGATGGTGTTTGGACTTGTGCTACTGAAGTCAGCAATGTACACATTCCCTCTTCTGAATCCAGTCATTACCACATTGTTGTCTCCACCTTTAGAAACAACACATGCTTCTCTTGAAAAAGTAACTAAAAATCCTTTGTCACAAAGTTGGCTGATACTAAGCAAATTGTGCTTTAGACCATCCACCAATGCAACCTCATCAATGATGACATTTTCTCTTGAAATCAAGCCATATCCCTTGGTGTAGCCTTTTCTGTCATCTCCAAAAGCAATACAAGGGCCAGCTCTTTCCTGGAACTCTGTGAGCAGGGTAGAATCACCAGTCATGTGTCTTGAACAACCACTATCCAAGTACCAAAGATTCCTCTTGTCCCCTGCACACAATAAAACCAAATAAAGTCGATTTTGGTACCCAAGTTTCCTTGGGTCCTGTTTTGTTAGCCTTTGATTTACTCTTCACATCATTTTTCACCTTGGGCTCAGATTGAGTTAAATCAACCTTTACCTTTGGTGTTGATTTCTGAGGGTTGCTCACATTTTCATTCATATCATGCATATTTGGAGGAACAAACATGTTATTCACATTCCATGGCATTTGTGGCACATTAAACATATTCATGTATGGATTAGGCACAAATGGCATGCTAGCATATGGATTTTGAAATTGTGCATATAGAGCAAACATATTAGGCATAACAGGTATTGCACGCATAGAGGCATTCATTGCAGCCTTAGGCATTTTCACATTAGTATGCTTCTTAACAGATTTGCAATTAACAGATAAATGACTAACACTACCACAATTAACACATGTTTTTCTAGGAGCATACTTATCAGGTGTGTAATTGTTATGTTTGTTAATCCCTACTTTGCCATTTCTGTTATTCTTTTTATTGCCCTTAACCTCAACTTGAATTTTCTCTAACTTGTCTTTCAATTGCTTTAGACAAGTGACCTACATTAGCTCTCTCAACAGGCTTCTCAACTTTCTTTGATTTACTAGACTCACCTTGAACAAAGTTCTTGGTGACAGGACCATACTTGTTATTAAGTCTAGTGAGTTCTTCTTTCTTTTTCTCTGTCAACGAAACAGCATGATTGGTTGATGGTTCATCTGTCAACGAAAGCTTGCATTCCGTTGATGTATCAACCTTTAACAAATGATCATTGTTGTTTGTTGACTCTGATTCTGATTCTAAGGTTTCAACAGCATACCCTAGCTTCTCTTTGTTCTTTTTCCATGATTGCTCACAGAAAGATTCCATACCTTGAACATTAATGATGTTGCTAGCAACATTCCTGGAATCTTTCCATTTTGCAATCAATCTCTGTTCTATTTCTAGTTGTGTTTTAAGAATCTCTTCCCTTTTTAACACTTTCTCAAGTTCCAGCTTAGCATCCCTACTAACACACCTCATTTTCTCAAACTCAATGAGTTGTGCTTCTAACATGGCATTTCTATCACTTAAGAGCAAATTGGTCTCTTTAATTCTTGAGTTCTCTTTGGTAAGTGATTTAAGAGTAACACGCAAACTATACAGTACAGTAGACATTTCATTAACTGTACTATCGCATTCCTCTTTAGAAAGCTCAGAAAGATTAGTAATTGTTACCTGGTTGCTAGAGGAACTTGCTTCCTGCTCATGATTGTTAGCCATTAGAGCCAAGTTGACATACTCAACATCATCATCTGAATCTTCACAATTACCAGCCCAATCATACTCCTGAGACATGAAAGCCTTTTCTTTTTGCTTGAGAAGTTCAAAGTATTTCTTTTTATAATCAACAGGCTCAAAGTGACCAATCATTCCACAGTTGAAACATTTAGACTTAGAATTTTCAACCCAATTATTTTTGCTAGGTTGAAAGTCTCTCCTTGGTGGCCTTGCTTCTGAGTTTCTCTTGAATTTGAACTTAGAAAATTTTCGTGAAAGAAAAGCAATGTGTTCATCAATCTCATCTAAGTCATCCAAGTTGGCTGGTTCTTCTTCTTCTTCTGTCATCTTGCCTTTACCCTTGCTAACATCACTCCTACGGCTACAACTAGCTCGACTAGTTGTGGCTTTTACAGCTTCTTCATTGTCATCTTCCAGTTGGTTCACAGATGCAATCAATGCAATAGATCCACCTTTCTTTTGTACCTTCTCAATTTCTTCATCTTGCTCCATTTCCAGCTCATATGTCTTTAAGGTTCCATAAAGCCTTTCAAGAGTATAGTCTTTGTACTCTTGAGTGTTTCTCAGAGAAACAGTCATAGGCTTCCACTCTTTTGGAAGAGCTCTAAGAAATTTGAGGTTTGAATCCTTGGTTTGGTAGACCCTCCCATACAACTTTAATCCATTCAAGAGCTTTTGAAACCTACTAAATGTATCATTTAGGGTTTCACCAGATTTAAAATGAAAGTGTTCATATTGTTGTATGAGGAGTTGCATTTTGTTCTTTCTTACTTGCTCAGTTCCTTCACAGAGTGTTCTAACAGTGTCCCATACTTCTTTAGCAGTTGTACAGTTTATAACATTGTCAAACATCTCTTGCTCCAAACCATTAAACAGAATGTTCATGGTTCTTTTATCTTTATGGACTTCTGCAACATCTTCAACAGTCCATTCTGAGACAAGAGCTTTGGAATTTCCACATCTTCAGCATCATCTGGCAGTCCAACTCTAGATGCAAACTTCATGGGAACGTGTGGACCTTTCTCAATCTCTCATCCATAGAAATGAGATGTAGATGCATTTTTACTTTCCAGTGAAAGTAATTGTCCTTATCTAGAACTGGTATCTTTACACCTGCATCCTTCTTCACCATGGTTTCTGTTTTGGCCTTGATCTTTAAACTCCTTGTATGTTAGAAGCTTGCTCTGATACCAATTGTTAATCCCAAATGACCTAACAGAATTGTAGAAGGGGGGGGGGGGGTTGAATACAATTCTAGATATTTTTAAACTTAAAACAACTTTTAAATAACTTAACACAGAAAATAAAAACACACAAGAAAATATAAAATTTCAGTTGGATGTTTTGAGGATCCAACTGAGATGTTTTTATTGCAGGAATAATCTGTGTTACAAACGTAGCACAGCTACTCAGTTCTTAATGTAGAGTGAGAGTGCTCTTGAAAGAAAGCTAATACAAAATTATTCTATCTCACTTCTATATTTAAAATGAACTGCTACACTTGGTTATATATCCCAAGTTTACAATGTTATTTTTGGCTACTCTAAAATGTACTAAGGGTAACCGCCAGTAGCTTGCTTTTCATTCCTTTTGTCCAATGGTCCTTGGAGATCTTGTCTTTTGTCTTCATGCTTATTATGATCACACTCAAGAACCTAATTGGAAATTGGAATGTTTCCTCATTCCCAGTGACCATTTTAATGGCTCCCAATGCAAATTACACTTCAACATCACCTTTTGATCTGTCAGAAAACTGTCACTATCACTTTGTCAACTGTTCAGAAAAGTGATAGTGATTCGTTGATAGTAGAGAGATGTATTTCGTTGATGGCTTTATTCTTCATTCCGTTGATGGTACATTCTTCATTCCGTTGATAGTGTAATCTTCATTCCGTTGACATGTCTTCACTTAGGCAAAATTACAAGGCACATTATATTTACAATTAACCAACCTATTTTGCCTATCTAGTACTTAGTCAACATGACTTAGAAAACCTATCTAATACCTACAACAATTGCCTATCAAGTAGTGAAGTATTGTATAGTGCAATTGCTACATTACTCATTTCGTTGATGAGCTACCTGTCAACGGAAGCTGCAAAGCATACCATTCCGTTGACAGTTACAAAATTGACTTAACACAAAATCTACTAAGAGTTTTTATAATTATCATCAAGAACAACATATTCCTAACAACCATGTAATCGAGTATGAACCCATAGAGGTCCAGTCAGATTTATCTTATGTAGAACGACCAATTCAGATATTGGATCGTAAGGAAAAAGTGTTAAGGAATAAGACTGTAGTGATAGTAAGAGTTTTGTGGAGGAATCCTAAGGTGGAAGAGTCTACCTGGGAGTTAGAGAGTGATATGTTAGAGAAGTATCCCCGGTTGTTTCCTTGATCTGATTCTGAGGACAGAATCCTATTAAGGGGGGAAGGATGTAAGATCCGTGAACTTTATTAATAATATAAAATGTATTATATGTGTAGAATAATCATTATGAAGTATTTTGAGTTTAATGACAAAGGTTGTTAAGTGATTATGTGCTAAATTGGTGTGTCGGAAGCCCCTTTCAAATATCTTGTCATTTGAAAATATCTTCAATTTTGAGCCCCGTTTTGAAAATTCAAGGGCCCCGTTGAAATTTTGTACATAATTATTATCCCTTCGTCATTCGTATCCGAATCATTATCGGAGGATTTCTTCGTATCATTATATTCCTTATTATCCGATACTATCAATATTATCTGTTTTATTCAGAAAGAAGAAAAATTATTCCAAACCCTAATTGTTTAGGGCAATTGATATATAATCTGTATCAATAATACATATGTTATAGCCCCAGTATTCTTGAGCATTAGTTATATAAATGATATGTATTGATTTGGATAACTATCAGTCCTTTTTTATAATTATCACCTCGTAAAACGTGTATTTTACTTTATTAGGGTTTTAAAGCGATCTAGTGGATCTATATCGATCCAAAAATGTCGTTTGGGGTATTATTTTCCACTAAGTATAAAAAGGAGAATCGTACATTATCCTTCATATAATCCGTATTAAAAATATGCAAAAATATAAAATTCCCGAACCGTGTTCTTGAAAATCAAAATCGATTTTGAAGGTGTTATTGAAATCCAAATCACAAGTCCAAGTACTCAAATCAAAGATCTTGAGCTCTAGTTTCAGAATCTTCTAACCATATCATCATCTGGTAATTTTTCGATTTTATATGAATTTTTCAATATTCGAATTAAATTAGGGTTCTTGATAAAAATTGGGGATTTCTATTCTGTTGATTGTTCTTTCAATTGATTGCTTCCAGCATGTTCCTAGGGTTCTAATTTGTAGGAATTCATGCTTTAATTTCATGTTTATGTTCGATTTTGAGAAATTCGATTTTCGGGTTTTGACCCGAATTTTCTTTTTAATAGTCTGTAAAGCATAATGTAACATAAGATGAAACAGAGATAACTACAACTCAACAAAGGACAAGACATACAATAATATTAACAGAAGCACAGGAATCCAGAATCAAAGAAGATAAGGTAAACTCAAAAAATCAAAATACGTTATGTATTCTTGAAGTCCGTAAACAGGTCACGGAAAGAAGTTCATGAAAATGTTCAAGCCTCAGTGACAACAATAGAAACAAGAATTTCAAGATGACAGAAGTATGTGAATGATTTAGGGTTAAGTACCACAGGATTCCAGTGATTTAATTGAAGCAACCAGAACGACAAAGGACTTATCAGCAGCATTGAATTGAAGACATAGAAGAAGAATTGATCAAGTGTTATTCATCTGTGAACCAGACCAGTTGCACTAGTTGACGGCACTTAAAAGATCAAGTTGTTTTATCGTCTCAGAAGAAATTGATACAGTCTAAAACTGAAACACCCTGGAGCTCAGAAGCTTTTCTAAAAGATCAAGGACTAGAAAAGGATTCGATAGTTTTTCTATTTAGAAAACTATCGAATGAGATTTAAGAAAACCATTTGAAAACTAAAGTAAAGTAATTTACTTTTCGATAGTTTTTATTTAAAAACTATAGAATGGTAAATTCATTTATTCATTCGATAGTTTACAAATGTAGGAGCAGGTGAAAAGGTTACTTTGTTTGACAGGTTGATGAAAATTGGATGGCCATGATTACACCTTCAATTTTGGTTCGATAGTTTTCAAATCCAAGACTACAATTACTACAGAGGAAGTGTGTCTTCTTCGTTAAGGCATTTTACACAGAGACATTACTGAGAGAGAGAATTGAGCCGGAGAAATTATCAGAGAATTTAATAGTGCTCAGAACTTGATCATTGTATTGAATTTGTGTAACCTTAAACTCATTGAAGCTAATCTACGGATTAGAAATTGTAGCACCCCTCGAGGTTTATATTTATAAAAAGATATATTCCCTGAATCTTGGTTTGGTTTGGTGTGTTTGATTTCGTTATAGAACTGAATGATTAATCCGCGAACGAAATTAAATTATTTGTGAGTATCGTATTCAACCCCCCCCTTCTACGATACTTTGGACCTAACAATTGGTATCAGAGCTACTTGATTGACGTACAAATCAGATCCGGTGAATGAAACCAAAATCAAACGTAGCGTGAAAATTCGAAGCAAATTTTTTAACCTTCAAATTTTTTTATTTAATTGGAATTTCTTGAATTTTAAACAATTTGAAATTTTCAGAAACCATGAGTGCTCCAAAGACAACCGCTGGTATTAAAGTTCCCCCGTTTACTAGAGATGATTTCGGTTTGTGGAAGATGAAGATGCTGTTATTTATCAAGGCATCTAATCCGTTGTATATTGGCATATTAGAGAACGGATCGTTTGTACCAATGAAACCAGTTAGTGAATCTACAGCTCCTGATGGTAGCAGGATTCCTCAAGGCACCCAACCTAAGGATATTACTGAGTATACAGATTCTGACAAAGAACTGATTCGATTGGACACATGTTTGATGTTGATATTAGCAGACTCCGCAGACAAAGAAATGAGCTATCAGTTGATGAACTGTACAAGCGGGAAACACATGTGGGATACCATTAACTTGATAATGGAAGGAACTGAAGACGTGCAGGAAAACAGATTGGACATCCTGACTTCTCAGTACGAAGCTTTTAGGTCTCTTCCAGGAGAAAGTATAACTCAGGTCTTTGAGAAATATACTAAGCTTCTAAATGAATTGGCAATGAAAGGGAAGACCTATCCACAGAGAGAATCAAACAGGAAGTTCATGATGACGCTGCCCCATCATGTAGAACACAAGTCTGTAAAGCATAATGTAACATAAGATCTAAAAGAGATAACTACAACTCAACAAAGGACAAGACAGACAATAATATTAACAGAAGCACAGGAATCCAGAATCAAAGAAGAAAAGGTAAACTCAAAAAATCAAAATACGTTATGTATTCTTGAAGTCCGTAAACAGGTCACGGAAAGAAGTTCATGAAAATGTTCAAGCCTCAGTGACAACAAAAGAAACAAGACTTTCAAGACAACAGGAGTACGTGAATGATTTAGGGTTCAGTACCACGGGATTCCAGTGATGTTAATTGAAGCAACCAGAACGACAAGGGACGTATCAACAACACTGTATTGAAGACATAAAAGAAGAATTGATTAAGTGTTAATCATCTGTGAACCAGACCAGTTGCACTAGGTGACAGCACTAAAAAGATCAAGTTGTTTTATCGTCTCCGAAGAAATTGATACAGTCTATTTCTTAAACACCCAGGAGCTCAGTGGAATCATTAATGGACTAAAAACAAGAAAAAGAAATTCGATAGTTTTTCTATTTGGAAAACTATCGAATGGTAGTTGAATTGATTAAATGAAAACCAAAGTAAATTAGTTTGGCATCCGATAGTTTTGATTTAAAAACTATCGAATGGCAAATTAATTTATTTAATTCGATGGATTTTTTATTCACTCGATGGTTTTTTATTCTAAGAGCAGGTGAAAAGAATTCCTTTTCTGACAGGTTGAAGAAGATCCAACGGCCAGGATTGTTTCTACAATTCTAATTCGATGGATTTTCAAACCAAGTCTACAATTAATACTGAGAGAAGAGAGTGTCTTCTTCAGTTAAGGCATTCAACACAGACACATAACTGAGAGAGAGAAGAGCCGGAGAAAATTATCAGAGAAATTAATAGTGCTCAGAACTTGATTATTGTTTTGTATTTGTGTTACCTTAAACTCATTGAAGCTAATCTACGGATTAGAAATTGTAGCACCCCTTCGAGGTTTATATTTATAAAAAGATATATTCCCCGAAACTTGATTTGGTTTGGTGTGTTTGATTTCGTTATAGAACTGAAAGATTAATCCGCAAACGAAATTAAAATTATTTGTGAGTATCGTATTCAACCCCCCCCCCCTTCTACGATACTTTGGACCTAACAATTGGTATAAGAGCTTCTTGATTGATATACAAATCAGATCCGGTGAATGAGACCAAAATCAAACGTAGCGTGAAAATTCAGAAGCAACTTTTTTAACTTTCAAAATTTTTCATTTAATTGGAATTTCTTGAATTTTAAACAATTTGAAATTTTCAGAAACCATGAGTGCTCCAAAGACAACCGCTGGTATTAAAGTTCCCCCGTTTACAAGAGATGATTTCGGTTTGTGGAAGATGAAGATGTTGTTATTTATCAAGGCATCTAATCCGTTGTATATTGGCATCTTAGAGAATGGACCGTTTGTACCAATGAAATCAGTTGGTGAATCTACAGCTCCTGATGGTTGCAGGATTCCTCAAGGCACCCAACCTAAGGATATTAGTGAATACACAGATTCTGACAAAGAACTGATTCGATTGGACACCGGTTTAATGTTGATATTGACGGACTCCGCAGACAAGGAAATGAGCTTTCAGTTGATGAACTGTATAAGCGGGAAACATATGTGGGATACCATTAATGTAATAATGGAAGGAACTGAAGACGTGCAGGAAAACAGATTGGACATCCTGACTTCTCAATATGAAGCGTTTAGGTCACTGCCAGGAGAAAGTATAACTCAGGTCTTTGAGAAATATACTAAGCTGCTCACTGAATTGGCAATGAAAGGAAAGACCTATCCACTGAGAGAAACAAACAGGAAGTTCATGATGACGCTGCCCCATCATGTAGAACACAAGTCATCATCCATTAGGGAAAGAATTGACTTCACAAAGATGTCACTAGAGATGATCTATGGCAAGTTGAAGACCTATGAGATGGAACAGGAACAGAGAGGGATAATCTACGGATCAGGGACAGTGGAAAGCAAGCACAATGCACTTGTGAAATCAGCAGCACTTGTAGTGGATGAACCAACAATTTCTGAGATCCAGGTTCAAACCTCTAGAGCTGGAAAGGAGGTGATAATAGAAGCAGAGATGGATTCTGTGAATCTGGGTGTTGATGAAAGTGATTACTACACCCTAGAAGAGCTTGAGCAAATGGAAGACAAAACCATGGCGTACTTAGCTGCAAAGTTCAGTCATATTCGTTTCAAGAGAAACCCTAAGTACAAGTTCAAGGGCTCAACCAACAGATTCCAGAAAAGCAATTATACACCGAGTACAGGCTTTAAAGGAGGCTACAATGTTGCCCAGTAATAATCTATTGTAGAAGGGGGGTTGAATACAATAGTGTAAGATAATCGACTTCTTAATGTATATATCACAAATATGAAAAGAAAGATAACAGCTTTATTAAATCTGATATAAAACTGTTACAAACTCTCTCAAGAAATTCTGATGTTCTTGAGAGCTGCTAGTTTACAAAAACTCTCTCAAGAAATTCTGTTCTTAAGAGCTTCTATTCGATTATGTTCACCTCTCTGATGAATACATAAATCGAAACCAAGACTGTGTTTATATAGTACACACAGCTTCTCTATCAATAACAAGATAAGTCCTAATCAATAACAAAGATAGAAACCTATCCTTAATCGATAGCTACATTCTACAAACCAGGAACAGATAGAATAAACTTCCATGTTTATCTAGACTCCAAATATAACTCGAAGTAGGAATCCTGATCAGCTTCAAGTTCTGATGATCAATCCTGATCATAGTCTGAGTAGGAATCCTGATGATCAATAAGATACTGACGCTTGATCAAATACTGATGACCATGCAATACTGATGACGTCAGCAATCCTGATCAGTTGAGTCTAGCTTCTGACGATCATTGAATTCTGATCTAACAATCTCCCCCAATCTCATACTTTGTGAAATAAAGTATAGATTTCAAATATTCAATGATGTCAGAAACATGTATCAAAATGTACAAGTATCTTCAGAAACAACTTATCTGTTTAAGCTTTTTGATAGAACAGATTCATCTTCAAGAAGTTGGATAATAAACTTTCTTCTTTTTCTTCAAGAATTTGAATCAGTCTTTCCTTAAGATTTCTGAGTTCTTCATCTTCCTCATTAATCTGGTAGATAGCTGCTCTGAGATTCTGTATGGAGCTTTTCTGTAGACTGTGCTCTTCAAGCAAAAGATAAGCAATTTCCTTCCCATCAGGATTGAGTGAAAGATGAGTCATGCCAAAATTTACTTCTTTAACAGCAGTACCCCTTTGCATTTCCACATCCTGACCTCTTTGATTTAAGTACATGGGAATATAATTACCATCGAAATTACTGTTTCCATCCAGTCTTCTTCTTATAGTTGACAAAATCATGTCAGCCCATACTTTGTACACTTGGTTCTTCCATCTTAACAGATAGTGAACATATTTCAGTTCCTGTGTAGTTTTCATCAGCAGATCTTGAATAGATAGAATATTCACACTACAGTGTACTTATGTGTTTCCACTTCTTGTCTTTCTCCTTTTCATGAGTGTAGCTTCTTTCAAGTAAAGATTCTTGCCTGCTTGTATTTCTCCATTGTCTTTCATTTGAAACTTTAAGCCTTTGTAGATAGAGATTGAAATCTTCATTTGTTCTCTTTGTAATATCTCTTCTTCTGGCTTCTTCTTCTTCATCTACTTCTTTGTTGTGACAATCAACAACAGTAGATAAGATTATCAAATCAACCTCTTACAGAATTTCAGATTCATCAGGATCTTGAATATTGTCAGGATTAGAATCTTCAATTTGATTTGTATTGCTGAGAGTTGATTTACTTGATTTTCTTCTCAATTCAGGTTCTTCTTTAACAAATTCCTTGTCTTCTTTCTCCATGATATCCTTGATAACAGGATCTGTTAGATTTTGTGAAGCTTCAGGAATTTCTTCAATTCTTAACCCTCTAGACCTTGTCTGTCTAGGTACTGTTTGAGTTGAAGAACCTCTTCTATTTCTTCTAGCACATCTTCTACCTCTGCTTCCTCTACCTCTAGCAGGAGGAGTATAGCTTTCCATTGTCTCTCTTTGTAGTCTCAAGAATTCTTCATGTGAGAGATCTGGATATTCTTCACTTGCTGTAGAGAGTGCTTTTCTGGCAAATAATTGTTGAACTCTTTTATCAGTGTGATAAAGAGTAACAATTCTACCGTCTTTTGTAGAAAACTTCTGGAATAAATTTGATGCATCTTCAGGATTATCAATAATTACATCTTCATCACCTTCAGGAATTGTAGCAAGAGTATGTCCATGACCAGGTGTCAGGATTTGATCTTCCGTCAGGATCTGAGATTGCACCAATGTTCTTACTGTCTTAACTCCAGAATCAGAAACATGAGTTGACTGCGTAGTCTGACTTTGAGAAGTTTGAATTGTAGACTTCAAAACCGCAGCATCAGAGGTTTCTCCTTGTATCACTTTGTCACCACCATCATCTCCAGTATCATCACCATTATTTCTTAATACTAGATCAGGTGTACATTTTGTCTGAATAACCTTCTCCCCCTTTTTGACATCAGGATTTGACAATAATTGCAAAATTAAGGAAAGAGAGGCTTGAATTTCAGTTACCTTAGTATCCAGAGAATCAATTCTTTGTTTGATTGAGGTTTGTTCTGAAACAACAGATTTCACTTGGGATTCCACTACCCTCAATTGTAAAGTAGTAGGCACCTTTGTAAAATTATTAAAGATATCAGTCCTCACTTTTTCAGTTGAACCCTTGATAGAATCAATCTCACTTTTCAGGCTTTTGGATAACAGAGTAGTAGCCTTCAGATGATTCTTCAAGTCTTGATTCTCTATAGATTTCACTGCATTATAGGCATGTCCAATAGCAGAAGAAAAACTGATAGATTCATCAGAATTGTGCCATGAATTATTCCATTCATTCTGTCTAAATGCCTCTGCAGGATCAAAGGAAGGAATAGAAAAATCTTGTCTCTGATCTTTCCCAGTGGAAGCATTGCTAGCCATAAATGTACTTGATGAACCAAAATTAGTTCCAAGACTAATTTTGAGTGCTGTAGCAAGCTGTTCCTTCTCTTTTCGATTCTCATTATCATCATCACTATCATCATCAGAATTATCATCATCAGAACCATGAGATTTATCAGGATCAGGAATTGCAATACCTTTCAGTTTATCCTGTGATTCTGAGATAGGATGATCCATTGGTCTTGAACGAAGTGGCTGTATCAAAATAGGTTCATGATCAGGAGCACCACTAGCGTCAGGATGAACATCGTCAGTATTTGATATGCTTGCATCAGTATTTGCTACCAATGGTTCTTGTGGAGCTTGAGGTTCAGAAGCTGCTTCAACACTTTGAGCTAAAGGTTCTTGTGTGCTTCCCTCATTGACAATGTTCTCGACCAATCTTTCAATAGAAGCTGTAGCTTTGCCTGCATCTTCACTTTGAGAAGATGGTTCTTGTGTAGCTGGAATGTTGATGTCTTCATTCTCCCTTTGAGAAAATGGTTCTTGTGTGACCATTCCACTAGCTAAGCCTTCACCCAAACTTTGATTGAGTGGTTCTTGTGTGGCAGGATCAACAGTAGCTGCTGAATTACTCTGAAATTCAGGTTCTTGTGGGCTTGATCCTTTCAGCTTCTTCTGTCTCTGATAGACTAACTCTTCTGCATTCCTCTTTTTCTTTGATGTAGGTGTAAGACCAACCAAGGAAGCAGTTGTAGAAACCTTCTCCCAAGAAATTTCTCTAGTCTGAGATGGAGAGGCTGGAGAGTCTGATATAGAGACAACTTTTGTTGTTGCATCAGGAATACTAACATCAGGATTTGCTAGAACATCAGGAGTAGATGACTCTTCAGGATTTGATGTCTGAATATCAGTATCCTTCATTTGCACTGTCAAAGGAATATGATACCTGCTCTTTGATAATTTCCTAGTCTTTTGTGGTTTTGATGAAGGTACCACAGCTTTAGTAGCAGTATCAGCAACTTCCTTGTTCACATTCATCACAGAGGATATAGGTAAGTCATCCTCTGAATCACTTTCATCAATCAACCTCAACTTCCTTTTCACAGGAACATTCTTAACAACCTTATCAGCTTTCTTCACCAGGACCCCTTGTACACCCCCTTGTATCTTCTTTTTAGTGAGTGGTGTAGAGGAAAAATCCTTTGAACCTGATTGCCTTCCAGACACATCAGTTCTAGCTGATTTCTTTGATTTTACAACTAAAGTCTTCTGAGAGACAATAGAGGTGGTTGTTAACTGTTTAGACTGTTTAGGTTGCATGCTTGTGTCAGGAACAAGGTGGGTTGGGCCTTGTACCATAGCATTAGAAAGTAGTCCATAACGAGTAGGCATTTTCTGATGTAAGAAAAACCTAACCTCATCAGGAATAAAAGCATTTCCGCACAAAATATTTTGCCATATCAGGATTGAAAAAAAATATTCAATAAGATTAAAATAAAATTTTATTTAAGAAAACAAAATTTATTTTAACAATCCTGAATAGCGTTTTGGTTTAAGAAAAATAACCAAATTAATGGTCATAGAATTAAAACACGCTTACCAGCAAACGAGGCAAAAATATTTATGGAAAACTGAACCGTCTCCTTGAGATTATAGAAATGACCTGCAAAATTTGTTAGTAACACTCATAGTGATATAGAGATGATAAATAATAAACTCTGATAATAATGAAATTGAAATTGATAATTAAGACTGAAAACTTAATCAAAGACTAAGTAATAATCTAATTGTCCAGAGTTTACCAGGAGTGTTGATGACAAATTCGCATAGAACCTCTGATTTTCATACCAGCTTCAAAAACTGAGCATCAGGATTTGACCAATTGATTTCCTGTCAGGATTGAGTCCTATCAGGATTTGATCAAAGATACATACCTTTCTGAATAACCATCAGGATTTGACAGTTATCAGGATTTCCTCTCTGTAGCTTTTCCTCAGAAATTCTCAAAATTCATCATTCCAAGTTCATTCACCAACTTATTGAAAGTAGCTTCAGGCAGTGGCTTGGTGAATATATCAGCTAGTTGTTGATCAGTAGGAACAAAGTGAAGTTCAATTGTTCCTTCCAGAACCTGTTCTCTTATAAAGTGATATCTGATACTTATGTGTTTAGTAAGAGAATGCTGAACTGGATTTCCTGTCATTGCAATAGCACTTTGGTTATCACAATAGATAGGGATTTTTGAGTATGACAGGCCATAATCTAACAACTGATTTCTCATCCACATTATCTGAGCACAACAACTTCCTGCAGCAATGTACTCAGCTTCTGCAGTTGAAGTGGAAATAGATTTCTGCTTTTTACTGAACCATGAAACTAGTCTTCCACCCAAAAACTGACAACTTCCTGAAGTACTTTTCCTGTCTATTTTGCATCCTGCAAAATCAGCATCTGAATAACCACACAACCCAAAATCTGATTCCCTTGCATACCAAA
Source organism: Heracleum sosnowskyi (assembly GCA_030848705.1). Taxonomy (NCBI): domain Eukaryota; kingdom Viridiplantae; phylum Streptophyta; class Magnoliopsida; order Apiales; family Apiaceae; genus Heracleum; species Heracleum sosnowskyi. The sequence goes on from CM061238.1 coordinate 82,379,696, forward strand.
GGCCAAGTGAAGGAGTGCCTTTGAGATATCTGAAAATTCTCTTGACTGCAATCAGATGTGGTTCTCTAGGTTTTGCTTGAAATCTTGCACATAGACAGGTTGCAAACATGATATCTGGTCTACTGGCAGTGAGATACAATAAAGAGCCAATCATTCCTCTGTAGTGAGTTACATCTGCCTCTTCACCTTGATCAGGATCAAGTTTGGTAGCTGTAGCTATGGGAGTTGAAGCAGGAGTACTGTCTTGCATGTTAAACCTTGTCAGTAAATTCCTTGTGTATTTAGACTGATTAATAAAAATCCCTTCATCAGTCTGTTTAACTTGAAGACCCAGAAAGTAACTCATTTCTCCCATCATGCTCATTTGATATCTTGACTGCATAAGCTTGGAAAACTTTTCACACAGCTTATTGTTTGTTGACCCAAAAATGATATCATCAACATAAATCTGAACTAACAGCAACTCCTTACCATGATTCAAATAAAATAGAGTTTTATCAATTGCACCTCTTTTGAATCCACTTTCCAGTAAGAATTGAGTTAAGGTTTCATACCATGCTCTTGGAGCTTGCTTTAGTCCATAAAGTGCCTTATCCAGTCTGTAGACATAATCTGGATATTTAGGATCAATGAAACCAGGAGGTTGTTCAACATAAACTTCTTCCTCTAGTTCACCATTTAAGAAAGCACTTTTAACATCCATCTGGAAAACCTTGAATTTCTTATGTGCTGCATAAGCAAGAAATATCCTGATGGCTTCTAGTCTTGCAACAGGAGCAAAAGTTTCATCATAGTCAATTCCCTCTTGTTGGGAATACCCCTTTGCAACTAGTCTAGCTTTGTTTCTGATAATGACTCCATCAGAATCAGTCTTGTTCTTGAAAATCCACTTTGTACCAACAATTGATCTATTCTTTGGTCTTGGTACCAGTTTCCAGACTTCATTCCTTTCAAATTCATTCAGTTCTTCTTGCATTGCAGTAACCCAATCAGCATCTTTAAGTGCATCTTCAACTTTCTTAGGCTCCTCCTTGGATAGAAAGTTATTGTATAGACATTCATTCTGAGTTGCACTTCTTGTTTGAACACCTGCATCAGGATCTCCAATTATCAAATCAGGAGAATGATCTTTTGTCCATTTCCTTGCTGGTGTTAAATTGTTTCTTGAAGTAGATGCTCCCCCTGGATTGGTGTTATCTTGATTGAAAGAATTTGATTGATTTGAAGCTCTCCCTGAATTATTGCTATGCCCTCCTGATGTGTTATCAGGATCTTCACTTGAATCAGTATCTGAAGAATTCTGTCCTGATGATTGAGTTGACTCTGAACTTGTAGTTGAATGTCGTTGCTCCCCCTCAACATTAGCACTACTAGTTGTATCACTGTTGTTTGCATCATCAGTATTAGCACCATCAGTACCTGGTGAGTCATCAGGATTTGGTGACCCATCAGTATCTGATGAATTGACAGGATCTGATTCACTTTCTTCAGGTTCCTTGAAAGCTTCATTTTCAAATAACAATCTATCATGCGAGTCTTCAATGATTCCAGTTATCTTCTTATCATCAAAAGATACATGTATTGACTCCATGACAGTTCTTGTTCTCAAATTAAAAACTCTGAAGGCTCTTGATGTAGGATAACCTATGAATATTCCTTCATCAGCCTTTGTTTCAAATTTCCCTAGCTGTTCAGGATGAGTTCTGAGAACAAAACATTTACAGCCAAACACATGCAGATGCTTCAGACTTGGTTTCTTCTCCTTGAGTGACTGATAAGGAGTGACACCATGCTTGTTTATCAATGTGAGATTTTGTGTATAGCATGCTGTGTTGACTGCTTCTGCCCAGAAATATGTAGGTAATTTAGCTTCTTCCAACATAGTTCTGCCAGCTTCAATAAGAGTTCTATTCTTCCTTTCTACTACTCCTTTTGCTGAGGTGTGCCAGGAGCAGAGAATTGTTGAATGATTCCTTTGTATTTGCAGAACTCTTCCATCTTTGAATTCTTAAATTCAGTACCATTATCACTTCTCAGAATCTTGACTTTGTACTTTGTGGTTGTCTCAATCATTCTCACATGATCCAACAGAACTTCAGGAGTTTCATCTTTTCTGTGCAGAAAATACACCCAGGTGAATCTAGAATATTCATCAACAATTACAAGAGTGTACCTTTTCTTACTGATGGACATGATGTTGACTGGACCAAACAGATCAAGATGTAGCATGTGATATGGTTCTTCAATAGAGGATTCTGATTTACTCTGGAATGATGTCCTTCTTTGTTTTGCTTTTTGGCATGCATCACAGAGTCCATCAGGTGTATATAAGACATTAGGTAATCCTCTTACTAACTCTTTCTTAACCAACTCATTGATGTTGCTGAAGTTGAGATGAGAAAGCTTCTTGTGCCAATTCCAACTTTCATCTACTGAAGCTTTACTGATGAAACATGTAGGGGAGCCATCAGTATCTGAGAGAATGTTGGCTTCATATATGTTACCATGCCTGTAGCCAGTTAGTGCTATCTTTCCTGTTGCTTTACTGACTACTTCACAATGCGTGGAATAGAAATTGACATGATAACCTCTGTCAGTGATTTGACTAATACTCAACAAGTTGTGTTTTAGTCCCTTCACTAGAGCTACTTTTTCAATGATGACATTTCCAATGATTATATTGCCATATCCCAAGGTTTGTCCAATGTTGCCATCTCCATAAGACACAGTTGGGCCAGCTTTTTCCTCATATTCTGATAACAGGGCTTTGTTTCCAGTCATGTGCACAGAACATCCACTATCCATGACTAACACATTTTTCCTTTTACCCTGCATCAGAATAGAAACACACTAGTTAGAACACTTAAGAACCCATACATGTTGGGTTCCTTTCTCATGCAATTTATTAATTTTAGCAGCAGAAGACTTTCTGACCTTTGCAGTCCTGACAGGTTTTACTCCATCAGGATTTGCTTTGTCAGCATCAGTATTAACAAAAGCATGCTTCATTATGACATTTTCAGTTCTATCAGACTTTGTACTACTTTCAAACTTAGGCAATGGATCATAAAAGTTATAGTACAAATCATGATACTCTTTACATGTATAAATAGAATGCCATAGACTACCACAATGAAAACAGGAATTCTGTGGTTTGTAAAATACTGATCTATTCCTAACATCAGACTTAGGAATTTCAGCAATTTTCTTCTTACTCTTTTTACAATCAATAGCAAGATGATTAGAGTTACCACAGTTAAAACAACTCTTTCTAGGTGCATTTGGGATATACTTATAACCATTTTCTTTATTGATCCCAATTTTACCATTCCTGTTTCTCTTAACAGTAGCTTCCTTTTTCTTATCTGTAACCTCACAGATTTTATCCTTAAGCTGTCTCTGAGACAATAGACCTACATTCTTAATGACTTTATTCAAGACAGGTTTAGACTTAACGATTTTAATTCCTTGAGTAGAAGAAGATCCCTTTTCAAAAGTAGAATTGGAATCCTTACCAAAAACAAAATTAACAGGAGTAATCTTAGATTTGGTTGAGTCTAAAACATGTCTATAGGTCTTTGGACTGACTGTCTCATCAATGACAATTTTCTCTTTCAATTTCTTATCCTCATCTGACTTATATCCTAGACACTCTTTCCAATTCTTAGAGGTATTAATCTCATGAAATTTCCTACCAGAGTCTGTCCAGGTTCTGATTTTCTCATTAGCATAATCAAGTTCTTTTTCAAGGGAAGTACATTTAGATGACATCTCTAAGTGCATGTGTTTAGCATTATCACATTCTTTTTGTACTTCTTGCATACGAGAAAATTCAGCTTCTAATATCTCATTCCTCTTTCTAAGGTCAGACATCTCAGATAAGATTCTAGTATTCTCAGCAGTTTGACTTCTAAAGCTAATATGTAATGACTTTAGAAAACGTCTTAACTCAGACGCATTATCAGTATCAAAATCAAAGATAGTATTTAGTACCTTATCATCAGGAGCAGCAATTACATCAGCATTGGCCATTAACGCATAGTTGACTACCTCAGTATCAGATTCTGAGGAAGAGTCCATCCAATCCTTGCTTGATGTGATGAGTGCCTTTGTCTTGTTGCATTCAGAAGCAAAGTGACCCATACCATTACACTTGTAGCATCTAACCTTTGACTTGTCAAATTTGCTACCCTTGCTGTCCTTTTTGATATACTTGTCTTTGTCTGCTTTGAAGGTCTTTTTCTGAAAGTTTCCTTGTCTTCTATTCTTCCTGAACTTCATCCTTCTGAAGTTTCTGACAATCATAGCAACCATCTCTTCCATGTCTGAGTCAGAAGAATCATCACCAGTATTGGCATCAGGATTGCCATCAGTATCTGATGAAGAGTCGTCAGGATCTGACTCAGCTACTCTTGATTTACTTCTAGAGACCTCCATAGCTTTTCCTTTTGATTTAGCCTCTGCTTTCAAAGCAATTGATTTTGCCTTGCTGCTTTTCTTGTTCTTCCTCTGTTGAACTTCAAGATCATGAGTTCTTAGCATCCCATAGATCTCATCAAGAGACACAATGTTCAGATCATACTGGTGTCTAATGATTGAGGTCTGAGTATCCCATTCTTCAGGTAAAGCTCTAAGAAATTTGGTGTTTGAATCTTCAGTTTCATATACTTTGTCAACTAAGGATAAGCTGTTCAATAGTGTCAGGAATCTATCATATAGCTCAGTCAGGCTCTCTTCAGGTCTTGCATCGAATTGTTCATATTCTTGAATCAATAGAGCCCTTCTGTTTTTCTTGACAGATGCAGATCCCTGGCACTGAGTTTCCAAAGTATCCCAGATTTCTTTTGAAGACTTGCATGCAATCACTCTGTTTGACATAACAGCATCAAGACCATTGTGCAAGATATTCTTTATCTTTGGTTCTCTGAGTACATGAGCTTTTTCTTCTGGAGTCCATTCAGATTTAGCTTTGACCACATAATGTTCTGGTACAGTATCTGTTCGTTCTACGAACTTTGTTGGTATATATGGTCCATCACGAATCCTGTCCAGATTGTCAGGATCCATAGCCTCCAGGTACATCAACATCTTTACCCTCCATGTAGGATATTCTGATATCTTTAAGATGGGAATCTTCATGCTTTCATACTTGGTTGTCGACATCTTAGATCGTCTCTGATTTAAAAATAAACCAGGCTGCTCTGATACCAATTGTTGCCCAGTAATAATCTATTGTAGAAGGGGGGTTGAATACAATAGTGTAAGATAATCGACTTCTTAATGTATATATCACAAATATGAAAAGAAAGATAACAGCTTTATTAAATCTGATATAAAACTGTTATAAACTCTCTCAAGAAATTCTGATGTTCTTGAGAGCTGCTAGTTTACAAAAACTCTCTCAAGAAATTCTGTTCTTAAGAGCTTCTATTCGATTATGTTCACCTCTCTGATGAATACATAAATCGAAACCAAGACTGTGTTTATATAGTACACACAGCTTCTCTATCAATAACAAGATAAGTCCTAATCAATAACAAAGATAGAAACCTATCCTTAATCGATAGCTACATTCTACAAACCAGGAACAGATAGAATAAACTTCCATGTTTATCTAGACTCCAAATATAACTCGAAGTAGGAATCCTGATCAGCTTCAAGTTCTGATGATCAATCCTGATCATAGTCTGAGTAGGAATCCTGATGATCAATAAGATACTGACGCTTGATCAAATACTGATGACCATGCAATACTGATGACGTCAGCAATCCTGATCAGTTGAGTCTAGCTTTTGACGATCATTGAATTCTGATCTAACATACAAGACTGGCATGATTGATAGAAGCAAATCAAGATGCTACAACTGCAATGAGCTAGGGCATTTTGCCACTGAATGCAGGAAGCCTCGTCAAGCAAGAGACATGAAAGATGTCTATGGAAAGAAGGATTCTTATGATGAGTTGAAGAAGGAGAATGCCAAGCTTAAACAGCAATTGGAGGCATTCTCTGGAAAGCAGAAAGGGAAGGCTTATATAGCAGAGGGAAAGCATTGGGATGATACTGATTCGGATGAAGAGGAGGAATATGTAAATGTTGCTCTAATGGCTGACTCTTCAGAGGAATCACCACAATCATCTCAGGTACCTATCTTAACTACAATTGATATGTCTAACTCTGAGTACAAGAAAACTGTGCAAGATCTTAGTGTAGAATTGTTTAATGTACACACAAGCATGCTAGCATCTGAAATGGAAAATGCTAGACTAGTTCTTAAGATTAAAAAATTACAATCTAAAAATGAAGAACTAGAGCTTGTAGCTGTAACATTAGAAGATCTTAAGCAAAAGAATGCGTACTTAGAGAACAAGGTCAAGTGTAATGATGAGATAGAGACTATCCTCAGGAAGCAGATTTTAGATCTAGATTTGAAGCTGAATGCTTTTAAGAATTCCGCTCTAGTGGCTAAGGAAATCATTGATACTCAGGCCGTAGAGAATAAAACTGCTATAGGATTTGACTATAACAAGAAAGCTGGTAAGAAGATTGTGGAATTCCCTGTGACACCTTCAGTTGTCAAAAGGAGTACTCCACATGTTCTTAAGAATGTTGATTGTCCAGTTTTTGTTAAGCCGTTTCCACCTCTCTTTTATGAGGATGATCTTTTCATAGCTCAAGAATTGCTTGAGGAGGATTTAGTGAAGGAAAAAGAGGTAAATACTAAGTTGCCTAGGAAGTCAGTAAAGAATGTATTACCTAAACCTGATTTACCTAAAACTGAAGTAGGTTCCTTAGTTAGTAATGTTAAAAAGAACAGGAATGGGAGGAAAAAGATTGTTAATCAGGAATTGGTTCCATCTTCTCCCATTGCATCTAGGAAGTTTTGTTCTATTTGTAATTCTGCTGGACACCTTTCACATGCATGTAAAAAGGTTAAAGTAGAAACTGCTAATGCTTCTGAAATGCATAACATGTCTGACATGCCTGATAATCATGAACCCTGTGGAAAGAAAGAGTGTTTGCTATGCAAGTACAACATCATGCATGCTTATTTTAAGTTGATGTCTGATAATAGCAATAGCACTGATAATGTTAAATCCACAGATACTATGAATATCAAACAGGGTAAGACTAAATTGAATGTTACTCCTGTTAAATCATCTAAACCTTCAGGACCCAAACAATTTTGGGTACCAAAGTCCTCTTAATCAATCTGTGATTGCAGGGTAAGGTTAAAAGCTCAAAGGTTGTGTGGATTCTGGATAGTGGCTGTTCCAGACACATGACAGGTGAAGAGTCCCTGCTTACAGAGGTGGTTAAGAAGACCGGCCCGATTGTAACCTTTGGAGATGACAGCAAAGGATTCACTACGGGATATGGTAAATTGAAAGCTGGAAATATCATCATTGAAAACATCTCTCTTGTCAAAGGATTAAAGCACAATCTTCTAAGCATCAGTCAGTTCTGTGATAAAGGCTACAATGTAGATTTCAGAAAAGACAAGTGCTTGATCACCAACAGGAAGGATGAGAAGCTTACTCTACTGGGAGTGAGAAAAGGAAACTTGTTTATAGCCGACTTAAGTTCTACCAGTGAAGGAGAAGTTACATGTTTCTATGCAAAGGCATCTTCAGAACAAAGTTGGCTATGGCACAAGAAGCTCTCACATCTGAACTTCAAAACTATGAACTCTTTGGTAAAGAGAGAGTTAGTGAGAGGGTTGCCCCTGATGGAATTCAATCAGGAGGGACTATGTGAAGCATGTGAAAAGGGGAAGTCGAAGAAAGCATCACATGGAAGCAAAGGAATGACAAGTATTACTGAACCATTACAGCTGATTCATATGGATTTATTTGGTCCAGTTAATGTTATGTCACTTTCAAGAAACAGATATGCATTGGTGATGGTGGATGACTACTCCAAGTACACGTGGGTGTTGTTCATACAAACAAAGGATGAAGCAACACAACTAATCATTGATCACATCAAGAAGATAGAAGTGGAAGCTAAGCTACCTGTGCGGACAATCAGATCAGACAATGGAACTGAATTCAAGAATGCAGTTCTAAATGATTTCTGCTCAGAGAAAGGAATATCAAGACAGTTTTCAGCACCAAGAACTCCTCAACAGAATGGAGTAGTGGAAAGGAAGAACAGGACCTTGGTTGAAGCAGCAAGGACCATGTTGAGTGAATCAAAACTTCCCACTTACTTTTGGGCTGAAGCAGTGAATACAGCTTGCTACACTCAGAATCGAACCCTGATCAACAAAGATCATGAAAAGACTCCGTATGAGTTAATGGCCAACAAGAAGCCAACACTGAAGTACTTTCATGTGTTTGGTGCAAAGTGCTTTGTACTTAAAGATGGAGAACATCTTGGCAAGTTTGATGCCAAAGCAGATGAAGGCATTTTTCTGGGCTATTCTCTGGAATCTAAGGCTTTCAGGGTATATGTGATTGAAGATAAGAAGGTGTTGGAAAGCTTTAATGTAACATTTGACGACACCAAAAGACCAGGCCTGCAAACTGGAGAGAACTCTGAATCCTTGGTATTTGAAAATCTATCAGGAGATCTCTCTGACAATGAAGAAGTACCTGAAGTTGTTACAGTTATTAATAATAATGATAATGATAATGACTCTGGACAAAGTGGTGACCAAAGTGGAGATCCTCAAAATTCTACAGGATCCACTAGTCAGTCTACAGAATCATCAGATCAAACCATCAACAACTCAGGGGGAGCAGGAGAAGGATCAACTAGTCACACTCCACAACATCTAGAACAAGGAGAATCATCAAGATCGCATCTGCCAAGACAAAGGGTATGGAATAGAGATCATCCCTTTCACTTGATCATTGGTGATCCGGACACAGGAGTGAGAACTAGGAGAACATCACAAAATGAATGTCACTATTTTGGGTTTCTTTCAGAAACAGAACCTAAGAAAGTTGAAGATGCTCTAGATGATCCAGATTGGGTAATTGCTATGCAAGAAGAACTCAATCAGTTTGAAAGGCAGAAAGTTTGGAAGCTGGTACCCAGGCCTAAGGGAAAATCTGTTATTGGAACAAGATGGGTATTCAGAAATAAGTTGGATGAAGATGGCATTGTAACGAGAAACAAAGCCAGACTGGTTGCTAAAGGTTACTCTCAAGAAGAGGGTATAGATTATGATGAAACCTATGCACCAGTAGCAAGACTTGAGGCCATCAGAATGTTTCTGGCATTTGCTGCACATTCCAATTACAAGGTATATCAGATGGATGTGAAGAGTGCTTTTCTGAACGGGGAGTTAGAAGAAGAAGTGTATGTGGAACAACCTCCAGGTTTTGAGGATTCAAAACTGGCAGACTTTGTGTACTTTCTATTCAAAGCTCTCTATGGACTCAAACAAGCTCCGAGGACATGGTATGACACTCTCTCTGAATTCTTACTTGAAAATGATTTTACAAGAGGTGTTGTAGACAAAACTCTCTTTGTCAAAAAGCACAAAAATGATTTGATATTGGTGCAAGTATATGTTGATGACATAATATTTGGTTCTACTAATGATGATCTATGCAAGAGATTTGCTAAGTTAATGCAGAGTCGTTATGAAATGAGCATGATGGGTGAATTGTCATTCTTTCTTGGATTGCAAGTATACCAGAAACAAGATGGTATATTCATTTGTCAGTCCAAGTACATCAAGGATCTTCTTAAGAAGTATCAAATGGAAGACTCATCTACAGCAAAGACTCCTATGCCAACTGCCACTAAGCTTGATAAGGATGAAATTGGTAAGAAGGTTGACATCACAGGCTACAGAGGTATGATAGGCTCATTACTTTATCTCACTGCAAGTAGACCAGATATAATGTTTTCAACATGCTTGTGTGCTAGATTTCAGTCTGATCCTAAAGAATCTCATCTAATAGCTGTTAAGCGAATATTTAGATATCTTAAGGGGACCCCAAATCTTGGAATTTGGTACCCTAAAGATACAGGATTTGATCTTATTGGATACACAGACTCTGATTTTGCAGGTTGTAAGATTGATCGGAAGAGTACTTCAGGAAGCTGTCAGTTTCTTGGAAGAAGATTGGTTTCCTGGCATAGCAAGAAGCAGCATTCAGTGTCCACATCAACAGCTGAGGCTGAATACATTGCTGCTGGTAGCTGCTGTGCTCAGATATTGTGGATGAGAAACCAACTCCGTGACTATGGACTTTTGTTGACAAAGATTCCAATCTTTTGTGACAACAGAAGTGCCATAGCAATCTCTAACAATCCAGTGCAACACTCGAGGACGAAGCACATCGACATCAGGTATCATTTTATCCGAGAGCATGTCATGAATGGAACTGTGGAGTTACATTTTGTACCCACAGAGGATCAAATTGCAGACATCTTTACTAAACCGCTTGATGAATCCACTTTCAATAAGCTGGTTGGTGAACTTGGGATGTTAAATCTTTCTAATTGATTTTGATTAGAAGTCAGTAACTGCAGAGAGTCCTGGTAAATACATGAGTTCAAGAATTGCTATATCCTTTGGACTTGTGAGTTTATTTTCTGGAGCAATTCTCGTAGTTAGGATTTTTATACTAATTTTATGTCATAATTATGGATGATATATCTTCTGGCATTTAATTGGTTATTAATTCTAAAAATTATTTAGGTGCTAATATTTGTTCTAAATATTAAAGCATCTATTTAATTTGAATTAATTTGCTTTGTTTTTAACATTGTAGATTAATGCAGCATAATTGATTGGATTTTAATTGATTAATATCACTCAATGATACTTAATTGATTTTATTCTAAGAAAATTGTGAATTTTCTGTTAAGAATTGATTTTGGTAAATTTGAAAAGATTTATTAGAATTAAAACTGGACAGGAAATAAAAGTTTCTGATTCCTAAAACAAGAACAGGTTTTAGAAATTGGAAAAGAAGCAAAAATATCGAATTTAAGGAAATTCGATAGTTTTTCAAAGTACAATGATAAATCTATGGAAATTAATTTCGATGGGTTTTGAAAAGGAAAAAGAAAATCTATCGAAAACATTTTTCGATAGTTTTTGAGATTAAATTGAAAAATATATCGAATGGAATTTACTTTAGTTCATATTTAAATTCTCGATAGATTTTTCAAATAAATGTCTTCGATAGTTTTTGTGTTTAATTCAAAAATGCCTCGATGGTTTTTTCTCCTAAAAGTCTGTTTGCATTCTTTTTAAAACTCTTCGATAGTTTTCTCAAAAACTATCGAACGGAAATAGACTCTTTTGTCCCCAAAGAAAAACCATCGACAGTAGTTTATAAAATCTATCGAACATGGGATGACCAAAATACCCTTGCCATGTCTGTGAGTATAAAACTAATACTTAGACGTTCTCTTTTGTTTTCATTTTCTGAGATCTAAGTCAGTTTTATATAATTACAGATAGAGACAGCCAAGAAAATCACCATCGATACTTTTCTCTTGTTTTTTAACCGATCTAAACTTGAAAAAGTCACCTTCCATCACTGTTAATCGATTTTAACCGTGAAAGAGAGTTTCTTTTCAGTTTGTGAATCAAAACAGAAAAGAGAATCCATCGAAGTGTGTTTGTGAACAATAAAGAACTGTTAAGTGATCTAGTGTGAAAATACTTAGTTGAAATCTGATTCATTCTTGGATTTAATTTCAATTTAGTTAAAAGTCTACGGATTACATTGTTTATGTTCTTTTAGTTGGGAACTATTCTTGGTTAAGGTTTTCAATTAGTTTGAAAGGGGTATTTTTGAAGAAATTGATTAATTAATAATAATTAATTAATTTAAGTAAAGTATAATTTTGGTTTAAATTTAAATTTTCTGGAAAGTGTGAAAATACAATGGCCGGAGAATTTATTATTACCAAAACTAATCATGTCTCGTTTCAAAATCTGCAATCCATAACGAATCCTCAAATTCGTGCATGGGCAGAATTTTTGAATATACGTTCATTAGTGGCATACGCTGTAAGTACTCCCGTAGTCCTTTGCATTGATCAATTGACTGCGTTGTACACAACCGCCACGGATACAACTGAGAATAACATACGGTCCTTCAGTTTTGTTGTGCCAGGGGGCAGAACAATAAGGGTGATGGAACATGACTTTAATCGAATCTTACATTTTCCTACAGAAAACCTTGTTCCGGATCCCACAACTGAGGAAATACATGCTTTCTTCACTCTTATCAGAAGTCAACAACCTAACTTCTTGGTGGGAGAGTTCCTAAAGCATTACCTGCCAAAGCCATGGAACTTTTTCTTTCATACCCTGATACATGTTTTTACTGCCAAGCTAACAAATCTGCATGGCATTCCCTTATTCCTTCAAAAGATAGGGTTTGCCATTGCGAACAACAGGCATATTAACATAGGACGGATAGTGATTGATCAAGTAATTCTGTGCATGGGACCACTGGATGAAAGAACAGGCATAAATGAAGATGTGCTCTGTTTCTATCCTAGGTTCCTACAGCTAATTCTCAATGATGTCTTAACAGATGATGAACGTGAGACATTTGAAGATGAAGACACAATGGAGTGTATGAAGATGAAGAGCAATGCCATAACCGCTCTGATAAGGAAGAACAACTATCTTCCAGGGGTACCCACTGTTCTCACTGAATATCTAAGAACGGTGCCCCTACCTCTTCTACCCCCAGGGGAACAGGTAAATGAAGGTAACTTTCCTCAACCTGAACCTGAACTTGGTCCTGAACCAATGGATGTTGATCCAGAGCCCTCAGTGGCCATTCCAGACCAGGAGGTTGCAAACCCACAACCTCTAACCACGGTCGAAGAGCCTTTGAACGAGCCAAATGAAAACATAAATGATGCTCCTTCCCCTCCTATACCCAGTAAAGAAACATCCCTGAGTGTAGAGGGAGATAGTGCCAAAGCAGCACCACATAAGGAGATACACCCTTCAACAACAGCTCTGCCTTCCTCTAAAAGGAGAAGAACAGAAACCGAGGCAACTGTTGATACTTCATTTCTCTCATCCAAAGCGCCCTTTACTGATTTTTCTGATGCTGATTGGGCTACGCTAACGAAAGCAATATCTGAACCAATAGCTCAATCAAGTAAAGAGGAATTGACGGAAGCAACTGGTGTTCCGACCATATTACGGTCAGGTTCACTGGTTGAAGGTTCTCTGAACCAAGGGTCTTCACAGACGTCGAGAGAAGGCTTTGACCTAAATGCACAATCTAAAAGGTCATTGTCTACCTCCCCAGATGGAACATATCTGGATCCTGCGGGTAAAGGGTCTGACGTAGGTGCAGATCGGCAACTCGTTGACAGTGAATCAATTACTATTGAGGAGTCAACTGAGGAAAAGTCTTCACAGACTATTGGGGAAGACTCGGGATCTCTGCTGTTAAAAGAGCCTGTTTCTAACCCCCTAGAGATTCAAACTCTAGATCCTACAAAGGATATATCATCTACGGATGATCAGCAACTTGGTTTAACCAAGGACGGGGACTTGCGAAGCCCCATTGCACCACCGGTGACCTCCTTAAGGACGGCTACGGTGTTTTCTTCTGCAGGTACAACCAGCACAATGGATTTGAGTGAAACACAAACACTTACACCTGGCCTGAGTGGGAAAGGAAAAATGAGTGAAACACTAACAGAAACTGTGAGTGAACACCCAGAGCCAAACGTGAGGAGTGACACCCAAACCCTAACTCATATTGATGATCTGCTGTTACCAACAGAAAGAGAGCTACAAGTTCAATCTTCCCTCAAGGAGATGACAGTTCATGATAAAGAAGGAAATCCATTATTCAAGGTTCCACTGCGACCTTCCTTTGACCAAGGAATCTCCTCCAGTCAAGACAATGTTTCTTTAAAGTCTATTCAAGAGAAAGTTGACTTGGCTGCAGCTGATTCCAGAAGAACATTCAGGGTCATTGGCAGTGCATCTGGCACTATAACAGGTACGAAGCAGGCAGTGGACTCCTTAAAGAAGGAAGCTATGGAAGAGCTGGTCGATTTGAGGATGGACGTAAGGGAGCTTAAAGATGGATTCATGAATGAAGTAACTGCACTGTCCCAGGGACATGAAACTTTGAAAGAGGACGTTCTGGTTATCCGGGATGGTCAAGCGCGGGTGAAGGATGCAATGGACAACCTTTCAAGAGTGGAGTCTAGACTCAACAGGAGGCTGGATCATATGGAAAAGACTACCAACTCAAGATTGGAAAACATTGACCTGTCGTTAGCTTCTATAAATGACTTTAATAAGCAGCTTATGGATTTCTTGGAGAATCAAGGCGATGGAGTACAGTCTATATGGAGTATGCTGAAGAACCAACAATCTGGACAACCTGGTCCTTCCTATCAGGAACCTGATCCTTCTAATGTCTTTTATGCTGAGGATGCTTTTATCGAGGATTCCTCAACTAAGGGGGAGAAAGTTGGAGAAGGGGAGGTTGGAGAAGGGGAGACGGATGGATGGAGAGTTTGGGAAACAGTTGAAGCTATTCCTATCAGGCAGTACTGGATAGAAGAACTTGTGGAGGAAGAAAAGAGTGAAGAGGAATTTGAATTCATGCAAGAGCAACCTATTCAAGAGGAGCATGAACCATATTATCCTGAACCAATAGAACATCCTATCTTGGATGAGGATATTATGGAAGAAGAATCAAATTCTCTGTCACCAGAAGAAGAAGCTGCCTTGGAAGCAATACGAGCTCAGAGAGCTGCAATAGATGCCAGGCAAGCTGAGAAAGAAAAACAGCAAGCAATTCTGAGAAGCGAAAAGCTAAAGAGGTTGAAGGTGTATAATGAAGTGAGGAAGAAGAAGATGATAGATCTGGCAAAGAAAGATGGTACTGAATGGGAAATGGCTTACAAAACCTTTTGCGGAGTTGAAGAAGGATTACAAGTCAACGACAACGCTGAGGTGGAAGTTATAATTCAGGACATCAGAAGTGCTAATCTTGATGATCAGACTTACTTCAAAGCACTGAGAAGCTCTATAATCTGTCTGAATGCTGGGGTTAAAGCAAATGGTGCCTGGAGCTTATTGATCAGTTTTCTGGAGAAAGGTACATTTGTAATTTCCACTAAGTTTTTAGAACAGAGGACATATACAGAATTGCAGGCTATACTCATCAAGATCCAAAGAACTACAACGCTAAATGAACTGCTCCGAGAGCATGTTAAGGAGATCGTGATGAAAGTCAGTCCAGAGATTACTGAAGATCCTCTAATGGTTAGATTCATGACGAATGACTTGTTCAGAATCTGCTATTTGACTGAGGACAAACTGAGGGACTACCCAAGCAACTATCTAATCTCAGTTGAGAAGTATCTTAGATCCACTGGATTCTCTTCAACGGAGAAGGACAAGGCAACAGACACTCTTAGAAGATTTCTAATGGAGAATGTTCCTTACTATAGGAAAAGAGTGGAAAGAGGATTGGAAGTGCATACCAGACTGCCAAACATGCCAAAGCTAAACAAGAAAGATGTTAACATTGCATGGTTGTGGGCTGGAGTGGGTCAAGAGGTTGAGTATATTGGAAGACACATCCGAGGAGCAATCCTTAAACCTGGAGAACCACTGCACTATCCATCAGTGATTGATTATCAAGCTGCTAACTCCGATCCAGTGATTGAAGAAGGTGAGATCGAATTGGACTGAAGACAAGAAGCAAAGAACAAAAGAACTATCAGCTCAGTCTAGAGGAGCAACTTAATTGTATAAAGTTTAATTGTTTTTTGATTTATGAAATCTGGAAATGTATAAATATCTGATCCAGAATGCATTAATAATATTACGCTGTCTTACTTTAAGTAGTTTCATGTTTCCTTAGTTAGTTGAGTTATCCTCGAAGTATTTGCTTGTCGAACTCTATCCAATCAAATAGGGGGAGATTGTAAAGCATAATGTAACATAAGATCTAAAAGAGATAACTACAACTCAACAAAGGACAAGACAGACAATAATATTAACAGAAGCACAGGAATCCAGAATCAAAGAAGAACAGGTAAACTCAAAAAATCAAAATACGTTATGTATTCTTGAAGTCCGTAAACAGGTCACGGAAAGAAGTTCATGAAAATGTTCAAGCCTCAGTGACAACAAAAGAAACAAGACTTTCAAGACAACAGGAGTACGTGAATGATTTAGGGTTCAGTACCACGGGATTCCAGTGATGTTAATTGAAGCAACCAGAACGACAAGGGACGTATCAACAACACTGTATTGAAGACATAAAAGAAGAATTGATTAAGTGTTAATCATCTGTGAACCAGACCAGTTGCACTAGGTGACAGCACTAAAAAGATCAAGTTGTTTTATCGTCTCCGAAGAAATTGATACAGTCTATTTCTTAAACACCCAGGAGCTCAGTGGAATCATTAATGGACTAAAAACAAGAAAAAGAAATTCGATAGTTTTTCTATTTGGAAAACTATCGAATGGTAGTTGAATTGATTAAATGAAAACCAAAGTAAATTAGTTTGGCATCCGATAGTTTTGATTTAAAAACTATCGAATGGCAAATTAATTTATTTAATTCGATGGATTTTTTATTCATTCGATGGTTTTTTATTCTAAGAGCAGGTGAAAAGAATTCCTTTTCTGACAGGTTGAAGAAGATCCAACGACCAGGATTGTTTCTACAATTCTAATTCGATGGATTTTCAAACCAAGTCTACAATTAATACTGAGAGAAGAGAGTGTCTTCTTCAGTTAAGGCATTCAACACAGACACATAACTGAGAGAGAGAAGAGCCGGAGAAAATTATCAGAGAAATTAATAGTGCTCAGAACTTGATTATTGTTTTGTATTTGTGTTACCTTAAACTCATTGAAGCTAATCTACGGATTAGAAATTGTAGCACCCCTTCGAGGTTTATATTTATAAAAAGATATATTCCCCGAAACTTGATTTGGTTTGGTGTGTTTGATTTCGTTATAGAACTGAAAGATTAATCCGCGAACGAAATTAAAATTATTTGTGAGTATCGTATTCAACCCCCCCCCCCCCCCCCTTCTACGATACTTTGGACCTAACAAAGTCCTCATCCATAAGGGAAAGAATTGACTTCACCAAGATGCCATTAGAGATGATCTACGGCAAGTTGAAGACTTATGAGATGGAGCAAGAACAACGAGTGATAATCTACGGACCAGGGACAGTGGATAACAAGCATAATGCACTTGTGAGATCAGCAGCACTTGCAGTGGATGAACCAACAACTTCTGATATTCAGGTTCAAACCCCTAGAGCTGGAAAGGAGGTGATCATAGAAGCTGAGATGGATTCTGTGAATCTAGGTGTTGATGAAAGTGATTACTACACCCTAGAAGAGCTTGAGCAGATGGAAGACAAAACCATGGCGTACTTAGCTGCAAAGTTTAGTCATATTCATTTCAAGAGAAACCCTAAGTATAAGTTCAAGGGCTCAACCAACAGATTCCAGAAGAGCAAGTATGCACCTAGTATAGGCTTTAAGGGAGGCTACAAGACTGGCATGATTGATAGAAGCAAATCAAGATGCTACAACTGCAATGAGTTAGGGCATTTCACCACTGAATGCCGGAAGCCTCGTCAAGCAAGAGACATGAAAGATGTCTATGGAAAGAAAGACTCATATGAGGAAATGCCAAGCTTAAACAGCAACTGGAGGCATTTTCTGGAAAGCAGAAAGGGAAGGCTTATATAGCAGAGGGAAAACACTGGGATGATACTGATTCGGATGAAGAGGAGGAATATATAAATATTGCCCTAATGGCTGACTCTTTAGAGGAATCACCACAATCATCTCAGGTACCTATCTTAACTACAATTGATATGTCTAACTCTGAGTACAAGAAAACTGTGCAAGATCTTAGTGTAGAATTGTTTAATGTACACACAAGCATGTTAGCATCTGAAATGGAAAATGCTAAACTAGTTCTTAAGATTAAAAAGTTAGAATCTAAAAATGAAGAACTAGAGCTTGTAGTTGTCACATTAGAAGATCTTAAGCAAAAGTATGTTATCATTGTATTGATTGTGGATAACTTAGAACTCATTGAAGCTAATCTACGGATTAGAAATTGTAGCACCCCTCGAGGTTTATATTTATAAAAAGATATATTCCCCGAAACTTGATTTGGTTTGGTGTGTTTGATTTCGTTATAGAACTGAATGATTAATCCGCGAACGAAATTGAATTATTTGTGAGTATCGTATTCAACCCCCCCCCCCTTTAACGATACTTTGGACCTAACAATTGGTATCAGAGCTACTTGATTGATATACAAATCAGATCCGGTGAATGAGACCAAAATCAAACGTAGCGTGAAAACTCGAAGCAAATTTTTTAACTTTCAAAATTTTACATTTAATTGGAATTTCTTGAATTTTAAACAATTTGAAATTTTCAGAAACCATGAGTGCTCCAAAGACAACCGCTGGTATTAAAGTTCCCCCATTTACTAGAGATGATTTCGGTTTGTGGAAGATGAAGATGCTGTTATTTATCAAGGCATCTAATCCGTTGTATATTGGCATATTAGAGAACGGACCGTTTGTACCAATGAAACCAGTTGGTGAATCTACAGTTCCTGATGGTAGCAGGATTCCTTCAGGCACCCAACCTAAGGATATTAGTGAATTTACAGATTCTGACAAAGAACTGATTCGATTGGACACCGGTTTAATGTTGATATTGGCGGACTCCGCAAACAAGGAAATGAGCTATCAGTTGATGAACTGTACAAGCGGGAAACATATGTGGGATACCATTAAATTAATAATGGAAGGAACTGAAGACGTGCAGGAAAACAGATTGGACATTCTGACTTCTCAATACGAAGCGTTTAGGTCACTGCCAGGAGAAAGTATAACTCAGGTCTTTGAGAAATATACTAAGCTTCTCAATGAATTGGCAATGAAAGGAAAGACCTATCCACTGAGAGAATCAAACAGGAAGTTCATGATGACGCTGCCCCATCATGTAGAACACAAGTCATCATCCATAAGGGAAAGAATTGACTTCACAAAGATGTCATTAGAGATGATCTATGGCAAGTTGAAGACCTATGAGATGGAACAGGAACAAAGGGTGATAATCTACGGATCAGGGACTGTGGACAGCAAGCACAATGCACTTGTGAGATCAGCAGCACTTGTAGTGGATGAACCAATAACTTCTGAGATTCAGGTTCAAACCCCTAGAGCTGGAAAGGAGGTGATAATAGAAGCTGAAATGGATTCTGTGAATCTGGATGTTGATGAAAGTGTTTACTACACCCTAGAAGAGCTTGAGCAAATGGAAGACAAAACCATGGCGTACTTAGCTGCAAAGTTTAGTCATATTCGTTTCAATAGAAACCCTAAGTACAAGTTCAAGGGCTCAACCAACAGATTCCAGAAGAGCAAGTATACACCTAGTACAGGCTTTAAGGGAGGCTACAAGACTGGCATGATTGATATAAGCAAATCAAGATACTACAACTGCAATGAGTTAGGGCATTTCGCCACTGAATGCCGGAAGCCTCGTCAAGCAAGAGACATGAAAGATGTCTATGGAAAGAAGGATTCTTATGATGAGTTGAAGAAGGAGAATTCCAAGCTTAAACAGCAATTGGAGGCATTCTCTGGAAAGCAGAAAGGGAAAGCTTATATAGCAGAGGGAAAGCACTGGGATGATACTGATTCGGATGAAGAGGAATATGTAAATGTTGCTCTAATGGCTGACTCTTCAGAGGAATCACCACAATCATCTCAGGTACCTATCTTAACTACAATTGATATGTCTAACTCTGAGTACAAGAAAACTGTGCAAGATCTTAGTGTAGAATTGTTTAATGTACACACAAGCATGCTAGCATCAGAAATGGAAAATGCTAAACTAGTTCTTAAGATTAAAAAGTTAGAATCTAAAAATGAAGAACTAGATCTTGTAGCTGTAACATTAGAAGATCTTAAGCAAAAGAATGCGTACTTAGAGAACAAGCTCAAGTGTAATGATGAGATAGAGACTATCCTCAGGAAGCAGATTTCAGACTTAGATTTGAAGCTGAATGCTTTTAAGAATTCCGCCCTGATTGCTAAGGAGATTATTGATACTCAGACCCAGGGTAATAAAACTGCTATAGGACTTGACTATTCCAAAAAGGCTGGGAAAAAGATTTTGGAATTCCCTGTGACATCATCTGTTGTCAAGAAGGATATTCCACACATTCTTAAGAATGTGGACAGTCCAGTCTTTGTGAAGCCCTTCTCAGAACCTTTTCATGAGGATGACCTTTACATAAGACAAGAATTGCTTGAGGAGGATTTATTGAAGGAAAAAGAGGTAAAGACTAAGGTACCTAGGAAATCAGTAAAAACTGTTATACCTAAAACTGAAATAGGTGACTTAGTTGACAGTGTTAAAAAGAACAGGAATGGGAAAAAGAAGGTTGTTAATCAGAATATTGTTTCTTCTTCTCCCATTGCATCTAGGAAGTTGTGCACCAATTGTAATTCTGCTGGACACCTTACACATGCATGTAAAAAGGTTAAAGTAGAAACTGCTAATACTTCTGCAATGCATAACATGTCTGAAATGCCTGATGTTCATAAACCCTGTGGTAAGCAAGAGTGCTTGCTATGTACATACAACATCATGCATGCTTATTTTAAGTTGATGAATGCATCTGGTAGCAATAGCACTGATAATGTTGAATCCACAGATGATATGAAAATCAAACAAAGTAAGAATAAATTGAATGTTACTCCTGTTAAATCATATAAACCTTCAGGACCCAAACAATTTTGGGTACCAAAGTCCGCTTAATCAATCTGTGATTGCAGGGTAAGGTTAAAAGCTCAAAGGTCGTGTGGATTCTGGATAGTGGCTGTTCTAGACACATGACAGGTGAAGAGTCCCTGCTTACAGAGGTGGTTAAGAAGACCGGCCCGATTGTAACCTTTGGAGATGACAGCAAAGGATTCACTACGGGATATGGTAAATTAAAAGTTGGAAATGTCATCATTGAAAACATCTCTCTTGTTGAAGGATTGAAGCACAATCTTCTAAGTATCAGTCAGTTCTGTTATAAAGGCTACAATGTAGATTTCAGAAAAGACAAGTGCTTGATCACCAACAGGAAGGATGAGAAGCTTACTCTACTGGGAGTGAGAAAAGGAAATTTGTTTATAGCTGACTTAAGTTCTACCAGTGAAGGAGAAGTTACATGTTTCTACAGTAAGGCATCTTCAGAACAAAGTTGGCTATGACACAAGAAGCTCTCACATCTGAACTTCAAAACTATGAACTCTTTGGTAAAGAGAGAGTTAGTGAGAGGGTTGCCCCTGATGGAATTCAATCAGGAGGGACTATGTGAAGCATGTGAAAAGGGGAAGTCGAAGAAAGCATCACATGGAAGCAAAGGAATGACAAGCATTGCTGAACCATTACAACTGATTCATATGGATTTATTTGGTCCAGTCAATGTTATGTCACTTTCAAGAAAAAGATATACATTGGTGATGGTGGATGACTACTCTAAATACACGTGGGTGTTGTTCATACAATCAAAGGATGAAGCAACACAACTAATCATTGATCACATCAAGAAGATAGAAGTGGAAGCTAAGCTACCTATGCGGACAATCAGATCAGACAATGGAACTGAATTCAAGAATGCAGTTCTTAATGATTTCTGCTCAGAGAAAGGAATATCAAGACAGTTTTCAGCACCAAGAACTCCTCAACAGAATGGAGTAGTGGAAAGGAAGAACATGACCTTGGTTGAAGCAGCAAGGACCATGTTGAATGAAGCAAAACTTCCTACTTACTTTTGGGCTGAAGCAGTGAATACAGCTTACTACACTCAGAATCGAACCCTGATCAACAAAGATCATGAAAAGACTCCGTATGAGTTAATGGCCAACAAGAAACCAACACTGAAGTACTTTCATGTGTTTGGTGCAAAGTGCTTTGTACTTAAAGATGGAGAACATCTTGGCAAGTTTGATGCCAAAGCAGATGAAGGCATTTTTCTGGGCTATTCTCTGGAATCTAAGGCCTTCAGGGGGTATATGTGACTGAAGATAAGAAGGTGTTGGAAAGCTTTAATGTAACATTTGACGACACCAAAAGACCAGGCCTGCAAACAAGAGAGAACTCTGAATCCTTGGTATTTGAAAATTTATCAGGAGATCTCTCTGACAATGAAGTAGAACCTGAAGTTGTTACAGTTATTAATAATAATCATGATGATAATGATTCTGGACCAAGTGGTGATAGTGGTGGACATACTCAAACTACTACTAGATCCACTAGTCAATCAACAGGGTCAACAGATCATACCGTCAACAACTCAGGGGGAGCAGAAGAAGGATCAACTAGTCACACTCCACAACATCTTGAACAAGGAGAATCATCAAGATCGCATCTGCCAAGACAAAGGGTATGGAATAGAGATCATCCCTTTCACTTGATCATTGGTGATCCGGACACAGGAGTGAGAACTAGGAGAACATCACAAAATGAATGTCACTATTCTGGGTTTCTTTCAGAAACAGAACCTAAGAAAGTTGAAGATGCTCTAGATGATCCAGATTGGGTGATTGCTATGCAAGAGGAACTCAATCAGTTTGAAAGGCAGAAAGTTTGGAAGCTGGTACCCAGGCCTAAGGGAAAATCTGTTATTGGAACAAGATGGGTATTCAGAAATAAGTTGGACGAAGATGGCATTGTAACGAGAAACAAAGCCAGACTGGTTGCTAAAGGTTACTCTCAAGAAGAGGGTAGAGATTATGATGAAACCTATGCACCGGTAGCAAGACTTGAGGCCATCAGAATGTTTCTGGCATTCGTAGCACATTCCAATTACAAGGTATATCAGATGGATGTGAAGAGTGCTTTTCTGAACGGGGAGTTAGAAGAAGAAGTGTATGTGGAACAACCTCCATGTTTTGAGGATTCAAAACTGGCAGACTTTGTGTACTTTCTATTCAAAGCTCTCTATGGACTCAAACAAGCTCCAAGGACATGGTATGACACTTTCTCTGAATTCTTACTTGAAAATGATTTTACAAGAGGTGTTGTAGACAAGACTCTCTTTTACAAAAAGCACAAAAATGATTTGATATTGGTGCAAGTATATGTTGATGACATAATATTTGGTTCTACTAATTATGATCTATGCAAGAGATTTGCTAAGTTAATGCAGAGTCGTTATGAAATGAGCATGATGGGTGAATTGTCATTCTTTCTTGGACTGCAAGTATACCAAAGACAAGATGGTATATTCATTTGTCAGTCCAAGTACATTAAAGATCTTCTGAAGAAGTATCAAATGGAAGACTCATCTACATCAAAGACTCCTATGCCAACTGTTAATCCCAAATGACCTAACAGAATTGTAGAAGGGGGGGGGGGGGTTGAATACAATTCTTGATATTTCTCAAACTTAAAAACAATTTACAACTTAAAACTGAACTTATAAAATAAAAACCACAAGAACTTAATAATTTCAGTTGGATTGTTTGATGATCCAACTGAAGTGATTTTTATTGCGGAAATAATCTGTGATACAAAAGTACACAGCTGCTCAGTTACAATTATTTAGAGAAGAAAATGCTCTCAAAGATAGCTAATACAATCTATTTGTTTTTCTTCTCTTGTATATAAAGTAACTGCTACACTTGGTTATATAAACCCAAGTTTACAACTCTATTTTTGGCTACACTAAAAGTACAATGAGTAACCGCCAATAGTTTGCTTTTCATCCCTTTGTCTAGTGGTCCTTGGAGATATTTGCTTTTGTCTTCATGCTTATTATGATCACTCCTAAGAGCCCAATTGGAAACTGGGATGTTTCCTTATTCCTCATGTCCATTTTAATGGTTTCCAATGCAAAGTACACTTCCACATCTCCTTTAGATCTGTTCAGTAAACTGTCACTATCACTTTGTCAACTATTCAGAAAAGCAATAATGATTCGTTGATAGTAGGGAGATGTCTTTCGTTGATAGCTTTATTCTTCATTTCGTTGATGAGTAAACTCCATACCATTGACAGAGTAATCTTCATTCCGTTGACATGTCTTCACTTAGGCAAAATTACAAGGCATAAGATATTTACAATTAACCAACCTATTTTGCCTATCTAGTACTTAGTCAACATGACTTAGAAAACCTATCCAATATCTACAATGAAATGCATATCAAACTAGAAGTATTGTACAGTGCAATTGCTACATCACTCATTTCGTTGATGAGCTTCCTGTCAACGGAATGCTGCAAAGCATGCCATTTCGTTGACAGCTACAAAATGACTTTACACAAATTCTACTAAGTGTTTTATGTTTATCATCAAGAACAACATATTCCTAACACCAACTGCCACTAAGCTTGATAAGGATGAAACTGGTAAGAAGGTTGACATCACAGGCTACAGAGGTATGATAGGCTCATTACTTTATCTCACTACAAGTAGACCAGATATAATGTTTGCAACATGCTTGTGTGCTAGGTTTCAGTCTGATCCTAAAGAATCTCATCTAATAGCTGTTAAGCGAATATTTAGATATCTTAAGGGGACTCCAAATCTTGGAATCTGGTACCCTAAAGATACAGGATTTGATCTTATTGGATACACAAACCCTGATTTTGCAGGTTGTAAGATTGATCGGAAAAGTACTTCAGGAAGCTGTCAGTTTCTTGGAAGAAGGTTAGTTTCCTGGTATATCAAGAAGCAGCATTCAGTGTCCGCATCAACAGCTGAGGCTGAATACATTGCTGCTGGTAGCTGCTGTGCTCAGATATTGTGGATGAGAAACCAACTCCGTGACTATGGGCTTTTGTTGACAAAGATTCCAATATTTTGCGACAACACAAGTGCCATAGCAATCTCTAACAACCCAGTGCAACACTCGAGGACAAAGCACATCGACATCAGGTATCATTTTATCCGAGAGCATGTCATGAATGGAACTGTGGAGTTAAATTTTGTACCCACAGAGGAACAAATTGCAGACATCTTTACTAAACCGCTTGATGAATCCACTTTTTCAAAGCTGGTTGGTGAACTTGGGATGTTAAATCTTTCTAATTGATTTTGATTAGAAGTCAGTAACTGCAGATAGTCCTAGTAAATACATGAGTTTAAGAATTTCTATATCCTTAGGACTCGTGAATTTATTTTCTGGAGCAATTCTCGTAGTTAGGATTATTGTACTAATTTAATGTCATAATTATGGATGATATATCTTCTGGCATTTAATTGGTTATTAATTCTAAAGATTATTTAGATGCTAATATTTGTTCTAAGTATTCAAGCATTTATTTAATTTGAATTAATTTACTTTGTTTTTAACATTGTAGATTATTGCAGCATAATTTATTGGATTTTAATTGATTAATATCATTTAATGATATTTAGTTGATTTTATTCTAAGAAAATTGTGAATTTTCTGTTAACAATTGATTTTGGTAAATTTTAAAAGATTTATTCAAAATAAAACTTGACAGGAAATACAAATTTTGAATTTTAGAACAAGAACAGGTTTTAAAATTTGAAAAGAAGCAAAAAAATATCGATTTTTTAGGATTTTCGATGGATTTTCTAAGTACTGGACAAAAACTATCGAATGAAATATTCGATGGTTTTTGAAAAAGAAAGGAAATCTATCGAAGGACATATCTCGATAGTTTTTGAGAATAAAATGAAATCTATCGAAAGAAATAAATTCTTTAATATTTTATATTCTCGATAGTTTTTTAGAAAGACAAGAGTTCGATAGTTTTTAGTTTAAAAAGAAAAAGCTTTCGATGGTTTTTGAAAAGGTCGGTTTGAATTCTTATTTTTAAATACTTCGATAGTTTTTCAAAAACTATCGAAGTAAAATTGACCATTTTACCCCTAAAATAAAACCATCGACAGCTCATTTTAAAACTATCGAATGTGAAAGGACGAAAATACCCCTGAAAGATCAGTAAGTATTTATATGGCCCTTAGACGTTTTTCTTTTGTCATTTTTCAGATCTAAGGAGTGATACATATATACTTACATATATTTACGATTAAGAACAATAAGAACTCGATAGTTTTCGTGTTTAACCGAGAATTACCCACAGTAAATCCAGTTTAACCACAGTGATTTCATTTTCAACAGTGAGAACTCTGTACTTTGTGATTACTGTGTTTTCTAATCTTGGTTTTGTTTAAAAAAAAAAAAATCTATCGAAAGAAAATTTTCGAACCTTAAGTGATTTAAACTGTTCTTGAATAGTAAGTTTTGGTTGAAATCATTTTCATTCGAAGTGTGTTTCAATTAAAATTACTCTTCTTGAGTTAGAAAATTAGGGTTCTTAAATTGGGTGTTTTAATTGTTCGAAGTTGTTAAGGTGTTAAAAAGGGGTTATTTTGTTTCAAATTTGATTAATTAGAAATAATTAATTAAATTTAAGTGAAAAATTAGTTTTGGTTTAAGAAATAATTGTCTGGAAATTTGAAACATAATGGCTAGAGAATTTATTATTACCAAGACTAATCATGTCTCGTTTCAAAACCTGCAAGCCATTACGAACTTACAGTTTCGTGCATGGGCAGAGTTTTTGAATACAGGTTCGTTAGTGGCATATTCTTTAAGTACTCCCGTAGTCCTTTGCATCGATCAATTGACTGCGTTGTACACAACCGCCACGGATACAAGTGAGAATAACATTAGATCCTTCAGTTTTGTTGTGCCAGGGGGCAGAACAATAAGGGTTACGGAACAAGATTTCAATAGAATACTACATTTTCCAACAGAAAACCTTGTTCCGGATCCCACGAATGAGGAGATACATGCTTTCTTCACTCTCATTAGAAGTCAACAACCAAACTTCTTTGTGGGAGAGTTCCTTAAGAATTACCTGACAAAGCCATGGAACTTTTTCTTTCATACCCTAATCCATGTTTTTACTGCCAAGCTAACAAATCTGCATGGTATTCCCTTATTCCTTCAAAAGATAGGGTTTGCCATTGCCAACAATAGGCATATTAACATAGGACAGCTAGTGATTGATCAAGTCATTCTGTGCATGGGACCACTGGATGAAAGAACAGGCATGGACGATGTGCTTTGTTTCTATCCTAGGTTCCTACAGCTAATTCTCAATGATATCTTAACAGATGATGAACGTGAGACATTTGCAGACGAGGAGACCATGGAGTGCATGAAGATGAAGAGCAATGCAATAACCGCTCTTATAAGAAAGACACATCTTCCAGGGGTACCCACTGTTCTCACAGAATATCTAAGAACGGTGCCCCTACCACTTCTACCCCCAGGGGAACAGGTAATTGAAGGTAATATTCCTCCACCTCAACCTGAAATGGCACCGGAACCAGTGGATGTTGATCCAGAGCCCTCAGTGGCCATTCCTGACCAGGAGGTTGCAAACCCACAATCTCTAACCACGGTCGAAGAGCCTTTGGAAGAGCCAAATGAAACCATAAACGAACCTCCTTCCCCTACTATACCCAACATTCAGACATCCGTGAGTGTAGAGGGAGATAGTGCCAAAGCAGCACCACATAAGGAGATACACCCTTCAACAATAGCTCTGCCTTCCTCTAAAAGGAGAAGAATAGAAACCGAGGCAACTGTTGATACTTTATTTCAAACTTCCAAAGCGCCCTTTATTGATTTTTCTGATGCTGATTGGGCTACACTAACCAAAGCAATATCTGAACCAATAACTCAATCTAGCAAGGAGGAATTGACGGAAGCAACTGGTGTTCCGACCATTTTACGGTCAGGTTCACTGGTTGAAGGTTCTAAGAACCAAGTGTCTTCACAGACGTCGAGAGAAGGCTTTGACCTAAATGCACAATCTAAAGGGTCATTGTCTACCTCCCCAGATGGAACATATCTGGATCCTGCGGGTAAAGGGTCTGACGTAGGTGCGGATCGGCAACTCGGTGACAATGAATCAATTACTATTGAGGAGTTAACTGAGGTAAAGTCTTCACAGACTATTGGGGAAGATTCAGGATCTCTGCTGTTAATAGAGCCTGTTTCTAACCCCCTAGAGATTCAAACTCTAGATCCTTCAAAGGATATATCATCTACGGATGATCAACAACTTGGTTTATCCAAGGACGGGGACTTGCGAAGCCCCATTGCACCACCGGTGACCTCCTTAAGGACGACTACGGTGTTTTCTTCTGCAGGTACAACTAGCACAAGGGGATTGAGTGAAACAAAAACACTTACACCTGGCCTGAGTGGGAAAGGAAAAATGAGTGAAACACCGACAGAAACGTTGAGTGTACACCCAGAGCCAAATGTGAGGAGTGACACCCTAACCCTACCAAACATAGATGATCTGCTATTACCGACAGAAAGAGAGGTACATGTTCAATCCACCCTCAAGGAGATGACAGTTCACGACAAACAAGGAAATCCACTATTCAAGGTTCCACTGAGACCTTCCTTTGACCAAGGGATCTCCTCTGGTCAAGCCGATGCTTCTTTAAAGACAATTCAAGAGAAGATTGACTTGGCTGCAGCTGATTCTAGAAGAACATGCAGGGTCTTAGGCAGTGCATCTGGCACTATAACAGGTACTAAACTGGCAGTGGACTCCTTGAAGAAGGAAGCTATGGAAAAACTGGTCGAACTGAGGACAGATGTCAAAGAGCTTAAAGATGGATTCATGAATGAAGTTAATGCTCTGCAACAAGGACAAGAAGCTTTGAAGGAAGACGTTCTGGTTATCCGGGATGGTCAAGCTAGGGTAAAAGATGCAATGAACACCCTTTCTAGAGTGGAGTCTAAGCTGAACCAGAGACTGGACAAGATTGAAAAGACTACCAACTCCAGATTGGATGACATTGACCTGAAGCTGGCTTCTGTGCATGAGATGAATAAGGAGCTGATGGACTTCATGGAGAATCAAGGTGACGGGGTACAGTCTATTTGGAATATGTTGAGGAACCAACAACCCGGACCTTCACAACAACAACCTGATCCTTCTACTACCTTTTACAATGAGGATAACTACATCGAGGATTCCTCAACTAAGGGGGAGAAAGTTGAAGAAGGGTAAACAAATGAAGTGACTAATGAAGGTTGGCAAACAACTGGATGGGGAGTTTGGGAAACCAATGAAGCTATTCCAGTTAGATAGTACTGGATTGAGGACATAGTACAAGAAGAGGAAAGTGAATAGGAATTTGAGGTCATGCAAGAGCAACCGATTCAGGAGGAGCATGAGCCATATTATCCGGAGCCAATAGAACATCCTATCTTGGATGATGATATGGAAGAAGAAACAAATCCTCTATCACTGGAAGAAGAAGCTGCCTTGGAGATGGTGAAAGCTCAAAGAGCTGAAATAGATGCCAGGCAAGCTGAGAGAGAAAGACACCAAGCAGTTCTAAGGATTGAGAAGTTAAAAAGATCCAAGGTGTATGCTGAAGCAAGGAAGAAGAAGATGATGGATTTGGCAAATAAGCAAGGTACTGACTGTGAGATGGCTTATAAAACCTTTTGTGGAGTTGAAGACGGATTAGAAGTCAACGACAATGCGGAGGTGGAAGTCATAATTCAGGACATAAGAAGTGCAAATCCTGATGATCATACTTACTTCACTGCACTGAGGAATACTGTGATCTTTCTGAAAGCCGGGGTTAAAGCAAATGGTGCCTGGAACATATTGATCAATTTTCTTGAGAAAGGTACATTTGTGATTTCCACTAAGTTTTTAGAACAGAGAACATACACAGAACTGCAGGTGATTCTCATCAAGATACAAAGGACTACAAGGCTAAATGAACTGCTTCGTGAGCATGTTAAGGAGATCTTGATGAAAGTCGGTCCAGAGATTACTGAAGATCCTCCAATGGTTAGATTCATGACGAATGACTTGTTCAGAATCTGCTATTTGGCTGAGGACAAACTGAGAGACTATCCAAACAACTATCTAATATCAGTTGAGAAGTATCTTAGATCCACTGGATTCTCATCAACGGAGAAGGACAAAACAGCAGACACTCTTAGAAGATTTCTAATGGAGAATGTTCCTTACTATAGGAAAATAGTGGAAAGAGGATTGGAAGTGCATCCCAGACTACCAAACATGCCAAAGCTAAACAAGAAAGATGTTAACATTGCATGGTTATGGACTGGAGTGGGACAAGAGGTTGAGTACATTGGAAGACACATTCAAGGAGCAATCCTTAAACCTGGAGAACCACTGCACTATCCTTCTGTGATTGATTATCAAGCTGCTAACTCCAATCCAATGATTGAAGAAGGTGAGATCGAAATGGACTGAAGACAAGAAGCAAAAGACAAAAAGAACTATTAGCTCAGACTAGAGGAGCAACTTCATTGTATAAAGTTTTATTGTTTTTTGATTTATGAAATCTGCAAATGTATATATATCTGATCCAGAATGCACTTAATATTATTCAAGCTGTCTTACTTTAATTAGTTTAATGTTTCCTTAGTTAGTTGAGTTATCCTCGAGGTATTTGCTTGTCGAACTCTATCCAATCAAATAGGGGGAGATTGTAAAGCATAATGTAACATAAGATGAAACAGAGATAACTACAACTCAACAAAGGACAAAACAGACAATAATATTAACAGAAGCACAGGAATCCAGAATCAAAGAAGATAAGGTAAACTCAAAAAATCAAAATGCGTTATGTATTCTTAAAGTCCGTAAACAGGTCACGGAAAGAAGTTCATGAAAATGTTCAAGCCTCAGTGACAGCAATAGAAACAAGACTTTCAAGACGATAGAAGTATGTGAATGATTTAGGGTTAAGTACCACAGGATTCCAGTGATTTAATTGAAGCAACCAGAACGACAAAGGACTTATCAGCAGCATTGAATTGAAGACATAGAAGAAGAATTGATCAAGTGTTATTCATCTGTGAATCAGACCAGTTGCACTAGTTGACGACACTTAAAAGATCAAGTTGTTTTATCGTCTCAGAAGAAATTGATACAGTCTAAAACTGAAACACCCTGGAGCTCAGAAGCTTTTCTAAAAGATCAAGGACTAGAAAAGGATTCGATAGTTTTTCTATTTAGAAAACTATCGAATGAGATTTAAGAAAACCATTTGAAAACTAAAGTAAAGTAATTTACTTTTCGATAGTTTTTATTTAAAAACTATCGAATGGTAAATTCATTTATTCATTCGATAGTTTACAAATGTAGAAGCAGGTGAAAAGGTTACTTTGTTTGACAGGTTGATGAAAATTGGACGGCCAGGATTGCACCTTCAATTTTGGTTCGATAGTTTTCAAATCCAAGACTACAATTACTACAGAGGAAGTGTGTCTTCTTCAGTTAAGGCATTTTACACAGAGACATTACTGAGAGAGAGAATTGAGCCGGAGAAATTATCAGAGAATTTAATAGTGCTCAGAACTTGATCATTGTATTGAATTTGTGTAACCTTAAACTCATTGAAGCTAATCTACGGATTAGAAATTGTAGCACCCCTCGAGGTTTATATTTATAAAAAGATATATTCCCCGAATCTTGGTTTGGTTTGGTGTGTTTGATTTCATTATAGAACTGAATGATTAATCCGCGAACGAAATTAAATTATTTGTGAGTATCGTATTCAACCCCCCCCTTCTACGATACTTTGGACCTAACATAGTCCGTTCTTGTTGTTGATCTGACATGATTATGGATAGAGGGCTTTGATTGTGTGTGTTCCCAGCTTTGATTTAACACCAAGAACGTAGAATTTCATGTAAGATTTAGTGAGATCGTGTTTTGGCCGGAAAAACCGAACCCTGTTTGTTTGACCGGATTTTTGGAACGATTCCGGTATGTTTTGGCTGTGATTTTGTGTTAGTTGTGTTGGTTGTGAAGTGTAGAACAGAAACCCTCAAAGAATCCAGAGTTTTAGACAAGTTTTTGGCAAGTTACGTTTTCCGCTGGCCGGACGCCGGCCGGAAACTGGAAAACCCAGTTTCCGGCGGGTTGTTCTTGGCGAGCCGGAAATGTTCTTGATGACCCGTTTTGAAACCCTAACCCGACCCGGGTTCAATCTTCAAAACCCTAATTTTATTTCAGAAAACTGTTTTTGAATTTTATTTTAAATTTAATTCGAAAATAGTTTAAATATTTATAAAAATCATATTTTTATTTTAAAATACATTTTTAAATTCAGTAAATTCTGAAAAATTATATTTATTTATTTAAATTCGAAAACTGATTAAATTTAGTTATTTTAATTATTTTTAATTAATTCTTTTAATCAGTCAATTCTTAATAATTAATTATTAATTAGATTTAATTAATTTTAATTAATTTTAATTATTTTCTAGCTTGATTTAATTATTAAAAATAGTTTGAGCATTTAGAAGTTGTCAATTAATTTTTATTAATTGATTTAATTGTTTTTAAATACTTATATTGGGATTAAAAATCCGATTTTTGATTTAAAAATTGTTTGCGATTTATTTAAATTCAAATAAGCCTCGAATATTGTTTTAAAAATATTTATAAGTTCTATATGGTTTATATGAGTTGAATAATGTGTTTTAATAGTCCGTAAATGCCCGTACGAGGGCTAATGTCTGAGTTTTAATTACCGTAAATTAGATCGGGCATCCGATAGGAACCCGATTACTTGTTTAAATTTGAAAATGGTTATGAGTGTATATCGAGGATAGGACGAGGATAGTTAGACTTACTGTAATGAGTTGTTTATTATAGAATCGAGTTCCCGGAGCAAGGGAAAGGAGAAGGTAGAGTAAGCGTGGTAGAATTCCGTCAGCTACGTAGACCAGACAAGTATATGTGCCTTTACTTGTTGATTCAATTATTATTGTCCCTAATGATATTATGTATGTTACCATTAGAACGATTCAGATTATTCGATCTTCACCTCGTATTTGAGCAACTGATGCTATTTCCTTGAATATTCTTAAATTCTTGATTAAATCCACAATCGTGTCGGATATCAGAAACCTTCATTTCAATTCACTTGTGTTGACTATAATCATTGTTGACCTTCTTAAATGTGTACTTATGTACCGTTGAAACCATTTCGAATCTATTTCTCGAACTTCATTTGATATTGAGCAGTTGAAGCTCTTTTACAACTATTGCATCCTTTCATTGTGTACTTATCTTGTTATGCATGTTATTGCTTATACTCTGTGATAGAATTGGCATGTTTAAAAATGTGACCAGTAATGGTCGGGCCATATTTATGGTTGTAATAATTTAAGGCCCAGATGGCCATGGATCCTAGTGGAGGACTATGCTATAAGCTAGTCCGGGGTTGATGCGTGACTGATCAGCAGCTCAACCTTTGTATTTGAAAAATGTAAAAGTCCAATTCTAATCATTCTTTCTTCAATAAAGATTGTTAAAAGCATATGTTTGACTTGTATATTGCTGATTCAGATAACTGAAATCCTTCCTTTCATTATGGAACTGTGATTGATATATATTATGCTTGCTGAGCACTTGTGGCTCATACTTGTTTTGTTTCTAACCCTATTCCAGTGAAGCGAGAGAATGAGCAGACACAGCGCTAGTGACAGTTCTCCAGATGCTAGGAGACCACCCCGAGTGATTCTCATTGGACGGGTAGTTGTTTTGTTTTGGCAGTTAGAC
The DNA here is from genome assembly GCA_030848705.1 of Heracleum sosnowskyi. NCBI lineage: Eukaryota > Viridiplantae > Streptophyta > Magnoliopsida > Apiales > Apiaceae > Heracleum > Heracleum sosnowskyi. Next base: position 82,413,308 of record CM061238.1, read on the forward strand.
TAGATGTCTAGCTTTGTATATTAAGTTGTGTAATAATAAATTTGAACTGGTTTGTAATAACAATGTTGACTTAGAAGCTTGTTTCATGCCATAATCTGGATGCGGTCTTGGATAAGGGGTGTTTTATGTTATTATTATATTATGCATGTGCTATATTCAGGTATGTTAAGTTTCGTTGGTCGAGTGACTCCCCAAATCTGTACCCCGGGTTTGGAGGGTGTCACACCTTCGCTTGTCTTACTTGAAATGTCTAAAGAAGAATACAAACAAACTGTCGAGGAGTTGAGTGCTGAAATGTTTAATGTTCATACTAGTTTAACTACATCTAATGAAGAAATTGCTAGGTTAACTAAACTAAATGAAACAATCACTTCTGAGAATGACATGCTTTTGTTAAAGACCAGTCGATTAGAATCTCTAGCACAAGAGAATGCTAAACTTAAAAATGAATTAGTCTGTGCTAAAGAAATAGAAAAGTTTCTAAGGAATGAAATCAGTGAAAATGAATTTAAGATCAAGGCCTATAGAAACTCTTCTAAACAACTTCAGGATTATCATGAGAAACACACAGATGATCAAAAAGTAAGGATAGGTTTTGAGTATGGTAGAAGACCTGGTAAGGAAATTGTGAGTCAGGATTGTTCAACTGATGGTTCTCTCAAACCTCATGTTCTCAAGAAGATCTACAAACCAATCTTTAAACTTTCTGAACTTGAGTTTGATGAGGAAGCCATGCTCATCAAGCAACAACTTGATGATGAGGATGAAAGTATTGACAATACAACAATTGATGGAAATGATACTATCACAATTCCTAAGACAGTAACTTTCCTAGACAATCAGACATAATGTTCTAAAGATGCTGTCAATAATGGCAAGACAGTAGCTTCCAAAGATACTATCAAGAGAGCTTCGAAGACAGCAACCTCTAAACCTATTGTCAAGACAGGAGGTGTAAAAGGTACTGTCAAGGAAAGCTCGACAGCAACTTCAGAACATCTTGTTGACACAGTTACCTACAAGTCTAAGAACAGGAATGGTAAGTTAGGAAATGGTAATGCTCCTAGAAAACTATGCAATGATTGTGGCTTTTTGTTAGGTCCAAAGTATCGTAGAAGGGGGGGGGGGGTTGAATACGATACTCACAAATAATTTAATTTCGTTCGCGGATAATTCATTCAGTTCTATAACGAAATCAAACACACCAAACCAAACCAAGTTTCGGGGAATATATATTTTTATAAATATAAACCTCGAGGGGTGCTACAATTTCTAATCCGTAGATTAGCTTCAATGAGTTTAAGGTTACACAAATTCAATACAATGATCAAGTTCTGAGCACTATTAATTCTCTGATAATTTCTCCGGCTCAATTCTCTCTCTCAGTAATGTCTCTGTGTGTTTTGCCTTAACTGAAGAAGACACTTCTTCATCTCTGTATTAACTGCAGACTTTGTTTCTGAAAACTATCGAACCTCAATTGTAGAAACAATCTTGGCCGTCCATCTTCAAAATCAACCTGTAAACAAGAATACTTTTCACCTGCTCCTTAATTAAAAACCATCGAATGAATTAACTTAATTTATCATTCGATAGTTTTTTAATTAAAACTATCGAATACCAAATTAAGTTAACATGGTTTTCAATGAATCATTTCTAATACCATTCGATAGTTTTCTGAAAAGAAAATCTATCGAATCATTTTTCTTGTCTTATATCATTTAATGATTCGACTGAGCTCCTTGGTGTTTAAGTAACAGACTGTATCACTTTCTTCTGAGACGATAAAACAGCTTGATCTTTTAAGTGCCGTCACCTAGTGCAACTGGTCTGGTTCACAGATGAATAACACTTGATCAATTCTTCTTTTATGTCTTCAATTCAATGCTTCTGATAAGTCCCTTGTCGTTCTGGTTGCTTCAATTAAATCACTGGAATCCGGTGGTACTAACCCTAAATCATTCACATACTTCTGTCGTCTTGAAAGTCTTGTTTCTTTTGCTGTCACTGAGGCTTGAACATTTTCATGAACTTCTTTCCGTGACCTGTTTACGGACTTCAAGAATACATAACGTATTTTGATTTTTTGAGTTTACCTTTTCTTCTTTGATTCTGGATTCCTGTGCTTCTGTTAATATTATTGTATGTCTCGTCCTTTATTGAGTTGTAGTTATCTCTTTTACATCTTATGTTACATTATGCTTTACAATCTCCCCCTATTTGATTGGATAGAGTTCGACAAGCAAATACTTCGAGGATAACTCAACTAACTAAGGAAACATGAAACTAATTAAAGTAAGACAGTGTAATAATATTAAATGCATTCTGGATCAGATATATATACATTTCCAGATTTCATAAATCAAAAAACAATAAAACTTTATACAATGAAGTTGCTCCTCTAGTCTGAGCTGATAGTTCTTTTGTTCTTTGCTTCAATCTTCAGTCCATTCCGATCTCACCTTCTTCAATCATTGGATCAGAGTTAGCAGCTTGATAATCAATCACTGATAGATAGTGCAGTGGTTCTCCAGGTTTAAGGATTGCTCCTTGGATGTGTCTTCCAATATATTCAACCTCTTGACCCACTCCAGCCCATAACCATGCAATGTTAACATCTTTCTTGTTTAGCTTTGGCATGTCTGGTAATCTGGTATGCACTTCCAATCCTCTTTCCACTCTTTTCCTATAGTAAGGAACATTCTCCATTAGAAATCTTCTAAGAGTGTCTGCTGCTTTGTCCTTCTCCATTGATGAGAATCCAGTGGAGCTAAGATACTTCTCAACTGATATTAGATAGTTGCTTGGATAGTCTCTCAGTTTGTCCTCAGCCAAATAGCAGATTCTAAACAAGTCATTCGTCATGAATCTAACCATTGGAGGATCTTCAGTAATCTCTGGACCGACTTTCATCAAGATCTCCTTAACATGCTCACGGAGTAGTTCATTTAGTCTTGTAGTTCTTTGAATCTTGATGAGTATCACCTGCAGTTCTGTGTATGTTCTCTGTTCTAAAAACTTAGTGGAAATCACAAATGTACCTTTCTCAAGAAAACTGATTAATAAGTTCCAGGCTCCATTTGCTTTAACCCCAGCTTTCAGAAAGATCACAGTATTCCTCAGTGTAGTGAAGTAAACATGATCATCAGGATTTGCACTTCTTATGTTCTGAATTATGACTTCCACCTCTGCATTGTCGTTGACTTCTAATCCGTCTTCAACTCCACAAAAGGTTTTATAAGCCATCTCCCATTCACTTCCATGCTTGCTTGCCAAATCCATCATCTTTTTCTTCCTTACTTCAGCTTGCACCTTGGATCTTTTTAGCTTTTCAATCCTTAGAACTGCTTGGTGTCTTTCTCTTTCAGCATGCCTGGCATCTATTGCAGCTCTTTGAGCTCTTACCGCTTCCAAGGCAGCTTCTTCTTCTTGTGACAGAGGATTTTCTTCTTCTTCCATATTATCCTCCCAGATTGGATATTCAACAGGCTCTGGATAATATGGCTCATGCTCCTCCTGAATTGGTTGCTCTTGCATGACCTCAAATACCTCTTCACTCTTCTCTTCTTCTAGTACAAGTTCTTCTATCCAGTACTGTCTTATCGGAATAGCTTCAACCGTTTCCCAAACTCCCCATCCATCCTTCTTCCCATCTCCAACTTTCTCCCCCTTAGTTGAGGAATCCTCGATAAAAGCATCCTCAACATAAAAGGCAGTAGAAGGATCAGGTTGTTGATTTGAAGGTCCCGGTTGTCCACTTTGTTGGTTCTTTAGCATAGTCCAAATAGACTGTACCCCGTCACTTTGATTTTCCATGAAATCCAATAGATCCTTATTTATCTCTTGCATAGAAGCCAGCTTCAGGTCAATGTCATCCAATCTGGAGTTGGTAGTCTTTTCAATCTTGTCCAGTCTCTGGTTCAGCTTAGACTCCACTCTAGAAAGGGTGTTCATTGCATCTTTTACCCTAGCTTGACCATCCCGGATAACCAGAACGTCTTCTTTCAAATCTTCTTGTCCTTGTGACAAAGAATCTACTTCATTCATGAATCCATCCTTTAGTTCCTTGACGTCCGTCCTCAACTCGATCAGCTCTTCCATAGCTTCCTTCTTTAAGGAGTCCACTGCCTGCTTCGTACCTGTTATAGTGCCAGATACACTGCCAATGACCCTGAATGTTCTTCTGGAATCAGCTGCAGCCAAGTCAACCTTCTCTTGAATAGACTTTAAAGAAGCATTGGCTTGACTAGAGGAGATCCCTTGGTCAAAGGAAGGTCGCAGTGGAACCTTGAATAGTGGATTTCCTTCTTTGTCACGAACTGTCATCTCCTTGAAGGTAGATTGAACTTGTAACTCTCGTTCTGTCGGTAATAGCAAATCATCAATATTTGGAAGGGTTAGGGTGTCACTCCTCACGTTTGGCTCTGGGTGTACACTCAACGTTTCTGTTGGTGTTTCACTCATTTTTCCTTTCCCACTCAGGCCAGGTGTAAGTGTTTTTGTTTCACTCAATCCTTTTTTGCTCAATGTACCTGCAGAAGAAAACACCGTAGCCATCCTTAAGGAGGTCACCGGTGGTGCAATGGGGCTTCGTAAGTCCCCGTCCTTGGTTAAACCAAGTTGCTGATCATCCGTGGATGATGTATCCTTTAAAGGATCTAGAGTTTGAATCTCTAGGGGGTTAGAAACAGGCTCTATTAACAGCAGAGATCCTGAACCTTCCCCATGAGTTTGTGAAGACTTCACCTCAGTTGACTCCTCAATGTTAATTGATTCATCGTCACCGAGTTGCCGATCTGCACCTACGTCAGACCCTTTACCCGCAGGATCCAGATATTTTCCATCTGGGGAGGTAGACAATGACCCTTTAGATTGTGCATTTAGGTCAAAGCCTTCTCTCGACGTCTGTTAAGACACTTGGTTCTTAGAACCTTCAACCAGTGAACCTGACCGTAATATGGTCGGAACACCAGTTGCTTCCGTCAATTCTTCCTTACTTGATTGAGCTATTGGTTCAGATATAGCTTTCGTTAGCATTGCCCAATCAAAATCAGAAAAATCTGTGAAGGGTTCTTTGGATGAGAGAAATGAAGTATCAATAGTTGCCTCGGTTTCTGTTCTTCTCCTTTTAGAGGAAGGCAGAGCTGTTGTTGAAGGGTGTATCTCCTTATGTGGTGCTGCTTTGGCACTATCTCCCTCTACACTCACGGATGTTTGTGTACTGGGTATAAGAGGGGAAGGAGGTTCGTTTATTGTTTCATTTAGCTCTTCGACCGTGGTTAGAGGTTGTGGGTTTGCAACCTCCTGGTCAGTGATGGCCACTGAGGGCTCTGGATCGACATCCATTGGTTGTGGCCCAGGAGCCAGTTCAGGTTCAGGAATGTTACCTTGAATTACCTGTTCCCCTGAGGGTAGAAGTGGTAGGGGCACCGTTCTTATATATTCAGTGAGAACAGTGGGTACACCTGAAAGATAGTTGTTCTTCCTTATGAGAGCGGTTATGGCATTGCTCTTCATCTTCATGCACTCCTGCGTCTCCTCGCCTTCGAATGTCTCGCGTTCATTATCTGTTAAGATATCATTGAGAATTAGCTATAGGAACCTAGGATAGAAACAAAGCACATCATCTATGCCTGTTCTTTCATCCAGTGGTCCCATGCACAGAATGACTTGATCGATCAGTAGCCTTCCTATGTTAATATGCCTATTGTACGCAATGGCAAACCCTATCTTTTGAAGGAATAAGGGAATACCATGCAGATTTGTTAACTTGGCAGTAAAAACATGTATTAGGGTATGAAAGAAAAAGTTCCATGGCTTTGGCAAGTAATGCTTCAGAAACTCTCCCACAAAGAAGTTAGGTTGTTGACTTCTTATGAGAGTGAAGAAAGCATGTATCTCCTCAGTCGTGGGATCCGGAACAAGGTTTTCTGTAGGAAAATGTAAGATTCTATAAAAATCATGTTCCGTCACCCTTATTGTTCTGCCCCCTGGCACAACAAAACTGAAGGACCTCACGTTATTCTCAGTTGTATCCATGGAGGTTGTGTACAACGCAGTCAATTGATCAATACAAAGGACTACGGGAGTACTTAATGAATATGCCACTAACGAACGTGTGTTCAGAAACTCTGCCCATGCACGAAACTGTAAGTTCGTTATGGCTTGCAGGTTTTGAAACGAGACATGATTAGTCTTGGTAATAATAAATTCTCCAGCCATTTTAAATTTCCAGAAAATTTAAATAAACCAAAACTATTTTTCCTTTAAATTTAATTAATTATTACTAATTAATCAAACTTTAACAAAATTACCCCTTTTTCTTTAAAACACAACTTCGAACACTTAAAAAAAATTTAGAACCCTAATTTCTAAAACCAACTAACCGACAAAATCAAAAGAACTCAATTGTTTAAACAATTAAATTCTAAGAAGTGTTCTGTTAAAAAAAATTTCTTTGAGGTTCACAATTTTGGTTCGATGGATTCTCCTTCACTTTGTTTCAAAACTAAAAAACAATCAAGTATTCACTGTTAAAAGAGAATAAACAATGAAGAACAATAATCTTTTTAAGTTTTACTCGGTTAAAACTGAAGAAACTATCGAGATGTGTTCTTGAAACTGTATCAAATATGTAAGTATATATATAAACGGCCACTTGCAATTTCTCAGATCTGCAAAAGTGAGAAAGAAAAAAGACAAGGCACGTTTTTATAATTTTTAAAACTCTTAGGGGTAAACTTGTCAATCCTGGTTCGATAGTTTATAATTGAACTATCGATAGTTTTCTGTGAGGGCAAAAGAGTCTATTTCCGTTCGATAGTTTTTGAGAAAACTATCGAAGGGTTTAGAAAAGAATGCAAACAGTCTTTTAAATAGAAAACTATCGAAGCTTTTTGAATTAAACACAAAAACTATCGAAGATTTATTTGAAAAATCTATCGAGAATTTAAATATTAATTAAAGTAAATTCCATTCGATATATTTTCAATTTAATCTCAAAAACTATCGAGAATTGTTTTCGATAGTTTTTTTCTTTCCTTTTCAAAAACTATCGAAAATTAATTTCGATAGAATTTTCTTTGTACTTGGAAAAACTATCAAATTTCCTGAAATTCGATATTTTTTGCTTCTTTTCAAATTCTAAAACCTGTTCATGTTCTAAAATTCAAATTTTTTTTATTTTCTGTCAAGTTTTAATTCGAATAAATCTTTTCAAATTTACCAAAATCAATTATTAACAGAAAATTCACAATTTTCTCAGAATAAAATCGACTAAATATCATCGAATGATATTAACCAATTAAAATCCAATAAATTATGCTGCATTAATCTACAATGTTAAAAACAAAGCAAATTAATTCAAATTAAATTGATGCTTAAATATTTAGAACAAATATTAGCACCTAAATAATTTTTAGAATTAATAACCAATTAAATGCCAGAAGATATATCATCCATAATTATGACATAAAATTAGTACAAAAATCCTAACTACGAGAATTGCTCTAGAAAATAAATTCACGAGTCCTAAGGATATGGAAATTCTTAAACTCATGTATTCACTAGGACTATCTGCAGTTACTGACTTTTAATCAAAATCAATCAGAAAGATTTAACATCCCAAGTTCACCAACCAGCTTTGAAAAGTGGATTCATCAAGCCGTTTAGTAAAGATGTCTGCAATTTGATCCTCTATGGGTACACAATGTAACTCCACAGTTCCATTCATGACATGCTCTCGGATAAAATGATACCTGATGTCGATGTGCTTTGTCCTCGAGTGTTGCACTGGATTGTTAGAGATTACTATGGCACTTGTGTTGTCGCAAAATATTGGAATCTTTGTCAACAAAAGCCCATAGTCACGGAGTTGGTTTTTCATCCACAAGATTTGAGCACAACAGCTTCCAGCAGCAATGTATTCAGCCTCAGCTGTTGATGTGGAAACTGAATGCTGCTTCTTGCTATACCAGGAAACTAACCTTCTTCCAAGAAACTGACAGCTTCCTGAAGTACTCTTCCGATCAATCTTACAACCTGCAAAATCAGAGTCTGTGTATCCAATAAGATCAAATCCTGTATCTTTAGGGTACCAAATTCCAAGATTTGGAGTCCCCTTAAGATATCTAAATATTCGCTTAACAGCTATTAGATGAGATTCTTTAGGATCAGACTGAAACCTAGCACACAAGCATGTTGCAAACATTATATCTGGTCTACTTGCAGTGAGATAAAGTAATGAGCCTACCATACCTCTGTAGCCTGTGATGTCAACCTTCTTACCAGTTTCATCCTTATCAAGCTTAGTGGCAGTTGGCATAGGAGTCTTTGCTGTAGATGAGTCTTCCATTTGATACTTCTTAAGAAGATCTTTAATGTACTTGGACTGACAAATGAATATACCATCTTGTTTTTGGTATACTTGCAGTCCAAGGAAGAATGACAATTCACCCATCATGCTCATTTCATAACGACTCTGCATTAACTTAGCAAATCTCTTGCATAGATCATCATTAGTAGAACCAAATATTATGTCATCAACATATACTTGCACCAATATCAAATCATTTTTATGCTTTTTGACAAAGAGAGTTTTGTCTACGACACCTCTTGTAAAATCATTTTCAAGTAAGAATTCAGAGAGAGTGTCATACCATGTCCTTGGAGCTTGTTTGAGTCCATAGAGAGCTTTGAATAGAAAGTACACAAAGTCTGCCAGTTTTGAATCCTCAAAACCTGGAGGTTGTTCCACATACACTTCTTCTTCTAACTCCCCGTTCAGAAAAGCACTCTTCACATCCATCTGATATACCTTGTAATTGGAATGTGCTGCGAATGCCAGAAACATTCTGATGGCCTCAAGTCTTGCTACTGGTGCATAGGTTTCATCATAATCTATACCCTCTTCTTGAGAGTAACCTTTAGCAACCAGTCTGGCTTTGTTTCTCGTTACAATGCCATCTTCGTCCAACTTATTTCTGAATACCCATCTTGTTCCAATAACAGATTTTCCCTTAGGCCTGGGTACCAGCTTCCAAACTTTATGCCTTTCAAACTGATTGAGTTCCTCTTGCATAGCAATCACCCAATCTGGATCATCTAGAGCATCTTCAACTTTCTTAGGTTCTGTTTCTGAAAGAAACCCAGAATAGTGACATTCATTTTGTGATGTTCTCCTAGTTCTCACTCATGTGTCCGGATCACCAATGATAAAGTGAAAGGGATGATCTCTATTCCATACCCTTTGTCTTGAAAGATGCGATCTTGATGATTCTCCTTGTTCTAGATGTCGTGGAGTGTGACTAGTTGATCCTTCTCCTGCTCCCCCTGAGTTGTTGACGGTTTGATCTGATGATTCTGTAGACTGACTAGTGGATCCTGTAGAATTTTGAGGATCTCCACTTTGGTCACCACTTTGTCCAGAATCATTATCATTATGATTATTATTAATAACTGTAACAACTTCAGGTACTTCTTCATTGTCAGAGAGATCTCCTGATAGATTTTCAAATACCAAGGATTCAGAGTTCTCTCCAGTTTGCAGGCCTGGTCTTTTGGTGTCGTCAAATGTTACATTAAAGATTTCCAACACCTTCTTATCTTCAATCACATATACCCTGAAAGCCTTAGATTCCAGAGAATAGCCCAGAAAAATGCCTTCATCTGCTTTGGCATCAAACTTGCCAAGATGTTCTCCATCTTTAAGTACAAAGCACTTTGCACCAAACACATGAAAGTACTTCAGTGTTGGTTTCTTGTTGGCCATTAACTCATACGGAGTCTTTTCATGATCTTTGTTGATCAGGGTTCGATTCTGAGTGTAGCAAGCTGTGTTCACTGCTTCAGCCCAAAAGTAAGTGGGAAGTTTTGCTTCATTCAACATGGTCCTTGCTGCTTCAACCAAGGTCCTGTTTTTCCTTTCCACTACTCCATTCTGTTGAGGAGTTCTTGGTGCTGAAAACTGTCTTGATATTCCTTTCTCTGAGCAGAAATCATTAAGAACTGCATTCTTGAATTCAGTTCCATTGTCTGATCTGATTGTCCGCACAGGTAGCTTAGCTTCCATTTCTATCTTTTTGATGTGATCAATGATTAGTTGTGTTGCTTCATCCTTTGTTTGTATGAACAACACCCACGTGTACTTGGAGTAGTCATCCACCATCACCAATGCATATCTATTTCTTGAAAGAGACATAACATTGACTGGACCAAATAAATCCATATGAATCAGTTGTAATGGTTCAGTAATGCTTGTCATTCCTTTGCTTCCATGTGATGCTTTCTTCGAATTCCCTTTTTCACATGCTTCACATAGTCCCTCCTGATTGAATTCCATCAGGGGCAACCCTCTCACTAACTCTCTCTTTACCAAAGAGTTCATAGTTTTGAAGTTCAGATGTGAGAGCTTCTTGTGCCATAGCCAACTTTGTTCTGAAGATGCCTTTGCATAGAAACATGTAACTTCTCCTTCACTGGTAGAACTTAAGTCAGCTATAAACAAATTTCCTTTTCTCACTCCCAGTAGAGTAAGCTTCTCATCCTTCCTGTTGGTGATCAAGCACTTGTCCTTTCTGAAATCTACATTGTAGCCTTTATCACAGAACTGACTGATACTTAGAAGATTGTGCTTTAATCCTTCAACAAGAGAGATCTTTTCTATGATGACATTTCCAGCTTTCAATTTACCATATCCCGTAGTGAATCCTTTGTTGTCATCTCCAAAGGTTACAATCGGGCCGGTCTTCTTAACCACCTCTGTAAGCAGGGACTCTTCACCTGTCATGTGTCTAGAACAGCCACTATCCAGAATCCACACAACCTTTGAGCTTTTAACTTTACCCTGCAATCACAGATTGATTAAGCGGACTTTGGTACCCAAAATTGTTTGGGTCCTGAAGGTTTAGATACTTTAACAGGAGTAACATTCAATTTAGTCTTACCCTATTTGATATTCATAGTATCTGTGGATTTAACATTAACAGTGCTTTTGCTACTATCATTCATCAACTTAAAATAAGCATGCATGATGTTGTACTTACATAGCAAACACTCTTTCTTTCCACAGGGTTCATGAAGATCAGGAATGTCAGACATGTTATGCATTTCAGAAGTATTAGCAGTTTCTACTTTAACCTTTTTACATGCATGTGTAAGGTGTCCAGCAGAATTACAAATAGTGCACAACTTCCTAGATGCAATGGGAGAAAATGGAACAATTTCCTGATTAACAATCTTCTTTTTCCCATTCCTGTTCTTTTTAGAAATACTAACTAAGTCACCTACTTCAGTTTTATGTATAACAGTTTTTACTGATTTCCTAGGCGACTTAGTCTTTACCTCTTGTTCCTTCAATAAATCCTCCTCAAGCAATTCTTGTGCTATGTAAAGGTCATCCTCATGAAAAGGTTCTGAGAAGAGCTTGACAAAGACTGGACTGACCACATTCTTAAGAATATGTGGAATATCCTTATTGACAACAGAAGATGTCACAGGAAATTCCAGAGTCCTTTTCCCAGCCTTTTTGGAATAGTCAAGTCCTATAGCAGTTTTATTACCCTGGGTCTGAGGATCAATTATCTCCTTAGCAATCAGGGCGGAATTCTTAAAAGCATTCAGCTTCAAATCTAAATCTGAAATCTGCTTCCTGAGGATAGTCTCTATCTCATCATTACACTTGACCTTGTTTTCTAAGTACGCATTCTTTTGCTTAAGATATTCTAATGTGACAGCTACAAGCTCTAGTTCTTCATTTTTAGATTCTAACTTTTTAATCTTAAGAACTAGTTTAGCATTCTCCATTTCAGATGCTAGCATGCTTGTGTGTACATTAAACAATTCTACACTTAGATCTTGCACAGTTTTCTTGTACTCAGAGTTAGACATATCAATTGTAGTTAAGATAGGTACCTGAGATGATTGTGGTGATTCCTCTGAAGAGTCAGCCATTAGGGCAACATTCACATATTCCTCCTCTTCATCCGAATCAGTATCATCCCAGTGTTTTCCCTCTGCTATATAAGCCTTCCCTTTCTGCTTTCCAGAAAATGCCTCCAGTTGCTGTTTAAGCTTGGCATTCTCCTTCTTCAAATCCTCATATGAGTCTTTCTTTCCATAGACATCTTTCATGTCTCTTGCTTGACGAGGCTTCCGGCATTCAGTGGTGAAATGCCCTAACTCATTGCAGTTGTAGCATCTTGTTTTGCTTCTATCAATCATGCCAGTCTTGTAGCCTCCCTTAAAGCCTGTACTAGGTGCATAAAATTGCTCTTCTGGAATCTGTTGGTTGAGCCCTTGAACTTGTACTTAGGGTTTCTCTTGAAACGAATATGACTAAACTTTGCAGCTAAGTACGCCATGGTTTTGTCTTCCATTTGCTCAAGCTCTTCTAGGGTGTAGTAAACACTTTCATCAACATCCAGATTCACAGAATCCATTTCAGCTTCTATTATCACCTCCTTTCCAGCTCTAGGGGTTTGAACCTGAATCTCAGAAGTTATTGGTTCATCCACTACAAGTGCTGCTGATCTCACAAGTGCATTGTGCTTGCTGTCCACTGTCCCTGATCCGTAGATTATCACTCTCTGTTCCTGTTCCATCTCATAGGTCTTCAACTTGCCATAGATCATCTCTAATGACATCTTTGTGAAGTCAATTCTTTCCCTTATGGATGATGACTTGTGTTCTACATGATGGGGCAGCGTCATCATGAACTTCCTGTTTGATTCTCTCAGTGGATAGGTCTTTCCTTTCATTGCCAATTCATTTAGAAGCTTAGTATATTTCTCAAAGACCTGAGTTATACTTTCTCCTGGAAGAGACCTAAAAGCTTCGTACTGAGAAGTCAGGATGTCCAATCTGTTTTCCTGCACGTCTTCAGTTCCTTCCATTATCAAGTTAATGGTATCCCACATGTGTTTCCCGCTTGTACAGTTCATCAACTGATAGCTCATTTCCTTGTCTGCGGAGTCCGCCAATATCAACATCAAACCAGTGTCCAATCGAATCAGTTCTTTGTCAGAATCTGTATACTCAGTAATATCCTTAGGTTGGGTGCCTGAAGGAATCCTGCTACCATCAGGAGCTGTAGATTCACTAACTGGTTTCATTGGTACAAACGGTCCGTTCTCTAATATGCCAATATACAACGGATTAGATGCCTTGATAAATAACAACATCTTCATCTTCCACAAACCGAAATCATCTCTAGTTAACGGGGGAACTTTAATACCAGCGGTTTTCTTTGGAGCACTCATGGTTTCTGAAAATTTCAAATTGTTTAAAATTCAAGAAATTCCAATTAAATGAAAAATTTTGAAAGTTAAAAAATTTGCTTCGAATTTTCACGCTATGTTTGATTTTGGTCTCATTCACCGGATCTGATTTGTATATCAATCAAGTAGCTTTGATACCAATTGTTAGGTCCACAGTATCGTAGAAGGGGGGGTTGAATACGATACTCACAAATAATTTAATTTCGTTCGCGGATAATTCATTCAGTTCTATAACGAAATCAAGCACACCAAACCAAACCAAGTTTCAGGGAATATATCTTTTTATAAATATAAACCTCGAGGGGTGCTACAATTTCTAATCCGTAGATTAGCTTCAATGAGTTTAAGGTTACACAAATTCAATACAATGATCAAGTTCTGAGCACTATTAATTCTCTGATAATTTCTCCGGCTCAATTCTCTCTCTCAGTAATGTCTCTGTGTGTTTTGCCTTAACTGAAGAAGACACTTCTTCATCTCTGTATTAACTGCAGACTTTGTTTCTGAAAACTATCGAACCTCAATTGTAGAAACAATCTTGGTCGTCCATCTTCAAAATCAACCTGTAAACAAGAATACTTTTCACCTGCTCCTTAATTAAAAACCATCGAATGAATTAACTTAATTTATCATTCGATAGTTTTTTAATTAAAACTATCGAATACCAAATTAAGTTAACATGGTTTTCAATGAATCATTTCTAATACCATTCGATAGTTTTCTGAAAAGAAAATCTATCGAATCATTTTTCTTGTCTTATATCATTTAATGATTCCACTGAGCTCCTGGGTGTTTAAGTAACAGACTGTATCACTTTCTTCTGAGACGATAAAACAGCTTGATCTTTTAAGTGTCGTCACCTAGTGCAACTGGTCTGGTTCACAGATGAATAACACTTGATCAATTCTTCTTTTATGTCTTCAATTCAATGCTTCTGATAAGTCCCTTGTCGTTCTGGTTGCTTCAATTAAATCACTGGAATCCCGTGGTACTAACCCTAAATCATTCACATACTTCTGTCGTCTTGAAAGTCTTGTTTCTTTTGATGTCACTGAGGCTTGAACATTTTCATGAACTTCTTTCCGTGACCTGTTTACGGACTTCAAGAATACATAACGTATTTTGATTTTTTGAGTTTACCTTTTCTTCTTTGATTCTGGATTCCTGTGCTTCTGTTAATATTATTGTCTGTCTTGTCCTTTGTTGAGTTGTAGTTATCTCTTTTACATCTTATGTTACATTATGCTTTACACTCTTCACATCACTTAACTCATGTTTGTAAGAAACCAAAAGAGGTCAAGAACAATGTGATGAAGATAGATGGTAACTCGAGTAGGTTGTATTATTAAACCTTGTATAGAACGGTGAGGTCTATTATTGTAACTTCAGGTAGGGGTTGTAAATAATAGACAAGATCCTGGATAGTACATTTGAGTTGTAATAACAAATGTTACTTTTGTTGCTCATTTCCAAGGCTATAACTTGTGCGTGTGTGTGTAAGTGATTGGGGTCTTTAGAGTTGTAATATGAGATTGTTGTAAGTAATGCATGTATTGTATAATTGATGGAGCGTGACAACCCAGATTCCTGACCCCGGATCTGGGGGTGTTACAGAAATGGTATCAGAGCGTTAAGTTATAAACTTGGATATGAGAGTGTTAAGAGTTATATCGAAGTAAGAGAATGACGAGAGGACTCATATAGAGCTCGTTAAGTGGACTACCGGAAGTAGTGCCATTGAGGATGTTAAGATTAAAGAGTTTAGTTGGGGACTTATCGAAGGACCGATAGGGCCGTTGAAGACCATCATAATGATGAGACGAATGTCTAGAATTATACCCGGATTATCAAGGACATTAAGATAAGACGCGGAGCAGAGTCTCGGTTGCAGTTGGGGTAAGGTCGGAAGGGCCAATACCAATGGATAACTTGACTTAGTAAGAACCTAAGTGTTTGTAGTTCATCATAGTTGCCCACGGGAAGGCAGCACATGTGAAGATTGAGACGTTTACAATCCTTTACGCGATCCGAATTACTAAATTGCGTGGTCTAGTTAAGGCATTATCTTGTGTATGAGGTCCAAGCCTTGAGAACAACGATTCCACCAGAGTTGGTGTCTTTTCCGTCGATGGGTATTTTGTTACCTAAGAGGAAGACTTTTGCGTACATGTAGTACCAGAACGTTATCGTGAGACGAACGTGCTAAATCGCATCGCAGGTATATTTCGTACGATAGGCCATGATGGCTCAACTCGGAAATCAAAGATATGAAGAATGGATAGCGTGATTCTGATAAAGACACGTATGGTTGCAACGAGCAATGCGACAATCTCAGGACCTACGAGGAACGAGACCTATGGTGGCCTGGGGTTGGATTCATTCGATACGACCAGTGTTGAGAAATTACATATACGTTAATGGACCTCCATCTTTTGGGGATGTGTTGATGCGGCCATAGGAGGCCCAATCTCTGAACGATTATCGGGGAATGGCGAATATGTCTCGAACTCCCGACCTATCTAAGGACTTGTACGATTTTGAGGTACCATTGGTTAGTACCCTAAGCCATAAAGGCAGAAAGATAAGATCATCCTCGTACGGGTAATGATAGAACTTATGATGACCATTGACTTTTGGTATCTACTTGCTGGTACACTACTCAATCTAAAACTGTTCATGCCCGTGTTACCTTGAATAATTCATGTCAGGTAACCCTTCTAGTTTCCTACTTCAACTTGGGATGCAACCAACAATCGTTAAGTATTCATTTTATTTCTTCATATTTGGACTCCTCAGTCGAGTTCATAAATATCTAGCTATTTGTTTAAAATATATATGATGTGTATTTCAGAGATCACTCGTGAATTCTTTTCTTCTATTAAAAAGAGATTTGCACATCTGACGTTGGAATCGTGGAAAGGATATCAATTTGATATTGGGAATTCAATTCTATCGGAGAATTTGACAAAGTTATGTACGGAGACACCTTTGGGTGGACCGTTTCACTGATGAGAAATGTTTGGTGGGAGGTTATCGATTGTTCCGATACCAAGAACTTTCTATTCAGACCTTATATTCTATTCAAGGGTTATAATTACCTTTTTCGTCCCAAACTTATTTACTCTTCTTTTCAATTCATTATCCGAGTAGTCAAAATTTTGTTTTCTTTTTTTCTTTGGCTACGATGTCGAGATTGTGGTACTAGTAGATTAAAAATGGCTAATTGCATGTGCCATGATGAGTGACTAGTTAATTGTTCTAACTAGTTGAAATTTTAATGATATGATGAAAATCTAGCTAATCATCCTAGCTAGATGCTGCGTCCCAAACTAATCGAACTAGCAAATTTTGTTCAGCTAGTTGTAAATGTTTCTTGAAGTGAACTAGTTATTGTTTCACTAAGTTCAACTTTCGGTCGAATTTATTTAAGTGAGTTCACAATGCATTTTATATGTAGTGAATTGTGATGATGAAATTTCCAAATGATAATTGATTGAGACCTAATAAGGTCACCCATTCAGCGAGAATTCTTACAAAGATTTTATAAAATATTTTGTTGCTTGAAGTATTCTCGGTACCATGCAATTATTTTCCTTAGTATTTGGAAAAATAGAGTGTTGAAGCTTAGAGCTAAAACAAATGAGTACGACAACTTATGAATCGAAGTTTACGGAAATTGCCAAGGTTTGTTTCGCATGATGCGAATTCAGAATAACGGAGTGTTCGAAACGACTGATTATGTTACCTTGGTTAATGAAACGACTATGATAGAAATGGAAGCAAAGTGGATGAGGAAGAAATGGGCATAAAGGAAATAAAGTATGAAACGCGAATAGATTGAGAAAGAAAGAATTCAGATTGTCGGACGAGGGAACGATTGACCTCCAAGGATGTGAAACTTGTTTAGCGACTGTGATGGATACGAAACGGGGAGTACCTAGTGTACAGAATATCCCTGTTGTCAACGAATTCGAAGATGTATTTCCAAGAAGATCTCCCAGGGTTACCACCCGATAGAAAAATAGAGTTGCTATAGAATTAGCTCCAAGAACGGCGCCAGTATCGAAGGCCCCGTACCGACTAGCTCCAGTCAAGATGAAGAAATTAGTCGCTCAATTGTAGGAATGATAAGACCAAGTGCGTCACCGTGGGATGCACCCGTGTTATTGGTGAAGGAAAAGGACGGCAGCATGAGGCTGTGCATAGATTATCGAGAGCTAAATAGGCTAACTGTTAAGAATGAATACCCCTGCCAAAGATCGGTGATTTGTTCGATCGGCTGCATGGTGTAGTTAAATTCTCGAAGATTGATTTGAGAACGGGATACCACCAGTTGAATATTAAACCTGAGGACGTACCCAAGACTACGTTTCGCACCAAGTATGGACACTGCGAGTTTTTTTTTGTAATATCGTTTGGGCTGACGAATTCCCTTGCAACTTTCATGGACTTGATGAATCAAGTTTTCAAGAAGTATTTGGATAAGTGTGTCATAGTGACATCGACAATATTTTGGTTTACCTCAAAGACCGAGGAAGAACATGTAGAACGTTTGAGGATAGTGTTAGAAACACTGAGGAGAGAAAAGTTATATGCCAAGTTCTCAAAGTGCGAGTTTTGGCTAAAGGAAGTACAGTTTTTAGGACATGTGGTCAACAGTGAAGAGGTGTTGGTTGACCCCGCTAAGATAAAAGCTGTTTCGAACTGGGAAAGACCAACCACCCCAACCGAGGTGAGAAATTTTGTGGATTTAGTCGGATATTACCGAAGATGTGTACAAGATTTTGCTAAAATAGCAGCCCCACTGACCAGACTTACTCGAAAGACTAAAAAGTTGAATGGACCGAGAAATGTGAGAAAAGTTTCCGGGAATTAAAGAAGAGGCTAGTCACCGTCCTGTGCTGGTACTGCCAGACGGGAAGGGAGATTTTGTGATCTATAGCGACGCATCGCATAAAGGATAAGGGTGTGTGCTTATGCAGCACGGAAAGGTGATTACGTATGCATCCAGACAATTAAAGGAATATGAATTTAGATACCCTACGCATGACTTAGAATTGGCAGCGATAGTTTTCGCTTTAAAGTTTTGGAGGCACTAATTGTATGGAAAGAAGTGCGAGATTTATACAAATCATAAGAGCATTAGATACACTTTCCCAGAAAGAACTTACCATGAGAATTGAAAAGATAGCTAAAGCTAATCAAGGATTATGACGGTGGGATTCTTTACCACCCAGGGAAGGCCAATGTGGTGGCCGATGCCCTTAGTCTAAGAGACTTAAAATGATAACATCGTCGGATAAAGTTAATCCAAGGATTTGAGAAAATGGAAATTGAGGTTAAAATAGCCGGAAATGGTAATGAGAGACTAGTTGAGGTTGCAATGCAACCAGAATTGTTGCAGGAAATCAAGTTATGTCAAGAATGAATGACAAGTGAAGGTATAAAGTCAATGTTGGAGAAAGAATTGAAGACTGAGAAAGATGATAAGGGAATCCTGAGGTATTTTTACCGAGTTCGGGTTCATAATGTTTAAGAGATAAAGGATGCTAATTTTTTCAGAAGGACTAATAAGAGGAACTGAAAGGATGAAGTTTGAAGTTAAGAATACAACAAGGATTATTTAAAGGCCCTGATTGAGCCAGAACAAATCAAGGAATGAAGATCTGTCCTAGAGAGACAGCTACACCGAGAGTACAAAAAGGTAAAGAGAGAAAGGAAATGTTATAGGTGGTCGGATAGATAAAAATGATATTATCGATTGGTAAACAAATATTGGATATGTCAGAAAATGAAGGCAGAACAAAGACCTAGTTGACTATCACAGTTAGTAGAGATTCCTGATTAGGAATGTAATTTTTTGTAATGGATTTTGTGATAGGATCAACAAGAATCAAGTCGGACTATGACGTCAATTGAGTTATAATTGATGGATTAAACAAGTCTACTCATATTTTGTTTTTAGCGAGAGATCTTTAATCAAATAGTTACGAAAGAGATAGTTGGGTGACGTGGAGTTCCAGTCACCATCGTGTCAGATAAGAACCAATGATTGAACTCCCAATTCGGGAGGAGTTTTCCAAACGTGTTTGGCAATGAGTTTGAGTGCGAGCACTACGTAGGATCCACAGACCGACGAACCGACCGGAAGAAATATTTTAGAGAGCCGAAGTTACGATAAGCGTTGTACCGCCGATTGCAAGAATAATCGGATATTGATAGAAAATGGGTGTATAAGAGTACCACCAGAATTGGCTTATATAAAGCGTCCGGTAGATATCACCGACCGGAATGAGTAAGTGTTGTAATGAACCAGAGGGTTGAAGAGTCAACCTGGAAACTGGAGATTTCTATATTGGAAAAGTAACCTCGGCTATTTTCTTAGATTCCGGGACGGAATCCTTTTAAGTAGGGGAGACTGTAATAACCCCAAATTTTGGACTTAGTTAAAATTTTTGATGAATAGTAAATGTTGATGAATAGTGAATTTGCTGATGAAAATTATTTTCAGACCACACCATATGGAAGACATGGAATGAATGTTTCGAAGTTATATTAGTGAGGTATAAGGAGAATAAGTGAATGTAAACGCAATCAGAATCAGAAGATTCCCATTCGAGTTTTAAATCACTATTCACTGGACAATCAAGGATGTATTGATTTGATCGTTTTAAGAAAGTATGTGGAATGAGAAATCCATGATCATATCTTAAACCAAGGTGAGGAATCTAAGACCATATATTAAACCAAGGAAATGGAAAGATCAAGGAAGTATCCCCTAGCTTTGGTACAGAGACACGTTTTTAAAATCACTTGAAACTATCGCGAAACAAAAGCGTAACAAATTATGGATTAAACCCTAACCAAAGGAGGAGTATTATATAAGATCATCAAGTGCAATATATAAGAGGATTGAGGATACAAATGATGACATAAGCATGATGCAGAGGAGTGACATATGCATGACAAGGTGATGACAAGGTGATGAATCACCACCTTGTCACCACTTTCACCACCACCACCACAAGTTCAAAAGAGGTGTGTCATTGGTGACAAAATAAGATATTAGCCACACAAATTAAATGGCAAAGTATTAAGGCTAATTAGACAAAAGAAAAGAACACAAAACAAAACACAAAGATGCATCCAAGATGAAGCAACCATTCGGCTTTTCTTCTTCATCAAATCCTTAAGAAATTTTCCTCCACTTTCACTCAACCATAATTCAAGATCTTGGGCTCTAAATCACCCTCATCCCTAAACTAAGGTAAATCTTTGATCTTAGCTTCATCCATGATTGATAGCTTGTTCAAAAATGGATTCAAAGTTGATGATGAATAGTGAAATGAATTGTAATTCTTGATTTTCTTGTTTTGATCTTGAAGTTTAAGGTTTGTAAAGGATAATGTTAGGTCCAAAGTATCGTAGAAGGGGGGGTTGAATACGATACTCACAAATAATTTTAATTTCGTTCGCGGATTAATCTTTCAGTTCTATAACGAAATCAAACACACCAAACCAAATCAAGTTTCGGGGAATATATCTTTTTATAAATATAAACCTCGAAGGGGTGCTACAATTTCTAATCCGTAGATTAGCTTCAATGAGTTTAAGGTAACACAAATACAAAACAATAATCAAGTTCTGAGCACTATTAATTTCTCTGATAATTTTCTCCGGCTCTTCTCTCTCTCAGTTATGTGTCTGTGTTGAATGCCTTAACTGAAGAAGACACTCTCTTCTCTCAGTATTAATTGTAGACTTGGTTTGAAAATCCATCGAATTAGAATTGTAGAAACAATCCTGGCCGTTGGATCTTCTTCAACCTGTCAGAAAAGGAATTCTTTTCACCTGCTCTTAGAATAAAAAAAACCATCGAATGAATAAAAAATCCATCGAATTAAATAAATTAATTTGCCATTCGATAGTTTTTAAATCAAAACTATCGGATGCCAAACTAATTTACTTTGGTTTTCATTTAATCAATTCAACTACCATTCGATAGTTTTCCAAATAGAAAAACTATCGAATTTCTTTTTCTTGTTTTTAGTCCATTAATGATTACTCCTGAGCTCCTGGGTGTTTAAGAAATAGACTGTATCAATTCCTTCTGAGACGATAAAACAACTTGATCTTTTCAGTGCCGTCACCTAGTGCAACTGGTCTGGTTCACAGATGAATAACACTTGATCAATTCTTATTTTATGTCTTCAATACATTGCTGCTGATACGTCCCTTGTCGTTCTGGTTGCTTCATCACTGGAATCCTGTGGTACCGAACCCTAAATCATTCACATACTTCTGTCGTCTTGAAAGTCTTGTTTCTTTTGTTGTCACTGAGGCTTGATCATTTTCATGAACTTCTTTCCGTGACCTGTTTACGGACTTCAAGAATACATAACGTATTTTGATTTTTTGAGTTTACCTTTTCTTCTTTGATTCTGGATTCCTGTGCTTCTGTTAATATTATTGTCTGTCTTGTCCTTTGTTGAGTTGTAGTTATCTCTTTTAGATCTTATGTTACATTATGCTTTACAATCTCCCCCTATTTGATTGGATAGAGTTCGACAAGCAAATACTTCGAGGATAACTCAACTAACTAAGGAAACATGAAACTACTTAAAGTAAGACAGCGTAATAATATTAATGCATTCTGGATCAGATATTTATACATTTCCAGATTTCATAAATCAAAAAACAATTAAACTTTATACAATTAAGTTGCTCCTCTAGACTGAGCTGATAGTTCTTTTGTTCTTTGCTTCTTGTCTTCAGTCCAATTCGATCTCACCTTCTTCAATCACTGGATCGGAGTTAGCAGCTTGATAATCAATCACTGATGGATAGTGCAGTGGTTCTCCAGGTTTAAGGATTGCTCCTCGGATGTGTCTTCCAATATACTCAACCTCTTGACCCACTCCAGCCCACAACCATGCAATGTTAACATCTTTCTTGTTTAGCTTTGGCATGTTTGGCAGTCTGGTATGCACTTCCAATCCTCTTTCCACTCTTTTCCTATAGTAAGGAACATTCTCCATTAGAAATCTTCTAAGAGTGTCTGCTGCCTTGTCCTTCTCCGTTGAAGAGAATCCAGTGGATCTAAAATACTTCTCAACTGAGATTAGATAGTTGCTTGGGTAGTCCCTCAGTTTGTCCTCAGTCAAATAGCAGATTCTGAACAAGTCATTCGTCATGAATCTAACCATTGGAGGATCTTCAGTAATCTCTGGACTGACTTTCATCACGATCTCCTTAACATGCTCTCGGAGCAGTTCATTTAGCCTTGTAGTTCTTTGGATCTTGATGAGTATAGCCTGCAATTCTGTATATGTCCTCTGTTCTAAAAACTTAGTGGAAATTACAAATGTACCTTTCTCCAGAAAACTGATCAATAAGCTCCAGGCACCATTTGCTTTAACCCCAGCATTCAAACAGATTATAGAGCTTCTCAGTGCTTTGAAGTAAGTCTGATCATCAAGATTAGCACTTCTGATGTCCTGAATTATAACTTCCACCTCAGCGTTGTCCTTGACTTGTAATCCTTCTTCAACTCCGCAAAAGGTTTTGTAAGCCATTTCCCATTCAGTACCATCTTTCTTTGCCAGATCTATCATCTTCTTCTTCCTCACTTCATTATACACCTTCATTCTCTTTAGCTTTTCAATTCTCAGAATTGCTTGCTGTTTTTCCTTCTCAGCTTGCCTGGCATCTATTGCAGCTCTCTGAGCTCGTATTGCTTCCAAGGCAGCTTCTTCTTCTGGTGACAGAGAATTTGATTCTTCTTCCATAATATCCTCATCCAAGATAGGATGTTCTATTGGTTCAGGATAATATGGTTCATGCTCCTCTTGAATAGGTTGCTCTTGCATGAATTCAAATTCCTCTTCACTCTTCTCTTCCTCCACAAGTTCTTCTATCCAGTACTGCCTGATAGGAATAGCTTCAACTATTTCCCAAACTCTCCATCCATCCGTCTCCCCTTCTCCAACTTTCTCCCCCTTAGTTGAGGAATCCTCGATAAAAGCATCCTCAGCATAAAAGACATTAGAAGGATCAGGTTCCTGATAGGAAGGACCAGGTTGTCCAGATTGTTGGTTCTTCAGCATACTCCATATAGACTGTACTCCATCGCCTTGATTCTCCAAGAAATCCATAAGCTGCTTATTAAAGTCATTTATAGAAGCTAACGACAGGTCAATGTTTTCCAATCTTGAGTTGGTAGTCTTTTCCATATGATCCAGCCTCCTGTTGAGTCTAGACTCCACTCTTGAAAGGTTGTCCATTGCATCCTTCACCCGCGCTTGACCATCCCGGATAACCAGAACGTCCTCTTTCAAAGCTTCATGTCCCTAGGACAGTGCAGTTACTTCATTCATGAATCCATCTTTAAGCTCCCTTACGTCCATCCTCAAATCGACCAGCTCTTCCATAGCTTCCTTCTTTAAGGAGTCCACTGCCTGCTTCGTACCTGTTATAGTGCCAGATGCACTGCCAATGACCCTGAATGTTCTTCTGGAATCAGCTGCAGCCAAGTCAACTTTCTCTTGAATAGACTTTAAAGAAACATTGTCTTGACTGGAGGAGATTCCTTGGTCAAAGGAAGGTCGCAGTGGAACCTTGAATAATGGATTTCCTTCTTTATCATGAACTGTCATCTCCTTGAGGGAAGATTGAACTTGTAGCTCTCTTTCTGTTGGTAACAGCAGATCATCAATATGAGTTAGGGTTTGGGTGTCACTCCTCACGTTTGGCTCTGGGTGTTCACTCACAGTTTCTGTTAGTGTTTCACTCATTTTTCCTTTCCCACTCAGGCCAGGTGTAAGTGTTTGTGTTTCACTCAAATCCATTGTGCTGGTTGTACCTGCAGAAGAAAACACCGTAGCCGTCCTTAAGGAGGTCACCGGTGGTGCAATGGGGCTTCGCAAGTCCCCGTCCTTGGTTAAACCAAGTTGCTGATCATCCGTAGATGATATATCCTTTGTAGGATCTAGAGTTTGAATCTATAGGGGGTTAGAAACAGGCTCTTTTAACAGCAGAGATCCCGAGTCTTCCCTAATAGTCTGTGAAGACTTTTCCTCAGTTGACTCCTCAATAGTAATTGATTCACTGTCAACGAGTTGCCGATCTGCACCTACGTCAGACCCTTTACCCGCAGGATCCAGATATGTTCCATCTGGGGAGGTAGACAATGACCTTTTAGATTGTGCATTTAGGTCAAAGCCTTCTCTCGACGTCTGTGAAGACCCTTTGTTCTTAGAACCTTCAACCAGTGAACCTGACCGTAATATGGTCGGAACACCAGTTGCTTCCGTCAATTCCTCCTTACTTGATTGAGCTATTGGTTCAGATATTGCTTTCGTTAGCATAGCCCAATCAGCATCAGAAAAATCAATAAAGGGCTCTTTGGATGAGAGAAATGAAGTATCAACAGTTGCCTCGGTTTCTGTTCTTCTCCTTTTAGAGGTAGGCAGAGCTGCTGTTGAAGGGTGTATCTCCTTATGTGGTGCTGCTTTGGCACTATCTCCCTCTACACTCAGGGATGTTTCTTTACTGGGTATAGGAGGGGAAGGAGCATCATTTATGTTTTCATTTGGCTCGTTCAAAGGCTCTTCGACCGTGGTTGGAGGTTGTGGGTTTGCAACCTCCTGGTCTGGAATGGCCACTGAGGGCTCTGGATCAACATCCATTGGTTCAGGACCAAGTTCAGGTTCAGGTTGAGGAAAGTTACCTTCATTTACCTGTTCCCCTGGGGGTAGAAGAGGTAGGGGCACCGTTCTTAGATATTCAGTGAGAACAGTGGGTACCCCTGGAAGATAGTTGTTCTTCCTTATCAGAGCGGTTATGGCATTGCTCTTCATCTTCATACACTCCATTGTGTCTTCATCTTCAAATGTCTCACGTTCATCATCTGTTAAGACATCATTGAGAATTAGCTGTAGGAACCTAGGATAGAAACAGAGCACATCTTCATTTATGCCTGTTCTTTCATCCAGTGGTCCCATGCACAGAATTACTTGATCAATCACTATCCGTCCTATGTTAATATGCCTGTTGTTCGCAATGGCAAACCCTATCTTTTGAAGGAATAAGGGAATGCCATGCAGATTTGTTAGCTTGGCAGTAAAAACATGTATCAGGGTATGAAAGAAAAAGTTCCATGGCTTTGGCAGGTAATGCTTTAGGAACTCTCCCACCAAGAAGTTAGGTTGTTGACTTCTGATAAGAGTGAAGAAAGCATGTATTTCCTCAGTTGTGGGATCCGGAACAAGGTTTTCTGTAGGAAAATGTAAGATTCGATTAAAGTCATGTTCCGTCACCCTTATTGTTCTGCCTCCTGGCACAACAAAACTGAAGGACCGTATGTTATTCTCAGTTGTATCCGTGGCGGTTGTGTACAACGCAGTCAATTGATCAATGCAAAGGACTACGGGAGTACTTACAGCGTATGCCACTAATGAACGTATATTCAAAAATTCTGCCCATGCACGAATTTGAGGATTCGTTATGGATTGCAGATTTTGAAACGAGACATGATTAGTTTTGGTAATAATAAATTCTCCGGCCATTGTATTTTCACACTTTCCAGAAAATTTAAATTTAAACCAAAATTATACTTTACTTAAATTAATTAATTATTATTAATTAATCAATTTCTTCAAAAATACCCCTTTCAAACTAATTGAAAACCTTAACCAAGAATAGTTCCCAACTAAAAGAACATAAACAATGTAATCCGTAGACTTTTAACTAAATTGAAATTAAATCCAAGAATGAATCAGATTTCAACTAAGTATTTTCACACTAGATCACTTAACAGTTCTTTATTGTTCACAAACACACTTCGATGGATTCTCTTTTCTGTTTTGATTCACAAACTGAAAAGAAACTCTCTTTCACGGTTAAAATCGATTAACAGTGATGGAAGGTGACTTTTTCAAGTTTAGATCGGTTAAAAACAAGAGAAAAGTATCGATGGTGATTTTCTTGGCTGTCTCTATCTGTAAGTATATAAAACTGACTTAGATCTCAGAAAATGAAAACAAAAGAGAACGTCTAAGTATTAGTTTTATACTCACAGACATGGCAAGGGTATTTTGGTCATCCCATGTTCGATAGATTTTATAAACTACTGTCGATGGTTTTTCTTTGGGGACAAAAAAGTCTATTTCCGTTCGATAGTTTTTGAGAAAACTATCGAAGAGTTTTAAAAAGAATGCAAACAGACTTTTAGGAGAAAAAAAAACCATCGAGGCATTTTTGAATTAAACACAAAAACTATCGAAGACATTTATTTGAAAAATCTATCGAGAATTTAAATATGAACTAAAGTAAATTCCATTCGATATATTTTTCAATTTAATCTCAAAAACTATCGAAAAATGTTTTCGATAGATTTTCTTTTTCCTTTTCAAAAACCATCGAAATTAATTTCGATAGATTTATCATTGTACTTTGAAAAACTATCGAATTTCCTTAAATTCGATATTTTTGCTTCTGTCTTCTTTTTAAAACCTGTTCATGTTCTAAAAATCAGACTTTTTATTTCCTGTCAAGTTTTAATTTTAATAAATCTGTTAAAATTCACCAAAATCAATTCTTAATAGAAAATTCACAATTTTCTTAGAATAAAATTAATTAAACATCATTGACTGATATTAACCAATTAAAATCTAATCAATTATGCTGCATTAATCTACAGTGTTAAAAACAAAGTAAATTAATTCAAATTAGATAAATGCTTAAATATTTAGAACAAATATTAGCACTTAAATAATTTTTAGAATTAATAACTAATTAAATGCCAGAAGATATATCATCCATAATTATGACATCAAATTAGTATAATAATCCTAACTACGAGAATTGCTCCAGAAAATAAACTCATGAGTCCTAAGGATATAGCCATTCTTAAACTCATGTATTTACCAAGACTCTCTGCAGTTACTGACTTCTAATCAAAATAAATTAATCAGAAAGATTTAACATCCCAAGTTCACCAACCATCTTATTGAAAGTGGATTCATCAAGCGGTTTAGTAAAGATGTCTGCAATTTGATCCTCTGTGGGTACAAAATGTAACTCCACGGTTCCATTCATGACATGCTCTCGGATAAAATGATACCTGATGTCGATGTGCTTCGTCCTCGAGTGTTGCACTGGATTGTTAGAGATTGCTATGGCACTTGTGTTGTCACAAAAGATTGGAATCTTTGTCAACAAAAGTCCATAGTCACGGAGTTGGTTTCTCATCCACAATATCTGAGCACAGCAGCTACCAGCAGCAATGTATTCAGCCTCAGCTGTTGATGTGGACACTGAATGCTGCTTCTTGCTATGCCAGGAAACCAATCTTCTTCCAAGAAACTGACAGCTTCCTGAAGTACTCTTCCGATCAATCTTACAACCTCTGTAGCCTGTGATGTCAACCTTCTTACCAGTTTCATCCTTATCAAGCTTAGTGGCAGTTGGCATAGGAGTCTTTGCTGTAGATGAGTCTTCCATATGATACTTCTTAAGAAGATCCTTGATGTACTTGGACTGACAAATGAATATACCATCTTGTTTCTGGTATACTTGCAATCCAAGAAAGAATGACAATTCACCCATCATGCTCATTTCATAACGACTCTGCATTAACTTAGCAAATCTCTTGCATAGATCATCATTAGTAGAACCAAATATTATGTCATCAACATATACTTGCACCAATATCAAATCATTTTTGTGCTTTTTGACAAAGAGAGTTTTGTCTACAACACCTCTTGTAAAATCATTTTCAAGTAAGAATTCAGAGAGAGTGTCATACCATGTCCTCGGAGCTTGTTTGAGTCCATAGAGAGCTTTGAATAGAAAGTACACAAAGTCTGCCAGTTTTGAATCCTCAAAACCTGGAGGTTGTTCCACATACACTTCTTCTTCTAACTCCCCGTTCAGAAAAGCACTCTTCACATCCATCTGATATACCTTGTAATTGGAATGTGCAGCAAATGCCAGAAACATTCTGATGGCCTCAAGTCTTGCTACTGGTGCATAGGTTTCATCATAATCTATACCCTCTTCTTGAGAGTAACCTTTAGCAACCAGTCTGGCTTTGTTTCTCGTTACAATGCCATCTTCGTCCAACTTATTTCTGAATACCCATCTTGTTCCAATAACAGATTTTCCCTTAGGCCTGGGTACCAGCTTCCAAACTTTCTGCCTTTCAAACTGATTGAGTTCTTCTTGCATAGCAATTACCCAATCTGGATCATCTAGAGCATCTTCAACTTTCTTAGGTTCTATTTCTGAAAGAAACCCAGAATAGTGACATTCATTTTGTGATGTTCTCCTAGTTCTCACTCCTGTGTCCGGATCACCAATGATCAAGTGAAAGGGATGATCTCTATTCCATACCCTTTGTCTTGGCAGATGCGATCTTGATGATTCTCCTTGTTCTAGATGTTGTGGAGTGTGACTAGTTGATCCTTCTCCTGCTCCCCCTGAGTTGTTGATGGTTTGATCTGATGATTCTGTAGACTGACTAGTGGATCCTGTAGAATTTTGAGGATCTCCACTTTGGTCACCACTTTGTCCAGAGTCATTATCATTATCATTATTATTAATAACTGTAACAACTTCAGGTACTTCTTCATTGTCAGAGAGATCTCCTGATAGATTTTCAAATACCAAGGATTCAGAGTTCTCTCCAGTTTGCAGGCCTGGTCTTTTGGTGTCGTCAAATGTTACATTAAAGCTTTCCAACACCTTCTTATCTTCAATCACATATACCCTGAAAGCCTTAGATTCCAGAGAATAGCCCAGAAAAATGCCTTCATCTGCTTTGGCATCAAACTTGCCAAGATGTTCTCCATCTTTAAGTACAAAGCACTTTGCACCAAACACATGAAAGTACTTCAGTGTTGGCTTCTTGTTGGCCATTAACTCATACGGAGTCTTTTCATGATCTTTGTTGATCAGGGTTCGATTCTGAGTGTAGCAAGCTGTATTCACTGCTTCAGCCCAAAAGTAAGTGGGAAGTTTTGATTCACTCAACATGGTCCTTGCTGCTTCAACCAAGGTCTTGTTCTTCCTTTCCACTACTCCATTCTGTTGAGGAGTTCTTGGTGCTGAAAACTGTCTTGATATTCCTTTCTCTGAGCAGAAATCATTTAGAACTGCATTCTTGAATTCAGTTCCATTGTCTGATCTGATTGTCCGCACAGGTAGCTTAGCTTCCACCTCTATCTTCTTGATGTGATCAATGATTAGTTGTGTTGCTTCATCCTTTGTTTGTATGAACAACACCCACGTGTACTTGGAGTAGTCATCCACCATCACCAATGCATATCTGTTTCTTGAAAGTGACATAACATTAACTGGACCAAATAAATCCATATGAATCAGCTGTAATGGTTCAGTAATACTTGTCATTCCTTTGCTTCCATGTGATGTTTTCTTCGACTTCCCCTTTTCACATGCTTCACATAGTCCCTCCTGATTGAATTCCATCAGGGGCAACCCTCTCACTAACTCTCTCTTTACCAAAGAGTTCATAGTTTTGAAGTTCAGATGTGAGAGCTTCTTGTGCCATAGCCAACTTTGTTCTGAAGATGCCTTTGCATAGAAACATGTAACTTCTCCTTCACTGGTAGAACTTAAGTCGGCTATAAACAAGTTTCCTTTTCTCACTCCCAGTAGAGTAAGCTTCTCATCCTTCCTGTTGGTGATCAAGCACTTGTCCTTTCTGAAATCTACATTGTAGCCTTTATCACAGAACTGACTGATGCTTAGAAGATTGTGCTTTAATCCTTTGACAAGAGAGATGTTTTCAATGATGACATTTCCAGCTTTCAATTTACCATATCCCGTAGTGAATCCTTTGCTGTCATCTCCAAAGGTTACAATCGGGCCGGTCTTCTTAACCACCTCTGTAAGCAGGGACTCTTCACCTGTCATGTGTCTGGAACAGCCACTATCCAGAATCCACACAACCTTTGAGCTTTTAACCTTACCCTGCAATCACAGATTGATTAAGCGGACTTTGGTACCCAAAATTGTTTGGGTCCTGAAGGTTTAGATGATTTAACAGGAGTAACATTCAATTTAGTCTTACCCTGTTTGATATTCATAGTATCTGTGGATTTAACATTATCAGTGCTATTGCTATTATCAGACATCAACTTAAAATAAGCATGCATGATGTTGTACTTACATAGCAAACACTCTTTCTTTCCACAGGGTTCATGATTATCAGGCATGTCAGACATGTTATGCATTTCAGAAGCATTAGCAGTTTCTACTTTAACCTTTTTACATGCATGTGAAAGGTGTCCAGCAGAATTACAAATAGAACATAACTTCCTAGATGCAATGGGAGAAGATGGAACCAATTCCTGATTAACAATCTTTTTCCTCCCATTCCTGTTCTTTTTAACATTACTAACTAAGGAACCTACTTCAGTTTTAGGTAAATCAGGTTTAGGTAAAACATTCTTTACTGATTTCCTAGGCAACTTAGTCTTTACCTCTTTTTCCTTCACTAAATCCTCCTCAAGCAATTCTTGAGCTATGAAAAGATCATCCTCATAAAAGAGAGGTGGAAACGGCTTAACAAAAACTGGACAATCAACATTCTTAAGAACATGTGGAGTACTCCTTTTGACAACTGAAGGTGTCACAGGGAATTCCACAATCTTCTTACCAGCTTTCTTGTTATAGTCAAATCCTATAGCAGTTTTATTCTCTACGGCCTGAGTATCAATGATTTCCTTAGCCACTAGAGCGGAATTCTTAAAAGCATTCAGCTTCAAATCTAGATCTAAAATCTGCTTCCTGAGGATAGTCTCTATCTCATCATTACACTTGACCTTGTTCTCTAAGTACGCATTCTTTTGCTTAAGATCTTCTAATGTTACAGCTACAAGCTCTAGTTCTTCATTTTTAGATTCTAATTTTTTAATCTTAAGAACTAGTCTAGCATTTTCCATTTCAGATGCTAGCATGCTTGTGTGTACATTAAACAATTCTACACTAAGATCTTGCACAGTTTTCTTGTACTCAGAGTTAGACATATCAATTGTAGTTAAGATAGGTACCTGAGATGATTGTGGTGATTCCTCTGAAGAGTCAGCCATTAGAGCAACATTTACATATTCCTCCTCTTCATCCGAATCAGTATCATCCCAATGCTTTCCCTCTGCTATATAAGCCTTCCCTTTCTGCTTTCCAGAGAATGCCTCCAATTGCTGTTTAAGCTTGGCATTCTCCTTCTTCAACTCATCATAAGAATCCTTCTTTCCATAGACATCTTTCATGTCTCTTGCTTGACGAGGCCTCCTGCATTCCGTGGCAAAATGCCCTAGCTCATTGCAGTTGTAGCATCTTGATTTGCTTCTATCAATCATGCCAGTCTTGTAGCCTCCTTTAAAGCCTGTACTCGGTGTATAATTGCTTTTCTGGAATCTGTTGGTTGAGCCCTTGAACTTGTACTTAGGGTTTCTCTTGAAACGAATATGACTGAACTTTGCAGCTAAGTACGCCATGGTTTTGTCTTCCACTTGCTCAAGCTCTTCTAGGGTGTAGTAATCACTTTCATCAACACCCAGATTCACAGAATCCATCTCTGCTTCTATTATCACCTCCTTTCCAGCTCTAGAGGTTTGAACCTGGATCTCAGAAATTGTTGGTTCATCCACTACAAGTGCTGCTGATTTCACAAGTGCATTGTGCTTGCTTTCCACTGTCCCTGATTCGTAGATTATCCCTCTCTGTTCCTGTTCCATCTCATAGGTCTTCAACTTGCCATAGATCATCTCTAGTGACATCTTTGTGAAGTCAATTCTTTCCCTAATGGATGATGACTTGTGTTCTACATGATGGGGCAGCGTCATCATGAACTTCCTGTTTGTTTCTCTCAGTGGATAGGTCTTTCCTTTCATTGCCAATTCAGTGAGCAGCTTAGTATATTTCTCAAAGACCTGAGTTATACTTTCTCCTGGCAGTGACCTAAACGCTTCATATTGAGAAGTCAGGATGTCCAATTTGTTTTCCTGCACGTCTTCAGTTCCTTCCATTATTACATTAATGGTATCCCACATATGTTTCCCGCTTATACAGTTCATCAACTGATAGCTCATTTCCTTGTCTGCGGAGTCCGTCAATATCAACATTAAACCGGTGTCCAATCGAATCAGTTCTTTGTCAGAATCTGTGTATTCACTAATATCCTTAGGTTGGGTGCCTTGAGGAATCCTGCTACCATCAGGAGCTGTAGATTCACCAACTGATTTCATTGGTACAAACGGTCCGTTCTCTAAGATGCCAATATACAACGGATTAGATGCCTTGATAAATAACAGCATCTTCATCTTCCACAAACCGAAATCATCTCTTGTAAACGGGGGAACTTTAATACCAGCGGTTGTCTTTGGAGCACTCATGGTTTCTGAAAATTTCAAATTGTTTAAAATTCAAGAAATTCCAATTAAATGAAAAATTTTGAAAGTTAAAAAATTTGCTTCTGAATTTTCACGCTACGTTTGATTTTGGTCTCATTCACCGGATCTGATTTGTATATCAATCAAGTAGCTCTGATACCAATTGTTAGGTCCAAAGTATCGTAGAAGGGGGGGTTGAATACGATACTCACAAATAATTTTAATTTCGTTCGCGGATTAATCTTTCAGTTCTATAACGAAATCAAACACACCAAACCAAATCAAGTTTCGGGGAATATATCTTTTTATAAATATAAACCTCGAAGGGGTGCTACAATTTCTAATCCGTAGATTAGCTTCAATGAGTTTAAGGTAACACAAATACAAAACAATAATCAAGTTCTGAGCACTATTAATTTCTCTGATAATTTTCTCCGGCTCTTCTCTCTCTCAGTTATGTGTCTGTGTTGAATGCCTTAACTGAAGAAGACACTCTCTTCTCTCAGTATTAATTGTAGACTTGGTTTGAAAATCCATCGAATTAGAATTGTAGAAACAATCCTGGCCGTTGGATCTTCTTCAACCTGTCAGAAAAGGAATTCTTTTCACCTGCTCTTAGAATAAAAAAAACCATCGAATGAATAAAAAATCCATCGAATTAAATAAATTAATTTGCCATTCGATAGTTTTTAAATCAAAACTATCGGATGCCAAACTAATTTACTTTGGTTTTCATTTAATCAATTCAACTACCATTCGATAGTTTTCCAAATAGAAAAACTATCGAATTTCTTTTTCTTGTTTTTAGTCCATTAATGATTACTCCTGAGCTCCTGGGTGTTTAAGAAATAGACTGTATCAATTCCTTCTGAGACGATAAAACAACTTGATCTTTTCAGTGCCGTCACCTAGTGCAACTGGTCTGGTTCACAGATGAATAACACTTGATCAATTCTTATTTTATGTCTTCAATACATTGCTGCTGATACGTCCCTTGTCGTTCTGGTTGCTTCATCACTGGAATCCTGTGGTACTGAACCCTAAATCATTCACATACTTCTGTCGTCTTGAAAGTCTTGTTTCTTTTGTTGTCACTGAGGCTTGATCATTTTCATGAACTTCTTTCCGTGACCTGTTTACGGACTTCAAGAATACATAACGTATTTTGATTTTTTGAGTTTACCTTTTCTTCTTTGATTCTGGATTCCTGTGCTTCTGTTAATATTATTGTCTGTCTTGTCCTTTGTTGAGTTGTAGTTATCTCTTTTAGATCTTATGTTACATTATGCTTTACAGATAATCAAGGAGCAAGGAAGGGTATACTAGCCATCTATAGTCTATATTAAGTACCAAGTAAGGTATAAACCCTCTCACACTTTTACTTATGATTTGATATTGGTGTATAAATGGATGATTGTTAGTGATAGTATGATGTAGAGAGGATTTGCATGATATGTATGATGTTTAATGGATTGATTGATGGTTGAACTAGTGATTAGTGTTATGAGTATGTTTAGACAGAAATGAAGTGATTTGGATGAGATCCTTGGGTTGTGATTGTTGGTTGTGGATTGATGAATTGATTAGAGCGTTTTAAAAACGGGAATCGCGTTTAAGCGTCGTTACCATGTCGAATTTTACTTAGGTAGTTTGGACAGAGATCACGAATACTTTAAAGGGCATAAACATAAGGTTTCTGACCATGATCATGTAGGCCCTGTTTCCTAGTTTGTTTTAGCGAAATAATCGTATCGTTTCGATTTACGATTTAGGAGAAACGTCCGTTTTAGTAAAAGAGGTTACGGATAACTAAGTAGTTCATTGTATGAACTTTGAGATTGTGATCAAGCCCTTTAAAAATGGAATTGGGTCGAGATATTAATATGGATACTAGTATGGACAGTTAGGAAAGAAACCTAGAAGGTTTCGTGTTAAAAAGATAACTTTGTGATTTTATAAAAATGCGGGAACAAAAGTTGCGCAAGTGAAATACCCTTAAGGGGATGGTTAAAACGATAAGTTTAGTAATGGTAAAGTACTTGGGTTTTGTGAATGGATTTCCACCCGAACTTTTGACTTAAGAGTTTAAGGAATGTCATGAGGTTATAAGTGACCAAGAGCGGGACATTTGATGTTCGTTAATAGAACGATAGTGCTTAAGTTAAATGCACTTTAAATGATTAAGCCAGGGGACTGATCGGATATTTCTTTGTTTATAGATTTCCCGGCAAATTCTTGAACCCCTAACAACCAAGGACCCGAGGCAAGTTTTCTCATTCCATGCTGTATTTTAAAGTACAATATTCTGATGATGCATATGATAGATGCATGCTTTCAAATGTAATATATGCATATGATATTATGCATGCTTTCAAACCGTACATTGTATATGGATGTGTTTGGATTTTTAAATTATGGAGATAATAATAGGCACATGATAGATGCATGCAAGTTTTCAAACCCTACATCATATTAGTGATGTTGTTGTGATATATGTTGTGATTGATATATATATATATATACATTCTGCTTTAATGCTGTGAAAAGCTTTACAAACTGTTTACGCTTTTAGTAAAAAGCTTTGTGTTATATAAGGGTTTATATGCTAAGTAAATAGTAGATATAAACCGAGGTGTTATAGAGGCTCTAAGGGTAGAGCACTCGTACGTGAATTTTAAAACTTAGACCGGGAGTCAAATTAGTATTTTGGTCTTGATTATACTGTCAGAAGCTGGAGGGTTCCAGGGACAGTTATATTTTTAAAAAAATGTTGATTAAATATTCCAATATATATATTATTGGATATTTAAAAATCATAGAACCTTATTTAAATATTACGTAAGGTTCCAATAAATATTTAAAATATTTTCTGATCTCAAGAGAGATTTATGTGACTATAGTAGGGGTTCACAACTACTTTAAATTATTATCTCAAATAATGATTAAGGTTTTGGAATTATCAAAAATTGGGAATCCATTCCAGGAAGTGAACATATGATTTCACTTGCCTCTTTTATTAAAAGTGTTATAGTTTGGGTTTCTGAATTATCAGAGCTAAAGATATTTTACAAAACTCCCAGGTCGTAATTTCAAAATGTTTTACTCGAGGATCGAGGTCAGTTGACAACGGTCAACCCACATTATGATTTACTTCCGATATAATCCGGAAGTAAGGGTATTTTTCAAAACCTATCAACAAGCTTATGCTTGGGGAACTGGATTAATATCCGTTCCAGTTGAAGATAGTTGGGGGAAACAACATTTCGCGTAAGTGGCCGAGTAACGCACGGTCCCGCAAATAAAAACTATTTTGCTGGCCTTGATGTCGCCATGTGGAAATGAATAAGAGGCTGGATGACGCCAGTCCAGTGGAATCCGTTATCAGGGAGCGGGTCCACTTGTGTGGCCTTGATGTCGCCATGTGGTTACAAATGAGTAAGAGGCCGAGTGACGCCGGTCCAACCTAAAAGCCCGTATGCGGCTAGGGTAATGACCTTCGGGATTATCCATCTACTAGTAGAAAATCTTTGGTACGACGACTGATCATCGTATACCAGTGTGTAGCCCTGTACAACTCCCCATGTTTTTCCAAGGATTGAAATTTCAGAAATGTTTAGTAACTTGGGTTAAATACCGGTTACGGATACTTGTTAATAATATTTTAACAAAGTACTATACCTCATACAGTATTTGAACTGTATGGCATGTTTTGACGAAAAGAATATTTCAATATATCATTCTGTATACGAATGAAGTTTTAAAAGTTTTCAATTATGATATCAGCTACATATATGAGTATGCTGCTATATATTGTGGTTGAGCTTTAGTGCTCATTCTTGCTTCTTTTTATATATCACAAACACAATAGAGTCGAAAAGGTGTTCATTACTGATATTTTACAGTATTTTGAACAGTATGAGATATCTAAATAGATATGTGTGTGTATATGTTGAGAAGATATTTAGGAGATACAGTATATTGAACTGTATAGTGTTCGAAACAATGGATAGGCTTTGAGCCTTGATTCCAATATTTGATATCTATTTTAAAAGATATGTTTTGAATCTTGGTTCATTATATCGATACCAAGGATTTCTAAATGATTTACGAAAAGTATTTGAGTATGATTATAAGTCATACGGTATTTCGAACGGTATACTATTTTGGGGTCAAACCCTAGTAGTTTTAAACATGGATCCTATATGGATTATTCACCTTAAAGGTTTAAAGATTTAAACTGGGATAGATTTCTTGCTGAGCGCTATTAGCTCATTCTTGCTTTATTAAACCTTTCAGCATGAAGAAAACGTTGCCGATTCACCTCGTGTTACGAGAGCAAGGGAATGGAGAGACCACCCTTGAGTTAGTTCAGCGGGATGGATATTACCGGTGTGAGCAGAATAGTTGCAGACGGTATTAGTAAGAATTGTTTTTGAGTAGGTTGTATTATTAAACCTTGTATAGAACGGTGAGGTCTATTATTGTAACTTCAGGTAGGGGTTGTAAATAATAGACAAGAT
This sequence comes from Heracleum sosnowskyi, assembly GCA_030848705.1. NCBI lineage: Eukaryota > Viridiplantae > Streptophyta > Magnoliopsida > Apiales > Apiaceae > Heracleum > Heracleum sosnowskyi. Next base: position 82,450,517 of record CM061238.1, read on the forward strand.
CCTGGATAGTACATTTGAGTTGTAATAACAAATGTTACTTTTGTTGCTCATTTCCAAGGCTATAACTTGTGTGTGTGTGCGTAAGTGATTGGGGTCTTTAGAGTTGTAATATGAGAATGTTTTAAGTAATGCATGTATTGTATAATTGATGGAGCGTGACAACCCAGATTCCTGACCCCGGATCTGGGGGTGTTACAGGTATCCTAAAAATACTGGATTTGAGCTAGTAGGGTACTCTGATTCAGACTATGCTGGATGTAGGATTGACAGAAAAAGTACTACAGGAAGCTGTCAATTTCTTGGTGGAAGATTGGTGTCATGGTTTAGTAAGAAGCAGCATTCAGTTTCCACATCTACTGCAGAAGCTGAATACATTGCAACTAGGAGTTGCTGTGCACAAATTCTGTGGATGAAGAATCAACTGTTGGATTATGGTCTAGTGTTAAATAATATCCCTATCTATTGTGACAACACTAGTGCCATAGCCATCTCAGACAGTCCTGTTCAACACTCAAGGACAAAGCACAATGATATTATACATCATTTCATAAGAGAGCATGTTGAAAGAGGAACTGTGAAGTTGATCTATGTCCCTACAGAAAAGCAACTTACAGACATTTTTACAAAACCACTGGATGAAGCAACCTTTAACAGGTTGGTAAGTGAATTGGGAATGCTAAATCTAGTATGTTAACTTACTAGTTTTTACATTTTCATATTTGCATGCAGCTTGTGACAGTAACCTAAAAGTCACTATCATGAGAAGTTACTGTCACACAAATTTTTATTCACTCTGACAGCATGTTTGTTATGACTTTGCTGGATTGATTTTTGTGTTAGTCATGCTGTTAGTAATAAATCTTTGTGTCATTAACTTGGATAACCTCAAAGTCTGTAATTTTTGGTGAAAGACTTTGTATTGATTGGCTGTTGTGTGTTGATTGTTGGTTAAGTGGAGAACATGATTATTAATTGCAATCTGTGGTAGTTGTATGGGTACTTTGAACTGTTGACCATTTATCTTCCATTTACTTAGTATGCCTATAAATTGAACCTTAGGTCATATTAGTGAATCATTCAGAAAAGATAAAATGGAAAACAAAGTAGGAATTGAATACAGGCCCAAGATTAGCACAGATTCTCCATTTAAAGAAGAAGTTGAAGATTTATTTGATGAGTTAGAGGATCTTCTCGATGAGGAGAATGAGAAAAAACTTGCTGCCAAAGCTGCTGAGGAGGCTAAGTGGCAAGAAGAGGAGAAGGAGTTTCAAGCACTCCTCAAGGAAGAAGGAACCACAGAAGAAGAAGTTAGGGCGGAATTTCTAGAATTGATTAAGAAAACCTGTAATGAATAGTTGTATTAATCAATTGCAGTAATTTCACCCTTCTTTTCTTTTAATGAAAATTATCGATTTCCTTCTGCAGTTCCTTATTATTTGATGTGTGTCATTATTGTTAAGTTGATTGATCTAATGTGCCTGAATAATGAATCTGTCATCTATTGCATAATTGTGAATAATATGTATTAAGTTAAGTACATTAATGACAGCATTCATTAAAACTCATGACAGTTACTGTTTTTCCTAAAACGTTACTGTCATCAAGAAAAGAATTGTCACGGAACTTCATGACAGCTAGTTTCTTGACAACAGTAAATAACATACTATCAAGAGCTTTAATAGATATTGTCATCAAAGTACTTAACGATGACAGTAAGTTTTTCGCGACAATGTTACTGTCAAGACAAACCTACTATCATCACCCAAATGTCACTGACAGTTTGTTTCACCGCACAGGTTACTGTCAACACTAGTGGACCGTTAAAATTTCTAATTCAACTCCACGTTGACGGAAATTAAAGGGAGTAACCCACGTGTGGTGTTATTGGGTATTAGCACGATTCCAAATATCCCTTTTTCAGCTAAACGCTTGAACTGCTCTTTATACATTAGTTAATCAGACAAAAGCAAACCTGACACAGAACAACCAAAAGCAAACAAACTTTCTGCTAAATTTCTCTCTCTACTCACTCAACACACTCATTTTCTCTCTCTTCACAACAATGGCACCAAAACAATCAATTTCTCAGACCAACTTTGCTGGCATCATCTCTCCAAATGATGCTGGTGAAGGCTTCAAAGGGCTTGTTTCTTTCATGAATAAGTCCTATCTTGGGTATGCAATTACCTCAACCCATATCCTTGACCTAGATAGGATAGAGAACTTCTGGGAATCTGCTGTTGCTCAAGTAGATGGTGACAACACAACCATTCAGTTCAAAATCAAGGAGCACAGTTACATTCTCACTATCAAGGGCATCAATGCAGCTTTGGGAATTGTGCTAGAACCAGGAAAAACTTACACTGAGCTTGCTAATGATGAGACCTTGAAGAAGCTCTTCTTGAAAATTGGGTATTCTGGACCCATTCTTGAAAAGGGAACAACAAAGTGGTACCCTTCTGGTGAAATGGACAGGAAGTATCTAAGAAAGGAGTGGAGCATGGTGTTTGATGCAATGGTAAAGGTGTTCTCTACCAAGACCACTGGCTGGAATGGGATTCCCACCTACATCAAGAAGCTCACTCACTCTCTTGTTCATGGGTACAAAGTGGATGTTGGAAAGCTACTCATGGCACACCTCAATGCTGCCATAGGTAAGAAGGTAAACATCTATCCTCGCTTTCTAATGATGTGTATTAATTCCTTGTGTGAGTTTGATGAGAATACCCCTCGTTTAAAGGTGTGCAGTGTTTTGAAAAGAAATACACACACAACTCTCACTTCACTGAATTTGAATGCACATATTCCACTATGTTTCACCAAACACATGGTTGATCAAGTGCCTAACCTTGATTTTCCATTGCCTTCTGGTTATGCCTCCTTCACTCTTGAGGATGAGGTTGGATTAGACCCAAATTCAGCTAACCCCCATTCTACCCCATACACTCAGCCTAGGTTCTCTAGACTTCCCAAAGTTCAGAGACAAGCCTTGCAAGAAACCAGAAAAAGACCCTTAGAAGCTGATGTTGGCGGTAGTGCTGAGAGTCAAGAGGGAGTTCCTGCACCTAGTGCAGCAAATAAGGAAGGTAGTCAAACAGAACCCACAGTGGTTCCTCTTGAGCCTAAGAAGAAGAGAGCTAAGAGGGCCAAAACCACTGTTAGCCACCCTGCTGTCTCCCAAAAGACTGTAGAGGAACAAAGGGTAGTAAACATCTCCCTAGATGTTCCTTCTCAACAAGGGACATCTATTGAAATTGGCATGTCTCCCAAGGCACCCTGTACAGAGTTTGCACCACCTCATGTTCCAACTCATGAGGAGCCTCCACTTGCAGAAACACTCATGGAGTCAGGACACGGTGAGGATTTCACTTCCTAAGTTGATGTTTTACAAGTTCCATCTGTGGAGCAGCCATCACTCTCTTCTCCACTTTCAACTTCTTCCTTCCCTACTCACTCATTTGTTTCTTCTCCACAACCTAGAGAAGGGGACAGTCCCAACCCTTCAGGTTTTGATCATCCATCTCCAATCATGGATGAGCCCCCATATAGTGGTCCACAAGAACCCATTTCTCAAAGTGAGATGGACACCACTCCTTCAAACACTGAGAAAGAGCAAGGTACATCTCTGCTAGAAAGAGCAAGGTACATCTCTGTCACAGGTGACCCTGCTGTCAAGGACTCAGTTGAAGTTGCTGTCTCAACCAAACCTGTTGTCCAAGCTGTAGTGGAACCTACTGTCAATCTTCCAACTGACAGTAAGATTTCTGGCAAAGCTATTGTCACCTCTGCACAGCCTGATTTTATGTTGTAACTGTTGAGGATGTCTCTGATGATGATGTGCCACTATCTCAGTTCTTAAAGGTACATTCTAAACCATCTATTTCATTGCATGTAAGTACTGCTCATACCCATGCATCTAGGATGAGTGAGGGTGTGCAAAAGAAAAGAGAGATAAAAGAAAAGAGAGGTGAGCATAAAAATGAGAGGCAGCCAAATGAGCTGGCAAAAGGTGAGGGACTTGAGCATGTCCAGAGTGAACTTGAGGGAGCCCTACATGTTCAGGCACTAGGCCATGAGATTTCTTCTGTGAGGAGTGATGAGATCACTCAGAAAAACACTGAGAGTGTGAGAACCCCCACAGCCTCCATGCCCCATTCTTTTCCTTCCCCTCCAAGAAAGTTAAGAACTGGTGGCCCCTCTACTGCTAACAGACTGGAAGCCCTAGAGCACATGTGTCACTCCATGGAAGCTAAGATTGACAGCCTGTCTACCATGGTGGCCACTGGTTTCTCTAGTATTCAGGAAGCTATTCAGGCTCTATCTGCAACTATTGATGCTGCCAACTTACCTAAGGGGGAGAAAAGGGCAAGATCAGAATTTGATCCAGAATTTGACCCCAGGCAAGATGGTGCATCTCAGGGGGAGCCTGCTTCTAAGGAGGAATCAAGGAGTAAGGGGGAGTCTGCAGCTAAGTGGAAATCAGTGTCTGCAAAGAAGAAAAGGGGAACAAAAGGAGATTCAGGGAGTAAGGGGGGGGCAAGAGCAAGAAGCTGGAAATCTCTTTGAATATGAGATGGCTGGAGAAACAGTTCTAATGTCTAAAGAAACACTGGAAGCAATGCAAGGGAATGCTCCATCCAAAAGACCAGTACTACCTCCTATGACAATAAGAGAGCCAACTCCAATGCCAAAGGAGAGTGCCCTTGAAAAGAAATGGAGAGAACATGAGGAGCAAAATAGGCTGGGAAAAGGGAAAGACAAGATGCCTGAATACATCTTGTCAGGAAACACATGGAGTGAAGGAACAGAGTTCAGTCAGGAAGAAGCCAGTGCTTTGATGGTTGACTACATGGAGAGCACTCTAAAGAATCATGATGATGACTTCAGCAGGATAGTTGAGGGAGCTATGTTGGAACCTAGCAGAAGGTTGAATAACTGCTCAACTTTGCTAAGGGAGAAGATCATTAGTGTATGTGTGAAGATCAATGAGGAAAAGAGGTGAGCCATTGATGTGTACCTAAACAATGGAATATCTATGTTCATCACTATGCAGCTGTTGCAGAGCCTTCCAACAAAGGTGATAACTGTGATGAAGAACAAAATCAAGGCAAACCATACATCCTTCAATGAGATTCTGCAATTTCTAATGATGAACCTAATCTTAGAGAAACTTCCAGAAGTCTACACCAATCCATTCCGTGTCTACTATGCATCTACCACAAGGGATGGCAAAAAGAGATGTGCATACATGAGTCTAGGAGGCACTTCCACAATAGAGTCAAAGTCAATATTGAAAGTGTTAGACATGATTCTCAACTCTAAATCCAATAAGGAAAGAGCTCTTGCTGTCAATGCAATCTATGATTTGCTGGTGAAAAGAGACAAGGGACTGAGCTCTACAATGAAGAAGATGATCTCCAAAGCAAACTCCAACAGAGCTGATCTAGGAGAAAGCTGCTCCTTTGATGTTCCTTTTGATGGTGATGATGAGTTGGATGGAAGTGGAGGAACTGAAGAAGCAGGAAATGCTAGTGGAAGTACTTCTTTGAATGTTGGAACTAAATCCCATGAGGAAAATAAAGAAGAAGCTCCTATGCAAGAAAAGAAAGATGCTGGAGTTACAGAAGAAGAGGAGTCAGAATTGATTGAAGCTTTGGAGGCAAATATCTTGAGATGTGCTGTAGACAGTATAAATGCTGAAAAAGATACTGTCATGGAAGACACTGTCCTGAAAGATACTGTCATGAAGGACGTTGTCGAAGAAGATGCTGTCAAGGATGAAATCAAACCCACTGTCAAACCAAAAAGGACAAAATCCTTAGCCAGGGTTTGGTTTTCTAGACAGGAACCTGAACCTGAGGAGACTACTAAAGCAAAGAAAGGAAAGACTAAGTACTTAGGGATCAGGAAAGCTATAGGGCTATGCAGGAATCTGAAGAAGCCACTTCAAATCAAATATCCAAACTCTCTTGAAGTGCAGCATTCTAAATCCAAAAAAATCAGGAATGTTGAAGTGGAGTTAGATGCCAATCAGGAGGCAACCATGTACACTCTCTGGTGGGATTCATCAAGGTCAATAAAGGTTTATAAGGACTTCATCATGGAAGTTGAGTCAATTTCTGTGAATGACATCCCTGTAATTGTAAGAACAAAGGTTAGGAGAAGGATTGATTACTTCTTCTTGGACAGAATGGTGGAGCTACTCCAAAGCTATGACAATGTACCCAACAATGTCATGGAATATGTTCTGAAGTACAAGGATGAAAGGGATATGGAATTCTATCAGAAGTTTGGCATCTTTGAAGATCATGATGATGCTGACATTGCTCACTTGTTGGAGTATTCTGATGAAGAGTTAGCTGATTATGAGGATGATATTCCTGAAGAAGAGGTGCAAACCCAACCAGGTCAAGAAGGACCTTCAAATCCTGCAGCAAGAAATGCCACTAAAGATATGGAAGCTCCATTCTTGAATAAATGCAAAGAAGCCAATAAAAAGGAGAGTGAAGAACCCAATTACCAACCTTGTATGCTAGAAAATCCTCTGAGGATCAAGTTCATAAATGAAGAGATCCCTGTTGGAAGCTTTCATAAACTAAAAACAAGTGCCTTGAAAGATCTACTCTACTTGGTGATTGGATCAATTCATCCATTAGAACAACTGTGTTCTTTTGAGATTGAGGGCATTCTTCAAAGAAGAAAAGGTGAAGATTCAAAGCTGGATAAATCAAGAAGAAAAACCCTGAATGCATATCCTGGAAGGAGATTTAAACTTTTTGAAGGCAAACTGAAGTTCAGAACTTATGCCTTTGGTAAAGAACTATGGATAGACCTTCAGGATGCAAGAGTATGTCTCTCCAATGCAGTCCAGAAATACATTGATGAGATAGAAGATGATGCCATTTCTCCTGATGAGAAGGCAGTGGTGGAAGGACTCAAGGAGATTCTGAAAGAAGCTCTCAACAGAGAGAATGAAGCGAGACATAAAAGGAAATCTGAAGCTAAGTGAAAATATTTTGTCAATTCTGATCTTGTTAGTTAAGTTGTCAGCATGTATTAATTGTAAATTTGTTTTTATTGTCCATAAAAACAAATTGGGGGAGATTGTTAGGATTTATGGGTGATAGCTATGAGACAACTTAACTAGATACTTTTTAATGCTTAATTTTATTAAGTATGAACATACTGTCACAGCCAGAGTATGTTCTTGTAACCATTTTGTTTGTTGTTGAATAAGAGTTTAAGTACATCTTGGTAGAAGTTCATTTATTTGTTCAATCCTCAAGAAGTGCTCAAGGAGGACAGCAAGAATAAATGTTACTCTCATGGCACTGACAGTAAGGTTACAAGAAGACAGCACGTTACAAGTCACGATAGTACATTCACTCTGACAGCAACATTGGCGGAAGCCCTCAGACAACAACTTTACCGTAGCCTGACATCAAGCTTGGAAATCCTGACAGCACCTTCTGCGGGGATTTCTTACTGTCACCAAAAGCGCATTCTTGTGACAGCAAGCTTAGCGATCAGGATACTGCCATAAAGGGATAATATATATATTGGGGATCTACCCAGTCAAACATGTGACAGTTTGGATGTTCAAGAAACAGGCATGCTGCAGTATCCCAACACTGCACCAGGTTTGCAAGACTATGACCGAAGCTTGAGAGATCACATGACAAAGCTCACCAATTCAAGAGTATGACAAATCTACATCTACTGAATTGTGTTAGCTAAATATAGAATGTATCTAGATTGCTTTTTCCAGTACTGATAAGTTGTTTGTATAGCAATTTAGGAAAGACTCACGGGTAGACAATTTGTAAGAAGTTGCCACATGAAAATGACAGCAGCTTCACAAACCCGTGATGATAGAGATAGGATTAGTTTACTTAGACTATCTCTCAATCCATTCTTTGTATCACTCGAGAAATTGAAGCTCAAGAAAACCAACATTTTCTTGAGGTTGTAGCAACACATTGCAAAATAAATAAAACATTTATTTTGTGAGAAAAACTCGTGTGTCTACTTGTGTTTGCATTCCATAAACTGATAAACGTTAATCTTAGTTTTTGTTGTTGAAACGTAGATTGGGATTTATCAGTATTGCATTCAACCCCCCCCCCTCCCTTTCTGCAATAGTCAAGGACCAACACTTAAACCTCCACTTCAAAAGAAAAGGAAGGCAGCTGAGATTGTCTTTCAAAGACAGAAGAAACTGAAAGGATCAAGCCCACAAGAACCTGAACTTCAAAGTAGTTCAGTAGCTTTTGATGATCCAGTCACACAAGAACCACTCACTCAAAGTGTGAGTGCAAACAAAGCTGATGGAATGGTCACACAAGAACCATTTTCTCAAAGGGAGAATGAAGACATCTACATTCCTGCCCCACAAGAACCATCTTCTTAAAGTGAAGATGCAAGCAAAACAGTTTCAGTTTCTAAGGAACTTCCTGACACTGCTCAAGGGGTTTCTGGTGCAATTGACATGGAAATATTGGTTGAGAACACTGTCATTGAGGGAAGTACACAAGAACCTTCAACTCAAAGTGTTGAAGCAGCTTCTGAACCTCAGGCTACACAAGAACCATTGGTAGCAAATATTGATGCAAGCCAATCTATTCCTGACAGTGTTGCTCCTGACGCAAGTGGTGCTCCTGATGCCGAGCCAATCCTAATACAGCCACTTGACTCAAGACCAATGACAGACTCTATCTCAAATCATCAGGATAAACTCAAAGGTATTGCTTTTACTAATCCTACTCCTAATGATGATTACAATGATAGTGATGATGATAATGATGATGATGTTTTGAAGGATAAACTTGCCACTGTAATTAAATCAAGTCTTGGAACTACTCATGGTTCATCAAGTACTTTTATGGCTGGAAAAGCTACAGTTTAAGATTTTTCTGGTCCTTCTGCAACTGATGCTGCTGAGCAATTAAGAAGACATTAATGGAATCATGAATGGTATAGATCTGCTGATCCTGTGAGCTACCCATGTGCACTTCATCATGCTTCTTATGCAGCAAGTTTGATTGAGAATGAAGATATAAGGAATCACTTGAAGGCTACAACTCTTTTAAGCAAGAGCCTCAAGGATGAGATTGATTCTGTTAAGGCTGCTAATTCTTTGGTAAGGTCTGATATATCTCAAAGTTTGGCAAAGGCACCTACTGCTCTTCAACTCAGAGTTGTAGACTCTCATGTCAAGTCTCTTATCACTGAATAGTCTTCTATCAACAGCAGAATTGATTCTTTGGATTCCAAGGTAACTAATATTGAAGCCTCTCTCTCTTTGATTTTGAATTTATTATCTAATCCTGATGCCAAAAAGGGGGAGAAGGTAAGTCAAACAAAATGTACACCTGATCTAGTATTAAGAAAGGATGATGATGATACTGGAAATGATGGTGATGACTTGGTAAGAAAAGGAGAAACCTCTGATGTTGCTATGGTAAAGTCCTCAAGACAAACTTCTCAAAGTCAATCCATGCAGTCAACTCATGTTTTTGATTCTGGAGTGAGAACAGTAAGAACCTTAGTTGTTAGGAACTATGTTGTTTCTTGATGATAACTAAATTAACTTAGTAAAATTATATAAGTAAAATGTAGCCATCAACGGATAGCATGCTTGTGCAGTATCCGTCGATGGGAAGCTTATCTACGGATAAGACTCAATGTAACATGCTTATGTAATCCTGATGTACAATCCTGAGATGCAATCCTAATATGCAATCCTGAGAAACAATCCTGATGGACATTCCTGATATGCAATCCTGATATGCAATCCTGATGTACAATCCTGATGTGCAGTCCTGATGTGTATTCCTAATTTGTAATCCTGATGTTGAAGTTGAAGTATTAATTTTTAGGCAGAATAAGTCATGTTGACTATTAATAGATATGTAGAATAGGGAGGCTAATTGTAAATAGTTTATGCCTTGTAATTTTACATAAGTGAAATTGACTGTTAACGTATAGCATCACTAGCCTTCTATGGATGTGGACAATGTACTGTCTACGGATAACAGCACTAACTGTCTACGGATGTGATCAAGATACTCTCAACGGATACAACTCAAATAGCTTCTACGGATACACACTGTACTTGTGAAAGGGATAGTTCAGACAGTGCACATGGGTTGACAGACTACACAAAGCATGGAAGCCAGTATTTCTGGAAAGGTCACGAGAAGAAGAAGCATTCTGTTTTGTCCAGTCAAAAGTAGCACGAAGACAGGGCTATGAATCAGAGATAGTAGCACAATTTAACCTTTACTGTTACCTAATTAACATAAATCAGTCAATTTTCACATAAACAAAAACTAGGGCTCCATTTAATTGAAATTGGGTAGACCTCAGACCTAGGTTTTTGATGTTGCAGAAGAGCTCGTAAATTTGTGAAGGTGTGTGTGTTTAGAGAGAGGGGGGGGGGTCAGAGAGAGGGTCGAGTGAGAGAGTGGGGGTCGAGTGAGAAATTATTGAGAGACTAGAGAATAATGAGAAAGGGGGGAATACATGGGGCGGGGATTAAAAACATTTCAAAGGGGAAATGTTTTTATCTAAAGGGGGGAAGTATACGCCTTTTGTTTTTTCGTTTTTTAAAAAGTACTTCACACATCGGTTCGCTTAACATCTGATGTCTAAAAATACATGTAACATCGGTTATAAATATTTTGATGTTAAAAAATTCTTTATCATCGGTGGTTTTTTGAAACGATGTTAAAGAGGTGATGTCTATTGCACTTTTTATAGTAGTGCAAACAGTCTCGAAGTTGTATGTGTAGATTTTATGATGTTGTAAAATTGTGTTTAGGAATTTAAAAAAGTTTCAAAGTTGTTAGTGTTTTTTGTATCCTTTTGTGTGTTTGTATGTACTGGTAGGAAGCGGGTGCGGGGGTAGCATGTAGAAGGGATAGGTGGCGGGTTGAGAGGAATTTACTTGTTTTTTTTAAACTCTTTGTGTTATTGTGTGATAACTGAGAAGTCCAAAACCTACAATATAAAATTGCTGTGAATGTTTTGTGAGAAGGCGGGAACGGGTTGGTGATTGTAACACCCCCAGATCCGGGGTCATGAATCTGGGTTGTCACGCTCCATCAATTATACAATACCTGCATTACTTACAACATTCTAATAATACAACTCCAAATACCCCAATCACTTACGCGCACACACAAGTTATAGCCTTGGAAATGAGCAACAAAAGTTACATTTGTTATTACAAATCAAATGTACTATCCAGGATCTCATCTATCATTTACAACCTCTACCTGAAGTTAAAATAATAGACCTCACAATTCTATACAAGGTTCAATAATACAAACCTACTCGAAAACAATTCTTACTAATTCAAGCTGCAACTATTCTGCTAACTCCGACAGTATTCATCCTGCTGAACTAACTCAAGGGTGGTCTCTCCATTCCCTTGCTCTCGTAACACGAGGTGAATCGACAATGTTTTCTTCATGCTGAAAGATTTAATAAAGCAAGAATGAGCTAATAGCGCTCAGCAAGAAATCTATCCCAGTTTAAATGTTTAAACCTTTAAGGTAAATAATCCATATAGGATCCATGTTTAAAAATTTACTAGGGTTTGTCCCCAAAATAGTATCCCGTTCAAAATACTGTATGACCTATAATCGTACTCAAATACTTTTCGTAAATCATTTAAAAATCCTTGGTATCGATATAATGAACCAAGATTCAAAACATATCTTTTAAAATAGATATCAAATATTGAAATCAAGGCTCAAAGCCTATCCATTGTTTCAACACTATACAGTTCAATATATTGTATCTCTTAAATATCTCCTCAACATATATACACTCATATCTATTTAGATATCTCGTACTGTTCAAAATACTGTAAAATATCAGTAATGAACACCTTTGAAACTCCGTTCATATACAGAACGATATGTTTAAATATTCTTTTCGTCAAAACATGCCATACAGTTCAAATACTGTATGAGGTATAGTACTTTGTTAAAATATTATTAACAAGTATCCGTAACCGGTATTTAACCCAAGTTACCAAACATTTCCAAAATTCCAATCCTTGGAAAAACATGGGGAGTTGTACAGGGCTACGCACTGGTATACGATGATCAGTCGTCATACCAAAGATTTTCTACTAGTAGATGGATAATCCCGAAGGTCATTACCCTAGCCGCATACGGGCTTTTAGGTTGGACCGGCGTCACTCGGTCTCTTACTCATTTGTAACCACATGGCGACATCAAGGCCACACAAGTGGACCCGCTCCCTGGCAACGGATTCCACTGGACTGGCGTCATCCAGCCTCTTATTCATTTTCCACCTGGCGACATCAAGGCCAGCAAAATAGTTTTTATTTGCGGGACCGTGCGTTACTCGGCCACTTACGCGAAATGTTGTTCCCCCAACTATCTTCAATTGGAACGGATATTAATCCAGTTCCCCAAGCATAAGCTTGTTGATAGGTTTTGAAAAATACCCTTACTTCCGGATTATATCAGAAGTAAGTCACAATGTGGGTTGACCGTTGTCAACTGACCTCGATCCTCGAGTAAAACATTTTGAAATAACGACCTGGGAGTTTTGTAAAATATCTTTAGCTCTGATAATTCAGAAACCCAAACTATATCGCTTTTAATGAAATAGGCAAGTGAAATCATATGTTCACTTCCTGGAATGGATTCCCAATTTTTGATAAGTCCAAAACCTTATTCTTCATTTGGGATAAATAATTTAAAAGTAGTTGGGAACCCCTACTTATAGTCACATAAATCTCTCTTGAGATCAGAAAATATTTTAAATATTTATTGGAACCTTTCGTAATATTTAAATAAGGTTCTATGATTTTTAAATCATTTTTGGAATATTTAATAAATATTAAAATAATAAATATTGAATTATTATTCAATATTAATCCACTTAAGTGAATATTCAAATTAATATTCACTTAATTAAATAATTGTTAACATAATAAATATTGAATTATTACTCAATAAGATTCTACTTAAGTGAATATTCGAAATAATATTCACTTAATTAAATAATATTCAAATAATAAATATTGAATTATTATTCAATAAAATTCCCACTTAAGTGAATATTCAAATTAATATTCACTTAATTAAATAAATATCCAAATAATATTTATAATAATATTATTTAAATATCTCACATTAAATATCCAATAATATATATATTGGAATATTTAATCAATAATTGTAAAAATATAACTGTCACTGGAACCCTCCAGCTTCTGACAGTATAATCCAGATCAAAATACTAATTTGACTCCCGGTCTAAGTTTTAAAATTCACGTACGAGTGCTCTACCCTTAGAGCCTCTATAACACCTCGGTTTATATCTAATATTTTGTAAGACCCCAGATTTTGGGTAGAATTAAAACTTTTATTATATGTTGACGTATATATGAATAGTGGTAATGAATTGAGAATCAAGTTATGAAATGAATATGGATTTCAGTTTTCAAGTATTTTGTGAATAGTGAGAATGGACTGACCATTTAGATAAGAATAATCTCTCTGGAAAATAAGAATATAACACCCCAAGGAAGAAAAGTATTTTAATGTCATCCAAATCGATATCTGGTATGCATCCGACAACTCCGTAAACAAGATAGTGTATGCCAGAGAAAGCTCTAGAACATTGTCTCAGTACAAGAAATAAAGAGGAAATAAACCAGGAATATTGGAACGGATATTGATCCAAATGATTATGGTGAATAGTAGATTCCTTAAGGTAAGAATGGGATCACACCACACTATATACGGGGCGATGTAATAAACTTTCAAAGTCGTATTAGTGATCTACGATGTAAATGAAGGAATGTAAAAGCTGTCAGAATTGGAAAAATAGCATTTCTGTTTTCTCCGAAATTTCACCATTAACGGACGGATTAATCATTATTTGGGAATATTGAAGGGTTTAGATTATCAATTCTATGGATATGGATTAATAAAAGAATTAGAGATATCAAGAACGTACGGGATTAAATATAGACATGGAAGTAACATGTAACAAGATTAGTTCGAGGAATGCAACATTTGGATCATCCATGTGAAAGGAAACGAACCAGTAAAGTTACTTTAACGGAGCCAGTGCATGCTTGACAAGTGTCGCAAGAAGAGGACATCAAGGACTATGACTCACCAATGTTTGACCACCAAAATATAATATTATCACAAAGTAATTAAACAAAAGAAAAAAAAATCAAAAACATCACCCCCCCCCCCCCCACCATTGAAGCTCTCGGCCAAGTTCTAGAGAAGAGTAGAAGTGGAGATTTCTTCCACCAACAATTGCAAGCTAGAGCTTAAAACGAAGCTAGTAAGTAGTACAAGGTGAGCTATGAATCTTATAGCCTTTCTTCAAGTCTTTCATGTTCAAATAAATAGATGAAGATGATGAATGAATAGTAACCAAGTTTTTGTTTGGTTTTAAACTTGAATCTTTGGATTCTTAAGGTTATATCAAGCAAGGATCTAGGCTTATATAGGTGTATTGGGAGTAAACAAGCTTGGAGGAGGTATGAACCTTGAACCCTTGGATGTATTAAGTGATTTTTGAAGCTTAAATGGTGTAAATGCTTGTTTATGATCTTAGTAGCTATGATTGGGCTTTGTTATAAGTTATATTGAGTTTTAAGAACGTAAAGGCATTGCTTGGCCTCAGTTCTTGGTTATATAAGATGTATATGTTGTGTATAGTGATTGGTGAGCAAGTTGAATGGTTTGAATTTTGGGATTATCCGATTTATAGCCGTCGTAATGCCGAAATTTCTAAAACCTTTAAAAACAGAGCATAACAGTTGAGATAGGTCTCGGGCCTTGATGATTATATGAATTTTACTTATAGATTTTTGAACGTAGATCGTTTTGGCGCAAAAATCGGAACTATCCGACTTACGGTTTAGGAGATATGGCCGAATTAGTAAAAGTGGTTCGAAAACGAGAAGAAAAGTTCGTAACTGAAATTGGGCCTTCTTAACTCCATCATTGCAGGGGATAATCTTGATAGTTAAATATTAGAGACAGTAAGGAAAGTGTAGGAGAAGACCTTTTGTGAAAAAGAGAGTTTTTCAATTTTATAAAAATGTTGGAAGTAAGGTTAAGTGCGAGAAATCCCTTAAAACAAGTACTTGGTTATAACTTTAGAAAAACTCTGAGAAACGAATCGAAAATCTTGAAATGGATCATAAGATGTTGACCCTAGAGCATTTATAACTTCAAGTCAGATCAAGAGCAAGCTGGGGTGATGTCCCTTGATAACAAACAAGTACCTAATTATAAGATGTTAATAGAGATTGTAGGGGTTATGAACATATGGTTGCATTGGTGTGGTGTTTCAGTTTGAGAATAGTCGTTGTTTGATTCCTAAGTATAAGTTATTGATGAAAGGTATTTTTATTGTTGATAGATCGCTGGACCACTGCAAGACACCACTCACAGACTCAGAGATCAGGCAAGTTTTCAAACCTATGCCTCTATAAACTGTTGTTGTGATAAATAAAAGATTTTGTGATATATGCTATGTGTTCATGATTTCGAAATGATATTTATGATGTTAAGTCTAAGTTGGATTTACAAGCTATGGTTGTGGCAATATTCAATATGTTAAGAAAATCCCTCAGTAGGGGGGTATATACTCGGTATTTATTTTACGGACCGGGAATGGTATCAGTTGTTATCTAGGGTTAGGTATTTATATCATTGTCCATTATTTTATAAAGAAAGTATTTGGGGATTATTTCTACATAAATATTCTTTATTAAATATAGTTTTCATTAATTATTTAAAGCCCTAATTCTTAAGAACGTATTTTGTGAAATTATTCTTTAACCCTAGATAACTAATAAAGTTTTATTCAGACAATTATAAATATAATTAGAGAAGGTTCCCAAATCTATTTTCCTTTTAAGTCTATATTCTGAAAGACTTAAATGTTCGCTCAAACTACAAAGACTCAGGGGATCTTTCTCAAGTTTTAATGTTTGTTTCAAGTGGACTGCCCGGTCCTAAATCTTTTTGAAACTATTCATTTAACAGCTTTGTATGCTACCATCAAAATGATTTTGATTACTTCCTCAAGACTCGAGGAGTAAGATCGGTGGAATAAGTTGTATCCATGAACAAGCATCAGCTTGGGAAATATGGGCGAATTTTCCTTTCCAACCAAATATGACTACTTTGTGGAGTCGTATACTAGGGGAAAAAGGGAAAGGAACTTTATGTTTCAGAATTATGGATTTTCTTGAACTCGGAGAATATGTAAGGGATTGAGTGGCGCCTGTCCCCTAAGGGAATTACGCGTAGACAGACGGACTATGAACGGGTCTGTTCTTCCCTTAGATTATAAGTATGTGCCCGACCGTAGGGTAAGAGGAGGGTGACAGACCGACGGACTATGAACGGGTCTATTTTTCCCTCCCAGAGGAGGGTATCAGACCGACGGACTATGAACGGGTCTGCTCTTCCCCCTACAACCGAAGGCGGGGAGGTAGGTCAGTTAGAGACTGTCTATTCTTCCCTTCTACGTAGAAAAAGATCATGGGGGATTCGCCTTACGACTGATCATCGTAGGGGTATCCCTGTCGCCTAGAATCTCCATCTACAGTTCATCCTCCATGAAAGAACATGTTTTAAGCAAGTTTCCAGAAAAGAAAAGTTTATTCAAGTTATTCAAGTTTATTCAAGTTATTCAAGTTTATTCAAGTTATTCAAGTTTATTCAAGTTATTCAAGTTTATTCAAGTTATTCAAGTTCATGCAAGTTTATTCAAGTTTAGAAAGTGGATTGGAAATACTTTGCCTTGACTTTATTTCCAGAATATGATATGAGATAAAAGTTTAATACGAAAGATAATACTTGGATTTGTATATATATTGTTTATCAGTTCAGTATTATTTTGGTGGGCCTTGTTGCTCACCCTTGCTTGTCTATTTATATCACAACAACAGATAAACCAGATGGCACGTACCGAAACCACCATGCGCAAGAGGGCGCGGGTACCCAGAGGACTCTCCCCTGACACTATTGCCGCCATAGCTGAGGTAGAACTTACTAGTGAGATAGACTGGTAGTTGGATTCAGCTTTTAATTATATGTATGACATAAATTAAAGAAGTGGCAGCAAACATAAACTTGTAAATTATAATTGGGCTTGTAAACACTTATGATATGTATGTGGATCCTGTCAACAGTACTTATTTCAAGTTCATCTCTGGGACTATAACTTGTTTGTGTGTAAGCTTAGATTGCGGGGTCATAGCATGTTATTTATTTATATTGATTTAAGTCAAGCATGATGCATGGAATAATGACCGTAACGACCAGATCTCCGACCCCGGATCTGGGGCTGTTACATATTTACTTAGCATATAAACCATTATATATCACAAAACTTTTTACCAAGCATAATCAGTTATACTTCTTTTCACAGTATTAAAACAGAATATATCACAAACACAACAGTAATCACAACAGCAACACTTATATGATGTAGGGTTTGGAAACTTGCATGCATCTATCATGTGCATATTATTATCTCCATAATTTAAAAATCCAAACACATCCATATACGATGTACGGTTTGAAAGCATGCATAATATCATATGCATATATCACCTTTGAAAGCATGCATCTATCATATGCATCATCAGAGTATTGTACTTTAAAATACAACATGGAATGAGAAAAATTGCCTCGGGTCCTTGGTTGTTAGGGCTTTAAGAATTTGCCGGGAAATCTATAAACAAAGAAATATCCGATCAGTCCCCTGGCTTAATCATTTAAAGTGCATTTAACTTAAGCACTAACGTTTTATTAACGAACATCAAATTTCCCGCTCTTGGTCACTTATAACCTCATGACATTCCTTAAACTCTTAAGTCAAAAGTTCGGGTGGAAATCCATTCACAAAACCCAAGTACTTTACCATTACTAAACTTATCGTTTTAACCATCCCCTTAAGGGTATTTCACTTGCGCAACTTTTGTTCCCGCATTTTTATAAAATCACAAACTTATCTTTTTAACACGAAACCTTCTAGGTTCCTTTCCTAACTGTCCATGCTAGTATCCTTTTTGATATCTCGACCCAATTCCATTTTTAAAGGGCTTGATCACAATCTCAAAGTTCATATAATGAACTACGTAGTTATCCGTAACCTCTTTTACTAAAACGGACGTTTCTCCTAAACCGTAAATCGAAACGATACGATTCTTTCGCTAAAACAAACTAGGAAACAGGGCCTACATGATCATTGTCAGAAACCTTATGTTTATGCCCTTTAAAGTATTCGTGATCTCTGTCCAAACTACCTAAGTAAAATTCGACATGGTAACGACGCTTAAACACTGTTCCCGTGTTTAAAACACTCAAATTCATTCACCAATCTATATCCAAGCAATCACAACCCAAGGATTTCATTTATATCATCTTATCACTGTTTAAACATGCTCATCACATCATTCACAAGTTCAACCATCATTTAATCCTCTAAACATCATACATATCATGCATAACTCTTCTACATCACACTATCCTTAATCACTATCATTTAAATCACTAAAATCAAAGTATAACACAAGGGTGAGAGGGTTTATACCTTCCTTGGTACTTAATATAGACTAGAAGTGGGTTGTATGCCCTTCCTTGCTCCTTGATCATCCTTAACTAACCTTGATCTTCAAGAACAAATCAAGAAATCATAAGTTACTATTCCAAAACACTATTCATGCTCATCTTTGATTCAACTTTTGAACATCAAATCATCCATGGATGAAGCTAAGATTAAAGATCTACCTTAGTTTATGGATGAGGGTGATTTAGAGCCCAAGAACATGAATTATGGTTGAGTGAAAGTGGTAGAAATTTCTTAAGGTTTTGATAAACCAAAAGGGCCGAAAGTTTGAAGCTTCAAGAATGCATCTTCTTTTGTTTTCTTTTCCTTTCTTTCCTTTTGTCTAATTAACCTTAATACTTTGCCATTTAATTTGTGTGGCTAATATCTTATTTTGTCACCAATGACACACCTCTTTTTAAACTTGTGGTGGTGGTGAAAGTGGTGACAAGGTGGTGATTCATCACCTTGTCATCACCTTGTCATGCATATGTCACTCCTCTGCATCATGCTTATGTCATCATTTGTATCCTCAATCCTCTTATATATTGCACTTGATGATCTTATATAATACTCCTCCTTTGGTTAGGGTTTAATCCATAATTTGTTACGCTTTTGTTTCGCGATAGTTTTAAGTGATTTTAAAAACGTTTCTCTGTACCAAAGCTAGGGGATACTTCCTTGATCTTTCCATTTCCTTGGTTTAATATATGGTCTTAGATTCCTCACCTTGGTTTAAGATATGATCATGGATTTCTCATTCCACATACTTTCTTAAAACGATCAAATCAATACATCCTTGATTGTCCAGTGAATAGTGATTTAAAACTCGAATGGGAATCTTCTGATTCTGATTGCATTTGCATTCACTTATTCTTCTTGTACATCAATAATATAACTTCGAAACATTCATTCCATGTTATCCACATAGTGTGGTCTGAAATATTTTTCATCCGCAAATTCACTATTCATCAACATTTACTATTTATAAAAAAAAATTTAACTAAGTCCAAAATTTGGGGTTATTACAGTCTCCCCTAAAAGGATTCCGTCACGGAATCTAAGAAAATAGCCGAGGTTACTTTTCCAATATAGAAATCTCCAGTTCCCAGGTTGACTATTCAACCCTCTTGTTCATTACAACACTTACTCATTTCGGTCTGTGATATCTACCGGGCGCTTTATATAAGCCGATTTTGGTTGTATTCTTATACACCCATTTTCTATCAACATCCGATTATTCTTGAAATCGGCGGTACAACGCTTACCGTAACTTCGGTTCTCTGAAATGTTTATTTCGGTCTGTCCGTCGGTCTGCGGATCCTACGTAGTGCTCGCACTCAAACTCATTGCCAAACATGTTTGGAAAACTCCTCCCGAATCGGGAGTTCAATCATTGGTTCTTATCTGACACGATGGTGACTGGAACTCCACGTCCCCCAACCATCTCTATCGCAACTCTTTGATTTAAGATCTCTTGCTAAAAACAAAATATGAGTAGACTCATTTGATCCATCAATTATAGCTCAATTGACGTCATAGTCTGACTTGATTCTTTTGTTGATCCTATCACAAAATCCATTATAGTAAAATTACATTCCTACTCAGTAATCTCTACCAACTGTGATAGTCAACTAGGTCTTTGTTCTGCCTTCATTTTCCGACATATCCAATATTTACTTACCAATTGATAATTCCTTTTTATCTATCCGACCATTTATAACATTACCTTAACTTTCTTTACCTTTTTGTACTCTCGGTGTATCTGTCTCCTTATGACAGATCTTTATTCCTTAATTCCTTTTGGCTCAGTCAGGACTTTTAAATAATCCTTGCTGTACTCTTAACTTCAAACTTTGTTCTTTCAGTTTCTCTTACTAGTCATTCCGAAAAATTTAGCGTCCTTAATCTCTTGAATATTAGGAACCTGAACTCGGTAAAAATACCTCAGGATTCCCTTATCATCTTTCTCAGTCTTTAATTCTTTCTCCAACATTGACTTTATACCTTCACTCGTCATTCGTTCTTGACATAACTTGATTTCCTGCAACAATTCTGGTTGCATTGCAACCTCAAATAGTCTCTCAGTACCATTTCCGGTTATTTTAACCTCAATTTTAATTTTCTCAATTTCTTGGATTAACTTTATCCGACGATGTTATCATCTTAAGTCTCTCTTTCCTACTAAGGGCATCGGCCACCACATTGGCCTTCCCAGGGTGGTAAGGAATCCCACAGTCATAATCCTTGATTAGCTTTAGCTACCTTTTCTATTTTCATGGTAAGTTCTTTCTGGGAAAATGTATTTAATGCTCTTATGATTGGGTATAAATCTCGCACTTCTCTTCATACAAGTAGTGCCTCCAAATCTTTAAAGCGAAAACTATCACTGCCAATTCTAAGTCATGCGTAGGGTATCTAAATTCATATTCCTTTAATTGTCTGGATGCATACGTAATTACCTTTCCGTGTTGTATAAGCACACACCCTACTTCTTTATGCGATGCGTCGCTATAAATCACAAAATCTCCCTTCCCGTCTGGCAGTACCAGCACAGGGCGATGACTAGTCTATTCTTTAATTCCTGGAAATTTTCTCACATTTCTCGATCCATTCAACTTTTCAGTCTTTCGAGTAGTCGGATCAGTGGCGCTGCTATTTTAGCGAAATCTTGTACACATCTCCGATAATATCCGGCTAAACCCACAAAATTTCTCACCTGGTTGGTGTGGTTGGTCTTTCCCAGTTCGAAGCAACTTTTATCGTAGCAGGGTCAACCAGCACTCCTTCACTGTTGATCACATGTCCTAAAATTGTACTCCCTTTAGCCAAAACTCGCACTTTGAGAACTTGGCATATAACTTTTCCCTTCTCAGTGTCTCTAACACTATCCTCAAATGTTCTGCATGTTCTCCCTCGGTCTTTGAGGTAAACCAAAATATTGTCGATGTCACTATGACATACTTATCCAAATACTTCTTGAAAACTCGATTAATCAAGTTCATGAAAGTTGCTGGGGCATTCGTTAGCCTAACGACATCACTAAAGCTCGTAGTGTCCATACTTGGTGCGAATCGTAGTCTTGGGTACGTCCTCAGGTTTAATATTCAACTGGTGGTATCCCGTTCTCAAATCAATCTTCGAGAATTTAACTGCACCATACAGCCGATCGAACAAATCACTGATCCTTGGCAGGGGTATTCATTCTTAACAGTTAGCCTATTCAGCTTTCGATAGTTTATGCACAACCTCATGCTGCCGTCCTTTTTCTTCACCAATAACACGGGTGCATCCCACGGTGACGCACTTGGTCTTATCATTCCTTTCTCTAACAATTCCTACAATTGAGCGACTAATTTCTTCATCTCGACTGGAGCTAGTCGGTACGGGGCCTTCGAAACTGGCGCCGTTCTTGGAGCCAATTCTATAGCAAACTTTATTTCTCTATCGGGTGGTAACCCCGAAAGATCTTCTGGAATACATCCTCGAATTCGTTAACCACAGGGATACTCTGTACACTAGGTACTTCCCGTTTCGTATCCATCATAGTCGCTAAACAAGTTTCACATCCTTGGAGGTCAATCGTTCCATCGTCCGACAATCTGAATTCTTACCTTCTTTCTTTCTCAATCTATTCGCGTTTCATACTCTATTTTCTTTATTCCCATTTCTTTCTAGTCCACTTTGCTTCCATTTCTATCATAGTCATTTCATTAACCAAGGTAACATAATCGGTCGTTTCGAACACTTCGTTATTCTGAATTCGCATCATGCGAAATAAACCTTGGCAATTTCCGTAAACTTCGATTCATAATTTATCGGACTCATTTGTTTTAGCTCTCAACTTCAACACTCTCTTTTTCCAAATACTAAGGAAAATACTTGCATGGTACCAAGAATACTTAAAACAACATAATGCTTTATATATATATATAAACTTTGCCAAAATTCTCGCTGAGGGGGCGACCTGGTTAAGTCTCAATCAAATTATCGTTTGAAAATCTTCTAATCATACTTCACTGCATACCAAATGCATCGTGAATTTACTTATATAAATTTGACCGAAAGTTGAACTTAGTGATACAATAACTAGTCCACTTCAAGAATCATTAGCAATTAGCCGAACAAAACTGGCTAGTTCAACTGGTTTGAAACGTAATATCTAGCCAGGGCAATTAGCTAGATCTTTATCATGGTGTTTAAAATCTCAAATAGTTTGAACGATTAACTAGTCATTCTTAATAGCGTATATAACTAGACAGTTTCAATCTGCTAGCACAAAATCTTAACATCTAGCCATTGAAAGAAAGAGAACAAAATTTTGACTACTCGGATAATGAATTGAAAAGAAGAGTAATTAAGTTTGGGACGAACAAGGTAATTATAACCCTTGAATAGAATATAAGGTCTGAATAGAAAGTTCTTGGTATCGGAACAATCGATAACCTCCCACCAAACATTTCTCATCAGTGAAACGGTCCACCCAAAGGTCTCTCCGTACATAAACTTTGTAAAATTCTCCGATAGAATTGAATTCGGAATATCAATATCAAATTGATATCCTTTCCACGATTTCAACGTCTGATGTGCAAATCTCTCCTTAATAGAAGAAAAGAATTCACGAGTAGTCTCTGAAATATACATCATCTATGTTTTAAACACATAGCTAGATATTTATGAACTCGACTGAGGAGTCCAAATATTAAGAAATAAAATAAATATTTAACAGTTGTTGGTTGCATCCCAAGTTAAGGTAGGAAATTAGAGGGGTTACCTGACATGAACTATTCAAGGTAACACAGGCAGGAACAGTTTTAGATTGAGGAGTGTACCAGCAAGTAGATACCAAAAAGTCAATGGTCATCATAATTTCTAACATCACCCATACGAGGATGATCTTATCTTTCTGCCTTTATGGCTTAGGGTACTAACCAACGGTACCTCAAAATTGTACAAGTCCTTAAATAGGTCGGGAGTTCGAAACATAATCGCCATTCCCCGATAATCGTTCCGAGCTCGGGCCTCCTATGGCCGCATCAACACATTCTCAAAAGATGAAGGTCGATTAACGTATATGTAATTTCTTAACACTAGTCGTATCGAACGAATCCAACCCCAGGCCACCATAGGTCTCGTTCCTCGTAGGTCCTGAGATTGTCGCATTGCTCGTTGCAACCATATGTGTCTTTATTAGAATCACGCTATCCATTTTCATATCTTTGATTTTGAGTTGAGCCATCATGGCCTATCGTACGAAATATACTCGCGATGCGATTTAGCACGTTCGTCTCACGATAACGTTCTGGTACTACATGTACGCAATAGTCTCCTTCTTAGGTAACAAAATACCCATCGACGGAAAAGACACCAATTCTGGTGGAATGGTTGTTCTCAAGGCTTGGACCTCATACACAAGATAATGCCTTAACTAGTCCACGCAATTTGGTACTTCGGGTCGCGTAAAGACTGTAAACGTCTCAATCTTCACGTGTGCTGCCTTCTCGTGGCAAACTACGATGAACTACAAACACTTAGGTTCTTACTAAGTCAAGTTATCCATGGGTATTGGCCATTCCGACCTTACCCCAACTACAACCGCGACTCTGCTCCGCGTCTTATCTTAATGTCTTTGATAATCCGTGTACAATTCTAAACGTCCTTCTCATCATTATGATGATCTTCAACGGTCCTATCGGTCCTCCGATAAGTCCCCACTAAACTCTTTAATCTTAACATCCTCAATGGCACTACTTCCGGTAGTCCACTTAACGAGCTCTATATGAGTCCTCGCGTCATTTTCTTATTTCGATATAACTCTTAACACTCTCATATCCAAGTTTATAACTTAACCCTCTGATACCATTTCTGTAACACCCCCAGATCCGGGGTCATGAATCTGGGTTGTCACGCTTCATCAATTATACAATACCTGCATTACTTACAACATTCTAATAATACAACTCCAAAGACCCCAATTACTTACGCACACACACAAGTTATAGCCTTGGAAATGAGCAACAAAAGTTACATTTGTTATTACAAATCAAATGTACTATCCAGGATCTCATCTATCATTTACAACCTCTACCTGAAGTTAAAATAATAGACCTCACAATTCTATACAAGGTTCAATAATACAAACCTACTCGAAAACAATTCTTACGAATTCAAGCTGCAACTATTCTGCTAACTCCGGCAATATTCATCCTGCTGAACTAACTCAAGGGTGGTCTCTCCATTCCCTTGCTCTCGTAACACGAGGTGAATCGACAATGTTTTCTTCATGCTGAAAGATTTAATAAAGCAAGAATGAGCTAATAGCGCTCAGCAAGAAATCTATCCCAGTTTAAATCTTTAAACCTTTAAGGTAAATAATGCATATAGGATCCATGTTTAAAAATTTACTAGGGTTTGTCCCCAAAATAGTATCCCATTCAAAATACTGTATGACCTATAATTATACTCAAATACTTTTCGTAAATCATTTAAAAATCCTTGGTATCGATATAATAAACCAAGATTCAAAACATATCTTTTAAAATAGATATCAAATATTGAAATCAAGGCTCAAAGCCTATCCATTGTTTCAACACTATACAGTTCAATATATTGTATCTCTTAAATATCTCCTCAACATATATACACTCATATCAATTTAGATATCTCGTACTGTTCAAAATACTGTAAAATATCAGTAATGAACACCTTTGAAACTCCGTTCATATACAGAACGATATGTTTAAATATTCTTTTCGTCAAAACATGCCATACAGTTCAAAAACTGTATGAGGTATAGTACTTTGTTAAAATATTATTAACAAGTATCCGTAACCGGTATTTAACCCAAGTTACCAAACATTTCCGAAATTCCAATCCTTGGAAAAACATGGGGAGTTGTACAGGGCTACGCACTGGTATACGATGATCAGTCGTCATACCAAAGATTTTCTACTAGTATATGGATAATTACCCTAGCCGCATACGGGCTTGGGTTGTGATTGTTGGTTGTTTGACGATCTATAACTCAAAAGAAAGCTTATGAAGAGAACAAGGTCTGGTAAAAGTTTTAGCACCAAACTCTTGTTTTTCGAATTGTTATGGATTTTACAAGATAAGGATGAATAGTAACTTCAAGTGGTTTCTTGTTTTGATCTTTAAGTTTAAGGCTTGTAAAGGATAATCAAGGAGCAAGGAAGGGTATACTAGCCATCTATAGTCTATATTAAGTACAAAGGAAGGTATAAACCCTCTCACAATTTTACTTATGATTTGATATTAGTGTATAAATGGATGATTGTTAGTGATAGTATGATTTAGAGATGATTTACATGATATGTATGAGGTTTAATGGATTGATTGATGGTTGAACTAGTGATTAGTGTTATGAGTATGTTTAGACAGAAATAAAGTGATTTGGAGGAGATCCTTGGGTTGTGATTGTTGGTTGTGGATTGATGAATTGATTAGAATGTTTAAAAACACGGGAATCGCGTATAAGCGCCGTTACCATGCCGAAATTTTCTTAGATAGTTTAGGCAGAAATCACGGTTACATTAAAGGGCATGAACATGAAGTTTCTGACCATGAACATGTAGGCCTTGTTTCCTAGTTTGTTTTAGCGAAAGAATCGTATCGTTTCGATTTACGGTTTAGGAGAAACGTCCGTTTTAGTGAAAGCGGTTTCGCGTAACTAAGTAGTTCATTGCATTAACTTTGAGATAGTGATCAAACCCCTTAAGCGACTTACTGTAATAACCCCAAATTTTGGACTTAGTTTAAATTTTTTTTTTTTCTTTTTTATTTATTTTTATCTGATGAATAGTAACTTTCTGAACCGAAAAAGATTTTCAGACCACCCTATGTACGAGTCGGGATAATGAACTCTCGAAGTCGTATTAGTGATCTACTTTGAAAATAAAGGAATGCAAAAGCTGTCAGAATCAGAAAAATAGCATTTTCTGTTTTCTCTGAAATTTCACCAATAACGGACGGATTAATCATTATTTGAAAATATTGGAGGATTTAAATTATCAATTCCATGGATATGGATTTAATAAAAGAATTAGAGATATCAAGACCGTTTACGGTAAACTACTTCGATAGAACACTTAAGAAACCCTGCGAACATTCTACGAGATTAAGCGGTGACGAAACGAACTAGTAAACCTACTTTATTCCCCAACTCTTGCATGCTTGACACATGTCATGATATGAGGCAACAAGGGCTATGACTCATCACTTTATCACAAAATATCAAGGAAAGCAAGAAAATACTCTCCCCCATTTTCTTCCCAGATTTCTGCTCAGCTTGCACAAGGAGAAAAGAAAAATTCGTAACTCCAAATCTACTTGTCCTAAAATCACCAAATTTTAACCATAGCTTCTCCACTCCATGGGTAACATTCGTTCAAAATTTCATAGTCAACAAAGGAGTGTAGCCTAGCCAAATCTCTTCCCCAAGTTGGAGAACCCAATCTGTCCAGTTTCTGTTCAGCGGAAAGATGGGGCTCAAAACCCTGGCTAGGAAGCTTTAAATTTGACGATCTATAACTCAAAAGAAAGCTTATGAAGAGAACAAGGTCTGGTAAAAGTTTTAGCACCAAACTCTTGTTTTTCGAATTGTTATGGATTTTACAAGATAAGGATGAATAGTAACTTCAAGTGGTTTCTTGTTTTGATCTTTAAGTTTAAGGCTTGTAAAGGATAATCAAGGAGCAAGGAAGGGTATACTAGCCATCTATAGTCTATATTAAGTACAAAGGAAGGTATAAACCCTCTCACAATTTTACTTATGATTTGATATTAGTGTATAAATGGATGATTGTTAGTGATAGTATGATTTAGAGATGATTTACATGATATGTATGAGGTTTAATGGATTGATTGATGGTTGAACTAGTGATTAGTGTTATGAGTATGTTTAGACAGAAATAAAGTGATTTGGAGGAGATCCTTGGGTTGTGATTGTTGGTTGTGGATTGATGAATTGATTAGAATGTTTAAAAACACGGGAATCGCGTATAAGCGCCGTTACCATGCCGAAATTTTCTTAGATAGTTTAGGCAGAAATCACGGTTACATTAAAGGGCATGAACATGAAGTTTCTGACCATGAACATGTAGGCCTTGTTTCCTAGTTTGTTTTAGCGAAAAAATCGTATCGTTTCGATTTACGGTTTAGGAGAAACGTCTGTTTTAGTGAAAGCGGTTTCGCGTAACTAAGTAGTTCATTGCATTAACTTTGAGATAGTGATCAAACCCCTTAAGCGACTTACTGTAATAACCCCAAATTTTGGACTTAGTTTAATTTTTTTTTTTTTTCTTTTTTATTTATTTTTATTTGATGAATAGTAACTTTCTGAACCGAAAAAGATTTTCAGACCACCCTATGTACGAGTCGGGATAATGAACTCTCGAAGTCGTATTAGTGATCTACTTTGAAAATAAAGGAATGCAAAAGCTGTCAGAATCAGAAAAATAGCATTTTCTGTTTTCTCTGAAATTTCACCAATAACGGACGGATTAATCATTATTTGAAAATATTGGAGGATTTAAATTATCAATTCCATGGATATGGATTTAATAAAAGAATTAGAGATATCAAGACCGTTTACGGTAAACTACTTCGATAGAACACTTAAGAAACCCTGCGAACATTCTACGAGATTAAGCGGTGACGAAACGAACTAGTAAACCTACTTTATTCCCCAACTCTTTCATGCTTGACACATGTCATGATATGAGGCAACAAGGGCTATGACTCATCACTTTATCACAAAATATCAAGGAAAGCAAGAAAATACTCTCCCCCATTTTCTTCCCAGATTTCTGCTCAGCTTGCACAAGGAGAAAAGAAAAATTCGTAACTCCAAATCTACTTGTCCTAAAATCACCAAATTTTAACCATAGCTTCTCCACTCCATGGGTAACATTCGTTCAAAATTTCATAGTCAACAAAGGAGTGTAGCCTAGCCAAATCTCTTCCCCAAGTTGGAGAACCCAATCTGTCCAGTTTCTGTTCAGCGGAAAGATGGGGCTCAAAACCCTGGCTAGGAAGCTTTAAATTTGACGATCTATAACTCAAAAGAAAGCTTGAAGAGAACAAGGTCTGGTAAAAGTTTTAGCACCAAACCCTTGTTTTTCGAATTGTTATGGATTTTACAAGATGAGGATGAATAGTAACTTCAAGTGGTTTCTTGTTTTGATCTTTAAGTTTAAGGCTTGTAAAGGATAATCAAGGAGCAAGGAAGGGTATACTAGCCATCTATAGTCTATATTAAGTACAAATGAAGGTATAAACCCTCTCACACTTTTACTTATGATTTGATATTAGTGTATAAATGGATGATTGTTAGTGATAGTATGATTTAGAGATGATTTACATGATATGTATGAGGTTTAATGGATTGATTGATGGTTGAACTAGTGATTAGTGTTATGAGTATGTTTAGACAGAAATAAAGTGATTTGGAGGAGATCCTTGGGTTGTGATTGTTGGTTGTGGATTGATGAATTGATTAGAGTGTTTAAAAACACGGGAATCGCGTATAAGCGCCGTTACCATGCCGAAATTTCCTTAGATAGTTTAGGCAGAAATCACGGTTACATTAAAGGGCATGAACATGAAGTTTCTGACCATGAACATGTAGACCTTGTTTCCTAGTTTGTTTTAGCGAAAGAATCGTATCGTTTCGATTTACGGTTTAGGAGAAACGTCCGTTTTAGTGAAAGTGGTTTCGC
The DNA here is from genome assembly GCA_030848705.1 of Heracleum sosnowskyi. Taxonomy (NCBI): domain Eukaryota; kingdom Viridiplantae; phylum Streptophyta; class Magnoliopsida; order Apiales; family Apiaceae; genus Heracleum; species Heracleum sosnowskyi. Next base: position 82,479,898 of record CM061238.1, read on the forward strand.
GTAACTAAGTAGTTCATTGCATTAACTTTGAGATAGTGATCAAACCCCTTAAGCGACTTACTGTAATAATCCCAAATTTTGGACTTAGTTTAAAAAAAAAAATTATTATTTATTATTTATTTTTATTTGATGAATAGTAAAATCCTGATGAATAGTAAATTTCTGAACCGAAAAAGATTTTCAGACCACCCTATGTACGAGTCGGGATAATGAACTCTCGAAGTCGTATTAGTGATCTACTTTGAAAATAAAGGAATGCAAAAGCTGTCAGAATCAGAAAAATAGCATTTTCTGTTTTCTCCGAAATTTCACCAATAACGAACGGATTAATCATTATTTGAAAATATTGGAGGATTTAAATTATCAATTCCATGGATATGGATTTAATAAAAGAATTAGAGATATCAAGACCGTTTACGGTAAACTACTTCGATAGAACACTTAAGAAACTCTGCGAACATTCTACGAGATTAAGCGGTGACGAAACGAACTAATAAAGCTACTTTATTCCCCAACTCTTGCATGCTTGACACATGTCATGATATGAGACAACAAGGGCTATGACTCATCACTTTATCACAAAATATCAAGGAAAGCAAGCAAATACTCTCCCCCATTTTCTTCCCAGATTTCTGCTCAGTTTGCACAAGGAGAAAAGAAAAATTCGTAACTCCAAATCTACTTGTCCTAAAATCACCAAATTTTAACCATAGCTTATCCACTCCATGGGTAACATTCGTTAAAAATTTCATAGTCAACAAAGGAGTGTAGCCTAGCCAAATCTCTTCCGCAAGTTGGAGAACCCAATCTGTCCAGTTTCTGTTCAGCGGAAAGATGGGGCTCAAAACCCTGGCTAGGAAGCTTTAAATTTGACGATCTATTACTCAAAAGAAAGCTTATGAAGAGAACTAGGTCTGGTAAAAGTTTTAGCACCAAACCCTTGTTTTTCGAATTGTTATGGATTTTACAAGATGAGAATGAATAGTAACTTCAAGTGGTTTCTTGTTTTGATCTTTAAGTTTAAGGCTTGTAAAGGATAATCAAGGAGCAAGGAAGGGTATACTAGCCATCTATAGTCTATATTAAGTACAAAGGAAGGTATAAACCCTCTCACACTTTTACTTATGATTTGATATTAGTGTATAAATGGATGATTGTTAGTGATAGTATGATTTAGAGATGATTTACATGATATGTATGAGGTTTAATGGATTGATTGATGGTTGAACTAGTGATTAGTGTTATGAGTATGTTTAGACAGAAATAAAGTGATTTGGAGGAGATCCTTGGGTTGTGATTGTTGGTTGTGGATTGATGAATTGATTAGAGTGTTTAAAAACACGGGAATCGCGTATAAGCGTCGTTACCATGCCGAAATTTCCTTAGATAGTTTAGGCAGAAATCACGGTTACATTAAAGGGAATGAACATGAAGTTTCTGACCATGAACATGTAGGCCTTGTTTCCTAGTTTGTTTTAGCGAAAGAATCGTATCGTTTCGATTTACGGTTTAGGAGAAACGTTCGTTTTAGTGAAAGCGGTTTCGCGTAACTAAGTAGTTCGTTGCATTAACTTTGAGATAGTGATCAAACCCCTTAAGCGACTTATTGTAATAACCCCAAATTTTGGAATTAGTTTAAATTTTTTTTTTATTATTTATTATTTATTTTTATTTGATGAATAGTAAAATCCTGATGAATAGTAAATTTCTGAACCGAAAAAGATTTTCAAACCACCCTATGTACGAGTCGGGATAATGAACTCTCGAAGTCGTATTAGTGATCTACTTTGAAAATAAAGGAATGCAAAAGCTGTCAGAATCAGAAAAATAGCATTTTCTGTTTTTTCCGAAATTTCACCAATAACGGACGGATTAATCATTATTTGAAAATATTGGAGGATTTAAATTATCAATTTCATGGATATGGATTTAATAAAAGAATTAGAGATATCAAGACCGTTTACGGTAAACTACTTCGATAGAACACTTAAGAAACCCTGCGAACATTCTACGAGATTAAGCGGTGACGAAACGAACTAGTAAAGCTACTTTATTCCCCAACTCTTGCATGCTTGACACATGTCATGATATGAGGTAACAAGGGCTATGACTCATCACTTTATCACAAAATATCAAGGAAATCAAGCAAATACTCTCCCCCATTTTCTTCCCAGATTTCTGCTCAGCTTGCACAAGGAGAAAAGAAAAATTCGTAACTCCAAATCTACTTGTCCTAAAATCACCAACCTTTAACCATAGCTTCTCCACTCCATGGGTAACATTCGTTCAAAATTTCATAGTCAACAAAGGAGTGTAGCCTAGCCAAATCTCTTCCCCAAGTTGGAGAACCCAATCTGTCCAGTTTCTGTTCAGCGGAAAGATGGGGCTCAAAACCCTGGCTAGGAAGCTTTAAATTTGACGATCTATAACTCAAAAGAAAGCTTATGAAGAGAACAAGGTCTGGTAAAAGTTTTAGCACCAAACCCTTGTTTTTCGAATTGTTATGGAGTTTACAAGATGAGGATGAATAGTAACTTCAAGTGGTTTCTTGTTTTGATCTTTAAGTTTAAGGCTTGTAAAGGATAATCAAGGAGCAAGGAAGGGTATACTAGCCATCTATAGTCTATATTAAGTACCAAGGAAGGTATAAACCCTCTCACACTTTTACTTATGATTTGATATTAGTGTATAAATGGATGATTGTTAGTGATAGTATGATTTAGAGATGATTTACATGATATGTATGAGGTTTAATGGATTGATTGATGGTTGAACTAGTGATTAGTGTTATGAGTATGTTTAGACAGAAATAAAGTGATTTGGAGGAGATCCTTGGGTTGTGATTGTTGGTTGTGGATTGATGAATTGATTAGAGTGTTTAAAAACACGGGAATCGCGTATAAGCGCCGTTACCATGCCGAAATTTCCTTAGATAGTTTAGGCAGAAATCACGGTTACATTAAAGGGCATGAACATGAAGTTTCTGACCATGAACATGTAGGCCTTGTTTCCTAGTTTTTTTTAGTGAAAGAATCGTATCGTTTCGATTTACGGTTTAGGAGAAACGTCCGTTTTAGTGAAAGCGGTTTCGCGTAACTAAGTAGTTCATTGCAGTAACTTTGAGATAGTGATCAAACCCCTTAAGCGACTTACTGTAATAACCCCAAATTTTGGACTTAGTTAAAAAAAATTTTTTTATTATTTATTATTTATTTTTATTTGATGAATAATAAAATCCTGATGAATAGTAAATTTCTGAACCGAAAAAGATTTTCAGACCACCCTATGTACGAGTCGGGATAATGAACTCTCGAAGTCGTATTAGTGATCTACTTTGAAAATAAAGGAATGCAAAAGCTGTTAGAATCAGAAAAATAGCATTTTCTGTTTTCTCCGAAATTTCACCAATAACGGACGGATTAATCATTATTTGAAAATATTGGAGGATTTAAATTATCAATTTCATGGATATGGATTTAATAAAAGAATTAGAGATATCAAGACCGTTTACGGTAAACTACTTCGATAGAACACTTAAGAAACCCTGCGAACATTCTACGAGATTAAGCGGTGACGAAACGAACTAGTAAAGCTACTTTATTCCCCAACTCTTGCATGCTTGACACATGTCATGATATGAGGCAACAAGGGCTATGACTCATCACTTTATCACAAAATATCAAGGAAAGCAAGCAAATACTCTCCCCCATTTTCTTCCCAGATTTCTGCTCAGCTTGCACAAGGAGAAAAGAAAAATTCGTAACTCCAAATCTACTTGTCCTAAAATCACCAACCTTTAACCATAGCTTCTCCACTCCATGGGTAACATTCGTTAAAAATTTCATAGTCAACAAAGGAGTGTAGCCTAGCCAAATCTCTTCCCCAAGTTGGAGAACCCAATCTGTCCAGTTTCTGTTCAGCGGAAAGATGGGGCTCAAAACCCTGGCTAGGAAGCTTTAAATTTGACGATCTATAACTCAAAAGAAATCTTATGAAGAGAACAAGGTCTGGTAAAAATTTTAGCACCAAACTCTTGTTTTTCGAATTGTTATGGAGTTTACAAGATGAGGATGAATAGTAACTTCAAGTGGTTTCTTGTTTTGATCTTAAAGTTTAAGGCTTGTAAAGGATAATCAAGGAGCAAGGAAGGGTATACTAGCCATCTATAGTCTATATTAAGTACCAAGGAAGGTATAAACCCTCTCACACTTTTACTTATGATTTGATATTAGTGTATAAATGGATGATTGTTAGTGATACTATGATTTAGAGATGATTTACATGATATGTATGAGGTTTAATGGATTGATTGATGGTTGAACTAGTGATTAGTGTTATGAGTATGTTTAGACAGAAATAAAGTGATTTGGAGGAGATCCTTGGGTTGTGATTGTTGGTTGTGGATTGATGAATTGATTAGAGTGTTTAAAAACACGGGAATCGCGTATAAGCGCCGTTACCATGCCGAAATTTCCTTATATAGTTTAGGCAGAAATCACGGTTACATTAAAGGGCATGAACATGAAGTTTCTGACCATGAACATGTAGGCCTTGTTTCCTAGTTTGTTTTAGCGAAAGAATCGTATCGTTTCGATTTACGGTTTAGGAGAAACGTCCGTTTTAGTGAAAGCGGTTTCGCGTAACTAAGTAGTTCATTGCATGAACTTTGAGATAGTGATCAAACCCCTTAAGCGACTTATTGGAATGTGAAACTTTGTGTTAACATGCTAGGTACGTTTAGGAAGACCCTCGAAAAGATTTCGTGTTAAAAGGATTATATTTCAATTTTATAAAAATGCGTGAGCGAGCATGCTCGAGTAGAGGATCTTAAGGAGTTAACTTGAAAATGGACTTGTACTTGAGTTAGTATATACTTAGTATGGTGAAATAGTTTAAGTTATTAATCTTGAACCTTGTGTTGATTCTAGATTACTGGACCAACCTGAGACTTACTGCTACTTCGGGATTTCCAGGCAAGTTTTCTCATCCCATGCTGTATTTTGAAGTACCATATCCTGATGTATGCATATAATAGATGCAAGTTTCCAAATCTATACTTTGAAGTATTGACTATATAATACTGCTTTTGCCATATATAACATTGGACAGTTTTGCGATATATCTTATTACGTGTTGAAATGGATTTGACCTTTGGATTATATAAAATCTTTTGAGTTAAGTAGTTATGAACCGGTTTACCTGGTAGCTCTAAATATAAGAGCATATTCATTGTTTTCGACTCTAGGTCGGGAGTCGGTATTTTGAAATATGTAGATAGCCGTGGAAACCCGGAGGGATTCCATCAGCAGAATACTATATCTTTCAAGGAATGTTATTTGAGTATTATCTCAGTCGAGAAATACTATTTGAATACTATTTTTGTTATATATGATAATGGAAGGCATAACTGTTTTCGAAAGTATATTGTGATACTTGATTTATGATTTGATTATGAAAGATTATTTTTCCGATAAAGATATCGGGTAACTGTTATTCGATAATTATCTATTTAATGAATATTATTTTGAATATTCATTTAATCATTATTTATTTAATGAATATTATTTTGAATATTCATTCGAGGTTTATTTATTTAAAGAATATTATTTTGAATATTCATTCGAGGTTTATTTATTTAATGAATATTATTTTGAATATTCATTCGAGGTTTATTTATTTAATGAATATTATTTTGAATATTCATTCGAGGTTTATTTATTTAATGAATATTATTTTGAATATTCATTCGAGGTTTATTTATTTAATGAATATTATTTTGAATATTCATTCGAGGTTTATTTATTTAATGAATATTATTTTTGAATATTCGTTTAAAGTTTATTTATTTAATAAATATTATTCGATTATTTATTAAATACTTTTAACACGTTTTAAAATGAGTAATATTATTTAAAGTTTATCCTCGACCTTCAATAATTACGAAGGATACTCTAAGTTGTATTATTAATTATTTTTAAATCAAAAAGAGGTTCCCAAACACTGTTTTTCCATTTAAATCTGTCTTTTAAGAGGATTTAAATGCTCGCTCAACTATCAAAAATATGGGAAACCTGATTTAAGTGACTGCTACTCTTTTTAAACTCTCAACTCAAAACTGTCAGGGGACATATATTTTCTCGAAGCAATTTAGTTGCTGCAAGTCAAATATTGTGTTACCACCTCAACGCTCGAGGGGTATATTCATGGAACAAGTCGATATCCATTAACAAGCAACAGCTTGGGAAATATTGGAGAATCTTCCTTTTTAACCTAGATATAACTACTTAGTGGAGTCGTATCAACAAGTATTACACTTGGGGAAAGGAGGACGATCTTTACGTTTCAGGGTCATGGATTTCATCTGAACTAGGAGTGGTGTAAGTGGTCCAGTTGCGCCGACCCATCCATTTTATTGCCCGAAATGGGCCGGGAGATCCCGGAAGGCGGTAGACAATGTCAGGCCGTCGTGATTCTTCCATCTACATGTAGAAAACATATTTTTGTTGTACAACCTGCTACTGATCATAGTAAGGTTGGTACAGCGGGCGCGGTAGCAACTCCCGTATTAGTTCATCATCCAATTTTGGAATTTCCTGCAACATGTATTGGGTAGAGGAACCGATCATGTTGACAGGGGGTTGAAAAGTGTTCAAAGGAAATGAAGTTGCAATAAATCCTTGTAACTTCATCTTTAATTTTATGAGTTATGACTTTGATAAAATCTTACTCAGATTATATATGCACAAGTGGATTTTGGGTTACGGAAACATTATATTAATTTTCCTCGTAACTTCATCTTTTATGTTATACTAGTCTCTTATCCGTTTAATGCATAGCATGTGGTTACAAAGATATTTTCGAACTATATAGTGTTTTGAATCAATGAATAGGCTTTAAGCCTTGATTCCAATATTTGATATCTATTTTAAAAAGATATGTTTTGAGTATTGGTTTATCATACTGATACCAAGGATTTCCAAATGATTACGAAGAGTATATAAGTATGATTATAAGTCAAACGGTGTTTTGAACGGTATACTATTTTGGGGTTAGACCCTAGTAGTGTTAAAAACTTTGATCCCATATGGATTATCTTCCAAAAAGGTTTAAAGATTTAAACTGGGATAGATTTCTTGCTGAGCACTATTAGCTCATTTTTGCTTTATTAAATATTTCAGCATGAGGAAACATTGCCGAATCCACCACGTGTTACGAGAGCAAGGGAATGGAGAGGCCACCCTGGAGTTAGTTGATGCAGGATGGATACTGTCGGTGTAAGCAGAATAGTTGCAGCTTGAATTAGTGAGAATTATTTTGAGTGGGTTTGTATTACTAAACCTTGTATAGAATTGTGAGGTCTATTATTGTAACTTCAAGTAGAGGTTGTAAATAATAGATGAGGTACTGGATAGTACATTTGGGTTGTAATAACAAATGCTGATAATTGTTGCTCATTTCCAAGGCTATAACTTGTGTGTGTGCGCGTAAGTGATTGGGGTCTCTGGAGTTGTATTATAAGAATGTTGTAAGTAATGCAGGTATTGTATCATTGATGGAGCGTGACAACCCAGATTCCTGACCCCGGATCTGGGGGTGTTACAAACCACATGGTGACATCAAGGCCACACAAGTGGACCCGCTCCCTGGCAACGGATTCCACTGGACTGGCGTCATCCAGCCTCTTATTCATTTTCCACCTGGCGACATCAAGGCCAGCAAAATAGTTTTTATTTGCGGGACCGTGCGTTACTCGGCCACTTACGCGAAATGTTGTTCCCCCAACTATCTTCAATTGGAACGGATATTAATCCAGTTCCCCAAGCATAAGCTTGTTGATAGGTTTTGAAAAATACCCTTACTTCCGGATTATATCAGAAGTAAGTCACAATGTGGGTTGACCGTTGTCAAATGACCTCGATCCTCGAGTAAAACATTTTGAAATAATGACCTGGGAGTTTTGTAAAATATCTTTAGCTCTGATAATTCAGAAACCCGAACTATATCGCTTTTAATGAAATAGGCAAGTGAAATCATATGTTCACTTCCTAGAATGGATTCCCAATTTTTGATAAGTCCAAAACCTTATTCTTCATTTGGGATAAATAATTTAAAAGTAGTTAGGAACCCCTACTTATAGTCACATAAATCTCTCTTGAGATCAGAAAATATTTTAAATATTTATTGGAACCTTACGTAATATTTAAATATGGTTCTATGATTTTTAAATCATTTTTGGAATATTTAATAAATATTCAAATAATAAATATTGAATTATTATTCAATATTAATCCACTTAAGTGAATATTCAAATTAATACTCACTTAATTAAATAATTGTTAACATAATAAATATTGAATTATTACTCAATAAGATTCTACTTAAGTGAATATTCAAAATAATATTCACTTAATTAAATAATATTCAAATAATAAATATTGAATTATTATTCAATAAAATTCCCACTTAAGTGAATATTCAAATTAATATTCACTTAATTAAATAAATATCCAAATAATATTTATAATAATATTATTTAAATATCTCACATTAAATATCCAATAATATATATTGGAATATTTAATCAATAATTGTAAAAATATAACTGTCCCTGGAACCCCCCAGCTTCTGACAGTATAATCCAGATCAAAATACTAATTTGACTCCCAGTCTAAGTTTTAAAATTCACGTACGAGTGCTCTACCCTTAGAGCCTCTATAACACCTCGGTTTATATCTAATATTTACTTAGCATATAAACCATTATATATCACAAAACTTTTTACCAAGCATAATCAGTTATACTTCTTTTCACAATATTAAAACAGAATATATCACAAGCACAACAGTAATCACAACAGCATCACTTATATGATGTAGGGTTTGGAAACTTGCATGCATCTATCATGTGCATATTATTATCTCCATAATTTAAAAATCCAAACACATCCATATACGATGTACGGTTTGAAAGCATGCATAATATCATATGCATATATCACGTTTGAAAGCATGCATCTATCATATGCATCATCAGAATATTGTACTTTAAAATACAGCATGGAATGAGAAAACTTGCCTCGGGTCCTTGGTTGTTAGGGGTTCAAGAATTTGTCGGGAAATCTATAAACAAAGAAATATCCGATCAGTCCCCTGGCTTAATCATTTAAAGTGCATTTAACTTAAGCACTAACGTTCTATTAACGAACATCAAATGTCCTGCTCTTGGTCACTTATAACCTCATGACATTCCTTAAACTCTTAAGTCAAAAGTTCGGGTGGAAATCCATTCACAAAACCCAAGTACTTTACCATTACTAAACTTATCGTTTTAACCATCCCCTTAAGGGTATTTCACTTGCGCAACTTTTGTTCCCGCATTTTTATAAAATCACAAACTTATCTTTTTAACACGAAACCTTCTAGGTTCCTTTCCTAACTGTCCATGCTAGTATCCTTTTTGATATCTCGACCCAATTCCATTTTTAAAGGGCTTGATCACAATCTCAAAGTTCATACAATGAACTGCTTAGTTATCCGTAACCTCTTTTACTAAAACGGACGTTTTTCCTAAACCGTAAATCGAAACGATACGATACTTTCGCTAAGACAAACTAGGAAACAGGGCCTACATGATCATGGTCATAAACCTTATGTTTATTCCCTTTAAAGTATTCGTGATCTCTGTCCAAACTACCTAAGTAAAATTCGACATGGTAACGACGCTTAAACGCGATTCCCGTGTTTAAAACACTCAAATTCATTCACCAATCTATATCCAAGCAATCACAGCCCAAGGATTTCATTTATATCATCTTATCACTGTCTAAACATGCTCATCACATCATTCACAAGTTCAACCATCATTTAATCCTCTAAACATCATACATATCTTGCATAACTCTTCTACATCACACTATCCTTAATCACTATCATTTAAATCACTAAAATCAAAGTATAACACAAGGGTGAGAGGGTTTATACCTTCCTTGGTACTTAATATAGACTATAAGTGGGTTGTATGCCCTTCCTTGCTCCTTGATCATCCTTAACCAACCTTAATCTTCAAGAACAAATCAAGAAATCATAAGTTACTATTCCAAAACAATATTCATGCTCATCTTTGATTCAACTTTTGAACATGAAATCATCCATGGATGAAGCTAAGATTAAAGATCTACCTTAGTTTATGGATGAGGGTGATTTAGAGCCCAAGAACATGAATTATGGTTGAGTTAAAGTGGTAGAAATTTTCTTAAGGTTTTGATAAACCAAAAGGGCCAAAAGTTTGAAGCTTCAAGAATGCATCTTCTTTTGTTTTCTTTTCCTTTCTTTTCTTTTGTCTAATTAACCTTAATACTTTGACATTTAATTTGTATGGCTAATATCTTATTTTGTCACCAATGACACACCTCTTTTTAAACTTGTGGTGGTGGTGAAAGTGGTGACAAGGTGGTGATTCATCACCTTGTCATCACCTTGTCATGCATATGTCACTCCTCTGCATCATGCTTATGTCATCATTTGTATCCTCAATCTTCTTATATATTGCACTTGATGATCTTATATAATACTCCTCCTTTGGTTAGGGTTTAATCCATAATTTGTTACGCTTTTGTTTCGCGATAGTTTCAAGTGATTTTAAAAACGTTTCTCTGTACCAAAGCTAGGGGATACTTCCTTGATCTTTCCATTTCCTTGGTTTAATATATGGTCTTAGATTCCTCACCTTGGTTTAAGATATGATCATGGATTTCTCATTCCACATACTTTCTTAAAACGATCAAATCAATACATCCTTGATTGTCCAGTGAATAGTGATTTAAAACTCGAATAGGAATCTTCTGATTCTGATTGCGTTTGCATTCACTTATTCTCCTTGCACATCAATAATATAACTTCGAAACATTCATTCCATGTTATCCACATAGTGTGGTCTGAAATATTTTTCATCCACAAATTCACTATTCATCAACATTTACTATTTATAAAAAAAAAAATTAACTAAGTCCAAAATTTGGGGTTATTACAGTGATGGAGGCGGGTAGATGGAAGTCGGAAGCAGTGGGACTGGGGGTTTGTTGCCTTCGTTTTTGTAGGGGAAGTTTTGTGAGAGGCGGAGGGAATGACACCAAAGTCTGATGAAGCAAAAGTATGAGTAAGTTAACATTATATTGGTGGTGTATGTACTATATATGTATATACGTGTGTATATTTATGTAAATGTGTAGTATTAGAAAATGCAGGTTGAAAAGTGTGTCTGACTTATGTGAATGTGCATGTGTTTTTTTCTGAGAGAGAGTGGGGAGGGAATGGGTATAACAGTATAAAGAAGGACAAAAAGTTTTTGTTGTACTAGTACTTGTTTTCAAATGAAATGACTGTTACAGCTGAGAAGGTGGGAGTGGAATTTTTTCTTGGTAAAATTTCACTAGCTGCTATGTTGTGAGAAATGTGGTATACGTGTGAATAAATAGGTACATGGGAAACAGTATTTTTTGACTTTGTCACATAAAATTAATAAGGAGCTTTGTGGAGTGTTGTAATTGTATGCTTGTGTGCTTGATGTATTGCTAGATAGTCAGCACTTCACGGGGAAGTAGGAATGTAAGGGTTACCAGAAAGCGGGTAGGACTTAGAAAAATGCTCTGAAGTACTCGATTTATTATTGTGTCTAAATAAATTTGTAGGAGGCAGGTGTTGAAGCAGCGTAAAACAGGGTACTGGTAGCCATGAGCAATAATTGCTGACTATGTTTATGTAATATTTACGTAATATTTTCCGTCTTGTCTTGAGTTTGTATATATTGGCTTATCCTTGTTGGTCTACTTATCTTCCGCCCTTTAATATTTACAACACATGCGGCTTGATATGTAGGTGTAGACATATTCTTGTAATATTGCATTTTCTTTCCCGCGTCTTCTTCGCAAGAGGGAAGTAGTAGTGACCATGTGACTTGCATTTTATGATAGTTGTGAGAAAATTATTTGTGTTGTCTTCGAATGAGTCTCATTAGATAAGCTAGTGCACTTAATTGTTTCTGAGATGTTCTTGTTTGTGTCAGCAATAATGTTACTTGTGTTTGAAGCAGTTTTACCCGCCTTGTGTCTGTATAAAACTCATGAGACAGTATAATTCACGTAATTTTGTCTGAGATAGTTGTGTATGAGGTGTTGCGATTGTGTCTGAGGTACTTACCTACTTTGTTTTTGTAGGAAATCATTGAGATAATATAATTCACTTAATTTTGTCTAAAATAGTTGTGTCTGAGGTGTTGCAATTATGTTTGAGGTGTTGCAATTGTTTTTGAGGTAATTCACCCGCTTTGTGTCTGTATGACGCTTCATGATATAATATAGTCATCTTAATTTTGTCTGAGATAGTGTACTTGTATCTGAAATAGGATATTGAAAAGACTCATAGAAGTATGCCTTCAACACTTTGATGTAGTAGCAATGTTACACAAACTTTCACTTGGTGTATAGTTTCGCAACTTTATTCCCATGTCAAGTGTTGTTGACCTCTTTTCCATCCATTACTTCCAACTTGTATGAGCACGGGTGTAGCACTTTCTTGACCTTGTGTAGATACCTTTCCATTTAGGTGGAGTTTACCCGTATGACGCAGATCGAAGTACTAGCTCCCCTCCATCAAATTTTTTGATCTTTTCTTCTAGCTCTTCTTAACAAAGAATTTGAAATCCTTAGCTAAGGTGGGCCAAAAATACTATTTCTTTATAATCTTGTGAGCGAGAGCTTTTCCTTCCATATGATAACCACAGGTTCCCTCGTTAATCTCTTTCATGCAATACAAAGCCTCGGGTGGGTTAGTGCATTTAAGGATGGGGAAGTCCAACGTCCTCTTGTATAATGCATCATCCTGAATGATGTATTTTGTGGCTTGAAAGGAGAGTTATTTTGCCTTAATGGGATCCTTATGTAGGATACCATAATTCAAGTAATCAATGACGAGTGTCATCTAAGTCGAGTTTGTAAAGCCAAGTTCCAAGATTTTCTAATCTTTAATTGTTGGTACTTTTAACTTCTTCAAAATAGACACAACCGTCTAAATTCTTATTTTAGACTTGGAGAACAAATCTGTGATTGTGTTGTCAGCTCCACCTACTTAAACAAGTGTGTGACTAGTGAAGAGGGAAAGAAGATACTTGACCAAGGCTTGGTACTTGGTGAGTATGATGTCTTTCGTGGCCTAGTCTCCCGGTTTGCCTTATCACAATCTGTGAGTCGCTAAAAATTGAGAGATACTATACTTGGAGACTTCTTGCTAGGTTTAGGCATGCGAAAAGTGCTTCATTCCCGGCTTGATTGTTTGTGGCTTTGAAAGTGGATCTTATGGCTCACATGGATTGAAAACCTCCCGAGATGATTAAGATAAGGTCCGCCCCCTCCTTGTTGAGGTAGATGAACCATCTATAATAAGTTTCCATGTTGGATTGTGAAATGGAACGAGTTTTTGGAGGGTATATCATCCTTTTAGGCAGTCGTTTCTCCTTGATTACTTGATAAGTTGCATACAAGTGTGCTTAGGCCTTGATGTAATTGTAAGAGAGAGTGAGGATGTGCCTTGCTGCTTTTTTGCATTTGTGAATTTTTTTTTTGCTTTTATGCCTTTGTTGTGAACTTTGTGTTGACATATGGATGTCTTGAGATGACCTTACCTCACATGCCAAAGTGACAACAAGGGTGAGAAAATGTGTTAAAAAAATTTATGAGATAGTAATTTTTTGCTTTGAGATGACCCTCTTCACCCAACATGAAGGCAACAAGGGAGAGAAAAGGAATTAAAAAATTTTGAGATACTACATTTTTTTGTTTTGAGATGTTCCTTCTCACCCGCCAAGGAAGTGACAAAGGTGAGAGGAGTTAGAAAATTTTGGAGATAGTAAATTTTTGGCTTTGAGAGGACCTTCCTCACTCGCCAAGAAGGAGACAAGGGTGAGAAAAAGGAATTGGAAAAGTTTTGAGATAATAATTTTTTTTCTCACCCGCCACGGAAACGACAAGGGTAGAAAGGAGTTAGAAATTTTTTGAGATAATAGTTTTTTTCTTTCATATGCTCCTTCTTCGCCCGCTAATGAGACGAGAAGGTGAGAAAAGGAGTTGAAATATTTTGGAGAATAAATTTTTGTTCTAAGATGATCCTTCATCACCCGCCAAGGAGACGATGAAGGTGAGAAAATGAGCTAGAAAAATATTGAGATGGTAATTTTTTTCTTTCAGATGCTCCTTCCTCACATTCATCCTTAATTTTGTTGAAATGTGAAGTTGAACTGGTGGAGGCTTTTTTTAAGGAAAAACTCCTCTTTCTAGCGCCAAATGATAATGCTCCCTACTCCACTCTACCGTATTTTTCCTTTCTCCAGCGATGCTTGGTCGGAAATATGGTGTAGCTGTCGGAAGAGAGTCTGCAAAACAATGCCTGACCGAGGTGGTGGCTGTCAAGCACTTCCGGCGTGAGAGTAAGTAACTTGGTGGTGGAGAATACAAGAAACAATATCAGAAATGTACTACGGGTGACTGATATTTTGAGAGCTAAAATGTTTCTGAATGTAAAATGTGAGAGTGGGAGTTAATGTGTAGAAAACTTAGAGCCCGTGCATGTGTGAGGTTACTTGGGTATTTATAGTGTTTAGTGTTACCTCCATTTGTCTCCTGGTCCGGAAGAATGTTCCATTTCTTGTGACAGGTGTGAGTTGATGGTTTGTCCCTTATTACTTCTTGTTGTCAAGGTGATTACTTTCGTAAGAACATCTAATTATCTGGGAGTATAGGAGAAGGAAGCAGACTTAGTCCACGAGACAATGTGTGGTGAAGGAGAGAACGCCCTTTGCCCCAGAAGTGGAAGGTGCTGGAGGAAGGAGGTGACTTTGATCCGGAAGGGAAAGTATTGCCTTAACTTATTTTTCTTAATCAACTTTAGGATATGACAAGTTGTTCATTGAATACTTCTAAGACATGGTAATATCCGGCAGGTAAAGAGATTTCTTCCTCGATGGTATTAACAATAATGCTAGAGGTCCCAAAATTATTACCAAATCTTTCTATAATTAGTATATTTCCTAAGGGTTAAATATCAAAGTGGTCACTGAAGTGAAGACCATATATCACTTTCATCACTGATCTCAACGAGGTATCACTTTAATCACTAAAGTCGTCATAAATATCAAACGGATACCTCTAAATATGTGTTCGAAAAGTAAAAATAAATTATATCGAGTTCTACACATATTTCTTGAATGCTACCGCAACCAAATGAAAAGTTATGAACTCTAGTATTTATGATATTATATTTAGATTTTAAAAAATTATTTACTATTTTTTTTAATTTTTTTAGTTATTTACTTTGATTTAATTAAAAATAAATAGTAAATGATTTTTTTTTAAAATCTAAATAAATTATCTGAAATACTAGAATTCATAACTTTTCATTTGGTTGCAGTAGTATTTAAGAAATATGCGTAGAACTCGAGAAAAGTTATTTTTACTTTTCTAACACATATTTAGAGTTATCTATTTGATGTTTATGATGAGTTTGGTGATTGAAACGATATCCCGTTGAGATAAGTGATGAAAATGATATATGATGTTCACTTCAGTGACCACTTTGATATTTAACCCTATTTCCTAATGATAATATGGATTCCGCGTGCATACATATGCCCATCAAATCAAAACAAGTCACTTGTCATAACATGTTATTTGGGAAGAATTTTGGGATCAATTTTTAATACATCTAGCATTGGTATAAATCTAGCATTGGTATAAATCCACCTGTAGTCTGGTCTGATTTACACACACTCGTCTGTTCTAAACTCATTAATTTGGAAAGGAGTTCATATTGAATATGCTAATTCGTTAAAATTTCGACGATCTACAATCTTAATCAAATAAAGGCGTAATAATAATTTCGGATTTGAAGAAACTGAAATCACAAATAGTACCCACCACATACATTTAATTGGTATTAGTTATGCCAACTATGCAATCATCTTTTCATTTGTCTACCATTACACATATTCCATTTAACAAATAAATTAATATTAATATTCGTGACTGTTGATTGATTCTGATCTGACGGTTTGAGAGGGAAGGGAACAAAGATTAGGAGACGATGGTGACCATATACAGAACTTGGTAAAAATTTCATTACTTCCAACATTTAACATTTAACATTTGTTATCATATTATATATAAGAAAATGGAATCTCACTGGGTCCACACACATCAGTCGGCTCATTTTTTTATGATAAATTTATGGGTCTTCTTATCTTAATTTTATTCCTCGTAATAAAATAATTACATAAATAGAAAATAGCATTATTATCCTCTTATCCTAAATTACGTATCCCTTAATAAATAAGAAAGATTATTTTATTTAATATAAAATCTTGAACCGCCTCACAAATGTGTACATGGGTGTATCTGCATATAAGATCACATCATATATACATTTTCCAGTCTTCTTTCATCAGTCTTCCCCTCTTCACACCGCCTCTCTAATTTTCAACAAAAAATCATCAGCCAGAACAGAGAAACAGGGTTTATTATAAAAGCTTACAGTTTGGACATCAAGATTCAAATATCATCAGGGTTGTGTTTCTCAAGAATACATGGTAATAAATTGTGTGTATATTTATATGATTTTTTTTTATATATATTGGAATTGTTAAATTATTGAATAGTTGGTTTGTGTTGAACATGGGTTGATTTCAGTTTTGATGTTAAAGGTTAGTCCAATGGTTAGAATGGGAGATAATGAAGATATGTTGTGTCCTCCTTGGTTGAAGCCAATGCTTAAAGCCAACTACTTTGTGCCCTGCTCATCTCATGGAATTTCTAACAAAAGTGAATGCAATATGTTTTGTTTGGATTGTATGGGAGATTCTTTCTGCTCTTACTGTACCATCTTTCACAAAGACCATAATGTTGTTCAGGTAAATTATATATACATATACTTTATATCGGTTTTCTGTGAAAATTTAAATACTCACGCACTCATGCGGTCCGTTTAAGTTGTACCATGTATGTTTTGTTGTATATTTCGAGAATATCCACCTTGCCTACAATGCTAA
Source organism: Heracleum sosnowskyi (assembly GCA_030848705.1). Classification (NCBI taxonomy): domain Eukaryota; kingdom Viridiplantae; phylum Streptophyta; class Magnoliopsida; order Apiales; family Apiaceae; genus Heracleum; species Heracleum sosnowskyi. The sequence goes on from CM061238.1 coordinate 82,496,986, forward strand.
AACAGGTGTATAATATTCATTTATTGTTTTAGTTGTCAATTTTGTTTTCTATGGTTATTGTTGTACTTATTATAGATTGGATTTTGAATGTAGATAAGGAGATCATCATACCATAATGTGGTGAGGGTGCATGAGATTCAAAAGTTCATTGATATAGCGTGTGTTCAAACATACATTATAAACAGTGCCAGGATTGTGTTTCTCAATGAAAGGCCACAACCAAGGCCAGGAAAAGGAGTTACAAATACTTGTGAAATTTGTTGCAGAAGCCTTCTTGACTCTTTCAGGTTCTGTTCTCTTGGTTGCAAGGTAATAACATTTACTTTTATTTATTTTCCTAATTATTTGACTAGTATTTGGTGTTGATTGCCTTATATAGTTGACTACTTCTTTGTACCATTTGGGCTGAACTAGTAATTATATTTATATATGTATTCGGTTTCTAGATTACTTGTGCCTCATGAATGATGGTATTGGTAATTCACTGTAAATTTTGTTTATAATGTTGAGAATGTACTTCACTACAATTATAGCTCTTTCTATGAAAATGTCAGCCAGTATGTAGACTATAACTGTTTTTATTGCTTATGACCTCACAGCTCGGTGGAATAAAAAGGGGTGATCCGAGGCTCACATTCACCCCTACGCTGAAACAGAATCGAGATGGATTACATGATTATGAATCAGATAAGCCTTCAACTCCAAAGAAAATGCGCAAAGGACATGATTTCAATCAATTCTTGGATGCTCGTGTTTTTTCCTCTGATTTTCGTAGGATCTATGGTGGTGGTTATGACAAGTCCTCTGCTTCTAGTTATGGAGATGATCAGGATCAGAATGGCCAATGTATCTCCCCTGGCACACCCCCCATCGTTAATCACAGGCATTCAAATCTAAAAGGGGGGCCTCCACATAACTCTCATAGAAGGAAGGGCATTCCTCATCGTGCTCCGTTTTGATCACAATGTGCTCAAGATAGTACTATGTATCTCTCTTGACATCGTTACAGAGTACGGAAGCTGAAGAAACTACGTCAAGTTCTTAGATAATACAAGGAAAAATCAAACGAATGAAAGATACATGGGTCCAGTATTTTAGTGTACAGGGTTGAAGTTAGTTTCAAGTATCTTGTCTATATACTAGAAAGCAGTCTTAGCCATCCTTCTGGACTTTGGGCTATTATGTGTGTTCTTTGGTCGTAAAGTAGAAATAATGAAATATGTAGCTAAAATGGTCTGTACAAATACATGTATATAAATGTATAGTATATCTCTTACACATAATCAAAGTAAAAGTTTGTATAAACTGCTCCTGAAGGGTGCATACATCAGTTTACTTACAAAGGTACAGGATTCCTGACATATGCTTGTTATAACAAACTGTATGTTATGAGTTCCTTGTGGTACGGTATGTTATACGTGTGATTTCGGACCATCCATGAACTATAGTCATGAATAATGTTAGCCAATACTAGCAAAACAAGGCATGAAAATGGCATTATTTTGTTCCTTGTTATCATGCTATTTGGTAGCCAAACACAGACATTGTGGATCATGTTATTGAGGTATATAATTCTATTTTAGTATAACTATCAGTTTATCTTTAATATATCTATACTATTATATTAAAGACGAAACATTAAAAATTTTGGTACCTATTTTTTGATATGGTACTTGCCTTATTTAATTGTTTATTTAATTATTATAAAAATTATTATAATTAGTTACTCTTTCCGTTGAAATACATTACCATTTTTTTCTAAAAAAATCACGGGCAATTTCCTTTTCAGCTAAAACATGTTACTTTTTTTATTTACCTTGCTAAAATCCCTCATTTTACAAATATATCATGAGCAAACCTTATTTTAATACTTTTAATTGGTAATTACATTTCCCCTCTTTTTCTAGAAAAATCACGGGAAATTATTTTTTTCAGCTAAAACATGTTATATTTTCTATGTTCTTTACTAAAACCCCTCATTTTCCAAAAATATCTCGGGCAAATCCTTACTTATTTATTTTGAAACATATTTAAAATACTTTTAATTACAGGCACTTACTTTTTCATCTAAATCATGTTATTTTTTCTATTTTTCCTTACTAAGACCCCTCCTTTTCCAAAAATATCACCGCAAACAGTTATTAATTTATTTTAAAATCTATTTTAATACTTTGAATTATTTAAAAAAATTTAACACACCTGCTTGTTTTTTTTAGCAAATGAAAATTAATAGAATATTAAAACATAAATAATAAAAATAATAATTATTAATAACAATCCGTGCATTAAATTAAGCTGTTATTATCATAAAAATAAAAATAGAAATGAATCTGTAGAAGTGGATGAAATAGGTGGGCGTTAACATAAATTATAATTAAGAGATTTAAAATCTGTTCTTGTGATGTGAAGTCATGCTAAAGGTAAGCTAGAGAGGCACGTAACACCCACCATACTATGAATAGACATACATGAACATATAAACAAACGATTAGGTCTCTATCATCTCTCTCTAATTTATCTTAAGACTTTCTACTACACTCTACATTGCCACAAGTAGATTGAGATGGCATGGAAGAGCCGTGAAGAACCTGAAATTAGAGACAGAGACGGCAATACATTATTATAAATTAATCTGTTTTATATTTTAATATAATTAGTACTATTACGATGACACTAACAGTTAACTACTTATTGAATGTGTAATTTGTATTCGGTGTATAATATGAAGCCATTTCGTATGTTGAATATTCGAGTATCGATAAAAAAAAGAGAGAGGTAAGTTTATGGCCGGACCGGAAGTAAGGCGAATTAAAATAGCAATAACATCAAGGATTATCTAAACTAGCTGGAACAAATTAGAGCAGAGAAGACAGTTGATGCTGGCCTAGGTGATCTTGATGTTGGGTTCAAAAAGCTTAATCATGGTTGGTCTACATCAAATACCAAATTATAATCCCCATATGTAATAAGAACAGGTGTAAACCCTTAAATTCGAGTCCAAAAATGGAAGGCCTACCTATTTTTCAATAATACAGGTTTTTGAATTATTGCTAATTACACTTTCCAGGCACTTGTACAATTTTACATGTTTTTTTGGTAACCCAATTTTACATGTTTTACATTTCAGAATTTTTTGTGCATTTTACTCGCGAATTCATTTACGGATTTGAAATTGTATCACCGATTCGATCCGATCCGATAAGAAAATTAACCAAAAATTATCGTGCATGTAGTTTAATAATAGTTCGAGGGGACATCTTGCAATCGTTGCAGCTACAAATTGAACCCTTTGAACTCCAGAGAGACTATCTAGAAATAGTAGTACAGGAGATATGTGACAACAGCATAGACTTGCCTTGATTTTCTTTTCAAGTGACTCTACCATTTAACAGAAGGCACCAGGGGGTGACAAAGAGAGTTTGGATCGATATGTGAGATACACGTATCTGTGCCTAAATTTATATCAATTTTATCTCTATGTTGGCACCACTTGAGAAGCTTTCCACCTTGCACGGTTGAAGGTTGCCCAGCTAGCCCTGTTTTATTGGTATTACTTGTTTTGGCACGGATGCAGATATTGAAATGAAGATGTGAAAATTTTCGACGTTCGTTCAAGCTTTTATTTTATATCACTTGTTTTTCAGCCAAGAGTTTTTAGTTGAATGAAAGAAAATAAGAGGGAAATCTTTTTTACCCATGTTCCCTGGCTGATGCGTAGAAAGACCGAGAAAATTTTGAAAAAGGATGATATGTTGTGAAGATAATTTCTGTGAAGATAATTTTACGGATTTTGTTATCTAATTAATTTTTATTATATTCTTTTTTTACAGGATACTAATTATATTATTTATATAATAAGCGTAAGAGAAATGATAACAAAGTATTATCAAAGATCAAGTATTGTATACTCGTAATAATCATTTTAAATCTAATATTTATAACGTAAACAAAGATTAAAAGTTCAAATCACATCAAGAACATATTAAATATAATATTTATATTTTCTACTCCAATAACTAAAAAAGATTTGGATTTTGAATTGTTTGAAATTAATAAATTAAATCATTATTAACTCCTTATATATAATAAGCGTAAGGGAGATCTTATCCAAAACTTTGGTCGGTCACTGTACTACCAAAAGTATATGATCCGTTGGATTATAAAACTATAAATATTCAAATAGATGAGGACCGTTAGATATAATATTAAAAATTGTATTTGATTAATAATAGGATAGTATTTAAATACTAAAAGGTGTATTTTGATAATTTAAACCAATTACAAATAGGTTTTCTATATTGAATAGAAATCTTTATGTAAAAAATCGTAATTATCTTTTCTCTTTAGTTTATGGATAGTTCCAGTTAGATAATAATTATTAAACCATCATTAAATTAAAGATAATTTTGTTAGCTTCGCGTGGACTGTAAAATTGTTAAAATCTGTTGTCTAAAACTCAAGATAGAGCCCAAACAGTAAAGTGATTATCTAAATTTTAATAATTTTTTTTTAATTTAAACCATTTATAAATAGGCTTTCTATATTGAATAGAAATTTTTATGTAAAAAATCGTAATTATCTTTTCTCTTTAGTTTATGGATAATTCCGGTTAGATAATAATTATTAAACCATCATTAAATTAAAGATAATTTTTTTTAGCTTCGCGTGGGCTGTAAAATTGTTAAAATCTGTTGTCTAAAACTCAAGATAGAGCCCAAACAGTAAAGTGATTATCTAAATTTTAATAATTTTTTTTTATTATTGTAGCACCAATTTAATTTTTTTCCTAATTCTTTTAAATTTATAAATTCTATGTTTGTTTCAATAAAATATTAAAATCAATTTAAGAAAAAATTAAAATCGATCTGGTCCGTGTACGACCACTATACGACCAAATTAATTATTACAGTTAGATCTTAAATACATCGATGAGAATTGTTAGATCTAATATTAAAAAGTGTATCTAATAGAATTATATTTAAATACCAAAAAGTGTATTTTGATAATTTAAAATTTTTCTATGTAAAAATTCTTAAATATCTTTTCTCTTTAATTTATGTATAGTTCGAGTTAGATAATAATTGTTAAACCAAATATCAGATAACAATTCATATCGATTACAATATTAAAAATTATCAATATAATGCTCATGTATATCATATAACAATGATACATGTGGACCCTGCGTTATAAGAGACTTAGGAGAACTCATGTACATGAATAAATTTAAACATTTTTTTTTCTGAAAAAACATAACAATTTGATTAATCTAAATTATAATTATATTATTTTCCATATAACAAACATAAAAGGATAATATCAAAATATTATTAAAATATTGAGCTATACAAAATTTTATACAAAAGGATAATAAAAGGATAATAAAAGGATAATGAATTTTATACAAAATTTTGATCGTCACGGTGTACTATTTGAAAAGAAGAACTATTACAAAAAAAAATTATATTTTAATTGATATAATTTTTTTTTATTATTGTAGCACCAATTTAATTTTTTTCCTAATTCTTTTAAATTTATAAATTCTATGTTTGTTTCAATAAAATATTAAAATCAATTTAAGAAAAAATTAAAATCGATCTGGTCCGTGTACGACCACTATACGACCAAATTAATTATTACAGTTAGATCTTAAATACATCGATGAGAATTGTTAGATCTAATATTAAAAAGTGTATCTGATTAATAATAGAATTATATTTAAATACCAAAGAGTGTATTTTGATAATTTAAAATTTTTCTATGTAAAAATTCTTAAATATCTTTTCTCTTTAATTTATGTATAGTTCGAGTTAGATAATAATTGTTAAACCAAATATCAGATAACAATTCATATCGATTACAATATTAAAAATTATCAATATAATGCTCATGTATATCATATAACAATGATACATGTGGACCCTGCGTTATAAGAGACTTAGAGAGAACTCATGTACATGAATAAATTTAAACATTTTTTTTTCTGAAGAAACATAACAATTTGATTAATCTAAATTATAATTATATTATTTTCCATATAACAAACATAAAAGGATAATATCAAAATATTATTAAAATATTGAGCTATACAAAATTTTATACAAAAGGATAATAAAAGGATAATGAATTTTATACAAAATTTTGATCGTCACGGTGTACTATTTTAAAAGAAGAACTATTACAAAAAAAATTATATTTTAATTGATGATTTATTTTCTCAAAATTTCAAAGTTCCCGCATCTTTAACATATTACAAAAAAGAGTATATTATATTTTAGCAATAAATAATTAAAAAATTATAAATTATAAATATTATAAATATTAAGAAAAATTAATGATGTTATCATGGTAGTTTGTTTCTAAATACCGCCAAAACATTCTCAACCGTTAGATCCAATACTTTTAAAAATAGATGATCAAGATTATATCATATAAAAAGAAGTTATTGTCCAAAAATGATATAAGTTAAAAGATATTATATTAGGATTGGATTTTCTAAAAAATCAAAACATAAAAATAGTTGTAATTAAATAAGGAAACTCATTTAATACCAAAATAATCAAAATCGTTTAATGTTAAATAGATAGGTGAAAACCGTTAGATTTAACATTAAAAACTGTATTTGGTTTATAAAGGGTATTCTAATAATCTAAACTACATATAAGTAGATTTCCTAAATCGAATAGAATTCTCAACATTAAATTTCGTCACTTTATTCTCTTTTTAGTTTTAGAATAGTTTTTAATTGAAAAAAAAACTATTAAACCACAACTAAATTAAAGATTATTTTGTGAATTTCATGTGAACCGTAAAATTGGCCAAATCTAACTTTTATAACTCAATATAAACAAATATTAAATTGAGCGCGTAAAATGTAATAAATATCAAATTTTTAACTATAACTTTTTTTGGCTAAATCTTTTTTAACAATAATTTAATCATGTAAACTAATAACTTTTAAATATTAAAATATTCATAAATAAATATAATTATAAATATTAAAAAAACAATCGTGTGTTGTATCGTAATAAAAATATAATTATAAACAGAATAAATATAAATAAAATTTAAGTAACCGTGCATCGCACGGGCTATAAGCTAGTATTATTAAAGACGAAACATTAAAAGTTTGGTTGGTACGGTACCAGTTTTTTGGTACATCGTGATTTTACTTAATTACCCTTACTTATCAATAAAAAAATATTAAATAATAATATAATCTATTTTATAACCAATTATCTTTTTTAACTAAAATACATTATTTTTTCTAACAAAATATTTTTATTTTTTCAAAAATATCACGGACAATTATCTTTTTCAATTAAAAGATGAAACATTTTCAATTTTTTCTTACTAAAACGCTCCTTTTTCCAAATAGTATCACAATCAAAGCCTTACCTTTTGCAATCCTTTTTCCAAAAAATATCACGGTCAAAACCTTATCTTTTTCAATTAAAACATGTTACCTTTTCTATTTTTTTTTTACTAAAACCCCTCATTTTCCAAAAATATCACGTTGAAAGTCTTACTTATTTATTTAAATCATATTTTAATATTTTTAATTATTTAAAAATGTTTACCTATTTTAACATGCCAACTTATTTGTTTTGACAAATACAATTAATAAAACATGAATAATAAAATAATAATTATTAAAAATAATATAATAGACGAAATATTAAAAGTCTGGTTGGTCGATACCAATCATATTTTTACTTAATTACATTTACTTATTTATAAAAGATATTATTAAATAATTAAATTACTTATTTATAACCAATTAACTTTTTCAGCTAAACACATTACTTTTTAGATTTTTTAAAACAAAATTCACTCATTTTCCAAAAAAAATCATAAGCAATTACTTTTTTTAAAAAAACTAAACATGTTATTTTTTCTATTATAGACGAAACATTAAAAATTTGGTCGGTACGTTACCTGTTTTTTGTTAACTATTTTTTGGTATTTTGTGTTTTTCCTTAATTATCTTTACTTATCTGTAAAAAGATATTAAATAATAATTACATTAAATAATAATTACCTTTTTATGTTAAAACACATTACTTTTCTATTTTTTTCTAATAAAATCCTCCCATTTTCCAAGAATATCACGGGCAACTACCTTTATCAACTAAAAAATGTTACATTTTCTATTTTTCTTACTAAAACTCCCTCTTTTTCAAAAATATGACAGGAAAATCCTTATTTATTTATTTATTTTAAAACCTCTTCGGATGCTTTTAATTATTCAAAATAATAATTACATTAGATATTAATTACCTTTTGCAGCTAAAACACATTACCTTTTTATTTTTCCTAACAAAATACCCTCCTTTTCCCAAAAAAAATATCACGGTTAATTACTTTTTTCAACTAAAATATGTTACCTTTTCTATTTTTTCTTACTAAAACCCTCATTTTCCAAAAATATCACGAACAAACCCTTACCTATTTATTTTAAAATCTATTTTAACTCTTTTAATTATTAAAAAAATATACCTATTTTAACATGTCTACTTAAATTTTTTTAATGAATGCAATTAATCTATACTATTATATTAAATATTAAAGACGAAACATTAAAAGTTTTTGTAGTCGGTTCGCAGTCTTCCTCCAAATTAGATCTTTTAAATTAAATTAATGAGAGCCACAAAATATAATACTAAATATTTTTTGGTATGTTGTGATTTTACTTAATTGCCCTTACTTAATTGTATTTCGTGTTTATACTTAATTACCCTTACTTATTTATAAAAAATATTATTAAATAATAATATTACCTATTTATAAACAATTACCTTTTACACCTAAAATATATTACTTTTTTTTATTTTTTTTGAAAAATTCTCTTACCTTTTCAAAAATATCTCGGGCAATTATCCTTTTTAACTAAAACATATAAGCTTTTTATTTTTGCTTACTAAAACCTCTCATTTTCCAAAAATATCACAGACAGTTTCATTTATTAAAATAAAATAATAAAATAATAATTGTTAATAACTAACCAATTACCTATTTTAGCCAAAGTGTATATTCTTTTTAATGAAATAAAATAATAATATTTATAATTACTTATAACTAACTGATTAGTTTTTTTCCCCAAAACGTATATTATTTTTTATATTTTCTAACTAAAATTTTTCCTAAGTAAAATCTCACATTTTTCAAAAATATCACATTTAATTGCATTTAGTAACATAAAATAATAATATTATAAATACTAATAATTAACCGACTACCTTTGTTAACCAAATCGTATATTCTTTTTTATATTTTTTTAACTAAAATGTCTCCTTTTCTAAAATTATCGTAGACAATATTTATCTATACTATACTATTATATAATAGCCGAAACATTGAAAGTTTTGATTTCAATTTTCTGTAATTTATTTTATTTAATCAATCTCTCTGTACTATTATATAATTTATTCTATTTAATCAATCTATCTTTTAATTATAATTTACTTAAAATTCAAAAACACGACCTTTTTTTAGAAAATATTTATATTTATATTTATATATATTATAACAAAATATATTGATAATTTTGACGGTTATCTTTACTGACATGCTTACTAAGCTAATAAACTATTATAAAATCTATAATTTTTTAGATTTAAATTATTAAAGTAGTACTTTTAATTCTTTTAAAAAAGGTACTCCCTCCGTCCCATTCATTTCTATACACTTTCCATTTTGGGACGTCCCATTCATTTCTATACATTCCAAAAATAGTAACTTTTAATAATATAAAACACTATTACACCTACTACTTTCTCCACTATCTCTATTCTATAACAATATAAATCAATATTACACCCACTACTTCCTCCACTATCTCAAATCTATTATTAAATATTGATAGGTCCCCCCACTTTACTCACTTTTCATCTAATTTTACTTATTTTTTATATCTTTTCTTAGTCTCCGTGCCCAAATTCTATGTATAGAACCCAGAGGGACGGAGGGAGTAGCATTTTCAGAAGTATTAAAATCTCAAAAAATTTAAAAGTAAATTTCAAAATTAATATTAAAGTCGTCTGTGCGTTGCACGGGTTATAGGCTTTGAAACATTATATTATATTATCAAAGACGAAACATTGAAAGTTCTGGTACCTGTTTTTTTGTACCTGTTTTTTGATACAATATTTGTCTTATTTAATTGTTTATTTAATTATTATAATCAGTTACCCTTTCAATTAAATTATATTACCAGTTTTTTTAAAAAAAATCAGGGGCAATTTCTTTCTCAGCTAAAACATGTTACTTTTTCTATTTCCTTTGCTAAAATCCTTCATTTTTCAAATATATCACGAGAAAACCCTTACATATTTACTTTAAAATCTATTTTAATACTTTTAATTGACAATTACCTTTTTCAACTAAAACATGTTACCTTTTCTATTTTTCTTACTAAACCCCCTCTTTTTTCAAAAATATCACGGGCAAATCGTTACTTTTATATTTTAAAATTCAACGAAAACATGTTACTTTCTATTTTTATTACTAAAATCACTCTCTTTCCAAAATATCACAGACAAACCGTTACTTATTTATTTTAAAATTTATTTTAATACTTTTAATTATTTTAAAATGTTTAACACGCCTACTTATTTTTTTTAATAAATGCAATTAATAAAATATAAAATATAAATAATAAAATTAAAAATTATTAAAAAACAACCCGTGCATCGTACGGGGTTTAAGCTATATTATTAAAGACGAAACATTAAAAGTTTGGTAGTCGGATAGATGGACGGTCGGTACTTAGTGATTTTACTTAATTACCCTTACTTATTTTTTTTAAAAACTATCACTAAATAATAAAATTATTTATAACCAATTACCTTTTCATCTAAAATACACTACCTTTTTTTTTTCTTACGAAATCCTCTCTTTTTAAAAAAAAAAAACACGGGCGATTATCATTTTTAACAAAAACATGTTAATCTTTCTATTTCTCCTTACTAAAACCCCTCATTTTCTAAAAATATCATGGGCAAACCCTTACTTATTTATTTTAAAATCTATTTTAATACTTTTAATTATGTTACTTTTTCTATTTTTCCTTTTCTAAAAAAATTATTATTAATTAATAACATTTTTATATACATTATCTTTTCTAACAAAATCTTCTCTTTTTCTAAAAAAATCACGGCAATTACCTTTTTCAACTAAAACATGTTACTCTTTCTGATTTTTCTTTACTAAAGCCCTCATTTTCCAAAAATATTCCGGACAAATCCTTACTTATTTATTGTGAAGTCTATTTAAATACTTTTAATTACGGGCACTTACCTTTTCAGCTAAAACATGTTACTTTTTTCCATTTTTTCTTACTAAGACCCCTCCTTTTCCAAAAATATCACGGGCAAACAATTATTAATTTATTTTAAAATCTATTTTAATATTTTTAATTATTTAAAAAAGTTTAACACGCCTACTTATTTTTTTTAGCAAATGCAGATTAATAAAATATTAAAACATAAATAATAAAAATAATTATTATTATTAATAATCCGTGCATCGCACGGGTTTTAAGCTAGTATATAATAAGCGTAATAGTGATATTATCCAAAACTTTGGTCATGTACCATCAAATCAGAACCGTTAGATCTATTATTAAAAAGATTTATTTTAATAATATAAACTAAATATGAGTAGGTTTTCTAAGTTGACTACAATTCTCAATGTAAAAATTTGTAACTTCAAATTCTAAGTTTAATAGGTTTATTTGATTCTCGGTCTATACTTTAATTCTAAGTTGAGATGATTTTCTTTATTTTAATTCTATTCCTAAGTTGAATAGAATTAATGTAAAAATTCGTTATTTTATTCTTTCTTAAATTTCAAGGTAGCTTTAATTAGAATTTTTTTGTTAGATTTAATTTTATTTCTAAGTTGAATAGAACTAATGTAAAAAATTGTTATTTTATTCTTTTCTTCAATTTCAGGGTAGTTTTAATTGGATTTTTTTTTGTTAAACTATTACTAAATTAAAGATTTTTTTTTGAGTTTTATGTGAGGTGTGTGTAATTTGTTTTTTAATCTGATTTTTATAACTCAAGACACAACATAAATAATGTATTGAGCATATAAAACGTAATAAACAAAATCTAAAAACTAATAACATAAAATTAATATAATTATAAATATTAAAAAAAGAGTCGTGCATTGCATGGGTTATAATCTATATCTATCTATACTATAATCTATACTATTATATTAAAGACGAAACATTAAAAGTTTTTGTAGTCAGTTTATAGTCTGGTGCTTCATAGTTTGGTCATCCAACCGTTAGATCTTTTAAATTAAATTAATGAGAGTCATTTGATATAATACTAAATATTTTTTGGTATGTTGTGATTTTACTTAATTGCCCTTACTTAACTGTATTTCGTGTTTTTACTTAATTATCCTTACTTATTTATAAAAACTATTATTAAATAATAATATTACCTATTTATAACCAATTACCATTTAAACCTAAAAAATATATTTTTTTTTATTTTTTCTGAAAAATTCCCTTACTTTTCCAAAAATATCACAACTAATTACCTTTTTTAACTAAAACATATAAGTTTTTTTATTTTTGCTTACTAAAACCTCTCATTTTTTCAAAAATATCACAGACAGTTTCATTTATTAAAATAAAATAATAAAATTATAATTGTTAATAACTAACCAATTACCTATTTTAGCCAAAGTGTATGTTCTTTTTTATATTTTCAAACTAAAATTTTTACTTTTCTATTTTTTCTAACTAAAACCTCTCATTTTCCAAAAATATCACGGGCAGTTCTTTTTAATGAAATAAAATAATAATATTTATAATTACTAATAACTAACAGATTAGCTTTTTTTTTCCAAAGCGTATATTCTTTTTTATATTATCTAACTAAAATTTTTCCTAAGTAAAATATCACATTTTTCAAAAATATCACATGCAATTTCATTTAGTAACATAAAATAGTAATATTATAAATACTAATCATTAATTGATTGCCTTTGTTAGCCAAAGCGTATATTCTTTTATATATTTTTTAACTAAAATTTCTCCTTTTTTAAAATTATCGCAGACGACATTTATCTATTAAAAACACGACATTTTTTTAGAAAATATTTATATTTATATTTATATATATTACAACAAAATATATTGATAATTTTGACAGTTATTTTGATTAACATGCTTACTAAGCTAATAAACTTTTATAAAATCTATAAGTTTTTTTAGATTTAAAGTATTAAAGTAGTACTTTTAATTCTTTTTAAAAAATTAGCATTTTCAGAAGTAATAAAATCTCAAAAAATTTAAAAGTAAATTTCAAAATTAATATTAAAGTCGTCCGTGTTTTGCACAGGTTATAGGCTTGTTATAATATAATAGTCGAAACATTAAAAGTTTGGTTGGTTGGTACGGTACCAGTTTTTGATACAACATGTTTTTACTTAATTACCCTTATTTATTTATAATTTTTTTAAATAGTAACAATACATATTTATAACTAATTAACTTTTTTAGTTAAAACACATTATTTTTTCTAATAAAATTTTCTCATTATTATAATTAAACTATTTAAAATGCATCCAACTATTTAATTAGATACATTATTTTTTCTAATAAAATTTTCTCTTTATTATAATTAAACTATTTAAAATGCATCCAACTATTTAATTAGATACATCTCTAGTTATTAAAAGTTTAATTACTAAAATTTAAATTTTGTATCATATCATTTTTTATAAGAAAATATATTATGGATGTAAAAATAATATGGGTATCTGTGCTAATTGAATTTTACTGAACATGAAATTTTGCATTTTAATCTGAATTTAAATTTGAGCTTGTTTTCTAAAATCAAAAGAGGGATCTTATCCAAAATTGTGGCTCATCTACCGCCAAATCAATAAAAACTGTTGATCTTAAAAGAAATGTATGATAACCGTTATATCTAATATTAAAATAATTAATTATTATAATACAAATCAAATATGAGTTGTTTTTTTAAGTTGGTTAGAATTCTCGATGTAAAAATTCGTAACTTTAATTATGAGTTAAGTAGGTTTATTTGATTGTTGGTCTATACTTTAATTTTAATTTTAGTAGGTTTTCTTATTTTAATTCTATTTCTAAGTTGAATAGAACTAATGTAAAAATTAGTCATTTTTATTCTTTCTTCAGTTTTTGGGTAGTTTTAATTGGGAAAAAAATATTACACGATAACTAAATTAAAGATTATTTTGTGAGTTTTATTTGGGCCGTAAAATCGTTCAATCTAATTTTTAAAACTAAAGATACAACATAAATAATATATTGAGCCTGCAAAACCTAATAAATAAAGTGTAAAAACTAATAACATAAAATAATTAAAAAATTACAAATTATTATAATTATAGATATTAAAAAAATAACCGTCCTTACACGGTTATAAGCTAGTATAGATAAAAAACAAAAGCTAGTGATTAATAATAAGAAAAGTTTTAACACAATAAAATTACTCGAATGAGAAATAAATATATCTTCGTTCAAGCGCGAGCACATTCCTTTCGTTCAACTACTCCGTGATCGGTGACTCTGTGAGTAATAGTCCTTACGTTTTACTTATGTCAATAATAATTTTATTTTATTTTTTATTTAATCATATAAAATTAACTGATGATAATTAAATAATTGTATTGTGTTCCATATAAATTAACATAATTAATATTAACATAATTATCGTATTATTTAAATATGAATCATAATTTTGATACAAATAAAATAAAAATTAGTGAATAAAATAAATGGCACGGAAGGAACATGTAATATGAATTAAATTGGGTTGAGTAAGCTCAATATTAATGAGTATAATTCATACCTATATAGATCCGGTAATTCGGTACTCATATACAAAAAATTTATGAAAGTAAATTTTGAAGAACACGAAAATAGGTACACAAAATTTAAAAACATGTTGGTGTTTATAATTAGTACACGATAAGATAAGAAGCAAAAGTATGAAATAAATTAATAATTTGAATAAATATATATAAATTTTTTATGACATTTGTTTTTTTTTGAGTCGGACTTAATTCAATAATAAAAAGCCATACGGCATCTACAAAAATGGTCGCGTCGAACAAACATAAAACAGAAACAATCGCTAATTACTCCATTTTTCTTGGAGATACAATCCCGCGATTTGTTGAAGATGATATATTTACATTTACCCGCTTCACCACATCCAGTTGGAGCTAATCCAGTTTGAGCTATCGACCATAATTGCAATCCCCTAAAAGCTTTCATCACTAAATCAAAAACCATACTCTCACAAAAAAGGAGAGAAACACCAAAACTCTCACCAAGGAGAGACTACAACCAAATTGAAATTACAAATTAAAACTAAAATTGCAAATAAAAATTACACTAAAAGCAAGCCTTAGATCTAGAAAACGAAACCACAAAAACAAGAGAAACCGGACCCCTCGAAATCGAAGAACCACCCGCTAGATCGGAGAAGACAGAAATCCGGATGCTCTGATGTTTTTTGATCTAAGAAGTTTTATTGAAAAAAAATCAAGCCTTAATAGCAAGATTAGCAAAAAAGATGAAAGAAAAACTAAGGGATTGGGGCTTTCCACCGGAGAATCCGGTGGAAGCCCCCGG
Organism: Heracleum sosnowskyi; assembly: GCA_030848705.1. Taxonomy (NCBI): domain Eukaryota; kingdom Viridiplantae; phylum Streptophyta; class Magnoliopsida; order Apiales; family Apiaceae; genus Heracleum; species Heracleum sosnowskyi. Next base: position 82,512,635 of record CM061238.1, read on the forward strand.
CGGCAATATTGAGAAAAAAGGAGGCGGCTATGAGGGGAGGCGGCTAAGATTTTGTATACTTAATTTGTTATAGATTGCAAAGGTTATACTAAATTCACGAAAATTGCGAAAAAATTATGACATTTGTTAAAACCTAAGTTAAAAAATCACATTTTATCTACAATATGAATTTTAGTTTTATAAGTTTCAAACGGACAAAAACAATGAAACATTATAACAAGACACAAAAGTTAAAGTTAACATCATTTACTTAATTTTGTTTATAACAGTATAGTACCAATTAACAATTAGGGCTAGTGAGTAGTGGATTAAGAGAAAATTAAGTTATTTAAGAGAAAATTAGACTTTCTGACTCGAGACCACAAAATGGAGCTATTTATTGAATAAATTGAAGAACAACCTAAATAATTTTAAGTTAGTGACAAAATTGAGTTATTTTTAATTAATTTAATACATTTGAATACAATGTATTTGATATTTATATATTCGGTTGACTTGAATATTAAACTTTAATTCAAATTTGTTCTGATTTTAAATCTTGATTTTAACTAATAAACGGTTAAGTATTCTCGAGGAAATATCTATCTTTGTTGATTTTAAGTATATATCAATATTTTTCAATATAGTACGTCTAATATTTAGTTTTCTTCTTTGCAATCAAATCTATTTATCACATTCTCTGTCAATTTTTTTATGACATCTTACTTTACTATTTCACTGTTTGCACTTCCTTGGTAACAAATTACTTTGAATTTTTTCTATTGATGAACATGTTAGTTACGGAGTCATATGTTAATCCCAAATGACCTAATAGAATTGTAGAAGGGGGTTGAATACAATTCTAGATATTTTTAAACTTAAAACAACTTTTAAATAACTTAACTGAGAAAATAAAAACACACAAGCAAATATAAAATTTCAGTTGGATGTTTTGAGGATCTAACTGAGATGTTTTTATTACGGAAATAATCTGTGTTACAAATGTAGCACAGTTGCTCAGTTCCTAATGTAGAGTGAGAGTGCTCTTGAAAGAAGCTAATACAAAGTTATTCTATCTCACTCACTTACAATAAAATGAACTGCTACACTTGGTTATATATCCCAAGTTTACAATGCTATTTTTGACTACTCTAAAATGTACTAAGGCTAACCACCAGTAGCTTGCTTTTCATTACTTTTGTCCAATGGTCCTTGGAGATCTTGTCTTTTGTCTTCATGCTTATTATGATCACACTCAAGAACCTAATTGGAAATTGGAATGTTTCCTCATTCCCAGTGACCACTTTAATGGCTCCCAATGCAAAGTACACTTCTACATCACCTTTTGATCTGTCAGAAAACTGTCACTATCACTTTGTCAACTATTCAGAAAAGTGTTAATGATTCGTTGATAGCAGTGAGATGTATTCCGTTGATAGCTTTATTCTTCAATCAGTTGATGGTACATTCTTCATTCCGTTGATAGTGTAATCTCCATTCCGTTGACATGTCTTCACTTAGGCAAAATTACAAGGCACATTATATTTACAATTAACCAACCTATTTTGCCTATCTAGTACTTAGTCAACATGACTTAGAAAACCTATCTAATACCTACAACAAATGCCTATCAAGTAGTGAAGTATTGTACAGTGCAATTGCTACATTACTCATTTCGTTGATGAGCTACCTGTCAACGGAAGCGGCAAAGAATACCATTCCGTTGACAGTTACAAAAGTGACTTAACACAAAATCTACTAAGTGTTTTTATAATTATCATCAAGAACAACAAATTCCTAACAATCTCCCCCAATTTATGACTGATAGAAAAACAGCCATAAATCAAGAGCCTTGATGATAACAAAAACACTTAGACAAGTTACAAATTACAAAAGTAGAAATTGTATTGAGCTTCATGATACTTTAAAATTTATTGAATACAAAGTAGAAATTCTTACAGCACAAGTGCACAGAGTTGCTCCTCTAGCCTGAGCAGATTTACCATCTTTGTCTCTGTGACCTTGTTTTCTTCCCCTTCTTAGCATTGTTCTCCTCAATTTGAGCTTGGAGCCTCCTGTAGAAAATCTTCTCTTCTTCATCTTGATCACCCAACTTGGATTGCATAAATCTTAGAGTTTCATTAGATGCCTTTTCCAACTGGTCCTCTATTCTGAAGAATCTCCTACGGTTGTCCTTGTCTCTGAATTCCATCATCCAATAGGGTTGGAGATGAATTTTCTTTCCTGTTTGAGGGACCTTTAGAGTTCTGGGAAGTGCATTAGGCTTGTTCCAGCTAGCTTTTATTTGACATATCTTGGAGACAACCTCAGACTTAGCAGTTTTGGTGAACCCAAAATCTTTCTTTAAGCACTTGAACACCACTAGCAAAGTCTGATAATCCCCTCCTAGAATTCTGTGTAGAGGCCAAATCTGTTCCCTTCCACCCTTGTAGACAAACACTAATCTCTCTGGTAGTTTATGAGTAGCTCCTATTCCTCTCACTTCCACCAAGTCATCAAGATATAGGTTTAAGTCTGACTCCTCCTTTGTATCTGCAATGTAGATAAAGTCCTCTGGGTTTGTGGGTGGTTTTTCAACCTGTGGCCTTCTCACAAATATTGGTTTAGCCTTAGTAGCCTTCTGCTTTGATTTCTTCATTGAATCCATCTCAACCAAAAACTTGGGAAAATTAGCTTCATCAAACTCAAATGGCTCCTCCTTTGGCTCAATTGGTTGATCATGAAAGTTGACTGGATGTTCAGGATCACAAGCTAATTTTGCTCCAAAACCTTGATCTGAAAAAGTTGAAGGCACAACTGTCACAGGTGCATCTGTTACAGTGCTTTGAGAATCATCCTTATCAAAAGCCAAGTTTCTTTTAGCTCTTGTTTTAGGTTGCCTTATACTTTTTCTTTTTCCTTGCCTAGCTTCAGCTCTAGCTCTTTCTTCTTGCTGTCTTTCCTCTTCATCTAGAGCTTGGGCAACTGCAAGAGCTTGCATGTCTGCCCTGGCTGATTCCTCAGCTTTAGCTTCAGCAAAATTTGGATGACCAACCCAAACACAGATCTCTTGCCCATTCCTGTAGATTATTGCTCTTTGATTCCTGATCTCAGGCTTATTGCTTTCCTTGTATTTTATAATAAGTTCACTCAGAACCTTGAGCTCATCTGGAAATGGGGGAGGATAGAAAGTCCTAGCAATATTCTTGCCCTTTGGTTTAGCTGGGGATTTTGGAGATAAGCATCTCTGAAAGGTAGTTGGATCCACATCTCTAATACATGAAGTTTGTCCCTTTTCTTTCCTTGGACCAGGAATTACTCCATGTAGAAGAGGCTTTAGTTCATATGAGAGTTTAACCTGTGGCTCCAATTCCGTTGACACTAAGACCATGGCATTCGTTGATGATGGGATGGGTGCATCCGTTGGCATTATAATTCTGAGATCCGTTATAATAACCCGAATTTTTGGAAAAATTTAAAATTTTTCTTATTATGATTAAGTGCAGCAGTGAATAGTGATATTGGTGGATGAATAGTGATTTTGAGGGTTAAGAAAATTTTTCATGCCACCTATGTACGAGACGTAGTGTGGATATTTCAAAGTCATATTAGTGATCTACGGAGTAAATAAGTGAATGCAAAGACGATCGGAATTCAGAAATTCCAAATTTTATTTTGGTGTAGTATTTGACCGGGCAGTGGATTATATATTATTATATTCAAGAAATGAGATATTAAAATTGAGGATTTGAGGATTTAATATTTTGGAATTTTATTATTTTATTAAAGTCGATTTAAGGATTCGATTGATGAAGTGAATAGTTACTATTCACTGCGAAGATCGCGTAGAGTTGTACTCGCTCTTTTTGGAAAATATTTCGAATCGTTTCAAGAGGAACAAGGCAACATCTACAGGATTAAATATAGACATGGAAGTAACATGTAACAAGATTAACTCGAGGGATGCAACATTTGGATCATCCATGTGAAAAGAAACGAACCAGTAAAGCTACTTTAACCAAACACATGCATGTGCGACACGTGTCCCTGCTTTGCCACCATGATACTCCATGGCTTGACACGTGTCCTGATGACAAGGACAATACTTATGAATCACCACTTTTAACAAAAAAATCAGCATTTCCAAGCAAATCAACCAAAATCAAAAACCATTCTTGTTTTCTTCATTTTCGGCTAAAGCAAAACTTCCGGATTGTAAATTTCATATCTCCTTCATTTCTCGGTGGCAAATTACGATCTATAGCTTGTTGGAAAGGTCTTGAGATAACCTACAGTTCATATTTCACAAGTTTCTTCCATTTGAGCAAGGTAAGACCTTCGTGTTTCCAGTTCTTTAAACCAGTGTATAGTAACTCCGAAAGTTTCATGACTTGTTCTTGATTTCTTTTGCAAGTTTAAGGATGATAACCATGGATAAAGACTCTCTTAAGGCTTACAAGCTCTGGTTGTGTGTTTAAGGATTCAAGGAAGGTATACCACTCATCCACCCTTTGATTTATGTTGAGATTTAAGTGAAGTTGTTAGTAATGTTCAAGAATAAGCATGTTTATGGAATTTGGAGTATGTATGGTAAATTCTTGATGGATACTTGTTGTTGGTGATATGTTCTTGAAGTATATAAACTGATTATGTTGAAAAAATGGTTGTGTTGTGAATTGATTTGGTTTTAAGAGGTTTTGACATAACAAAAACCGGGAAAAGTTACGATTATAGCCGTCGTAATGCCCATTTGATTTAAGGCTGTTTTGAGCAAGAATTACGAACTGGTCTTGGAATATTTTTGAACAACACTGACCATGATCATGTAGGTCTTGTTTTAAGGTTTGTTTTGGTGTAAAGATCATGTCTATACGAATTACGGTTTATGAGATATGACCATTTTAGTGAAAGTGGTTCAAGGAACGAGATTGCAGAAATGTACCAACTTTGAGGCTATATTTGGACCACTTAGAAGACATATTAAAATGTGAAACTTTTAGGAATAATACTAGAGACAGTTAGGAAGGCTCACGAAAAAGATTCGGATTAAAAGGATTATTTTTCGATTTTATAAAAATGTTTTAGCCGAGGTCGCGCAAGTGAAAACCACTAAGCACATGACTTAGAAACCAATGTTGTAAATGGTTAAGTATAACTTGTATTCGAGGATCGATTTCGGACTAAACCTACGACTTAAGTAATCGTCGATTAAACATGGACTTAGTATGAGCCTATAACGAGCTAGTAATTCCTTGGTTGTGTTTCGCTTACGTGTTTAAGCATTGAGTACAAGTGGATTATCCAGGGGATTAATCGTGCGTTTGCTTTGACTTTGTCTAGATTGTCCGGCATCGTCGCGAACCCCTATCACTTCTCGAGCATCAGGCAAGTTTACTAACCCTTACTCAATTGTTAGAGTGGGCATATTTTCAAATGTTTAATACTTGTTGATTCAAAAATATATCTTTATATATATATATATATTCTTTGTTCCAAGTATCGTACAAGTTTTCTCATTCTATGCTTTATTTTAAGTTATAAGATTCTGATGATGCATATGGTATATTATGCATGCTTTCAAACCTCACGTCGTATATGGATGTGATGGTATAAAAGATATTGAGATTATAGTATATGCATGTGATAGAGGCAAGTTTTCAAACCTATACCTCTATAAACTGTTGTTGTGATAAATAAAAGATATTGAGATATATGCTATGTGTTCATGATTTCGAAACGATACTTATGAGGCTAAGTACAAGTTGGATTTACAAGCTATGGTTATGGCAATGGTCATAATCCAATATGTTAAGAAAGATCCCTCAGTAGGGGGTATATATACTCTGTATTTATTCTACGGACCGGGAATGGTATCAGTTGTTATCTAGGGTTATATTATTATTATTATTATTATTATGTATTATCCCTTCTTTTGTTAAGAAAGTAATTGAGGATTACTTCTAAATAAATATTCTTTATTAAATATAGTTTTCATTAATTATTTAAAGTCCTACTTCTTAAGGAAGTATTTTGTGAAATCTATTCTTTAACCCTAGATAACTAATAAAGTTTTATTCAGGCAATTATAAATATAGTTAGAGAAGGTTCCCAAATCTATTTTCCTTTTAAGTCTATATTCTGAAAGACTTAAATGTTCGCTCAAACTACAAAGACTCAGGGGATCTTTCTCAAGTTTTAATGTTTGTTTCAAGTGGACTGCCCGGTCCTAAATCTTTTTGAAACTATTCATTTAACAGCTTTGTATGCTACCATCAAAATGATTTTGATTACTTCCTCAAGACTCGAGGAGTAAGATCAGTGGAATAAGTTGTATCCATGAACAAGCATCAGCTTGGGAAATATGGGTGAATTTTCCTTTCCAACCAGATATGACTACTTTGTGGAGTCGTATACTAGGGGAAAAAGGGAAAGGAACTTTATGTTTCAGAATTATGGATTTTCTTGAACTCGGAGAATATGGAAGGGACTGAGTGGCGCCTGTCCCCTAAGAGAATTACAATAAGACCGACGGACTATGAACGGGTCTGTTCTTCCCCTAGATTATCAGTAAGTGCCCGACCGTAGGGTAAGAGGAGAGTAACAGGCCGACGGACTGTGAACGGGTCTGTTCTTCCCACCTACAACCGAAGGCGGGGAGGTATGTCGGTGTGAGACTGAATATCTTCCCTTCTACGTAGAAAAAGATCAGGGGATACATCTTACGACTAATCATCGTAGGGGTATCCTCGGCGCCTAACATCTCCATCTATAGTTCATCATCCATGAAAGAACATGTTTTAAGCAAGATTCCAGAAAAGAAAAGTTATTCAAGTTTATTCAAGTTCATGCAAGTTTATTCAAGTTTAGAAAATGGATTGGAAATATTTTACACTGTCTGTATTTCCAGAATATGATATGAGATAAATGTTTGATATGAAAGATGATACTTGGAAATTCCTACAACTTCATCTTTTATTTTATGAGTTATGACTCTAATAAAACCTGATTAAGGATATATATGCATAAGTGGATTTTGGGTTACGGAAACCTTATATTGGATTTTCCTTATAACTTCATCTTTTAAGTTATATGTGGATAATCTGCTTATATTTTATATAACAGATATTTTACGGAAAGGATATACTGAGTTACCTTGTTATTTCATCTTTTATATTATACTAGAACTTTGTTCATAGTATGAACATCGAAAGTTTGCAGAATATTATGGAAATGATATTTGAAATACAGCAATGGTACTATTTTTGGAATACATTCCGATAAGAAAATGATTTCAGTATCGAGATATTTTGACAAATTATTGTCTTATACCCAATTTATTTCTGGGTTGAATTAAGGGCAGAATTATGCCATACTTTCATTACCTTGCTGAGCTATCGCTCACTCTTGCTATTATTTTATATATATTATATAGCAGCGAAGCAGGATGCCAATGGGACGGCACATACTTCGCAAGGCGTTTCCACAAACAGTTTCTAGCAGTGATCCCGGAAGTAGTACGAACCAATCGAATCAGGCTACGGCTTTTGGCATTCAACTTATGTATAGACATGAATGGTATTAGAGGATTGTCAGCATCGGAAGGCTAAGTTGGTAATGTAACAATACTTAAAAATTTTATCAGTATCAGATTCAAAAGACATTTGGGTATTGTAATAAAAAAATTATTTATTCCGCAGTTGTTGTATTGTGTCGTTTATGAGACTCTAACCTGTGTGTGTATGTGTGTGTGTGAGACATATATTGTGGGGTCATGAGCAGGTGAATTATGAATGGTGTGAGTGATACAGGTAAGGCAAGGAGTACATGGATCGTGACAACCCTAAATCCCCGACCCCGGATTTGGGGCTGTTACATCCGTTGATGTAGAAGTAGCTTGATCCGTTGATGGATGTTTAGTTCTTGCACTTTCAGCTATCTTCTTAACACGTGCATCTATATTAAACCATTTCTATTTGATCTGTTCTGCAAGTTGTAGTCTCATAGATGCACGTTGAATCAGGTCAATTCCATCTAATTTATCTTTGATGGACTCTCCCATAGCTAGTGGCTCCTGTGGTAAAGAAATGGCTGGGACCATAACTTTTGTGACTTGAATATTGAGCTCCTTTGATTTCTCCCCCTTTTTGTTATCATCAAGAGTGATGAGAGGGAGACCTTGAGCTGCCACTAGCTGAGTCAGAAGCTGAGTTTGCTTCTCCTGTGCCTGTTGCATATGAGTTAATGTAACTTCCACTTTGTCCACCCTATCAGTAAGGGTTTTCAAAGTGGTTGCCACCTCATGATCCCTTCTGAAGAATTTGTCCATTTTAGTCACAGTAAGAAGTGGAAGTCTTTCATCAAACCTCCTATCATTGGAGTCCCTGAAGCTTGCAATTGTGTCCTTGATTTCCCTGGCCTCAATCCTTGTCTGGAGCATTTGGAGCCTCTGGATTTCTAGAGAATCCAAAATTGCCTTGTAGAATTTCTTCTCATTTTGAGGTGCAGACTCATGGGCCAAGTAAGCTTCATTATACTGCCTTGTAATTGCAGCATCCAACCCTTGATATCCAAGTGAATCTTGATAGAGCCATCTTGTCTTAGGAGGCATCACAGATGTCCCAGTCTGTGTAGTGGTAGCCACCCTTTGGAAATCAGCATCAAGATTGTCATCATCACTTGAAAAATCAGCAAACTGATCACTTCCACCAGCTCCTGGAGACAGATTGGCAAGTGCATCCTTAGCTCTCATCATGGATGCAGTTGTATGAATCAGATTTAATGTCCTCTCTGCCTCCACATTGCCCTGTTGAGCCATGATTTGATATGCTGGCACAGGGTGAGTAAAGGTTTCAGGATCCAGAGAAATGCTATCCAGAGTTTGTTGATAATGCTCTTGGAAAGTCAATTATCTTTCTCCCTCACTAACCTCCATTAACTCACTTGCAATGGCTGGTTCCTCCCTTTTAGCTGTTGTTGTCCCTTCTCTCTCTCCACTCTTTTCTTGCATCATGGGCTCCCCATGGCTCACACCTCTCACACCCTCACCTTCACCTACTAAGGTGGAACTCTCAATCTCTCCTTTTGCCTGGCTGGAAGAAATAGCCAGCCTCTCACTCTCATTCTCTCCTTTTGCCTGGCTGCAAGCCAGCCTCTCAGAATCACTCCCTTTCAAACCTAAAAGTGTTTCAACTACCACTAGGTCATCTGCACTAGTTGTGTCAACAACTTGATTTTCAATAATTGGTACAGAATGAGCTATCAACAGAATGGTAGTTTGAACTGTCAACGGAATGGAAACCGTTGATGGAGAAACACTTGTCAACGGAAGAGATAATACCTACAACAAATGCCTATCAAGTAGTGAAGTATTGTACAGTGCAATTGCTACATTACTCATTTCGTTGATGAGCTACCTGTCAACGGAAGCTGCAAAACATACCATTCCGTTGACAGTTACAAAAGTGACTTAACACAAAATCTACTAAGTGTTTTTATAATTATCATCAAGAACAACATATTCCTAACATCATGTTTGAACACAGTTTACATAACAAACCTATAATACTGGAATTTCATGCTCCTAGCTGGGAAACTCTTTAGTCCTGATCATTATACTTAATTGTATGCCTCAATTATGTAGCCGCAACTCCTGGTTGTACATAGGCCAGAAGTAATAAGAATGTCTAGGAAGAAGATCATCCTTTATCATGCTCAGAAAAAAGGCCTTTAATAAAGAAGTTATAAGAGTTGAAGTGAAAATATTCTAAGGCAAAGGTTAGAGAAGTTCAGAATTATCATATTAGAGAAGTCCAAATTCGAGAAGTCAAGAAGGAAGATTAGAGAAGTCCAAACAAACAACTTCGAGAAGTCAAGAGAACTAATTCGAGTTGTTCAGGATTAGTTAAGGCGCATGACAGGATTAGTGAGGCGCATGAGGATGCACCTTCATCAAGTCAAGTTCCCACTCTAACCACCATAGATCTATCTACTGAGCAAAATAAAGCTACTGTTGAAAAACTTAGTGTAGAAATGTTTAACATTCATACTAGCTTAATTGCCTCTAATGAAGAACATGCAAAGGTTGTTGCTAAGAATGTTAGGCTCACTAAGAGGAATGAGGAGCTTGAGTTGACTGTGGTGCAAGTAGAGAATCTGAAACAAGAAGTTGAATACTTAAAGAACAAACTTCTTTGTGCTAGTCAGATAGAACATGCCCTAAGGGAAGAACTGGCTGAGAATGAGTTTAAGATTAAAGCCTACAAAAATGCCTCCAATCTAGTCAAGAACTTTCATGAAAAACATTAAGTGAATAGTGCTGCTATTGGTCTTGACTATGACTCCCTCAAGAAGAAGAAAGTAGATGCACCAGTCCATGACGGTGAAAGCGTGTCTAAAGATGCACCATCAGTCCTATGGAAAGTCAAAGCTCCTATTTTTAAACAAACTTCAATGACTTTTGATGAAAAGTCTTTATTTATCAAATAGTCATTGTGTGATGAGGATGAGGCTGCTGCATCTGAGCAAACGGTATCTACACAATCGGTGAAAGAGGAAGTTGAAGCCAAGATCATTAAGCAAGTTGGGAAAAAGGAATTTGTCCCTAAAAGGGTGAATGTCAAGAACAACAAAGTTGTTAACATTGAATCTGTGACCAGTAAGAAGAAGAAGCAGAACAGGAATAGGAAATCGGGTATAAACAAAAAGAATAATTATGCGTATGTGCCTAATGCTCCCAAGAAAGCCTGTCAAAACTGCTTCAACACAAATCATCTCACTTTTGCATGTAGGAAACCTAATGGTAGTGCATCTAGACCGTTCTATGATCATAATGTTCATTTTACTCAGAGGAACCATGATCTCTGTGATAAGATTGACTGTATGCCTTGTAGCATGAATATTATGTCAAGTGTGTTTAATATGAGAAGATAATTCATGGGTGGATGCATAGACCACGGAGCTCACACTCTCAGTTTAAGCTCACAATCTTCCAGTCCTTCTATTGTTAAAAAGGAGCATATATCTCCGAGGTCAAAAAGATCTAACTCAAAGACCTTTCTCAGTAAGATGAAGACTGGAGTTTACCCTTCCTGCAAGTGTGATGATCTTATTCCTGATAAATCCCCACTTACTGAGTCACCAGGACCCAACCAAGTTTGGGTACCTAAGAAAACTTGATCAATGTGTGAATGTAGAGCACATAAAAGAGGAAGAAAGTTGTGTGGGTACTGGACAATGGATGCTCAGGACACATGACTGGTGATATAGTCCTGCTATCACATTTTGAGGAGAAGGCTGGCCCAGTAGTGACCTTTGGAGATGACAACATTGATTTAACTATGAGATATGGCAATTTGGAAATTGGAAATGTCATCGTTTCAAAATGTAGCACTGGTCTGGAGTCTCAAACACAATCTACTCAGCATAAGCATAGACAGATGACTCATGGTACCTTCTGGGAAAGATGAATGTTTGTTTACTCATAAGAAGACTATTGAATTGTTCCCACTGGTGTGAGGAAAGGAAGCCTGTTTATTGCTAATATGGATTCAACAAACAAGGATAGAGTATGTTGTTTCTGCCCAAAGACAACGAGAAGAAAGTCTGTTTTGACACAAGAAGCTCAAGTAAATCAAAGAATTCCTAGGAGAGAGAGAGAGAGAGAGAGAGAGAGAGAGAGAGAGAGAGAGAGAGAGTTTGTGCTTAGTGCTGAACCCTCAACATATTTGATCTCAAGATATGTGTGCTCTGGCACAGGGGGAGCATACCAGACTAAGGCGACTACTCATTCTACCCAAGGAATGGGACTCCTGACACAGAAGAAGCTAATCATAATGAAATCAACACAGAAGCTACCTCCATGCACAAACATCCAGGAGATCACACAAGGAAATTGGGTATCCAAGTGCAGGAGAGAGGACAAGAAGAGCAACTCAGAATGAATGTCCTTACGAATGCTTCTTGTCCCAAACAGAACCTAAAAGAGTTGATAAAGCCGTGTCTGATACTGATTGGAGAGTAGCAATGCAAGTGGAGCTATTTCAGCTTGAAAGAACAAAGGCATGTGTGAACAGAAAGAGCATATCAGGGAGCTGCCAATTCTTAGGACTGAGGTTAGAATCATGGACTAGTACGAAACAACAATCTGTGCCAACTTCCACAGTTGAGGCTGAATACATAACTACTGGAAGTTGACATCAGATACCATTTTATCAGGGAACATGCTGCAAATGGCACTATTGAATTGCACTATGTTCCTACTGATAAATAATTAGCAGACATTTTTACTAAACCTTTGGATGAGGCCACCTACACAAGGTTGGTTAGTGAGATTGGAATGCTGAATTCCTCACCTACATGTCAGTAGTAAATGTCTGAGTTCTGCAACAATAATGTGCTTTCACCATGCTTAAATCTCTAATATTTTAGTGGTGAAAACAGTTGAAATGTGGTTTAGAAACATTTCAGTCAGTTATTGCACATTTTTGAATTTGTGCCATACAACTTGGAATTTATTGTTTTAAATTATGAGGTTCATCATTAGAAATTAATGAATATTCCAGCATGAATACTTCTTTAATTTTGAATTTGGTGAAAAGTTAAGTTTTGAGTATAGTATGACATTCTGTTAAACGACTTGTGCTTCTAATTCTAGAGTTCTCGAATTCACTATTTTTTGAGTTCTCGAATTAGTGTTATTAGAGTTCTCAAATCTCGAGTTCTCGAATCAGTTGAAATGAGTTCTCGAACACATACTCAAAATTAAGTAAGTTATTTTTGAGATGTCGATTTGCATGTTCTTAGCGTTTGATCAATTAATTCGATAAGTCAAGTTTTCACTTGAGTACATTTTGGACTTATCGAATTAGGCCATTATGCTAATTAATATCTCTCATTCTCTTTCTAGATCCTGTATGATTTGAAAGTTTGATTTTGTAGATTACTTAAAGTAATTGACAGGTTTCAAGAAAGAGGTGAAGCTCACTTGGTTTGATACTTAGCAAGGTTAATCTCTCACATCGAGCTAAGTACAACCTCGACTGAGTCTTAGAAGCTTATTATAGAATATTTGATTTTATTATAATATTCTTTTACGAGTTATGTGGTAATAAAATTATTTGTCATGATCTATGTGCATGCATGCTAATGTGCTAATTGATTCTATTTGTGTCATGCTTACGTGTGCTAGATTATTTCGGATATATTTTATTCCGCGTGCAAAAGTCTTGCGTGTGATAATTAGTCTAATTTTGTTTTAAAATAAGATTAATCATGACACTTTCTAGCAAATCTAAGAGAGAGATTAGTAATTTCTAGGAAAGACTGCATGCACTTATGACTAGTGTTGAAAGGGTGTGTATATTAGTCTCTTCATATTCTAAAACTCCCTTTATAAGAGTTTAGTCAGTGATCATTCCTCCTCATCTTTCTCAACCAAACTCTCTTAATTCCAAAAACCCCTCTTCTCAAACACATCTTTTGATGGCGATCATTTTCATTTGCTACGAAACCTTCACCGTTTCCATCAATGGGATATGGTACGGTGCATTGCATATACCCAGAGATATTTTCAACGAGCTTGGCAAAGGGGCCCAACAAGAAGTGCTGCACTTGCAGGCAGCCTACATTCATGCTCGTGTCGAGTACGAGGAAGCTGTGAGGCGAGCCCGCAAAGCTCAGAGGCTACGGCGGCTTGCAGAGCAGGAGTGAATCATTGGATTCGCCATTACCATGTCCAAGATCCTTCACAGGAAAGAGGAGCTGCGAAGGAAGCAAGCGGAGGAGGGTCCATCTAGTTCTTAGAATTAGATAGGGTCTTATTTTTCTTGTTTCTTTTAATATAAATAATGTAACTTTTGATTAATGAAATGAATTTATCTTCCATAATTTCCTTGCTAAGTTCAAATTCGTTTGTTGATACTTGTTTGTGTGTTGAATTCTCTATCATTACTTACCTTTGTGATTTGCACTTACATGTTAATTGAATCTGTGATTAACTTTTACATGCTAAACAAAGGTGTAACAACCCCAGATCCGGGGTCGGGGATCCGGTCGTTACGGTCTCAATTCCCATCAATAATACTTGCACTTGAATCAAAACAATTAAACTGCATGCTGTGACCCCGCAATAACAACACTACACACACAACTAGTTATAGTCCCAGAGATGAAATTGGAATAAGTATCTAGTTATAGGATCCACAAGTTATAAGTTATTACAAACCCAAAAGATTACAGAGTACACTTAATAGTTCTTGCCGTTGCTTACATTAATCATAAATATAAATAAGTCTGATACACAAAAGCTGTAGCTTAGACCACTGGTTACTACTACCTCAGCTATGGCGGCTACGACCTCAGCGGGTAAATCTCTGACGGCTGCTACCTGCTTGCGCAGAGTGTGCCTGTTGCGGGCCATCTGCTCTAGCTGTTGTTGTGATATAAATAAATAAAGCAAGGGTGAGCAATAGAGCCCACCAAAATAGTTTATAACAAATTATCAGTATATAGCAGTTCAAAGATATTTTTGTAGCCACGTGTTATGCCTTAAACGGATAAGAGACTAGTATAATATAAAGGATGAAGTTACAAGGAAAATTAATATAATGTTTCCATAACCCAAAATCCACTTATGCATAATTAATCTGAGTAAGATTTTATCAGAGTCATAACCCATAAAAGATGAAGTTGCAAGGATTTATTGTAACTTTATTTGGAACACCTTTCGACCCCTGCCAACATGATCGGTAAACCTGTACCACGGGTATCATCCTTAGTCCCTTTCAATACATGCTGCAGAATCTCTCTGCCAACATGATCGGTAAACCTGTACCAAGGATGTCATCCGTAGTCCCTTTCAATACATGTTGCAGAATTATCCAAAATGGATGATGAACTAATACGGGAGTTGCTACCGCGCCCGTCATACCAACCTTACTATGATCAGTAGCAGGTCGTACAACAAAAATATGTTCTCTACATGTAGATGGAAGAATCACGACAACCTGACATTGTCTACCGCCTTTCTGGATCTCCCGGCCCATTTGGGGCAATAATTTGGATGGGTCGGCGCAACTGGACCACTTACACCACTCCTAGTTCTGATGAAATCCATGACTCTGAAACGTAAAGATCGTCCTCCTTTCCCCAAGTGTAATACTTGTTGATACGACTCCACAAAGTAGTTATATCTAGGTTGGAAAGGAAGATTCTCCAATATTTCCCAAGCTGTTGCTTGTTAATGGATATCGACTTGTTCCATGAATTTACCCCTCGAGCGTTGAGGTGGTAACACAATATTTGACTTGAAACAACTAAATTGCTACGAGAAAATATCTGTCCCTTGACAGTTTTGAGTTGAGGTTTAAAATGAGTAGCAGTCACTTAAATGAGGTTTCCCATATTTTTGATAGTTGAGCGAGCATTTAAATCTTCTTAAAAGACAGATTTAAATGGAAAAATAGTGTTTTGGGAACCTATTTTTGATTTAAAAATAATTAATAATATAGCTTAGAGTATCCTTCATAATTATTGAAGGTCGAGGATAAACTTTCAATACATTTCTCATTTTTTAAAACATGTTAAAAGCATTTAATAAATAATCGAATAATATTTATTAAATAAGTAAACCTTAAACGAATATTCGAAAATAATATTCATTAAGTAAATCATGATTAAATGAATATTCAAAAATAATATTCATTAACTAAATAAGGATTGAATGAATATTCAAAATAATAATCGTTAAATAAATAAACCTTAAATGAATATTCGAAAATAGTATTCATTAAATAAATAAACCTTAAATGAATATTCGAAAATAATATTCATTAAGTAAGTAAACCTCAAATGAATATTCAAAAATAATATTCATTAAATAAATAAACCTCAAATGAATATTCAAAAATAATATTCATTAAATAAATAAGGATTGAATAACAGTTGCCCGATATCTTTATCGGAAAATAACCTTTAATATATATAGAAAATATAATTACTTCTGATCTAAAGAAATATCATACGCCCTTAACCTAGGGCATTTATAAACAAATCTGGCTTATAGCTGATATCCCATATCTAGCTTATAAGTCCCAACATCAAGTCATAACCTCGAGTATCGCTATATATAGCAGTTCAAAAACAAGCATGCAATTTATATATCGCATTTGCATATCATATATGAAAACAGTTATTATCACAACAAACAGTAGTATAGGTTTCGAAAACTTGCCTGGTGGTGAGGTAGGGGTAGTGTGCCTCGGGTTAATCCGACGATCTATACATAGTCAAAATATCCGAGATTAATCACTTAACACTTTCATGAAACTAAGTACGTACTTTACTTAAGCTAAAACAAGTTTTCAAGTTAACTCTTTAAGAATTCTCTTGCGCACGCTCGACTCGAACATTTTTATAAAATAGAGATTTAATCCTTTTAACACGAAATCTTTTCGAGGGTCTTCCTAAACGTACCTAGCATGTTAACACAAAGTTTCACATTCTAATAAGTCGATTAAGGGGTTTAATCATTGCCTCAAAGTTGGTTAAGTGGTATCGTTTGGTCTCGCGAAATATCCTTTACTAAAACACTCGTTTCTCCTAAACCGTAAATCGGATTCACATGATCTTCACACCAAAACGAACCTCGAAACAAGACCTACACTATAATGGGCAGTGGTGACCTTGGACAGAAGTCCTTATGTTCGAACATCACAAACAAAACAAGGTTAAGGAAAATCGGGCATTATAACGGCTATGTTTTAACGATTCCAAAGTTTAATCATAAACTTTACATGATCAATCCAACCAAAACCTCAAGTCAATTCCTCAACATCAATACTAATCCATAATCATCATCAACCAAAGTCAAAACCAACATCTACTTATTCATCCTCAAAACAACATCAAACTTTCATCGAAATCAACCAATCATCCTTATGATCATACCAACTAAACTATACTTAAAACTAATCATATAAATCAAATTATAATCAAGGGTTTCAAGAGTTATACCTTCCTTGGAGTGTATATGAGCTTAATAAACCTTGTATAGTCCTTATATAACCTTAAGATAGCTTGAATCAACCAAAGAAATCAAGAAACAAAAGTTAGTTCTTGAAATTACTATTCATTTCACTATTCACCCTCATCTTTAATCAAGGATTTGAAGATGTTAACCTTAATGGATGATGCTAGGATTAAGAGATTACCTTAGTTTGGAAATATGGAAGCTTTAGAATCCAAGATTATGATTTATGGATGAGTGGAAGTTTGATTTTGAAAATCAAACTCTTGGTTTACTATTTGGGCCGAATGTGATGTTCTTCAAAGGTGGGGATTTTTCTTTTTCTTCCCTGGTTGATTCTTGATAGAAAATGAGATATTTTGTGGTTAAAGTGGTGAGTCATTGCATTTTGTCTTGTCATCGGGACACTTGTCAAGCATGCAAGAGTCTGGAGATAAAGTAGCTTTACTGGTTCTCTTCCTTTCACATGGATGATCCAATTGTTGCATTCCTTGGATTAATCTTGTTACATGTTACTTCCATGCCTATATTTAATCCTGCAAGTGTCGCGTTGTTCCGTCACCGCTTAATCTCGTAAAATGTTCGCAGGATTTCTTAAGTGTTCTATCGAAGTAGCTTACCGTAACCGTTCTTGATATTACTAATTCTTTTATTAAATCCATATCCATGGAATTGATAATTTAAATCCTCCAATATTCTCAAATAATGATTAATCCGTCCGTTATTGGTGAAATTTCGGAGAAAACAGAAATGCTATTTTTCCGATTTTGACAGCTTTTGCATTCCTTCATTTACATCGTAGATCACTAATACGACTTTGAAAGTTCATTATACCGTCCCGTACATAAGGTGGTCTGAAAACTTTTTAAACGAAAAAAATTACTATTCATCAGTGGTTTTTAACAAAAGTTACTATTCATCAATGGTTCTTAAATAAGTACAAAATTTAGGGATATTACAAAAGGATTCATTGTTCAGAATCAGAGGTAACTCAAACAACATCACGAGTTCTGAGTTACATTTCAAATGACGCATTTTACTTGCTCCTAGTCAAATGAAAACCTGAATCAAAAGACTAAGTCAATTTTTAACAATTGGATTAAATTCCGCTTACTAAGAATCGACTCTGTTTTAATATTTATGGACTTTGAAGCTCTACCTACTTTCAGGAATAGTTGCTAACACTTCTTGTCTATGCACACTTATCTCACAATCTCATACACTTCATAGACTCTGAGTGTTCAAGAAATTGAATTTCTTGGATAAAATTAGCATTTTCTTTTCTTTGTTAAGCCAATCTATTCAAGTAACTTAATGCTTGCATTAATCTTACCACTCAGAACCCTTATCTTGTTTGACTAGAGGCTACATGCTGAGGTAGCTCTTGATGATGTCAACAAAAACACAAGGGTTTCATCACTTTTTAGTGAAGACCCTGTGATAAGATCTGCACATTTCAGGTCCAATAAACCTTCACTGGTTACATGGTTTGAGGATGGTCATCCTGAGGAGGAGCCATTCAAATCCACTCCAATTCCATTGGAGGTTCATTTATAGAACATCAATCCCTCACAACTGTTGTCAAAGATTCATCTGCTTTAGATGTTGAGACAACAAGCTCAACCATTCTTGTATCTTGATACATGAAGAGGAGGTTTCACTAATTGGCCTAGCTCTAACTAGGTACCAATCTTCAAGCATGACTGAGCTACTGTTTCTTTTCTTCACTTTTCCCTTAACCATTGTCTGATTCAAAGCCTAAGGAGGAGAAGTTAGTGGAGAAGTAGCTAGTTGAGAGAGGACTAGTAGAAAGGAGTTAGTAGCAGTCTCAACTAGAAGTTAGTAGCATGAGCTAATTGGAGTGACCACCTCTACATTCATCCAAATGGATGTAGTTGTAAAAGGAGGGAAGTACTTTCTCAAATGAGTGACTTGAGTGAAATACATTTGAAAAGAGTCTGCACATAAAGAAATAAGTGTGGTTCTACACTTTGTGAGATGCACAAACAACTCTGTTAAAACTCCCTCTTCTTCTCAGGGGGTGTTGCCAAAATCAATCTCTACAAACACTTGTCTTGCAGAACCTAATACACTATGTATTTCTTCTCAACCTGCAACTCAAGTAATTGAGAAGCAAGGAATTGATCCACATGAATCTCTTTTTCCCTGTGGAGCCAATTATTTCAAGTGGGTTAGTGCTTGACACTTTGCTCACCACCCAGAACCTCCATTTAGATGGTCAGGAAATGCATGTTGGGGCATATTCTAATGACATCATCAGAAGCACAGAGGTTTCACCAGTCTTTACTGGAGACTCTGTGAATATTTCTCCAATTCTCTTGGATTTGGAAATGCCTTCACAGGCCTATAGAACTGATGCTGTAACACACCCCCATTTCAATGGAGACAACATCAGAATCTACAGCTATTCAATAGCTGGATTCTAAGAATCAAATGTCATTCCATCTTGAGGAGCCTAGCTCTAGCTCTTATTCAACCAGGGGTATGTGCAACATGACAGTCTCCCAGGATCATCATCTATTCCACCACATTTGACGGTTGCAGCTCTTCATAGCTTAAGTGTGGATCAGATGGATAAGCTCCTCGCAGTAGAATTTCCCAATGCTAGTATAGAAGGAGATGGACAACTGTGCTAGGAGATATCAAAAGGGTCATAGATGGAAATGCAAAGGAGAGCAAAGAAACCAAGCAGAAAATGACTTAATCATGGCTAGACAAGATTATCAGTAGAAACATGGTTAACGAGTCTTCTATTTGTACGATATTTAAGTCCTGAACTCTTTGCAGATGCTCAACTGTCATATCTACTCATCCATGACTCTTTTTATCTTTAATAGGCTTGTTATCAGACATAAATATGTGACTAATGATCTTACTCACAAATTGGGGGAGATTGTTAGTTACAGAGGCATGTCTGAACACGGTTTACATAACAAGCCTATAATACTGGAATGTCATGCTCCTAGCTGGAAAACTCTTTAGTCCTGATCATTATACTTAATTGTATGCCTAGACTATGTAGCTGCAACTCCTGTAGCTGGTTGTACATAGGCCAGAAGTAATAAGAATGTCTAGGGAGAAGATCATCCTTGATCATGCTCCTTATGTTTAGAAAGAAGGCCTTTAATAAAGAAGTTACAAGAGTTGAAGTGAAAATGTTCTAAGGCAAAGGTTAGAGAAGTTCAGAATTGTCAGATTAGAGAAGTCCAAATTCGAGAAGTCAATAAGGAAGATTAGAGAAGTCCAAACAAGTAACTTCGAGAAGTCAAGAGAACTAATTCGAGTTTTCCAGGATTAGTTAAGCCTGAATTCTGATTCGAGAAGTCTGCACTAGAGAAGTCCAACTTGACGTGATTCGAGAAGTAAGGATAATGACTGATTCGAGAAGTCCAGTTGTCGAGTCAGCCATAGCAAAGAGTTATCGAATGCGGAATTTAAGCTAACTGAAGAAGACAAATTCTGAACATTATGACAAAAAGTCAGTAAGCCTTGTACTTCTGTAAGTGGTCCAACATAGAGCAGCTCAGAGAGAGAAGTCAAAGGTGGTCCAGCCAAAGAAGTGGATCTATGTCAGCGAAGAATTTCTTATGCAAATTTTGGTTAGACATGGACGGTTATGACAGTTTGTCACATTCATAATCTGTAAAAGTGAATTGTGCATGTCTCTATAAGTGCACATGTCACACACTTTAGTTGTTAACGTTTTTCAAGTGTAAATCAAGAACTATCTCTCTAAGAAAAATGGAGCTGAGAATACTTTTGTGTTCACAGGTTGTAGCAACACACAATCTAATAAAAACACCATTAGATTGAAAAGTAATCTTTGTTGTTCTTTAAATTTCCGCAAACACTATCACACACAGAGTTACTTGATGTTGTTGGTTAAGAAATCGGTGATAATACATTCACCCCCCCCCCCCCGCCTCTGTATTATATTTCGTTCGCACTCATATCTAACAGAACATTTAAGTGAAAATGAGACAAATATCTTAGAGAACTAGAACACAAATCCTTAACCAAAAACAAAATATTTTTGTCCAGTCACAAAAAGGTAGTAAAAGAAGATACGTTTATTGCATAGGATACAATCGAAATCATCAAGTATGAAATGAGAAAGGAAAAGAAGTCGGATTCTCGGATGCATAAAATGTTGTTATGTATAGTAAAATATTACTTTTTTAAAGTTTTTTTTTGCAATTTTACAATTTTCTGCAACCAAATGTAATTTTTTATACATATTTTTTATACATGGAGATTTATTGAAAACCAACTGATTCAGCCGATGCCGCGGTCGATCCTTTCTTAATTGAGGCTCTTGAAAACCCTTTGTTATCGTCTCATCAGTAAGTATTGAATATATGAACATGTGTATATATGTATTTACTGTTTTTGTGTAATTTTTGATCTGATTGATAATTTCTTTGTGATTTTTGAATGGATTTAAGTTGTGTGTCTGTATATCAACAAGGATATGTAGGGACAGTAACTTATGTAACTTAATATGCAACCAAAGATGATAAGTAACTTAATATGCAAGAAAAGATGATTTCAATTTTCAATTTTTAAATTTAAGTAACCTATGTGCGTGTTTGGGGTATCACAAAAAAGTTGACTTATAACTTAAAATGAGTAAGTGTCATATAGGTGATAAGTTGATGAATTCTTATAAGTTATACGGGTGTTTAGATAAATTTACTTATAAGTTAGTTAAGAGTTTGCTAAATTAAATTTGAAAAAATAATTATTAAATAAAATGATTTCAACACTTGCATTTTAAATTAAAAAAATATTTTAAAACACAAAGGTAAAAATATAAAGTATTAAAAAACAAAAAAAAATCAAGTAATAAGTCAATAAGTTCATGAAAATGTACCCCATTATTAACATTCAACTTATCAACATATAAGTTATAAGTTGAGGTCATAAATCGGGTCGACAAACACCCCCATAAGCTCTTATTAACTTATAATGTATAAGTGGAGCCACCCAAACATGCCCTATGATTAATTTTGGTTGATGCAGTTGCAGATATTGTTGCAAAATTTGTAGAGAGTGTGTTTACAAATATTTTCAAAAAATTGATATTTTTTCTAAATATGTAGGTATATTTGCAAAATATTAAAAAAAACATTATATTTTTACAAAAAAAAAAATTTAGGGTTGATATTATGAAAAAAGCCCAATAAATAATCTATAGGCATTCTCCGTTTTGATGTTCCTGTTCCCTGTAATGAGTATTGAGATGGTATTTGGGCCCATGTGATATGGTATCAGGCCCACTTAACACAGGCCTCTTTAATTGGTAAATGTAAAAATCGCCAGATCCTTGTTGTCAGTTGTGTGTGAAATGTATATAAAATTCTTAAATCTATTCAAAATATGTGCACATTTTTTCATTAATTAACTCAATATCCCAAGATTATGGATCATACTAAAAATATATACAAATTTATACACTTACCTAATTTTGTATATTTTCGTTAATACTTTCTAATCTCCAGCTGGTTATGTGAATATCCTCTCAGATTTTGTTCATTGTTTTTCCTTATTTACAATATTTGCACTTATGGATGAAATTAAGCAACAGTCATTGCCAAAACGGTATTCCAAAATAAATCATTCACATAATTAAGAAATAATCTGGAAAATCATTTACAGAATAGGATATTAAAAATCTTGATTGCCATATTCTCCTTTACATAATATATATAGCCATTCACATTTGGTAGTAGAAGCCACAAACACTAGTTTTCTCTCAAGCATTCCATAAACTTGTAATCTTGTTACCCTTTTGGCTCCAATTCTGGCCATGACAAGGAAGAAAGTGAAGCTAGCCTTTATCAACAATGATGCTTCAAGAAAAGCAACGTATAAGAAAAGAAAGAAGGGACTGATGAAGAAGGTGAATGAGCTGAGCACCTTATGTGGCATTGATGCATGTGCTATCATATACAGTCCATATGATTCGCAACCAGAGGTGTGGCCTAATACTATGGGTGTCCAACGCGTGCTGGCTCAGTTCAAAAGGATGCCAGAGATGGAACAGAGCAAGAAGATGATGAATCAAGAGAGTTTTACTAAACAACGTATCGCGAAAGCAAATGAGCAGCTGAAGAAACAAATCAGAGATAATCGTGAAAAGGAGATGACTGAGGTAATGTATCAATGCTTGACAGGGAAGTTAGGGTTGCATAATTTGATGTTGCCTGATTTAAATGATCTCGTGTGGTTGATTGAACAAAAAGTGAAAGAAATTAATAAGAGCATTGATGAGATTACTAAGAAAAATGGTACTCATGAGAAGCAAGTGGTAACAAGTGCCACTGACAATATTGGAGTTTTGGCTACGGACGTGTCAGAGGAACAAAACTCAGCAGCTGATTTAAACACTAATTTAGATAATGGTGGATTAGTGCAAAGGCCACACTGGTTTAATGAGCTCGTGATTAACAATAACGTGGCTGCTACTGGTCAGAATTCAGGGTTTGGACGTGATGAAGAAGAGATGTTTGCGACGCCATTTGGAGATGCCAATAATACAATGTGGTCTAGTGCCTTTTTCCCTTGATCAAGAATCAAGATTAAGCTGATTAGCCAAAAAAAGAAATTAGATGCATGAGACTATTTGTTTCTCTCTTATCTCTCTTATTTTAATCGTGTTGATGTTGGCGTCTGTTTTTTGGAAAAAGTTATTGATTATTGATTATTTTTTATTTACTTATTTTTAGCAGTGTTGTAAAAAGCGAGAATTGAAGTTAATCGGTGAAGACACCGTCCATATATTAATCGGGTAATCAGGGATTAATCGGGTCATTAATCGGAATAAATTTTATAATATTTTTCATATACAATTATATTCATATATATAATTGTTTCGTTATTTTAACTAAACATATGTTATTATCATATATTTATGCAAATATGTTAAAAATATTATATAATTGTAATAAATAAAATTCTGAAGGTTTAAATTTTTAAATAGAGATCAATGTAAGATGAAACATTAAGAGAATTTACGATTTAAGCATCTAAAATTATAATTACATGTACAAAAATAATGTTTTTTCCTATTATTTAATCAAGTTTCTACCTTTTAAATTTCTATTTTTTTTAATTTTAACTATTTTTTAATAATTAGACCGATTTTTGACCGATTAATCCGATTTTTGACCGATTCAGCCGATTTTGACCGTTTTTCTGAAAAAAAAGATTAATTAACCGATTTTCGCTTAATCAGTTCGGTGGCCCGCCGTCTAGCGATTAATCGGCGATTAATTCCGAATAATCGCCGATTTTTAGAACACTGATTTTTAGACGAAACTATTTCTTACTCTCTTTTCTTTCTTATTGTAATTATGATGTTCGAGTTTACTCTTTTATGAAAAATTAGTTTACTAAGCCGCGTTTTGCAGCTGCTTTGTAAAAATTTCTCTAAATATATTTCTAAAAAATATTCTACAAAACATGTTTTTAAATAAAATAATATTTCAAACATAAAAATTAAGTTTTTTTTAATTCTCCGTTTCGTCTTGATCATTTACCGAACTTTTGAATACATATAGAAAATGGCAATTGTTTAATATTTTTTATTATTTTAATATTATATCAAATATTAGTATATTTGTCTCCATTTTTATTTTTCTCAAAATTCATATTCCAACTTCTATTTTGAAATACATAATATAACATCAATATTAAATTCTAGCAAATAAGATGATTTTCCTAATGAATCGCTCTCTCGTTAAACATGTTTTCTCTCAATGACCCACTTTCTGGTTCACTCGTTACCAAATCTAAACACGTAACAAACTAATTTACTATATAAGGTACATCATCTATTAATCAAATTTATTATGTCATAAATTTTAATCTAAGTATTTTTAAAAAATTCTAATTTTTATTGTTTAAAATATAGGTACTCGAGAAAATAAATGAAAAAAAAAATTAAACTTTTATATTTTATTTTATTTTATAGCGCCTCAGAAACTCGTATCCTCTCATTTATTATTTTTCTCGATTAAAAGATAGTAAAAAAGAAATTAGTATATAAACTGGACTCATAGAGTAAATTCAGGAGAATATTAATATAGTATACTTAGTGTTGTGGAATAAAAATTAGGTCTTCAAATTGCGGCTAGGGTTTTGTGAATTTAATGTTAGGGTTAATGAGCTTCGAGCTTTTATGGCTGGTCTCGTGTTTCGTGACTAAATCGGTCCTCACAAGATGCCTACGTATCTCAATTCGTGATTGAGAATCGAGCCAAAAGACGTAGTTCTTGGTGTTGCCCTCGGGGCTATGGTGGCAGGGGCACACCAAGGGCGTAGTGACTTGTACGTCCTTATTCGAGGATGAAGTCTAAAACGTAGTTTTGAGACAAGGGGTCAGACCCTTTATATAGGCGTCATGAGCCTTGTATTTAGGGTACGGTTAGGAGACTTGAAGGCCAAGTCTCCTTCTTGACAGTGGATAAGGATTGTCTTCATTGGAGGACAGGTCTCCTCTTTGACGGTTGATAAGGATTGATTCTAGATCTTTCTTTGTAGAAGTTGTTTCCATGTTGGAATTGATGTTTAAAAATGAACTTGTATTGAAACAAGCCTGTACTGGACGTCTCCTAGTACAGGTTGTATTTTCAGCCCAAATATTAATTTCGAAATTAATATTTAAATAGGGTTTCGGGCCTCATTAATGGGCTTCATTTATGGACCAACTAGGTCTAATTAGTGTAATATTAATTATATTTTTAGGGCTTATTTTAACCCATATCATTTGCCCCCCAACTTCTGGGAAAACTTCTCAAGTTTTCGTAGAAGTTAAGACGGACGCTAAACAACCTTTAAGGGCGCTAAACGGCGCTAAACGGCGCTAAACAGCGTTAAACGGCGCTAAACAGTGGGCGACCAATGCCTTTTAGCCTAATTCCTGGCTAATCAGTTGGCGACTGACGCTAAACTATGCTAAACGACGCTATATGGTGCTAAACGATGCTAAATAGTGGGCGACCAACGCCTTTTAGCCTAAATCTTGGCTAATCAGTTGGTGACTGACGCTAAACGACGCTGGTGTGACTCAACTTAAACCATTTTTTGTGTCATTTGTAATTTAGAGTAAATAGGGTATCGTTCTACGCCAAGGATCAAAGGATCACTTTTCTTCTATTATGCTAATAATATCAAAGATGGATTTTGTTTGTTGTTTTTATCTAATAACTAAATTAACTAGTAAACAAGGGAAAATTTGTTCTTAAGCAATTAATGTAACATGTTGGAAAGCATGTAGATCCACCCTAAACCCATGACACAATTCTGAAACTCTTATGATATGTCCGAAAGATACTCATAGAGAACTTGCCATGACCACATAGAAACAAATTATGCTATCCGTTTAACCCCATGAACCACATAGAAAGGTTAAAACAAATTACACACTAATACAATTAATCCCATGACCACATAGAAAGATTAACTGACTTTATAGAGATATCAATCACATAACATCTTTGGATGACCACATTACCATAGTTAATTCAAGAATCTCCATAAGTATTGACGTATATATAAGCACAATCAATAACACATCTCAGAAAATAAAAACTGTATAATTGTCATAAAGTCTAGGGCTTCAAAACAGCCATCCAACAATGATATCTAGCCAACGATATTCATGATGAAAGTGATAAAATACATGAGAAGATTATAATACAATACGAAGCGTAAAGGTAGAAGAATTATCCCTATATATGTTGTTGATGTTAACTCTCCAAGCATAAAGCCCTCCTTCTCCTCCTCTTGGCTTCTTCTCTGGTGACTATCTATGAAATAAGTAAGTAATATTTCTAATGATAATAACCTAATAGTAAAAGTATTTTTTATTATTTTAGGAATACACAAGAAAGATAACCCAAACCGAATAGGTTTCTAAAGTCAAAATTCGCAGTTGACTTTTATCTGCTGTTCCAGGGTTGCTCCAACTGGATTTTGATATCTGGGCCACTATAGGCTGAAATAGAATCTCGTTATCTTCGCGTGGGCTGTTTAATCGTCCAAATCTGATATGCAGAAATCAAAATATGGCCCAAACAATGTGTATTGCGCGTGTAGCCCAATTAATCCGAATTTTCTTCTAATTTAGCTCCAATCCTTTCCAATTTAGAATTTCTTGCTTCCTACAATAAAATATTAAAATATAATTAATAAAAATCCAATTAAATGCAAAATACAAATAATATGGAAATAAATATCATCTAAAATATATATAAATATATACTCTATCAGATACTAAACGGAGCTAAACAGTGGGCGACCAACGCCTTTTAGCCTAAATCTTGGCTAATCAGTTGGCGACTGACACTAAACGATGCTAAACGGCACTAAACAACACTAAACTGCGCTAAATGTGGTTTGTCAACCTCAATCAACCCTAAACGGTATTAGTCAAACCTTAAACAAGGTTAAACAGCTTTAAACAAGGATAATCGACCTTAATCAACCCTAAACGGGGTTAGTCAAACCTTAAACTAGGTTAAACAGCTTTAAACGAGGTTAATTGACCTTAATCAACCCTAAACGGGGTTAGTCAAAGCTTAAACAAGGTTAAACAGCTTTAAACGAGGTTAATCGACCTTAATCAACCCTAAACGGGGTTAGTCAAACCTTAAACGAGGTTAAACAACTTTAAACGAGGTTAATCGATCTTAATCAACCCTAAACGGGATTAGTCAAACCTTAAATGAGGTTAAACAGTTTTAAACGAGGTTAATTGACCTTAATCAACCCTAAACGGGGTTAGTCTTGCTAAACTCAAATGGGTTTAAATTGCGGGAACCAAGTAAGGAATTCCGGGACAGGATTTCTTGTCTAAGGACAAGTTTCCTTGTCTCAGGATAAGGTACATGATTCCTTGTGTCAGGATAAGGTACATGATTCCTTGTCTAAGGACAAGGTTCCTTGTCTCAGTATAAGGTACAAGATTTCTGCTCGGCGGAGTTTGGTCGGTGGAAGCCTTCTAGTGGTCCTGGTCAGCGGATTTTTTTTATGAGCTTCAAGCCTTTTTCATTCTTGAATCCTTGTTTCCAGTCGTGGATTTCGAATTCTTGTTTCCAAACGTGGATTCGAATTCTTGTTTCCAATCGTGGATTCGAATTCTTGTTTCCAATCGTGGATTCGAATTCTTTGAATAATATCTTTCCTTTTCTTCTTAATCATTAGTGTTATAATCCCTAATTAGGACTAACACTTGATCTTATTGGCTTCTTAATCTTAATTAATCCTATTATTAGGGTTGGTCGTTTCATGGCTATCTCAGCTTTAACTTTACTTCGTTTCTTTCGTTTCTGATCAAGAACTTGTTTCTTGGTTCTAGGTTCAGAACATGTTTTTATTCTTGCTTTTCAAGAACTCAAAACGACATTTTCTTGTCTTATTGGCCTTCAAGGGCTTGTTTCTCATTCTTGTTCTTCACGAGCTCTTCTCATAACTTGATTTAAATTTGTTGGTCTTCGAAAGCGTTATTTGCTTTCAAGGCTTTGTTGGCCTTCTAGGCTATAACTTACACCTTGATTCTTGATTCCAAGGATCAAACTTAAACTTCGTTGGCCTCCAAGGCTATAACTTACACCTTGATTCTTGGTTTCAAGAATCAAACTTAAACTTTGTTGGCCTCAAAGGCTATAACTTGCATCTTGATTCTTGATTTCAAGAATCAAACTTTAACTTCGCTGGCCTTCAAGGCTACAATTTGCATCTTGATTCTTGGTTTCAAGAATCAAACTTTAACTTCATTGGCCTTCAAGGCTAAAATTTACATCTTGATTCTTGGTTTGAAGAATCAAACTTAAACTTCGTTGGTCTTCAAGGCTATAACTTACATCTTGAATATTGGTTTCAAGAATCAAACTTAAACTTCGTTGGCTTTCAAGGCTATAACTTACACCTTGATTCTTGGTTTCAAGGATCAAACTTAAACTTGAACGATGCAAAATGGCGCTAACTGGGAAAATCGGGATAAGAACAGGCCAAGCCATGTGTTCACCGGGCCAAGGGGCACCCTGGTCGGCTCCGCCTACCAGGAATCCTGGTCGGCAGGCCCTGGTCGGCGAAAGCCTTCCAGTGGTCCTGCTCGGCATGCCCTGGTCGGCGGAAGCCTTCCAGTGGTCCTGCTTGGCGGGCCCTGGTTGGCGATTTCGTTTTCCTGAATGTGAACTCGAATCCTTATTTCCAATCATGAACTTGAATCCTTATTTCCTATCGTGAACTTGAATCCTTGTTTTGGAACATGTTTCAATTCTTGATTTTTTCTGAGTTCGTGGCCTTCAAGGGCTTGTTTCTGATTATGCAATCTTGTCTAAGCCTTTTGGAAAATATTTTTCCTTTTTCTCTTAATTATTAGTGTTATAATCCCTAGTTAGGATTAACACTTGATCGTATTGTTCAAACTTAATTAACCCTATCATTAGGGTAAGTCGTTTCATGGCCTTCGAGGGCTTTTTCATATCCTAAATTCGAGATTCAAGATTTTAGTTCTTGACTTAAGATTCATAAGTTGAATCATGGTCTAAGGTTTCAGAAGTTCAAGTTGAATTCTGGTTTAAGGATATAGGATTTATTTCTGCTCTTCAACCCCTTTTTCTTAGTCCATTAAGGATAATTCGATTAGCCACCTTGGCTTGTCCATTTGTTTGAGGATAATCAACTGATGTGAAGTGTAGTTCTATGTTATTCTCTTCACAATATTTTCTGAAATCCTCATTGTTAAACTTCTTCCCATTATCCGTAACAAGGATTCGTGGAATTCCATACCTGCACATTACACTTTCCCATAGGAACTGCATTACTTGTTTGGTGGTTATCTTGGCTATAGGTTTAGCCTCAATCCACTTAGTGAAGTAGTCAATTGCCACTATCAAAAACTTCCTTTGTGCACTTGCCACTAGAAACGGACCAAGTATATCCATTCCCCACATGGCAAATGGGATAAGTGAGCTAACAGATGTCAATATCTCAGGTGGTTGCCTTACAACAGGTGCAAGTCTCTGGCATCGTTCACACTTCTTCACATAGTCTTTTGCGTTAACAAGCATATCTGGCCAATAGAAGCCTAGACTGGTAATTTTATGAGCAAGGGCCCTTCCCCCCAAGTGTTGCACACAAATCCCTTCATGGATTTCTTTCAGGGCTAACCCTGCCTCATGAAGTCTTAGACACTTCAAGTAGGGGATAACAAAAGACTTCTTGTATAAGATCCCTTCAATTAAGGCGTACATCAACGCTATTATTGTCAACTTTCGTGCCTCCAAGGCATTACTTGGTAACCAACCGGTCTCCAGATGAGCTTTAATGGGGTCTATACAACATCCACCAATGTCAATAGGTGCTATCAGTTTTCCATTGATGCTTGGGGTCTTCAAGACTTGGAAGTACACGCTTCCAGCATAATTTTCTATTTCAGAATAAGCAAACTTAGACAAGGCATCAGCCTTCATGTTTTCCTCCCTAGGAATGTGCTCCACATAACATTCATCAAACTGAGTCATGATGGCTTTCACAAGCTTTAAGTATCTGGCCATGGTTTCGTATTTGGCCTCGAATTCTCCATTCACTTGGGAGACTACCAACCTTGAATCTCCACACACTTTGAGAGTCTTGACTCTCAAGGCCCCAGCCAAGCCTAAGTCGGCTACCAGGGCTTTATATTCAGCTTCATTATTTTTCGTTGGAAAATCCAACTTCAAGGCATACTCAATAAGAAATCCATCAGGACTTTGTAGAACCAGTCCTGCTCCACTTGATTTTGTTTTTGATGCTCCATCAAAATAGAGCACCCAATATTCTTTGAATATCATCTCTTCATCTTTTTTCTCGGTCTCTTTTCCCTCCAAGAGTACTATCTCCTGCCCTCCCCCGACTTCTTGGTTGTCGATGGTACATTCAACCATGAAGTCAGCAAGTGCTTGTGCTTTAATGGTTGTTCAAGTCTTGTACTTGATGTAAAATTCTCCCAACTCGATTGGCCACTTGATCAACCTCCCACTAACCTTCGGGCTGTGTAGGATGTTTCTTAACGGTTGGTCAGTAAGGACTTCATTCTCGTGCGCCTGAAAGTACGGGCGTAGTTTTCTTGAAGCCATGATCAGAGCCAACACAAACTTTTCTATAAGTGAGTAGTTCACTTCTGCTCCATGCAAAATCTTGCTCACGTAGTAGATGGGTTTCTGAACCTTTGAATCTTGCTTTACCAAAACAGCTCCCAAGACATTGTTTGAAACGACCAAGTATAGATAGAGTGTCTCTCCGGGTTTTGGTTTTGCCAACAGTGGTGCTTCGGTCATGTTTTTTTTCAAGGCCTCAAAGGCTTCTTGGATTTCTGCTGTCCATTCAAAATCCTTCACCTTTTTCAAGGCTTTGAAGAAGGGAAGCACTTCTCTCCAGATTTGGAGATAAACCTTCCTAAGGTTGCCACTCTTCCAGTGAGTTTCTGAATATCCTTAACGGAACGTGGTGGTTCCATATCCATAATTGCTTTAATCTTATCAGGGTTAGCCTCAATTCCTCTTTTGGAGACCATTAGACCCAAAAAAATTCCTGATCCAACGCAAAAGGCACACTTGGCGGGATTCAACGTCATCTTATGGTGTCTCAGCACTTCAAATGCCTCTCGGAGGTGTTCTATGTGATCGGCCTTATCAAGGCTCTTGACTAACATGTCATCCACATAAACTTCCATAGTCTTTCCAATGAGGTGCTCAAAGATTTTATTCACCAATCTTTGATACGTGGCACCTACATTCTTAAGTCCAAACGCCATAACCAAGTAACAAAAAACACCAAAGTCAGCGATGAATGATACCTTGGGGATGTCGTCCTTGTCTATCTTGCTTTGATTATATCCACGGAAGCCATCCATGAATCTTAACATCTCGTGCCCTGTAGTGACATCTATCAGCATGTCAATTTTTGGTAGGGGAAACAGGCATTAGGGCAAGCGTCATTCAAATCCGTGAAGTCTACACACATTCTCCACTTCCCATTGGCTTTCTTGACTATTACCGGGTTTGCCAACCATTCAGGGAATTGAATTTCTTCTATAAATCTTGCCTCCAAGAGCTTATCTACCTCTTGCTTTTTGGCCTCTTGTCTTTCGGGAGATAAATTCCTCTTCTTATGCTTTACCGTTTTCTTTCTGGATCCACATTTAACTTGTGGGTTATTAATTGGGGATCAATCCCTGGCATATCAGCTACAATCCAAGCAAAAACATCTTCATTCTCTTAAAGAAAGGATGTTAACTTGCCCTTCAAGGGTTCAGGCAAAAATGCTTCAATATAAGTAACTTTCTCTGGTTCACCCGAAACTAAGGGAATAGGAATTAAATCCTCAACTGGTTTTCCCCTTCTTTCTTCATCATCCCTTGAATCCATATCTTCTATTGGGAGAACCTGCCCCTGACTCCATCAGGCCTTAACGCGGCTACATAACAACTTCTAGCCATCTTTTGATCTCCTCGTTCTTCACCAACTCCGTTCCTCGTAGGGAACTTGATCTTCAAATGGTAAGTTGAGGCAACAACCTTGAATGCATGAAGGCATGTCCTTCCAAGGATCGCATTATAAGTCGAGGTTGCCTTTATCACCAAAAAATTCAGCATTTGAGTTGTTGTTTTCGAGTCTTGTCCTATGGTCATAGGGATCTGAATGGTTCTTTCTACTTTGGATTCAATTCCGTTGAACTCATATATGGGCATGTTTGAAGGAGTTAGTTGTGAGTCAGTGTATCCCATCTTGATGAAAGCATCACAGAACAAGATGTCCACGGAAGCTCCATTATCTACTAGAACCCTTTTGGTTTTAGAGTTGCCTATCACATGTATGATGAACAGTGGGTCGTCATTGGGAACTTCACTCCCTCAAGATCAGAATCATCGAAGCTAATGGTTACTTATGTCTTGGCACGTTTCGGTGTTTCTCCTAAAACAGTCATTACCTCTCGGGTGTAAGCTTTTCTCGAGTTTTGGGAG
This sequence comes from Heracleum sosnowskyi, assembly GCA_030848705.1. Classification (NCBI taxonomy): domain Eukaryota; kingdom Viridiplantae; phylum Streptophyta; class Magnoliopsida; order Apiales; family Apiaceae; genus Heracleum; species Heracleum sosnowskyi. The sequence continues at coordinate 82,545,670 of CM061238.1, forward strand.
GACCCATCAGCAGTTGGTCCTCCAAATATCATGTTGATAATAGGACCTCGGGGTTTAGGATTACGATCTTGATCGTTGTCCCTTCTATCATAGTCCCTCTTCTCGTAACTTCCTCGTTGATTCCCTCGATTCCCATCCTTAGTGAACTTTTCAAGTTTTCCTCTTCGGATTAAGAACTCAAATTCATCTTTCAGTTGTCTGCAATCATTGGTGTCATGACCAACTTCCTTATGAAACCGACAGAATTGATTCTTATTTCTCTTCTCCATGTCAGTTCTTAGTGGCTTTGGCCATCAGAGATCTTTATCTTTCTCAATGTCCATCAGGATTCGGCTTCTAAGAGTATTCAACCTTGCATACTCCGTGAATTTTTGTCCGGGATTACCCTTATTTGGTGGAGAATCAGAATCCTTAGTTGTTCTGGGATACTTGTCCCTTGCATCATACTCTTGAGCTTATTTTCTCTTCTTTCCGTTTCCGTTTCCCCCAACATTGGGTTCATACTTCCTCATGCTTTCCTCAATCTTGATATACTTTCCAACCCTATCTTGTAGCTTCAACATGCCTTCGGGCGGATGCTTTGCTAGGGACCTCTTTAAGTGATCATCAGTGGTTCCTTATTGCAGGGCTATCATAGCTACTTTGTCTTCCAGATTCGGGACTTTCAGAGAATCTCTGGTGAATCAATTTATGTAGTCCCTCAAGGATTCATTCTTACCTTGTTGAATACTCATGAGAGATGCAGAACTTTTCTCATGCACTCTCCCACTAACAAACTGGTTGATAAACGCCTTGCTCAACTCCTTAAAGGATCCAATGGAATTGGGAGGAAGACGACTATACCAACGTTGAGACATGCCCGCAAGGGTTTGTGGGAACACCCTACACTTAACGACATCATTGGTAGGCTGCGACAGTAGTGCGTTGGAGAAAGTTCTCACATGATTTGCGGGATCTCCTGTTCCAACATAAGCCTTGGTGGTTGACATCTTGAATTTTCTGGATATATGAACCTTCATGATATCCTGAGTAAAAGGGTAGTGTAGGATCATCAGGATCTCCTAGGGGTAACAGCACCGTATCTACCATGGTTGATGTCGTCTTCCCACAGACGGCGCCAAATGCTGTTGAATAAAAATTAGGTCTTCAAATTATGGCTAGGGTTTCGTGAATTTAATGCTAGGGTTGATGAGCTTCGAGCTTTTATGGCAGGTCTCGTGTTTTGTGACTAAATCGGTCCTCACAAGATGCCTACGTATCTCAATTCGTGATTGAGAATCAAGCCAAAAGACGTAGTTCTTGGTGTTGCCCTCGGGGCTATGGCGGCAGGGGCACACCAAGGGCGTAGTGACTTGTATGTCCTTATTCGAGGATGAAGTCTAAAACGTAGTTCTGAGATGAGGGATCAGGCCCTTTATATAGGCGTCAGGAGCCTTGTATTTTGGGTAGGGTTAGGAGACTTGGAGGCCAAGTCTCCTTCTTCACAGTGGATAAGGATTGTCTTCTTTGGAGGACAAGCCTCCTCCTTGACAGTGGATAAGTATTGATTCTAGATCTTTCCTTGTAGAAGTTGTTTCCACGTTAGAATCGATGTCTAAAAATGGACTTGTATTGAAACAAGCATGTAATGGACGTCTCATAGTACATGTTGTATTTTCAGCCCAAATATTAATTACGAAATTAATCTTTAAATTGAGTTTCGGGCCTCATTAATGGAATTCATTTATGGACCAACTAGGTGTTAGTATTAGTGCTCTAGAGACAATACTTTTATGTTTTAAAGAAAACATTTTATTATTATAAATTATGTTTTATTATTATTTTATTGTGTCTTTATTTAATGTGTTATAAATGTTAGCATAATAAATGTCCTTGGAATTAAGATACGTATTCGATATCTTTAAGTATGTGACTTAAAAATGAGATTATATTAATAGTATCTTTATTCCTAAATATCCATAGTCGAGTGTTATTATTTAAGGACAATAATAATGCATAGAGACTAGTATGTTTGTTGAGTGATGACCACATCTCATTGGTCATAGGTATGGTGATACTAAAGTCAAAACATATGTGCATGTAAGAGTACATGACACTGGATTGACCCGCCGTGAGATTACAAATGTTAATAGTGTCATAACTAATTCTCAATGTGATAATAGTGTAATGATCCTTAGACCTAAAATCATTATATTTCTATACGGGAATTAATATACTTCTATTACATTAAAAGTTACATTTGACCGGGTGATGATAAAAGTGGACATTGGGTATTGTTAGGATTTATGGGTGATAGCTTAGAAGACAACTTAACTTAATGTTTTGTAATACTTAATTCTATTAAGTAGAACATACCGTCACATCCAGAGTATGTTCTTGTAGCCATTCCATTTGCTGTAATAAACTTGTTTATAAATCTTGGAAGAAGTTCATTCGTTTGTTCAAGCCTCAAGAAGCATATCAGGATAATGGCAAGAATAAATGTTACTGTCATCTCATTGACAGTAAGGTTACAAGAAGACAGCATGTTGCAAGTCATGACAGCATATTCACTCTGACAGCAACATTGGCGGGAGCCTTGAGACAGCAACTCTCTATTCTCCTGACAGCAAGTTTGGAACTCCTGACAGCATCTATTGTGGGGATTTCTTACTGTCACCAAAAGCGCATTCTTGTGACAGCAAACTTGGAAATGCAGGATACTGTCTCAAAGGGATAAAATTTGAATTGGGGATCTACCCATTCAAACATGTGACAATTTGGATGTTCAAGAAATAGGCGTGCTGCAGTATCCCAACACTGCATCAGGTTTGCAAAGACTACGACAGAAGTTTGAGAGATCACATGACAAAGCTCACCAATTCAAGAGTATGAAAAATCAACATCTACTGGAATTGTGTTAGCTAAATATAGAATGTATCTAGATTGCTTTTTCCTGTAATGATAAACTTGTTTGTATAGCAATTTAGGTAAGACACACGGGTAGGCAAATTGTAAGGAGCTGCCACATGAAAATGACAGCAGCTTCACAAACCCGTGTTGATAGAGACAATATTAGTTTACTTAGACTACCTCTCTCATTCTATACTGTGCATCACTTGAGGAATCGAAGCTTGAGAAAAACATACTTTTCTCTCAAGGTTGTAGCAACACTTTCGTAAGATAAATAAAATATTTATTTTGTGAGAAAACTACTTGTGATTGCATTTCTTCTACTGATAGGATTTAATCTTAGTTTTAGTTGTTGAAGCATAGATTGAATTTTATCAGTATTGCATTCAACCCGCCTTCTGCAATACTCAAGGACCAACAACTGGTATCAGAGCAACCGATTGATATACAAATCTGAGATCATGACGAGTATACAGAAGTCAAGTAGTATCAAGATCCCAGCTTTTGATAAAGAGAACTAAAATGTTTGGAAAAGAAAAATCTCACTGTTTATCAAAGCTGCGAATCCACTGTACGTTGGAATCCTCGAGAATGGTCCCTTTATTCCACAGAAAGAAATTGCAGCCTCGACCGTTGATGGTGTTGTTATTCCAGCGCATTGGGTTCCCAAGAAGCCATCCGAGTTCTTAGAGCCAGAAAAGGAAAAGATTGTTCTGGATGACTACTTGCAACTCATTCTGCTTGACTCTCTCACATTAGATAAAGCCATGTGTGGGAATGTCATTGGATGCTCATCAGCCAAGGAACTTTGGAACAAAATCGAGCTGTTGTGCGAAGGAAGTGAAGAGGTCAGGGAGAACCAAAGACAAATTCTTGTTTCTCAGTATGAAGCCTTCATGGCAAAGCCTAGTGAAGAACTTACTTAAATGTTTGAGAGATTTAGCAAACTTATCACTGAACTCCAGATTCATGGCAAGTTCTATGAGAAGAAAGAACTCAACCTTAAGTTCTTACTCACTCTTCCTGAGCATCTTGAGTACAAAGTCACTGCAATCAGAGAAGGAAGAGATCTGAAAAGTGTCTCTCTTGAAACTCTGTATGGTGTGCTCAAGTCATATGAGCTAGAACTCTTTCAGAAAAGAGCTATACAAAGTAGATCAAAAGGAAAGATGGCCAATATGTCTGGTGCTCTTGTAGCTCATGAGCCAAAGATTACTCTGCCTAGTGAAGCAGTACAAATCATTCATCCAACTCAAGTGTCTTCCTTAAAGATTGAAGATGTGGTGGATGATGAAGAGAAAGTAGTGCTGCAACTGGATGATGTTGAAGATGAGGAATTCTACTCTATAGAGGAGATGGAAAAGATGGATAATCCAACCATGGCTTATATGGCAAAGAAGTTTAAAAATATAAGATTCAGAAGAAACAAGCCATAGAAGCCTCAGGGTCAAACATCAAGGTTCAGCAAAGGGAATTTCTCCAAGACTGCTGACAATGCTACAAGAGGAGGATACAAAACTGGAATGGTGGATATGTCTAAATTCAGATGCTACATCTGCAATGAGCTTGGTCATTTTGCTACTGAATGCAGAAGGCCAAAGCAAAATCAAAAAATGGTCAAAGGGTCAAATGGACAGTACAAAAGAGGACAAGGAAGAGCCTCTGTGGCTGAAGGTGGATGTTGGGATGAGTCTGATGAGGAAGAGGAAGAAGAATATGTGAACTTAGCCCTGATGGCTAAATCAGAGGATGAATCTCCAAGCCCTTTAACTCAGGTACCTCCACTTGTCTTGCTTGATATGTCTAACACTGAATATAAGCAAACTCTTGAGGAATTGAGTGCAGAAATGTTCAATATCCATACTAGTTTAACTGCTGCTAATGAAAAAATATCTAGGTTAACTAAGTTAAATGAATCACTCAGTTCTGAAAATTATTTGCTTTTACTTAAGACCAGTACTTTGGACTCCTTAGCTCAGGAAAACACAAGACTTAAAAATGATCTAGTATGTGCTAAGGAGGTAGAAGAGTTCTTGAGAAAGGAAATAACTGAAAATGAATTTAAGCTCAAGGCATACAGAAACTCCTCTAGGTTGCTTCAGGATCTTAATGATAAGAACACTGAGAATCAGAAGGTAGGAGTAGGTTTTGAATATGGAAAAAGATCTGGAAAGAAATCTGTGATTCTTGATTGTTCAACTGATGTTGCTATCAAACCCCAAATCCTGAAAAAGGTTCATGCACCAAAATTCAAGATTGTTGAAGTTGATTTTGATGAGGAAGATATGTTCATCAAACAACAGCTCCTTGATGAGGATGAAGGTGTTGACATCACAATTGTTGAAGGAAAAGATACTGTCACAATCCCCAAGACAGAAACTTTGCCTAGCAATCTGACAGAATGTTCTGAAGATGCTGTCAGCAATGACAAGGCAGAATCTTCTAAGTATGTTGTCAAGAGAGTATCTAAGACAGTAACCTCGAAACCTACTGTCAAGATAGTGGATGTAAAAGGTACTGTCAAGAAAGACTCGACAGCAACTTCAGGACATGCTGTCAACACAGATACTTTCAGATCTAAGAACAGAAATGGCAAAGTAGGAATTAACAAGGGTAATGGATATGCTTATGTCAAGAATGCACCCAGGAAACTTTGTAATAACTGTGGCTCCTCACATCATCTGACTAATGTTTGTAAGAGACCATCTGAGACTAAAGTCAATATGACTAAGGTTAAGGGTAACTTACACAGAACCCCCGTTATGCAAAGATCCATGGATGTCTGTAATAACATTGATTGCATGCCCTGTAAAATTACTGCTATGAGTACTTGCTTCAATTTGCCCATTCTGTCAACTGATAAATGCTCCTACATGGACTCTGGTGAGACTTCTGAGCCTACTGTTAACAGTAAAAAGGCAACCCCCACTAAGAAAAAGACCAAGTCTTATTCTAAACCAAAGTGGGTGGCAAAGGAAGTCGAACAGAATCTCTCTGATGTTTTTGTTGATGTTGAAAATGAAGGAAACTCAGGTGTTACTAAATCTGCAGGACCCAGCAAGGATTGGGTACCATATGCAACCTAAAAACAATTTGTTTTACAGGGCAAGAAAAAGAAGCAGGTCGTGTGGATCATTGACAGTGGTTGCTTAAGACACATGACTGGTGATAAAGCCCTGCTATCACACTTTGTGGAGAAAGCTGGCCATATCATAACTGTAATATCCGTGAAATTATTATTTGATTAAATGATATATTTAATATAAAAATATTTATTGTGGACTATTGGAATATTATTAAATGATAATTATTATGTGATTATGTGCTAAATGGTGAGTCGAAAGCCCCTTTCAAATATTTCGTCATTTGGAATTTTCTTCAAATCTGAGCCCCGTTTTGATAATTCAAGGGCCCCATTGGAATTTCGTACATTAATTAATATCTCTTCGTCTTTCGTATTCGAATCATTATCGATAGAGATATTCGTATCATTTCATTCCTACCTATTTGATTCTGCAAGAATAATTCGTTTTGTTCAAAAAGGGAAAAATTGTTCCGAACCCTAATTTCTTAAGGGGACGGATATATCGTTTTAAATCAATATTACCTTTGTTATAGCCCTAGTATTCTTGAGCATTAGTTATATAATGATATGTATTGATTTGGATAATTATCAATCCTTGTAGATAATTATCTTCTCGTAAAACGTATTTTTAACCTAATTAGGGTTTTTAAACGATCCAGTGGATCTATAACGATCCAAAAGTGTTCCTTGGGGTATTATATTTCCAAAAATATAAAAAGACAAATCGAACCTTATAACCTTCATAATCTGCATTGCGTATAATCAAAAAGTAAAAATTCCCGAAACGTGTTCTTCGTGTTCTTGAATAATCAATCCATTCGTTCAAGGTGTTATTGATTTCAGAAATCAAAGTTCAAGTACTCAAATCAAAGCTCTTGATCTCTAGTTTCAGAATCTTCCAACCTCATCATCATCTGGTAATTTTTCGATTTATTATGAATTTTTCAATATTCGAATTAAATTAGGGTTCTTGATTAATTTGGGGATTTTCATTCTGTTGATTCTCTGTTCAATTGGTTGCTTCTAACATGTTCCTAGGGTTCTAATTAGCAAGAATCCATGATTTAATTTCGTGTTTAAGTTCAATTCAGTCGAGTTTGATTTTCGGGTTTGCTTCATTTTGGTATATTAATCTTTGAGTTTCATGTAGAATTAAAGTAGATCGGGTTTCCGGCCGAAGTCGTCGCCGGCGAATTCTTTGAATGAATTCTGGGCTCGATTCCGGCATGGGACGTATGTGATTGTGTGTGGGATTTGTTTGTCTTGAAAAAGCGAACAAAAGCTCTCTGGAATTGTTTGTGTTTGGACGGAATCGAAGGATTCCGGCCGCCGGACAACGGCCGGATTCTGGAAAACCCAGAATCCGGTGGGTTGTTCTTGGTGACCCGGAATTGTTCTTCCCAACCCGTTTACCCGAAGTTTGACCCGATTTCAATCTTCAAAACCCTAATTCATTTTCTGAAAACTGTTTTTGAATTTTATTTTTAAAAATTAATTCGAAAATAGTTTAAAAACTTTAAAAATTCATATTTTTATTTTAAATATATATTTTAATATCAGAAAAATTCTGGAAAATTATATTTATTATTTTAAATCCGAAAATTGATTAAACTTAATTATTTTAATTATTTTTAATTAATAATTAATTTATTAATTAATTGGTTATTTCTTTTAATCAATTAATTCTTAAAAATTAATTATTAATTAGATTTAATTAATTTAAAATTCAGTTTAATTATTTTCAAGACTATTTATTTATTTAAAAATAGTTTGGGCATTTAAAAAGTGTCAATTAATTTTATTAATTGATTTATTTGCATTTAAATGTTTATATTGGATTTAAAAATCCGAGTTTTGATTTAAAAATTAATCGTGACTTATCTAAAATTCAAATAAGTTTCGTATGATGTTTTAAAAATATTTATAAGTGCTATATGATTCATATTAATTGTATGTTGTGTTTTATAGTCAGTATATGCCCGTACTAGGGCAAATATCTGAGTTTTAAATATTGTAAATCATTCCGGACGTCCGATACGTAACCGGTTACTTGTTTAAATGTGATTATTGATTGAGTAAGTGTCGAGAGTAGAACGAGAATAGTTAGACTTATTGTGATGAGTTGTTTAATTATAGAATCGAGTTCCCGGAGCAAGGGAAAGGGAAAGGTAGAGTGAGCAGAGTCGATCCGACAGCAACATAGACCAAGAAAGTATCTGTGCCTTTACTTGTGATAAATTTATTATTGTCTTGATTACTTGAATACCGTTATCCCCAGAACAATTCGAATTATCAATCTTTTAACCACATTTGGACAACTGATTCCATTTCCTTAGAGATTCTTGATTCTTTGATTTGATCTGCATCGGAAACCCTTATTTCCAACTCACTTGATTATTGTTTACCACCATTTGATTATTGATTATCATCCTTTGATTATTATTGACAACCATTGATCATTTGACTTCCATCGTTGACTATTGATTACGGTCATCGATTATCGATTACTAATATTGATCTCCTTATTGAATGAGTACACTGTACCGTTGAAATTACTTCATGATTATTTCTCGATCTTGATTTGATACTTAGCAGTTGAAGCTCTTTTTGCAATTACTATACATTGAGTTATCTTATTGAGCATGTTATTGTTTATACCCTATGATAGATTTGGCATGTTTTTAAAATGGACCAGTAATTGGTCGGACCATATTTATGGTCGGAATAACTTAAGGCCCAGTTTGGCCTAGGATCCAGTAGAGGACTATGATGTGAGCTAGTCCGGGGTTGATGCGTGGCTGGCCAGCAACACAACCTTTGATTTGAATAAAATGTATAAGCCAAACTCTAATTCTTTTTCTTCAATTGTTATTGATACAAAGCATGTGTTAGCTAAATATTGTTGATTCTGATATCATATATTCATATCCTTGCAACTGTGATAGAAATGATTCATTGATGTTTGCTGAGCAATTTTGGCTCACTCTTGCTTGTTGTTTTCTAACCCTATTCCAGTGAAGCGAGAGTATGAGTCAACATAGCGTGACCGATAGTTCACCAGCAGCCAGGAGAGCCCCTCGAGTCATTGTCATTGGCAGGGTAGTTGTTGTTTTGCTTTTCTAGATTAGATGTCTAGATTTGAACTTTAGTTGTGATGTAATAACTCTGATCAAACTGGTATTGTATTAATAAAAGATTGTAGTAGCTTGTGTTCATTGCCATAATCTAGATGCGGTCTTGGTCAAGGGGTATTTGTGTCTTTATATATATTATGCATGTGTTAAAGAGTATTCCGTTGGTCGGATGACTCCTCAAATCTGTACCCCGGGTTTGGAGGGCGTCACAATAACCTTTGGAGACAACAGCAAAGGTTACACAGTAGGATATGGTTGTTTGGAATTTGGGAATGTTGTCATAAATGACATTGCTCTTGTTGATGGACTAATGCAGTGACAGAGGATTCAAGGTTGACTTTGACACTTTGGTATGTAATATCTATCACAAAAAGGATAGAAGCCTTTCTCTGAAGGGAGTAAGGAAAGGAAGCATATTTGTTGCAGACCTAAGCTCAACAAAGAAGGATAAACTTTACTGTTTCTACAGCAAAGCCACTGTTGGTGACAACATGCTTTGGCACAGGAAACTCTCCCATCTCAACTTCAAGACAATGAATATGCTGACGAAGAAGGAACTGGTGAGAGGACTACCTCAACATGAATTATGTCAAGAAGGACTATGTGAGAACTGTCAAATGGGAAAACTTAGAATATATGTGCACAAGTCAAAGCAAGTTAATACCAACACTGAGCCACTTAAGCTAATACACATGGATCTTTTTGGCCTAGTCAATGTTCCATCTCTGTCCAGAAAGAAATATGCATTGGTAATTGTTAGGCCGAATAAACAATATAATCAAGATATGTATGAGAATAACAATAAAGAACACTGTTTATGAACAATAAACTGAATTATATTAAATAACTCTTCTCTCAGTGATGTAAATGATCACAGAGAGCTGCTAGGTTACAAGAATAATGTATTCAGTATTCGCATCCCTTTTAGGGTTAACCTATCTGTGTTTATATAGTACACAGCTACATAATCAATCTCTAATTGATATTCCTATAAATTAGCTATACAATTTATATCAATTTAGGATTGCTTCTGTCTTCTGTCCCGTTTCTTTAGCTATCTCAATATATCTTGCTTCTTTCCATCTTCAAGATATATTGCTTCTAGAATCTTCAATGTCAGCACCGACAGCTAAATAAACTCTCATCCCATCAGACTTTATCAAACTCTGACTGGCTTCTAGCATAAACTCTGATGAGTACCTGTTGCTTAAACACTGATAGATAATCATCAGCAATTATATCTAACAGTAATGGTGGATGATTACTTTAGGTTCACTTGGGTGAAGTTTCTAGAGTCCAAAGATGAAGCTGCTTAAGTTATCATTGATCACATAAGAGTTCTTAACAGGACTCCAAGTGCAAAAGTTCAAATACTGAGAAGCGATAATGGTACTGAGTTCAGGAATGCCTTACTTGGGAACTTCTGCAAGGATGAAGGCATTGTTCAACAATTTTCTGATGCAAGGACACCCCAGCAAAATGGTGTTGTAGAAAGGAAGAACAGAACTCTGATTGAAGCTGCTAAGAATATGTTGCATGATGCTAAATTACCAACATACTTCTGGGAAGAAGCTATCAACACAGCTTGCTACACACAGAACAGAACCATAATCAACAAGACTCATGGAAGCACCCATTACCATCTGTTGACTGAGAAGAAACCTACTGTCAAATACTTTCATGTATTTGGAAGTAAGTGCTTCATGATGAAGGAAAACCATGAAAAGAAAGGAAAGTTTGATGCCAAAGCTTATGAAGGCATCTTCATGGGATATGGAATAGAAAGGACTGCCTACAGAGTCTATGTCATAGAACACAGAACAATTGAAGAAAGTGTGAATGTCACATTTGATGAAACCAAGTTTCCAGGGCTGCATGAAGATGGTCAAATACAGATCCTTAGATTTGAAAATCAAGGATACTTGGAAGAAGAAGAAATTGTTGATGAAGAACCCATCTTTACTCAAACTGTTGATGTTGAGAAAGATGCTGTCAATGCTATCAATTTTGATCAAACTCCAGCTCAGTCACAGACCATTTCAACCAATCTTCAAAATGATGGTGACTCTGGAGTTAATGAAGAACATGGTGAAGACAATTGCACTGGTGAAGACTCATTTCCTCAAAGTGAAGTCAATCCACCAGATCAACAAAGAAGCTTGCCCAGAGCCACAAGATGGAATAAGGATCACACTAATGATCTAATCATTGGTAATCCTTCCTCTGGGGTGAGAACTAGGAATAATGTCTCTGCTGACAGTATGTTCTCATGCTTTCTGTCTCAAATGAAACCAAAGACAATTGATGAAGCATTGTTGGATTCTGACTGGGTGATTGCTATGCAAGAAGAACTTAACCAGTTTGAAAGAAACAATGTATGAAAGCTGGTTCCAAGACCTAAAAGAAAATCAGTCATTGAGACAAAGTGGGTCTTCAGGAACAAGTTGGATGAGAATGGAATGGTGACTAGAAACAAAGCAAGGCTAGTGGCAAAAGGTTACTGTCAACATGAAGGAATAGACTATGATGAGACATTTGCACCTGTTGCCCGACTTGAAGCTATAAGAATTTTTCTAGCCTTTGCTGTACACTGTAACTTCAAGGTGTTCTAAATGGATGTCAAAGTGCCTTTCTAAATGGAGAGTTGGAGGAAGAAGTGTATGTTGAACAGCCACCTGGCTTTGAAGATGCTGAACTGTATAACTTTGTTTACAAACTATTCAAAGCACTTTATGGATTGAAACAAGCTCCTAGAGCTTGGTATGATACACTCTCTACCTTTCTATTAGAGAATCATTTTACAAGAGGTGTAGTAGATCTCTGTTCTACAAGCATCATGGCAAGGACATCATTCTGGTATAAATCTATGTTGATGACATTATTTTTGGATCTTCAAATGAGAAGCTGTGTGAAAAGTTTTCATCTCTAATGAGAAACAAGTATGAGATGAGCATGATGGGAGAACTGTCATTCTTCCTTGGTCTACAAGTTCTTCAAAAGGATGATGGAATCTTCATTTGTCAAGCCAAATATGTCAAGGAACTCCTCAAAAAGTTCAACTTAGAAGATTCATCACCTGCCAAGACTCCCATTTCTACATCAACTAATCTGGATCTCGACCCCAAGGGAAAGAAAGTGGACTCTAGTGCTTACAGAGGCATGGTGGGATCACTTCTCTATCTAACTGCTAGCAGACCAGACATAATGTTTGCTACATGTCTCTGTGCAAGATTCCAGGCTAATCCAAAGGAGTCACACTTAGTTGCTATCAAGAGGATTTTTAGATATCTAAAGGGCACTCCTAATCTAGGCCTTTGGTATCCTAAAAATACTGGATTTGAGGTTATTGGGTATTCTGACTCAGATTATGCTGGATGTAGAATTGACAGAAAAAGCGCAACAGGTAGCTGTCAATTTCTTGGTCGAAGATTGGTGTCATGGTTTAGTAAGAAGCAACATTCAGTCTCTACATCAACTGCAGAAGCTGAATATATTGCAGCTGGAAGTTGCTGTGCACAAATTCTGTGGATGAAGAATCAGCTATTGGACTATGGACTAGTGTTGAACAACATTCATATCTACTGTGATAACACTAGTGTCATTGCCATCTCAGACAATCCTGTTCAACACTCTAGGACAAAGCACATTGATATCAGACATCACTTCATAAGAGAGCATGTTGAAAGAGGAACTGTGAAACTGATCTATGTCCCAACAGAAAAGCAACTTGCAGACATCTTCACTAAACCATTGGATGAAGCCACCTTTAACAGGTTGGTAAGTGAATCGGGAATGCTTAATCTGGTATGTTAACTTACTAGTTTTTACATTTTCAATATCTACATGCAGCTTGTGACAGTAATCTTCAAGTTGTTGTCATGAGAAGTTACTGTCCACATAGTCTTTACTCTTTTAGACAACATGTTTGCTATGACTTTGCTAAATTGAATTTTGTGCTAGTCGTCTTGTAAGATATAAGATTTTGTGTGTCATTAACTTGAAAAACCTCAAAGTTTGAGATCTTTGGTCAAAGGTTTTACTTTGATTGGCTGTATGTGTGTTAATTGTTGGATTAGCGGAGGACATGAATCTTAATTGCTTTATGTGGTAGTTGTATGGGTATTCCAAACTGTTGACTATTTACCTTACCATTCACCCAATATGCCTATAAAATGAACTCTAGGTCATATTAGTGTCTCTATCAGAAAAAGGTTAAATGGAAAATAAAGTAGGAATCGAGTACAGACCCAAGATTCAGTGTGGTTCTCCACACAAAGAAGAGGTTGAGAAACTGTTTGATCAGTTAGAGGACATTCTCGATGAGGAAGAAGAGAAAGAGGCTGCTGCCAAGGCCAGTGAAGAAGCTAAATGGCAGGAGCAAGAAGAAGAACTTCAAAGGCTTCTCAAGAAGGAAGGAAGCACTGAAGAAGAAACTCGTTCAGAAGTTTTAGGATTAGTTAATAAAATCATGGAATCTTAATTTGTAATTTCCTTTTGCTAAGATGATTTTATTAATAAAACTGATTCTATTATTTCTCCTGTTTCTTGCTTTATGTGGTTTGTATTTGTGTTAATTATCTGATTACTCTGTTGTGCATGATACCTAGCTTTCAATTGAATATTTATGAATGGGTTTATTGAGTTAAGTACATTAATGACAACATCCATTAAAATTCATGACAATTACTGTTTTCCTCAAACGTTACTGTCATCAAGAAAAGTAACTGTCACGGAATTTCATGACAGTTAGTTTCTTGACAGTAGTGAATAACATTCTGTCAAGAGTTTTAAAAGATGCTGTCAGTAAAGTACTTAACGATGACAGTGAGTTTCTTGCGACAATGTTACTATCAAGACAAACCTACTGTCATCACCCAAATGTCACTGACAGCTTGTTTCAGCGCACATGTTACTGTCAAAAGTCATGGACCATTACAATTGATAATTCAACCTCCACGTTGACAGAAAATTAAGGGAGTAACCAACGTGGTGGAGTTACTGGGCAACTAGCACGATTCCAAATATCCCCTTTTTCAGCATAACGCTTGAACTACCCTTTTATACAACAGTTAATCAGACAATATCAAAACTGACACAGAACAACCAAAAAGCAAAACAACTTTCTTCTCTACTTTCTCTCTCTACTTACTAAACCCATTCTTTTTCCTCTCTCATACCAACAATGACACCTAAACAATCAATTTCTCAGACTAACTTTGCTGGCATCTACTCTCCAAATGATGCTGGTGAAGAATTCAAAGGGCTTGTTTCTTTCTTGAATAAGTCCTATCTTGGGTATGCTATTACTTCAACTCTTGTTCTAGACCTAGACAGGATTGAAAACTTTTGGGAGTCGGATGTTGCTCAGGGAGATGGAGACAATACCACCATCAAGTTCAAAATCAAAGAGCACAGTTACACTCTCACTATTCAAGGCATCAATGCAGCTCTAGGAATTGTGCTTGAACCAGGAAAGACCTACACAGAGCTTGCCAGTGATGAGACCTTAAAGAAGTTCTTCTTGAAAATTGGGTATTCAGGACCCATTCTTGAAGAGGGTACAACTAAGTGGTACCCATCTGGTGAAATGGAAAGGAAATATCTCAGAAAGGAATGGAGCATGGTTCTTGATGCTATGGTGAAAGTGTTCTCAACAAAGATCACTGGTTGGAACGGGATTCCCACTTACATCAAGAAGCTCACGCACTCTCTTGTCCATGGGTATAAAGTGGATGTTGGAAAGCTACTCATGGCACACCTCAAGACTGCCATATGTAAGAAGGTAAATCTCTATCCTCGCTTTCTAATGATGTGTATTAATTCTCTCTGTGATTTTGATGAAGATGCCCCTCGTACAGAGGTATGCAGCATTTTGAAACGAAACACACACACAACTCTCACTTCATAGAATCTCAATGCACATATTCCACTTTGTTTCACTAAACACATGGTTGATCAAGTGCCTAACCTTGATTTCCCATTGCCCTCTGGGTATGAAACCTTCACTCTTGAGGATGAGGCTGGATTAGACACAAATTCAGCTAACCCACATTCTACATCATACATTCAGCCTAGGTTCTCTAGACTTCCCAAAGTACAGAGACAAGCCTTGCAAGAATCCAGAAAAAGACCCCTAGAAACTGATGTTGGTGGTAGTAATGAGAGTCAAGAGGGAGTTCATTCACCTAGTGTAGCAAATAAGGAACTCACATGGAGTCAAAACCACTGTCAGCCTCCCTGCAGTCTCCCAAAAGACTGTAGAGGATAATAGGGCAGTAAACACCTCCCTAGATGGTTCTTCTCAACAAGGGACATCTATTGAAATTGGTCTGTCTCCCAAGGCACCTTGTACAGAGTCTGCACAACCTCATGTTTCCACTCATGAGGAGCCTCCACTTGCAGAAACTCACATGGAGTCAGGACACAGTGAGGATTTCACTTCCCAAATTGATGCTTCACAAGTTCCATCTGTGGAGCATCCACTATTCTCTTCTCCACCTTCACCTTCTTCCTTCCCTACTCATTCATTTGTTTCTTCTCCACAACCTAGAAAGGGGGACTGTCCCAACCCTTCAGGTTTTGATCATCCATCTCCAATCATGGATGATCCCCCATCTAGTGGTCCACAAGAACCCATTTCTCAAAGTGAGATGGAAACCACTCCTTCAAACACTGAGCAAGAACAAGGTACAACTCTTCCAGAAAGAGAAACAGCCAGTGCCTTGTTCAATCTCCAAGGAGCATCTTACGTTAGGGAAGATGTTGTCACAGCCTCAGTTGCTGCCAAGGACACTGAAAATGTTGCTATCACAGGTGACCCTGCTATCGAGGACTAAGTCAAAGTTGTTGTCCCAACCAAACCTGTTGTCCAAGCTGCAGTGGAACCTCCTGTCAATCATTTAGGTGACAGTAACATTTCTGGCAAAGCTATTGTCCCCTCTGCACAGCCCAATTATGATGAAGTTCTCATTGAGGATGCCTCTAATGATGATGTGCCACTCTCTCAGCTTCTCAAGGTACATTCTAAACCATCTTTTTCAATGCATGTCAGTACTGCTCATATCCATGCATCTAGGTTGAGTGAGGGTGTGCAAAAGAAAAAAGAGATAAAAGAAAAGAGAGGTGAGCTTAAAAATGAGAGGCAGCCAATTGAGCTGGCAAAAGGATAGGGACTTGAGCATGTCTAGAGTGAAATTGAGGGAGCCCACACTGTTCAGGCACTAGGCCTTGAGAGTTCTTTAGTGAGGAGTGATGAGATCACTCAGAAAAACCCTGAGAGTGTGAGAACCCCCTCAGCCTCCAAGCCCCATTCTTTTCCTTCCCCTCCAAGAAGGTTAAGAACTGGTGGCCCCACTACTCAAACTGCTCTCAAGTTGGAAGCCCTAGAGCACAAATGTCTATCCATGGAAACTAAGCTTGACAGCCTGTCTGCCATGGTGGCCTCTGGCTTTACTAGTATTCAGGAAGCTATTCAAGCTCTATCTGCACGTATTAATGCTGCCAACTTACCTAAGAGGGAGAAAAGTGTAAGATCAGAATTTGTCCCAGAGCAAGGTGTTGGAGCACAAGAAGTACCTGATACTGAAACTCAGGGGGAGCCTGCATCTAAGGGGGAGTCTGGAAGTAATGGGGAGTCAGGAAGAAATTATGAACACCAAGGAAGTGGAGCTGGAAATCTATTTGAATATGAGATTGATGGGGAGACAGTATTGATGATTCTGACTTTGCTAACCTACTGGAGTACTCTGATGAAGAAATAGCTGACTATGAGGATGATTTTCCTAAAGAAGAAGTGCAAGTAATGCCAAGTCAAGAGAGATCCACCAAAGCTGAACATGATCAATCTGTTGAACAAATGGAAGCTGAACTGTTGGATGCATGCAAGGACATGAACAAGAGAAGAAATAAAGGACCAAACTTTCAACCTTGTGTGCTGGAGAACCCTTTCAGGATCAAACATGGATAGGAAGAAATCTACTTGGATAGTTTCCACAAGCTCAGAACTATTGTGCTGAAAGAATTGAACTTCTCAGTGGTTGGATCAATTAATCATCTAGAGATGATGTGTTCCTTTGAACTTGAGGATATTATTAAAAAGAGAAAGGGGGAAGACTCAAAGCTGGACAGGGCAAGAAGAACAACTCTAAATGCATTCCCTGGCAGGAGATTCAAGCTGGATAAAGTCATCTTAAAATTTAGAGTCTATATCTTTGGACAAGAAAATTGGATGGATCTCCAGGATGCTCAACAGAGTAACTCCAGAATAGTTCAACAATACATTGATGAAATTGAGGATGATGCTCTATCTCCCATGGAAGTATCTCTGGTGGAAAGTCTCAGAAGTCATGTAGCAGAAGCTCTCAAAGGAGAGGAAGAAAGAAGGAAGAAAAGAAAGATTGAAGCTCGAAACTAGGTAAATGTTTCTATTTACTCATTCATTATGGAGCACCTATGTATTCATTCTGATCTTTGTTAGTTAAGTTGTCATCATGTATAGTTTGAAAATTTGTAGTTATTATCCATAAAAACAAATTGGGGGAGATTGTTAGGATTTATGGGTGATAGCTTAGAAGACAACTTAACTTTATGTTTTGTAATACTTAATTCTATTAAGTAGAACATACTGTCACAACCAGAGTATGTTCTTGTAGCCATTACATTTGCTGTTTATAAACTTGTTCAAGCCTCAAGAAGCATATCAGGATAATGGCAAGAATAAATGTTACTGTCATCTCACTGACAGTAAGGTTACAAGAAGACAGCATGTTGCAAGTCATGACAGCATATTCACTCTGACAGCAACATTGGCGGGAGCCTTGAGACAACAACTCTCTATTCTCCTGACAGCAAGTTTAGAACTCCTGACAGCATCTATTGTGGGGATTTCTTACTGTCACCAAAAGCACATTCTTGTGACAGCAAACTTGGAAATGCAGGATACTGTCTCAAAGGGATAAACTTTGAATTGGGGATCTACCCAATCAAACATGTGACAATTTGGATGTTCAAGAAACAGGCGTGCTGCAGTATCCCAACACTGCATCAGGTCTGCAAAGACTACGACAGAAGCTTGAGAGATCACATGACAAAGCTCACAAATTCAAGAGTATGACAAATCAACATCTACTGGAATCGTGTTAGCTAAATATAGAATGTATCTAGATTGCTTTTTCCTGTAATGATAAACTTGTTTGTATAGCAATTTAGGTAAGACACACGGGTAGGCAAATTGTAAGGAGCTGCCACATGAAAATGACAGCAGCTTCACAAACCCGTGTTGACAGAGACATGATTAGTTTACTTAGACTACCTCTCTCATTCTATACTGTGCATCACTTGAGGAATCGAAACTTAAGAAAAACATACTTTTCTCTCAAGGTTGTAGCAACACTTTCGCAAGATAAATAAAACATTTATTTTGTGAGAAAACTACTTGTGATTGCATTTCTTCTACTGATAGGATTTAATCTTAGTTTTAGTTGTTGAAGCATAGATTGAATTTTATCAGTATTGCATTCAACCCCCCTTCTGCAATACTCAAGGACCAACAGGTATATTATGAATCGTATGAGAAATATGAATGATCTAGATGGGATTTAACCCTCTTAATTTTAGGAGCGATATTATTGGCCTCTTGTTTGAGTGAGACTATGAAATGCACGGTCGTGCTCAAATGTTGATTTAATTTATTAGTCTACTCATCGATCAAGAAAATTAAGATTAAATTATGAAGAGGATGACACACTATAAGTCTCGAGTTTAATCTATAATATTAAGGTTAAAGGGATTATATTACATGGAACATTATTCACGAAAGGCTTAATCGAATCACCAATTTAATTATTATTACTTGGGTATCAATGATGTATTACTAGATGCCGCTCATTGTTTACAATTTTAATTAGTTATTAAAATTGTTGTCAACGTAATAATAACCTACAGGGTCACACACAAACAACGCTTAAAGGAGAAATAATTTAAATTATGAATTTAAATTAAATAAGTAATTCATTCTATTTATAATATTAATTAAGTATGACTTAATTATTTAATTAAATAGAAAAGGGAATTACTTAAACTAATTCCGAAATAAGTTATTAATTAATTAAGTGAAACTTAATTAAATAATACATTGACATTTCGGATTAGTATTAATTATAATTGGATTATAATTAATAAAACTTATTCTTCCCTATATAAACTCTCTTAGAGGCTGATTTTATGGTGGAAAAACATTTTTATAAGAAAAACCCTATCCGTTTATGAGAGCATGAAAAGAGAGAGAGAGAGAGAGAGAGAGAGAGAGAGAGAGAGAGAGAGAGAGAGAGAGAGAGAGAGAGAGAGAGAGAGAGAGAGAGATGCAGTTTTCGGGTGCTAGTATGCATCAATCCTTCAAGAAAAGCGTTCGTGTGGATAACGTAGAGCGTAGATCGCGAGAGCGGGATACGTGGTGATTGAATAAGTTTTGAATCTCCATTAATCCTCCATTAATGAACTGTTAAAACTTCTTCAGGTATTTGTTCTTAATCTCTGAATTAAATCTTTTGTTTTCGCATGGATCCTGCGGTGGGGTTTCGAATTTTGGTTTATTTTCACATTTTTCGTTGCGTTTGTGTGCTCGAAACCCTTCAATGGTATTATAGGTACCTGCGAAAACGTTTTAGTTCGGTTTTATGTTTAAAGTTTTGATGTATATACAAGCATGTTTGCGATTGTCATGATTGATGTGTTGTTTTCATGGTTACATGAATATTGTATTGATGTATATGCATAAATTGTACATTAATGATGATTGGGATGATCATATGATGATCATATAATCTGTATATATACTGATATATACATAATATATGTTTGTTCTTGTTATGAGAATCGTATTCGATACGATTTCTGAATACGTTGCGCAGATTTGGTGAAATTTGCATACTATGTCCGATTTTCGCCTAAAATACCTTTTCGGAAAGGGCAACGACCGTCTGTAAGGCATTTGGCGTCGTTTACTGTCTGTAAACAACGATTTATTGTTTTCAGAATTCTGATTTTGATTTTCTGATTTACACTTTATTTGATTTTTGTGATTGGATCATGAGAAATATGATATGGTATGATATGTTAATGCAATATGAGATGTTCTTAATTGTTATATGAGCATGGTGATTGGTTATGGCTTAAAGACCCATAGGATAGTGGTTTTGTTTTTATAGTTTGGTTTCTAAATACGACATGCATGTCGTTATTCCTTGTAATGTTTAAATCTCGAATGTAACTCGAGTTCTACTTGTAAGTTCAGTAGGATATGTTGTTTTATTTATGTAATGTATATGAAGACATCCAAGATGGAGAACCAAGAAAGCATTACAAGGAGTCAAGCAAGGAGACATGTTAAAGCTTGAAGACTTGTAACATTGTATTGTATTTTGATACCACCATAGATTGACCTTGATTTTTTCATTAGCTTAGAAAGTTCACTTAGGTTGGGCCATAACCAAACACGTTTATTTACGCACTTTACATATATTATGATTGCATGTGATGATATGTATACGTAGATAATGATTCATGTTTTAATTAGATTAATCATTTATGTATATATAAGATACAACACCCATGCAATGCCTGCTTAAACAAGATAAAATCTGTAACGATTCATTATTTTAAAATTGATCAAAATGAACATGAGATTCATGTGTTTATGAAACATAGAATTAAGTATGAATTTTCAATTTTCTGATATGGGGCGATTTTGACAAAAATACAAGCAACGCTTGTAAGAAAGTTGGGCTTTAAACGAGACCGCTTGTGACTTTTCCGACGGCCTGGAAATCAAACCATTGACGAATTTTGATTTAAAATACCTAATTCAAGGAAAAATTAGGAATCTCTTGATGATGTCATAATGATCATTTTAAATAAGATTAACAAATCCCTAAATTAATATTAAGTTAATCAGATGCCTTCCAATGAAAAACACTCATCAAGACCTAGATCGATAAGGAGTGGGCTCGCCAAAGCGAGGTACTCCCATATATCGTGGTAAGACACAATGGAGTAAATGTGATACTCAATTGTTGGATAATTGGGTCTAACTTAACTAAATCATCACAATAAGATTGTGGATTTAGAGGCATAGGGTTTGGTGAGATTTATTGGATAAATGTGTACAAATGTTGTTCCACCAAACTATCTAAGAGTTATATATGATATAATTGACAAATCTTGTCTACCTAAATAATCATGTTTTAGGAGAAAAGCCAAAGCTGACCTAATGCATGACGAAATATGGATCTTGGCTCACTAGAAAGATTTAAGAGAAATACTTTCTGAATTAATAGTTAGGGCTATTTATTTGAAAAAAATAGTGGGAGGTATATAATGATATACCATAATCACTTAAACATAATAATTAATAAATATACAACCTATATTAATATTGTGCACTTTAATATTGTAGCTATCAAATGACAAATAACACAAACAACTTCTCTATGCCATCAGTCCTTGAGAAGGACAAGCTGACAGGAACAAATTTCCTCGACTGACATAGGAGCTTGAGGATCGTCCTCAGGCACCACGATGTTAGTCAAATTCTTCCCTTACTTTTTAGCTGAGAATGTAACATGTGCCGAACATAAAGCTTGTTGGAAGCAAATTGATGATTCGACTGCTGATGTTTCATGTCTCATGCTTGCAACTATGAGTGTTGAGCTTAAGAAACAATATGAGCATATGGATGCTTATGAAATAATTGAGCACCTTCAAAAGATGTTTGAGGAAAAGGCTCGTCAAAAGGGATTTGACAATAACAAGGCACTATACACCTACAAGTAGGGAAATCGAGATTCGGTTGGACCACATGTTCTAAAGATGATAGGGTATAATGAGTACCTTGATTTTTTGGGTTTCAAGATTGGTCTAGAGACTCGGATTGATTTGATCATGCAATCTTTGAACAATAACTATTCTCAATTAGTTATGAACAACGAAATAAATGATATAGACATTACACCTACTAAGTTGTGAAGCACGTTGAGAACTGCGGTAATCAACATGATAAATGCATGGACTACTCCCATAATGATGGTGAATGTAGGAATATGAATGGGAAAGAAAATGGAAAGGAAAGAAGAAGATTTGATCTAATTCTATAGCCAAATCAAAGTCCAATCTCAAAGAAGCTTTGTTGCCTAAAGGAGGTGTTGCTAAAGAAGACGATTGTCGCTTCTGTGGAAAACCGAAAGACTGGAAGTTAAACTGTCATGCTTATTTGGAAGATCTAAGAAGAAGACCGGTGTGGCTCAAGCTTCAGGTTTCGGGTTAGAATTGGAGCAAAAGTTGTTGCTCTAGTTGACGTAACTCGTTACTTAATTTTGCCTATTAGGCTAAGTTTAGAACTTGATAATTGTAACTACGTGCCTCTAAGATCAGAGACATTATATTGGTTTCTTGTATGGACAAGAAAGATTTTTCATTTTAATTGGATATATAACAATTGTTGTTTATTACATTTCAATGAAAAGGTTAATAATGTTACACAATTAGTTAACATTTTATATGTTCTAAAATGACTCAAATCAAAACATTATCATTGGCACTGTCATTTAGGCCATATCAATAAGAAACACATTTCTAATTTACATAATGATGGATGATTGGATAAGTTTGATTATGAATCATACGAAGAATGCGAATCTCCGTTTATTTGGTAAAATGACAAAAGTCCCTTTTACCAGAAATGGTGAAAGGGTCATTGAACGATTAGGACTTATACATGATGATGTATGTGGTCATATACGTACAATGGTAGAAGGTAGGTTTTATTACTTCATAGCGATTACTGATGATTTCAGTAGATACGAAAATGGATATCTTTTGATGAACAGATCCGAATTGTTTGAAAAGTTCAAAGAATATTAAGCTGAAGTAAAAAGGTTCAAAGAAAGGAGTTTCTAAGAGCTGAAATCATATTATGTTGGACATAGTGCGATGGATGATGAGTCAAGTGGATCTTCCAATAAGTTTCTGGGGTTATACCCTAGAGACGGCTGCATATGCACTTAACCGTGTTCCTACTGAATTGGTTCAAAAGACCCCATATGAGATATGGACTGAGAAAAGTCATAGCATGTCATTTATAAAAATTAGGGGATGCAAAGAATTTGTGAAACGTTTAACCTCTGACAAGCTAGGACCAAAATCAGATAAATGTAATTTTGTGGGATACCAAATTAAAACAAAAGGGGTATTACTTCTTCAATCCTCCAGTGAACAAAGTGTTTGTTGCTCGGACTGTTGTATTTCTTGAGAGAGAATTGCTTTCTAAAATAAATAGTGGGAGGACAATAGATCTCGATGAGGATCGAGAACCACGAGATAACATTGAACCGAAGTTGGAACAGGAGCAGAATGTACAAGAAAATGTTAATGACAACACTGCTCAAGAAACACAAGTTGTTCGTAGGTCTAGTAGGATTCACCATGTGTCCGATAGATATTATGAATTTCTCTTGACTCAGGATGGTGATGTAATGCTTGTGAATAATGATAATGAGCCTCTTACCTACCAAGACGCTATGAACATTCCAAGATCTAAAAGTTGGCAGGAGGCCATGAAATCTTAGATGGATTCCATGTATGAAAAACCAAGTATGGACTTTGGTTGATCCACCTAAGGCGTAAAACCTGTAAGGTGCAAATGTGTTTTCAAGAAGAAAATTGACATGGACAGTAATGTACAGACCTATAAGGCACGACTGGTGGCGAAAGGTTTCAAGTAAATTCATGGTATTGACTATGATGAAACTTTCTCACCAGTGGAAATGGTCAAGTCCATCAGGATTTTACTTGCTTACTATGACTACGAAATCTGGCAAATGGATGTCAAGACTACTTTCTTAAATGGGAGTGTTGAAGAGGATGTGTACATGACACAACCTGAAGGTTTTGTAGATCCAAGTTTTGCTAGAATGGTTTATAAGTTACGTCGATCCATTTATGGATAAAAGTAAGCCTCGAGGAGATGGAATATACGTTTTGAGGAAACGGTCAAATAGTTTGGCTCTGTTCAAAATGAAGATGAACCGTGTGTTTACAAGAAGGTTAGTGGGAACCATGTGGCATTCTTAGTATCATATGTAGATGATATATTACAAATAAGGAATGACATTCTTTCTCAACAGACTGTTAAGACTTGGTAGAGAAATAGTTTCTTGATGAAAGACTTAGGAGATGTGTCCTATATCTTAGGGATCGGGATCTATAGAGATAGATCACGAAGATTTTTTGGCTTAAGTCAGAGTACATACATTGACACTGTATTGCACCAATTAGGGATGCCAAGAGGCTAAAAGGGAAATGTTTCCATGTCTCATGAGATGGTGATCTCAAAATAAATGGTCTGAAATCATTGGATGATATATATGGACCACATTAGTATGGTTCTATATGCTTCGGAAATTGGTTCCATAATGTATGTGATAATATGTACTCGTCTTGATGTCTCATATGTTTTAAGCATGACGAGCAGGTACCAGTCTAATCAAAGTGATGGTCACTGGATTGGAATCAAGAATATTCTTAAGTGCCTGAAGAGGACTAAAGACTCATTCTTGGTATATGGAGGAGATGGGAAGTTGGATGTTAAATGTTACACGGATGCTAGTTTCTAGACAGACATGAAGATTTTGTGTCTTAGTCTGGATTTGTGTTTTGTCTAAATAGATGTGTTGTAAGCTAGAATAGTTCACAACAAGAACCGGAAATGATTCTACAATCGAGGCTTAGTATATTGATACTAGAGAAGTAGCCAAATAGGATGTTTTGGGAATTTACTAAGGCAGTATCACCTTATTAATGAGATTAATCATCAAGGAGATATACTTATATGTAAAGTGCATACAATTGATAATATTACAGAACCACTGACCAAGGCTTTGTCGCAGCAGAAGCATGTAAGTCACACTAGTTTCAAATGTATTGAATACATGGGATATTGGCTCTAGTGCAAGTGGGAGATTGTTAGTATTAGTGCTCTAGAGACAATACTTTTATGTTTTAAAGAAAATATTTTATTATTATTTTATTATGTCTTTATTTACTGCGTTATAAATGTTAGCATAATAAATGTGCTTGGAATTATGATACGTATTCGATATCTTTAAGTATGTGACTTAAAAATGAGATTATATGAATAGTATCTTTATTCCTAAATATCCCTAGTTGAGTGTTATAACTAATTCTCACAGTGATAATGGTGTAATGATCCTTAGACCTGAAATCATTATATTTCTATATGAGAATTAATATACTTTAATTACGTTAAAAGTTACCTTTGACCGGGTGATGATAAAAGTGGACATTGGGTATATTATGAATCGTATGAGAAATATGAATGATCTAGATGGGATTTAACCCTCCTAGTTTTAGGAGCGATATTATTGGCCTCTTGTTTGAGTGAGACTATGAAATGCACGGCCGTTCTCAAATGTTGATTTGATTTATTAGTCTACTCATCGATCAAGAAAATTAAGATTAAATTATGAAGAGGATGACACACTACATGTCTCGAGTTTAATCTATAATATTAAGGTTAAAGGGATTATATTACATGGAACATTATTCACGAAAGGCTTAATTAATCGAATCACCAATTTAATTATTATTACTTGGGTAGCAATGATGTATTACTAGATGCTGCTAATTGTTTACAATTTTAATTAGTTATTAAAATTGTTGCCAACGTAATAATAACCTACAGAGTCACACACAAAGAACGCTTGAAGGAGAAATAATTTAAATTATGAATTTAAATTAAATAAGTAATTCATTCTATTTATAATATTAATTAAATATGACTTAATTAATTAATTAAATAGAAAAGGGAATTACTTAAACTAATTCTGAAATAAGTTATTAATTAATTAAGTGAGATTTAATTAAATAATAAATTGAAATTTTGGATTAGTATTAATTATAATTGGATTATAATTAATAAAGCTTATTCTTCTCTATATAAACTCTCTTAGAAGCTAATTTTATGGTGGAAAAACGTTTTTATAAGAAAAACCCTAGCCGTTTATGAGAGCATGAAAAGAGAGAGAGAGAGAAAGAAGCAGTTTTTGGGAGCAGTTTTTGGATGCTAGTACACATCAATCCTTCAAGAAAAGTGATCGTGTGGATAACGTAGAGCGTAGATCGCGAGAGCGGGATACGTGGAGATTGAACATGTTTTGGATCTCCATTAATCCTTCATTAATGAACTGTTAAAGCTTTTTAAGGTATTTGTTCTTAATCTCCGAATTAAATCTTTTGTTTTCGCAGGGATCCTGCGGAGGGCTTTCGAATATTGGTTGATTTTCAAGTTTTTCGTTGCGTTTATGTGCTCGAAACCCTTCACTAGGTCTAATTAATATAATATTAATTATATTTTTAGGGCTTATTTTAACCCATATCACTTAGTTTCCTCCATTAGAAGATAGTAGGAAGGAATTAGTAAATAAATTGGACTTGAAGAGAAAATTAGTAAATAAATTGGGTTAGTAGAAAACGTTTTTAAGTTTCCCGCGTTAGAAAATAGTAAGAAGAAAATTTTGAATTTATCTAATATTTAATTTTTATTAATTCAAATTTAGAAAAAATAGATTGAAACAATTTGAGAGGCGTCACCTGACCGCTATCGTCTTCCCCTTTTTATAGTATAATAATAATATAATATAATAGTATAGATAATATATATATATATATATATATATATATATTATTTGAGATGCACACCTCTCCGCCCCTGTTTTCTCCTTTATATAAGTATATTGATAGTTCTTGGTTGATTATTATCATTGTATTGACATATTTTTTAAGGAATATTCTCAATTATATCATTTTAGTTTTGACTTTTTCAAATGTTATTATTCATTTCTTTGGACTTACAAGTGATATCCTTATACTTTATGTCTCGTATATGTCATACCATTTCGTTACTAAAACATTAAGATATAATTAACCATTTAAATTTTAATTTTTTCACACTCTGAAGAACCTTGACTATCTATTACATATAGAAACATATCTATCAACGTATTTGAAAAAAAAATCCAAAACTTCAAAAAACATGTTTATGGATATTATCTATAATATCATTGTTATATTGACTTTTGTAACTGATTCCATTATATTTTTGAATTATACGTGTGGTACCCTAATATTTTAACGTTTGTTTATGTTTGGTCAACGGAATGGTCTATATATATTGAAACCTAAAATATAAGAATACAACTCGTAAGTCAAAAAAAAAAAAAGGAATGACATCATTTGAAAAAGTAAAAACCAAAAGGGTATCATTAAGTATATGTCTTTTCATTTTTCTATACTATTTTCATACATAATTGGGCTAAGTTTTAGTGAGAATAAGTATAACTAATAAAAAAATTTCTTAAAATCATCCTAGACTTGAGCCTAGGGGAGCCCTTCTATAGCTCCCGTTCATATGATAATTATCCCCTAAGTAAAATATGTAATCAATATGCTCCCGTTCATATGATAATTATCCCCTAAGTAAAATATGTAATCAATATACTTTGATAAAGGCGAAGACGAGTGCGGCAAGGTGGCGGCTCTCGTATCGCTTCGATTTATTTTTTTAATTTTCTCAAAATTTTGAATTAATTATATCAAAGATTAGAAAAAGTCTCATTTGCTTTTTAAATCTTTACTAATGAAGGAAACTAAATATACAATTTTAATGTTATTGCCTTTAAAATCTTTATAAATGGGGGAAAGTAAATATACATTTTAAATATTATACTAATTTTTTTATTAGAAAATATCTCAATTACTTTTTAAATATTTCCTAATGCAGGATACTATATATGCAATTTTATTATTTTTGCCTTTAAATATTTAGTAATGAAGAAAATTAAAAATACAATTTTTATATTTTTATAAATTTTTTATTTGTTAATATACTTGCTAATCAATATCATTATCTTTATTATTATTTTATTATCTTTATCTTTTATCTTTATATAAAAGAAAATCTCCCGACACTCTCAAATCGTCTTTATTCTATTTATTTATTTTTCTAGATGACCTCTGTTTGAAATAATAAAAATTTAAAATTCTTTTTTAATTTATTTTTATTTTTTTTAACTCATAATTCATAAAATGGGAAATGTATACAAGATAAGTTCTTAAAAACTTTTAAATCTAATCAAATTCAACAGTTAATTGACTATATCTATATTCATATTATTATAAAATTTATTAAATTATATCATCTATATAAATAAATTATATAAATCAAGAAAATGTGAACCTTGTTTTAAAAATTTAGACGATTATATAAACAAATTTATAGAGTCCAAAGTTTTTGTTCTCTATTTCATCGAGTTCATATTTGTGTTTACGTTTAGAATATTTATATTCTCATATCTGAACTTTTCCTCACCTACTCTTGATTTTGTTTATTTTTATTTTTATAAAGATACAGGAACCGAGATCAAAATTTTGTTATACTACAAAAAATAGGAATTTGATAACATTAATTGTAAAATTCTCATCGTTATTTAATATAGTTTTTGGTCCAAAATTCCTCAAAAGAATTTAAAAAATTATCTCCAAGACAATAAAATGTAAGCTTTTGTAACTATTGTATTATATGTCAAGAATACAAAACAAATATGAAAATCATATAATTTATTCAGTAGAGTAATTTTAATGTGTTATTTGTTAAATTTCTTAACAACGAGAGTGCGACTTATTGGGAGGAGACAGTTTAAAGGGAGGGCGGTTCATTAAGAGCATCGTATTATATGTTAGAATAAATTTTTGATGTCATATTATGTATTTAAAATTTAAGTTGGGATTTAAATTTAAAAAAATAATAATATAAAAGGTAATCAATATAATAATATTTGATATAATATTAAAATAATAAAAATATTAAACAATTGTATTTTTTATATTTATTCAGAATTTTCATGAATGATCAAGACGATACGAAAAATTAAAAAAAATCGTGAATATTATATAATAATATTTGATATAATATTAAAATTCACGAAGAATTTTCGTGAATGATCGTGCCTCAATCGTAATTTTATCATCAAACACCCTCTTAAATGTTATTATGGCGAAGATCTCCAAAGAGATTACTAGATTTTTCCACTAACACTAACTTTCTTTCTAGTTTCTTTGCGGAACAATCATACTTATAATTTGGTTATTACTAATTTTTCTATTTTTGCTAATTTAGTCATCAATCACAATGTTGAAAAAAATACCAGTTTTGTCTTTAAGAAATGTTAGAGCTTGAAAAGAAATTTCAATCTGTTTACAAACATTTAAAAATTAATGTAGTATTGATTTCCCCTACCCTCGGCATGAATACAAATGGATCCCTCGTGATGAATCACCAATTAGAAGAGTTTAATTATAAGATGAACGTGTGGGATATGTCTGAATATTTGGACCACGACCTGGCACCTTCCTAGTCATCTTTTATTAAGTAAGTAGATTTTATTTTAATTAATTACTTACCAGCCAACTGTTTTGTTCCCTAATTTACTTGTATTATGATCACATGTCTCAAGTACTGGACTTAATTCTAGTAGTTTCCAATCGTTGTATATTTTAAGTGTCGCATGGACTGTAGCTAGCTAATCATCTTTACTAAACACGGATTATAACGTTAATCCAAGTCGTTAAATATAAGACTCGTGTTAACGGTTAGTTGCTCCCGCACACCCATCTGGCCCCCTTTTCCTTGTTGCTTCCTTTAGTGGGTAATTATTCCGTTATGTAAATTGTTCTTCGTGGTGTCCATGTCCAACGTTCGATGCCAATTGAGATTATTTAAAAAAAAATTCACTTCAACTCGATTCGATAAATTAAATGGATAATTTTGTATTCGAACTTAAATATGAAATAATATATACAAACAAATATTTTCCTTATTCTTCTGTGTTTCGAATCATAGATAAACACAATCCAATTTTTACAAGGAAATAAATTAAATAAGGACCCACCAAGAATAAAAAAAGGATAGAAAAATAGAGTGAAGATAAAGTAAAGACTTGAGCAACAAGGTAAGATTCGGCAAAAAACACGAGTCAACTTGAGAAAAGTACGCTTGAATCTCAGAAACTTCACCCCACGCGTCATTCCCTTGCGTCACCTTTCCATCTAATTCCTCCCTTTTCTTCGTTTCTTACATTCCCATTCCCTTATAAATTAAAACGTAACCCCCCGCCTCAAAACACTTGCATTTTTTTACAAACTTTCCTTCTTAATCCCATTCCGTTCCTCTTTATAAACCTCTTCACACATCCACAATAGAGAGATCATCATAAATCCAATAGCTATCCGCGCAAATTAAATCTTATACATGGGTGCTTGTATGTCAACATGGATGATTCTCGACCCCGATCACGTCGTCTACCTCCCTACACCATCTGCAGCTCATGTAATCACATTAAACGGTGAGCTCCGCCAATTCCCAACCCCAATCACAGTCTCTCAACTTCTCGTGCAGCTGGAATCATCATCGTCGTCTTCATCTTCATTCTTTTTATGCAACTCGGATAGTTTGTCCTACTACGAAAACATACCAGCCTTAAACCCAACTTCCGAATTAAAATCAGGTCAAATTTATTTTGTACTTCCGAAATCTAAGCTTAATTATCCATTAAGCACATCCGACATGGCTGCACTGGCAGTAAAAGCTAGCACTGCAATCTCGGAATACAATAAGAAAACAAGTAGCGGTAAGTCTCAGATATGTCCGCTGATGGCATCGATTCAATTGGCTACAGAAGGAGATGTCAATACGAATATGAATATGAGTACGAAGATTAAGAAGAGTTTGGGAGGAGGTTTGAGAATATCGAGATCAGGATCGATGGGGAATTTACAAAGATACTCTGCTCGTCGACCTAAATTACTGCCTACTCGTTCGTTCCAGCAATTGACTACAATTCATGAAGCCTCTGATCTTCAAGCTTATTAGTTTTTTTATTTTAATTTTATCTAGTAGCTAGCTAACAATGTAAAACGTTGTTAATAGATTAGTGGTTTATGTGTTAATCTTTTCTCAGAAAGGAAAACCAAATCAAAAATTGTTACTCCCTCCGTCCTCAGCGGTATATGAATTTTAAAAATCAAACTAGTTCAAGCTTGACTGTCAATTATACCTTGCTAATTTAAAATTTTATAAATTTAAAAATTAAACATGATAGTAACACAAGTGTACTTTTTAATGATATTTTTTTCATAATTTTTGTATCTCATAATATTTATTTATTATTAGTCAAAATTAGAGTAGTTTGATTTTAAAATTTTATAAAACGCCCATTTTTATGGAACGGAGAGAGTATTAATTTTAATAGTCTAATGAGTCACCGGAATTAAAATTACAAATCCAGTGTTATATTCGGTTCTTTTTCCTTGGAATTGCGTTTTTCATATTATTTTTTTGCAAATAATGTGATTTGTATATAGTTTTTCATAGTACGAATTTAAAATCAAACGCAACTAAAAATCAAACCAAAATTTGTAACTACTTACAAGAAAAACCAGTATTTTACCCGTGCTATGCATCGAAATCACTATTTCAAAAGTTATAAATTGATTACTATTAAAACTGAATAATTTTATTTAAGTTTTAAGAGATTTTTTAAAGTCAAACCTGTTTTCAATATTTTTTTCCCACATATCTTTACGACTTATGCAAACACATGTACATGTATCAGTAAATATGATATATGTTAAACGAATATAGTTTTGTTAGAAAATAAATATCTGTAACCAAAATTTAAATATGCGAAGATGACAACCAATACCTCCTTTAGTTAAAATGACAAACTAACACAAAAATAAGAAATTAAAAACTATTTTACACGTAACATCAATTCCAAATAGATGAAAATATTGAACGCCCTAAACTATTTTAGATTTATTCTTATTATTAGTTTCATTATCATTTAAGCGGATTCCTTTATTTTTTTTTTCTATTTTTAACTGTAGAGTTTTGTCAATAGCACTGTCATTGTTAGTAGAATCAAACACCTATTTTAAAATAAATTAACAATTGATTATGAGGTGTGTGAAAGGTGATCTTATACATATTCACAACTAACTATTTTAATTGAAATTTGTACATTCATCAGGACAATGAACGTTATGTGAGTTGATTTCAGATTTTTGTAAGGGTGTAGAATCTCCGGAGATTTGAATTTCCTCAATCACGTTTGTAGCAAAGTAGACATTATTGCAATGCACCATGTGTTTTTTCATTCAAAGATAAAGTGTGTGTCAGATTTGTTTTTCCTATAATGACTTTCAAATTTTCAGGATAGTATTGGTCGCCTTTTCCTTCCTGCAATGGAAGTTTTAAATTCGTCATAATATATTTTAAAGTTATATTCAACATGCTATATTCTGATGACTTTATATTTATTGCATCATTACCTTTCAATTCTTACAGATAAGGCTGTTAACATTTGTTGATGTTAGGTGTCTCACTTTAACAATTTTTATATAATATGATAATGTAAAATTAAAAAATTAAAAATATATATCACTTGTTTACACGAATTGTATTAATATTTTCATTAATACCTAAATATAGGTATACAAATTATAAAAGACATCGTTGTATTATAAAAAATATATAAGTTTATATTCATTATTAAAATTTAAAAATGTGCACTTTATGAATAACAATTTTAAAGAGTGTTAGAACCTAAATTAATTTGACATATAAGATCTAAATTTAATCGAACAATTTCTATGTTATTCTGAATTTGGATCATTATTTTTAGTTTCTACACATAAAAATAGCATATATTATCACTTCCTCTTTTTCCATCACCCCCCCCCCCCAATTTTTTTCGAATCTATTTATTTTATATTGATTTTATCGAATCTTCACCAACACATGTTTCTATGACACATGTATCGATATTATCACTCTTCTCCGTCTTTCTCCTCATTTTCAACAAAAGAATGACTTGGTAGTTTTTGTCGAGTTTTATAACTTTTATGGTAATTTTTGTAGATATTAGTGATAGTGGTGATGGAAACGTCAGTGATAAGTGATGACAATGTGATTATTGTGGTTGTTTGATTGTGGTTATTTCAATATGTACATGAATATTTGTAGGTGGTTATCGAACGTGGTGGTTTGAGATTGTGACAAAAGTTGGTGGCTCGATGTGGTGGTTGCTAGTGGTTGGAGATTGTGGTTGAAGTGAAAAGAAGATTGGGGTGGTAGAAGATGAAGATGTAGCAATTCTTGGGTGAATAAGATTAGATCTCATACATTGAAATGGGTGGCTAGAATTAAATTTCATAATTTATTAGCAGAGATTTTCATCAAAATATATCTTTATATATACATTCTTAAGCATTCAAATGATTAATATTTGTTAGTTTTTATTTCGAAAGTCGACTAAATATATAAAGTAACGATGAAAAAAAAATCCCAAATTAAGAAGAATAAGAAACTAATGGTAAGGGAAAAAAATATGTTATCACTTTAATTTTCATATTACTCTCAAAAGATGCATATCTGGTTATATTCTCGAACAGTAAAATATTGAAGATTTTGTCTCTTTATTCTTTATAACATATCTCTTTTTTTGATTGATTATATGTGTTGATTCCATGTAATTCACGTTCATACGACGATGATGTCGATTATCAAGACTTCTAAATGGTGATCGATTTGTATGATTTGTGTGACAATGCTAAAATTAGATCACAGTAGATCGAATGTGTATCGGCTTGATTATTACGATTGATCATCATTCCCTTAACTATTACGCTATTACAAAGATACACTTTTAAGTAAATTGTTGCAATATTATTGATTTAAGATTGATTTGAGTATTATTTCATCGATTGTGTATAGATTTTTACTTTTTATAAATATTATTATTTCATTTTTAAATTTATATAAATTAAAACTTGAATTTATAAAATTGCCAATTTCGGTGATTAATCAGCCGACATATCGAAAATCGGTTGGCTTCTGATCTGATCTCATCTTCTAGAGTCGGTGTACTAATAATTTTTCTACATATCTGGTCAAATTTTGATTGAAATTGGTTAATATCAGAGCTGTGAAGAAAAATTTTGAAAGAAATTTTGTTTTCCGGTGAAAAGTTTAAAGCCTTAATCAGAGTTTTGTCGTTTCTGTAGGATGTATAGAGAAAGATTATACCTGAAAACAAGATTACAAAAAGAATGTACCGAAAATGATTCGAGGCACGTGATAACCACGCTATCCTTAAAACAGATAAGCCCCTTCTGTATGGTGCTCGAAGGTGTGTTGTGGCTTCCGTCTCCCAGGATACAACGAATTGAGGTGATCTTAAGCACTAGAGATCCGCCTCCTACGAACCGAACAAACACCGCTACTATCTCACTGAATAGAACCTAGAGCTCTAAGATGAATACTCAAGAAAAGCTAGTGGGTTTTTTTTTTGTCTAAAACAATGAACCAAAAGCCTACTTATATAGTAGTACATAAAATGTAACTCCCAAATGCAATAACTTTGTAACCTACATTATAATGACCAAATAAATATTATCTAGTAATTATAGGAGTTACAAAATCAAACAAATGAGTTACAAAATCAAAGAAAATAAAATGCAATTAATTATTTTATTCAAAAAAGTCCAACAATCCCCCACATGAATAAAATATGACATTGCAAATTGACTCTTTGACATGGAGATAGAGCGCACGGTAGAAACCAACATAGGATAGGTAGGCGTAACCCCTTGAACCTTCCCTTGTAAGAACATATTTACATTTCTAGAATTTTAGTAGTCGCGTTGACCTTGAACTGCCCTTCTGTATAGTGAAATGATGATACATCCCCCACTGGAGTCTTTCCTTATATTTGTTCAGTTCTCACTGTTAAGCCCATTTTGGTCCTGAGCTTTAGCCTGGTTCTATGAGTTTTTCCCAGAATTAGCCCCCACAATTCCTTCTTGAAGCGACCCCACTTCACTCACATAGGTGATCTCTTGAACAATACAAAAGTATTATTTGTTCGACATATCGACACATAAAGATCATTAAAAGCATAGCTTAACCTTATCCAAATTTTATCACTGTTTTTCATCATAGGAATGGACCCGAGAGTAAAACCCCACAGTGATCTCACTAAGTCTTTACAGTTAGGTTGTCCCATTGAACCAAGATCTTGGGATCTCCAGTCAACAAGGTTGGGTTTCCTTTGTACCGACTTTTATTATGGGCTTCAGTCCCATTCCTTTCGATGATTTCTCAACTAACTCTCTTGTTAACCCTTTGGTTAGCGGATCCGCAATGTTATCTTTTGACCTGATATAGTCAATGGTGATAACTCCAGTTGAGAGTAGTTGTCTAACAGAATTGTGTCGTCGACGAATATGCCTCGACATTCCATTATATAGTACACGCTCAGCTATACCTATTGCTGCAGTACTGTCACAATGTATACAAAGTGGCGGCACTGGCATCTCCCATTTAGGAATATCCTCTAAAAATTGGCGTAACCATTCAGCTTGTTCGCTTGCTTTATCCAAAGCAACAAACTCAGCCTCCATGGTAGATTTGGTCACTACCGTTTGTTTCGAAGATTTCCACGAGATCGCTCCACCTGCTAGCGTAAATACATATCCGCTTGTGGACTTCGATCCTTTTACACCATTAATCCAGTTTGAATCGCTATACCCTTCTAGTACAGCGGGATATCTCGAGTAATGCAACCCATAATCACGCGTATACCTTAAGTACCTAAGCACTTTAGTTATCGCTTTCCAATGATCCACACCTGGATTACTCGTGTATCGGCTTAGCTTACTCACTGTAAAGGCAATGTCTGGTCGTGTACAATTCATTAAGTACATCAGACTTCCTATTACTTTATCATATTCTCCTTGAGAAACACCTTCACCTTTATTTTTAGATAGATTTAAAGTCGTATCAAAAGGGGTTCTTGACACACTAGAATCATCTTTACTAAATTTCTCAAGGATCTTATCAACATAATGTGACTGGTTTAGTATAAGTCCAGTTGGTGTTCTTTGGATCTTTATCCCTAGAATCACGTCAGCTAAGCCAAATCTTTCATGTGGAACCTTGAATGTAATATGTCTTTGGTAGATTTCACCATCTTGTCATTGCTACCAACGATGAGCATATCATCAACATAAAGACATAGGATCACGTATCCCTCTATTGTATCTTTGACATATACACATTTGTCACATTCGTTGATTTTAAATCCATTCGACAATATCACACTGTCAAATTTCTGATGCCAGTCTCGAGGCGCTTGTTTTAAGACATAAATTGACTTAACTAATTTACAAACTTTATGTTCCAATCCTGGAACCACAAAACCCTCAGGTTGTCTAATGTAGATTTTTTCATGTAAATCTCCATTAAGAAAGGCCGTTTTTACATCCATTTGATGTACTTCAAGATTTCGCAATGCTGCAATAGTAATGATCATCCTTATAGATGCCATTCTCGTTACCGGAGAATATGTATCGAAATAATCGATGCCTTTCTTTTGGCGAAAACCTTGAATAACAAGTCGGGCTTTATACTTATCAATGGATCCATCTGTTTTCATTTTCCTAGTGAAAATCCATTTAGATCCTAGTGGTTTACAACCTGGAGGAAGATCCACTAATTCCCAAGTATGATTCTGCATAATCGAATCAACTTCACTTTTAATGGCTTCTTTCCAAAAAGGACCATCCGGACAATGCACAGCTTCTGAATAAGACTCTGGTTCATTTTCGAGCAAGTATGTTAGAAAATCCGGCCCGAAGGATTTTTCAACTCTAGCTCTTTTGCTTCGACGAGGTGCATCCTCTGTTTCAAGTTCATCCGTATTTTCTTGTTCCTCGTCATCACTATATTCATTTTCAGAATAAGTTTCACGTGTCCGTTTCGATGAACTTGAACTTTCTATGGACTTGCGTGGAAATACATGTTCAAAAAATGAAGCATTTCTCGATTCCATTATTGTATTCTTGTGTATGTCAGGGATTTTTGACTCATGCACAAGAAATCTATATGCTGTACTATTAGGCACATAACCAATAAAAATACAATCCACTGTTTTTGGACCAATTTTCACCCTCTTTGGTTCTGGTACAAGAACCTTTGCAAGGCACCCCCACACTCGTAAGAATTTATAGGAAGGCTTCTTCCTTTTCCATAATTCATAGGGAGTCAGCTCTTGATTTTTCCGGGGTATCCTATTCAAAAGATAGTTTGCTGACAAAACAGCATCTCCCCACATACTTGTAGGCAACCCTGAACTTAGCAACATTGCATTGCTCATTTCTTTCAAGGTCCTATTTTTACGCTCAGCAATCCCATTTGATTGAGGCGAATACTGTGCAGTGACTTCGTGAATAATTCCATGTTTCGCACAGAATTCACCAAAAGGTGATACATATTCACCACCTCGGTCACTTCTTATAACTTTAATTTTTTCCTTAAGTTGAGTTTCAACTTCCTTTTTAAAGAGCTCAAACTTCTCTATAGTTTCATCTTTGCTTTTCAGCAAATAGACATAACAAAATCTTGTACTATCATCCACAAAAGTGACAAAGTACTTATACCCATCCCTTGTTTGATTTGATTTTAAATCACACATATCACTGTGAATCAAATCCAAGGGTTTTGTATGTCTTTCAATTGTTTGAAACGATGATCTTGTTAATTTTGCCTCCACACAAATTTCACATTTGTGTTTCGAACTAATTTGGAATGTGGGTATATGGTTCAAGTTAATTAATCTACGCATTGTTTCATAATTAACATGACCTAGTCTACCATGCCATAAATTGGAAGACTCGAGCAAGTAAGCAGAAGAATTATTCTTATTAATACTCTTCACAGTCATTACATTTAGCTTAAAAATCCCATCGGTTACATAACCTTTTCCCACAAACATTCCACTTTTGGACAAAATTAGCTTATCAGATTCAAACACCATGCGAAATCCATGCTTGTTCAACAACGAGCCAGAAACCAAGTTCCTTCGAATCTCCGGCACATAGAGCACATCATTCAGAGTCAGCTCCTTTCCAGATGTCATCTTCAAGACAACCTTGCCTTTTCCAAGGACTTCAGATGTTGCAGAGTTTCCCATGAAAAGCTTCTCTCCATTCTCAGTTGGCGAGAAGGTGTGGAACAACTCCTTGCTCGAGCATATGTGCCTAGTAGCACCAGTGTCAATCCACCATTCTTTCGGGTTGGAGCCGATCAGGTTCACTTCAGAAACCATAGCAGAGAGACTGATTTCAGATATATCTTGAGCCACATCATCTACCATGTGGGCCTCGTGCTTCTTCTGTTAGGCCGAATACACAATATATAATCAAGTATGTATGAGAATAACAATCAAGAACACAGGTTTGTAAATCAACAAACTGAATTATATTAAATAATTCTCTCTTAGTGATGTTAATGAATCACAAAAAGCTACTAGGTTACAAGAATAATAATTCTATGTTCGCATCCCTTCTAGGGATAACCTATCTGTGTTTATATAGTACACAGCTACATACAATCCTTATCTAATTGATACTCCTATAAATTAGCTATACAATTATTATCAATTAAGGATTGCTTCAGTCTTCTGTCCAGTCTCCTTAGCTGTATCAATATATTCTGCTTCTTTCCATCTTCAGAATATATTGCTTCTAGAATCTTTATCTTTGCACCGACTGCTAAGTCAACTATCACCCTGTCAGACTTTAACAAACTCTGACCGGCTTCCATATAAACTCTTCACCCAGTCAGACTTTATCAAACTCTGACTGGCTTCTATATAAACTCTGATATGTACCTGTTACTTAAACACTGATGAACAAACGTCAGCAATTATATCTAACAATCTCCCCCAACTTGTTCATATTAAAATGTACAAGTTAAAAAGATAATTGATGATGTCAAAACATATAACAAATGCAGTGTTTAAAATATGTCAGAGTTTAACTTTAAAACAGAGTTTAAATTTAACTTAGAACAGAAAACAAAAAAAAACTTACAGTCAGACTTTACTTGACTTCTTCAATATCAGGTACTGTCCTGAGATAATCAATCAGCAGCTTTCTCTCAGCTCGATCTAGTTCAGCAATCATATCCTTCTTCAGCTCCTTCAATTTTGGTTCATCTTCACCAATTTGATAAATGGCAGCCCTTAAAGAATAGATGCTGTTCTTGTTCATTTCATTGCCAAGTCTGATATAAAAAGCCTTATCAGACTCTAGATTGAACTCTAGAACTTTCTTATTCAGTGCAGTCCTGAATCTAGCACTATTCTTCTTCATTTCCACCAACTTTCCAGTATGATCCCTATACTTTGGAATGTAGACACTTGATACTCCTCCTCCAAGCATAGCTTTAGATCTCAGCATCTTTTCTCTCAACACTTGAGCAACATCATGAGTATATCTGTTTTTGACTTTTAAAAGATAAAGTACATACTCCAGTTCTTCCCATGATTTGAGATTAACATCAGATTCTCCAACTGTATAAACTCTTCCATCACTCATGAAGTATAACAAAAATTGCTTCTTCAATACTCTGTGAAAAA
Source organism: Heracleum sosnowskyi (assembly GCA_030848705.1). Lineage (NCBI taxonomy): Eukaryota > Viridiplantae > Streptophyta > Magnoliopsida > Apiales > Apiaceae > Heracleum > Heracleum sosnowskyi. The sequence goes on from CM061238.1 coordinate 82,585,389, forward strand.
TCAACTGAACAGACTCTAACTTATCAAGGTTTTCTTGTGTAACCCCAATACCAGATTCTGCCAGTGAAAAGTTATCTTGAGATCTGTTATTTGTTCTTCTCTCTCTGTGTGAACCCAGTCCAGATTTATCAAAGGCTTCTTTTCCCAATACTGTTCTGGTTTCTGAGAAATTCACAGCTTCAAGCTTTAAGTCTTCAAGAATTTTAGGTTTGCTGAATCCTGGAAGTAGTGTAGATTTCTGTACAACTTGAGCAACGTCAGAGGTTGTCATAACTTTGGTAATAACATCAACTTGAGCAGCGTCAGAGGTTGATTTAGCTAATCTTGTTTCAACTTGAGCAATGTCAGAGGTTGAATAATTCTTCTTTTTCAGGTTAGGCTCTTCAATCATCACGCCTTTACCTTTATCAGCATTTGAACCAATAGGCCTCCTTGAGTACTGTAAACTCTGATCAGAGTTTACATTCTCTTTGATAACAATTCCTTTTTCTTTTCTCCTCGGAGCCTTGATAACCTTCTGTTTGTAGATTCCAGCTTCAACATCTTTCCTGTGTTCTTCAGCTAGCAATTTCTCTTCTGCATGGATATCTTCAATAGTAACATCTTTACCATGTTCTGCTATAAACATCTTAGCAGCTATTTCCTCATCAGTGCTAGGTTTATCAGTGTTTATCAAACTTTTGAGTTTTGAACCACTGGCAGAGTTTACATTTCCCTTACCAGAGTTTGATCTTCTATCAGAGTTTGATCTTGGTCTTGGTAGTCTTCTATCATCATTTGATCTTAAGCTCTTTCCATCTCCTCCCTTGTTTCCACCATCATTACCATCATCCCTCCGTCTCAGAGTTTGAGTGTCTTTGCATTTGTCACTTGGTACACTCTCCCCCTTTTTGACATCATCAGAAAGTAGTACTGATGTCAACAACTCAATTGCATTAGAAATTGATGTCAGTTGGGCAGACATAGCATTCTGGTTGTCCTCAACTTTCAACAATCTAGAGTTAAAATTCTTTTGCTCTTTACACAAAGAGATGTATAGAGATTTGTCCTTTTGCCGTGTAAGCTCTCTTGTAGCTATATCATTCCTTAATCCTGTAATCACCTTGTCAGAATCATCAAAACGATTGGTTAATGATTTGATTTGTACAATAGTTGCTTTGAGATGACTGAGAAGTTCTGGATTTTTAATCTCTTTAGAAGACTTTGTCACAAAATCTGCAGCTCTTTCATTGGAAAAGATAGTATCCTTGCTTGACCAATTAGAGAAGTACATATCTTGATAATACGCAGTAGTAGCTCTGTTGACTTCTCTTTCTTCTTCAGAGTTTGCTTGAATGTCAGACAACTCTACTTGTATATCAGGATTGGAATGAACAGGACTAGCTTCAGCATTGTCATCCTCTGCTTCATTCTCTGCAAGAACATTTTCTGCCATTCTTTCAGGATCATCAGAGTGTGCAGTATGACTAAACTCTGCTTCTCTTTGAACAATCTCAACAACAGATTGTTGTAGAGCTTCAAGAACAAGAATATCCTCAGAGTTTGCAACAAACTCTGCTTCAAAAGGAACATTCTCTGTTGCATCCTTGTCAGCAACATCAGGATTTGCAGCAACAGATTCTGTAGTTTTAGCAGCTAAAGTCTGATCAACTTCCTCACCTTTCTCAAGTTCAAGAGAAATAATTTCAGTGTGAGAAGCCATAGATTCTTCAAGTTGAACAGTATCTTGATCAGCTTCCAAACCCTCTGTGAAATGTTCAGAGTTTATAGAGGGGTTTGCTTCAAATTCCATATTAGCCTCCTGAACAATATTTTCAGGGACTTCATCTGCAATCTCAACATTTGCTCTATCCTCTGTGGGCATAGGAGCATCATTTGCAGCTTCCTCAACTACATCATCAGATTTTGATGTAGGAGCTTCATCTTGAAAAACAGTCTCCATAAAAACTCTGTCCTCAGGAACAGCTTCATCATCTGGAATCTCAAGATCATCAACAACATTGGAAGAGATATTCCCAGCACCAAACAAATGTGCTGCTACCAATCTTCTTTTTCTCTGATGAAGAGTTTCTTCATCAGTTTCAGTCTCTGCATCAACAGCATCAGCAGCATCAGCAGCATCAGACTTTGCCCTATTGGCTCTTCTCTTCTTCATTCTTCTCTTCTGAGGCATATCATCAGCATTTGATGCCCCAGCCTCAGTGTTTATCCTGACAGACTTAACAGCCCTTACCTTAGATCTCTGTGACCTTTGTGGTTGAGACACAGAAGGTCCAGCTTCAGAGTTTGCTAGCTGTTGTTGTTGTAAGTTATCCAGGAATTGTTGCACAGACTCAGGTAGCAACAAAACACCAAAATCTCCTTTCTTGTTATCTTTATTGGTTAGATCAGAGAATATGCGTTTATGTAATTTAAAACAGGGAATCACATCATTCTCATCTATCTCTACGTCAGAAACACATTCAGAGAATATCAATTGACAAAATCTTGCAAAATAGACGACACCTCTGTTTTCATTCATTTTCTCACCTATATTATTTAGAACTAGCCTAGCAACATCAAAATTACCTCCATAAAGAAGAGAAAACCCGATTTGCAGACTATCCGTGGGAATAGCATCCCAGTTCGTGCATTTCTTGCCGAACGCCCTTGTTATGCAGTCGAAAAAGAAACTCCATTCCTTTCGCAAGAGCGGTCGCTTCAACTGACCAAGCTTTGTCAGTGGCCCAGAGTATCCTATTTCCCTCATCATTCGAACTAACTCAGAATCTCCAACAGAGATTATGAAAGCATTAAAGTCTTCAAGGCCCAGAGCATCACGAACAGTTGTAGGAGTAACTACAAACTCTTCTCCTTGAAATTCAAAGACCAGACTCTCCTCCATTGTCATAAGTACCTGTCTGCCAAAAAGATCTGATTTGAGATGCAGATAGCTTCAATGGTGCTGTGAGAGCAGTTCCAACATCAGAGTTTGACAAGAAATCTTGAATCAAATGAAACGCCTTCGGTGCGTTCTCATTTGCCAAAGGAGCAGCATAGTTATTAGGAACGAATTCTAACCCAGAAGCAGTAAACATTGTAGTAGCCATTAGAAAAGTTTAGAAGATAACAAACAGAGAATAGATTGTATGCAGTGAAAGTGTTTGAGACAATGTGTGTAAGTAAAAGCTTATGAAAAGTTGAGGTGTGTAAAAGAGTGAACCGTTTATGTGTAGTATATTTAAATAATAACTGTGAAGATTTAAAACTCAAACGTTTTAATCATTACTACACACAGCAGGCATCTTTGAAAAGTGTGTGAGTGGGACAGGTGTCAAACGTATATACGCTGACAGCTGTATGTAACAACTTTCAATACACATGCGCAGTAAAAATAGCCATAATTACCGCATGTCACATTGTTCAAAATACTTAATCTCTCTCTTCTCTGTTTAATACAAATATGAACCGTTTGTTATCATACTCTTTTGAACTTCAAAACAAATGTCTAATCTCAAAATTATAAAATGTCTGAAACCAATAAAATTTATTTTAATCATCAGAGATTAAAAGTAAATTACCTCGGCGTATTTCACACAATACATCAGTGTTTACCATTTGTCCTTCTTTGTCAATAAACTCTTTTCTCAATCTGTACAGGTGTGAATAATTGTGTGTGCAATAGCAGAGTTTACCGAAATCAATATTTAGATCATCTCAGAGTGCATAAAATCCACAAACTAAAGCAGTAAAAACTGGTTGCCTAAACTCTCATGTATAAAATAAAATCTGATTCTTATGTCTAAACTCTGTATACTGATATCCTTTCATTTGGATATATCTTTTATTTTTCACCCCCTTTATATATATATTTTTTTGTTTTTTTTTTGTTTTTTTTTCCAGTAATCAGTGGTTGGCACTAGTCACCAAAAATCAAAGATTTTAGCCCTTATTTCATACAATAAGTTCCTGGATCTTCCTAGGCTCAACATGATCTCAAAGGAATTTGTGCTCTTTTTAGCATCTTTTGATTTGAGGGTGAATTATTTGCAATTAATAATCAGAGTTTAGATTTTTCATCAGTTAATACAATTAATTTATGAGAGAAAATGCAAACAGCTAATACAAACTCAGTGTATAGGATCAATAAACTAAGAGATGCTATAAATATAGAGACAGTATCATGCTGTGTTAACTTACTGCACATATTTGAGATCAGAATCTATATAACTCGTAAGGATTCATAATTACTTACTGAGAATTATGCCTCATACAAATTTCTTCATTGGTCCATATGTTTCAGACAAAATTACAATCAGAGTATAGCATTAGACTCTTACTATCAGAGTATGACCAACACTTTATGACTAACAGAGTTTAGCATCAGAGTTTACGTTCAGAGTTTATGACACTGGTACTTATAACAGTTAATACATGCAAGGAATCATGAGCATAAAAATCAAACATGTATAGTTTTTTAGTCTAACCCGTATCTCTAGTCAAAACCAGAAATCATTCCAAGTTCATTTACCAATCTTGTAAAAGTAGCTTCACTCAAAGGTTTGGTGAAGATATCTGCAAGTTATTGGTCTGTAGACACAAAATGAAGTTCAATATCTCCTTCTTCCACATGTTCCCTGATAAAATGATACCTTATGCTGATGTGCTTGGTCATGGAGTGCTGTACTGGATTACCTGTCATAGCAATAGCACTTTGATTATCACAGTAAATAGGTATTTTAGAGTACCTCAGACCATAATCCAGCAACTGATTCTTCATCCACAAAATCTGTGCACAACAGCTACCAGCAGCTATATACTTTGCTTCTGCAGTGGATGTGGAAATTGATTTCTGTTTCTTGCTATACCAAGAAACCAATCTGTCACCTAAGAATTGACAGCTTCCACTTGTACTTTTTCTGTCTATCTTACAGCCTGCAAAATCTGCATCAGAGTAACCAATTAGCTTAAACTCTGATTCTCTAGGATACCACAAACCCAAGGTTATGGTTCCTTTGAGATATTTGAAAATCCTTTTTACAGCTGTTAGATGAGGCTCTCTGGGATCTGCTTGAAATCTTGCACAAAGACATGTTGCATACATGATATCAGGTCTACTTGCAGTAAGATACAGTAAAGACCCTATCATTCCTCTGTAGTTTGTCATATCTACTGAGGCTCCTGTGTCTTTGTCTAGCTTTGTTGCTGTAGCCATGGGAGTTGAAGCAGATGAACTATCAAGCATACCAAATTTCTTGAGAAGATTTCTGGTATATTTTGCTTGATTGATAAAAATACCATCATCTGTTTGCTTGACCTGTAAGCCTAGAAAATAACTAAGCTCTCCCATCATGCTCATTTGATACCTGGATTGCATAAGCTTTGCAAACTTCTTACAAAGTTTGTCATTAGTAGATCCAAAGATAATATCATCTACATAAATTTGAACTAAAAGCAAATCATCACCAGAATTGAAATAAAACAAGGTTTTATCAATTGTACCTCTTGTGAACCCACTTTCTAAAAGAAATTGAGCAAGAGTTTCATACCATGCTCTTGGTGCTTGCTTTAGTCCATATAATGCCTTGTCAAGCCTGTAGACATAATCTGGATGTTTGGGATCTACAAATCCTGGTGGTTGTTCAACAAACACTTCTTCTTCAAGCTTCCCATTGAGAAAAGCACTTTTTACATCCATCTAAAAGACTTTAAACTTCTTGTGTGCAGCATAGGCCAGAAAAATTCTTATGGCTTCCAATCTTGCAACTGGAGCAAAGGTTTCATCATAGTCAATCCCTTCCTGTTGTGAATAACCTTTAGCCACAAGTCTAGCCTTGTTTCTTGTAATCACACCTTCACTGTCAGTCTTGTTTCTGAAAACCCACTTTGTACCTACTATTGATCTATTCTTTGGTCTAGGTACAAGTGTCCAGACTTCATTTCTTTCAAATTCATTTAACTCTTCTTGCATTGCTGTAATCCAATTAGCATCTTGAAGAGCTTCCTCCACTTTCTTTGGTTCTGTTTGAGACAAGAAAGCATGATACAGACACTCATTATTTGTTGCACTTCTAGTTCTCACACTAGCATCAGGATCTCCAATTATGAGATCAGGTGTGTGTGCCTGTGTCCACTTTCTTGCTGTTGGTAAGTGGTTTCTTGCATCATTATTGGATCCTCCCCCTTGATCCATGCTCTCCTGATTCATATGTTGACTTTCTGCAGTATCTGAGGCTCCCCCTGAATTGGATGGCTCAGAGTTTGAACTGTCAGAGTTTGAATCAGTTTCCTCAACTGACTCACTTGATGTGTCTTGTTGAGCTTCTTCACGCTCCCCCTCAACTGATTCTCCATTTTGTTCAATTTGAGAATATTCAGTTTCTCCAGTATTTACCAGTAGAGGTTCAGAGTATGCTTCGTCAGAGTTTGTCAGAACCGCTTCATCAGAGTTTGTCGGTACTGCTTCATCAGAGTTTACACCATCAGAGAATAAACCTTCATTTTCAAAACGCAGTTGATCATATCCATCTAAGTCATCAAGTCCAGTTATTTTCTTGTCATCAAACGACACATGTATGGATTCCATGATCACTTTAGTTCTCAGATTGTAGACTCTGAATGCTTTTGTTGACAATGGATAACCAACAAAGATTCCTTCATCAGCTTTTAACTCGAACTTGGTCAACTGTTCAGGATGAGTCTTCAACACAAAGCATTTGCATCCAAATATATGAAAATATTTCAAATTTGGCTTCTTATTTTTCACCATCTCATATGGTGTTTTACCATGCTTGTTGATCAATGTTGCATTTTGAGTAAAACAAGCAGTTTGAACAGCTTCTGCCCAGAAATAAGTTGGTAGTTTTGCTTCTTCAAGCATAGTTCTGGCTGCTTCAATTAAAGTTCTGTTCTTTCTTTCAACTACACCATTTTGCTGTGGAGTTCCAGGTGCAGAAAACTCTTGTTTCACTCCTCTTTCCTTGCAGAAAGCTTCCATGATTGAGTTTCTGAATTCAGTTCCATTATCACTCCTTATAATTTTGACTTTGTGCTGTGATCCTTTGTCCAGTAGATTTACATGATCCATCAGAGTTTGAGCAGTTTCATCCTTCTTTGATAAGAAATACACCCATGTATATCTAGTATATTCATCAACAATTACTAGAGCATATTTCTTTCTGCCCATAGACATCACATTCACTGGTCCAAAGAGATCAACATGTAGAAGATGATAAGGTTCCACTACTGAAGATTCAGATTTGCTCTTGAAAGATGACTTCCTTTGTTTAGCCTTTTGACAAGAATCACATAGGCCATCTAGACTGAGTATTGATTTTGGGAGTCCCCTTACAAGATTCTTTCTTATTAGCTCATTGATGTTGTTCAAATTGAGATGAGAGAGCTTTTTATGCCAATTCCAACTCTCTTCATTTGACATTCTTGCAGTCAGACACACTGTTTTTCCATCAGAGTTTGTTACCAAACTTGCTTCATAAATGTTGTTGCGCCTGTGTCCAACTAGAACAACTTTTCCAGTAGATTTACTGATAACTTCACAGTATTCAGTGTGAAAATCTACATGGTTTCCTCTGTCACAGATTTGACTCACAGATAGCAGATTATGCTTGAGTCCTGAGACTAGAGCTACATTCGTGATGATGACACTTCCAAGATTAATATTGCCATATCCCAGAGTGTGTCCTATGTTGCCATCTCCATATGAAACCTTTGGGCCAGCCTTCTCCTTAAAGTCTGATAGCAGGGCTTTATTTCCAGTCATATGTCCTGAGCATCCACTGTCCAAGATAAGTGTGCTCTCTTTTATACCCTGCAATCACAAACAAACACTAAGTGTTAGTTTTAAGGACCCAGACTTGCTTGGATCCTTTGTCTTTCTTAACAGTGTTAGTTTTTGCAGCGGAATTACTATCAACAGAGTTTAAACTAACATTGTCAGACTTTACACTTGCAGAGTTTGCTCTAACCCATTTCAGATTGGGTTTTAGCTCATAATAGTTGTGATAAATAGCATGATAACTCTTGCAAGTATAAATGGAATGCCAAGTGCTCCCACAGTGTGTGCATAAAGTCTGTGGTCTAACCCTAACATAATCATTCTTTACTCCTGATGTAGAAGGTAAAGAATTGATATTTTTATTCTTTGTGCAGTAATTAGCAAGATGATTAGAACTACCACAATTATAACATGTTTTCCTTGGAGCAGCAGCATTAGGCAAATGATTATTTCTTTTATTTATGCCTATCTTTCCATTCCTATTCTTCTTGGATCCTTTTGGTTTCATGGCAGATTTTACCTCTTTGAGCTTATGATTGAACTGTTTTCCTGTCATCAAACCAACATTAACCTGTTTTTCACAAGTTTTTACTGGCTTTCTAACAGCTTCTCTTTCCATAAGTTTTTCTGTTATAATATTTTCCTGTCTTTCACAGGCTTCATCTGATTCCATATCAGCTTCTCTTATTACAACAGATTTTAACTTATTGGCTTCTGGAACAAATATCACAGGTTTAAGTTGTGGTTTAACCTTAACCTTGTCTTTAAACCTAAGTTCATCATTTTCACAATAGCCTAAACCTACAGAGTTTGTCTGAAACACTTGATGAGTGTCTCTTCCAGAGTCTGTCCAAGTCTTGATTATTTTTCTTTCTTTTTCTAGATCAGATTCTAATTGCTTATATCTTTTGAGCAATTCCTGTTCTACATAAACAGCATCATCTCTTTCTTTTTGAATCTGCTTCATATTTTCAAGTTCTCCTTCAAGAAACTTGTTTCTATCTTTAAGACTAAGATTCTCAGCTTTAATTCTCTCATTCTCTAAAGTCTGATCCCTATAGCTAACATGTACGCTTTTCAGATATACTCTTAACTCAGATATATTATCAGTATCATAAGCATAAGTAGTTAGGGGTACCTTATTTTCAGATGATTCAGTCTCATCTCTGACAGTTGCCATAAGAGCATAATTTTCTCCATCATCAGAGTCTGAAGTATCTGCCCAGTCTTTGCCTTTAGAGATGAGTGCTTTCTCAGATTTGCCTTTCTTGCACTCTGGAGCATAGTGACCCATCTCCTTACACCTGTAGCACTGGATTTCAGATTTATCCTTCTTGCCAGACTTGGTCTCTCTTCCATCAGACTTTCTAAAACTTTTCTTTTCAGAGTTTGAGTCTTTCCTTGAGAATCTATTTCCTTTCTTGAAGTTCTTGAATCACATCTTCTTGAAGGTCTTCACCATCATTGCAGCCATTTGCATCATCTGTTCTTCATCATCCTCAGAGTCAGAAGCTTCATCAGAGTTTGAGTCATCATCAGAGTTTGATGACTCGCTTTCAGATTTAATGACTAAAGCCTTTCCCTTGGCTTTCTTTCTTGATGATTCCTTCTTGATGGGCTTCTCCTCAACTTTGAGAGCAACAAATTTTGTCTTTTTACTCAATCTTCTATTCCTTTGTTCTATCTCCAGTTCATGAGTTTTCAACAACCCATAGATTTCATCAAGATCTGTATCAGCAAGCTCATAATTATCTCTTATTGTGGTTGTCTTTAAATCCCACTTTTCAGGTAGAGATAACAGAAACTTGAGATTAGACTCTTCAAGCTCATATTCTTTATCAACCAGAGACAGATCATTCAATAGTTTGCAAAATCTGTCATAAGTCTCAGTCAAGGTTTCATTAGGTCTTGAATCAAAGTGCTCATACTCCTGTGTGAGTATTGTCTTTCTGTTCTTCTTAATAGCACCTGTTCCCTGGCATCTGACTTCTAAAGCATCCCATATCTCTTTGGCAGTCTTGCAGCCAATTACTCTGTTAGACATAACATTATCTAAAGCACTGTGAAGAAGATGTCTAACCTTTGCATCTTTTGCAATTGATGAGATGTCCTCAGGAGTCATATCTTTCTTTTCCTTTGGAACAGTCTTTTGTTCTTGACCATCAACAACAGGGGACAATTTAGTTGGCATATGAGGACCATCATAGATTCTGTCAAGGTATTCTGGATCTGTAGCCTCCAGAAACATGGTCATCTTCACCTTCCAAATTGGATACTCTACTGGCCTGAGTATTGGAACCCTGATTGTTTCATATCGACTCACAGAATTAGGCTTCACCTGTTCAGCCTTGGGAGCAGTTTGATTTTCTTCAGACATGATTATTACTGTGTTTGAATCGTAAAACTGTATATATTAAACAGCCTTGGCTCTGATACCAATTGTTAGGCCGAATACACAATATATAATCAAGTATGTATGAGAATAACAATCAAGAACACAGGTTTGTAAATCAACAAACTGAATTATATTAAATAATTCTCTCTTAGTGATGTTAATGAATCACAAAGAGCTACTAGGTTACAAGAATAATAATTCTATGTTCGCATCCCTTCTAGGGATAACCTATCTGTGTTTATATAGTACACAGCTACATACAATCCTTATCTAATTGATACTCCTATAAATTAGCTATACAATTATTATCAATTAAGGATTGCTTCAGTCTTCTGTCCAGTCTCCTTAGATGTATCAATATATTCTGCTTCTTTCCATCTTCAGAATATATTGCTTCTAGAATCTTTATCTTTGCACCGACTGCTAAGTCAACTATCACCCTGTCAGACTTTAACAAACTCTGACCGGCTTCCATATAAACTCTTCACCTAGTCAGACTTTATCAAACTCTGACTGGCTTCTATATAAACTCTGATATGTACCTGTTACTTAAACACTGATGAACAAACGTCAGCAATTATATCTAACATCTTCCTTTTTCGGTAGTCTGCACTCAGTTGACTTGTGACCAATCTTGTCACAGTTGAAGCACTTTCCTTGAAATTTCTTCTTAGAAACTCCACCCTTAGGTCCCAAGTTGGGCCTCTTGTCTGGTTTCCCCTTTTTGAACTTGGAGTTCTTTTTCACCTCCACAACATTAGCATTGGAAGAAGAGACAGACCAATTTTTATTATCCTCCTCAATTCGGAGTCTCAAGACAAGGTCTTGCACTGTCATCTCCTTTCGCTTATGCTTCAAATAATTCTTGAAGTCCTTCCAACCAGGGGGCAATTTCTCAATAATAACGGCTACCTGGAAGGCTTCATTCATGGGCATTCCCTCAGATTCCATGTCATGCATTATCATCTGAAGGTCCTGAACTTGACTAACCACCTTCTTGGAATCCACCATCATAAACTCAAGGAGTCGGGCCACTATAAATTTCTTAGTACCCGCATCCTCGGTTCTATACTTTCTGTCGAGTGAGTCCCACAAAGCTTTGGACGTCTTTAGCACACTATACACATTGTACAGTGAATCACTCAAACAGTTCATTATATAATTTCTGCACAAGAAATCAGAGTGGTTCCAAGCTTGAACTGCACTAACTAGCTCAACATCAGACTCATCGTCTTTCAGCTTAGGTGCATCCTCGGTCAAGAACCTCACAAGGTTCAAGGTGGTCAGGTAAAACAACATCTTTTTTTGCCACCTTTTGAAATTCAGCCCATTGAATTTCTCCGGTTTTTCCGCATGAGCGGTTACCGGTACAGCCGTATTAGGCACCACAAGGGTCGCCGTTTTAGGCACTGCCTCAGCAGTTACACGCCCATCACCAGACAAACTAGCTCCGTCAACTCCCGACATTTCTGAAAACAAGATTATTATTTTCACCAGTCAGTTTGTTTGTATAAATAATTGATAATTATGATCATTATTACATGCATGATAATCCACAAAATCAAGCAGCGCGCAGAGTGATATTTGTAAAATAATTATGCAGGATAGTGCAGACTGATAACACGTTATCAAACATCACAATTTGAAGAAATCCATATGCATTAGATAGCAGTGAATCCCGTACATGCAAATGTGCAAGTAAAAACCAGATTCAGGAACAAGCATATTGTAAAAACTGCATAGCAAAGAACCTCCACCTTAAATTAATTAACAAGCAAAAAAAAAATTTAACAAAATTCTACCCATTATTAATAACATGAGCAAACCCGTAACTATGTGAACACATGTAACCATATAAAAGTAGTCTCATATTCTCTTTCTATATTCCTTGCAGGCGAGAGATATGCAATAATTATCCAATAAAATAAAGCATATAAAATACATAATTAAACTCCGTCAGTGACAAACGATCATATCCAATTATAGGTTGACCAAAAGCTAGATAAGAGCTGTTTTTACAAAATTAAGCAACTAAACAAGATTTAAAACGGTAGCAACTAGCATGCATGGCAAAAGAGATATAACCACTATATAAAAAAACATTAACCAACTTAAGACCTCTTTTACCAAAAAAAAAAAATATACTTGACATAGAACAACTAGCATAGGCAGAAAGGTAATAAAATGGAGAATATTAAAGGAACAGGAAAACCACCAATGGCTCACTAACCCACCATTAAACAACATAAACATGCCAAAGGATAAACCAATAAACCAAACACTATACCATCATGTACGAGAGACAAGAGACAGAAGTAACCAAATATAATCATAATTTTACAAAATGTAAAGCAAATTAACAGCTACAAAAGCATGCAGGGTACCGAGGATAAATACATCAATTTAAGAACTGATCTAACAAAACTTTACAAGTATAAGAAATTAAATCAGCAAAAGAGTACACAACAAAATAAAAAAGTTGTATATCAAAACCTCTATATTCCTAGAAAATAAAAAACCAGGGAGAAACCAAAACTGACTTGGCATATATGGATCTATTCAAAGGGAAAAAAAAATATACATGTCCACTACCACATGCAGATCTAAGAAACGAAAACATTAACCAAACCAAATATACAGAGCCCATGCAAAATTAGAACTCATGTAAAAAAAAAACTGGACATGCGATAAAAAGATAAAATCAAATCACTATACTCCCGGAAAAAAAAAAATCAAACAAATCAGTTTATGGATTAAACCAATTCATATGAATTATGGGATCTGTTTTAAGCTCGTAGGATGTATAGAGAAAGATTATACCTGAAAACAAGATTACAAAAAGAATGTACCGAAAATGATTCGAGGCACGTGATAACCACGCTATCCTTAAAACAGATAAGCCCCTTCTGTATGGTGCTCGAAGGTGTGTTGTGGCTTCCGTCTCCCAGGATACAACGAATTGAGGTGATCTTAAGCACTAGAGATCCGCCTCCTACGAACCGAACAAACACCGCTACTATCTCACTGAATAGAACCTAGAGCTCTAAGATGAATACTCAAGAAAAGCTAGTGGGGTTCTTTTTTTTTTGTCTAAAACAATGAACCAAAAGCCTACTTATATAGTAGTACATAAAATGTAACTCCCAAATGCAATAACTTTGTAACCTACATTATAATGACCAAATAAATATTATCTAGTAATTATAGGAGTTACAAAATCAAACAAATGAGTTACAAAATCAAAGAAAAGAAAATGCAATTAATTATTTTATTCAAAAAAGTCCAACAGTTTCTTCGAACTTATCTTTTTAAACACCTTTGATATGTATGTATGTATATATATATATGTGTGTGTGTGTGTGTGTGTGTGTGAGAGAGAGAGAGAGAGAGAGAGAGAGAGAGAGAGAGAGAGAGAGAGAGAGAGAGAGAGAGAGAGAGAGAGAGAGAGAGAGAGAGAGAGAGAGAGAGAGAGAGAGAGAGAGAGAGAGAGAGAGAGATTGATTTATCAAAAGTGGTAAATGCACGGTGGCCGGTGGGTGAGGGGAGGTGTTATTTGATTGAAATTACTAATTTTCTTAAATTTTTTATCTGCTTTAATATTTTCACACATATATATTTTTATTTATAATAAAATATGAAATATATATTCTTGTAGATGGATAATAAATAGTCAAATTTAAAATAAATTATTAAATTACATCTGCTAAATTCTCGATTTATCGTTCCGATAAATTCCTGATTTTTGATAAATCTCAAATCGGTACCTCGGTCGATTTATTTCGATTAGAGAATTTTGAAACACTGACTTGAACACATAATTAGGGATTTGTTGTATATCGATAGACGAAAGTAAATATATTTTTGTTTTGTAAATTGTTTATTATAAGTTGTTTAATTTAATGTAATCGCAAATTTACTAAAATTTGACTACGTTTTATAAATTACGATTTGAAAATTACCTTATCTATTATATGTAAAGCTATAAGTAAATCGAATTGAACACAAACGACATCTTATTGAACTTGAGAAATTTCCTATAAAACGGAACAATGTTCGATAATATTATCAAACAAACGTTTTTGTCATTATTCAAGTTCGAAAATATATAAAATTGAGGTTATTGAGTTTGAAGCGAGCTCAACTCAAAAAAAATATGAAATTGTTTAATATTTCTTCAACTTTATTCACAAATAAACTATCTTTCGAACTCAAGCAATGATTTGACAAAAAATGTTGATCTATATTGAGTTGCTTGGAATATAATTCTTGGATTTCAATTGGTAATTGTATTATAATAGTATTACAATAAAAGAGTTTCTATTGCTAATCCTATATTATACTTATTATATTTTATTGAATATAATAATAATAATAATAATATAATGGTAATATTGTATAATTATTGATTATTATTATTGAATATTATTATTATCAATTATAATTTTTTATTGAATATTATGTTGCTAGAATTATATATATATATATAACCTAATTCCTAATATATAATAATATTAATTTGATTGAATTTATAGTAAAAAAGTGATTTATTAGTAAATATTTATGTTAGCTCGTAATATATGATAATATAACTTAAATGTGTTTTAAATAAAAAAAGTGAATTATTAATACTAATGTATTCAGATTAGAATTGTGTAATATAACTTAAATTTGTTTTAAAATAAAAAAGTGAATTATTAATACTACTGTATTCAGATTAGAATTGTGTAATATATGGTAATGTTAAATATAATAAATAATATATTTAGGTAAAAATAATTAACTAACCATGGTTAGTATAGTAGGATTAGAATAGTAAATAAGGAATTCTTTTAATATAATATGATTGGTAAAAAATTTAACAATGGTCTCTGATTAGTTCTAATATAATTCATATTTTCTGATTGATTAAATTTACTTTGGTAATGAGGAAAGTATTTAACTTATTATGATTGGTCTAAAATTTAGGAATTGACTCTGATTGATTCTAAAATAATTCAAAATCTCTGATTGGTTAACCGCATACCTGGGTAGACTCGGGTATTATAATAAAGGAAGGATGGAAGATAATTTTTTCTTTTGCATTCCAAATTGTATTCTATAAGTATAGCTGCAATTAAATTTCACAAATATCTTATTATTTGTTAATGTTTTTTTCTCTATATTTCATAATAAGCTGAAAAAGGATTATAAATCACATATCACACCAAAACCCTACATATTCTATATTTTCTTAATTTCACAATGGAGTTAGATTTTATGGAGATCCTATATTATTTTATTGGAGACTTACCACATATATTTTGCATGTAAAATATTGTAAAATGAAATATTTGTAAATTATGTTTTATAAAAAAACTATTTTATTGAGAATCTTTAAAATTATATATGTTTTACAAATATAATATTACAAAACATTTTGTTCTCAAATTGCAAAACATTTTGTTTTAATGACTATATTTTGACGATCTGATCGGATGTGAAGATTATGTTAAAATATTGTTCTAGAATATTTTTTATGCAAATGTAAATTTTAGATTATTGATTTTATAATGATATTGTTTTCTTATATAACGCTAACTGTATAGATTGATTGATTCTTTTTTGTTAAAAAATGCTTAATCCAAATCAATCAATTATATAAAAATTTGCATATTTACTTATATTTACTAGATATTAACATTCGTATGGTTAACGTTTTAATTAGATGTCCAAATATTAAATTTAAGATACATTAATAGAAAAAAAAATTAAATTGATTAACATATTGATTTAATTAGAATAATTGAAAGATATATAATTAAAAAAAGACAAATTAATGACCGAAAGATATATTATACTAAATTTTATTTTTAGGCATGTTTATAAATTGTAATATATTTTCATTAAAAAGGTCATGTGTATTATATTTATACTTTATATTATTTTATTAAATAAAATAAGTGATCGAAAACCGAAAACCAAAACTTTTAATGTTTCAGTAATTATATAATAGTAAGCTTAAAACTCGAGCGATGCACAGATTGTAATTAATAATTGTTATTTTTATTATTTATGTGTTAATATTGTATTAATTGCATTTTCTAAAAATATAAGTAGGCGTGTTGAAAATTTTAAATACTTAAAAGTATTACAATAGATTTTAAAATAAATGAGTAACTGTTTGCCCGTTATATTTTTGGAAAAGGAGGGTTCTTATTAAGGAAAAATAGAAAAAAGTAACCTGTTTTTACCGGTGGAAAGCCCCAAATCAATTAATTTCTTTTATTTATTCTTGTTTTTTTTCAATAATTCTCCTGATAAGGATTTATGCCATTTTTATTCTATTTTGTTTGTTTAATTTAATCTCATCTTAATGAGTTTTGGTCCCAATTCGTTTGGGTTTTGTTTATCCTCTTCTTGTGAGAGATTGGTGTATTTTGGTGTGTTTTGGAATAATCTGACGTCTGAGAGGTTAGATCTGTGTGATTTTCAAGGTTTTTGATTCAGTGATGAAGATTTCTATGAGATTGCAATTACGGTCGATAGCTCAAACTGGTTGTGGCGAAGGAGGTACATGTGTGTGTATATATCAAATTCAACAAATCGCTTGATTGTCTCTCGATAAAGACTGTAATCAGCGATATGATCTGTTTTATGTTTGTTCGACTCGATTGTTTTTGTAGATGCCGTATGGCTTTTCATTAATGAATTAATTTCCGTTTCAAAAAAAAATGTTTTAGCTGAAAAGGTAATAGCCCGTAATTTAAAGTATTAAAATAGGTTTTAAAATAAATAAGTAAGGGTTTGCCCGTGATATTTTTGAAAAAAAAGGGTTTTCGTAAGGAAAAATAGAAAGAGTAACATATTTTAGTTGAAAAAGGAAATTGCCCGTGATATTTTTAGAAAAAAAGAGGATTTTGTTAGAAAAAAAATAGAAAAGGTAATGTATTTTAGCTGAAAAAATAATTGGTTATAAATAATGTTATTATTTAATAATTGTTTCTTTAAAAATTAAAAGATAGAAAAAGTATCATGTTTTAGCTGAAAATGTAAGTGCCCGTAATTAAAAGTATTAAAATAGGTTTCAAAATAAATAAGTAAGGGTTTACCCGAGATATTTTTGAAAAATGAGTGATTTTAGTAAGGAAAATAGATTGAGTAATGATGTGTAAAAATAATATAAACTGCAAGCGCAGTGTTTAGTTGTAGCAATCACAGATCGATCCACAGAGACTATGTATTTTCGAAACCCTAACAATTAACTCAGGCGAACTAGACAATAAGATTTGAGATGAGATTTGTTTAACCTAATTAACAAATTAAATCAAATAAGGAAAACCTAGGAATCCGAATCCATTAATCAGTCACAATTAATATCAACTCGCCCTAAAATCAATTCTCTTTTCTTCACAAATAAGATATATCAATTAACGAGACAAGCATATACTATGAAACTTGTTATCTAACAATAACCCATCAAAATTTCATGGAGCAAGCATAGGCTATGAAACATAAATTCGGTAACAATAATATATCAAAATCACTTTGTCAATTGAACAATTAAGCATTAAGAAAAATTATGAGAATCAATTAATAGGAACGAGAAGATATCAAAAATAATTAAATTAATTTCATCTTCATCCTAAGGTAAGAGAATTAGCTAGACATAATTTTAGAATTAACAAAACTATTAATATGAAGGTTAATAATATTAAACATAAAACCATGACAATTTAACAAAGCATGCGTGTGATTTAATGAACTAACAAAACTATTAACTAGATGGTGGCAATTAAAGGATGCAACGTGATGTTTATATAATTAATATAAAAACAAAAAAAGAACATGCAATAGAACACAACTAAAGGCGAATGACTTACTGTAATAAAAGACAAGAAAAAGAAGTGTACGGATAAAATTATAAAAACAAAGGATCGATATTATACTAAAAAATGAAGGTTTGCCGGATAATAACCACCAGCCAAAGTATAAAACAGAAAGGCAATTAGCTATCAAATTCTAGGTGTCTCAAATACAAGAGGGGAGATATATATATATATAGGAAAAATAACGGGCTTGGGGATGAATTTTAGTATTTTTAATTTATTATTTTAGTATTTTTATATGATTTATTATTATTTTTTATCTTATTTTATTATCATTTATTTGTATTTTGATCTTAAAAATTTTTAATATGTTGTCGACAGAATAATATCTTGAACTTTTGAATGTAGCTTAGAAAAATAGATGATATAAATATTTAATAATAATAATATGTTGTTGACGGGATTCGAATCTTGAACCCGTGGGAGTATTTTAGATACCAAGAAAATAATATTATTTTAATATTACATCAAACGATTCTAATTTATCTATATTTATATTTAACGGTTATTATTTAGAGAACTATAATTCATATTCAACACTTTAGGCTTACTTTTATGCTGCAGAGTTAGATACGGATATAATCCAAGCACCTCAACATGCAAATCAAACAACAGTAACTCATTATAATCATACAAATATAACAACAACCTACTTGACATAATTCGAATTCTGTAAGGCTGAACAGATTGTGCATTTTTAAGAACCTGAATATCTTTCCAAGAATTAGAATTTTCAGAACAAACCCTCCCCCTTCGGCCCTTCCTCATAGTATTTTTTATATGATTTTTTTAGTATTTTTTATCTTATTTTATTATAATTTATTTGTATTTTGATCTTAAATTTTTTTAATATGTTGTTGACGGGATTCGAACCTTGAACCCGTGGGAGCATTTTAGATATCAAAAAAGGAATATTCTTTTAATATTACATCCAACGGTACTCATTTACCTATATTTACATCTAACGGTTATTATTTAGAGGACCAAATCAAATGATCAAACTACCAACCAAATAGAGGTTGGTTAAAGATTTCTATTCAATATAGAAAACCTATTTATAATTGGTTTAAATTATCAAAATAAGTATTTAAATACTATCCTATTATTAATCAAATACAATTTTTAATATTACTATTTTTATATTATTTTATTATTTATTAAATATAGTATTAAAATAGATTTTAAAATAACTAAGGATTGCACCTCATAATTTTGGAAAATAGAGATTTTAGTGATAACAAATTTAAAAGATATTATGTTTCAATTTAAAGGTAATTGTCATGATATTTTTGGAAAAATAGTATATTTTGTTTGAATTTTTTTTTAATTATAAAGGCAATCAGCTAGTTACTATTTTTATATTATTTTATTATTTATTAAATAGAGTATTAAAATAGGTTTTAAAATAAATAAGTAAGGATTGCACTTCATATTTTTGGAAAACAGAGATTTTAGTGATAACAAATATAAAAGGTACTCCCTCCGTCCCACCCAATTCTTTGCATTGGGGGACGGGGACTCGGCACGCATTTTAAGGCTCCTTTAATATATATTTCGATAAATTATTTTAAATTTATTTTTCTTCTGAATAAAAATATAATGTTTAAATTTTTATTTAGAAAAAGAAAATTTTAAAAATAAGTTGTAGAACTATACTTTATAGGAGCCTTAAAATGCGTGCCAAGCAGTGTAAAAAAACTGTAAAGAAATGGATGGGACAGAGGGAGTAATATGTTTTAATTTAAAGATAATTGTCATGATATTTTTGGAAAAGGAGTAAATTTTGTTAGAAAAAAGCTTTCGTTATCCTAAAAAGAAAGAGGTATATTTGTAGGAGTATATCCTAAATTTAAACAAATTATATCCCACATTTCCATTTTTTTGATTAGATTTCAATATTATTTGATTTTTATGTATTAAAATATAGTGAAATATTAATGTAGAATAAAATTTTTCCGAATTTTGATTATTTTATTAATTTATTAATTTATTAATTAGAAAAATTACCGAAAACCAAAACTTTCAATGTTTCGACTTTAATAATACTAGCCAATAACCCGTGCGATGCACAGATGAATTTTAGTATTTTTTTATCTAATTATCTATATCTTGATTTATATGATTTTAAAAAGTAATCAAATATAATAATATATGTATGATGTTATTCTAAGTTTTTACAAATCGGATTCTAGAAATATTTCCTCGATTCCTTTTTCTTCTCCGATAAGTTTTCCAATTTTTCTCCAATTTCCTTTTGACTTCAAGTATTTTCATCTCCTTGCTTTTTTTCACCTTTTTCTAATTGAAATATGATTTTATTTATTTTCCTACAAAACAAAAGAAAACACTTTATTAAATAATAAAATTACGAAAACAGACATAAAATATGTATTAAAATGTATTAAATTATGGACCTATCAAGTAACATGTTTTAGTCGAAAAAGGTAATTGTCCGTGATTTTTTTAGAAAAAGAGAGGATTTTGTTAGAAAAAATAGAAAAGGTAATGTATTTTAGGTGAAAAGGTAATTGGTTATAAACAATTTTATTATTTAATAATAGATTCTTTAGAAAATGAAAAAAATAATAGAAAAAGTAACATATTTTAGCTGAAAAGGTAAGTGTCCGTAATTAAAAGTATTAAAATAAATTTTAAAATAAATAAGGATTTATCCGTGATTTTTTTGGAAAATAGAGGTTTTAGTAAGGAAAAATAGAAATAGTAACATGTTTTAGTTGAAAAAAGTAATTGTCCGTGTTTTTTTAGAAAAAAAAAGGATTGTTTTAGAAAAAATAGAAAAGATAATGTATTTTAGCTGAAAAGGTAATTGATTATAAATAATGTTATTATTTAGTAATAATTTTTTAAAAAAATAAGTAAAGATAATTAAGTAAAATCACTAAGTACCGACCGTCCGTCCGGCTAGCAAACTTTTTGCACAGGCGATTTTAACATTAATTTTGAAATTTATTTTTAAAAGTTTTGAGATTTTAGTATTTCTGAAAATGCTACCTTTTTAAAAAGAATTAAAAATACTACTTAAATAATTCAAATCTAAAAAAACTTATAAATTTTATAAAAGTTTATTAACTTAGTACACATGTAACTGACTAAATTATCAATATATTTTGTTGTAATAATATAAATAAAAATGTTTTTAAAAAAAGTCATATTTTTGCATTCTAATTAAAGTATAACTGGAAGAGTTTGCAGTTATGTAATAGATGTAATTTTTTATTGAATTATATGAATTATTAATTATGATTAATATTTTATTAATTGTATTTTTTAAAAAAATAAGTAGGAATGTTAAAATAGTTAAAATTTAAATAATTAAACACATTAAGTAACGGTTTGCCCGTGATTTTTTTCGGAAAAAGAGGTTTTGTAGTAAGAAAATTACGTGTTTTAGTTGGAAAGTTAATTACCCGTGATATTTTTGGAAAAAATGAGAGATTTTGTTAGAAAAAATTGAAAAACTATTGTCTTTTGGCCGAAAAAGGTAATTCTTTTTTTATGAAAATATGATGTGTTTTAATTTAAAAACAATCGATTAGTTACTATAATTATATTATTTTATTATTTTTAATTAGGACAAATGAACGAAAACCGAAAAACCATTTCAATGTTCCGGTTATTATATAATACTAGCCTATAACCCGTGCAAGGCACGAGCCTTAAAAAAAATAATAAACTAAAAAATTTAATGTGAACGGAAAATATTAAAATTAAATTAAATTAATATGATAAATTATAAAATGAGAAACTTAAATATTAATTGGAACATAAAAAAATATAAAAAATTATAGATGGGGCTGAGGAAGATAAATGTTAAAATAAGTAAGTTTTTTTTAATAAGGACAAATAGAAAAACTAACATATTTTAATTAAAAAAAGTAAATGCCCGTAATATTTTTAAATGTGTTTTAATTATATTAATTTTATTTGCTAAAAAAATACGTTCACTTGTTAAAATAGGTAAGTTTTTTTTAAATAATTAAAAGTATTAAAATATGTTTTAAAATATATAAGTAATTTTAATTAAAACATGTTAGTTTTTCTATTTGTCCTAATTACACTTTTTTATAACAAAATCTACTCATTTTCCAAAAAGATCACAGGCAATTACCTTTAAATTTAAACATATTACCTTTTATATTTGTTCTCACTAAAGTCTCATTTTTCAAAAAATATCATGTGCAACTCTTACTTATTAATTTTATTAAAATAGATTTTAATTATTTTAATTATTTAAAAAAGTTTACCTATTTTAACATGTCAACGTATTTTTTTAACAAACACGATTAATTTAATTAAAACACTTCTAAAAATATCACAGACAGTTACTTTTTCTTTTAATTAAAACATGTTATATTTTCTATTTGTCATTATTATCAATATTATTTTCATAAATAATAAAATAATATTAATAATTCCCCATCTGTATTCTTTATTTATTTTTTCTATGTACCAATTAATATTTAAGTTTTCCATTTTATAATTTACCATATTGATTTTTATTCTTTATTTAATATTTTTTGTTCTCATTATTTTTTTAATTTGTCAATTTCTAATCTCTTTTGATGGCTCGTGCCTTGTACGGGTTGTAGGCTAATAATCTATTATTTTAAATCGGCGTAAAAGATGACTTAGCTAACAATCAAATGAGACAGATTTAAAATAGTTATATATTGATAAATTAAGGCAGTTATTATATTAAAATAGTTTTTCCACTTTTAAAATTTTAACATTTATTTAAGGGTTTTTTTCATAAATACCCACCCCTAAATGTTTTTTTTCAAAAATACTATGGTTTTTTGAACTTTTTGCAAAAATACTATCTTTTTGAAATTATTTTCAAAAATACGGTCTGCAACTAGATGCAACCACGTGCAACTTTTGCAATCAGAATCAGATGCAACCATCTGCAACTTTTGCAACCAGAATCAACCTGATGCAACTTGTTAGTAATGATGTTTTTCCGGCGTCCTGATTTTAGGGTTGTAAACAACCCTAAAATCAGGGTAGGTTAGGGTTTAGAGTCTAGGGTTTAGGGTTTTACAACCCTAAACCCTAAACCCTAAGTCCGTATACGAATTATTCGTCATTCTTAATATTTTTAAAACCCAAAATAGAAAAATTGAACCCCAAAAGTTAACTATTGAACCCACGGGGTAAACCAAGACCACAAGTTTACCCCTTTTATTAATAATTTTTTTTGAATTTTTAGCTGTTTTTTCAATTATTTTTTTAAAAAGTTGCATATAGTTGCATTTGGTTGCTTTGGTTGCATCTGGTTGCGTTGGTTGCAGACCGTATTGTTTGAAAATATTTTTTGGTTGCATCTAGTTGCATTTAGTTGTAGACCGTATTTTTGAAAATAATTTCAGAAGATAGTAAAATTGAAAAAAAAACTTAGAAAAAGTAGTATTTTTGACAATTTCTCTTTATTTAAAGCATACAATAATGTAACTATTAATATATATAATTAAAGTAATATGCATGTAAATAAATGAATAACAAATTGTTATTAAAATTGTGTATTATAAACTTTACACTTGAAATTGAATTTTTAATATCGTATTTAATGTAAAATAGTAATCAAATTGTGTGATTAATAAATATTTATGAAACTTTAATTATAAATATGATTATATAATTGTGAATAATTTAAAATAAAAAATGATTTATTAACAAATAGTTTTTTGTGACTAAAACAAATATGTAATCCATGGATATTTTAAATCAAGTAATTACTGGATTTAAATTAGAATTGTCAACTAATCGTGATTATTAAAATAGAATGAGAATGATAAATAAGAAAAAAAATTGTAATATGTTTAGTCTAAAAGTTAAGAGTGGTTTTTCATTGGCCTTAAAATAATTAATATTTTCTGAATTGTGAAGTATATAGCATCTAGACTCAAGCATTATAATGAAGGATTACAATAATTTTTATACACAAAAGATCCACAAAATAAAATCAATCGTTTCAAGTATCTATTAATATGCTAAGTTACACTTTCTTTAATTTTTTTTATCATAATTGATTAACATCGAAATTTTTAATTACAATAAAAAATATTTACGGTAATTAGCCTCACATCTATATAAAAACCTGAAATTATGACATTTAACAATTAAATAAACAAAAACATAAATTATAGATTAAAATTATAAAAGTTATACATGTAAAATATTTCCAAAAGTTATAAAATATTTTCTGTGTGTTAGATCGTGGTAATCAAAATGCAGCTAGTTCCCACTTGCTCCTGTAATTAAAAAATTACTTAACGCTAAAGTACTAAAGTTAAAGGATTTGGATACTCCCATTGGGTAGCGCAAAATAAAATCCAAACTCATTATTTATTGCTTTTCGTACCCTATATGACGTGTCAAGATGAGGAAAAATCCGATAATTCGAAGCCAATTCAAAAAATTAAATTGAATTAAACCCGAAATTGATGAAAATCTGAAACAAAAACCTAATCCAATTTGAACCAATAAAATTATTTGAGAACTATTTCAATTTTATTCTTTCCGCTGAATTGAAAAATCAGATCGTCTATAAAATATTATGTATATAATTGTACATATTAAACTAATTTATTCTATCTAATAAATAATAAAATAATATAAAAATAGTAACTACGTGATTGCCTTTTATAATTAAAACACTTTTTTCTAACAAAATCTACTTCTTTCCAAAAATATCACGGATAATTACCTTTAAATTAAAATATATTATCTTTTATATATTATCTTTCAAATATCACGGATAATTACCTATTTTACTTATTTTTTTTATATTTTTTTGAAAGATAAGTAAGGGTAATTGAGTAAAAACATGAAGTAAAAGATAATATTGTCGTGTTTTTACTTCGTGTTTTTACTTAATTACCCTTACTTATTTTTAAAAAATATATTAAATAACAATAACATTAAATAATAATTACCCTTTTTGCTAAAACATATTATTTTTCTATTTTTTCTAACAAAATCTTCTTATTTTCCAAAAATATCATGGGCAATTACCATTTCCAACTAAAACATATTACCTATAATTTATTAATGAGAATAGGTAACTAAAAAATAAAATTTTCCCAAATTTTGATTATATTATTAATTTATTAATTAGAAAAAGTACCGAAAACCAAAACTTTCAATGTTTCAGCTTTAATAATATAGTATAGATACTCCCTCCGTCCCTTTTATATTGTCCACAAATTTATATTTATTTGTCCCAAAACATTTGGCCACATTAGATAATTATGGTAAAATGGATGTTAAATTTGTTAAATTTTTACAAATATGCTAATATTTGAGCTTAAAATTGGTAATTTTTGTTTGATTGCTAAATATGTGGATTTTGGTATCTAGACAATATAAATGGGACGGAGGGAGTAGTATAGATAGCTTAAAACCTGTGCACGGATTGTTTTTAATATTTGTTATTTTATTATTTATATTTTAATACTTTTATTAATTGTATTTGTTAAGAAAAATAGGCGTGTTAAAATAGGTGAATTTTTTGAAATAATTAAAAATATTAACATATGTTTTAAAATTAATAACTAAAGGTTTGTCCGTGATATTTTTGGAAAATGAGAGATTTTAGTAAGGAATAAAAAAGATGACATTTATTAATTGAAAAAGGTGAATGTCCGTGACTGTTTTTGAAAAAGGAGGGGATTTTGTTAGAAAAAATAGAAAAAGTAATGTATTTTAGGTGAAAAAGATAATCGATTAAAAATAGATAATATAATTATTTAATAATATTTCATATTTTGAAAAAAAGTGGTTTGAGTATGGAAACATAGAAAAGGTAAATGTTTTAGTTGAAAAAGATAATTGTCCGTGATATTTTTGAAAAAACAAGGATTTTGTTAGAAAAATTAGAAATAGTAAAAGTTAATTGTCCGTGATATTTTTGGAAAAAGGAGAAGATTTTGTTAGAAAAATTGAAAAAGTAATGTGTTTTAGTTTAAATGGCAATTGGTTATAAAAGGTATTGTTATTGTTTAATATTTTTTTTATTAAATAAGCAAGGACAATTGATTAAAATCACTTTGTACCAAAAACCTGTACCGACCAACAACCGACCAAACTTTTAATGTTTCGTCTTTATTAATACTAGCCAATAACCCGTGCAAAGCATGGGCGATTTTAACATTAATTTTGAAATTTATTTTTAAAAGTTTTGAGATTTTAGTATTTCTGAAAATGCTATATTTTTAAAAAGAATTAAAAAAAATACTTAAATACTTCAAATCTTAAAAAAAACTTATAAATTTAATAAAAGTTTATTAGCTTAGTACGCATGTAATTGTCCAAATTATCAATATATTTTGTTGTAATAATATAAATATAAATAAAAACTTTTTTAAAAAAAGTCATGTTTTTGAATTCTAATTAAAGTATAACTGAAAGAGGTTGCAGTTATGTAATATATGTGATTTTTGATTGAATTATATGAATTTTTAATTATGTTTAATATTTTATTAATTGTATTATTAAAAAAATAAGTAGACATGTTAAAATATTTTAAATAATTAAACACATTAAGTAAGGGTTTGCCCGTAATATATTTTGGAAAGAGAGGTTTTTAGTAAGAAAAAAAACGTGTTTTAGTTGAAAAGTTAATTAACCGTGATATTTTTGGAAAAAATGAAAGATTTTGTTAGAAAAAATCAAAAAACTATTGTCTTTTGGCTGAAAAAGATAATATCTTTTTATGAAATTATGATGTGTTTTAATTTAAAAACAATCGATTAGTTAATATAATTATAGTATTTTATTATTTTTAATTAGGACAAATGAACGAAAACCGAAAAATCAAAACTTTCAATGTTTCGGCTATTATGTAATATTATATGATAGGTCCATAATTAATACATTTTTTATACCTATTTTATGTCTGTTTTCGTAATTTTATTATTTAATAAATTGTTTTCTTTTGTTTTGTAGGAAAATAAATAAAATCATATTTCAAGCAGAAAAAGGTGAAAAAGGCAAGGAGATGGAAATACTTGAAGTCAAAAGGAAATTGGAGAAAAATTGGAAAACTTATCGGAGAAGAAAAAGGAATTGAGGAAATATTTCTAGAATCCGATTTGCAATCAAAGAGCCCAAGCCCATTATTTTTCCTATATATATAGATCTCCCCTCTTGTATTTGAGACACCTAGAATTTAGACTAGATCTGAGAATTAGGAGTATGATAGATTTATTATTGTCTTTCAATACAAGTTCTTTATATTTTATTCAAACACTTTTGCTTGCATTCTTTATATTTAATTGTTTTGTTTCTTCTGCCATGTCTAGCTAAGTTAATCTCCTAGGATGAAGATGAAGTTAATTTAATTATTTTTGATATCTTCTTGTTCCTATTAATTGGTTCTCATAATTTTTCTTGGTACCTAATTGTTCAATTGACAAAGTGATTTTGATATATTATTGTTACCGGATTTATTTTTCATAGCCTATGCTTGCTCCATGAAGTTTTGATAGGTTATTGTTAGATAACAAGTTTCATAGTGTATGTTTGTCTCTTTAATTGATATATCTTATTTGTGAAGGAAAGATAATTGATTTTAGGGCGAGTTGATATTAATTGTGATTGATTAATGGATTCAGATTCCTAGGTTTTCCTTATCTGATCTTAATTGTTAATTAGGTTAAACAAATCTCATCTCAAATCTTATTTGTCTAGTTCGCCTGAGTTAATTGTTAGGGTTTTCGAAAATACATAGTCTCTGTGGATCGATCTGTGATTGCTACAACTGAACACTGTGCGCTTGCAGTTTACATTATTTTTACACATCAAGTTTTTGGCGCCGCTGCCGGGGATTATTGGTAATTTTCACTCCTTGATATTTAATTCTTCGAATTAGTTTCTTGTTCTGCATTGTTTGTCTTTTAGGGAACAGTGAAGCGGAGGAAAGTTTGGACAAGAAGATTGCTAGAAGGCCTCGTCATCTCTTGTGAAATTTTTGGAAGCGCTTTTCGGTATTCCGTATCACCTCTCTCTATTTTCTTTCCATCATTATTGAAAAATCCAAAAATATTAGTTAGTTAGTTGTTAAAAACCAATTTGTTGCATCATTCATTCTCTCACATAGGAGCACATCATCTAGATTTCTTTATTGTCTTTATCGCTTTCCATCTTATACAATTGTGGTGATTGCTGGAGGAAAGAGGTACGTACAATTTAGAATAGAACACGTAGTGTAGTGCATCCATAAGTGTTTATTTCTCGTTCTTTGTGTGTTGCATAATCTAATCAATCTTAAGGGCGCCACCCAATTCCAAGATAAGGTGAGGGATTTCATCACTCTTTCCTTGGCCCACAAATCACTAATTCGTTCATCTTGCATTCCTTTTTCCCTTAATAAAATTAATTAGACGTTAGCCCCTAGGATATCGCGCTCAACTAGGAAGAGAATCTAGGAGGAACAAATCACTAAGTATTTTTCGGTGGTGTCTAGGACTAGCGAAAGCTTACCTGGCCTTTAGACTGGTGCCTAGAATGGTGGTTAGCCTCTTGGCAATGCTTCCTCCTGCCTGGCCAGTCACGACGAATGCTTTTTGAGCTGTTACTTTTAGTAGTATCTTATTGTTAGGAGCAAGGTCTAGATTTTTTTTAGGATAACATAGATTTTTCTTTTGATTTTGCATATTCTTGGGTGTTTACTTATAGCTCTTGTCTGCTACGTGCTTAGTTGATTGTTTCTCTTGTATGCAAAGTATTTGGGTTCGAGATAATACATCTAGATTAGTGAGACAATCCGACCTTTCACTACCTGGAGTAGCAAGACAACTCGATTTCTCTTCACCCACTAAAATTGAGTCAAAAGAAGTAGAAGTTCCAACAACCGTCATGGTTGTCTCTCTTAAAGAACGTTGTTACCCTGCCCGTACCGCTCAACCCTCATGCATAGTGCTACCAGCAGTAACCGCAAACAATTTTGAAATCAAACATCATAACATTAGCATGTTACCTAGGTTTGCTAGGGTAGAGGGAGAGGATCCATATCTTTTCATTCGAGAATTTGAGGAAGTGTGTGCTTTACAAAAACTTCAACAACTAAGTGAGGATTCCATTAGGCTTAGACTCATTAACTTTACTTTAAAAGAAGATGCTAAACAGTGGTTGTATAGTCTACCCGTTAATTCTATTTCCACATGGGAGGGATTTGTTGCTATATTTCTTAAAAAATATTTTCCCAACCATAAGGCTAACAGGCTTAGGAATGAAATCAACCAATTTCAACAAAATTCAAATGAGCCTTTTTGGAAATATTTTGATAGATTTCAAAAGTTGTTGTCTAAGTGTTCTCAACATGGTATAGAAAAATGGAGACTTTGTAAAATTCTCTATGAAGCCTTAGATAGCAAAACCACTGTCTTGTTAGAGTCTATGTGTAATGGTAGGTTTATGGATAAAACTGATGAAGAAGCTTGGCAATTTTTTGAAGAGTTAGCTGAAAGAACAATGTTGTGGGAGTCAACTAGGGAACCCAGTCAGGAAACTGAAAAATCTAAGGGTGTACACATAGTTGGTAATTCTATTGCAACCGAAGCTAAGTTAGCTACTCTCACTAGACGTCTAGAAGCCTTAGAAACCAACAAGGTGTCCTCACAAGTGTTTCTGTGTGCAAATTGTAATTCTCCTAATCATTTGATAGAAAATTGTCCTAAAATTGAACAAGCCAATGCCATGTTTCAATCTAGAGTTAGGAATGATCCATATTCATCCACATACAATCCTGGTTGGAAAAATCATCCAAATTTCTCATGGAACAAAGGTCAATACAATCAGTATAACCAAAATTCTCAACCTGCTTTTCAAAAGCCCAATCCTGGTCCATATCCAACTCAAAATCCTAACTCATATCCTCCACAAAATCTCGGTCAATATCAAAACTCAGTTCCTTTGAATCCTCCTAGTTTTGCAGAATCTGACAAAAGATTTACTTCCATTGAAAAGAGTTTAGAGGCATTGCTCAAATCTCAACAAAATTTCATGAACACTATGACCCAAGATAGGCAATTGCTAAATTCCAATGCTCAAGCCATATCTAAACTAGAGGTCCAAGTCAGTCAATTGGCAAACACCATCAGTGAGAGAGAGAAAAATCGATTTCCTAGTCAACCTGAGATTAATCCTAAATTTCATCCAAATCAAAAGTCTCATGAAAATGTGAATTCTGTTATCTCTCTAAGGTCTGGTAATCAATTCAATAATCATGCTGGTGTCAATACTCAAGAAGAAGATAAGCTTACATCTGAACCAAATCCGTTACTCTTGAATCCTAGTCTTAAACAATCTTTCAATCCCAAGAGTCCTGAAGAAGTTGAATCTAATGAGTCATCACCCTCCGATGAACCACCTTCAAAACCCCAATCTGATGTGTCTATTGAAAAAGTCTTTAAGCCGAAAGCTCCGTTTCCTCACAGACTTACTTCAAATAAACAATCTGCTCAATTAGATAAGATTTTGGAAGTCTTCAAGCAAGTCAAGATTAACATTCCTCTTTTAGATGCAATTCAACAAGTTCCCTCTTATGCTAAGTGTCTAAAAGATTTGTGTACTCATAAAAGAACCACTCATTTTCCTAAGAAAGCTTTCCTAACATCTAATGTTAGCTCTATCTTGTCAAATCAAATCCCTTTGAAGTATAAGGATCCTGGATGTCCTACCATTTCTTGTGTCATTGGTAATACTTTCATTGATAAAGCTTTACTCGATCTAGGAGCTAGTATGAATCTTCTTCCATTATCTGTCTATCAAGACCTGGGTTTAGGTGAACTTAAAGAGACTACTATCACTCTTCAGTTAGCTGACCGTTCTGTCAAAATTCCTAAGGGTATGGTGGAAGATGTGTTGATTAAGGTTGGTGATTTTGTCTTCCCCGTCGATTTCATTGTTCTAGAAACCGAACCTGTCCAAAATCTCAAAAATCAAATTCCCATCATTCTAGGAAGACCTTTTCTTGCCACGTCTAATGCTTTGATTAACTGTAGGAATGGTTCGATGAAACTCACTTTTGGAAATATGACAATAGATCTTAATGTCTTTAATATAGGTAATCAACCTAATGAGCTTTTTGAACAACCCGTAGGAGTTAATTTGATAGATGAGTTTGTTTCATGGTCGAATCTTGAGGATAGTGCAATTGTGTCTTTTCTTGAGAACGATATTTTGTTAGAGTATGAGAGTAATAAAGAACTTCATGAGCTGTATAAGAATTTTTCTTCTGATGAGATGTTAGATGAATTAAATGCTATTTGTTGTAAGCATGAAACCCAACTTGAGGATAGTTCTTTTGATCCTAAGTCATTTGTTAAGATATCTGTTGGTGAGCCACCCCCCCCCCCCTTGATTCTAATCTATCTTTTTCCACTTTTGATCAGTCTTTGGTTGTTAATGAAACTCATCATGTTGTTATCTCTAGTGACATAGTTCATAACCAAGAATTTCAAGTAATTAATCTGCTTAAACAACATAAAGAAGCATCTACTTGGTCTATGAATGATATTAGTGGTATGAGTTTTATTCTGGTTCAAGATCATCTTTCTATAGTGGATAATTTCCAAAAAGGCTCATTTGTGGGTGAGTTTCACATGTTTGATGATTCTGTTAAGAAGGTAGTTTTTCCTCGATCTGGTATTGGTTAGTAAGCGTTTTTGTAAGTGTCTCCCATAGTCAAGTGTAGGTATGGGGGATTGTGTGTGAGTTTGTTGTGTATTTTGTGTTTATTGTGTGTTTTATAGGTATTGTGTATCTCCATCATTCCCTATCAGGTATTCTTGTCCTTTTACTTTGTCATTTTCTCTCATTTGCATACATTGAGGACAATGCATGATTTAGGTATGGGGGAGGGGTTTAGTAGTATTATTAAAACAAAAAAACAAAAATCCAAAAAAAAATTGAAAAATGAAAAAATCCCAAAAAGAATTTTAGTTGTAAATTGTAGAATTCTAGCCTTGTGAAATGATTGCTTGTTGCTTTATGCACCCTTACATGCTATAGTAATCTTGTGTTTCTTATACTTTTGATTGAGAAGTGATTTGCTAAGTTCTTGTTCACACACATACACTAGCAAGTTGAAACTAGTAGACTTATTGAAAGTTGCAAGTAATTAGAAGGACATGAATATGTGCAAAATGATTTGGTTTTCATGCTTTGAGTACAAGTTGGTGCATTAAAGAGATTTTTGCTTGGGATTGATTATGTTTTACCACCAAGTGAGTTTTTGAGCCTATATGCATATCTTTTGCATTTTATATTCGTTTGCTTGAGTG
This sequence comes from Heracleum sosnowskyi, assembly GCA_030848705.1. Classification (NCBI taxonomy): domain Eukaryota; kingdom Viridiplantae; phylum Streptophyta; class Magnoliopsida; order Apiales; family Apiaceae; genus Heracleum; species Heracleum sosnowskyi. The sequence continues at coordinate 82,617,729 of CM061238.1, forward strand.
TCCACATGTTGTTTGCATTGCTAGCACTTGTTTGAGACCTTTCTTGAACGTATGACATTATTTGATGATAAGATGATAAAGGCATTTAGGAATAACCTATATTTTCCAAATTACCACACACCATTTATATATGATCAATTAGTTACCCTCTTGAGCTTAATCCTATTTTTCGGTGACATACCACGTTACTTGCCTAGACCTTTTTCTTGTTTAGCCTTACTTATGCTTGATCCCAAATTATCAATGGCTAGTAGGAACTTGAGGGAGTAATAAGGTGTGTAAGATGGGTTTACTTTTGTTCATTACTTTTGAGGAAATATTTGGTTTGATTGCTTACTTGGTAGTCGTTGTTCAATAAATTTTTGAAGGAGGATTGTGGTTACTTATATCTATCTCTTAGCTCTCGAAAAAAAAAAGAAAAAAAAAGAAAAAAATATGAAAAAAAGCAAAAAAAAAAAAAAAAAATTATATGAGAGCATACTTATGTTTGTGTGATCCTTCTTCATTCGACTAATCAAGCCTTTTGTTGGAAGAAAATGAGAAAATTCAGTTGTGGGGAGGATGTTTGGTGATGTATATGATTAATTATGGTGCCTACTAGCTTTTGACACTTCACCTTATTTGGCCTTACTTGACATACCTTGTCCCTAGCCCCATTACAACCCAAATAAAGACCTTTTGATTATCATCATTGATGTATGTTGTGTTAAAGTTAGATTGATACCAAATGTCAAGCATGCTTATGATTTTGTTGGAATTGAGTGATACACTTACCCTTGTTCTTGAGTGAATATTCTTTTGTGAGTGAAAGGTGAGTTATTGCTTGTTTCTACATTTGAGATTCCAAGTTTTGACTCAAAGGTGTACTCGTGTGGGCTTAGCATGATTACCAACTTATTCTTACACTTGACATGGACTTTTGAGCACTTATGCATATTTCTTTGAGTAGACTATGTGAATCCTTGCATCTTCCACGACAAGACATTGCAAAGTCATTTTTGATTCTTAAGTTGATGAAGCATGAGAGGACTTGTATGTGTGGCGTTGCATTGTCATGCGATCTTTTACATGAGCTAGATGAATTTTGTGGGTACATTCACTATAGGCCCTCACGAGACCTTACTCGTCCACTAGGGCTGCCTAGGGGTTTAAAGGGCTTGTTGCATATGCCAAATGCAACCGTGATCACCTACGGAAGTGGTATTATCTATTAGTTAGTAGTTTATAATATGTTAGTTTTTCTCGAGGACGAGCAAAAGATAGGTATGGGGGCATTTGATAGGTCCATAATTAATACATTTTTTATACCTATTTTATGTCTGTTTTCGTAATTTTATTATTTAATAAATTGTTTTCTTTTGTTTTGTAGGAAAATAAATAAAATCATATTTCAAGCAGAAAAAGGTGAAAAAGGCAAGGAGATGGAAATACTTGAAGTCAAAAGGAAATTGGAGAAAATTGGAAAACTTATCGGAGAAGAAAAAGGAATTGAGGAAATATTTCTAGAATCCGATTTGCAATCAAAGAGCCCAAGCCCATTATTTTTCCTATATATATAGATCTCCCCTCTTGTATTTGAGACACCTAGAATTTAGACTAGATCTGAGAATTAGGAGTATGATAGATTTATTATTATCTTTCAATACAAGTTCTTTATATTTTATTCAAACACTTTTGCTTGCATTCTTTATATTTAATTGTTTTGTTTCTTCTGCCATGTCTAGCTAAGTTAATCTCCTAGGATGAAGATGAAGTTAATTTAATTATTTTTGATATCTTCTTGTTCCTATTAATTGGTTCTCATAATTTTTCTTGGTACCTAATTGTTCAATTGACAAAGTGATTTTGATATATTATTGTTACCGGATTTATTTTTCATAGTCTATGCTTGCTCCATGAAGTTTTGATAGGTTATTGTTAGATAACAAGTTTCATAGTGTATGCTTGTCTCGTTAATTGATATATCTTATTTGTGAAGGAAAGAGAATTGATTTTAGGGCGAGTTGATATTAATTGTGATTGATTAATGGATTCAGATTCCTAGGTTTTCCTTATCTGATCTTAATTGTTAATTAGGTTAAACAAATCTCATCTCAAATCTTATTTGTCTAGTTCGCCTGAGTTAATTGTTAGGGTTTTCGAAAATACATAGTCTCTGTGGATCGATCTGTGATTGCTACAACTGAACACTGTGCGCTTGCAGTTTACATTATTTTTACACATCAGTATAGATAACTTAAAACTCGTGTGATGCACAAATTATTTTTAATAGTTGTTATTTTATTATTTATATTTTAAGAAAAATATGCATGTTAAAATATGTGAACTTTTTTAAATAATTAAAAATATTAACATAGGTTTTAAAATTAATAACTAAAAATTTGTCCGTGATATTTTTGGAAAAGGAAATATTTTAGTAAGGAATAGAAAATGTGACATGTATTAGTTGAAAAAGGTGATGGCCCGGGGATTTTGTTAGAAAAAATAGAAAAAGTAATGTATTTTAGGTGAAAAATGTAATTGGTTATAAATAGATAATATAATTATTTAATAATATTTCATATTTTTTGGAAAAATAGGGGTTTGAGTAAGGAAAGGTAAAAAAGGTAAATGTTTTATTTGAAAAAGATAATTATCCGTGATATTTTTGGAAAAACGGGGATTTTGTTAGAAAAAAATAGAAATAGTAAAAGTTAATTGTCTGTTATATTTTTGGAAAAGGGAGAAAATTTTGTTAGAAAAAATTGGAAAAGTAATTTGTTTTAGTTTAAATGGCAATTAGTTATTAAAGGTATTGTTATTATTTAATATTTATTTTAATAAATAAGCAATGACAATCGAGTAAAATCACTTTGTACCAAAAAACTGTACCGACCAACAACCGACCAAATTTTTAATGTTTCGACTATTATATAATAGTAAGTATAGATGAAAAAGATAATTGCCCGTGATATTTTTGAAAAAGCAGAGGATTTTGTTAGAAAAAATAAAAAGTAGCAAAAGGTAATGGGTTAATTATCTTGTTGGTCACTGAAGTCGGCTTAATGTATCAAGATGGTCACTGAACTGAAATTAGAATCAAGTAGGTCACTATCTCGAGTCATTTGTTCAGCCCGTTAAGTCGTTTGACTTTTTTAGACGGAAGTTGCTGACCTGTAAGCTTTGTATCTATGTGACTAACGCCTGTTAGTGTAACTCTAATTAGTTAACTATAGTTAGTGTAAACCCCAGTTTAGAATCAGATTAAACTTTTATCATAGAAAAAATTAAAACACTCCATTAAATTACAGTGCGATAGAATTGGGGAAAGTAAAACCCTAATTCTGAAATCAAAAATTGGTGCTAGATTGTGAAGTTATTGGAGTGCATCTCAACTAGTAAGGTATAATATATCGATTGTGTTCTCTATATCAATTGTAACACATATGTCAATTATTTATTTTCGATTTTGCAGTATGTCGACAAGGGTTAACATATATGTACATCATCATGGTGATTTGGATAATTCGAAATCGAGCTACAGGGGTGGGAAGGTGGATACGGTCAATCTTGACACAGATGATTTCTCCTTTCGTGATATGGAGGATTTTGGTAAGGAGTTCATATATGATTCTTCATCTCTTGTTTACTTTAAAACAAATGGTCATACTTTTACTGATGGGGTGAAGATTGTGTATGATGATGACTCTGTTAGAGAGCTAGTTAATGTGTCACTGCCTTACGGTAAGATAGAGCTTTATATTGATCATTGTTTTGACTTTGCTTCTCCGATGATTTATACTGAAAATGATAGTGACCATGATCCTGATTACTTAATTGAAACTGAATCGAGTGATGATGATTGCTCTAGTCTTGATAATAGTGATGAAGAATTGAATGAATATAGGCAATCACGTAAGTTATTCAAGGAGCAGTTGACTAGTGAGAAGTTTAGGGATGTTAGCAGTCATGAGTCTAGCTTTGAGAGTGATGAACTGAGATCAGTCCATTCGTCGTCCGAAGATGAAATTAGCAGGAAAGGGTTTATTGGGGATAATTTGGTTAAGAATAAACGAAAGAGTAGAGAAAAACTTTTTAAAGAAGCACCTGGCAAAGTGGGAACTATAAAGTTTGAAGTAGGTTTGAGATTCTTGTCTATGGATGAATTTAGGACCACTGTTAGACAGTATGGTCTAGATGAAAGGAGAGCATTATATTTTGCAAAAAATGATTCTCAGAGGTGTCAAGTCATATGTGAGGAAGGGTGCCCATTCTATATATGGTGCACCAGAATTAAAAATTCCGAGAATGTGCAGATTAAGACATTGGTAGATAATCATTCTTGCACAAAGCCCTACACGAACAAGCATGCCACAGTTTATCCACATGCCATAGCAGCTATACATGATAGCAGGCAACAACCAATTAACTTTGTTTCTGATTTCTATAAAAGGGATAGGTACTTACAGTCTTATAGTCAACCTCTTGAGGCCATAAAAGGAGATGAGTTCTGGGAATTTCAGACCACAGATCCATTGTTGCCACCGGATATTCCCAAAAAATTGAGAGGCCGTCCAAAAAAGCTCCGAAGGCGGGATGAATGGGAGGGAGGCAACAGGAGTAGAGCAAGCCAACCAATACATCAAGGTTCAGATATTCTAAGGTATACCACAACAAGAGTCATGCATTGCAGTGTGTGTGGTGCTACTGGGCACAGAAAAAACAAGTGTCCAACTCCACAAGAGGAATTCAGTAAAGGCAAAGAGAAGTCAAAAGAGACTACAACGACAGAGACTACAATAGAGAATACAACAGACAAGCCGAAAAGGACATACAAACCAAAACGAAAAGCTTGTATACCGTGGAGGACTAAAAATACATCATCTCAAGCATTTGAGTTGAAAAGAACTCCAAGCCAGAGAAAAAAGTTGGAAACAAGGAGGAAGCCTGCACTATCTATCAGGGAAGAAGATGAAGAATACCTTGATCAAGACTTTTAAGTCAATTTGAATGTAGCCTTTCTTTTGTTATCAGACTTGCATTCTGGAAATTATCTTTTATTACTAGGTTTATGTTATTTACACGCTGGATATAATCTATCCTGCTATGACATGATCTTTTGTTATGACATGATCTTTTGTTAAATAATATTTGGATTTTCTGCTATTACATTATTCTTATTACATAACACTACATATCATAAAGATTCATTTGAATTCATACTATTACAACACAAATAAGATCTGAAGAGATATATAAGATGAATTAAACTAATACACACTCTTTAAGAGAAACTGATTTTAAAAACTAAGAACCCTAACATATATTATAGATACATACATCTGTATGTATATATACAGGGGAAGAGATATTCATATGTGTCATATGACTTAACAAATATAACAGTTGGACACGCCATGTCAGCATCTTATCCACGTCACAACAATTTTCGTCTAAAAAATTCAACGACTTAACGGGCTGGACAAATGACTCGAGATAGTGACCTACTTGATTCTAATTTCAGTTCAGTGACCATCTTGATACATTAAGCCGACTTCAGTGACCAACAAGATAATTAACCCAAAAGGTAATTGCTCGTGAAATTTTTGGAAAATGAGAAGATTTTGTTAGAAAAACCGGAAAATTAATGTGTTTTAGTTTAAAAGGCAATTGGTTATAAAAGGTATTGTTATCATTTAATAATATTTTTTTAATAAATAAGGAAGGACCATTAAGTAAAATCACTTTGCACCAAAAAACTGTATCGATGAACAATCGACCAAACTTTTAATGTTTCGTCTTTAATAATATAGCTTAAAACCCGTGCGATGCACGGATTGTTATTAATTATTATTATTATTATTATTATTATTATTATTATTATTATTATTATTATTATTATTATTATTTACATTTTAATATTTTATTAATTATATTTGTTAAAAACAATAAGTAGGCGTGTTAAACTCTTTTAAATAATTAAAAATATTATAATAGATTTTAAAATAAATAATAATGGTTTGCCCGTTATATTTTTGGAAAATAAGTAGTTTTAGTAAAGAAAAATAGAAAAAGTAATATGTTTTAGTTGAAAAAGGTAATTGCGTGTAATTAAAAGTAATAAAATAAATAAGTAAAGGTTTACCCGTGATATTTTTATAAAATGAGGGGTTTTAGCAAGAAAAAATAGAAAAAGTAACGTGTTTTAGTTGAATAAGGTAATTGTCCGTAATTAAAATTATTAAAATATGTTTTAAAATAAATAATTAAGGGTTGTCTGTGATATTCTTGGAAAATGGAGGGGTTTTAGGAGGATTTGTTAGAAAAAAAAATAGAAAAGTAATGTATTTTAACTGAAAAGATAATTAATTAAAAATAATGTTATTAATTAATAATATTTTTTTTAAAATAAGTAAGGGTAATTAAGTAAAATCACTTAGCGACCGACAAACTTTTAATGTTTATCTATTATAATATAGTATAGATACTAAAAGTTTGTCTATTATAATATAATATAGTATGGATAGTATAAATGCACGTGTAAAACATATTAACACATTCGTAGCACATGATGTATTATTAAATACTAGCATATAACCCGTGCAAGTCTTAAAAAAATAATAAATTAAAAAATTTAATGTGAAATGAAAATATTAAAATAAAAATAAAAATTAATATGATAAATTATAAAATGAGAAACTTAAATATTAATTGGAACATAAAAAAAATATAAAAAAATACAGATGGGGCTGAGGAAGATAAATGAGGTATTATTAATATTATTTTATAATAAAATAATAATAATAATAATAAGGACATATAGAAAATCTAACACGTTTTAATTAAAAAAAGTAATTGCCCGTGATATTTTTAGAAGTGTTTTAATTATATTAATTGTATTTATTAAAAAAGATACGTTGACATGTTAAGATAAGTAAGTTTTTTTAATAAGGACAAATAGAAAAGGTAACATGTTTTAATTAAAATAAAAGTAACCGCCCGTAATATTTTTATATGTGTTTTAATTATATTAATTGTATTTGTTAAAAAAATACGTTCACTTGTTAAAATATGTAAGTTTTTTTTAATAATTATAAGTATTAAAATAGATTTTAAAATATATAAGTAAGGGTTGCACTTAATATTTTTGGAAAAAAAAAAGATTTTAGTGATAACAAATATAAAAGGTAATATATTTTAATTTAAAGGTAATTGCTCGTGATATTTTTGGACAAGAATTAGATTTTGTTAGAAAAAATGTTTTAACTATAAAAGACAATCAGCTAGTTACTATTTTTATATTATTTTATTATTTATTAAATAGAGTATTAAAATAGGTTTTAAAATAAATAAGTAAGGATTCCACCTCATATTTTTGGAAAATAGGGATTTTAGTGATAACAAATACTCCCTCCGATCCATCCATTTGTTAACATTTGGAAGGGAGAGTTCGACACGCATTTTAAGCCTCCTATAAAGTATAGTTCCATTAATTGTTTTAAAAAAAATTTCTTCTGAATAAAACTTAAATGTTTGGATTTTTATTCAAAAAAGAAAAAATTTAAAAATAAATAATAGAACTATATTTTATAGAAGCCTTAAAATGCGCGTCGAGCCCTCCGTTTCAAACGTTAACAAATGGATGTGACAGGGGGAGTATAAAAGATAATACGTTTTAATTTAAAGGTAATTGTCGTGATATTTTTGGAAAATAAGTATATTTTGTTAGAATTTTTTTTAATTATAAAAGACAATCAACTAGTTACTATTTTTATATTATTTTATTATTTATTAAATAGAGTATTAAAATAAGTTTTAAAATAAATAAGTAAGGATTACACCTCATATTTTTGGAAAACAGAGATTTTAGTGATAACAAATATAAAAAGTAATATGTTTTAATTTAAAAGATAATTATCATGATATTTTTGGAAAAGGAGTAGATTTTGTTAGGTAAAAAATATTTTAATTATAAAAGTCAATCATCTAGTTACTATTTTTATATTTTTTTTATTATTTATTAAATAGAATAAAAAACTGAAAACCGACCGAAAACCAAAACTTTCAATATTTCGGTTTTAATAATATACTAGCTTAAAACCCGTGCGATGCACGGATTGTGAATTGTTATTTTATTATTATTTTTTTAATTGTATTTGTTAAAAAAATAACTAGGCATGTTAAAATAGCTAAACACTTTTAATTAATTAAAAATTTTCAAATAAATAAGTAAGGGTTTGCTTGTTATTTTTTTGGAAAATGGGGGTTTTAGTATGGAAAAATAAAAAATGTAACATATATTTAGTTTAAAAAGATAATTGCCCGTGATATTTTTGGAAAATGAGGTTTTAAAATTTAATAATTTAAATTATTTAAATACGTTTTAAAATAAATAAGTAATCCGTGATTTTTTTAGAAAAAAGAATGGATTTTAGTGAGAAAAATATAAAAAGTAAATTGAAAAAGACGATTTCCCGTGATATATATAGAAAATGAGGAACTTTGTTAGAAAAAATCTATAATGTGTTTTAGCTGAAAAGGTAAGTGGTTATAAATAAAAATTTGATTATTTATATTTTAATATTTTTAGTAATTGCATTTGTTAAGAAAAATAAGTAGACATGTTAAAATAGGTAAACTTTTTAAAAAATAATTATAATATTATGTTTAAAAATAAATAATTAAAGGTTTGTCCATGATATTTTTGGAAAATGAGGGGTTTTAGTAAGGAAAAATAAAAAAACTAACATGTTTTAGTTAAAGAAGTTAATTGTCCGTGATATATTTGAAAAAGTAGGGGAATTTGTTAGAAATAATAAAAAAGTAATGTATTTTAGGTGAAAAAGGTAATTGGTTATAAATAGGTAATATTATTATTTAATAATATATTTTTATAAATAAGTAAAGTTAATTAAGTAAAAACACGAATTTAAGAAAGGACAATTAAGTAAAATCACAACGTACCATACCGACCGACCAAACTTTTAATGTTTCGTCTATTATATAATAGTATTGATAATATAGATAGATACATTTGTTGTACAAAAATGGACGATAGTCGACAGTAGACCTGGCAAAATGGGTCGGGATCCGAAGAACCGAACCGAAATTCATAGAACCGAATCCGATTTTGTATCCAAATTAGTTAAACCGATAATTATCCGAAAACCGATTTGAACCGGTCCGAAAATTATCCGAACCGAAAATTTAACCGAAAATTATCCGATCCGATTATGATCCGAACCAATCATAACCGAATAATAAATTATCTAAACCGAAGATGATTCGAAATACAAGATTCGATTTAAATCCGAACTAAAAAAATGGTGAATTCAGTTTTAGTTGAGTTATAATATTTACAGATCATAATCCCCATATATTAGGCCACGTTTAATTCAATAAATTAATCTATTTATAAGTAAAATTCTTAATTAGAATAATTTCATGTCAAAAATATCATAGATATTTAATCAATACTTTTGAAAAAGTATTTTATTTTATATAAAAAATAATATTTTTAATAATAAGATATTTTTAAAGTATTACAAATTAAGAAAAATGAATGAGTAATGATCCAAACAAATCCGAACCGAATTTGATCCAAACCAAATTCATCCGATTTTAATCCAAATTTCATCCGATTTTAATCCGAATGAGACCCGAACCGAATCAAATCCGATCCGATCCGAACTATACCAAAAATATATCATAACCGAACATTAATTCGATCCGAGATTGATCTGATCCGAAACCGAACCGATTATCCGATTTGCCAGGTCTAGTCGACAGTAATGTATGACCTTAAATAATCAAAGTCATGCACACATATATTTGCTCCCCTATAATTATTCGATGAGCAATGGTAGAGTGATAGTTATTACATTGGTACAAAATTTAGGTATAAAATAATGTATTAGTCATGTATTAATTTAGAATATTTTAATTAATAAAAATAAGATGAATGCATGGATCTATTGTATTTAATTGATTTATAACCATGACTTAAAAAAAAATTGATTTTTAACCGGACAAATAACAACATATGCCATTTTATAATTATTTTTGTAGCCAACTCGATACCTTTAGCAATATTTTTATTTGATATTTCAAAATACATAAATTACATTTTTTCATCATATTAAAATATTTTAAGTTCAAAGTAAATTGCCGGATTGTGTATTATATACATTTATACTTACTTCGATAATTTATTTAGTGGTATGCTTCCTGTTTAATGTTTTTACACGAAATTTAGGTATATCGATAAACTAAAATATCATCAAATATATCCTATTTTGATAATCAGATCTAACCAAATCTATATTGGATATTAACTGTATTGTATTTCAGGTAAGATAATTTTCTTTTCTAATAATTAACTTTTATTTACATAGTCCAAAATACTTATTTTCCAACAAAACATACCCAAAATACCAATATTCATTAAACATGATCCTAAATACCCACAAGATATACCTAAATTTCGCCACTCCCTAAAGAGTTTCAGGTAAGCAGTGTTCTAAAAAGTGACGATTAATCTTTAATCGTTGTTTGACTGATTTTGCAATAATTGGGTCAAAAAACATTTTTTTTTCTAGAAAGCGGTCAGTTCGGTCAAATTTGAAATTAATAATTTTTATTTAAAAAAATGGAAACACAAAATTTTAAGAATAAATGAATATCGGATACTTTAAAACTAAAAAATATCAAGCAGAATGAGAATTTTTATAAAACAAACACCAATAAAAAAAAATAAGTTCAATCGCTTCCCTTTCACTTTGTTAATACCTTAACAACTTTAGAGAAGCAGTTGTCCACTTACTAGCTTGCTGATGTGAAACCATTATAATCATAATCAATAAAAAAACAGTTTTTACCTTAAACCTGCAACCTATAGATGAGAATTTGGAAGATTGATTTGAGCCTTAGGTGTCTCTGCAGGTTGAGGGGGGGAAGGGACCTGCTACAAAGCAGCACTTAGAAGCACTCAACAAATCTTGATGTTCGGGCTAGAAATTGTTTAGACTAACATCATTTTAATAAAAAGGACATAATGCACTGTTAAAAAACTCACCAGCATAATGAGCAATAGAAAAGTCAGTCCTTGACAATTTTGGTTTGACAAAGCGTTTATGAGCTTTGAACGTCTGGTAAAGCTTTTGTAAAAATGTCTCATGCGTTGACTTGGGAAACATACTGAAAGAACATCAACTGCTTTATAAAAGTAGAAAAACCATTTCTGTAGTAGTGTTAACTATTAAGAAGTTCATACAGCAGCAGATACACATACATTAACACATATAATGGCACACACACAAACATATACCATCACATATGGAGAGAAATTTGCTCCAGGTTTCTGCAAACAAAGCATAAACAGTGTATCTGTGAAAACAGGTTATATGTAAAATGACTCACTAGTAGCCTAACAAGTATAACAGCATTACTCCAGGTTAATGTCGCTATGTACCGGAAAGAACAGAATTCCTCCCTTGCGCCACATATGTCAAAATCTTTATTAGCATCACTTCTAATCTTGCAAAAGAATATTAACTATTTATCATGAATTATAATTTTAAAATGCAAAAGAAATAATCTAAATTGTCTTCGAACAAACAGGATCCGCAAAAGTTGTAGACCGCTCCAACATCATCAAGGATAGTGTTGCTTCCTTCTTCGTTAACTAAATTAAAAACGACATTAGATACCTACCAAAAACCAAATTTTAGATGATATCATGCTCATACAAAACCAATTTGTAATAAAGGTAAAAATACAATTAAAATGGTTGAAACATGTACAAGACTAACCTTGCTCTTAGATACACCCAATATCATAGCGTACGAATAGAACTTCAACGAAACACCATTCTGATCAACTTTCAGATAAATTTCATGATAGAGTGCCCCCATTAATCAAAGAAAGGTGCCCCCAGTAAACACCAATTTTCAAGCCCAATTCATTTTAGTTTTGTTCAAAGTTAATATCAAGTCCAATATCTAAATATACAACTGGTGTAGTCTTGTGAACGGAAAAGAGTCAGAGAGGTGAAAGGTGAATACAGAAAAAACCCTAACATTATAATTGAAGAAGAGTAGAAGATTATTGTAAATTTGGAGCAAAAACTTGCAGACCTAATCACTTGATTATTCATTCTAAAGTCTCCATCTACTAATCTTCTCTGTAATGTAAGTTTTATAATTCCATTCTCTCCTCTTATATTATATATCTAATATATGTATATATTTTGTAAAATTTGAGTAAGTATGTTATATACTCTGTAAAATTTGAGTTGGTTTTTTATCATTGTTTTTAGTGTAGATTTATGTTTATCATTTTTAATTTTGTGAATTGTGATACAATGTGGAAAATGTCATATCTGAAATTCTTTTATGTTTGAATTTTTTTTATGCTTGAATAAGTGATTCATGTTATTATTTGTCAAAATCTGAGTATGTTTATTTGACAAATGACAGATATAAATGGAAAGATTTTTTAAAAGAAAGTTATCTTCAACCTTAGATGATACAAGTAATGTGGGTGAACAATCCTTACGAGAAAATGTTAATACTGTTCAGCCAAGTTATAGTCCTGTGATGCCTAAAAAAATTGACTTGAAAGATCTTCCGTGGGATCCCTTTGATAGGAAAAGAATTATAGAATATCATCCTGATCAAAGAGATGAAATAAGGAGAGCATATTTGATTAGAGGACCTTGTCAACCACTTGGGCATGAATTTCCAAAAACAAAGATTGGAAATAAAGATAGACGTTTTAATCCCGAGTGGTATGAAAAATATAAGAATTGGTTGGAGTATAGTTTAAAAGCTGATAAAGCCTATTGTTTATATTGCTACTTATTTAGAGATCACTTTGGAAGACAAGGTGGGAGTGATGCGTTTGTAGTGGATGGCTTTTGTGGTTGGAATAAAACGGAGAGACTTGGAAGCCATGTTGGAGAAGTCAATAGTTTTCATCACAAGGCACTTAAAAAATGTGATGATCTACAAAGACAAAAACAATCCATTTCCGTTGCTTTTCATAAACAAAGTGATATTGTCAAGAATGAGCATCGAATTCGCTTGAATGCTTCCATTGATGTTTCTAGATTTTTGCTAAATAGTGCATTACCTTTTCGTGGTCATGATGAGTCAGAAAAGTCACTACATAGAGGAAATTTCTTAGAAATGATAAAATATACTCAGAACCAAAATGAGATGATTCGTAAGGTTACGTTAAAAAATGCTCCTTGGAACAATCAAATGGTGTCTCCAAAAATTCAAAAAGATATTTGTCATTGTTTTGCACAAGAAATTCTTAAATCTATTATGAAAGAAATTGGTGATGATGTGTTTGCTTTGTTAGTTGACGAGTCTAGTGATGTTTCTAAAAAGGAACAAATGGCTGTTGTTTTGCGATATGTTGATGACACATCTGGAGTGGTGAAGGAGAGATTTGTGGGTCTTGTTCATGTGAAAGAGACATCTTCACTAACTCTTAAATCTGCTATTGATAATTTATTTGCTGAGTTTGGTCTGAGCTTAAAACAGGTGAGAGGGCAAGGTTATGATGGTGCAAGTAACATGCGTGGTCAGTTCAATGGGTTGAAAACATTAATCATGAGAGAAAATAGCTCGGCATATTATGTACATTGCTTTGCTCACCAACTTCAGTTGGTTGTTGTGGCGATTGCAAAAAAACACTTTGCTGTTGGTGATTTCTTTGATATGATAGCGGTCTTGATGAATGTGGTTGGTGGTTCTTGAAAAAGGACTGATATGCTTAGAGATAGTCAAAAAGAAAGATTGTTAAAAGAGATGGGTCGTGGTGAACTTGAAACTGGAAGTGGGTTGAATCAAGAACTTTCTCTTATAAGAGCCGGAGATACACGTTGGAGTTCACATTATAAAACACTTCTACGATTGGTTGATTTGTATCCAAGTGTAATTGAGGTGCTTAAATATGTTGAAAATGAGGGAGAAAAAGATGTGCAACAACGTCAAACAAGTGGTCTTCAAATATATTTCACATCATTTGAGTTTGTATTCTATTTGCACTTGATGTTGTACATTTTGGGGCTCACAGATGTATTGTCGCAGGCATTGCAAAGAAAAGATCAAGATATCTTGAATGCTATCTCATTAGTGGAGTCAACAAAAAGACAACTACAAGAGTTTAGAGTTCATGGGCGGGATTCTCTTTTGAAAAATGTATTTTCTTTTTGTGATAAGTATGACATTGAAAAATTGGATATGACAGAGGCTTATGTTAATCCAAAGAATCGGCGAAAAAAAAACTGGAATCACCAATGAGCATTATTATTCTTTTGATTGCTTTAATGTTGTTGTGGATATGCAAATTGCAGAGTTTAATGATCGCTTTAATGAGGTAAACTCTGAATTGCTCATTTGTATGGCTTCTTTGAATCCACGTGATTCATTTGGTGATTTTGATCCATTGAAGTTGATGAAATTAACCGAGTTCTATCCAAATGATTTTAGTCCTACTGATAGGATTGCTCTTGAGCATGAATTGTTCATTTATATTGATAATGTGAAAGCTGATGAAAGATTTGCCAACTTAAATGGTATTAGTGATCTTTCTAGAGTGTTGGTTGAAACGAAAAAAAATCATTGTTATTCTTTGGTGTATCGACTAGTTAAGCTATCATTAGTTTTGCCAGTTGCAACCGCGACAGTTGAGAGATGTTTTTCTACAATGAAGCTTGTGAAGTCAGATTTGCGCAATCGAATTGGTGATGGTTTTTTGAGTGATTGTCTTGTTTCAGCTATAGAAAAGGAAGCACTGGCTGAAGTAACAAATGAAGATGTAATAGATAGGTTTCAGAAGATGAAAACTCGAAGGGAACAAATTTAAATTGTAAGTTATTTCTCTTTTTCCTATGATATTACACATCTTTTTATTAGTTCTATGTCATTATTTATATGTAGTGCCCCCACTAAAATTTATTCCTGGGTCCGCCACTGCCTGCATGATATGTCCAAACAAAGTTAAAATTTTAAGTTTTATTATGAACATGTAAAAATACATAGAACCTACCCCGCTATTTACTGGAAGACCAGAATTCCTCCTTTGTGCCAAATATGTCAAAGTCTTTATTAGCATCACTTCTAATCCTGCAAAATAATATTAACTATTTATCATGAATCATAATTTTTAAAATGCAAAAGAAAGAATCTAAATTGTCTTCGAACAAACAGGATCTGCAAAAGTTGTAGACCGCTCCAACATCATCAAGATAGTGTTACTTCTTTCTTCGTTAACTAAATTAAAACGACATTAGATACCTACTATAAATAAAATTTTAGATGATATCATACACATACAAAATGAATTTATAATAAAGGTGACTAATCTTGCTCTCTGATACACCCAATATCATAGCGTACGAATAGAACTTCACTTTATAATCAACGAAACACCATTATGGATCAACTTTTATATAAATTTCATGATCTAGCATTTTTCTTCATTCTATACGAAAATAACTGCATATTACCTAATATCTAGGATACTCTCTACTATATAATTTCGACAAGTAAACTCCTAATAATATAAATAATAATTACATTATGAGTAAAGTTTTATGATCTTTGAACGTCTGGTAAAGCTTTTGTGAAAATGTCTCATGCGTTGACTTGGGAAACTTACTGAAACAACATCAAATGAATTATAAAAGTAGAAAAACCATTTCTGTAGTTGTGTTAACTATTAAAAAGTTCATACAGCAGCAGATACTCATACATTAACACATATATTGGCGCACACAAACATATACCATCACATATGGAAAGAAATTTGTTAATGTCCTACCAGGCTTCATCTAGTAGAGCAACAATCTCTCCAGGTTTCTGCAAACACAGCATAAACAGTGTATCTGTGAAAACAAGTTGGTTATATGTAAAATGACTCATACTCATACATTAACACATATATTGGCACACACAAACATATACCATCACATATGGAAAGAAATTTGCTAGTGTCCTACCAGGCTTCATCTAGTAGAGCAACAATCTCTCCAGGTTTCTTCAAACACAGCATAAACAGTGTATCTGTGAAAACAGGTTGGTTATATGTAAAATGACTCACTAGTAGCTGAACATGTATAACAGCAAAAAAGTACTATAAGAGAATGGTCGGCATGCAAATGATGACACATTTTATAGAATACTGAGTGATACAGTAGCATAATATTATGTAAAAGAATTCTACACCAGGATGCAATCAGTACAGTTTCTTTAACAGTATTCCGTTATTTGAGCAGAACAGCAAGACCCCAGTAGTTTCAATATGTGAGTTGAATGAAGAGTTTACCTTTTCAATCAGATCCAACACGTCTTGGTTATCAACAACTTCTATGTAACTCCAGTCAATCTCTTCAAACTTTAAAGCGATATGGTTCATCTGGTGATACAAGTAACATAAAGCGAGAACAAAGGCCAATTGCTAATACCTAGAACTTCTTTACTACATATCAAATTCGACCAATTCCGTATCTCTCTCTCTCTCTAACTCTCTCTCTCTGTATCTCCCTCTATCTCTCTCTTTCTCTTTCTCTATCTATATATATATATATATATATATATATATATATATATATCTGTCTCTACATTATCAGAGTTGTGTTTTCTGTTTTTCAAATGCCTCTGAGTTCAATTTATAACAGTAGCAATTTCAAATGATGGCCGTTTGATCAATTTTAATCTAACGGTTAATCTGTTTAGGATTCATCTCTCTTTTAACCCTCACTGTAACTCTTTATTTTACTGCTTTTCACCAGAATGTGTTTCGCGTGGCTGTTGCTGAGTGGTTTACAGAAGCTGAAAGAAGGTTAGTAACCATTTTAAGCTAGTAGCCACACCGGTGGTATAATAATCATCCATTGATGCCAGGTCCAAAATGTGTGATTTGATCGTGTTGTGGCCTCATTTATTCCGAACACTTTTTCTTAGAAACATTTCTATTTCGATTGATGTTTTTATGCTGTTTTGTACAATAAGATTATAAAAAAAATTCTTGTAAGAAAGAGAAAGGATTAAAGGAAATTACCTGCAAGATTGAGCAGTAAAAAGAGCACAACAAACAGCCACAAGTACCAGCTGCATGTATGAATTACAAACCTAATCTTTAGACAAGTTCTTCGCATCACTGTTGGCTTGGACTATGAGTAGATATTAACTAGTATGTGTAAAACTTACCTTATGCCGACCATATGCTTAAAGTCGTGTTCTAATGTCCGCAACATGTATGTATGAAAATTGAATTTGGGCGTGGAAGGACAATGTTCCTAGTAGTACATGACATTCAAATACAGTCAAGCCTGTACAGATTTTCTACTTGTATAAGTTCGAAAATCCTAAATTTGACCATAACTAAGTTTCGAAACTATTACCTGTGTAAATCCTGCTTGCAGTGCAATGTAGTCGGACTTTGTAACTGAGCCATAGAATTGTTTAAAAATTGATCTCTGCATATTCAGCGAAAAACCATACAAATTGTGAATGTGAGATTTGCAGACGACGTGACTAGATTTGCTATAAAAAACATGTGCGACTTGTCATAAAAACTTCAAACTTTCCTCCATTTATCACACATTGCTAATGTGTATCTTTTATCGTGTAGTATAGACAAATACGACATTTGTGTGGCAATTATTACGCCCTCAGATCAAAAATGCAAATTTTCTTTTGGCATGTGTACTGATATATTATTGTCATTAGTCACAAAGGTTTTTAGCACTCTTCTTAGATTATAATATCTTAATTCTTAGGACATTAGTGTAATATAATTATCATATAATTGTATTATGGACGATAAGGAGTCTTACAATCCAACCAATTATACGATACTTTCTCCAGTATCCAGATGTTCAGCTTTTGAAAACTTGAAGATGATGCTTGTGAAACTCATGAGGAGCTACAAATTATCAAAAACCAATAATACTTGATCTACAAATTGCCAAAAAATAAAACTAAACACTGTACATAGTGAAAACGAGACAGTCATATTTACCATGGGTTGATGTTGAAGATGATTGCTCCCAGCACTTCCACTGCTGAATCTAAATAAAAAGGTACACATATACCAAGTACTTAGTTGGTGAATATTTGTACATACATAGAAGGGAAAGTGCACTAAGATAAAGGCAATTGCATAAATCCGAAAAATTAGTTAAGGTTTACTTTCAAGCTTCCAAGAACCGTGGTAGTGGCACAGAAGATCACATGAACAACTGCCAATACAAATATGAAGATGTGTAGCTGATGTATAGCTTCTCTGGAGAAAAGTGGCACCTTACCCTGTCGTATAAACATTTAGCTAATCAATCAGGAAAATTTATACTTGTATTATGATTGATCGATGTGATTAATTATACCTTGTGCTCACAATATTGGGACTGACTGCCTTCAGAGAGAAGGCGACGATGTCCATTGTTAAAACTTTGATGCAGATAAAAATGTTCAGTGGCAGAAGGTGAGGAGGATTCATGAGGCAGTTTGCAATGGAAGCATGATAGAAGCAAGATGACGGGAGATGCACATATTGCTTATTGGACCTTGTGAGACGGTTAGTAGTAGTGATATAAATCCGAGGAGCATCAACTCTGTAACCAAAAAATACAAAATAAGAGTACTGACACTAAACTAATTCACTGTTGAAAATATTGTCTGCAAATAGTGTAATTCAGTACATTGGCCTAAAATACCCTATAGAATCTGCATTCAAAAATGTTTAACACATGGTGATATCAAGGATACATATGTCTCTTGTGAATGTGAATTATGTGTAGCATTTGAAACAATGATACACATATCAGTAACTTGGTAATTGTAACATCCTGCATGTGCGCCATGCTACCTATTATCGATTTACAAGCCTACATTCTCATCATACATATTAGCCTGTGTAATTCTCCGTCATTTTCCAGCTTGTAACAAACCTCATTCTTGATTGTGTTAGATCAAGTCATTTTTGAAAAAAGTAATATATGACTCGTTCTGAGATTGCGATTATAACGATTTTTATAATTATTGACGTAGACAGAAATCAGAGGGTTAATATGGTTACTAACCTTCTTTCAGCTTCTCTAAAGCCTCGTACAAAGCATCTTGACCTCTATGCTTTAAACATCACCTGCAAACTACACCAAAGGAGCCCGTTCCAACTACATGCTCCGCTATGTAACTGATAGCCTGTCAAATACACACAATTTCTCAAATACTGTAATATATATATCATGATAAAGCAATTACATCCAAAACGTAAAATTATGGAAGCTGTGAAATTCACAAGTATCACATTTCATTTATTTTTGCAACCTGCCTAGATTGACCATTTCGACCACCAATAGTGGTTCTTATCACATGTCCTGCTTCAGCTCCCACGCCATTGACTAACTCTGGTTCACTTTCCTGCAATGCACGTAAAATCCATAAAGAACGTGCAGAAATCTATAAAATACTTTTCTCAAGCTAGAATAGCATGGATCACTGTAGAGAAACATACTTGATGTGCTGTCACAAATTACCATAAAGTAGGCTTCACCATTTTTTAGCAAGCCTCCTAAAGAATATTGCAATCTAATTACGAATTATAGTGATCAAAAAGTAACTTACTCTCTCGTCATCATGGTCCACCTTGTCTTTGTCCCTCAATCTCATCTTCAGCATCTCCCTCCCCAGCCAGTCAACAGAACTGGATGACTCATTGAAGCCATTAACAGTTCTCGAACTGCCCACTTTCCTATGTCCTGTGCTTGCCATGACTAATAGGTATCACAGATGCTAGTATGTCCTACTTTCCATATGCGAATTGGAAATTCTCGGAAGCACCTGTCTTCCTAATCAATCAGAAAGTTGCAAAGCACTTGAGCAGTTTTAAAAACAAAATTCTAAAGCTTATTGGTTGCATAATTAGTCCATGTTCTCCAGTGCCATTTATATATTCAGATCAAGAATTCATCTAGTTATTAAAAACTAGCATAAAAGCCCGTGCGAGGCATGGGCATCTTTCTAGCATTGTCTGTAAACTCAATAATCCTTAATGTATTCCTGAGAAAGTCTAAATTATGCCCATTACTTCTGTAACTTTAAGTACCAATTCCTCCGTTCTGTATAGTTTATTCCTGAAAAAAGTCTAAATTTCATACACTACTTCTGTAACTTGAGTACCAGTTTCTCCATTTTAGAGAGTCTCTGGTCTCCTTGTAAAGTTTCCATTGTTCCCACCACTGCCGGAGTAGAGGTAATACCAGATGACGGCAGTAAAAGCAGCATGCACAACTGAAAAATCAATGAAATAAAAACTATCATTCAATTTACTACCACATACAACAAAAAAAACAAAATCTGCAACACATCAATTCACATGTAGTCAAAGTTAAATTTAACTTAACCTTGTAATATGTCCAAAATTTAGTAGGTAAAGTCGTGACTCACTTTCGGAACACAAACACTAAGTTGGTGCCAAAAGCATCTGAATACATCAAATATAAATCTTGCTCTGAAAGATTATAACTACAGATGCACAACAAAAAAGTAAGTAAAGCCAGACTTGCGTCATTTGGGATCGGAAGGCCCTCGTCATTTTTAATTTTAAGAGTTGTTAGGTCAAACAGAGATGTCTGCACTTGAATGAGAGGGCTGGGAGTTTACTTTTACATACCATTAAAACTCATATGTAAGTATGTCAATGTGCAAACAAGCACGTATTATGTACCTATCAAACTCTTACTTGCATTTTGACAGATCTCACAAACACAAGAAATATGTTTTCTTGTATGAAACTACAGACAAATTAACTTATCGGCTATTCATCCAGTAAATAATGGATTTCGTCATACTTTAATTTTGCAGACAGGAGAGCGTCGTAAGTTCAGATACAAAACCATTCTAATTGTAGTTAGACAGAATATAGATTAAGTAAATGTAGACAGCAATTTCTAAGTGCAATTTAAACAATAAAACACAAGAATTAACTTCCGCGAGATGATCAAAGAAGGACAAGAGCGAAGGTTAAATTCTACAACTATTAAAAAAGAAGTCCATCCAAACCCTTCTCCCTCGAATCTCATGTAGTCATATACTAAAGAAATCCTAAAAGTGTTTATATAGTATAGACTGTATATGCCTATATGGTGCCAATGGCTGAGAGTAAATGAAAAGATCTACCACAGGCAATTAAAATTTATTAATTGCCTATTATAAGTGATAACAAAGATATACAATTAATTCTATATTTCTACATAATCTGGGGATATTAAGACTTTATTATGTGGTGACAACATTAACAGTAGTATAGGTAAATAAACATATCCACCTTTTCATTTGTTAACCTGTATTGTATTAATAGTATTGCATAAATTTTGTATTGTAGTTTTTGACAGTAGTTTCATAAGCAGCAACATGTTGTGAAGTCCTAACAATTCTGACGGGAGAGTCAAGATTACGGCTCTCTATGGTGTTTCAACACTACAGCTCGCTGTAACATGCTGGTGGCCGTAGGCATCTGTTTAACAAAAAATTAGAACAGAGTAGAGTTTACAATGTTACAATGAATCAGTTTACAAATACCACAGAGAAAGGAAATTAGACTAAATGTTACAATGAATCAGTTTACAAATACCAATTTCGAGAGGAGCTTTATTTCTCGATGTATAACCAATACCATCATCCTCAATTGGAGCAAGAGTTTCCCTTCATTCAGAATGCCCCGAAACCATTTTAGTAAGACAATTTATTTATAATATAACCGAAAGCATATATAATTTCTTTAACACGATTTGTTTTAACATGTAATGACTCGCATTGTTCAAAATAATACGACTCATATATGATTCTTGCAATCCATAGCCAGTTAAACATAAAAAATAACGGAACCCAACAAAATTTCTGCAAGTAAATTTGATCACTACACAACAACTTTGGGAGTTGGAAGTTGCAGCTCGAAATAAACAAATTGACAGGTACTCCAAAATTTAACAACATGCATATAACAGAGTCATGAAGCCTTTCTAAATTGCATAATCATGTCAAGTAGCAAAGTCCAATAAATGATGCACATAATATAAATGATATAAGGATACTCTCCTACAAGTTGCTGAGCATTGAGGCCAGAACTCGTATCTTATATGGACATCATTAAAAAAACATATGAACAAATATATGATTCAATCCATGATACTCAAGAAATAAACAACTAAACAGCTTACTAACCTGAGTTGTCTTTCTCATACAGCTACATCCTGCATGCATATGTCACAACTGCACTTGAGTTGCCTTTCTCATGTAGTTGCATGCATATATCATAGGCGTTGTAAATGTGAGTTAAACTTGGATGACTAAGAAGCATAGTATGAATTTCTACCCAAATGTTTCTTGTAGATGCTAATTAAGTAATTCAATCATTACGAGACAAACTAAGCTTTTTAAGCATAAAAAACAAAATGTAGGCAAATTAGTGATAGCTCATTGCAACAAGTACAAGTCATAATACTGTAATGTCTACAAAATGATTGAACATTGTTAAATAGAGAAATCTAACTACATTTTACCTATACAAGAGAGGCATCAGAAAGAGCAACTTGATTTTCATTATTTCATAAATACACAGCAGACAATGCTAGTTTTCTTTGGCACTTCTGTCAATATCTATATAAATACAACTTTAGTATACGGAAGATGCATCTCTAAAAAAATCAACAATTTACTTCAAGTAATAACCAATTTAACATGTTTAACTCACTTCGATAGATTGTCAGGGTAATATATTATATGTGAATAACCTTTACTCTTATGTACAAGACGAAAAGGCCATGAATACTTGTCAAACAAAAGTTGATTAAAAAAATTCTGACAACGTTTGTTTAAACAGGTTTTAAAAATTAATATCTAAATTACAAAAAAAAAACCTACATAAGATGACAAGTTAAGAATGCAAATATACCTTAGGCTTTAGCTGTAAGCGATTGCAATCTCAAGCCTGCATCCTCGTATCCAAAAGTAGTTTCGTCAGACCAGTCTGTGCCAATCATTTTTGATTGAATTAGGCAGCATGCACGTTCCGTAAATCCTTGAAGTAAAAAAAAAAGCTACACCGCCACATGCAGAGAAAATGGTCAATCTAATACATGCTCATGTCAACCATTAATTATAATAAAGTCTGACTTGAGAATTCGAGATCAACCTGGACTATTCCACAGCATTTAAGGCATTATGTCATGTTCACCAACCAGAGTTGTGCTGGCTCTCTTATCTGTCGAATTGGAAAACAAAATCTTATTCTTCGTGCCTGATCGTGATTTAAATGGTGTTCCACAGTTGCATAAGAGTACTCTTCCTGCAAAAACTTGGCCTTGTTAAACATATTCAAGCTGATGATTTAAGTCTTTGCATTCATACATGAGGCAATTTGACAGGAAGTTGAGAGATGTGACATGTGGGCTGTGGAGATGGATGAAAATTGTACCGATGTATGAATGCAATAGCTTTTAGACCCACCTGTCAAAATAGATGATGCCAATAAGTGATGTCAAAATAGATGATGCCAATAAACTGTCAAAATAGAATCAAAATAGCTTTTAGATTGTACCGATCTTTAGCATATTCTTTAAAGAGGAATCTGTGTGCTAGTTTACTTGTACCCCCGACTCTAATGAGGACGAGCAAGAATCAAATTCCTAACTATTAAGACAACCAGAATTGGAATATTACTTTGATAGTTCACCTGTGGTTAGCGAGTAAGTTTCTATCACTAATATAAGCAAGCAATTTGAGTACTTAAGAATCATACAAAAAATTCAATAACTCGTCAAATCCTCCAAAAGCATGCCACATAGCCAATCAAAGAACAATGCCTCTAAAGTTTTTGTTTAATAGTTTCATCACTACTTGTCTCAGTGAAGAGATTAGACAAAATTCCTCATACAGCATTTTTAAAATGTTCTTGTATTGTAAAAGAGAATACGGTTAAGCAATATACATAGTTGATACCTTCATAAGTTCAATAAATGTGAAGTACTTTCTAATATTACCCGCTCAACCAACCACATTTTTTTCTACCTGATTATATGTATCTTAGACAATAAAATAGTAGAAAATACACAATTTTGCTACAAAGAATGTCGTACGAATATTTTTTTTCCCAGAAATGCTAGAAACAAATTGACTTAATAGGTAGTAAGTAATGCAGTATACAACTTGGCATGGAACGTTTTAGATTGCTAACGAAGTGGGGAATGTAAGCTAGGTTGTTAGTATAACTTACTTCTACTAAAGTACATGTTAAAGCTCGATAAATGCATACCCTAATAACCATTATATATATATATATAGGCAAGTGATCAAATAAAAGTTCCGTAATTTTCATAAAAACAAACCAATAAACCCAACTATCATTCAATTTGAGAAACTTCACCAAAGTCTCATGTTGGTGTAACCATCGTATTATATGCAATGTCACCTGCTCAGGTCGCATAGGGGAAGAAGCACTACACCAAGATTCACTAAAACTAGGAACATCACATTATATAAATAACCCAAACACATTCAAGTTAACCAAGATACATAAATCAGGTTCAAAAGTAAAAGCCCACACACAACATACCAATAAAAAATTTATCAACTCGATAACACACACGCACGCACATTAAAATTCCCTTAATCAGACAATTGCAATTACAGATAATCAACACAATATAAAATTACAGATTATATATTCATACAGCAAATACCCTCTATAAAAACCCATACACAAAATCACTTGAATCAAGAAAATCAGAACCAATACAAAAAATCTAGTATACACATCAACATAATGATAATCTACAAATATAAACAAAACCCACGAAAATAAATACACAAATTAATTTTCAAAACCCACAAAAATAACGACAAGAAATCAAAAAAATCAAGAATTATAAGAATTAATACCTTTAGAAGTAAAACCCCCTTCTTAATCTCTCTGTATCTCACTTTGTCTCTCTCTGTCTCTCTGTAACTCCCTCTGTAACTCCCTCTATCTCTCTCTCTATCTCTCCCTATCTCTCTCTTTCTCTCTCTCTCTAACTCTCCGTGTATCTCCCTCTATCTCTATCTCTCTTTCTCTATCTATAGATCTCTCTCTCTGTATCTATATTATTTGTGTTTTCTGTTTTTCAAATACCTCTCGAGTTCAATTTATAACGTTAGCATTTCAAGAGATGCCGTTTGATCAATATTAATCTAACGGTTAATTATCTGTTTGGTTGGGATTCATCTCTTCTTTTTACCCACACTGTAACTCTTTTATTTACTGCTTTTCACCGGACTGTCAACGTGGCTCTTGCTGAGTGGTTTGGTTTTTTTCCGAAAGCGGAAACAAGGACATAAATATCATTTTTTAGATTAAGCGACAAAAATACCATTTTCAAAAATTTTGGTCAAAAATACCACTTTATTACGCATTTTAAATTAGATATCATTGTTACGCATTTGAAAATTGGGTATTACATAAAAATAAAATTAAAGAAAAAATTAAAATTAAAAAAAATTGACCACGCATTTCGAAAATGCGTAACACCTTGAGTAAAGGGGTGATACGCATTTGCCAAATGCGTATCTCTCTTTTCAACCTTTTTTTTTTTGTAATTTTTGTTCAAAAAAATACGTGTTACCTGTAATATCCGTGATTTTTTATATATATATATAAATGATATATTTGGTGTAAAGTATCTCTTGTGGAAAAATTTGAATATTAATAAGTTACGATTATGAAGTGATTATGTGTTATTTGGTGAGTCGAAAGCCCCTTTCAAATATTTCGTCATTTGGAATCTTATTCAGTTTTGAGCTCCGTTTTGAAAATTCAAGGGCCCCGTTGAAATTTTGTATATCATTATTATCCCTTCGTCTTTCGTATTTGAATTGTTATTGAAAGAATTATTCGTATCATTTCATCCCTATTTATTTGATCTTGTCAGTGTAATTCGTTTGGTTCAAAAAGGGAAAAAAAATTCCAAACCCTAATTGTCCAGGGTGACGGATGTTGTCGTTTATATCAATATTTCATCTGTTATAGCCCCCGTATTCTTAAGCATTAGTTATATAATGATATGTATTGATTTGGATAATTATTAGTCTTTGTAGATAATTATCTTTTCGTAAAACGTGTTTTTAACCTAATTATGGTTTTTAAACGATCCAGTGGATCTATATCGATCCAAAAATGTCGTTTAGGGTATTATTTTTCACTAAGTATAAAAAGGAGAATCGTACATTATACCTCATATAATATGTATTACAAATATACAAAAATACAAAATTCCTGAACCGTGTTCTTCGTGTTCTTGAATAATCAAACCAACTTTTGAAGGTGTTATTGAAATCCAAATCCAAAGTTCAAGTACTCAAATCAAAGATCTTGAGCTCTAGTTTCAGAATCTTCCAACCTCATCATCATCTGGTAATTTTTCGATTTATTATGAATTTTTCAATATTCGAATTAAAATTAGGGTTTATGTTCGAATTGGGGATTTTTGTTCTGTTGATTCTCCGTTCAATTGGTTGCTTCCAACATGTTCCTAGGGTTCTAATTAGCAGGAATCCATGTTTTAATTTCATGTTTATGTTCGATTTTTACAGGTTTGATTTTCGGGTTTTGACCCGAATTCTTCTTTTGAATAGTCCGTTCTTGTTGTTGATCTGACATTGTTTTTGATAGAGGGCTTTTGTTGTATGTGTTCTTAGCTTCATTTTAACATAAAGAACGTAGAGTTTTATGTACGAAATTTGTAGATCGGAAAATTTGTTTAAGCTCGCCGGAAAATAGTCGGGTTTTTTATTCCGACAATGTTTTTGGTTTGTTTTTTATCGGAATGGATTGCTGTGTTGTTGAGGAATGTTTTGGTACCAAAAGCCCCAATTTATGTGCAGTTGAAAGGCATATGCTATAGCCTATTTGTAATTCGAGGATTCTACTCAACTTAAACCAGAATGTAATAAGTAAATATTAGGTTAAAGGTCACAAGAATCTCAGAGAGTTTTATCTGTCAAGAGAATGGAGTATTAAAGTCATCTACAGACTTGAAGTTATTCTACATTGAAAGAAGTTCAATTTATTGTTCAAGCCTCAGTGAAGTATTCAAGAAAGTGGATTTACTACAGTGACAGAGATTTCCAGTTGGTGACAAAAGAAGTACAGGATACAAAGTTTAATTAAAGCTAAAGAAAAGAAGCCACAGCTTTAAATGTTTTGAAGATGAAGAATTGTCATTGAAGTCAGTTATTCATGAACCAGACAGTACATCGAATGACGACATCAATCAGTGGAATTAAATCATCTATATTCAGTGGTTTTCAGAAGATAGAGGAATGCAAGGATTCTAAGTTATCTTCTTTAATTTATTAATTCAATTTAATAAATTAATTAATTCTATCAGAATTAATTAATTTATTAAATTAATTAAGTTAGTTGTTTAAATTATTTATTAAATTAATTCTATAAAAGAATTAATTTAATCTAGAATTTAATCTAACTAAATAAATTAAAAGGATTTTCTGAAAGAAAGCTCGGTATGACCTATATGATTAATTCGGTATGACCTGCTCTTTTAATGTTGCTAGGTTCTACTGAATGATTACATAGGTCATATAGATTGCTTTTGGAGGTTCTACTGAATAGTTGGTAGAAAAACCTCAGGTCATACAAGTGTTTTTGATTGTTTTATTAAATCATTTTTGATTTAATAAAAGGTCATACAAGGAAAATTATATTGGATATGACCCGAGGTAGTGCTGGACAGAAAAAGTAACAGAACATCATATCTTACAGACTTGTATTATCAAAGCATCAGACATTTTCTCTCAAGAACAAACGAAGAAAGCATTTGATCTCATTTCTTCTCAAGCAATTAATTCTAGTTTGTATTGTTAAATCTAAACCACTAGAAGTTGATTACTTGTATTGCTTTGATTATCTAGCGGATTTTTATCCCTAGAATTTATCTCGAACTTGCTTTTAGCATTCGATCTTTTTATTACAAATATTAGAAAAGTTCATGTCGAATTTATTCTAAATTTGTATTAATTAGTTTGAGATAAATACTTTGTAATCCTTATTGTATTTGCAACACCCTTCAAGTTTAATATAAGTTATATTTAACTTGAATCTTGTTTCATTTATATTCCGCATTAATTTGTTCTTAATTGTTAAATTATTCAAAGGACAAATTCGATAAAACGGTATAGTTTGTATTCAACCCCCCTTCTACAAACTTATCAGGACCTAACAGCAGTTTTTGGCTCGCCGGAATCTGGAAAAGGTCGCCGGATTCTGAAAAATTTCGGCTGTTCTTGGCGACCCGTTTCAGTTCTTGGCGACCCGATTACCCGAAAATTTTGACCCGGTTTCAATCTTCGAAACCCTAAATTATTTTCAGAAAACTGTTTTTGAATTTTATTTTTAAATTTAATTCGAAAATAGTTTAAAATCTTTAAAAATTCATATTTTTATTTTTAAAATATATTTTTAATTGCAGAAAATTCTGGAAAATTATATTTATTATTTTAAATTCGAAAATTGATTAAACTTAATTATTTTTAATTAATAATTGATTTATTAATTAATTGGTTAATTCTTTTAATCAGTTAATTCTTAAAAATTAATTATTAATTAGATTTAATTAATTAAAAATTCAGTTTAATTATTTTCAAACCTGTTTTATTATTTAAAAATAGTTTGAGCATTTAAAGAGTGTCAATTAATTTTATTAATTGATTTATTTGCATTTAAATACTTATATTGGATTTAAAAATCCGATTTTTGATTTAAAAATTTGTTTGCGACTTATTTAAATTCAAATAAGCCTCAGATATTGTTTTAAAAATATTTATAAGTGCTATATGGTTTATATAAAATGGAATAATGTGTTTAGTGTCCGTAAATGTTTTATATAAAGATTTGTGTCTGAGTTTGCTTATCGGAAAAATAGGTCGGGCGTTCGATAAATCTCGGAAGTGGCTCGATAGACTGTTTAGACTTATAAAATGATTACGAGTGATATGTCGAGGCTAGTATTAATGATGAGATGTACTAATATGAGATATGTATTTTAGAATCGAGTTCCCGAGGCAAGGGAAAGGAGAAGGTAGAATAGCAACGGTAGAAGTTGACTACGTCGAACCAGGCAAGTGTCTATTTCTTTCACAAATCCTTGAGTAATCTTAATCTAAGTTATTATATGTATGTTGTTATCAAACCAACCCCAATGATTCGATTCTTGTCCGTATCTGAACCAATAACATTGTTTCCATGAAAAATTCATGATTCCTTTGATTATCCACAATCTTGTTGAATATTGAGAATCCTCACCTTCGATTCAATTGTGTGTATCATAACGCTGTTATTTCTTAAGACGGATGTGTTGCTTCCTTGAAACCATTCCGAACTTTTTTCACGGACCTTACTTGATCTTAATCAGTTGAAGCTCTTTTTGCAATTTATCATACTATTTCACCCTCATTGTGATTGATTGTCAGATGAAACTCTTTTGCTATTGTCATTTCACCCTCGTTGTGATTGATTGTCAGATGAAACTCTTTTGCTATTGTCATTTCACCCTCGTTGTGATTGATTGTCAGATGAAACTCTTGATATTGTCATACTATTTTATTCTTGTTGTGATTATTATTGAAGCATGTATTGCTTATGTGTTATGATAGAATTGGAAATGTTTAGAAAAATAGACCAGCAATGGTCGGACCAAATTTTTGGTCGATGATAATTATGACCAGGATGGCCAAGGATCCAGTGGAGGGCTTTGCTATAAGCAGGTCCGGGGTTGATGCGTGGCTGGCCAGCAGCTCAACCTTTGATTTGAATGAGATAAATAAAAAATCCAATTCTAATCTGTTTTCTTCAGAAGAGGTTGATATAATCATGCATTGTGCATTGATTCAAATTCTTGTGATTCCTTTTCGTTGTGAAACTGCATTGAATATATATATATATATATATATATATATATATATGATGTTTGCTGAGCACTTTTGGCTCACTCTTGCTTGTTGTTTTATAACCCTATTCCAGTGAAGCGAGAGTATGAGTCGGCACAGCATGACGGATAGTTCACCGGCAGCTAGGAGAGCTCATCGAGTGATTGTCCTTGGCAGGGTAGTTGTTTGTTTTGTTTTGTTAAACTAGATGTCTAGATCTGGACTTAAGTTGTGATGTAATAACTCTGATAAAACTGGTTTGTAATAATAAAAGATTGTAGAAGCTTGTGTTCAATGCCATAATCTGGATGCGGTCTTGGATAAGGGGTATTTTATGTTATTATTATATTATGCATGTGTTTTATTCAGGTATATTGTGAATTGTTGGTCGAGTGACTCCCCAAACCTGTACCCCGGGTTTGGAGGGCGTCACATTACCTATTCTTCAAATGCGTAATAGTAATACTCATTTATTTTCTGAATGCGTAATAGATTGGTATTTTTGGCCAACATGTTCGAAAATGGGTATTCTTGTCACCCGATTTTAAAAAAGTGGTATTTTTTGCCATCACCCAGGAAAGTTGTTTGTTTTTGTTTTTGTTTATTTTAGTTCAATATTTTAGATTTAATATAGGGCTTTTTTTAAAAATACCTTACTCACAAGATGTTGGTCCTAGAGTATTGCAGAAGGGGGTTGAATGCAATACTGATAAAATTCAATCTATGCTTCAACAACTAAAACTAAGATTAAATCTTATCAGTAGAAGAATTGCAATCACAAGTAGTTTTCTCACAAAATAAATGTTTTATTTATTTTGAAAAGAGTTGCTACAACCTTGAGAAAAGTGTGTATTTCTCAAGCTTCGGTTTCTCAAGTGATACACAGTATAGAATGAGAGATAGTCTAAGTAAACTAATCATATCTCTATCATCACGGGTTTGTGAAGCTGCTATCATTTTCATGTGGCAGCTCCTTATAATTTGTCTACCCGTGTGTCTTACCTAAATTTCTATACAAACAGATTTATCATTACAGAAAAAGCAATCTAGATACATTCTATATTTAGCTAACACAATTCCAGTAGATGTTGATTTGTCATACTCTTGAATTGGTGAGTTTTGTCTTGTGATCCCTTAAGCTTCTGTCGTAGTCTTTGCAGACCTGATGTAGTGTTGGGATACTGCAGCACGCCTGTTTCTTGAACATCCAAACTGTCACATGTTTGACTGGGTAGATTCCCAATTCAAAGTTTATCCCTTTGAGACAGTATCCTGAACTCCAAGCTTGATATCACAAGAATGCGCTTTTGGTGATAGTAAGAAATCCCCGCAATAGCTGCTGTCAAGAGAATAGAGAGTTGTTGTCTCAAGGCTACCGCCAATGTTGCTGTCAGAGTGAATATGTTGTCTTGACTTGCAACATGATGTCTTCTTGTAACCTTACTGTCAGCGAAATGACAGTAATATTTATTCTTGTTGTCATCTTGATATACTCCTTGAGGCTTGAACAAACGAATGAACTTCTTCCAAGATTTATAAAAAAGTTTATTACATCAAATGAAATGGCTACAAGAACATACTCTGGCTGTGACAGTATGTTCTACTTAATGAAATTAAGTATTACAAAACATAAAGTTAAGTTGTCTTCTAAGCTATCACCCATAAATCCTAACAATCTCCCCCAATTTATTTTTATGGATAATAACTACAAATTTACAAACTATGCATGTTGACAACTTAACTAACAAAGATCAGTATGAATACAAACATAGGTGCTCCAGAATGAATGAGCAGATATGAAACATTTACCTAGTTTTGAGCTTCAGACTTTCTTTTCTTCCTGCTTTCTTCCTCTCTTTTGAGAGCTTCTGCTACATACCTTCTGAGACCATCCAACATGGATATTTCCATGGGGGGAAATTGCATCATCTTCAATCTCATCAATGTACTGTTGAGCTGTTTTAGAACCAACCTGTTGAGCATCCTGGAGATCCATCCAATTTTCTTGACCAAAGATATAGACTCTGAATTTTAAGATGTCTTTGTCAAACTTGAATCTCCTGTCAGGAAATGCATTGAGAGTTGTCCTTCTTACCTTGTCCAGCTTTGGGTCTTCACCCTTTCTCTTATAGATAATGTCTTCAAGTTCAAAGGAACACAACATCTTTAGATGATTGGTTGATCCAACCACTGAGTAATTTAACTCTTTCAGCACACTGGTCTTGAGCTTGTGGAAACTATCAAAGTAGATTTCTTCCTTTCCATGCTTGATTCTGAAAGGGTTTTCCAACACCCAAGGCTGAAAGTTGGGTTCTTTACATCTCTCATTGTTCTGTTTCTGGTACATGCTCAAGAGTTCAACTTCCATTTCTTCAACAGTCACATCATGTGCAGCTTTATATGTTTTCTCTTGACTAGGCATGGCTTGCACTTCTTCTTCAGGAAAATCATCCTCATAGTCAGCTATTTCTTCATCAGAGTACTCCAATAGGTGAGCAATATCAGCATCATCATGCAATGACCAATCTCCATATTTCTGATAAAATTCTTCATCTCTTTCAGCTTTGTATATCAGAACATGTTCCATGACTCTATTAGGTACATTGTCATAACTTTGCATTAGATTTACCATTCTCTCTAAGTAGAAGTACTCTATTCTCCTTGTGACTATCCTCTTTCTGAGTGAAAGAGTTTCTGTTACCTCATGTGAAGTCACCTCCATAGTAAAGTCCTTATGAACCTTTACTGACCTTGATTGATCAAACCAGAGAACATACTGGCTTGCTTCATTTTGATCATCCAACTTTATCTCTACATTCTTGATCTCTTGAGCCTCTTTTTCCAGTAGATCAAAAGAGCTGTAGGATCTTGTTTGGATTGGCTTCCTCAATTTCCTGCTAAGCCATGT
This sequence comes from Heracleum sosnowskyi, assembly GCA_030848705.1. Lineage (NCBI taxonomy): Eukaryota > Viridiplantae > Streptophyta > Magnoliopsida > Apiales > Apiaceae > Heracleum > Heracleum sosnowskyi. The sequence continues at coordinate 82,650,609 of CM061238.1, forward strand.
AGCTTTCTCCTTCCCTGAGTACTTAGTTTTTCCTTTATTTGCTTTAGTAGTCTTCTCAGTTTCAGGTTCCTGTCTAGAAAACCAAGCTCTGACTAAGGATTTTGTCCTTTTAGGCTTGACTACTTTCTTGGTTTCATCTTTGACAGCATCTTTCATGATAGTGTCTTCTTTCACAAGGTCTTCCATGACAGTATCTTTCTTGACAACATCTTTGGTGACAGCATCTTTCTCAGCATTGATATTGTCAATAGCACACCTTAAGATGCTTGCCTCCAAAGCTTCCAGTGTTTCAATCTCCCCTTCTTCTGTAGCAACAACATCTTTCTTTCCTTGCTCAGGGGCTTCTTCCTTGCTTGTATCTTGGGCTTGATTTCCAGTGTTCCCAACTGTAATATCCCCAAATTTTGTACTTATTTAAAAACCACTGATGAATAGTAATTTTTTTCGTTCATAAAATTTTCAGACCACCCTATGTACGGGCCAGGACAATGAACTTTCGAAGTCATATTAGTGATCTACTATGAGAATGAAGGAATGCAAAAGCTGTCAGAATCAGAAAAATAGCATTTTCTGTTTTCTCCGAAATTTCACCTATTACTGATGGATTAATCATTATGTAAATATATTGGAGGATTTTATATTATCAATTCCATAGATATGGATTTAGTAAAGGTATTAAGATACAAGAACGTTTACGGTAAACTACTTCGATAGAACACTTAAGAAATCCCTGCGAGCGTTCAACGAGATTAAAGCAGTAACAGAACAAGGCGAAACAAATGAGAGTATATAAATCCCATTTATATTCCAAGATTCACGCTCGAAGCATTTTTATTAAGTATTCGATTGTTAGGACGAATAGTGAATAGATACTATTCACTACGAGAATCGCGCAGAGTTTTATTCGCTCTTTTTAGGAAATATTTTCGAATCGTTTCAAGAGGAACAAAAACAAGGATGAATAGTAACATTAATGAATAGTACTCCAAGGTGAATAGTAAAATTTTATAGTCTCCGATTGATCCTATATTTCAGCGGAAGTTCAGGAATAATAAACAGTTACTAATCGCGTAGTCAGAAATCGCAAACAAAAACGAGAATCGAAAATTCGCTTGAAGGAGCAACCTTGGACGTATTATAACTTAGGAAATAAAGAAGAAGATATGTATTAAAAGAAAAAGGGAAATGAATGAATTGGTGGAAGAAGTGTGTTAAAGAAGCTTGTAAGCTTAACCAAACTTGAGGGGCTAACTTGCATTTTGTTAAAAATAAAATATCTACCATATCACCACACCTCCACCACACATTTCACACACAAAGGGAGCAGCCCCCCACCCCCATTTCTTGATGAAAAAAACGAATGGAAGAAGAAGAAGAAGATGGAATGCTTTCTTGCTTGTTTCTCGTGTTCTACTACTCGAATCGAAGCCCTTTCCAAGCTCTTCGCATCTAGGGTAACATCTCTCTCACCCATGAACTCTAGATATCTCTTTTATTAAGTTAAAGAAGATGATGAATAGTGTTTTGTTGAGTTTTATGTTTATAATTGAAAGATGGAAGCATGAATGTATTGTTAAGGTCATGAGTAAGTGGATTATGTAGTTTGTTTAGTTGTTGGATGAGTTGTGGATGGATTTTAAATATGGTACCAACTGGTTTGGCTTGGTTTGAGATTGATAATGGACTTTAAGCGTTTTAATTGATGTGTATGATGATTGGTGGTGAATTGAAATGAGATTTGAATCTCGGAAATGTTAAGTTTTAAGCCGACGTAATGCCCTATTTTCTGTAACGCTAAAAACTGCCTAGAATCCGAACACCTAACTGCCTCTTTTCGTTCAATGATGAACATGGGTGTGTAGAGCTTTGTTTCTAGTTTACGTGAGCGCAAGAATCATGTCATTACGATTTACGGTTTAGGAGAAACATGTGTTTTAGTGTAAGACGTTCGTAAAACCAAACCGCGCCACTTAGTCAACTTTGAGGCTATGATCGAACCACTTAAAGGTCATAATAAAATGTGAAACTTTGCGATAACATGCTAGGTATGTTTAGGAAGACCCTAGAAAAGATTTCGTGTGAAAAGGATTAAATCTCAATTTTATAAAAATGCGTGAGCGAGCATGCTCGAGTAGAAGTTCTTAAGGAGTTAACTTGAAAATGGACTTTGTACTTGAGTTAGGATATACTTAGTATGGTGAAAGCGTTTAAGTTGTTAATCGTGAACCTTGTGTTGATTCTAGATTTCTGGACCAACCTGAGACTTACTGCTACTTCGGGATTTCCAGGCAAGTTTACTAACCATTACTCTATTGTTCAGAGTAGGTATATTTTCAAACGTATATTACTTGGTTGTTCAAATATTTATGTATACTCTTTGTTCCAAGTATCATGCAAGTTTCTCAAAACCCGAAGCTCTAGCATTCAGATATATTTTTTTAAACTGTTGTTGTTGTGATATGACTGCTACAAATGCACGAACTGTTTTACTTATCGTATAAGCTTTCAAATGCTGAATGGTTGTTCATATGCTATTTATCGATATAGATATAAACTGGAGTACATGAGGCTCTACGATGTAGAGCGTACTATATTCTACTTATCAAAATATTTAATTCATGTTGATGCAAGTTTTCGAAACCTATGCTTACTGTTATTGTGATAATAAACTGCTTTCATATATGATATGCAAATGAGTAGTATACATGTTTTATTCCCAAGTACATTGCGATATATAAATTGCATGTTTGTCTTCGAACTGCTATATATAGTGATACTCGAGGTTATGATTTGATTATGGGCTTCTAAGCTAGATATGGGATATTAGTTAGAAGCCAGGTTTTTATAAATGCCCTAGGTAAAGGGCGTATGATTTTTATTCTTTAAACCGGAAGTAGTTATATTTTCTGTATATGTTAAAGATTATTTTTCCGATAAAGATATCGGGTAACTGTTATTCGATGATTATTTATTTAATGAATATTATTTTGAATATTCATTTAATCCTTATTTATTTAATGAATATTATTTTGATTATTCATTCAATCATTGTTTATTTAATGAATATCATTTTTGAATATTCATTTAAAGTTTATTTATTTAATAAATATTATTTGATTATTTATTAAATACTTTTAACACATTTTTAAATTGAGTTGTATTACTTAAAGCTATTCTTGACCTTCAACATTTATGAAGGATATTCTAAGCTGTATTATTAATTATTTTAAATCAAGGAGAGGTTCCCAAAACACGGGTTTCCATTTGAATCTATCTTTTGAAGAGGATTTAAATACTCGCTCAACTATCCAGAATATGGGAAACCTGATTTAAGTTACTGCTACTCAATTTAAACTCTCAACTCAAAACTGTCAGGGGACAGATATTTTCTCTGAGCAATTTAATTGCTGCAAGTCAAATGTTGTGTTACTACCTCAACGATCGAGGAGTAAATTGATGGAACAAGTCGATATCCATTAACAAGCAATAGCTTGGGAAATATTGGTAAATTTTCCTTTCCAATTAGATACGACTACTTTGTGGAGTCCTATCAACGAGTAATATACTTGGGGAAAGGAGGACGAACTTTAAGTTTCAGAGTCATGGATTTTATTCGAACTAGGAGTCGAGTAAGTGACTGAGTGGCGCCGGTCCATCAATGGCCCAACCGTTGGCCGGGTGGTTCCAGGAGGCGGTGGACAAGTAAATTCGTCGGCGGTGGACAAGTAAATCCGTCGGTTCTTCCTTCTACATGTAGAGAAACAAATGGTGAGATGCACAACGTACGACTGATCATCGTAAAGGTTGTGGCTTCTGCGCGACAATGCTCCAGTATTAGTTCATCATCCAGTTATGGATAATTCTTCAACATGTATTGAAAGGTTTACCGATCATGTTGGCAGGGAATTTGAAAAATGTTCAAAAATGAAGTTACAATAAATCCTTGCAACTTCATCTTTTACTTTATGAGTTATGACTCTGATGAAACCTTACTCAGATTATATATGCATAAGTGGATTTTGGGTTACGGAATTATTATATTAATTTTCCTCGTAACTTCATCTTTTATGTTATACTTTAAGGTTTGGTTGTTATACCAACAAATGTTATTGGATTTCAGACTTATAGTTGTGAAACTATTTATTTTATTATGGGATACTTGTTGAGCATTCTTTCGCTCATTCTTGCTTTACTTTATATTAAACTTTCAGTGAAGAGAGAACATAGTCAGGTATTCCGTACTACAAGAAAGGGGAAGTGGAAGATTCAACCTTGAGGTAGTCCAATTCAGAATGGTTAATGCAGAAGTAAGTAGCATGGGTTCAGCTGCTTTTAGTGAGATCCTGGATAGTACATTTGGTTGTAATAACTAATGTTACTTATGTGACTCGTTTCTGAAGCTATAACTGGTGTGTGTAAGAGATTGGGGTCTTTTGGTGTTGTATTATTGGATCGTTGAGCTAGTACAGGTATTATTGTTGGAATTGAGGGCGTGACAACCCGGATCTCCGACCCCGGATCTGGGGGTGTTACAGAAATAGTATCAGAGATTTAGGTTATAGTACTCAGAGACGAGAGTGTTAAGGGTTATGACTAAATAAGAGATTATGTAAGGACTCATACAGAGTTCGTTATTGGAGTACCGAATGTAGTACCATTGAGGAATTTAAGATTGGAATGTTTACTTGAGGTCTTATAGTAGGACCGATAGAATATTTAGAGGTCATCAGGATGATGAGAAGGGAGTTAGAATTGTATGTGATTTATCGAGGATATTGATATAAGACACCGAGTAGAGTCTCAAGAGAAGTTTTGATAGAGGAGGTATAGCCCATACTATTGGTTGACTTGACTAGAACAAAACTTGTACTCGTAGTCCTTCATAGTTGCCTTTAAGGAGGCGACATATGTGAGAACTAAAATGTTTAAACTTTTTACGCGATTAAGGTTACTTAGTTACCTAGATTAATTAAAGGCATTCATTGTTTATGAGGTTTCAATTCCCCGCGAATGATGACTCTACCAGAGATAGTGTCTACTACACCATTGAGGTTTTTGTGGCCCTCGAGGAAGATTGTGTATATATATATATCACGAGAACGTTATCATAAGACGAGTGCGCTAGACGACGTCACGAGTATGCTTCGTACGATTGGCCGTGATGGTTCAACTTAGCGATCAAGAACATTGGAAAATTGATGGCATGACTTTAATGAAGTGCATATGGTTGCAACGAGAACTACGGCGATCTCAGAACCTACCGAGAGGAAGGCCCTTGAGTCTGGAATTGGATTCTTTCGATACAACTCTTGTTAGAGACTAGGTATATATTAAACGAGTAGACCTCCATCTTCGGTGGACATATCGATTCGACCGTGGAAGACACCAATTTTGGATAACTATAGGGGAATGACAGATATGTTTACGGACCCCCAAGTTATTAAATACCTTTGATATGATTTTGAGAGACCATTTAGTTAGTGTCCTATATTATGAAGGTGAGGAGAGGTGATCATCCTCGTACTGGTGATGTTAGAACTTAGGATGACCATTGACTTTTTGGTATTTACTTGCTGGTGCACTACTCAATCTGAAACTGTTTATGCCCACGTTACCTTGAATAGTTCATGTCAGGTAGCCCTTCCAGTTTCCTAATTCAAACTTGGGATGCAACCAACAACTGCTATATTCATTTTATTTCTTTTCCTTTCTCCCCTCATTACCTTTGAGGTTTAAATACGCAGAGTTAAGTTACCATTACTCACCAGAGCGCTTTGTTCGTGCCCTAGGATGACCGGAAGAGGGAACCATTATTCATCTATCCTTCTAGGTCTATATTTTATTCTTTATTCTTTCAATTATCTAAGGAATTTTCAATTAATGCTTCCTTAATTATTTGATGAATATTCTTTAACGATTATTTTGATATTCGGTTTCTTTTTTTTTCATACTTGGACTCCTCAGTCGAGTTCATAAATATCTAACTATTTGTTTAAACTTAGAGGATATATTATTTAGAGATTCCTCGTGAATTCTTTTCTTCTATTTAAGATGAGATTGGTAAATCAGGCGTTGAAATCGTAGAAAGGATATCAATTTGATATTGGTAGTCCGAATTCAATTCTATTGGAGAATTTGATAAAGTATATGTACGGAGACCCCTTTGGGTGGACCGTTTCACTGATGAGAAATATTTGATGGGAGGTTATCGATTGTTTCGATACCAAGAGCTTTCTATTCAAAGCTTATATTCTATTCAAAGTTTATAATTACCTTATTCGTCCCAAACTTATTTACTCTTCTTTTCAATTCAATATTCGAGTAGTCAAAATTTTGTTTTCTTTCTTTCTTTGGCTACGATGTTGAGATTTTGTACTAGTAGATTGAAACTGGCTAATTGTATATGCCATTATGAATGACTAGTTAATTGTTCTAGCTAGTTGGAATTTTAACGATATGATAAAAATCTAGCTAATCATCCTGGTTAGATGCTGCGTCCCAAACTAATCAAACCAGCAACTTTTGTTCAGCTAGTTGTTAATGTTTCTTGAAATGGACTAGTTATTGTTTCAACAAGTTCAACTTTCGGTCGAATTTATTTAAGTGAGTTCACAATGCATTTTATATGCAGTGAATTGTGATGATGAGATTTCCAAAGGATAATTGATTGAGACCTAATAAGGCCGCCCACTCAACGAGAATTCTGACAAAGTTTTTGTAAAATATTATGTTGCTTGAAATATTCTTGGTACCATGCAAGTATTTTCCTTAGTATCTGGAAAGAGACACAGTGTTGAAGTTTTAGAACTAGAATAAAAGTAGATGAGTATGACAAAGTATGAATCGAGACTACGAAAATTTTCAAGGTATGTTCGGTATGTTGGAAATTCAGAATGCCGGAGTATTCGAAATGACTGATGGCGATACGTTGATTAAGAAATGACTATGATAGAAGCTTAATGAGTGAGAAAGAAAGGACTATAGAGGAATATGAGTTTGAGGACTAATGAGGGAGACGTGTATATGGAAATCCTATGGAACCCTAGAAATAGAAATAGAAATAGAAATAGAAATAGAATTAGTAAACTATGAAATTATCTTGGTGAACTTTGTTTGCCAATAATGTGAAATTGAGGTTTTAAGGCAACAGTATACGTTGATTTATTTTTCCTTCAACAAGGAAGGATCTGATGAAATTTTGGGAATAACCTGATTGATCAAATACGATGTGCAAATTGATTGAGGAGATAAGAAGGTAAAGTGTGGATTGCCCAGTAAGGGGGAGTTGTCCTTTAAGGACGAAAGTGAACTACGAAGTTTATGATGTTAGTACAAACAAAGAGATTGTTACGGCAAAAATGTGAAACTTATTGAGCACATTCAAATCGATACAAATAGGGAGATACCAAATATAGGCACCCCAATTTAAATGAATTCATGGACGTATTTTTTCGATCTCCAGGAACTACCACCTGATCGAGGCATGGAACTTGCCATTGATTTATTTCCAGGGATTGCGTCAATATTTAAGACCCATATCCATTGCCACTGCTGAGATAAAGGAATTAGCTACTCGAGTACAGGAAATAAGACTCAATGTGTCACATTGGAGTACACCAGTTTTGTTTGCTAAGAGAAGAATGGCGGTATAAGACTATACCTTGGTTACCAAGAGTTGAATGGACTAACCAGAAGGAATAAGATATCTCTTGCCAATGATAGATGATTCGTTTGGCCAATTAAAGGACGTAATTTATTTTTCAAAGATAGATTTGAGGATAGTGTATCACCAAATCAAGAATAACCATGATGATGTGCCAAAGATGGCATTTTGCATCTATGTACATTATGAGTTTTTAACGATGTATTTTGGGTTGGCATGCGTCAGAAACCTTTATGGATTTAGAGAATAAAGTTCGGGACAAATTGATTATTGTATTCATAGACGATATTTTGATGTATCCATGGATTGGATGAATAGAGTTAAAGGATTGAAGTAGAAGTTAGTAACAACCCCGTTGTTAGAAATACCTGTGATAGAGGGGACTTTGATGAATTATAATTATGCGTCTAAGCAACTTAAGTAGCATGAGATAAGATATCCCACACCTGACTTGGAGTTAGCCGCGATTATGTTCGCACTGAAAATTTGGAGACTTCAACTTATGGAGAAATGTGGATTTTTTTTCTCTTTCCATAATAGCCTTTAGTATATCTTTACATAGAAACGAGTGACACGAGGTAGATATTATAGTTGGAACTGATCAAAGACTTCGAGTGTGAAACTCACTATCACTAAGGAAAGGCCAATATGGTGGCTGACACTTTAAATAGGCAAAAGAGATTGAGATGCAAATTCTTCGGGACAACTACTAAGAGAAAATTTAAAGGATGAAGTTTGAAGTTAAGATGTACAGAGAATTAAGAAGATATTATTGGTGGTCGGATATAAAGAAGAATATGATCGATTATTAAGTAAATTCTAGACATGTCCGAGAATGAAAGTAGAGACTTCGTGGACTATCACAGCCGTAGAGATTCCAGGATGGGAATGTAAGTTATTGTAATGGATTTTGTGGTAAGATTACCAAGGACCAAATCGAACCATGACGTTAGTTGGGTTATAATTGATTAATTGAATAAGTCTACTCCGATTGTCCTCATCAACGAGAGATCTTCAATGGAAAGGTTTATAAATATTGATAGGGAAAAGATAGTGGTGCGACATGGAGTTTCAGTAGCAATGGCGTCAGATAGGGACCCAAGGCTTAATTCCAGATATTGAGAAGAGTTTTTAAGAATGTGTGACAACGAGATTGAACATGAGCACTGCTTAGGATCCGCAGACCGACGGACCGACCGAAAGAACTATCACACAAACGAAGTTACATTAAGCGCTGGTGCCCTGGATTTCAAAGGGTAGTTAGACTGATCACTTATCGTGGATAGAAATTTCTTGTATATTTAATTATTGTATGAGCGTGGGGATGCCCTGTATGAAGCTAGTTACAAAGAGAAGTATCCATCTCCCCTACGGTAGGAAGAAGCCAACAAACGAAAGTTATCGGGACCCGAGCTTGTTCAACGAACGAAGGAGACTATGCGTCATTCGAAAGCAATAGGTAGCGGCTGAAGACAGACAACACATGTATGTCGATCAAGCTGGGAGAGATAAAGAGTACGAGGCGGAAGACTTCGCATTGCTGAAAGTATCTCCATGACTAGAATCAATGAAGTTCGCAAGTCCACGACGTATTTAGCGTGTCGATGATACGAGAGTTCAGCACCGATGACCAGGAATGTGATAGAATATGAACGCATAGAAATACAACCGGGATTATCTTATATAGAGCACCTGGTAGTGATTATAGACCGGAGTAAATGAGTTTCAAGGAATAAAGTTATAGAGCTAGTAAAAGTGTTATGATGGAACCAGAGGGTTGGAGAGTCAACCTGGGAACTGGAGAACATTGTATTGGGGAAGTACCCTCAGCTATTTCCTTAAGATTCCGGGACGGAATCCTTTTAAGGAGGGGAGACTGTAATATCCCCAAATTTTGTACTTATTTAAAAACCACAGATGAATTGTAATTTTTTTCGTTCAGAAAATTTTCAGACCACCCTATGTACGGGCCATGACAATGAACTTTCGAAGTCGTATTAGTGATCTACTATGAGAATGAAGGAATGCAAAAGCTGTCAGAATCAGAAGAATAGCATTTTCTGTTTTCTCCGAAATTTCACCTATTACTGATGGATTAATCATTATGTAAATATATTGGAGGATTTTATATTATCAATTCCATGGATATGGATTTAGTAAAGGTATTAAGATACAAGAACGTTTACGGTAAACTACTTCGATAGAACACTTAAGAAATCCCTGCGAGCGTTCAACGAGATTAAAGCAGTAACAGAACAAGGCGACACAAATGAGAGTATATAAATCCCATTTATATTCCAAGATTCACGCTCGAAGCATTTTTATTAAGTATTCGATTGTTAGGACGAATAGTGAATAGATACTATTCACTACGAGAATCGCGCAGAGTTTTATTCGCTCTTTTTAGGAAATATTTTCGAATCGTTTCAAGAGGAACAAAAACAAGGATGAATAGTAACATTAATGAATAGTCTCCAAGGTGAATAGTAAAATTTTATAGTCTCCGATTGATCCTATATTTCAGCGGAAGTTCAGGAATAATAAACGGTTACTAATCGCGTAGTCAGAAATCGCAAACGAAAACAAGAATCGAAAATTCGCTTGAAGGAGCAACCTTGGACGTATTATAACTTAGGAAATAAAGAAGAAGATATGTATTAAAAGAAAAAGGGAAATGAATGAATTGGTGCAAGAAATGTGTTAAAGAAGCTTGTAAGCTTAACAAAACTTGAGGGGCTAACTTGCATTTTGTTAAAAATAAAATATCTACCATATCACCACACCTCCACCACACATTTCACACACAAAGGGAGCAGCCCCCCACCCCCCATTTCTTGATGAAAAAAACGAATGGAAGAAGAAGAAGAAGAAGATGGAATGCTTTCTTGCTTGTTTCTCGTGTTCTACCACTCGAATCGAAGCCCTTTCCAAGCTCTTCGCATCTAGGGTAACATATCTCTCACCCATGAACTCTAGATATCTCTTTTATTAAGTTAAAGAAGATGATGAATAGTGTTTTGTTGAGTTTTATGTTTATAATTGAAAGATGGAAGCATGAATGTATTGTTAAAGTCATGAGTAAGTGGATTATGTAGTTTGTTTAGTTGTTGGATGAGTTGTGGATGGATTTTAAATATGGTACCAACTGGTTTGGCTCGGTTTAAGATTGATAATAGACTTTAAGTGTTGTAATTGATGTGTATGATGATTGGTGGTGAATTGGAATGAGATTTGAATCTCGGAAATGTTAAGTTTTAAGCCGACGTAATGCCCGATTTTCTGTAACGCTAAAAACTGCCTAGAATCCGAAACCCTAACTGCCTCTTTTGGTTCAATGATGAACATGAGTGTGTAGATCTTTGTTTCTAGTTTACGTGAGCGCAAGAATCATGTCATTACGATTTACGGTTTAGGAGAAACATGTGTTTTAGTGTAAGGCGTTCGTAAAACCAAACCGCGCCACTTAGTCAACTTTGAGGCTATGATCGAACCACTTAAAGGTCATAATAAAATGTGAAACTTTGCGATAACATGCTAGGTATGTTTAGGAAGACCCTCGAAAAGATTTCTTGTGAAAAGGATTAAATCTCAATTTTATAAAAATGCGTGAGCGAGCATGCTCGAGTAGAAGTTCTTAAGGAGTTAACTTGAAAATGGACTTTGTACTTGAGTTAGGATATACTTAGTATGGTGAAAGCGTTTAAGTTGTTAATCGTGAACCTTGTGTTGATTCTAGATTTCTGGACCAACCTGAGACTTACTGCTACTTCGGGATTTCCAGGCAAGTTTACTAACCATTACTCTATTGTTCAGAGTAGGTATATTTTCAAACGTATAATACTTGGTTGTTCAAATATTTATGTATACTCTTTGTTCCAAGTATCATGCAAGTTTCTCAAAACCCGAAGCTCTAGCATTCAGATATATTTTTTTAAACTGTTGTTGTTGTGATATGACTGCTACAAATGCACGAACTGTTTTACTTATCGTATAAGCTTTCAAATGCTGAATGGTTGTTCATATGCTATTTATCGATATAGATATAAACTGGAGTACATGAGGCTCTACGATGTAGAGCGTACTATATTCTACTTATCAAAATATTTAATTCTTGTTGATGCAAGTTTTCGAAACCTATGCTTACTGTTATTGTGATAATAAACTGCTTTCATATATGATATGCAAATGAGTAGTATACATGTTTTATTCCCAAGTACATTGCGATAAATAAATTGCATGCTTGTCTTCGAACTGCTATATATAGTGATACTCGAGGTTATGATTTGATTATGGGCTTCTAAGCTAGATATGGGATATTAGTTAGAAACCAGGTTTTTATAAATGCCCTAGGTAAAGGGCGTATGATTTTTATTCTTTAAACCGGAAGTAGTTATATTTTATGTATCTGTTAAAGATTATTTTTCCGATAAAGATATCGGGTAACTGTTATTCGATGATTATTTATTTAATGAATATTATTTTGAATATTCATTTAATCCTTATTTATTTAATGAATATTATTTTGAATATTCATTCAATCATTGTTTATTTAATGAATATTATTTTTGAATATTCATTTAAAGTTTATTTATTCAATAAATATTATTTGATTATTTATTAAATACTTTTAACACATTTTTAAATTGAGTTGTATTACTTAAAGCTATTCTTGACCTTCAACATTTATGAAGGATATTCTAAGCTGTATTATTAATTATTTTAAATCAAGGAGAGGTTCCCAAAACACGGTTTTCCATTTGAATCTATCTTTTGAAGAGGATTTAAATACTCGCTCAACTATCCAGAATATGGGAAACCTGATTTAAGTTACTGCTACTCAATTTAAACTCTCAACTCAAAACTGTCAGGGGACAGATATTTTCTCTGAGCAATTTAATTGCTGCAAGTCAAATGTTGTGTTACTACCTCAACGATCGAGGAGTAAATTGATGGAACAAGTCGATATCCATTAACAAGCAATAGCTTGGGAAATATTGGTAAATTTTCCTTTCCAATTAGATACGACTACTTTGTGGAGTCCTATAAACGAGTAATATACTTGGGGAAAGGAGGACGAACTTTACGTTTCAGAGTCATGGATTTTATTCGAACTAGGAGCCGAGTAAGTGACTGAGTGGCACCGGTCCATCAATGGCCCAACCGTTGGCCGGGTGATTCCAGGAGGCGGTGGACAAGTAAATCCGTCGACGGTGGACAAGTAAATCCGTCAGTTCTTCCTTCTACATGTAGAGAAACAAATGGTGAGATGCACAACGTACGACTGATCATCGTAAAGGTTGTGGCTTCTGCGCGACAATGCTCCAGTATTAGTTCATCATCCAGTTATGGATAATTCTGCAACATGTATTGAAAGGTTTACCGATCATGTTGGCAGGGAATTTGAAAAATGTTCAAAAATGAAGTTACAATAAATCCTTGCAACTTCATCTTTTACTTTATGAGTTATGACTCTGATGAAACCTTACTCAGATTATATATGCATAAGTGGATTTTGGGTTACGGAATCATTATATTAATTTTCCTCGTAACTTCAGCTTTTATGTTATACTTTAAGGGTTGGTTGTTATACCAACAAATGTTATTGGATTTCAGACTTATAGTTGTGAAACTATTTATTTTATTATGGGATACTTGCTGAGAATTCTTTCGCTCATTCTTGCTTTACTTAATATTAAACTTTCAGTGAAGAGAGAACATAGTCAGTTATTCCATACTACAAGAAAAGGGAAGTGGAAGATTCAACCTTGAGGTAGTCCAATTCAGAATGGTTAATGCAGAAGTAAGTAGCATGGGTTCAGCTGCTTTTAGTGAGATCCTGGATAGTACATTTGGTTGTAATAACTAATGTTACTTATGTGACTCGTTTCTGAAGCTATAACTGATGTGTGTAAGAGATTGGGGTCTTTTGGTGTTGTATTATTGGATCGTTGAGCTAGTACAGGTATTATTGTTGGAATTGAGGGCGTGACAACCCGGATCTCCGACCCCGGATCTGGGGGTGTTACACCAGCAGTTGTTCCACCAACATTCTTAGCAACTCCAGAGCCTCCACTTCCATCCAACTCATCATCATCAAGAGAGTCATCAAATGCACAGCTTTCACCTTGATCAGCTCTGTTAGCATTGGCTTTAGAAATTAACTTCTTTACTTTAGAGCTTAGCTTAATTTTTCTCCTTGCCAGTAGTTTGTGAATTGGTTTGACAGCTAGGACTCTTTCCTTGTTGATTTTGGATTTGAGAATTACATTTAACACTTTCATTACTGTCTCTGTCTCCATTCTTGATGTGCCCTGCAGATCTAGATATGCACACCTCTTGATACCTTCCTTTGAGATTGCTCCATAACAGACACAGAATGGATCAAAGTACACCTCTGGAAGTTTCTCTGACATTAGATTCTGAAGTTGCACTTGTAATATCTCATTGAAGGTTGAGTGGTTTGCTTTAATCTTAGCTTTCATCACACTCAACACCCTTGCTTGTAGGTTTTGTAACAACTGCATGGTGATGAACATTGAAATTCATGTGCTCAAGTACACATCAATTGTCCATCTTCTTTCCTCATTAATCTTCAGACATACACTCACAATTGTATCCATCAGGGATGTTGAGGCTTGAGTTGGAGTTAAGCTTGGCTTCCTTATTGCCTCCTCAATTACTTTGTTGAGTTGCTCATCCTGATTTTGCAGTGTACTTTCTCTGTAATCCACCATTAGGGTATTTGCCTCTTCCTGATCAATGTCAGTTCCTTCAGTCCAAAAGGCTGGTGCATTGCAGTATTCAGGCAACTTCCCGTTGCCTTTCCCCAACATATTCTGCTCCTCCTTTTCTCTCCACTTCTTCTGTAGTGCAGTTTCCTGAGGCTGAGGAGTTGGTTCATTAATTGATACAGGAGGAAGTATTGGCCTCTTAGATTTTGATTTTCCTTGCAGTTCATCCAACACTTCTTTGGGCATCAATACTGTCTCCCCATCAATCTCATATTCAAATAGATTTCCAGCTCCACTTCCTTTCTGTTCTGCAGATTTCTCATCCTTTCTTCCTGACTCCCCCTTACTCCCAGACTCCCCCTTAGATGCAGGCTCCCCTTGAGTTGCAGGTACTTCTTTTGTTCCAACACCTTGCTCTTGGCAGCATCAAAACTTGCAGTCAAAAGTTGAAGGGACAGCTGAATGCTAGCAAATCCATTGGCCACCATGGTAGACAGGCTGTCAAGCTTCGTGTCCATGGATAGACATTTGTTCTCCAGGGCTTCCAATCTGAGAGTAGTTTGAATAGAGGGGCCACCAGTTCTTAACCTTTTAGGAGGGGAAGGAAAATAATGAGGCATGGAGGCTGAGGGGGTTCTCACACTCTCAGGATTTTTTTGAGTGATCTCATCACTCCTCACAGAAGAACTCTCAAGGCCTAGTGCCTGAACAGTGTGGGCTCCCTCAAGTTCACTCTGGACATGCTCAAGTCCCTCTCCTTGTGCCAGCTCATTTGGCTGCCTCTCATTTTTTGGCTCACCTCTCTTTTCTTTTATCTCTCTTTTCTTTTGCACACCCTCACTCAACCTAGATGCATGGGTATGAGCAGTACTAACATGCATTGAAAGAGATGGTTTAGAGTGTACCTTTAAAAACTGAGAAAGTGGCACATCTTCATCAGAGACATCCTCAATGAGAACTTCATCATAATTGGGCTGTGTAGTGGGGACAGTAGCTTTTCCAGAAATGTTACTGTCAGCTGAAGGAAGGACAGTAGGATTCACTGCATCTTGGACATCAGGTTGGGTTGGGACATCAACTTTTACTACATCCTCGACAGCAGGTTTACCTGTGACAACAACATTTACAGTGTTTTTGACAGCAACTGAGGCTGTGACAGCATCTTCCCTGAGATAAGATGTTCCTTGGAGATTGAACAAGGCACTGGCTGTTTCACTTTCTGGCAGAGTTGTACCTTGTTCTAGCTCAGTGTTTGGAGGAGTGGTGTCCATTTCACTTTGAGAAATGGGTTCTTGTGGACCACTAGATGGGGGCTCATCCATGATTGAAGATGGACGATCAAAACCTGAAGGGTTGGGACTATCCCCCTCTCTAGGTTGTGGAGAAGAAACAAATGAATGAGTAGGGAAGGAAGAAGGTGAAGGTGGAGAAGAGAATATTGGCTGCTCCACAGATGGAATTTGTGAAGCATCAATTGGGGAAGAGATATCCTCACTGTGTCCTGACTCCATGTGTATTCCTGCAAGGGGAGGTTCCTCATGAGGTTGTGCAGACTCTGTACAAGGTGCCTTGGTAGACATGCCAGTTTCAATAGATGTCCCTTGTTGAGAAGGAGCATCTAGGGAGGTGTTTATTGCCCTATTTTCCTCTACAGTCTTTTGGGAGACTATAGGGTGGCTGATAGTGGTTTTGGTCCTCTTAGCTCTCTTCTTCTTAGGCTCAAGAGGAACCACTGTGGGTTCTGTTTGACTAACCTCCTTATTTGCTGCACTAGGTGCATGAACTCCCTCTTGACTCTCAGTACTACCACCAACATCAGTTTCTAGGGGTCTTTTTCTGGATTCTTGCAAGGCTTGTCTCTGAACTTTGGGAAGTCTAGAGAACCTAGGCTGAATGTATGGTGTAGAATGGGGGTTAACTGAATTTGGGTCTAATCCAGTCTCATCCTCAAGAGAGAAGGTTTCATACCCAGAGGGCAGTGGAAAATCAAGGTTAGGCACTTGATCTACCATGTGTTTGGTGAAGCAAAGTGGAATATGTGCATTTAGATTTTGTGAAGTGAGAGTTGTGTGTGTATTTCTTTTCAAAACACTGCAGACCTCTGAATGAGGGGCATCCTCATTAAAATCACAAAGAGGATTAATGCACATCATTAGAAAGCGAGGGTAGAGATTTACCTTTTTACCTATGGCATCTTTGAGGTGTGCCATGAGTAGCTTTCCAACATCCACCTTGTACCCATGAACAAGAGAGTGAGTTAGTTTCTTGATGTAAGTGGGAATTCCATTCCAACCAGTAGTCTTTGTGGAAAACACCTTCACCATGGCATCAAGAATCATGCTCCATTCCTTTCTCAAATACTTCCTGTCCATTTCACCAGAAGGATACCACTTAGTTGTACCCTTTTCGAGAATGGGTCCCGAATACCCAATTTTCAAGAAGAGCTTCTTCAAGGTCTCATCACTTGCAAGATCTGTGTAGGTCTTTCCAGGTTCAAGTACAATTCCCAAAGCTGCATTGATGCCTTGAATAGTGAGAGTGTAACTGTGGTCTTTGATTTTGAATTTGATGGTGGTATGGTCTCCATCTCCCTGAGCAACATCCGACTCCCAGAAGTTTTCAATCCTTTCTAGGTCTAGAACATGAGTTGAAGTGATAGCATACCCAAGATAGGACTTGTTCAAGAAAGAAACAAGCTCTTTGAAGTCTTCACCAACATCATTTGGAGAATAGATGCCAGCAGAGTTAGTCTGAGAAATTGATTGTTTAGGTGCCATTGTTGGTATGAAAGAGGAAAGAGAAGGAGTTGAGTGAGTAGAGAGAGAAATAGAGAAGAAAGTTGTTTTGCTTTTTGGTTGTTCTGTGTCAGGTTTGATATTGTCTGATTAACTGTTGTATAAAAGGGTAGTTCAAGCGTTATGCTGAAAAAAGGGATATTTGGAATCGTGCCATTTGCCCAGTAACTCCACCACGTGGGTTACTCCCTTTATTTTCTGTCAACGTGGAGGTTGAATGAACAATTGCAACGGTCCACTACTTTTGACAGTAACCTGTGCGCTGAAACAAACTGTCAGTGACATTTGGGTGATGACAGTAGGTTTGTCTTGATAGTAACATTGTCGCGATAAACTTACTGTCAACGTTAAGTACTTTAATGACAGTATCTTTAAAACTCTTGACAGAATGTTATTCACTGCTGTCAAGAAACTAACTGTCATGAAATTCCGTGACAGTTACTTTTCTTGATGACAGTAACGTTTGAGGAAAACAGTAACTGTCATGGATTTTAATGGATCTTGTCATTAATGTACTTAACTCAAGAGACGCCATTCACAAATATTCAATTGAAAACTAGGTATCATGCACAGTAGAGTAATCAGATAATTACTACATATACAAACCATATAAAGCAAGAAATAGAAAATATAATAGAATCAGTTTTATTAATAAAATCATCTTAGCAATAGGAAATTACAAATTAAGATTTCATGATTTTATTAACTAATCCTACAGTTTCCAAACGAACTTCTTCTTCAGTGCGTCCTTCTTTCTTGAGGAGCTCTTGAAGTTCTTCCTCTTGCTCCTGCCATTTAGCCTCTTCAATGGCCTTGGCAGCAGCCTCTTTCTCTTCTTCCTCATCGAGGATGTCTTCCAACTGATCGAACAGTTTCTCAACCTCTTCCTTGTGTGGAGAATCACACTGAATCTTGGGTATGTACTCGATTCCTACTTTATTTTCCATTTAACCTTTTTCTGATTGAGACAACTAATATGACCTAGTGTTCATTTTATAGGCACATTAGGTGAATGGTAAGGTAAACAGTCAACAGTTTGGAATACCCATACAACTACCACATATAGCAATTAAGAGTCATGTCCTTCACTAATCCAACAATTAACACACATATAGCCAATCAATGAAAAACCTTTGACCAAAGATCTCAAACTTTGAGGTTAACCAAGTTAATGACACACAAAGTCTTACTTCTGACAATACGACTAGCACAAAATTAAATTTAGCAAAGTCATAGCAAACATGTTGTCGAAAAGAATCAAGACTTATGTAGACAGTAACTTCTCATGACAGCAACTTGGAGGTTACTGTCACAAGCTGCATGCAGAAATGAAAATGTTAAAACTAGTAAGTTAACATACCAGATTAAGCATTCCCAATTCACTTACCAACCTGTTAAAGGTGGCTTCATCCAATGGTTTAGTGAAGATGTCTGCAAGTTGCTTCTCTGTTGGGACATAGATCAATTTCACAGTTCCTCTTTCAACATGCTCTCTAATGAAGTGATGTATGATATCAATGTGCTTTGTCCTAGAGTGTTGAACAGGATTGTCTGAGATGGCTATGGCACTAGTGTTGTCACAGTAGATAAGAATGTTGCTCAACACCATTCCATAGTCCAACAGTTGATTCTTCATCCACAGAATTTGTGCACAGCAACTTCCAGCTGCAATATATTCAGCTTATGCAGTTGATGTAGAGACTGAATGTTGTTTCTTGCTAAACCATGACACCAATCTTCTACCAAGAAATTGACAGCTACCTGTTGTGCTTTTTTTGTCAATTTTACATCCAGCATAATCTGAGTCAGAGTACCCAATAAGCTAAAATCCAGTATTTTTAGGATACCAAAGGCCTAGATTAGGAGTGCCCTTTAGATATCTAAAAATTCTCTTGATAGCAACTAAGTGTGACTCCGTTGGATCAGCTTGAAATCTTGCACATAGACATGTAGCAAACATTATGTCTGGTCTACTAGCAGTTAGATAGAGAAGTGATCCCACCATGCCTCTGTAAGCACTAGAGTACACTTTCTTTCCTTTGTGGTCAAGATCCAGATTTGTTGATGTATAGATGGGAGTTTTGGCGGGTGATGAATCTTCTAAGTTGAACTTTTTGAGAAGTTCCTTGACATATTTGGCTTGACAGATAAAGATTCCATCATCCTTTTGAAGAACTTGTAGACCAAGGAAGAATGACATTTCTCCCATCATGCTCATCTCATACTTATTTCTCATTAGAGATGAGAAATTTTCACACAGATTCTCATTTGTAGATCCAAAAATAATGTCATCAACATAGATTTGTACCAGAATGATGTCCTTGCCATGATGCTTGTAGAACAGAGTTTTATCTACCACACCTCTTGTAAACTGATTTTCCAATAGAAAGGTGGAGAGTGTATCATACCAAGCTCTGGGAGCTTGTTTCAGTCCATAAAGTGCTTTGAACAGTTTGTAAACAAAGTTATACATTTCAGAATCTTCAAAGCCAGGTGGATGTTCAACATACACCTCTTCCTCCAACTCTCCATTTAGAAAGGCACTCTTGACATCCATTTGGAACACTTTGAAGTTACAGTGTGCAACAAAGGCTAGAAAGATTCTTATAGCTTCAAGTCTGGCAACATGTGCAAATGTCTCATCATAGTCTATTCCTTCCTGTTGACAGTAACCTTTTGCCACTAGCCTTGCCTTGTTTCTTGTCACCATTCCATTCTCATCCAACTTGTTCCTGAAGACCCACTTTGTCTCAATGGCTGATTTTCCTTTTGGTCTTGGAACCAACTTCCATACATTGTTTCTTTCAAACTGATTAAGTTCTTCTTGCATAGCAATCACCCAATCAGAATCCAACAATGCTTCATCAATTATCTTTGGTTCCATTGAGACAGAAAACATGAGAACATACTGTCAGCAGAGACATTATTCCTAGTTCTTACCCCAGAGGAAGGATTACCAATGATTAGATCATTAGTGTGATCCTTGTTCCATTTTATGGCTCTGGGCAAGCTTTTTTGTTGATCTGGTGGATTAGCTCCAGTTTGAGGAGATGAACCTTCACCAACATTGTTGTCTCTACCATGCTCTTCATTAACTCCAGAGTCACCATCATCTTGAAGATTAGTTGAAATGGTCTGTGACTGAGCTGGAGTTTGATCAATATTGTTAGCATTGACAGCATCTTTCTCAAAATCAACAGTTTGAGTAAAACTGGGTTCTTGATCAACAATTTCTTCTTCTTCCAGGTATCCTTGATTTTCAAATCTAAGGATCTGCATTTGACCATCTTCATGCAGCCCTGGAAACTTGGTTTCATCAAATGTGATATTCACACTTTCATTAATTGTTCTGTGTTCTATGACATAGACTCTGTAAGTAGTCCTGTCTATTCCATATCCCATGAAAATGCCTTCATAAGCTTTGGCATCAAACTTTCCTTTCTTTTCATGGTTGTCTTTCATCATGAAACACTTACTTCTAAACACATGAAAATATTTGACAGTAGGTTTCTTCTCAGTCAACAAATGGTAAGGAGTGCTTCCATGAGTCTTGTTGATTATGGATCTATTCTGTGTATAGCAAGCTGTGTTGATTGCTTCTGCCCAGAAGTATGTTGGTAATTTAACATCATGCAACATAGTTCTAGCAGCTTCAATCAGAGTCATGTTCTTCCTTTCTACAACACCATTCTGCTGAGGTGTCCTTGCAGCAGAGAATTGTTGAACAATGCCTTCATCCTTGCAGAAGTTCCCAAGTGAGGCATTTCTGAACTCAGTACCATTATCACTTCTTAGTATTTGAACTTTTGCATTTGGAGTCCTGTCAAGAACTCTTATGTGATCAATGATAACTTGAGCAACTTCATCTTTAGACTCCAGAAACTTCACCCAAGTGAATCTAGAGTAATCATCCACCATTATTGTTAATCCCAAATGACCTAACAGAATTGTAGAAGGGGGGGGGGGGGGGTTGAATACAATTCTAGATATTTTAAACTTAAAACAACTTTCGAAATAAAACTATACTGAAAATAAAAACACAAGCAGATATAATATTTCAGTTGGATGTTTTGAGGATCCAACTGAGATGTTTTTATTGCGGAAATAATCTGTGTTACAAAATGTATCACAGATGCTCAGTTCTTGATACAAAGTGAGAGTGCTCTTAGAAAGCTTATACAAACTATTTTATCTCACTCACTTCTTAAAATGAACTGCTACACTTGGTTATATAACCCAAGTTTACAATGCTATTTTTGGCTACTTTAAATAATCTAAAGTAACTTTCAGTAGCTTGCTTTTCATCCCTTTTGTCCAATGGTCCTTGGAGATCTTGACTTTTGTCTTTATGCTTATTATGATCACTCCCAAGAACCTAATTGGAAATTGGAATGTTTCCTTATTTCCAGTAACCATTTTGATGGCTTCCAATGCAAAGTACACTTCCATATCTCCCTTTTGATCTGTCAGATAACTGTCACTATCACTTTGTCAACTATTCAGAAAAGCAATAATGATTCGTTGATAGTAGAGAGATGTGTTTCGTTGATAGCTTTATTCTTCGTTTCGTTGATGGTATGATCCTCGTTTCGTTGATAGAGTAATCTTCATTCCGTTGACATGTCTTCACTTAGGCAAAATTACAAGGCATAATATATTTACAATTCACCAACCTATTTTGCCTATCTAGTACTTAGTCAACATGACTTAGAAAACCTATCTAATACCTACAACAAAATGCATATAAAACTATGAAGTATTGTACAATGCAGTTGCTACATCACTCATTTCGTTGATGGGCTTCCTGTCAACGGAAGCTGTAAAGCATGCCATTCCGTTGACAGTTACAAAATGACTTAATACAAAATCTACTAAGTGTTTTATAATTATCATCAAGAACAACATATTCCTAACAATCTCCCCCAATTTATGACTAATAGAATAACAGCCATAAATCAAGAGCCTTGATGATAACAAAAACACTCAGACAAATTACAAATGATAAAAGTAGAAATTGCATTGAGCTTCATTGAATTTTATTGAAATACAAAGTAGAAAATCTTACAAAACAAGTGCACAGAGTTGCTCCTCTAGTCTGAGCAGATTTTTCATCTTTGCCTCTATGGTCTTGTTTTCTTCCCTTTTCTTGCATTTTTCTCCTCAATCTGAGCTTGAAGTCTTCTGTAGAAAATCTTCCCTTCTTCATCTTGATTCCCCAACTTGGATTGCATTAATCTCATAGTTTCATTGGATGCCTTTTCCAGTTGGTCTTCTATTCTGAAGAATCTTCTACAGTTGTCCTTGTCTCTGAATTCCATCATCCAAAAAGGTTGGAGATGAATTTTCTTTCCTGTTTGAGGGACCTTCAATACTCTGGGAAGTGCACCAGGCTTGTTCCAGCTAGCTTTGATTTGGAAAATTTTGGAGACAACCTCAGACTTGGCTGTCTTGGTAAAACCAAAATCTTTCTTTAGACATTTGAACACAGATAGTAGTGTCTGATAGTCTTCTCCCAGAATTCTGTGTAGAGGCCAAATCTGTTCTCTCCCACCCTTGTAGACAAACACCAATCTCTTTGGTAGTTTGTAAAAAGCTGTTATTCCTCTCACTTCAACCAGGTCATCAAGATTAATATGTAGGTCAGACTCCTCCCTGATATCAGCAATGTAGATGAAGTCTTCTGGGTTGGTAGGGGGTTTCTCAGCTTGTGGCCTCCTTACAAGAATTGGCTTAGCCTTGGCAGCTTCTTCTTTGGATCCATTTCAAAGAGGAATTTTGGAAAGTTGGCCTCATCAAACTCAATTGGCTGATAATGGAAATTTACTGGATGTTTAGGATCACAGGCTAACTTTACCTCAGAAACTGGATCAGGAATTGTTGGAGGTGCAATAGGTGCAGAAGAGTCTGTTGCATTGCTCTGAGAGTCATCATTCTCAAAAGCTATGTTTCTCTTGGCTCTTGCCTTGGGTTGCCTTATGCTCTTCTTTGTACTCCTTTCCTCTTTGGCTCTTTCCTCTTGCTGTCTTTCTTCTTCATCTAGAGATTGAGCAACTGCAAGGGCTTGCATAGCTGCTCTTTCTGACTCCTCAGCCTTAGCTTCAGCAAAATTTGGGTGACCAGCCCAAACACAAATTTCCTGTCCATCTCTGTAGACAATTGCTCTTTGCTTCCTTATCTCAGGATCATTGCTTTCCTTGCATTTTGTGATAAGTAGTCCAAGAAGCTTGAGCTCATCTGGATAGGGTGAAGGATAGAAAGTCCTTACTATATTTTTGCCCTTTGGTTTAGCAGGAGATTTGGGAGATAGGCTTCCTTGAAGTGTAGCTTGTTCCACATCCCTTATGCATGAAGTTTGTCCTTTTTCTTTCCTTGGACCTTGAGTTAATCCATGTAGAAGGGGCTTTACCTCATAGAAAGAATTGGTTTGTGGCTCCCATTCCATTGATACTAAAACCATGGCATTCGTTGATGGTGTTGTAGAAGTAGCTTGATCCGTTGATGAATTTGAATTCTTTGCAGTTTCAGCTATCTTCTTGACTCTTGCATCTATGTTAGCCCAATGGTCTTTTATATGTTCAGCAAGTGTTAGCCTCATAGATGCTTGTTTAATCAAGTCAATACCATCCAGTTTATCCTTTCCTGACTCCCCCATAGCTAGTGGTTCCTTTGGCAGGGAAATGGCTGGGACCATAACCTTTGTGATTTGAATGTCTAGCTTCTTAGATTTCTCCCCCTTTTTGTTATCATCAAAAGAGATGACTGAGAGTCCTTGAGCTGCCACTAGCTGGGCTAGGAGTTGAGTTTGCTTCTCCTGTTCCTTCTGCATTTGAGATAAAGTAGCTTTCACCTTGTCCACTCTAGAAGAAAGAGTCTTCAAGGAGGTAGCCACCTCAGGTTCTTTAGAGAAAAACCTGTTCATCTTGGACACAGTGAGAAGAGGGAGCTTTTCATCAAGCCTCCTATCAGAAGCATCTTTCAGGTTCCCAATAGAATCCTTGATTTCCCTTGCTTCATTCCTAGTCTGCAACATCTGTAGCCTTTGAATTTCCAGAGAATCCATGATGGCTTTGTAGAATTTCTTGTCATTGACATTTGCAGACTCATGAGCCAGATAGGCCTCATTATACTGCCTAGTGATTGCAGTATCCAGGTTGATTCTTCCATACATATCTTGAGAAAGCCAGTTTGGTGTAGGGGGCACCACAGAAGTCCCAGTCTGTGAAGTGATGGCCACCTGTACATTGTCACCAAAACTGTCATCATCATCAGAAAAATCAAACTCACCACTTGCTGCAGCTCCTGGAGACAGATTGGTGATTGCATCCTTTGCTCTTTGCATAGATGCAGTTGTATGGATTAGGTTGAAAGACCTTTCTGCCTCCACATTGCCCTGTTGAGCCATAACTTGATAGGCTGGCACAGGATGAGTAAAGGTCTCAGGATCCAGGGAAATACTATCCAGAGTTTGTTGATAATGCTCTTGGAAAGTAAGTTCCCTTTCTCCCTCATGAACCTCCATTAACTAACTTGCAATGGCTGCTTCCTCCCTTATAGCTCTTGTAGTCCCTTCTCTCTCTCCTCTATTTTCCTGCATCATGGGCTCCCCATGGCTCACACCTCTCACACCCTCACCTTCACCTACTAAGGTGGAACCCTCAGCCTCTCCTTTTGCCTGACTGGAAGAAATAGTCAGCCTCTCACTCTCAGCCTCTCCTTTTGCCTGGATGCAAGCCAGCCTCTCAGTTTCACTCCCTTTCATTCCTAGAAGTGTTTCAACTACCACTAGATCATCTGCACTAGTTGTGGAAACAACTTGATTTTCAATAAGAGGTGCAGAATGAACTATCAACGGTATGGTAGTTTGAACTATCAACGGTATGGATACCGTTGATAGAGAAACACTTGTCAACGAAAGAGACTGTTTCGTTGATGAAGTCAAGAAAGCACTTTGAGAATGTGAAATTACAGTAGAATCTGTGGTGATTGATTTTAGAGATTGTTCCACAGATCCTCTTGTAATTTCAGAAAAGGATGATTGGTGGCCCAACAAATCACTTAACAAGTGATGACCACCAATGTCAGAGTGGGGCTTCTCCAAGAAAAGAGTTGGAGAATCAGGAATAGATGAATGGATCATATCCACATCTAATGACTGAGTTGGTGAACTTTGTGGAGTTGGTTCAAGATTGATGTTTAAAGAATGGGACTGTAACCCCAGAGTAATGATAGGGGTTACATCAAACTGAATTTGAGATACTGGAAGTGTTGCTTCCAGTGTGTGTGCACCCTGTGAAACCTGGGATTTTTGCTTCACTCTCCTTTGGTATTGGGAAATTGTGGACTGTGGGCTTGAAGTGTCCCTTACCCTCTTGGAGTGTGCTCTTGGAGGAGAACTTGTTTCAATAATTACATCCTTTTGGGAGGATGCAACTAGACTTGTGCTTAAATCCATATTACTCATTGTGCCTTGTTGGGAAGACACAATGGGGCTAGGCTGGATCTCTCTCATCTCTCCCACCTTATCCTTAGGGTTTCTTTTATGTTCACCCCTTCCCTCACCTCTTACAGCACCTACACCACTCCCCTTTGGTTGTGTAGTGGTTTTTACAACATGTGTCTTTTGAGAAGCACCTGAGGTTGGCTTGGAAGATTTCTTTGATTTTGGTTTTGCTGCTGGGGCAGGAGCCTGTTGGGTCACAACTACAGACTCCATAGCAACAGGGTTGGGTGAAACAGTAGAAGTAACATCTATACTAGCAGGGATAGTAGTAGTTATCTCAATTATTGGCAGATACACCATTGGGACATCACCATTGTGGTTCAGCCTCAGTATGTCTGTCAAGACTCTTTTCTCTTGCACAAAGCAATCGAACCTGGAAACAGGGTTAGAGATAACCAATGGTGCTGGACTAACATGGTTAACCAACATCATCAGAAATCTTGCATAATAGATATTTTTCTTCCTATTTGCTTCATCACCCAGATTAGCACCAATTTCATACATAAGTTGGGTGCTAAAGTTGTAATATCTATCAGTTAGGAGCATGGTAAATAGAATCAACATAGAGTTAGTTAATGTATCAAAATTACTAATTTTACCAGAAAAGACCTTGATGAATGCATCAGCTAAATAACTATATTCCCTAACCAAACCTCTCCTAATTATTTTACCCAGATTATCAGTAGGCAAATAGTAGTTTATGGAATTTAGCATGTTAATCATTTCAGTATATGTAGGCAAAGCAGAGCAATTATTTTCAGGAAGGTGTAAGCATGCTTGCAACACATCAGAATTGACTATGTACTCATTACCTTGAATGGTGAATTATAAAGTGCAATTTGTCCCACTGTACTCACATGAGGTCCAAATCTCCTCAATTATCTCATTGTAGAGCGGAGTTGAGTGAAACATTGCATAGCTCAGTTTGCAATTCGTCATGAAATCCATCATCTTGAAAAAGATTCTGTTCGGGCTTTCCTTGACTACAAAAGGGATGGAGTTGTTCTTCTCATAGATGAACCCTCCTGCTGACATGAGCTTGACTATGGGTGCCATTGTTGAGTGAAGAAAGCTCGAACTGTAATTTGCTTTGAGAGAGAAGAAGTAAGAAAGCTTTTGGAATTTTTGAAAGTA
This sequence comes from Heracleum sosnowskyi, assembly GCA_030848705.1. Lineage (NCBI taxonomy): Eukaryota > Viridiplantae > Streptophyta > Magnoliopsida > Apiales > Apiaceae > Heracleum > Heracleum sosnowskyi. The sequence goes on from CM061238.1 coordinate 82,677,432, forward strand.
GGTAGAAAAGAATTAAAGAAAATGAAATTTCTTAAATGCTCCCCCAAAATTACTCAAAAATTAAGTCCAATAATAAATATAAATTACTAGATTGGCTTAAAAATGTAACCGTTACAATTAAAATATTACCATGATTTATACTTACAGGGGTGTATGCATAGATCGTGGTAAAGGACGTGCAATTTCAACGGTTCAGATTAAAAGCGCTATATCAACGAATCAGAATTGGGCGTTTAAGGTCCCGTCTATTTCGTTGATAAAGCTGCGTTTCGTTGATATAAAAGAGCTATCAACGAAACACCCAGAAAAATGCTAAGACTGTCAACGAAATGGTGTGTTTCGTTGACATAGTAATTTTGACTTAGACAAAATTTCACTTTTTCCTGAGAAAATTAATTCACAGAAAAATCATAGCAAATTCCTGGCTGCATTGTAACTTGCAAAAATCTCAGAAATAATTAAGAGAAATTTAGCATACCTAGCTCACTTACTAATCTTGAGAATGTAAATTCATCAAGTGGCTTGGTAAAAATGTCTGCAAGTTGTTGTTCACTTGGAACAAAATGTAACTCCACAGTACCATTCATAACATGTTCTCTAATGAAATGGTACTTGATGTCAATGTGCTTGGTCCTTGAATGTTGTACTGGATTCTCAGTAATGGCAATGGCACTAGTGTTGTCACAGAAGATAGGGATTTTCTCAACTCTTAGTCCATAATCAAGTAGTTGATTTTTCATCCATAAAATTTGTGCACAACAACTTCCAGCTGCAATATACTCAGCCTCAGCTGTGGAGGTAGAAACTGAGTTTTGTTTCTTGCTGAACCATGTCACAAGCTTGTTTCCTAGGAATTGACAGGTGCCTGTTGTGCTTTTCCTGTCAATTTTACATCCTGCATAATCTGCATCTGAATAACCAATTAGTTCAAAGCCAGATTCTCTAGGATACCAAATGCCAAGGTTTGGTGTACCTTTGAGATATCTGAAAATTCTTTTAATAGCAACTAAATGGGATTCCCTAGGATCAGCCTGAAATCTAGCACATAGACATGTAGCAAACATAATATCAGGTCTACTAGCTGTTAAATATAAAAGTGAGCCTACCATGCCTCTGTAACTTGAAATGTCCACAGATTTTTCCTTAGTATTCAATTCAAGTTTGGTGGCAGTAGGCATGGGAGTTTTGGCAGGAGAGCATTCCATTAAGTTAAATTTCTTTAACAAATCATGAATATATTTTGTTTGACTAATGAAAATGCCTTCATTAACTTGCTTCACTTGGAGACCAAGAAAATAAGTTAATTCTCCCATCATGCTCATTTCATATTTACTTTGCATAAGCTTGGCAAACTTTTGACAAAGTTTTTCATCTGTAGACCCAAAAATTATGTCATCTACATAAATTTGAACAAGTATAGTAGAGCCATTCACAATTCTATGAAAAAGAGTTTTATCTATAGTACCTCTAGTGAAGTGATTCTCAAGGAGGAACTGTGAAAGTGTGTCATACCAGGCTCTAGGTGCTTGTTTCAAACCATAGAGTGCTTTGAGGAGGAAGTACACATACTCTGGAAAATCATCATCTTCAAAACCAGGAGGTTGACTTACATACACCTCCTCTTCCAATTCCCCATTCAGAAAAGCACTCTTCACATCCATTTGATAGACCTTGAAATTGGCATGGGCTGCATAGGCTAGGAAAATCTTTATTGCTTCTAGTCTTGCAACAGGAGCAAAGGTTTCATCAAAATCAATTCCCTCTTCCTGTGAATAGCCTTTTGCAACCAATCTAGCTTTGTTCCTTGTGACTATGCCATTTTCATCCATCTTGTTTCTGAACACCCATTTTGTGCCTATGGCACTCCTGTCCTTAGGCTTGGGCACCAACTTCCAAACATTGTTTCTCTCAAATTGGTTTAGCTCCTCTTGCATAGCTAAAACCCAATCTGGATCTAGAAGTGCATCCTCAACTTTCTTTGGCTCATCTTGAGACAGAAAGCTACTATATAGACATTCCTCTTGAGTTGCTCTTCTAGTTTGGACTTTTGAAGAAACATCACCTATAACAAGTTCAAAGGGATGATCTTTAGTCCATTTCCTTGAGGGAGGTAGATTTACTCTTGAAGAAGTAGCTTCATGATCATGATTGCCTTGATTGGATATTTGTCCTTGAGAAACGCCCCCTGAGTTTGTTGTCCCTAATTGATCACTTCTAGAGGCATTTCTGTGACTGTCAACGATATGACCATTTTGACTGTCAACGAAACGCTCATTCTGACTGTCAACTAATCCTCCATTATGACTGTCAACGAAATGACCATTTGGTCTGCTAGCAGCTATTCTTTTCAATCTCAATGCAGCAATTTCATCTTCACTGCTGCTTTCATATGTGCTAGATACAACAACTTTAGGCTGTTTCTCAATAGTCTTGACATGATTCACTTGATCTCCTTCCTCATTCTCAAAAGAAAGACTTTCATGAAAACCTTCATCACAGAGACCTTGAATTTTGAGATCATCAAAAACAACATGTACAGATTCCATAATAATGTTGGTTCTGAGATTATAGACTCTGTAAGCTTTCCTTGCTACATATCCCACAAATATTGCTTCATCTGCCTTTGCTTCAAATTTCCCCAAATGCTCAGCTTGATTTCTCAGAACAAAGCACTTGCATCCAAAGACATGAAGAAAATCCAATAGTGGCTTCTTTCTTTTGAGTAGTTGATAAGGGGTCATTCCCTTGGCCTGATTAATCAAAGAAATATTTTGAGTGAAGCAAGCTGTGTTAACTACCTCAGCCCAAAAATAAGTTGGTAACTTTGATTCATCTAGCATTGTCCTTGCAGCTTCAATAAGTGTTCTGTTTTTCCTTTCAACTACACCATTTTGTTGTGGTGTCCTTGTTGCTGAAAACTCATGCAAAATACCATTTTCTTCACAGAACACCTTCATGCTTGAATTCTTGAATTCTGTCCCATTGTCACTCCTAATCCTTCTTACTTTGAAATCAGGATGATTGTTTACCATCTTGATGTGATTGATAATGATTTCACTTGCCTCATCCTTGGAGTGCAAAAAGAAGGTCCATGTAAATCTAGAAAAATCATCAACAATCACAAGACAGTATTTCTTCTTTGAAATGGACTTGACATTTACAGGGCCAAACAGATCCATATGAAGCAACTCAAGCTGATGGACAATTGATGACTCTGTCTTGCTTTTGAATGATGCCTTCTTTTGTTTCCCCTTTTGACAGGCATCACACAAACCATCCTTGGAGAATTCCGCCTGTGGAATTCCTCTAGCAAGATCTTTCCTCACCAAATCATTCATAACCTTAAAATTCAGATGAGATAATTTCTTGTGCCATAGCCAACTTTCATCCTTGCTTGCCTTTCTGAAGATAAAAGTGATGGTGTCTGGACTTGTGCTACTAAAGTCAGCAATGTACACATTCCCTCTTCTGAATCCAGTCATTACCACATTGTTGTTTCCTCCTTTAGAAACAACACAGGCTTCTTTAGAAAAAGTAACTAAAAATCCTTTGTCACAAAGTTGGCTGATACTAAGCAAATTGTGCTTAAGACCATCCACCAATGCAACCTCATCTATGATGACATTCTCTTTTGAAATCAAGCCATATCCCTTAGTGTAGCCTTTGCTGTCATCTCCAAAAGCAATACAAGGGCCAGCTCTTTCCTGGAACTCTATGAGCAGGGTAGAATCACCAGTCATGTGTCTTGAACAACCACTATCCAAGTACCAAAGATTCCTTTTGTCTCCCTGCACACAATAAAACCTAATCAAGTTGATTTTGGTACCCAAGTTTCCTTGGGTCCTGTTTTGTTAGCCTTTGATTTTCCTTTTATATCATTTTTCACCTGAGACTCAGATTGGTTTAAATCAACCTTTATCTTTGGTGTTGATTTCTGAGGGTTGCTCACATTTTCATTCACAGCATGCATAGTTGGAGGAACAAACATGTTATTCACATTCCATGGCATTTGTGGCACATTAAACATATTCATGTATGGATTAGGCACAAATGGCATGCTAGCATATGGATTCTGAAATTGTGCATATGGAGCAAACATGTTAGGCATTTTCACATTAGCAGTCTTCTTAACAGATTTGCAGTTAGTAGATAAATGACTAACACTTCCACAATTAACACATGTCTTTCTAGGAGCATATTTATCAGGTGTGTAATTGTTATGTTTGTTAATCCCTACTTTGCCATTCTTGTTATTCTTTTTATTGCCCTTAGCCTCAACTTGAATTTTCTCTAACTTGTCTTTCAATTGCTTGTTAGACAAGTGACCTACATTAGCTCTTTCAACAGGCTTCTCAACTTTCTTTGATTTACTAGACTCACCTTGAACAAAGTTTTTGGTGACAGGACCATACTTGTTATTAAGTCTGGTGAGTTCTTCTTTTCTTTTCTCTGTCAACGAAACAGCCTGATCGGTTGATGGTTCATCTGTCAACGAAACATTGCATTTCGTTGACATATCAACCTTCAACAAATGATCATTGCTGTTTGTTGACTCTGTTTCTGATTCTAAGGTTTCACCAGCATACCCTAGCTTCTCTTTGTTCTTTTTCCATGATTGCTCACAGAAAGATTCCATACCTTGAACATTAATGATGTTGGTAGCAACATTCCTGGACTCTTTCCATTTTTCAATCACACTTTGTTCTATTTCAAGTTGTGTTTTAAGAATTTCTTCCCTTTCTAACACTTTCTCAAGTTCCTTCTTAGCATCCCTACTAACACACCTCATTTTCTCAAATTCAATGAGCTGTGCTTCTAACATGGCATTCCTATCACTTAAGAGCAAATTAGTCTCTTTTATTCTTGAATTCTCTTTGGTAAGTGATTTAAGAGTAACACGCAAATTATATAGTACAGTAGACATTTCATTTATTGCACTATCGCATTCCTCTTTAGAAAGCTCAGAAAGATTAGTAATTGTTACCTGATTGCTAGAGGAACTTGCTTCCTGCTCATGATTGTTAGCCATTAGAGCCAAGTTGACATACTCAATATCATCATCAGAATCTTCACCAGTACCAGCCCAATCATACTCATGAGACATGAAAGCCTTTTCTTTTTGCTTGAGAAGTTCAAAGTATTTCTTTTTATAATCAACAGGCTCAAATTTCCTGTTGCCCTTCTCAACCTTGGGCTTTCTGCAGTCTCCAGCAAAGTGACCAATCATTCCACAATTGAAACATTTAGACTTAGACTTTTCAATCCAGTTATTTTTGCTAGGTTGAAAGTCTCTCCTTGCTGGCCTTGCTTCTGAGTTTCTCTTGAATTTGAACTTAGAGAATTTCCTTGAAAGAAAAGCAATGTGTTCATCAATCTCATCTAAGTCATCCAAGTTGGCTGGTTCTGGTTCTTCTTCTTCTGTCATCTTGCCTTTACCCTTGCTAACATCACTCCTACAACTAGCTCGACTAGTTGTAGCTTTTGCAGCTTCTTCATTGTCATCTTCCAGTTGGTTCACAGATGCAATCAATACAATAGATCCACCTTTCTTCTGTACCTTTTCAATTTCTTCATCTTGCTCCATTTCCAACTCATATGTCTTTAAAGTTCCATACAGCCTTTCAAGAATGTAGTCTTTGTACTCTTGAGTGTTTCTGAGAGAAACAGTCATAGGCTTCCATTCTTTTGGAAGAGCTCTAAGAAATTTAAGGTTTGAATCCTTGGTTTGATAGATCCTCCCATACAACTTTAATCCATTCAAAAGCTTTTGAAACCTACTAAACGTGTCATTTAGGGTTTCACCAGCTTTAAAATGAAAATGCTCATATTGTTGTATAAGGTAGGGGTGAGCGCGGGTCGGATCGGTTCGGTTTTAGGTTAAAACCGAAACCGAAACCGCATATCCTCGGTTTTTAAAATCGAAAACCGAAACCGCAACCGAAACCGTCGGTTCGGTTTCGGTTTTAAAATGATCGGATCGGTTACAATCGGTTCGGTTTCGGTTTTAAAACCGCCTCAAATAAACATAACAAAATAAATAAAATGACTTCGAATTTTTAAGCTTGCAAAGTTACAAATTATTTTTTCGTCCAAAATAAACATACAAAGTTTTCATAATAAATTATTTAAGTCCAACATGATCCAAGAATAATAAAAATTTAACATGATCTTCAAAAATATTTTATTTGAAATGTATATAAGACAATGTTAGAAATTCAACAATCCCGAGTCTATCTGAAGTCTTTGTATAAGTAAATAGTTTTTCCAGAAAGCCAAGAAAAATTGTCACATCCAAAAATAAAACAACATATAAAATACCTAGATATAGAAGTTTATTAAACTACATTTATTAATCAACTGTTACAAATTAAAATTTCAAAAACAAGAACAAAATAGTATAATTATTAAAAGGAATGTCACGATCTTTATTAATCTACTTCAACTACTCATAAAAATTGGTCTAGTAGAATATATAATATATTTATTTCTTTATTTTTATTAATCGGATCGGTTCGGTTTTTTTCGGTTCGGTTTGGACCTAAAACCGAAACCGAAACCTCAAGAACGGTTCGGTTTTTTAATTTTCGGTTTCGGTTCGGTTTCAACTCGGTTTCGGTTTTTTACGGTTCGGTTTTTATCGGTTTCGGTTCGGTTTCGGTTTTAATTCGGTTTTTTGCTCACCCCTAGTATAAGGAGTTGCATTTTGTTCTCCCTAACTTGCTCAGTTCCTTCACAGAGAGTTCTAACAGTGTCCCATACTTCTTTAGAGGTTGTGCAGTTTATGACATTGTCAAACACCTCTTGCTCCAAACCATTAAACAGAATGTTCATGGTTCTTTTATCTTTATGGATTTCTGCAACATCTTCAATAGTCCATTCTGAGACAGGTTTTGGAATTTCTACATCAGGAGCATCATCTGGCAATCCAACTCTAGATGCAAACTTCATGGGAACGTGTGGACCTTTCTCAATGCAGTCTACATACCTCTCATCCATAGACATGAGATGTAAATGCATCTTTACTTTCCAGTGAAAATAATTGTCCTTATCAAGAACTGGTATCTTTACACCTGCATCCTTCTTCACCATGGTTACTGTTTTGGTCTTGGATCTTTAAACTTCTTGAATCTTAGAAGCTTGCTTTGATACCAATTGTTAATCCCAAATGACCTAACAGAATTGTAGAAGGGGGGGTTGAATACAATTCTAGAAATTTTAAACTTAAAACAACTTTCGAAATAAAACTATACTGAAAATAAAAACACAAGCAGATATAATATTTCAGTTGGATGTTTTGAGGATCCAACTGAGATGTTTTTATTGCGGAAATAATCTGTGTTACAAAATGTATCACAGCTGCTCAGTTCTTGATACAAAGTGAGAGTGCTCTTAGAAAGCTTATACAAACTATTTTATCTCACTCACTTCTTAAAATGAACTGCTACACTTGGTTATATAACCCAAGTTTACAATGCTATTTTTGGCTACTTTAAAATAATCTAAAGTAACTTTCAGTAGCTTGCTTTTCATCCCTTTTGTCCAATGGTCCTTGGAGATCTTGGCTTTTGTCTTTATGCTTATTATGATCACTCCCAAGAACCTAATTGGAAATTGGAATGTTTCCTTATTTCCAGTAACCATTTTGATGGCTTCCAATGCAAAGTACACTTCCATATCTCCCTTTTGATCTGTCAGATAACTGTCACTATCACTTTGTCAACTATTCAGAAAAGAAATAATGATTCGTTGATAGTAGAGAGATGTGTTTCGTTGATAGCTTTATTCTTCGTTTCGTTGATGGTATGATCCTCGTTTCGTTGATAGAGTAATCTTCATTCCGTTGATAGAGTAATCTTCATTCCGTTGACATGTCTTCACTTAGGCAAAATTACAAGGCATAATATATTTACAATTCACCAACCTATTTTGCCTATCTAGTACTTAGTCAACATGACTTAGAAAACCTATCTAATACCTACAACAAAATGCATATCAAACTATGAAGTATTGTACAATGCAGTTGCTACATCACTCATTTCGTTGATGAGCTTCCTGTCAACGGAAGCTGCAAAACATGCCATTCCGTTGACAGTTACAAAATGACTTAATACAAAATCTACTAAGTGTTTTATAATTATCATCAAGAACAACATATTCCTAACAATTACTAATGCATACCTTTTTCTGGCTAAAGATGGAACATTTACTGGGCCAAAAAGGTCCATGTGGATTAGCTTAAGTGGTTCAGTGTTGGTGTTGACTTGCTTTGACTTGTGCACAGATCTCCTAAGCTTTCCCATTTGACAATCCTCACACAGTCCCTCTTGGCAGAATTCCTGTTGAGGCAGTCCTCTCACCAGTTCCTTCTTCATCAGCATATTCATTGTCTTAAAGTTGAGATGGGAGAGTTTCCTGTGCCAAAGCATGCTGTCACCAATAGTAGCTTTACTGTAAAAACAGTAAACTTTATCCTTCTTTGTTGAGCTTAGGTCTGCAACAAACAGGCTTCCTTTCCTTACTCCCTTAAGAGAAAGGCTTATGTCCTTCTTGTGATAGATATTACACACCATCATATCAAAGTCAACCTTGAATCCTCTGTCACTGAATTGGCTGACACTCAGAAGGTTGTGCATTAATCCATCAACAAGGGCAATATCATTTATGACAACATTCCCAAATTCCAAGCAGCCATATCCCACTGTGTAACCTTTGCTGTTGTCTCCAAAGGTTATGATTGGGTCAGCTTTCTCTACAAACTGTGATAGAAGGGCTTTATCACCTGTCATGTGTCTTGAGCAACCACTGTCAATGATCCACATGACCTGTTTCTTTTTCTTGCCCTGCAAAACAGATTGTTTTTAGGTTGCATATGGTACCCAATCCTTGTTGGGTCCTGCAGACTTAGTAATACCTGAGTTTCCATCATTTTCAACATCAATATGACAATCAGAAAATTTATGTTCAACTTCTTTTGCCACCCACTTTGGTTTAGAATGAGACCTAGTCTTTTTCTTAGTGGGGGTTGCCTTTTACTGTCACCAGTAGGCTCAGAAGTCTCACCAGAATTCATGTAAGAGCATTTATCAGTTGACAAAATAGGTAAATTGAAGCAAGTACTCATATCAGTAATTTTACAGGGCATGCAATTAGTGTTATTACAGACATCCATGGATCTATGCATAATGGGGGTTCTGTGTAAGTTACCCTTGACCTCAGTCACATTGACTTTAGACTCAGTAGGTTTCTTACAAACATTTGTTAAATGATGTGAGGAGCCACATTTATTACATAGTTTCCTAGGTGCATTCTTGACATAAGCATAGCCATTACCCTTGTTAATTCCTACTTTGCCATTTCTTTTTTTAGACTTGAAAGTCTCTGTGTTGACAGCATATCTTGAAGTTGCTGTCGAGTCTTTCTTGACAGTACCTTTTACATCCACTGTCTTGACAGCAGGTTTCGAGGTTACTGTCTTAGATACTCTTTTGACAGTATCTTTAGAAGATTCTGCCTTGTCATTGCTGACAGCATCTTCAGAACATTCTGCCAGATTGTTAGGCAAAGTTACTGTCTTGGGGATAGTGACAATATCTTTTCCTTCAACAGTTGTGTTGTCAACACCTTCATCCTCATCAAGTAGCTGTTGTTTGATGAACATGGCTTCCTCGTCAAAATCAACTTCAGCAATCTTGAATTTAGGTGCATGTACCTTTTTGAGGATTTGGGGTTTGACAACAACAACAGTTGAACAATCAAGAATCACAGATTCCTTTCCTGACCTTTTTCCATAATCAAAACCTACTCCTACCTTCTGATTCTCAGTGTTCTTTTCATTAAGATCCTGAAGCAACCTAGAAGAATTTCTATAAGCCTTGAGCTTAAATTTATTCTCAGTAATTTCCTTTCTCAAAAACTCTTCTATCTCCTTAGCACATACTAGATCATTCTTAAGTCTTGCATTTTCCTGAGCTAAGGAGTCCAAAGGACTGGTCTTAAGTAAAAGCAAATCATATTCAGAACTGAGTGTTTCATTTAACTTAGTTAACCTAGCTATTTCTTCATTAGCAGCAGTTAAACTAGTATGGATATTGAACATCTCTGCACTCAATTCCTCAAGAGTTTGCTTATATTCAGTGTTAGACATATCAACCAAGACAAGTGAAGGTACCTGAGTTGAAGGGCTTGATGATTCATCTTTAGATTTAGCCATGTGGGCTAAGTTCACATATTCTTCTTCCTCTTCCTCATCAGACTCATCCCAACAACCACCTTTAGCCAAATAGGCTCTTCCTTGTCCTCTTTTGTACTGTCCACTTGACCCTCTATCCATTTTCTGATTTTGCTTTGGCCTTCTACATTCAGTAGAAAAATGATCAAGCTCATTGCAGTTGTAGCATCTGAATTTAGACCTATCCACCATTCCAGTTTTGTATCCTCCTCTTGTAGCATTGCCAACAGTCTTGGAAGAATTCCCTTTACTGAACCTTGATGTTTGACCCTGAGGCTTATATGGCTTGTTTCTTCCGAATCTTATATTTTTAAACTTCTTTGCCATGTAAGCCATGGTTGTATTATCCATCTTTTCCATCTCCTCTATAGAATAGAATTCCTCATCTTCAACATCATCCAGTTGCAGCACTATTTTCTCCTCATCATCCACCACCTCTTCAATTTTTAAGGAAAACACTTGAGTTGGGTGAATGATTTGAACTGCTTCACTTGGCAGAGTAACCTTTGGCTCATGAGCTACAAGGGCACCAGACATATTGGCCATCTTTCCTTTCGATCCACTTTGTATGGCTCTCTTCTGAAAGAGTTCTAGCTCATATGACTTGAGCACACCATACAATGTTTCAAGAGAAACACTTTTCAGATCTCTCCCTTCTCTGATTGCAGTGACTCTGTGCTCAAGATGCTCAGGAAGAGTAAGTAAGAACTTAAGGTTGAGTTCTTTCTTCTCATAGAACTTGCCATGAATCTGGAGTTCAGTGATAAGTTTACTAAATCTCTCAAACATTTGAGTAAGTTCTTCACTGGGTTTCGCCATGAAGGCTTCATACTGGGAAACAAGAATCTGTCTTTGGTTCTCCATGACCTCTTCACTTCCTTCGCATAACAGTTCGATTTTGTTCCAAATATCATTGGCTGATGAGCATCCAATGACATTCCCACACATGGCTTTATCCAAAGTGAGAGAATCAAGTAGAATAAGTTGCAAGTAGTCATCTAGAACTATCTTTTCCTTTTCTGGCTCTAAAAACTCAGATGGCTTCTTGGCAACCCAATGTGCTGGAATAACAACACCATCAACGGTCGAGGCTGCAATTTATTTCTGTGGAATAAAGGGGTCATTCTCGAGGATTCCCATGTATAGTGGATTCGCAGATTTGATGAACAACAAAATTTTTCTTTTCCAAACATTGTAGTCCTATTTATCAAAAGCTGGGATCTTGATACTACTTGATTTCTGTATACTCATCATGATCTTAGATTTGTATATCAATCTACTGCTCTGATACCAGTTGTTGGTCCTAGAGTATTGCAGAAGGGGGGTTGAATGCAATACTGATAAAATTCAATCTATGCTTCAACAACTAAAACTAAGATTAAATCTTATCAGTAGAAGAATTGTAATCACAAGTTGTTTTCTCACAAAATAAATGTTTTATTTATTTTGCAAAGAGTTGCTACAACCTTGAGAAAAGTGTGTCTTTCTCAAGTTTCGGTTTCTCAAGTGATACACAGTATAGAATGAGAGATAGTCTAAGTAAACTAATCATATCTCTATCATCACGGGTTTGTGAAGCTGCTGTCATTTTCATGTGGCAGCTCCTTACAATTTGCCTACCTGTGTGTCTTACCTAAATTGCTATACAAACAGATTTATCATTACAGAAAAAGCAATCTAGATACATTCTATATTTAGCTAACACAATTCCAGTAGATGTTGATTTGTCATACTCTTGAATTGGTGAGCTTTGTCTTGTGATCCCTTAAGCTTCTGTCGTAGTCTTTGCAGACCTGATGTAGTGTTGGGATACTGCAGCACGCCTGTTTCTTAAACATCCAAACTGTCACATGTTTGACTGGGTAGATCCCCAATTCAAAGTTTATCCCTTTGAGACAGTATCCTGAACTCCAAGCTTGCTATCACAAGAATGCGCTTTTGGTGACAGTAAGAAATCCCCGCAATAGCTGTTGTCAGGAGTTCCAAACTTGCTGTCAAGAGAATAGAGAGTTGCTGTCTCAAGGCTTCCGCCAATGTTGCTGTCAGAGTGAATATGATGTCTTGACTTGCAACATGCTGTCTTCTTGTAACCTTACTGTCAGCGAAATGACAGTAATATTTATTCTTGCTGTCATCCTGATATACTCATTGAGGCTTGAACAAACGAATAAACTTATTCCAAGATTTATAAACAAGTTTATTACAACAAATGAAATGGCTATAAGAACATACTCTGGCTGTGACAATATGTTCTACGTAATGAAATTAAGTATTACAAAACATAAAGTTAAGTTGTCTTCTAAGCTATCACCCATAAATCCTAACACAAGATTATTTTCCAGAAATACGTTGGTTTCAAAAGTTAATTACAAAAATATGCCTTTTTAAGTTTTATTTTCAAAAATACGCTTTGCAACCTCTACAACCCAAAATGCAACTTTATTTTTGTTTTTCTGAAAATTGATTTTAAAGTTGATTTTGTTATTTTTTCAAGTTAGTTTGGTTGCATATGTTGCAAATCAAAACCAATCCAGCTCAACTTCCATTTCAACTGCGTATGCAACAAAATTAACATAAAAAAAAATTACATTTCTCTGGGACATTCTCTCAAACAGTTGATATACATTCCACTAAAATTGAATCTAAAGAAAGAATAAGAAGATACATCAACCACAATAGCACACCAAACTTGTCAAATGTTGCAAATCTTACATGCCCCTGCAACTCAAAATGCAACTTTGCAATCTAGAATGCAACTTGTTTTTTATTTTAAACAAATTGTTGCGCCATTTAAAATCGATCAACTTTCTAATCAACCATATCAATCAACTTGTATCTTGTTGCACCAGTTGCATTTTTATGTAAATTCGAGTTGCGTCAATGCAACCTTTACAGCGAACCAAAATCATATCAACTATAATCATCACCATCATCAATCAATTTCACACAATTTATACTTACCAAGAATAACTGAGAGTATTGTCCCTGCGGGGCCATTATAATCAACCAAATCGACCTTTCCTCCAAATTGATTTCTTCACTTGAATTACAGCTTCTATTCTTAATCTCTCAATTGATTTGATCTCTCAATTGATTGACTTGAGTAACTGGTTGGCCCATCTCAACACCGCCGGAGATTGGGGCAGCGTTGGTTCCAAGCAAATCAAAGCTGGATTTTATGTCGGTAGTGACGATTGGACGACAACGTGAGGTGGTGGGTTGCAGTGATTGAAATTGATAGTATATGTATAGATATAAATATGTGTGTGGATGTACAGGAGATGGAATGGAGAGATTTGGGGGAAATGATTAATGGAAGGGTTTTATACGGCAAATCAAATGAAAGGGGCGTATTTTTGAAAAAATAAAAGTGTAGAAGTGAAAAAAGATTTGGAAGATGGTAAAAGTAGAAATAAGATTAAAAAAGTAGTATAGAGTAAAATTTCCCTAAACTTTATACTTTATATGAATATTCATGTGTAGATTTAACAAACTTTATTCTCATTTTTAAGAAAATAAATTATATTGAAAAAATATTCGATTTTATCATTTTTAAATATTTTGAAATTTCAAAAAATTCGCCACTCCGATTAAATTATATATAAAATATTCTGTTTCAATTCTCGGTTATAATTATGTAATTTAAATAAACATTCTCCTGAAAATAAAATCTGAAAAACTAATAATATTTGTATTGAATCCTATGATTTAGTACATTTACTTACAATAAGTTAATTTCGTTTTGTATTTAATCAATTAAACTTCCTAAATTCTTTGTTGAAATCGACAAATTTGGATATTAAATACTACTAGCATAAAACATGTGCGATGCACGAATTATTTTTTTATAATTGTTAGTTTATTATTTACGTTTTAATATTTTATTAGTTGTATTTGTTAAAAAAATAATCATGTTAAAGTAGTTAAACTTTTTTAAATAATTAAAATATATTTTAAAATAAATAAATAAGGGTTTGTACGTGATATTTTTGGGAAAAAAAGGATTTTAGTAAGGAAAATAGAAAATGTAACATGTTCTAGTTCAAAAAGGTAATTGCCCGTAAAATAGGTTTTAAAATATATAAGTAATGGGTTTGCCCATGATATTTCTAAAAAAAGGGATTTTAGTAATAAAAGTAGAAAAAGTAAGTTGAAAAGGTAATTATCTGTGATATTTTTGAAAAATGAGGGGTTTTGTTAATAAATATATAATGTGTTTTAGTAGAAAAGGTAATTGGTTATAACCAGATAATGTTATTATTTAATACTCCCTCCGTCCCGCCCAATTGTTTACATTTGGGTTGGGCACGGAGGTTAAGGAATATAAGTAAAATAGGGGAAAAAACAAGAAGAATGAGTAAAGTTGTGGGACCGGTCAATATTTAAGGTATAAAGTAAGTAAAGTGGAAGAGAGTACTGGAAGTATTTAATTTTTATATTATAAAACTTTACTATTTTTGGAAAGTTTTGGAATGTAAAGAATTATACGGGACATCCCAAAAAGGAAAGCGTAAAGAAATGGATGGGACGGAGGGAGTATTTTTTATAAATAAGTTAGGGTAATTAAGTAAAAACACAATGTACCGACCGACCAAATTTTTAATTTTCGTCTATTATATAATAGTATAGATATCTATTACATCATTTTGGATGGTTGGTAACTATTTCATTACTCATTATTATCTGCTACTTATTTTTGCAACTAGCATGAAAACCCGTGCAAGACACGGGTCACTATCTAGCATAATTGTTTTAACTTCTAAGTAGTTCGGTGTTTATTATAATTTATAGATCGTTTGACAGACGTCTCATTGTGGGTACAAAAGCTGGACTGATCTCCGTAGTGAGATAGTTAGCGTTGAAAAGTATCCTTGGTTGATGTGTTTTTGAGTTAAGAAATGAGTAAATTCGATATTTATGATATTTGTTATGTGTAAGATCTATGTCAAAATATGATTATCTTACATACAAGACATTAACCTGCACAATTTTACTAATTTAGCTCATTGAGCGAATGATACATTTTCTTATTTGTGAAATGTAATTTGCAACGTAATTATTTTATATATTTTGAAGTTAAATAAAATGTCTTCTATCAAATGACACTCACATATTTCGCGTGAACTTCTAAAAATCTGTGATTTTATATAGTGATATAAAGATTTTTCAGTTAATAGATAAACTCAAGTTCAATTTCTACAAACAACTTTTTCTAATAAATAATAAACACATAGGCAAGTTAGTCAGTTCAAATCATGCACAAAATATCTCATAGTTAAATTATCTCACCAATTATAAGATTATGTTAATCGATATAATAATAGATACCAAATACTCCTCTACTCACGCGACACACACATATACATATAATGTGTTTGATATAGAACATGTATGACCGAGTAGTGCTATGGTAGGAAGATGAGCAAATTAGTGCATAAACCCAAGTTCGATTCCATTCATTAACAAATTGTTTTTTAGAAAAAAGAGTAAACACATGGGAAATTTAGATATTTTAAATTAAATAAAATGTCTCACCAATTTAGATTAGATTAAATGTCTCATGAATCATTGCTTTTATTGGGTTATAATAAAATAGATATATAATAATAATACCAAATATTTCTTTACTCACACGACACACACATATTATGTGTGTAATTTACAACTCATATAATTGAGTGGTGTGGTGGTAAGAGGAGGTGCAAGTTATTGTGGAGACCCAAGTTCGAATCCACTCAATATCAATTTTTTTAAGAATAATAAACATAAGGGCAATTTGGACATTTCAAATGCATTAAAATGTCTTGCCAATTTAGCATGAATAAAATGACCCCCTCCCAATTAATTGACCCATGTTGGGCTATTATTAATAGAAAGATTTCACTGCCACGCTCACATGTCATGTTTCAAGTTTTGTTTTTGAAATATATTATCAAAAAATTATCTTTAAAAAATCAATAAATATATGCGACTGTCAAAATATGATGCCATTAGTCCTATATTATTATTCTGTCATGAAAACTCCTTGAATATTATTATTACATTTTACAAGTCAGAACTGACTTTCACTTGAATATCTACTAGCCTAATAGGTACTTTTCGACTTATTATTATTACCTTCAATAAATTACATGTTATCGAATGAATTTAAATTCAATTTGTCATAAAAACATTCCTCCTAGAGTAGTTGTTAATACGAATAAGAGAAACTTTGTTATAGCCATTTTTGTACATTCAATGTACTCTACGGACAGAGGAATACATAGAGTTGAACATAGTAAAATAAGAAATTGAAAGATTTCGTTGAAATTTTGAAATTGTTCGTTTGAAAATTTCGCGAAAAACTAATCACGGGTTCTTCTCTCCATCGGAACAAGAGGGTCGTTATGCTCATTGCTAAACTTGTTGAAGAGATGAAATTTTATACAATGACATATAGTATTAATGAAAATAAAGTATAATTTTAACTAATATTATCATTTAGAGCATGGTGCGCCCAAGTTTATTGACAGTAACTAACTAGTACATGAACATTGACTTGATCACCTTGGCTCCGCTTGAATTCTTTATCAAACTTGATCTCGAACATAATTTTAGGCTCGATTAAAAACTCTCGAACCGAGGTTTTTTTGAGCTCGGCTTGGTAAGATTGAACTCAAACTTGGCTCGGCTAGAACTCGAACTTGATACATTTTTATTATTGTTTTTTTTAATTAATTTGTAATGTTATTTAATAAAAAACATTTAATATGTTATCACTTAGACACTTATTTTATTAAAATTATTTATGTTTTTTATGTTTTTAATATTTTATTAGTAATTTGATATTATTTCCATATATTATATGTATTATTATGTTTATTGAAATTATGAAATTAAACAAGTTATATTTGCAACATTCAACAATTATCAACAACCAACACAAATTTTCTTTTGCCAAGTTCAAGTTCGAGCTCAAAAAAACTTGGCTCGACTCAAGTTTTTAATCGAGCCTAAAATTTTGTTTGATCTCGAGTTCGATAAAGAGTTCGAGCCATGAGGATTCGTGACGAGCCGAGTTAATCGAGTCGAGTTCGAGCCGAGCTCAGAAAAGCTTGGATCAAATTACAATTCTATTACTAAACTCAACATTATTGATGTGATCATGTACTATAGCCGCATATGCTCTAACTGATAATATATTAGTTAATTTATACCATGTTCCTTGACAATTATAATCAAACATCAACATCGATCACAAAATCCTCCATTAAAATCACAAAATCTCACCATCATTTTCATCAATTTTTGAGAGAAAATTCAACTTATGGTATAAACACAATATGAGATAACAATGTTCAACAACTGAACATTTACATACAAGTAGAACTTTATAATTTATGTGCTCGACTTACAATTTAGAGTGCATAACTTTTAAGTTCAGTTGTAGAGCATTAAAGCTATGGTATGAATATAATATGAGATAATTGTGTTCAGCAGCAGAACATTGTAAAAAGTAATAGTTGCAGAACTTTGTAAAAGAAAGTAAGTTCAGTTGTAGAACTTTGAAGTTTACGTGCATAACTTTTAAAGTTTTGTAGCAGAACACCGTATTTTTACAATGAAACAAAATAGGTTCTGTAATAGCTATAATCTCAGAAATTATTTTCTTGTAAAAAAATGTTTTAATAAAATAGATCAAAATTTTTAAAGAAAATAAATTTTAAAAATTGAAAAAGTAGCCAAAAGATATGTGAGATAAAAAAAATTAAAAAAGATGAGTAACTGATTAAATTTTCTTATTTAGATTAATTGAATTAATAGTGTATTTGTTTTTATTTCCAACAAATACCCTTGCAAAAAATTTGTACTTGAAAATGAAATGAATCTGGACATCTGATTTAAAGGCAATCTAACGACTAATAATAGTTCTACAGTTCTTTTTTAGTATTGAATTCTCTCTCGATCCTAACCGTTATTTTCATTATTATTACATGTCATTGTATAAATAACATCAATAAGTTGAGCTTGAATTCGTTCAATTACATGTGATTTCATTGAAGGTAATAATAACAAGTCGAAAAGTACCAAGTAGCTAGTAGATGCTTAAGTGAAAGTGAGTTCTAACTTGTTAAATGTAAAAATTAAAAAAATTGTTGCAAGATAATAAACTTCATTTATTTAAGTCATATTAATTATGGCAAGTCATACTTAAGAAGTTTTCGTGAAAGACTAATAGTATTGGATCATACTAGCGTAACAGCTCGTGCAAGGCACGGGCCTGCATAAAAACATCAATATTTTTTTTATAAGAAAGATGGTAGAGATCGATTTATTAACTTGAGGATTGTGTAGTCTTAAGTTCACGAGTGTAAGATGAGAAGCATGGTTGGGCATAATGAAGAGTAAGGAATTTTGTTGATGAATAGTGTAATTACTTTTAATCATGAACGTAATTGCGTCAAGGTTATGAGACTTGTTTATTGTGAGTGTTATTGATATTGAGAACATATTGATTCTAAGAACAAATTGAAACAGTGTAGAATTTGAAACACGAGTGGACTATTGTTCTCCTTTAGATTATAAACAGGTTTACCAGAATTTTGTGTGTTGGAGAAAGTACAATTTGTAGATAGGAATTTTACCTTAAAAACCGGTTGTTGTCTGTTTTTCAGCGATCGACTGGTTTGATTTTTTTTTCTTTGTATTCTAGATTATGAATGGTTAAATATACACAATGTTGTTGTAATATAATAGAACACACATGAATGAGATTGAGGATTTTAAAAATAAGCAGAAGGTCGGCGCGTCTATGCACACCCCCGCAAGACCTGAGTTTATGATAAACACTTGGGAGATGCGTACCAATTGTAGTCTAGAGTATTCATACCACCTATTTGTTTTTTTTAACTTGAAAACTCATTTTGCACTCCTCTTATGTGTCTGTCGCTATATTAAATTATATGAACACACTTAATAAATTCTTTAATAAGGTGTTTGAAATATCGTTTTACAGTTACAAATTTTAATCCATTTTTTTATATATGATCATCGTTTACTTGTAATAATGTGTTTTAACTTGACTATATATATGTATTTTATGTAATTATTAAAGCGATAATTGATATCGAGTCCAAAATTCAAATCTCATATCGATTAATTTGATTATATATATTGGCGACCCAAACACCTTAAATTCACATTATATATTTTTTGAAATCGTAGATCAAACCATACATATGAAAAAAGATTACATAATTTTTTTAAGTATATTAACACATATGTACAAATTGATATGATAGATGATGCAAAATCTGAGTCATTATGTACTTGAAAAAAATAAATATCATTTATAATACTAAAGTAATCCTATTGTTTTCGGACCAATTTTATGACATTTTGTGTACCTACTTATCTTTATATGTTGTGTTTTTTAAAATACTTATTTTTATATGTTATCATTCAACTGATGACCAATATCGAGTTCAAAATTTAAATATCATATTTATTAATTGGATTATATATTTTTTGACCCAAACGTCTTCAAATTCACATTATTATTTTTTTGAATCGTAGAGCCAATCATATAAATAAAAATATTTACGTAAAAATATTTACGTAAAAATTGTTAAATGTATTAAGTTACGTACAAATTAGTATGGTAGATGATGCAATTTGTAATTTATAATATATAAAATCTGAACCACATGCAAATATATGTATGATTTACAATGTTAAAATAATCCAATTTCTAACTGGTCAATTTTAAAGTATTTCGTATACCTAATTTTTTAACGTGATCTTTTCTTCCAGTATGGTTATGTTTGCAAAATACATGTTATAAACATGATAGAGATGAAAACATTCATCTATTATTTTTTAAAATGTTAAAAAAATTAAAATATTCGGTTATATATGAACCATATATATGAACAGATGACGTAAAAATTGTCGAGTATATTAATTTATGGTGAAATTTGTACGATAGACGATGCAGTTTGTAAATTAATACGATATAAAGTCAAAGCCATTATATATATAATGCAAATAAATATAATTTTACAATACTAAAATAGTCATATTTTTACTGGTCAAATTTATAATATTTTGTGTAGTTGGTTATATTTCTCCGATTTTTTTTAGTATGGTTAGATTTGCAAAGTTTTTACTAAAAACATCTATGTAAAGCACTTGTGTAGATCGATTTCCTATCTTGCCGTATAAATTCCAAGAATAAATCAAAAAACTACTGATATAACATCTTGGGTATTCACACTTATAGATAATAAATTTTAAAATATTATCAAAATGAGTCTTTAGTGTAGTTTGAGATTGTCAATTCTAATTCGAAGGTTATGGGTAAACTCTGTACACCTAATTAAAAAAAAATAACATTATAACGACAAATTATGTAAAATTGTTGAGTATTCAAATTTATAGAGAAATTGTTATGGTAGACGATGCAACTTTTAACCTAATAAGACATAAAATTCAAGCAATTATACATTTGATGCAAATAAATATAATTTTAAAATAGTCTAGTTTTTTAGGGGTCAAATTTATAATATTTTATGTAGCTGATTTTCTGATCGATCTTTTATTTTAGCATGGTTATACTTGCAAAAGAATAATTAAAAACATGTATTCTAGGCATTTGTGTAGATCAAATTCCTACTTGAGTAGAATTACAAGAAGAGAAAAAACCAATTAACAGAATATAATGGTGGACACTCGCGCTTATAGATTAGGAATTTTAAATTTCTTATTAAAGTAAGATTGTGACATAGTGGTTGAGATTGTTACTTGTAAGTCCAAGGTCATGGGTTCAATTCTGCGCACATACTTTCATTTTTTTACTATTAATAGAATTATAATGGCATTTTTGTAATTATAAAATAAATAAGGGTATAATAGACATTTTATAGGCAATTTTTTGGCACTTTTTGCCACTGTGTTGCCATTTAATATATAGTAACTAGCGTAAAAGCCCGTGCGAGGCACGGGCATTGCAATAATTTCTTGCACGAAATTGTTTATACATTGAGATAATTTTGTAATTTAAAATTCGAAAAAGGATAATATTTCGATTTTATCTCATATTTTAATAGTATTTTTGTAATATGACATACCAATTATATTAACCAGATATTCTATAACTTGATTATATTTCATAAATTTTAGATAAATATCCATACGATAATAATCGCATGATTACATTTAATTGCTAAAATATTAATATGATTTTCGATGATGTGATATGAACTTTATCAAATTGAACCTTTTAGTATATAATAATATGGTTTTTGATGACGGAACTTTATCAAATTGAACATTTGAGTATAAAATAAATAAATATTTTTGAAAATTGTCAATATATAACATAGGCAATGTGATTTTAACATAGTTAGAGTACATTTATAAAGAATCGATATATACGTTTGGCGAAAACATATTATGAAACTATTAATATTATATGAAAGTCGTCCTTGCGGTGTATAGCTCATTTTTTTATATATTACATACATGTTTTTACATTTTTAACTCTAATATTTAGTTTTAGTCTAAAATTTATTACACAATATAAAAATTCTATTTTAAAATTTTGGTAAATTGAAACAGTTTTTATCTTATAATATGAATTATTTTTTAACTCAACTTGAATTTAAAAAAAAAATATTTTTATCAATGTAAATTATGATTAGACGACCTTAATGACTGTGCATCAACATAATATTTAAGATGAAACTTTTTGGTTTCATAGGTTTATCTAAGTATATATATAACTCAACCATCATATATTATGTTGATTATTTGATCAATTTAGTATACTATTTAAAATTCATATTACCATACTTTGAGTTATAGTCTAATTGATCATTGCGAATAATTATTGCAATTTTGTAATATTTATAATTCAAAAAAAAACATATTTTTTTTCATTTTTCATTTTATATTGAATATTAATTATGTTATATTTTATATATACAACATAAATCCTATTTTTGGAGTTGTCATTTTTTTAAACATAAATTCAATTATTTTAGTTTATTTTAATATATATGTTTTTAGATCAATCACACTTTTAAATCGCCGAAAGTCTAAATAGCTGGTCGACCAAAAATCTCTAATATGACTCGCGTATTTAAAATTTTATATACATAAAAATTATGCGAGACAATCATTTATTATGTATAATTTTATAAACAAAATTATATATTTCTTAAAATAATCTTATTTTTTTATTTCAATAATTTAATATCTACACAGAGGAGAAGGTAAATAAATTCATATTTTTTTAGGAATCGATTACATTTATGTATAATTTTATATTTTTTAAAATTTTATTTTTTATATCAATCATTTAAAATGACAAAGGAGAAATATAGAGTATACTCAATCCATTAAAATATTTTTTTGGAATATATAATATGCAACATTCTATAAATAATATAAACCAACGTTTTTTTTGGAGAAAATGTGATTTATCTAAAAATATTTTTAAAGAAAACTCAAAATAACGTATAGTATAATGGTTATGGTATGAGTTTGATTAGAGAAGGTCAGTGGTTCGATTTTCAACACTAACATAATTTCATCTACTCTTTGCATAAATATAAAAGAGAAGGTATTTTTTGTAATTTTTTAACATATAGGAGCAAAATCGTAAATTCATAGGTATTAAAATGACATATATCAATCATTTAAATTGACAAAAGAGAATTGTAGATCATGCTCAATCGATAAAAATATTTTTTGTAATTATATATTGTGCAAAGATGGGAGAATATGTAGTTTATCTATTAAGATTTTGAAAGTAAACTCAAAACAAAGTGCAGGACAATGGTTGTGGTGCAAGTTTGAGTGTAGAAGGTCACATGTTCAGTTCTCCAGACTAACATATTTAATTTAATTTTTGCATAAACATTAAAGGGGTGTCATTTTTGTAATTTTTCAAAAAATAGGGGCAAAATCTTAACTTCACGGGCATTAAATTGACACTTTTTGCCCTTGGGTTGTGGTTTAATATATAGTAAATAGATAGATTTTGACAACCGCATACATTTAATGGTTTTTATGTTGTGGAATAAAAAACGTATTTGTAAATTGACGGCTAGGGTTTAAGAGCTTTAATGGTTGTTCTCGTGTTTCGTGACTAAATCTGTCCTCACGAGATGCCTACGTATCTCAATTCGTAATTGAGAATCAAGCCAAAAAACGTAGTTCTGATGTGAAGGATCAGGGTCCTTATATAGGCGTCGGGAGCCTCGTATTTTTGGTATGTTTGGAAGACTTAGCGAATAAGTCTCCTTCTTGATAGTGGATAAATATTGTATTCCTTGGTGGACAAGTCTTTTCCTTATCGTAGGATAAGGATTGTGACTAGTTATTTCCTTTAATTGGGATTCTAGATCCTTCTTTGAAGTATTTATCATATTTTGGACTCCATTTATGAGCTACATATTTTCCATATTTATTAATTAAGAACTTAATAAATAATTAGGGTTTCAGGCCTTATTTGTCGGGCTGTATTTTTGGACCACTCCAGGTCTAATTAATACATCATTAATTACATTTCTAGGATTACTTTTCTGTCCATATCATTTGCCCCCAACTTCTGAGAAAATCTTTCTGGGTTTTTCACAGAAGTTATTGTTGATCCGTGCATTTTTCTTTGACTTTTCTCTTCTGTACATTAATAAATAAATAAATAAATGTATTTATTTATTATTAATTAATAATTTTTTTAAAGGGTATTTTCGACCTCATTTTTCGACCTCAAACCAAGCTTCATTCGACCTCGTTTTCGACCTCAGTTTCCCGTGTTTTTTCGACCTCGGTCATTCGACCTCAAACCAAGCTTCCTTCGACCTCGATAGGTCCCAAGTCGAAGGATTCGACCTCAGTTTCCCGTGCCTTTTCGACCTCAAACCAAGCTTCCTTCGACCTCGTTTTCGACCTCGATAGGTCCCAGGTCGAAGGATTCGACCTCAGTTTCCCGTGCCTTTTTGACCTCGGCCGTTCGACCTCAAACCAAGCTTCCTTTGACCTCGCTTTCAACCTTGATTTGGTCTTAGGTCGAACAAATCGACTTTAATTTCCCATATGTTTTCGACCTCAGTCCTTCGACCTTGATCTAGTACTTATTCGACCTCAAATTGGTCCTAGGTCGAACAAATCGACTTCAATATCACATATATTTTCGATCTCAGCCTTTCGACCTCAATCTAGTACTTATTCGACCTCAAATTGGTCCTAGGTCGAACAAATCGACTTCAATATCACATATATTTTCGATCTCAGCCTTTCGACCTCAATCTAGTACTTATTCGACCTCAAATTGGCCCTAGGTCAAACAAATCAACTTCAATATCACATATATTTTCAATCTCAGCCTTTCGACCTCAAATTAGTACTTATTCGACCTCAAATTGGTCCCAGGTCGAACAAATCGACTTCAATTTCTTTTGGATTTTATTTTATCTTTTTTGGGCCTCGATTTTTGTTGGGCCTTAATTTCTTTCGGACCTCGATTTTTATTGGGCCTTATTTTCTGGAGCCCAGTAAATGATTATGGGCCTTGACTAGCTGTAGACGGTTGCCCTTCTCTTGACCGGTTGGGTGACTGACTACTTTAGTTATAAAAGAATGAGATTTCTATTTCACTTTTCACTTCTCATTTCCAATTTCTAAAAATTTCTCCCTAGTTTTCTCCCTAGTTTTCTCTCTAGTTTCCCCGTGGTGAGGCGATTTCCGGCGAGTTTTCTTCAACCATATTCATCATTTCTTGGGTATTTTTCTTCAGTATTTGAAGATTTCTGGGTTTGTTCTTGAAGATTTGAAGTTTCCTGGAAATTCCTCTTAAAGATTTGAAGATTTCTGGAAATTGCCTTTGAAGGTTTGAAGATTTCTGGAAATTTGCCTTTGAAGGTTTGAAGATTTCTGGGAATTCGTTTTGAATATTTGAATATCAATGGCTGATCGCACTGCTCAACGCCTTCAAAAGATGAATCAAGCTTCCAAGAGAGGTACCGTCATTATTCACTCTTCATATATGTCTTTGAAAGATATGATTAGCTAACGTGGCGACGATTACCCCTCTGTGTCTCACTTAGATTCCTTTGATTGTAGTAATAAATTTCATGAAGTTGATAAAATCAGGGATTATAACAAAATGTATAGAGTTAAATCCCCTCTTAGGCTTGTCCCAGCTGGCCCAGGAGATCGTTCCTGCCATTGGCATCCTGATGCTCTCTGCATTCACAAGGACGCCATTGTTGCAGGACTTAGGTTTCCTTTTCATGACTTTATTCCCAAGTTATTAGCAGATGTTAGGATTAATCCTTGCCAACTTCCTCCTATAGCTTGGAGAATTATAATGAGTTTTATAGTTCTTTGTTTAAAGAACAATTTTCCTCTTTCTGTTTCATTATTTAGAAAAATCTTTCAATTTAAGAATAGTTCTTCAATTTCCCCTGGCTGGGTTTATATTAACCATAGGGCTTCCACACCTCCAATATTCCACCCAAAATCCATTCCTGATAATAACCCAAGATGGAAGAATGAGTTTATGTATCTAGTTTGGGAAGGAGGGGATTGGGGTACCCTATTCCGTAAGTCGTTTAGTAGGGTCTCGGATGGTAGTCCTAATAATATAGTCTTGATTGATGAGGAGGCTCATGCCTATTCTGAGCTAACCAAAGACAACTATGCCACCATGGCTTGGGAGCTCCTAGATGAGTTTCTCCTAAAGTCTCTGGGCTTATCGAGCGTATCAGACAAGGGTAACTTTCATTCCTTAATTTCTTTTATTTATCTAAGATTTTCTTATACCCATTGTTTCTTTCTCATTTGTTTTTGCAACTGCAGCCTTTATAAACAAGACCAACGAGCCCGCGGATGGAGAAACTGCTAGGATGAAGAGGGCTCGTTTGGGAGTAAAAGATCCTCGGGGAGCTTTTGATGGCCCAGCATTTCTGAGGCCTCATGTGGATTCTGTGGAGGCTCCTCCCTCATCCAAGGCCTCTGTTTGGCGCCCCAACTAGGGTATCAGGAAGAAGGACACGGTTGTTGGGGTGTCCAAGCACGCTACTGAGTGGTCCTATCACTCACTCACTCCTTGCGACTACAAGGACTTTGTTACCAACTCTACTATTGAGGGAGTGGAGCATGCAAGTTCTCAGGCCCTGGTCGAGGTAACCCTTCTTTTCCTTTTTCTTTTTGTGTTTTACTTAGTATGTTATCAATCTCTTTCTTAACTTGTGCTTTATTTACAGACTAATGCTAACTTCCAAGGGGCTCTCTTTCAAGCCAAGTCTTGGCGTTCATCTTCTGAGGCCAACCAAGGCAAGTTTGAGAAGTCCCAGGAGGAAGTGGGCTCCCTCAAGGCTATCCTGGCTAGGAAGGAGAAGGAGTTGGCTGATTCCCAAGCTGAGCTGGTTACGCTTAGGAAGAGCAAGGATGACTTTATCGATGAGTACCTTGACTCTCAGGAGTACAAGGACTTAATTGGTAAGCATGACGAGCTTCTCTTCCCAGTTCAGTTTACCAACGGATGGGATGGTGCCTTAGCAGATGTCTTGGAGAAGATTCCTGGGTCACTTAGCCTTTCTGACTTCCCGAGCCCTTATGCTCCTACCCCTTTAGAGGTGGCTTTGGCTGGAGATGATGATATGGACGAGGATGACAGGATTCTGGATCCCGGGCATTCTTCTCCCCTTGGTCGGACATTTGGCACTCATTCTGGTTCTGGCTCTAGCTCAGTAGAAGAGGAGGCTGATACCGGCGATAAAGGACGAGAAGCTTATTTAGTGTAGTTTTTCTTTTATAGCCGTACGTGGCTTTTATTTATGTAATTTCTGCCTTCGGGCATAACTTAACTCTTGTAAGTTTTACTTTATCATTTGAGTTCCTTTCATTTCTGAATTTTTTGCATGTTTGTTCAACACTTTGTGCATATAAATTATCATAAAAACATGAGAATGTTGAATAAAATCATGACTTTGGAAATGGGTTCAACCCTTACATAATACTCTACTTTCTACCTCGAGTTAAAACTCAGATTGGTTTCATCGACCTTATTTCTACTTGCCCTAATAGTGAGTCCAGTTAGGAAACACTAAACATAATAAACTTTCAAGTTTGCAACATGCCAAGTTCTTGGCATTTCGATCCCTTCGAGGGTTTCCAACTTATATGAGCCTCGTCCAAACACGTTCTTGACCCGATACGGTCCTTCCCAATTTGGGGCCAATTTTCCTTTTTGTCCCACTCCGGATGCTTCAATTTTTCGGAGAACCAAGTCTCCTTGACGAAAGAATCTCTCTTTAACCCTTAAGTTATAGTAGAAAGATGCCTTCTTCTGATGTTCAACTATCTTGGCATTTGCCTCATCTCTAACTTCATCAATTAGATCTAAAGCCAGCCTCAATCCTTCTTCATTTATTTCTGGTTCATAAGCTTCAACTCTTGGAGTTGTGTGAGTAATCTCCACTGGAACCACTACTTCTGCTCCATATGCTAACAGAAACGGGGTTGCTCCAGTGGTGACTTTACAAGTAGTACGATATACCCAAAGTATGGGGAGCAATTCGTCCACTCAAGTGTTCCTAGAGCGTTCAACTCTTTTCTTTAGTCCATCCAGGATAATTCGATTCGCAACTTCAGCTTGTCCATTTGCTTGAGGATGAGCAACATAAGTGAAACGTAGCTCAATATCATTCTTCTCACAATACTTCTTGAATTCCTCATTGTTAAACTGAGTTCCATTATCCGTAACCAAGATTCGTGGAATTCCGTATATGCATATTACATTCTCCCAGAAGAAATGCATTACTTGTTTGGTAGTTATCTTGGCTAAAGTTTTAGCCTCAATCTACTTTGTGAAGTAGTCGATTGCCACTATCAAGAACTTTCTCTGCGCACTTGCCATTGGAAATGGTCCAAGTATATCCATTCCCCACATGGCAAATGGAATAGGTGAGTTTATGGATGTCAACATTTCCGGTGGTTGTCTAACCACTGGTGCATGCTTTTGGCAACGTTCACACTTCTTCACATAACTTTTAGCATCTTTAAGTATGCTTGGCCAATAGAAACCTAGACGAGTAACTTTATGAGCAAGGGCTCTGCCCCCCAAGTGCTGCCCACAAATTCCCTCATGTACTTCCCTTAGGGCCAATTCTGCCTCTTGGGGTCTCAAACATTTCAAGTAAGGGATGATGAAAGACTTTTTATATAGGATTCCCTCAATCAAGGTATACCTTAGTGCTCTCACATATAACTTTCGTGCTTCTGAAGTATCATTAGGTAACCAACCAATTTCCAGATGAGATTTGATGGGATCCATCCAACAGCTAGCCACATCAATGGGTGATATCAACTTCCCATTGATGCTTGGGGTCTTCAAGACTTAGAAGTATACACTCCCTGCATAGTTCTCAATTTCAGAAGAAGCAAACTTAGACAAAGCGTCAGCCTTCATGTTTTCTTCTCTTGGAACGTGTTCCACATAACACTCATCAAACTGAGTCATAATGGCCTTGACAAGTTTCAAATACTTGGCCATGACTTCATCTCTAGCCTCAAACTCTCCGTTTACTTGGGAAACTACCAACCTCGAGTCTCCACATACTTTCAGAGTCTTAACTCTCAGGGCTCCAGCCAGCCCTAAGCCAGCTATCAGGGCTTCATGCTCAGCTTCATTGTTTGTCGTTGGGAAGTCTAGTTTTAGTGCATACTCTATGAGAAATCCATCAGGACTTTGTAGCACCAAACCTGCTCCACTTGATTTTATTTTTGATGCTCCATCAAAATAGAGTACCCAACATTCTTTGGACACCACGTCTTCATCTTTCTTGTCTTCCACTACTTCTTCCTGCCCCCCGACTTCCTGGTTGTCAATGGTGCATTCAACCATGAAGTCAGCGAGTGCCTGAGCTTTTATTGTCGTTCGAGGCTTATACTTGATGTCGAACTCTCCCAACTCTATAGCCCACTTAATTAATCTCCTTCTAACTTGAGGATTATGCAATATGTTTCTTAGAGGTTGATTGGTTAAGACCTCTATCTTGTGTGCCTGGAAGTATGGACGTAGCTTTCTTGAGGCCATGATCAGGGCTAAGGCAAACTTTTATATCGTAGAGTAGTTTATTTCCGCTCCATGTAGAATCTTGCTCACGTAATAGTTAGGCTTCTGAATTTTCAATTCTTCCTTTACCAAAACAGCTCCAAGGGCAGTGTTAGAAATTTCCAGGTATAAATAGAGAGTTTCTCCTGGTTTTGGTTTTGCCAACAATGGTGCCTCATCCATGTACTTATTCAAGGCCTCAAAGGCCTCCTGGCTTTCTATCGTCCACTCAAAATTTTTCACATTTTTCAGTGCTTTAAAGAAATGTAAGCACTTTTCTCCTGACTTGGAGATGAATCTCCCCAATGCTGCTACTCTTCCTGTTAGCTTCTGAACATCCTTGACAGACCGCGGTGGCTCCATGTCTAGGATTGCTTTGATTTTGTCGGGGTTAGCCTCAATTCCTCGTTGAGAAACCATTAAGCCTAGAAACTTTCCTGACCCAACGCCGAAGGCGCACTTAGCTGGATTCAACATCATCTTAGGGTGCCTCAGCACTTCAAATGCTTCCCGTAGATGGTCTACATGATCTGCCTTATCGAGGCTTTTAACCAACATGTCATCCACATAGACCTCCATGGTTTTTCCAATCAGGTGTTCAAATATTTTGTTCACCAACCTTTGATAAGTTGCTCCTGCATTCTTGAGTCCAAATGCCATAACCAAATAACAGTAAACACCAAAGTCAGTTATGATTATGAATGATACCTTGGAGATGTCATCTTTGTGCATTTTGATTTGGTTGTATCCACTGAAGCCATCCATGAAGCTCAACATCTCGTGCCCAGCTGTGGCATCTATCAGAGTATCAATTCTTGGCAAGGGAAAACAATCCTTAGGACATGCATCATTCAAATCTGTGAAGTCCACACACATCCTCCATTTTCCATTGGCCTTCTTGACCATCACTGGGTTAGCCAAACACTCTGGAAATTGAATTTCTTCAATAAACCCGGCTTCTAAAAGCTTATCTACTTCCTGCTTGATGGCCTCTTGCCTTTCTGGAGCAAAATTTCTCTTCTTTTGTTTCACAGTCTTCCTTTCGGGATCTACATTCAATTTGTGTGTTATCAACTGGGGATCAATCCCTGGCATGTCGGCCGCTGTCCAAGAAAAAACATCATTATTTTCTTGAAGAAAAGATATGATCTTGCTCTTCAATGGTTCAGGTAATAATGCTCCAACGTAAGTAACCTTCTCCGGTTCACCAGGAACTAAGGGGATTGGGATGAAATCCTCAGCTGGTTTCCCTCTTCTATCCTCATTATCTCTAACATCCATGTCCTCAATGGGAAGGACCTGCCCCCCTATTCCATCAGGCCTTAAAGCGGCTACATAACAACTTCTAGCCATCTTTTGGTCACCCCGTTCTTCACCAATCCCATTTCTTGTTGGGAACTTGATTTTCAGATGATAAGACGAGGCAACAGCCTTGAACGCATGAAGACCTGTCCTTCCTAGGATTGCATTGTAGGTCGAAGTTGCTTTTATAACTATGAAGTTCAACATTTGAGTAAACATTTTCGAACCTTGCCCCATTGTCATAGGGAGTTGGATTGTGCCTTCTACCTTTGATTCCACTCTATTGAATCCATATATGGGCATATTCGAGGGTGTCAATTGCGAGTCAGTATAGCCCATCTTGATAAAAGCATCATGGAACAAGATGTCTACTGAGGCTCCGTTATCAACCAGAACCCTCTTTGTCTCAGAATTGCCTATCACATGTACGTTGACTAAAGGATCATCATGGGGAAATTTCACTCCCTCTAAGTCAGAATCATCGAAACCTATTGCTACTTCTGTTATGGCACGCTTCGGTGCTTCGGCGCTTCTCCTACAATATTCAATACCTCTCGGGCATAAGCTTTCCTTGAGTTTCGGGTGGACCCAGCAGCAGTCGGTCCTCCAAATATCATGTTGATGACAGGCCCTCGGGGTTTGGGATTTCGATCGTGGTCGTTGTCCCTTTTATCGTAATCTTTCATTTCGTAATTTCCTCTTTGACTTCCTTGATTTCCATCCTTAGTGAATTTGTTGAGTTTCCCTCTTCGAATCAGAAACTCAATTTCATCTTTCAGCTGTCTGCAATCATTCGTGTCATGACCAACTTCTTTGTGGAACCGACAAAATTGATTCTGATTCCTTTTAGATAAGTCAGTCCTCAGTGGCTTCGGCCATCGGAGATCCTCTTCCTTTGCTATTTCCATCAAAATTTGGCTCATGGGAGTATTTAATCTTGCATACTCCGTGAACCTTGGTCCGAAATTGTTCTTCTTAGGTGGAGAATCAGACTCCTTTGATGTTCTAGGAAACTTTTCCTTACATCATATTCCTGGGTTTCTTTTCTTTTCTTTTCTTTTCTTTGAATTTCCACTTCCACCAGTAGTGGGTTCATACTTACTCATGCTTTCTTCATCCTTGATGTATTTTCCGGCTCTATCTTGGAGCTTCAACATGCTTTCAGGTGGATGCTTTGCCAAGGACCTCTTGAAGTGATCATCAGTGGTTCCTTGTTGTAAGGCTATCATAGTTACCTTGTCCTCCAAGTCCGGGACTTTCAGAGCCTCCCTAGTGAATCGATTTATATAATCTCTTAAAGCTTTATTCTTTCCTTGCTGGATTCCCATGAGCGATGCAAAACTCTTCTCATGCACCCTTCCACTAGCAAATTGGTTGATAAACGCCTTACTCAGTTCCTTAAAGGATCCAATAGATTTGGGAGGTAAACGGCTGTACCAATGTTGAGCCATGCCCGCTAGGGTTTGTGGAAACGCTCTGCACTTAACTGTATCATTGGTTGGCTGCAACAGCAGTGCATTAGAGAACGTTCTCACGTGATTCGCTAGATCTCCTATTCCATCATAAGCTTTGATAGTTGGCATCTTGAATTTCCTAGATATGTTAGCTTTCATGATGTCCTGAGTAAAGGGTGGTGTCGGATCATCAAGATCTCCTAGGGGTAACAAAACATTAGGATCACCCCTTGGGGCTTCAACCATCTTGGTTCTTCTCGGTGCTGGATCCAAATTGATCACCGAGACTCTTCCAGTTACTTGGCTTTGCGCTCTTGCGGCCTCCTCTTCTGCCAATAATTTCTTAAGTCTTGCCGCCTCTGCCTCATGGGCTGCAATCCTTTCCTTAGTGGTTTGGGGCTGCTCCCGATTCGTTTGGGTAGAAAGTCTTCTTCTCGGGGCAAGATCCCTCTCTTCTCCAGTTGAGTCATTCTCAGTGTAAGGACCTGAGTAGTCTTGAATCAAGGGCGTCTGCCGAGTTTGGGTTTGTTGATTTTGGGGTCCCAAACCTTGAATATATGGGGGAACATATGCTTCATGGGGGCATACCATAAGTTGGCATCCCTAAGGCTTGAGTTGCGTATTGGGGGAGATCCGTGGTATGAAGTTGAAGGCCACGAGGTGCATTCACGAGCAGTGGGGAAGTTGTGATTGGTTGCTGGAGAGTGGTCTCTTGTGGATTAGGTCCATGAACGACCATTTGCAGGGGATTCGTCCCTTCAACAGAAATTGGGATTTCTGGTCCTTGGGTAGTGGTGAGGGGGATACTCGCCCCTTGAGTGCCAGTAGTTGGCGGTGGTTGGCTTCCATGAGTCTCTGTTTCAGAGGTAAGGGGAAGTCCTTCAGAAGTATGAGTGTCTCGAGTCGTTCTTCGTGTGTTTGCCATTGTTGATATTGTCGTCCCACAGACGGTGCCAAATGTTGTGGAATAAAAAACGTATTTGTAAATTGACGGCTAGAATTTAAGAGCTTTCGAGCTTTAATAGCTGTTCTAGTGTTTCGTGACTAAATCTGTCCTCACGAGATGCCTACGTATCTCAATTCGTAATTGAGAATCAAGCCAAAAAACGTAGTCCTGATGTGAAGGATCATGGTCCTTATATAGGCGTCGGGAGCCTCGTATTTTTGGTATGTTTGGAAGACTTAGCGAATAAGTCTCCTTATTGACAGTGGATAAGTATTGTATTCCTTGGTGGACAAGTCTTTTCCTTATCGTAGGATAAGGATTGTGACTAGTTATTTCCTTTAATTGGGATTCTAGATCCTTATTTGAAGTATTTATCATATTTTGGACTCCATTTTATGAGTTGTATACTTTTCCTATTTATTAATTACGAAATTAATAAATAATTAGGGTTTCGGGCCTTATTTGTCGGGCCGTATTTTTGGACCACTCCAGGTCTAATTAATACATCATTAATTACATTTCTAAGATATTATGTCACAATAATTTTTTTTTAAAAAAATTTGAAACATGACATGTGAGCATATCAGTGAAATTGAAAAAAAAAAATAAGTAGTTAGATAATAATGAGTAAAAAAAATTTACAATATATTTCAACACTGAAATATTTAGCAAGTATTCAAAATGATGTAATATATATAGTATTTAATATTCGAATTTGTCAATTTCAACAAAAAATTAGGAAATTTAATTGATTAAATACAAAACAAAATTTATTTATTTTTAAAAAATGTACTAAATTATAGGACTCAATACAAATTTTCTTAATTTTTAAAAAATTAAAAATAATATTTTTCAATATAATTTATTTCCTTAAAAATATTTAAAAAAATAAGAACATGTAAAAATTATTTTTGCAAACATATAATCATGCATATAATCCGATATTTTAATTAATAAAATAAATGACACATAAATATTCGTGTGAAGTGGTTTATAAAATTTTAAAAACTGAACAAAAATAAATTCAAATAAAAACAAACCGCTTTCTTTCAAAAAACAAACAATGAGGTTAAAGGAGAGATGAATCCCAAACACATGATTAACCGTTGATTAAAATTGATCTAACGGTTATTATTTGATATTGCTAACGTTATAAAAGACAGTGCGGTGAAAAACAGTAAATAAAATACTTACAGTGAGGATAAAAAGGAGAGATGAATCCCAACCAAACAGATAATTAACCGTTAGATTAATATTGATCAAACGGCCATCTCTTGAAACGCAACGTTATAAATTGAACTCAAGAGGCATTTGAAAAACAGAAAACACAACTCTGATAATATAGATACACATATATATATATATATAGATAGATAGAGAAAGAGAAGAGAGATAAAGGGAGATACAGAGAGAGAGTTGGAGAGAGAGATACAGAGAGAGAGATACGAAATTGGTCGAATTTGATATGTAGTAAAGAAGGTCTAGGTATTAGTAATATAGATATAGATAGAGAAAGAGAGATAGAGATAGAGGGGAGATACACGGAGAGAGAGATAGAGAGAGACAGAGAGAGATAGAGGGAGATACACGGAGAGACACAGACATAGAGAGACAAAGAGAGAAACACAGAGATTAAGGGGGTTTTACTTCTAAAGGTATTAATTCTTGATTTTCTTGCTTTCTTGTTGTTATTTTGTGGGTTTTGAAAATTTGAGATTTGAAGAAATAGGGGTGCAAGATTATGTATTTGTGTGTATATTCTCGTGTGTTTTGTTTATATTTATAGATTATAGTTATGTTGATGTGTATAATTGATTTTTTGTATGGGTTCTAATTTTCTTGATTCAAGTGATTTTTCATTTGGGTTTTTGAATGTATATGTGTGTCTTTATAGAGGGTTTTTCTGTATGAATATATAATCTGTAATTATAGATATGTTGGTTATTTTCTATTCTTGCTTTGATTGTCTGATATAAGGAATTTTAATGTGTGTTATGGACTTGATAAATTCTTTATTGGTATTATGTGTGTGGGCTTTTACTTGCATCACATGTCTCCTGCTTATCAAGTAATCATGTATGCAGGATAAAATATACGGAATTGGTTGAGTTTGATACCTTGCAACTTTCTGTTCAGTTAATCAAATATACGGAATTGGTCGAGTTTGATATGTAGTAAAGAAGTTCTAGGTATTAGCATTGGCCTTTGTTCTCGCTTTATGTTACTTGTATCACCAGAGTAACCATATCGCTTTAAAGAAGTTCTAGGTATAAAATTTGTGATCTATTATTTCTTTTTTGTTTGCAGCATGGAATTAAATTTATTTACTTTGATGAACTGTAAAAGCAAGTTGGCAATGGAAATGAAATTGTCCTCTGTGCTTCTTCTTTCTTTAACCTCTTTGTCATCTGCAGTCCCGTCTTTCTAAATGCCCTGTTTTAATATTTGGTTTTCAAACTTATATTCATCTGTGCAGTTTTGAACAGTACTGTTTTAATTTCACGAATGAGAAGTTGCAGCAACATTTTAACCAGGTAAATATTGCTGTAATGTTTATATACACCAATTCTCCACGGCTCCGTAAACCAAAATCTATTTTTTTTTGTGATAAACAGCGCGTGTTCAAGATGGAACAAGAAGAGTACACAAAAGAAGAGATTGACTGGAGTTACAAAGAATTTGTTGATAACCAAGACTTGTTGGATCTGATTGAAAAGGTAAACTCTTCATTCAACTCACATATCGAAACTACTGGGGTATTGTTTGTTGTTCTACTCATATAACGGAATCCTGTTAAAGCAACTATACTGATTGCATCCTGGTGTATAATTCTTTTACATAATATTATGCTACTGTATCACTCAGTATTCTGTAAAATGTATAATCTTTTGCATGCCGACCATTCTCTTAACAGTACCTTTTTAAAGGGAATTTGTATTATATGTCGTAAATTAATGAGTTCTTTTATAAGTATATCCCTTTTTATTCAATAGTTATAAATATATCCTATGGTTAACTTTTAACTCATATATAACACATATGAATATAATTATATTATAAATATAAAAATTTGACTACTAAAAATGACTACAATTGCCCCTATTACAGTACTGATAAGATAGCTGCTAGATCTATATTCAATAATAACATTAATATGTTTTGAACTATTTTCGTTTGAACAAGAAAAATACAATGTAAAATATTATTGATAATCATTTCTAAAAACAGAGAATATATAAATGTTATCAAGCTTCAATTGAAGGAATTTGTACTTTGTAGTGTATCAGTGAAATCAGCTCAATGTTCTGCAATGATCATCTTCTGAAACCAACACTTTTGATGTTATTTGACGTACAATAATTTCTATATGTCTATTATGGATCTGCACCCCCTGGGATCGATAAACCTTTTGAATCTTATTAACCAAAGAGATACGACTTTGCACTATAGTTAGCTCAGCACCAATCCACTTCTTGTTAGAAGTGACTCATACCGTTTTGATAGCTTCACGCAACTATCAAAACGGTATGAGTCACTTCTAACAAGAAATAGGTAAGAGCAGAAATCTCATAAGCATAAAAATATAGGAGCACTAAAAGCATCGAGTAATGCAGTCAATAAAAAGGTACAATCTGCAAAGACCCACTGTTGAAATTATGAACCACAGCTCTCTTTAAGAAAATTGGCATATAAGAAAATGGAATGTATCTAAAAGTTGGAGTAATCTAGAACAATATTAAATCATTCACAAGAGAATGTGAATCGCAAATACCAAACTGAAGTCAAGCTACGAAGATGAATAAATTCTTGATCATATATGTAGATATGAGTGCTACATAATTACGTGTCTGGCATAAGTGCAACATTAGGCACCAATTAAATTTCTGCTTCTACTTGCTAGGCTGAGCTCCTATGTTAATCTTAAAGTTTGATTTCTTGTTGCCTCTTTAGTTAAGAAATGCTTTGTAACACTTTACACCTTTCACAAACGACAACTTTGATCAGGGTTTCGTGTTGCATCGTTTGCCCGTATATATCAAAGCCTGTTGTCTACTTGTCTGTATGTAACTTGCACAATTATAAAGGTTTAGGTTATATATGTCATTTAAAAATGTGAATTAGTGAAGTTAAATTTGTAATTTTTTTTGAATATAGGATATATTAATAAATATAAATATAAATCGGTTTTTTAAAATGGGACATATTAGTAAAATGCCCTTTTTTTAGAAGATATCCTAGTTTGTAAAAAATAAATGTAATGCTGTTATACTTGTTCAGCTACTAGTGAGTCATTTTACATATAACCTGTTTTCACAGATACACTGTTTATGCTTTGTTTGCAGAAACCTTGAGGGATTGTTGCTCTACTAGATGTAGCCTGGTAGGAGATTAGAAAATTTCTCTATATATGTAATGGTATATGTCTGTGTGTGTATATATGTGTTAATGTATGTGTATGTGCTGATGTATGAACTTCTTAATAGTTAACACTACTACAGAAATGGTTTTTAAACTTTTATAATGCATGTAATGTTCTTTCACTATGTTTCCCATGTCAACGCATGAGACATTTTCGCAAAAGCTTTACCAAATGTTCAAAGCTCACAAACGCTTTGTCAGACCAAAATTGTGAAAGACCAACTTTACTATTGCTCATTATGCTGGAGAGGTTTTAATAGTGCATTCTGTCCTATTTATTAAAATGATGTTAGTGTGAGGCTCTGATGCATTAACTGCTTTCTTAATGCTGACGAATTTGAGGTTCAGTATCAGTCTGAACAATTTCTAGACAAAAATAAAGACTCTGTTGTTCCCGAACATCAAGATTTGTTCAGTGCTTCTATGTGCTCCTTTGTAGCAGGTCTCTTCCCACCACAACCTGCGGAGACACCTAAGGCGTCAAATAAATCTTCCAAATTCTCATCTATAGGTTCCAGGTTTAAGGTAAACACTGTATTCTTTATTGATTATGATTGTAATGGTTTTCACATCAGCAAGCTAGTAAGTGGACAACTGTTTCTCTAAAGTGTGGGTTGTTCTGTATATCCCAAAACTGACATTTCTTTTTTGTCGGAGAACTGACATTCCTAAATATTTTCTAGGTACAACTTCAACAATTGATGTTCTACACAACCCCATTACATTAGATGTGTGAAACCCAACAAAGTTCTTAAGCCTTCTATTTTTGAGAATGTCAACGTTATGCAATAACTGCGCCGTGGAGTCGGTACAAATAAGATAAATGACTATTATCATTAATTTTTTTTTTTTGCTTCAGTACTTAGTTTTTAATCATACAGGGTGTTCTGGAGGGAATTAGAATCAGTTGTGCTGGATATCCTACTCAAAAGACCTTTTTTGAATTTGCAAATCGATTTACTGAAACTTCCAATTTCTATGTTTGATTAAACCTTATTAGCTGTCTCAAAATGGGAGTATTATTTTACGTGATTCGATGCCACGAGTAGACTTATTCGATACTATGGTGATGTTTTTGTGTGTGCCTTGCTTTTCATGTGTGAACCTATCTATTTTGCGATAAGTTAGATATCAAATAGGCCTCTGTGATTTGCTAATGGCTAATGAGCTGGTGATTGTGTTCCGATTGTGCTAAACTTGTAATCTGAAAGTAAATGAGTAATTCTAAAATAAATATGCAAGGAACCGTTTACTTGTACCTTGTATGCTATGTTATATACTAATAGTCTTCGAGAAATAAACTGCAACTATTACTGAAATTTCTCATCTATAGGGCATTAGTTTTTTTTCCCCCTTTTTGTTTGCAGCTGACATTTCACAGTCTGAATTCATCACGGTCTGCTTATCAATCTATCTCACTGAAGATGGATTTCTTTGATGCCTACACTATTTCTGGTGGTACTCAAATTCAGTGTAGTGTGCTTTTGAAGGTACTATTTAGTTTCCACTTTCCACGTATGATATGTACAAATTGCTAATTGCTGAACTCTGACCCTTAATGTTGATGCATACAGGCTATTTGTTCTGTTCTCCGGACACCAATTGCAAGTATTGACCATTTAAGAGTGCACTTGCCAAGTCCTGATTCATCAAAAATACAGTGGACACTGAACTGCAACAATGGTAATTACTTTTTGTAGTTCTCCTATTGTACATTCTGCTTAATCTACACATGAAAATAACTTCAACTAAATCGTAGTGTTTGAAATCATGTTAATTAAGGAAATGAATGCCGAAATTTGCCACCAATGATATATATTTTAATCTCGTAAATGTTCTTTAAAAACTCATAGTAATTTATAAATAATTAACCATATGAATTAAACAATTATGCAATCCTCCAAATCGATTCATATAAATCTTTAAAACGATAACAACCCGTCTTATTAAATAAACATACCGAACCCAAAGAGAGAACTACGTGGATTTGATCCCTATTTAAATAGGGTACGTAAGCAGCTTGAGAAAGTACCTTATACTAGTTAAGGGTAACTAACTCAAGCTCAATCCAAAATATTATAAACCTTATGTAAAAATTCAACGAGATACACAAACATTCTTAAATCCTGGTGTAATCAGGTTTTTTACTTCATATTTAGTTTTATTAGGTTTAACATAAGTACTAATTAATATATTACACATAATCTATTTGTTATTTATATTATTAGGAGTTTACTTGTGGAAATATTATATAGTAGATGGTATCCTAGATATTAGGTAATATGTAGTTATTTCCGTATGCAATGAAGAAAATGCTAGATCATGAAATTTCTCCGAAAGTTGATCTGGAATGGTGTTTCATTTATTTTAAAGTGAAGTACTATTCGTACGCTATGATGTTGGGTGTATCCGAAAGCAAGGTTAGTCTTCAACATGTTTCAACCATTTTAATTGAATTTTTATTGTTATTATAAATTGGTTTTGTATGAGCATGATTTCATCTAAAATTTGATTTTTGGTAGGTTTCTAATGTCGTTTTGATTTACTTAGTGAAGAAAGAAGCAAAACTATCCTTGATGATGTTAGAGCGGTCTACAACTTTGGCAGATGCTGTTTGTTTTGCAGGATTAGAAGTGATGCTAATGAAGACTTTGACATATTTGGCGGCGCAAGGGAGGAATTCTGGTTTTCCAATATGACATAGGTTATATTTCTTTTTACATGTTCATAATAAAACTTAATTTTTTAATTTTGTTTGGACATATCATGCCGGTGCGAGTCTACAA
Organism: Heracleum sosnowskyi; assembly: GCA_030848705.1. Classification (NCBI taxonomy): domain Eukaryota; kingdom Viridiplantae; phylum Streptophyta; class Magnoliopsida; order Apiales; family Apiaceae; genus Heracleum; species Heracleum sosnowskyi. Next base: position 82,717,672 of record CM061238.1, read on the forward strand.
CATTGGAGATTACCTTGAGCAATTATGTTACGAAGATACTTGTTTGTGTGTTTCCAAAAAGACCTAGAAATAGCGGTAGAACTTTGTAGAATAGCACTATCTATATATATCTATATTATGTGATTGCAATAGATTCTATAGTAGCTTATGTCATATTTATTATTGTAAATGTATACTATACTATATTATTATAAAGTTGATTAATTATTTTAATGATACAACTTAATAAGAAATAGTGACAATACGAGCTCGGTCACCTAATCGTACGCGTATGAAATCATGTTAGTTAAGGAAATGAATGCCGAAATTTGCCACCAATGATATATTCTAATCTCGTAATTGTTCTTTTAAAACTAATTAACCATATTAATCAAACACTTACGCAATCCTCCCTATCAATTCATATAAATCATTAAAACGATAATAACCTGTTTTATGAAATAGACACAACAAACCTAAAGAGGATTTGATCCCTATTTAAATAGGGTACGTAGGCATCTTGAGAAAGTATCTGATTAGTTAAGGGTAACTAACTCAAGCTCAATCCAAAATATTATAAACCTTATATAAATTTAACGAGATACACATTCTTAAATCCTGCTGGAGTCGGGTTTTTACTTTATATTATGTTTTATTAGGTTTAATATAAGTACTAATTAATATACTATACATAATCTATTTTGTTATTTATATTATTAGGAGTTTACTTGTCGAAATTATATAGATCAGAGATTATCCTAGATATTAGATAATATGCAATTATTTCCATATGCAATGAAGAATAATGCTTGATCATGAAATTTCTCAAAAATTTGATCCGGAATGGTGTTTTGTTGATTATAAAGTGAAGTCCTATTCGTACGCTATGATGTTGGGTGGATCAGCGAACAAGGTTAGTCTTCTACATTTTTCAACTATCTTAATTGAATTTTTATTTTTATTATAAATTGGTTTTGTAAGAGCATGACATAATGCCTTTTTGATTTACTTAGCCAAGAAAGAAACAACACTGTCCTTGACGATGTTAGAGCGGTCTATGACTTTTGCAGATGCTGTTTGTTTGAAGAAAATTTAGATTCTCTCTTTTGCATTTTAAAAATGATAATTTATGATAAATAGTTAATATTGTTTTGCAGGATTAGAACTGATACTCTAATGAAGACTAACGGAGGAATTATGGTTTTCCAGTAAATACTGGCATAGGTTCTATTTTTTTTTACATGGTCATAATGAAACTTAAATTTTTAAGTTTGTTTGGACATGTCATGCATGTGCGAGCCTATAACATTGGACATTAGCTTGAGCAATTCTGTTACGAAGATATTTTTTTGTGTGTTTTCAAAAAGACCTAGAAATAACGGCAGAACTTTGTAGAATAGCACTATCTATATATATGTATATTATGTGATTGCAATAGATTCTATCGTAGCTTATGTCATACTTATTATTGTAAATGTATACTATACTATATTATTATAAAGATGATTAATTATTTTAATGATACAACTTAATAAAATATAGTGACCATACGAGCTCGGTCACCTAAATCGTACACGTCTGAAATCATGTTAATTAAGTAAATGAATGCCGAAATTTGCCACCAATAATGATATATTCTAATCTCGTAAATGTTCTTTTAAAACTAATAGTATACGAGAACATCTCATTCAGAATGAGCAAATTTATTAGTATGAAAGGACATCGCTACCCCTGCTCTCTGTATGCCTCTTCCTCTCTTCACAAATTAAATAATTTTCTGATGCTAAACCTTGCCTCTTCCTTCCTTCTCATATTCTCATAATTTTGTGTTCTTATTTATTAGTATTGATACTGAGAAGCAACAGCAAAATCCCAATGATTTGACTAATGGAATTTCTTGCTCCGTCTGATTGCCATTCAAACAATAAACTTTCAATCCTCGGTAGGATCTCAACTATATAAAGGTATTTATTATGGCTAATTTCACGAGGTTGTAATTTTCTTTCCCTAATTTTGTTCGCTATTTCAATCCATACATTAACCATTTAGTTTTATAAAGGCCAGCACATTGTGGTTTAAGAATATCTTGCATTGACGATGATCAGGCTACTCATTATTGCTTGCAGCTAATTACAGTAATAAAGGGGTAGTAGCAGATACATTTAAATCAAAATTTGTTTCAACTTTCTTGGTTATATGAATTGGTGTTGTATGGTTTTTTGTTTTTAGGATTACAAATTCTAGCATTTTTTTGGAGAATAAAGCCTTTGATTGGCATTTGCAGCTTTGGAATTCAGCCCATGGACATGTTGCTCAAGCTCGTGAAGACGGTTTTAACAAGCCGAAACAACAAAATCATATGAAGGAGTTTTAAAGAGATTGGTATATTCATGAATTATAAGTGAACCATCAATTTCAGTTATGGATATTACCTACAGGTCAACCATTTTGCTCTTTACGTTTTGTTTCTTGTTCTTATGAAATGCTAAGAAGTAAAACTAACAGTAACACTTTGAGTACATTTATAACATAAATTCAGTTTGTTATGATTTTTTGCATGAACGTAGATTATCATATAAAGAACACACGATAGAGAATGGGATCACCCTCTTAAGGACTAAATGTATTAAATTTTGCAATTTTACATAAAAATCTAAATGATAGATTTCAATGCTCTAATGTCGGGGCTTGCACGTATTTGAGATATTCCTACTTAATATCAAATATCAAATACTAGGAGTGAAAGTATTCGCACGTACTATACTATAACAACAATATGCTTTTGAGTCTTTGGATGATAAAGTTCAGATCATGTCCCTCTATCGCCCAGCATGTCCCAGATTTAAAATATTAATTTGGTTTCTAATTGTAGAATGCTTATGCCAATGACATTTTTTTTTGGATTATTGTATGCAATAGTTGGGACACCTAGAGTAGAAGGTGGTCTTAATGACAATGGTGTCTTGGATATCGATGCCAATATATCTAGCTGGCTACCTTGATATTGTATGAAAATTAAGCAACCTTATACTAATAAATTCAAAAGCCTTAGTTGGATATCGAGTATAAGATATTAGTTTCATATGCAAAAGTGCAGCCATGTTATAGCCTAAGTAGATAGTAATTATCTCTGATTACTCCTGATTGCTATGCAGTTCCTAATCGTTTCATAAAGAACACCAGAATTGAGGTTATCAAGTTATAGTATGTTTGGATTAAAATTGTGTATCACAATTGGTGATTTAAAGACAAGCCTGTAACTGATGATTTAAACACAAACCCTAATCAACTATTTTGTCCTTCCGAACCAAAATCCAATCCTCGCTCTCCCACGAGAATCAAAGCTCCTCATTTCCTTCTCAAATCCCTCTTCTGCTGGGTATTTAAAGGGTATTGATAGAAAGCGTATTGAGAACGCTTAAAATTAAAAACAGAGAGAGTAGTTGTGTGTGGTAGTTTGCTATTTCGGCTTCTGTTTGCGTTCTTGGCCATGGTTTCCATGATACGTAGAAGAGACTGCGATGAGGAGCGATCTACCATCATAGACAAGGGTGACATAGGGTTTATTGATTTAAGAGTGGCCATGTTAGACTGCATGCATGTTGAAGATGAAAACGGTCCGGTCCAAGCATCATACCCATTTCGTTTTGAGTATGATCAACCTCGCTCCGGACACTTGGGCCGGAATATCACAGATCCATTCACTATCATCAATACCACCAACAACCAATAGATCTTTGGAAAATTGCTATTTATGATTCGAAACCTAAAGAGTCCTTCACACTTTCACTGGAGAGGCCTCCTTTAGAGCAAAAACATGAGAATGAGCTGTACTCGGAGGTATTTTCTATAGAAGATAGGTTTCTACAACCTGGAAAACCTTTGGAGGTTTGGTTGACTTGCAAACCTAAGGACATCGGCATGCACACAGCGGCAGTGCATGTCCAAATAGATGTACATGAAATAATCGAGCGGGTGGTGTTTGTCCTGGCAGAGGATGAAATTTCAGAATCCTTAAATCCCAATAGTCATTATGACTTTAAACTCTACCGCGATCAAGGTAAGTTGCTTGCTTGTAAAGGTGATGGTGCAAGGTTTTCTGCTATTTTTGGGGTCCCCGGGAAAAAGACTTCACTGTATTTTTTACTGGCATCATAGGTATAGATGATGAGACTGTAGGTAAGAAGTCTTCATGGTTTAATCGCTTTGAAACAAGCAAGACAGTAGAGATCATCCGACACCTGACAGAAAAGGAGGTGAGCGGCAAGGATCAAATTGCGGTAATAACACATTTCGAAGAACATAAACTCAAAATAAAAAAAGCACTCGGAAGTATTGGCATGCCCAATATCCAGGTTGGCAGTGCTGATCAACTCCAATCAAGAGAAAAACAAGTAGTTGTTGTATCTATTGCCCGTTCTACTATGAAATACAATTACTTTGACAGAAGCAACTGTCCGGGATTGTTGTGCAATCGTCGAAGGTTTATTGCTGCAATCACCGCAGCAAGATCGTTGCTGATTGTTATCGGGAATCCGCATATTGTTTGCAAGGTAAAAAATAAATGTAGGAGTCGTTTTCTCCTTAATAATTAGAATATTTGTTTTACCAATTAGCACCCAGATAGTGATCGCGTACCTTCTATAGTTCATTTTATATTGGTACTTTCTATAGTTCCTTGGTAATTAGCTTATAAATCATTGTTATCTGCACTAGGATCTATACTGGAGCAAGTTACTTTGGTACTGTGTTGACAATGGTGCCTACGAAGGTTGCTATCTTCCAGAAAGACTTACTTGTCGACAACATGAAGCCCGAAAATGAGATTGGTGCGAACTGTTTTGAGAAATTAATAAAATATTAAATTTGTGCACTCTATTCCGAGTTGTCCAAGCCTAGAATAACAGTAATCTTAGTTTATCAACAACATGAAGCCCAAAAATGAGATTGATGCGGAACTGTTTTGAGAAATTAATAAAATATCAAATTTGTGCACTCTATTCCGAGTTGTCCTAGCCTAGAATCACAGTAATCTTAGTTTATCAGGTAGCATGCAAGAATTATATAGCACCTAATGTCACCTTTCATGACTTACAAGTTCTATCAATTAGCATGCAAGAATTATACAACACCTAAACTATACAACACATTCACAAACTATAATTATATAGTTTCTCTAATCTATATATAATTTGGCTTATAGTGTGATCCGTTATGAATTGTTTATAGGTGCATATAAGAAATTAAGAATAAATTAAATGTTGGGCTTTGTACAACAAATGAAATCTGAGAGGGATGACGACTCTCGCACTATGGCAGCTTATCTTGAAAACTCAGAGGAAGAGGAAGCTGTTTGGCTGGCAGATGATGCGAATCAGGCGAACATGGGAGCTGTACAAATGGGTAATGAAAATGAAGCCAATGGAATGGATAAAATGCAGGTTCAACGTGCATGAAGGAATAGGAACAGTCTGGCTGATTGTTTTGTTAATCTTTTAGTTAAGTTTTTAATTAAGTATTAAAGTTGTTAAGGGAAGAATTGGTTTGGTCTCACAATTTTTAATTTTCTGTGACAAATCAATATCTTTTTAGTAGTATGGTTTATTTTGGTTGTTGGCTCGATTGTTTTTTTGATTCAGATGATGGGATGATTGTAAGAGAGATGGGATGTTAGGAGATGTAATGGGCTAGGCCCAATTATGAATTTTATTTTAATATATTTAAAGTTGTCTTCTCTGATTCAGACTGAGGTTTTTGTCCTGATGCAAGACGATCCCTTATTATAAACAACATATACTGATTAATAAAATAATCTTATTTTATACTCGAAAATATCACATCATATTTTTCAATTATTAATAAAATATATTAAAAATCCGTATACGTTGTTTATAATAAGGAAACATTAGTATAATCCGTAAACATGAGTATATTAAATTAAAATTAAAAAAATTATTAAAAATAATAATTATATAAAAACATAATTGTCGGTTCGGTTTTCGGCACGGTCATCCTAATTATTATAATAAATAATAAAATAATATAATTAATGATAATTAGCCGATTGTCTTTTTTTTAATTAAAAGACGTTTACTTTTATTAAAGCCGAAAGATTGAAAATTTGTCGGTTTGGTTATCCTAATCTTAATTATTAAAATAAATAATAACATAATATAATTAATGGTAATTAGCCGATTGCTTTTTTCACGTTTACTTTTAGTTGAAGATATTATCTTTCATAAACAACTAAAAACATCAATAATACCATATCTTCCAATCATTAATATTTTCTTTCTAATTAAAACACGTTACCTTTTTTATTTAAAACTAATCTTACAATAATTAATATATACTCGAAAATATCACACCATATTTTCCAATTATTAATAAAATATATTAAAAATCCGTTGTTTATAATAAGGGATCGTGTTGCGTCAGGACAAGAACCCCAGTCTGAATCAGAGAAGGCAACTTTAAATATATTAAAATAAAATTCATAATTGGGCCAAGCCCATTACATCTCCTAACATCCCATCTCTCTTACAATCAAAATAAACCATACTACTAAAAAGACAATCAAAATAAACCATACTACTAAAAAGATATTGATTTGGCACAAAAAATTGAAAATTGTGAGACCAAACCAATTCTTCCCTTAACAACTTTAATACTTAATTAAACTTGATTAAAAACTTAACTGAAAGATTAACAAAACAATCAGCCAGACCGTTCCTATTCTTTCATGCACGTTGAACCTGCATTTCATCCATTCCATTGGCTTCATTTTCATTACCCATTTGTACAGCTCCCATGTTTGCCTGATTCGCATCATCTGCCAGCCAAACAGCTTCCTCTGAGTTTTCAAGATAGGCTGCCATAGTGCGAGAGTCGTCATCCCTCTCAGATTTCATTTGCTGTACAAAGCCCAACATTTAATTTATTCTTAATTTCTTATATGCACCTATAAACAATTCATAACGGACCACTCTTTAAGCCAAATTATATATAGATTAGAGAAACTATATAGTTATAGTTTGCGAGTGTGTTGTATAGTTTAGGTGCTGTATAATTCTTGCATGCTAATTGATAGAACTTGTAAGTCATGCAAGGTGACATTAGGTGCTATATAATTCTTGCATCCTACTTGATAAACTAAGATTACTGTGATTATAGGCTCGGACAACTCGGAATAGAGTGCACAAATTTGATATTTTATTAATTTCTCAAAACAGTTCCGCACGAATCTCATTTTCGGGCTTCATGTTGTCGAACAAGTAAGTCTTTCTGGAAGATAGCAACCTTCGTAGACACCATTGTCAACATAGTACCAAAGTAACTTGCTCTAGTATAGATCCTAGTGCAGATAACAATGATTTATAAGCTAATTACCAAGGAACTATAGAAAATACCAATATAAAATGAACTATAGAAGGTACACGATCACTATCTGGGTGCTAATTGGTAAAACAAATATTCTAGTTATTAAGGAGAAAACGACTCCTACATTTATTTTTTACCTTGCAAACAATATGCGGATTCCCGATAACAATCAGCAACGATCTTGCTGCGGTGATTGTAGCATTAAACCTTCGACGATTGCACAACAATCCTGGACAGTTGCTTCTGTCAAAGTAATTGTATTTCATAGTAGAACGAGCAATAGATACAACTACGTGCTTTTCTCTTGATTGGAGTTGATCAGCACTGCCAACCTGGATATTGGGTATGCCAATACTTCTGAGTGCTTTATTTATTTTGAGTTTATGTTCTTCGAAAGGTGTTATTACCGCAATTTGATCCTGGCCGCTCACCTCCTTTTCTGTCAGGTGTCGGATGATCTCTACTATCTTGCTTGCTTCAAAGCGATTAAACCATGAAGACTTCTTACCTACAGTCTCATCATCTATACTTATGATGCCAGTAAAAATTACAGTGAAGTCTTTTTCCCCAAGGGGGGCCCCAAAAATAGCAGAAAACCTTGCACCATCACCTTTACAAGCAAACAACTTGCCTTGGTCGCGGTAGAGTTTAAAGTCATAATGACTATTGGGATTTAAGGATTCTGAAATTTCATCCTCTGCGAGGACAAATACCACCCGCTCGATTATTTCATGCACATCTATTTGGACATGCACTGCCGATGTCCTTAGGTTTGCAAGTCAACCAAACCTCCAAAGGTTTTCCAGGTTGGAGAAACTTATCTTCTATTGAAAATACCTCCGAGTACAGCTCATTCTCATGTTTTTGCTCTAAAGGAGGCCTCCCCAGTGAAAGTGTGAAGGACTGTTTAGGTTTTGAATCATAAATAACAACTTTCCAAAGATCTATTGGTTGTTGGTGGTATTGGTGATAGTGAATGGATCTGTGATATTCCGGCCCAAGCGTCCCGAGCGAGGTTGATCATACTCAAAACGAAATGGGTATGATACTTGGACCGGACCGTTTTCATCTTCAACATGCATGCAGTCTAACATGACCACTCTTAAATCAATAAACCCTATATCACCCTTGTCTGTGATGGTAGATCGCTCCTCATCGCAGTCTCTTCTACGTATCATGGAAGCCATGGCCAAGAACGCAAACAGAAGCCGAAATAGCAAACTACCACATGCAACTACTCTCTCTGTTTTTAATTCTAAGCGTTCTCAATACGCTTTCTATCAATACCCTTTAAATACCCAGCAGAAGAGGGATTTGAGAAGGAAATGAGGAGCTTTGATTCTCGTGGGAAACGTGTATTTTTTCATAATTAACCATATGAATCAAACAATTATGCAATCCTCCAATTCAATTCATATAAATCTTTAAAACGATAACAACACATCTTATTAAATAAACATACCGAACCCAAAGAGAGAACTACGTGGATTTGAGTCCTATTTAAATAGGGTAAGTACGCACCTTGAGAAAGTACCTGATACTAGTTAAGGGTAACTAACCCAAGCTCAATCCAAAGTATTATAAACATTATATAAATTCAACGAGATACACAAACATTCTTAAATCCTAGCGTAGTCAGGTTTTTTACTTCATATTTTGTTTTATTAGGTTTAACAAGCGTACTGATTAATATATTACACAAAATCTATTTTTTATTTATATTATTAGAAGTTTACTTGTCAAAATTTTATATAATTTTATATAGTAGATGGTATCCTAGATGTTAGGTTATATTCGTATGCAATGAAGAATAATGCTAGATCATGAAATTTCTCCGAAAGTTGATCTGGAATGGTGTTTCGTTATAATGTGAAGTCCTATTCGTACGCTATGTTGTTGGGTGTATTAGAGAGCAAAGTTAGTCTTCCACATGTTTCAACCATTTTAATTGAATATTTATTGTTATTATAAATTGTTTTGTATGAGCATGATTTCATCGAAAATTTGGGTTTTGGTAGGTTTCTAATGTCGTTTTGATTTACTTAGCGAAGAAAGAAGTAACACTATCCTTGATGATGTTAGAGCGGTTTATTTGCAGATGCTGTTCGTTCAAAGACAATTTAGATTCTATCTTTTGCATTTTAAAAATGATAATTCATGATAAATAGTTAATATTGTTCTACAGGATTCGAAGTGATGCTAATGAAGATTTTGACATATTTGGCGCAAGGGAGGAATTCTGGTTTTCCAATCTGACATAGGTTATATTTCTTTTTACATGTTCATAATAAAACTTAATTTTTAATTTTGTTTGGACATATCATGCAGGTGCGAGCCTACAACATTGGAGATTACCTTGAGCACTTCTGTTACGAAGGTATTTGTTTGATTTCAAAAAGACCTAGAAATAGCGGTAGAAGTTTGTAGAATAGCACTATCTATATATATATGTATATTATGTGATTGCAATAGATTCTATAGTAGTTTATGTCTACTTATTATTGTAAATGTATACTATACTATATTATTATAAAGTTGATTAATTATTTTAATGATACAGCTTAATAAGAAATAGTGACAATACGAGCTCGGTGACCTAATTGTACACGTCTGAAATCATGTTAATTAAGGAAATGAATGCCGAAATTTGCCACCAATGATATATTCTAATATCGTAATTGTTCTTTAAAAACTAATAGTAATTTCTAATAATTAACCATATTAATCAAATAATTACGCAATCCTCCCAATCGATTCATATAAATCATTAAAATGATAACAACCCGTTTTATGAAATAAACCCAACGAACCCAAAAAGAGAACTACGTGGATTTGATCCCTATTTAAATAGGGTACGTAGGCACCTTGAGAAAGTACCTGATACTACTTAAGGGTAACTAACTCGAGCTCTATTCAAAATATTATAAACCTTATATAAATTCAAATGAGATCCACAAACATTCTTAAGTCCTGCTAGAGTCAGGTTTTTACTTTATATTATGTTTTATTAGGTTTAATATAAGTACTAGTTAATATACAGTACTAGTTATTTATATTATTAGGAGTTTACTTGTCGAAATTATATACAGTAGAGAGTATCCTAGAAATTAATATACTATACATAATCTATTTAGTTATTTATATTATTAGTAGTTTACTTGTCGAAATTATATACAGTAGAGAGTATCCTAGATATTAAATAATAAGCAATTATTTACATATGAAATGAAGAATAATGCTTGATCTTGAAATTTCTCCGAAAGTTGATCCGGAATGGTGTTTCGTTGATTATAAAGTGAAGTCCTATTCGTACGCTGTGATGTTGGGTGTACCAGCGAGTAAGGTTAGTCTTCTACATCTATCAAATATTTTAATTGAATTTTTATTTTTATTATAAATTTGTTTTGAAAATTTGATTTTTGGTAGGTTTCTAATGTCGTTTTGATTTACTTAGCAAAGAAAGAAACAACACTATCCTTGTTGATGTTAGAGCGGTTTACAACATTTGCAGATGTTGTTCGTTCGAAGACAATTTAGATTCTATCTTTTGCATTTTAAAAATGATAATTCGTGATAAATAGTTAATATTGTTCTGCAGGATTCGAAGTGATACTAATGAAGACTTTGACATATTTGGCGCAAGGGAGGAATTCTGATAAACAGCTTGAGGATGGTCATACTTTGGCAGATTACAATATTCAGGAGGAGTCGATACTCCTCTTGGTTCGTTGCCTCTGTGGCAGGATGCAGATTTTTGTGAGGAACCTTGCTGGTAAAACCATCACCCTTCAAGTTGAACAATCTAACAGAATTTACGATATTAAGGCTAAAATTTGTGATGACGAAAGAATTCCTAATGATTCATCAGTGGCTTATCTTTGCTAACGAACAACTAGAAGATCACCTTACCTTGTCTGATTATAACACTAAGAAGAATTCAGTACTGCTCTTGGTTCAGTGCGTGTGTGAAAGGATGTAGATTTTTGTGAAGAACCTTGCTGGTAAAACCGTTGCCCTTGAAGTAGAACGATCTAAAAAAATTCATGATGTTAATGTTAAAATTCATGATAAGGAAGGATTTCCTATTGATCATCAGAGGCTAATCTTTGCTGATAAACGGCTTGAGGATGAACATACTTTGGCTGATTATAACATTCAGAAGAATTCTCTTGGTTCGCTGCGTCTGTAGTAGGATGCACATTTTTGTGAGGAACCTTTCTGATAGAGCAATCATCTTTGAAGTACTAAGATGTGACACGCTTGATATTCTTTAGGCTAAGATTCAAGATAGGGAAGGAATTCCTCCGCATCGCCAGAGACTAATTATTTAAGGTAAACAGCTTGGAGGTTTCCGTACCATGGCTGATTACAACATCCAGGAGAATTCAACCCATTTTTTTGTTGTTTTCAATCAGTGGTGGAATGTAAATTTGTGTAAAAAAACCTTACTGGTAAGACCATCATTTTGGATGTTGGGACCTGGGACACTATTGGTGATGTTAAGGCTAGGATCCAAGATAAGGAAGGTATCCCCCCCCTGCAGAAGCTGATCTTTGCTGGTAAAGTGCTCGAGGATGATCGTACCTTGGCTGATTACAACATCAAGGAGGAATCAACTCTCTGTTTAATTGATACACTCCGTGGTTGTTAGGTTTGATTCTATTTCTTTTAGCCTGATTCTATGGGTTTAGTCCATGAGGGTTTTTTGTTTGATTATGTTGTCACCTTCAGATTATTTAAAGTTCTGTTTCGTCTAAATTTGAGGTTGAGAAATTGATGTCAGTCTATTTTCTTCGACTGTTGACAACATCTTGGTTTAGTGATTGTTCTGTGGTTCAATTATTGTTTGTTCTCTTATTCTCTTTGTTCTGCGTTAGCAGAACCAAGCTGAATAACTGAAAATTGAAATGACTGGTCATTCCAGCAACTACCTAACTAAAGAGAAATAGTCTCAAAATCTGTTGAGTACAAACGACAAACTATCATAATTTATGTACTAGTCCTTTTTAATTTAAATACTAGTTCTATAATAGAGTATACTTTTATGTGTAAGAGTTGTGCAAATACAATAATACTAACCTATAATCTAGAAGACTAAAAAGTTGAAGGGACTGCCGTTTTGGACATACTAGTTTCTTACCTGTGTATACGAACCAAGAAAGGCAGAGAACGATCCAGAGAGGAGAGCCAGGGAAGAGGCAGTGCATGGAAAGAATGGCCACAACATAAAACATGCATGTGCTCAGCCGTCCTTTGCAAGCGCTGCATCATCCCCGTCTATCCTCTTTTGTCGTTAACATTGATGGACAGAATCCCATACTGCATCATGTTTACGTGCCCTTGTCATTGACTGACATTCTAGAAAAGCACTGATGATAGTAACCACAATGTCGTTTACATTGACCTCGACACTTGTATGTCACATACCAAAGATACAAATGTATCATTGTATGTTGGTAACTAGTAAGATGAGTTCACTCTTGCGTAGAAGATATTTATGAAGTAGATTTTGTGGCTGATAAACATGTTAGTACACCAAGTACTACTTTCTTCATTTTCTGATAACAATATAATGTACTACATATATCTTCCAAAAGGTACTAAATTACGACAGCTAATACACAAATGTACTTGTGTACTACAAATCTTGTTGAAGTACACAAAATTTTGTGTAGAACATGTGCTCCCTTTATTAACTACAAATTTTTGTTTTGGCACCTTTCACCTGGCTCCTTTTATTACAATAATATGAGAGATCTCTTTAGTAGAATTGTAATCTTTTGGAACAAAGCTATGGTTTCCCCCTCACTCGAAGGCCCAGTTACCCGTTGAGGACTCCCGCCTGAGCTCTGATATCATGTTAAGTAACCAATTGCTTTAAAACCATGTTAAGTAACCAATTAATCTAAAAACTCAAGGTGTTAGAGTAAGGTTTTATCAGGATCATATAATTTCTTCAACACGTTTATATTGGTAGATTAATGATACAATACCGATGATACTGCTGGATCACTGCTTGCTGGTTGCTTAATTAATAGTGGAAAGATATCACTGTGACTCCTATTTGCTTCAGGTGTACGTTGTGATGGACCTTGGGACTTGGGAGAACAATTTTCTAGTTCCACCTCTGCTATCGCTGCATCTCAAGCTACTCTGGCTACAATTTCACCATTATATATGACCATCAAGGTTTTAGCAATATACATGGTAGTTTTCTTTTTGGGCCATCTAGCATGTTTACAGGAGTTCATCAGAACACCCTGGATTTGTAAATCACAATCATTCTGTAAATACTTAACAATCATTCTGTCACAAGTGAAAAGTGTAGATTAGACCTTATGTAGGGTTATACTTATCTACGATTCACCAGTAAATATCCTTGGAGTTATGTAAATCTTTGCCCTCAAGTACGACTCTGATGCAGTGGACTGTGTCTTTCTTCACTTCATGTAATTATAGTTTTATGCTTTCCTTCTTCCGCTTCATTTGTAATGGAATATGATGTGTTATAGCCAAAATTCAGCATTGAGTTTTTTGGTTAGATTCGGGTTAAGTAGAATTTAATTGAGGATATTCCAGATATAATTAGGACTAGAATTAATACAAAGAGCTTGCCCTCGTAGGAGTACGGGTGCGTCTTTCAGGCCGTCCCCCTCCTGACTCATGGTGATGAATGACAACTTGATATGAATGGATAACTTAACAAAGGACAACAACTACATTGACATGGTATTGACATAAGGAAGACTTAGGGCTTGTCCTCGTAGGGGTAAGGATGTGCCCCTTTAGGACGTCCATCCCTTGAGGGCGCGCCATCATGGTTTGAAGTAGTTACTTGGTGGTGAAGGATGGCTCCCTTGGCTTGATACTGGTAAGATATTGAAGAATTCTTAGGATGTGCCCTAAGGGAGGGATGTCCGTGGTTGAAGGCCTCCAGGGGTTTGCCTGATGATTGAAGGCCTCCTCCTGTATTCAATGGGTGCGTCCTCATTGGGGATGTGAGGTGAACCTTGGTGTGTGCTTTGGGAGCTCTGTTCTTGTACTCAATGGGCACGTCCTCATTGGGGAACTTTGGAGTAATCCTGCACTTTGCACCCAAATGCTTGAGATCACTTGTCCTGCAATCTGGTGGGTGCTTCTCATTCGGGGGACAAGGATGCGTCTGACATTTGGGGTAAGTCATGGCTATATCTGCGTCTATGAATTAAGGAAATAGCTGGTAACGAATAGGACTAGTCCTCGACGGGGGAAGTTTCCTTATTCGTGAAGTCCTGACGTCATAGACGAGCCTTGGGCCTTTGTGACTAGGCCTCGTCGTTGGACATTCCTAAAGCGAGTCAGAGCCTAATTATGGAAGGCGGTGGAAGACTCCTTCATGGGCTTCGGAAATCAGAGACCAAGCCCATGGAGGTAACTTCCTCTCCAAGAACTACGTTGGCTTGATCCCATATATAAAGGGATACGTAGGCACATTATAAGGGGTCAAAAGTTGAGAGCTCTGAGCCAGCCAACATAATAAACCCTAAGCAATCTCAACCACCAATCAAACACAACCACCATACTCCGGCGGATTCACCACCTAAGAACCACCGTTGTAGATCTTAATATCGGCGACAAATCTCGAACTTCGTTAATACCAAATTCCTCTGTTAACAAATTGGCGCTAGAAGGAGGGGTGCTGATTAAGATCATAGTCTTTGGAGGAAAAGATGTCATACAATCGCAACGAACGTCCTAATGATGATGTCGATTCAGATGGCAGTGAAGGGCATGAACATGCCCGCCATGAAGAGTACGTTCCTCAGAATGTTCCAAACCCTGCCTATAGAACACTTATTGTCGGAGGACGCCCACCGGTGCTCATTGGTAACTCAGATATGATGGAACAGTTGTATCGCATGGACGATGCCTTGAATAGCTTCGAAGCAAGGATGTGTACAGTTGAGAGAGGTGAAGGAAGGGGTCGAGTCAGGCGACAACCCCACAATCACCATTGGACAGAGAGAGGTGCCACAGGTAGGGGGGTGACAGATCCCGTGATGGGAGATTTCAGAATGTTACCCTAAGGAGGTTGGAGTATCTCGATGATGGAGTGCCTGTCGTTGAACTCCTTGATGAGGAGACGGATGATCAGGGACGACCAAGGGGGGAACGACGTCCATCCCCACACCCTCATAGGTCAGGGCGGTCTGAGAGTGAGGTTCGAAGGGCTGACAAGATCCTCCGAGACCAAGAGCAACGCTTGGATAGGTTGAAGGAGCGCCTTGGCATAAGGCTTAACAATGATGATCTACGATTATTATTGGTCGAGTGGCAGAGAGATAGAGAGGTCCGAGGAGAGCAACCTCGTGATCCACATCGAGAGCCCCTTGTTGACAGGTCGAGGCCCCATGGGCATGAGCAGACTCGTCCTCGTGATGACTCAAGGCGTGATCTGGAAGTACATCCTCGAGGCCCCATTGACATGAGCGAGCACACCCTTGAGATAGCTCAGGAAGTGATCAAGGTACGAGGCCCCGTAATTCGCAGATAGCGCCCCTTGATCTCAGGTTGAGGTCCCGTGAACACGAGCGAGCCCCCCTATATGAAGATTCAGAAAGGAGACGGGATAGGGAATTGGACTATAAAGGTAGTTACAGAAGGAATAATGACCGATGAAACAGGTACGATGCTCCTTATCGGGGTGGACCCTCTAGAGGAAGAGCCCCGCATATAACACCCATCTCATCCCAAAGCAGGTCACGAGGGGGACGTGAGGAGCCGAGGACGCGTCCTCTCAATTCTGAGGAGAGGGGGCACCTTCCAAGTCCCAATCCACGGTTGCAAGGAAATTCTGCAGCTCAAGGGGAGGTCCAAGGGCAAAATCAAAATCGGGAAAAAGCACAGCCTCAACCTCAAGCCAATCAACCTCCACCGATAGAGAGTGCACAACCTCCACCTCCTCTCCTTTTCCAAAAATATCACGGACAATTACCTTTTTCAACTAAAATATGTTACATTTTCCAAAAACAACACGAACAATTAAAATATGCTTTTAATTATTTAAAAATTTACCTATTATTTTTTTTAACGAATGTAATTAATAAAATATTAAAACATAAAATAACAACTATTAAAAAGAGTATGTGCATCGCACAAGTTTTAAGCTAGTAATACTATAGATGTAATTATGTAAAAACAATTAAGTAAATACCATACATACAGTACCAAAATACAAGTACCATCCTAATTTACACAGAAAGAGGTATAAATTTTTTTAATATTTCAACTTTAATATTATAATATAGATTTATTAAAGGTAAAATTACTAGTTAATTAATTAAATTTTAGATATATCTAGTTTTTGATTGCTAATATAATATATACATAAGTTAATACTATATATAGTAACGATTAATAAAGATTTATCTACAAATTAACTAATAACAACTATATTTAAAAGTTGTTTTGTTTTCCTATCTAATAACCAGTTAAATTGACAACAAATAATAATTTAAATACAAATGTTACAATAATAAAATACACAGAATCATTATATAAATAAGAGGAAAAAAAAGACATATTGAAAAAGTTAATTGCAACTATTTTTATTTAAAAGGCCTTGGAAAAATCACATGGGCCATGAATGTTTAAAAAAAAATTATAGGACTATGAATGTTTTTTTTTGAAACGGAAATTAATTCATTAATAAAAAGTCATACGACATCTACAAAAACAATCGAGTCGAACAAGCGTAAAACATATCATATCGCTGATTACAGTCTTCATGGAGAGACAATCAAGCGATTTGTTGAAGTTGATATATACACATGTACCTCATTCGTCACAACCAGTTTGAGCTATCGACCGTAATTGCAATCCCATAGAAATCTTCATCACTGAATCAAAACCTTGAAAATCACGCAGATCTAACATCTCGAACGTTAGATTATTCCAAAACACACCAAAACACACCAAGCTCTCACAAGGAGAGGATAAACAAAACCCAAATGAATTGGGAACAAAACTCATCAAGATGAGGTTTAATTAAACAAACAAAACAAACTTAAAGGACATAAATCCTTACAAAGAAGGAGAATTATTGGAAAAAACAAGAATAAACCAAAGAAATTAATTGATTTGGGGCTTTCCACCGGTGAAAACCGATGGAAGCCCCTACGATTGCTACGAAAAAAGGAGGTTGTGTAGGACTATGAATGTTAAAATGAATGTTAAGAATGAGCCTTATACCTAAAGTATATAACTCCAAAAGTATTGATGTGATAATAAAATATGGATATCATCAATTATATGCTAATATATAATATTTATATAGGTACAAGTGTACAACCATATTTAAAAAATATAAATTTTAATATTATTTCAGATTTTATTTTATTTGTTCCGAAATATTGTCAATGATATATAATCTAATTTGAAATATTATTCAAAAAATATAAAATTAACAAATGAATATCTATATTAATATCGGCTAATAAATTCTAGTGCGGGCAATAATAAATACGTGTGCGGGTAATAAAGTTGTACTCTCAAATATTCAAAATTTTCTACTCTCCTTTTCCAACCGTGGTATCATTTCCCCCCAGGATATCATACTTTTTACGTTTATATTTTATGAGTAAAGTACAAAAAGGTGGCTGTGTTTTATACTGAATTTCAGAATTGTGGCCAAACTTTCAAGTTCGCAAAATAATGGCTAGTTTTAGTTCCCGCATTTTAAAAAAGTGGCTCCTGCTAACTTTTTGTCAGAAGGATGGTCAGATTTTGTTTCAAATTTTTAAAAGAATGGCTCCTTTTCACATTCACAACCATTTTTTTAAAAGACGAAAATAAAATTTGACCATTAATTTGCAAACTCGAAAATTAAGCCACTCTTTTGAAAATTGGTGTAAAATATGGCCACCATTCTGTAATTTACTCGTATTTTATTGATTGATTTTCTCTAAAAGCGTCTGTAATGGAGAAATAACTGCCTGCTAACTGTTTTGTCTTTCTTAATGTGCCAACAAAACATATGCATATATTGGTTAAATTTCTTACAGGCAATACTATTAAGTAGTCGAAAGCTCAGATACCGTACACATTCTGGAGACTAAGATTCGGAACGAAGTGGGGATCTCTGTAGATAACCAAAGGCTGATCTTTCCTAGGAAACAGCTAGAGGATGACTGCACATTGGCCGAATATGAAATTCAGGAGTCGACATTCGACTTTATTCTCTGCCTCAATGTGATGGATATTTTTGCGAAGACCCTTGAGGGAAAAACAATTACCCTTGAAGTCGAAGAAACTGAGAATTTATGAGATTAAGGCTAAAATTTATGATGAGGAAAGAATTTCCATTCATCATCAGAAACTTATCTTTGGTGATGAAGAGATCACCTTACCTTGACTGATTATAAGACAAAGAAGAATTCAATACTCCTCTTGGTTCCGTGCGTCTGTGAGAAGATTCAGATTTTTGTGTAGGAACTTGCTGGTAAAACCATCACCCTCGAAGTCGAACGATCTGCCAAGATTCAGGATGTTAAGGCTACTAAAATTCATGATAATGAAGGAATTTCTATTGACTATCAGAGGCTAGTCTTTGCTCATAAACGGCTTGAGGATAAACGTATTTTGGTTGATTATAACATTCAGAAGAATTCAACACTCCTATTGGTTCGCTGCCTCTGTCATAACTTAAGATACAGATTTTTGTCAAAATCGTTTGAGCAAAACTCTTTATAGTAGTAGGATGTGACACACTATATATTCTTAAGACTAAAATTCAGGATAGGGAATTCCTCCACATTGACATAGACTAATTTATCGAGGTCAAATGCTCTACGGTAAAGAGCGAGCGAGCTACCCCAGTGGTAAGGGGCCAATGTGTTGATCCAAAGGGTCACGAGTTCGAATCCTCACCTTGACTATAAAAAAAACAAATGCTCTACGGTAACCATACCATGGCTAATTACAATATCCAGGAGAATTCAACCCTTTTTGTAAAGCATAATGTAACATAAGATGTAAAAGAGATAACTACAACTCAACAAAGGACAAGACAGACAATAATATTAGCAGAAACACAGGAATCCAGAATCAAAGGAAGAAAAGGTAAACTCAAAAAATCAAAATACGTTATGTATTCTTGAAATCCGTAAACAGGTCACGGAAAGAAGTTCATGAAAATGTTCAAGCCTCAGTGACAGCAAAAGAAATAAGACTTGCAAGACGACAGAAGTATGTGAATGATTTAGGGTTAAGTACCACAGGATTCCAGTGATTTAAACGAAGCAACCAGAACGACAAAGGACTTATCAGAAGCATTGAATTCAAGACATAGAAGAAGAATTGATCAAGTGTTATTCATCTGTGAACCAGACCAGTTGCACTAGGTGACAGCGCTAAAAAGATCAGGTTTTTTTATCGTCTCAGAAGAAATTGATACAGTCTAAAACTGAAACACCCTGGAGCTTAAAAGACTTACTAAAAAGATCAAGGACAAGAAATGGTTCGATGGTTTTTCTTTTAAGAAAACCATCGAAAGTGATAAAAGAAATCCATCTGAATTCAATTCAAAAGGAATTTAGATTTCGATAGTTTTTATTTAAAAACTATCGAATGATAAATTCTTTTTAATCATTCGATGGTTTTCAAATTGGAGCAGGTGGAAAGTTTTGTTTTGTCTGACAGGTTGATGGAAATTGGACGGCCAAGATTAATTCTTTTAATCTTGGTTCGATAGTTTTCAAATGAAGTCTACAATTAATACGAGAGAAGATAGTGTCTTCTTCAGTTAAGGCATTCTACACAAAGACATTACTGAGAGAGAGAACTGAGCTGGAGAAATTATCAGAGAATTAATAGTGCTCAGAATTTGATCATTGTTTTGAATTTGTGTAACCTTAAACTCATTGAAGCTAATCTACGGATTAGAAATTGTAGCACCCCTCGAGGTTTATATTTATAAAAAGATATATTCCCCGAAACTTGATTTGGTTTGGTGTGTTTGATTTCGTTATAGAACTGAAAGATTAATCCGCGAACGAAATTGAATTATTTGTGAGTATCGTATTCAACCCCCCCTTCTACGATACTTTGGACCTAACAATTGGTATCAGAGCTACTTGATTGATATACAAATCAGATCCGGTGAATGAGACCAAAATCAAACGTAGCGTGAAAATTCGAAGCAAATTTTTTAACTTTCAAAATTTTTCATTTAATTGGAATTTCTTGAATTTTAAACAATTTGAAATTTTCAGAAACCATGAGTGCTCCAAAGACAACCGCTGGTATTAAAGTTCCCCCGTTTACTAGAGATGATTTCGGTTTGTGGAAGATGAAGATGCTGTTATTTATCAAGGCATCTAATCCGTTGTATATGGGCATATTAGAAAACGGACCATATGTACCAATGAAATCAGTTGATGAATCTATAGCCCCTGATGGTAGCAGGATTCCTTCAGGCACCCAACCTAAGGATATTATTGAGTATACAGATTCTGACAAAGAACTGATTCGATTGGACACAGGTTTAATGTTGATATTGGCGGACTCCGCAGACAAGGAAATGAGCTATCCGTTGATGAACTGTACAAGCGGGAAACATATGTGGGATACCATTAACTTGATAATGGAAGGAACTGAAGACGTGCAGGAAAACAGATTGGACATCCTGACTTCTCAATACGAAGCGTTTAGGTCTCTGCCAGGAGAAAGTATAACTCAGGTCTTTGAGAAATATACTAAACTCCTCAATGAATTGGCAATGAATGGAAAGACCTATCCACTGAGAGAATCAAATAGGAAGTTCATGATGACGCTGCCCCATCATGTAGAACACAAGTCATCATCCATTAGGGAAAGAATTGACTTCACAAAGATGTCATTAGAGATGATCTATGGCAAGTTGAAGACCTATGAGATGGAACAGGAACAAAGGGTGATAATCTACGGATCAGGGACAGTGGAGAACAAGCACAATGCACTTGTGAGATCAGCAACACTTGTAGTGGATGAACCAATAACTTCTGAGATTCAGGTTCAAACCCCTAGAGCTGGAAAGGAGGTGATAATAGAAGCAGAAATGGATTCTGTGAATCTGGGTGTTGATGAAAGTGATTACTACAGCCTAGAAGAGCTTGAGCAAATGGAAGACAAAAGCATGGCGTACTTAGCTGCAAAGTTTAGTCACATTCGTTTCAAGAGAAACCCTAAGTACAAGTTCAAGGGTTCAACCAAAATATTCCAGAAGAGCAATTATACACCTAGTACAGGCTTTAAGGGAGGCTACATGTAACAGCCCGACTTTTCGGACTATTAATTCTAAATCGAAACTAAAAATAAAATACATTTCTTTATTCAATAAATACAAAATCACACAAAATTCAAATGCAGCGGTCAAACTCAATAATTCGAAAACACAAAATCGGAGACGCAGCTCCACAATTCAACAATAAATTCTAACATATAAGCAATTTATTTCCATAAGTCTTTAAACAAATTCACATAGCAGCACAAAATTGCAAAAGTCCACATTCTTATTCTTACTTGCTTCCACAACGAATGAACCTGAAATGTTAGGAAAAGGGTGAGCTACACAGCTCAGCAAGTAACTGATTGACTTATCGATATTCTCGAAAATCAATGGGAGTTTTAATAAAACAGATTTCTCAAAACAATACTAATTTTGTAACACATTTGCGAAAACAAATCCAGCCCAAAGTTTATATTTTAAAATCTAGAACAGAAACAGAATTTAAAACAGAAGCAGAATATAAAACAGAAACGAAATTCTTATAATACCACAGTCTTGCTCTACGGCCACACTTTCCCAGTAGCCGGGATCTTATTCTTATTCTTCTAATTTCGCCACACTTTTCCAGTGACCGGCATCTAAAGTTCAATAATTACGCCCCCTTAATAGGTATCTAAAGTTGCACACTTGTGCGCCTACTAAGGGTATCTAAGGCTAGTTCCGGAACTATAGCGTAAATTACGAACGGGTTCGATAACGTAGAGGCTGAGGGATTAGAAGATTCTCGTATCTTATTTCTTATATCTTATACAGTTTGAAACAGAATTCTTAGATCTTATACAAAATTTAAAACAGAGTCAAAAAATCTTTTCCGAAAATAAAAGTAAGTCAAAAAGTACTTACCTCAAAAGCGATCAAATACCGAAATCAATGCGAGCAAATCCTATAATTTTATTAAACCAGTCAAACTCAAATAATGTTCACACCATCTTAATATAACCAATGCGACGCTTACATATAACTTACTCAATGAAATTTCAAAAATCAGACACCAAAACATCTTGCAAAATAGACCAATATTAACAAACACAATCCTGACCAGTTCTGAAAATTGACAAATTACTCTATGAAAATGACTTTATCTGAAAAAGTACAAAACACGAAAAATGTAGGCAATTCCGAGACCTTTCCAGAATGATAAGGCTCGTTAAAAACGGACAAGTAACGAACTGAAAACATAGACATTTGCGGACTGCATAACAGAATCAGCCGCTGATCAGGTTAGTATTTCGACGTTTAAGACATCGCAATCACAGAAATAGTCAGCGGAATGAAACACAAAGTGCAGAGGTCGAAAAGAGATTTCCAGAATGGTATCGCTCGTAATTTTTGGATAAAGACTCAATTTACTATGAATTTTCAAAGTTAGACTTCTCAGTTTCAAAAACATACTGGCTGGTCAATAAATCCCAGAAAACTCACGTTTCCAGACCGAATTTCGAAACACACAAAGAATCAAAGTCGTAGATAATTCAAATACCTTTTCAGAGAGTCTAATATCATAAGAATTCAATTAACAACGAATCAGATACGAATTTTATAAGAATTCAGAATCCAAACATATACATACGAAATTGGAGTAATCATACGACGACAATGAATATAACAAATAACTCATGGATATACATCAAATTATACACATATACAAATAATACACATCACATCAAAATATATCATCACTAAGCCCAAGTTTTTATAATCAAAATACACACACAACACATAGTTTCGAAAAATACTAGAAAGATCGATCGAAAACTTACCTCAACGCGAAAAATCAAGAATCAAATCATCCTAAGCACGTACACATTTCTGACCAGAACTATATATAATCTTTTTGACCCTCTAAACGATGTTTTCTTGAAAAACCCAAAGGACGAAAGTTGTACAGAATGAAAATACCTTTCTGAAAAGATATGACTCATCAGAATCGGACTTATAACGAATCTGGAATTGAATAAAACGTCCGCTGAATTTGAACAGAAACTGAAAAACAAAATCTGTTTGTGTTTTGTGATTTTAAGAACAGTTCAGAGCATAATATGGAAAAACACTGTGAAACAAAAGTTGTAGAAAATTGAAAGAGCTTTCCGAAAAGTCCAGAATCAACGAATTCCGACTTATGATGAATTAAATACAAATTTTCCAAGACAGCTGATTTCTGTATGGAAGAGACCTACGAATTTTGATAATAAAAACGGAGAATATGAAGTTTATATAGCCTTATAAAACCCTAAGTCCAAACATACCACTTATCCGAACTTAAATCTGATCCATATTTTAGGCTCATTAGTCTAATTTAATTATTAAATCATATTCTTTATCAAATTTTAATCCTTTTTTCTATTATTCTTTTATTATTATTATTCTTAAAATTACGGGATATTACAAATATATATAACGTTAACTTCATTATCAATTAAGTTTATGAAGACATATATTTTTTTGATTGATGTATCAAAGAAAAATACTTGGGTGTTTTCCTCAAGAATTAATTTCTCAAGATCTACGAAAATTCTGCTTCCAAGGATTTGAAAAACTAATCTTATATGGGCATTAACCCCTCTAGAAAGATCATATGAGGAAAAATATATCGTACTTTCAAATATATGAATAATGATACAATATTTTTTATCATGCATGTATGTAAGTTATGAATAATAAAATTGGCAACCGAACATTGTAAAAAATATCATTTATGTGGACAAATTAGTATAATGTTGGAAGGATTGATGATAACAATTAAGTAAGTCGCAGAATTGTATGTATGGAAAATAATTCTAGGAGAATTCGGGGTGAGGATGATGAAAACCTAAGTCATTTTTCTATTTTATGTCAAAATCATTTTTCAGATATTGACAATTAAAACATAAAAATCCGATACATATATATATAATCGAGATACAAAGACAAGTATACTATGCTATATAATAAAGTGATACAAAGAGGCATATTAACAAAAATTGAAATGATTTAGCTAGGATGAAAATTGATGCAAACACTTAGTTCATCGAAATTGGCTAATTTTGAGAGAAAGTGGGGGTAAAGCTTCTTAGATTAATTGTAATGATTTAATTGATATAATAATTTTGATTTCGAGTTTGTTCTTTGATTAGCATAAGGATATTGTAGTTTAGATATTTTTGTTTAATGTAAATTTTTAATTAGTTAATCGTCAAAAGGTAAGGTAAATAACAAAAATCTTTTATATGATTGATTTAGTATCTAGAAGTAAATTATAATTGACTCCAAAATAATTTCTATTTTTTGATTAGTAATTTATATACCAAACAATGATAATACACTTTTTGCGTATGTTTAATATTTAAATAATTAAGTTATGTAGTGTTGGCTTATATTTAATATGATATAATTATGAAAATTAATTTATAATGTATAGTAGTATAATTGTGACTAACTTTATATTAAAAGAGTAGTTGATTTAATAAATTTTTAATTATGAAAAATAATTTAAAATATATAATAGTACACGGTGTTTGATTTTAAATTAAAATAGTGATTTTTAGTATAGTAGTATAATTGTGATTCACTTTATATTAAAAGAATAGCTCATTTATAAATTTTTTAATTATGAAAAATAATTTAAAATGGATAATAGTACATCGCGTTTGATTTTAAATTAAAATGGTGATTTTTTTGTAAACATTTTTTGATATGAAAAATACGTATATATGGATATGCTAAATAAAATCATTATTGTATTTAAATTAGAGTTGTTAAACTAACCATGGTTACTAAAATAGGATGAGAATGTTAAATAAGGAAAGATCTTAATACAATATGATTGGTCTAAAATTTAGGGGTGAGCTCTCTGATTGATCCTAAAATAATTCATAATTTTCTGATTGGTTAACTGCAATTTAACTACATACCTGGGTAGACTCAGGTATTATAATAAACTAGTATTTTACCCGTGCTACGCACCGAAATTCCATCATAATTTTTTATTTTTCTTACAAAATTAGAGTTTTCTTGATATACATAGTTTTATATATTTTAAAGGATTTTAATAATCAGACCCTTATTCAAAAAAAATATAATTTGATTTTGATATTTATGTTTTATACACGCAGAAAATACCATCTCAAAAGTTTTAAATTTATTTCTATCATAATTGAATATTTTTCTTTAATTTGTAAGGAATTATGCTAACACACCTATACGCTAAACAAATATAGTTTGCTAAGAAAATGAATATTTGTAATTGAATTTCAAATATGCGAAGATGAGAACCAATGCTTAACAAATTAGAATGATTAATAAAATGTCATCTCTTAATAAACAAAGACAGATAAGAAATTAGAACATGTTCTAAACTTAACATCAATATCAAATGGATGAAAATATTAAACGTCCTATATTATTTTAGATTTATTCTTCTTATTAGCTCCATTATCATTCACACGGGTTCGCTTATTTGTTCCTGCTTTTAACTCTAATGTATCGTCAATAGCACTGTCATTGTTAGCAGACTTAGATACATGTTCCAAAATAAAATAAAATAAAATTATAAGGGGTGTGAAAAGTGATTATATACATAATTTACAACTAACTGTTTTTATTGAAATATGTACACTCACCACGACCGAATGAATGTTATATGTGTTGATTTCATATTTTTGTGAGGGAGTTGAACCTTCGGGTGCTTGACTTTCGTCAACCACGTCTGTAACAGCCCGCACTTTACTTTTCGGACTATTATTCTAAATCAAAACTAAAACACAATACAATTTATTAATCTAAAAGTCAATTACAAAGAGAACTATTACATAAGTGCAACTAACGATAATCCAAAAACTAATCTATTCTGAATCTAAGATCCTCAAACTCCAAATCTATCCCACTTGAGTTACACTGAACCTGAAAATTGTAAGGAATGAGCAATACAGCCCAACAAGTAACAAATTGACTTATCGATATTCTCAAAAATCAATGGGCGTTTTAACTGTTAGTGCTTGTGGCCTAGAGACAATACTATAATGTTCTTAGGGAAGACATTTTGATTATTAATAAATATGTTCTATGGATTTTCTTTCAATTATTTATTATGTCTTTATTAACTGCGATATAAATATTAGAATAATAAATGTCCTTGGAATATAAGCATGAATTCTATATCTCTAAGTATGTGACTTAGAAATGAGATTATATGAGTAGTGTTTATAATCCTAAAAGATCCCTAGTCGAGTATTATTATTTGAGGACAATAATAATGCATTAAGACTAGTATGTTTGTTGACTGATGACCACATCTCATTGGTTATAAGTATGGTGATACTAAAGTCAAAGACATAAGTGCATGTTAGCAGAACATGGCACTGGATAGACCCACCGTGTGAATTCTTCATGGTAAATGTTATCAAGTGTCATAAGCAATTCTCACAATGATAATAGTGTAATGATCCTTAGACTTGAAATCATTATATTTCTATATGAGAATTAATATACTTTGATTCTACTCAAAGTTACCTTTGACCGGGTAATGATAAAGGTGGACATTGGGTATATTATGAATCATATGAGAAATATGAATGATAGATATAGGATTTAACCCTCCTATTTTAGGAGTGATATTATTGGCCTCTTGATTGAGTGAGACTATGAAATGCATGGCCATGCTCAAATTGTGATTTGTTTAATAGTCTACTCATCGATCAAGTAAACCGGGATTAAATGTTGAAGAGGATGACATAAACCATGCCTCAAGTTTAATCTGTAATATAAGGTTAAAAGGATTATATTACATGGAACATTATTCATTAAAGGTTTAATTGGATCACCAATTATTATTATTACTTGGGTAGCAATGATGCATTACTAGATGCCGCTCATTGTTTATAATTTTATTATGAGATATTAAAATTATTGCCAACGTAATAATAACCTAAAGGGTTACACATAAAGAACGTTTTAAACGGAGCATTAATTAAATTTCGAATTTAATTGAATTATTATTATTATTGAATTATTGGATTAATTAAGTAGGACTTGATTAATTATATAATAATTCGAATATAATAAATAATACTACTAATAATCAGATTGGGTTTTGGAAGCCCAATCAGATTAGGTATAGGCCCAGAATTCTCTCCATATAAATACATTAAGATGTATTATTTTAGGGTTAAGAAATTGAAAAACGTTTTTCTTAAAAAACCCTAGCTGCTCTACATCAAAGAGAGGCTAGAGAGAGAGAGAGAGAGAGTTCCGAGGGCAGTTCTTGGCTAGTACCAACTCCGGTGATCATTGGACGATCGGGCGTTCGTGTGGACTAATTAGAGATGTGTATCGCAAGGCGGGACACGTGGTGATCATATCAAAGGACCTCCATTAGTCAGCCGTTCGTAAAGCTTCAAAAGGTAAACGATTCTATTCACGAATTAAATATCGTTTTTCGCATGGATCCTGCGGAGGGTTTCGTTAAATTTTCTATTTTACGCGTTTTTCCGTTGCGTGTTCATGCCCGAAACCCTTCAATGGTATCAGAGCTACTTGCGAAAAGTGTTTAATTCGTTTATATGTTTACTGTTTTGATGATAAAATCATGATTGATGCGTTGTTTTTATGTAAACATGAATATTGTATTGATGTATATACATAAATTGTATAATAATGATGATTGAGATGATCATATGATGATCATATAATCTGTATGTATACTGATATATACATGATATAGTTTTGTTCTTGTTATGAGAATCGTATTCGATACGATTTCTGATTGGTTGCGCAGATTTGGTGAAATTTGCATACTGTTTCAGAATTTCGCAGAAAATACCTTTTCGGAAAGGGAAACGGGCGTCTGAACAATACTGACTTTCTCACTCGTTCATCTGTAAGGCGTTTGACGTCGTTTACTGTCTGTAAACAGCGATTCATTGTTTTCAGAATTCTGATTTTAATTTTCTGATTTACACTTTATTTGATTTTGTGATTGGATCATGAAAAATATGATATGGTGTGATATGTTGATGCAATATGAGATGTTCTTAACTGTTAATTGAGCATGGTGTATGGTTATGGCCCTAAGACCCATAGGTTAGTGGTTTTTTATTATGGTTTTGGTTTTAAATACGACTTGCATGTCGTTCATTCTTGTAATGATTAAATCTCGAATGTAACTCGAGTTTCTCTTGTAAGTTTATTAGATTAGCTTTTCATATTATGTAATTGATGATATGAAGACATGGAGGCATGCCAAGGAGGCGATCAAAGGAGACATTACAAGGAAGCATGAAGACATGTGTAATTTATCATGTTGTATTTGATACCACCATAGATTGACCTTGGTTTTTCCTTAGCTTGGAAAAATCGCATAGGATTGGGCCATAACCAAGCACGTTTACTTTACGCACTTTACATATATGATGCATGTGATGATGATATGTATGTGTAGTGATAATGATGTATGTTTTAATTAGATTAAACATGTATGTATTAGATACATCACCCATGCCATGCCTGCTAAACAAGATAAAATCTGTAACGATTCAAGATTTTAAAATTGAACAAAACGAACATGAGATTCCTGTGTTTATGAAACACGGAAATAAGTATGAATTTTCGATTTTTTGATATGGGGCGATTTTGACAAAAAATACAAGCAGTGCTTGTAAGAAAGGCGGGTTTTAAGTGAGACCACTGTGACTCCTCCGTTGGACTGGAAATCAAACCATTGATGAATTTTGAATTGAAGTACTTAATTCAAGGAAAAATTGGGAATCTCTTGATGATGGGATCATGGTCGTTTTAATAATAAAATCCCTAAATTTAAAATATTAAGTCACTTAGATGCCTTCCAATGGGCAACACTCGTCAAGACCTAGATCGAGAAAGAGTGGGTTCGCCAAAACGAAGCACTCCAATCTATCGTGGTATGGCGCGATGAAGTAAATGTGATACTTAACTGTTAGACCATTGGGTTAGACTTAACTAAGTTACCACACTAGGATTGTGAACTTAGAGGCATGGAGTTTGGTATGATTTATTGGATAAATATGGACAAATGTTGTTCTACCAAACTTTCCAAGAGTTATATATGATATAATTGACAAGAGTTGTCTACCTAAATAAATCATGTTTTGGGAGAAAAGCCAAAGCTGACCTTAAGCGTGATGAAATATGGATCTTGGCTCACTAGAAGGATTTAGAGTAATGCCTTCCGAATTAATAGTTAGGGCTATTGATTTGATAAAAATAGTGGGAGATATATATTGTGAATATATATGGATAATCACTTGAACATAATTTAATCTGCAACTAGCTTATTTTATGCATTTTAACATTGTAGATATCTAAATGGCAAACTCAAACAATTTCTCTGTGCGATCAGTCCTTGAGAAGGAAAAGCTGACAGGAACCAACTTCCTTGATTGGCAAAGGAATTTGAGGATTGTCCTCAGGCAGGAGCGAAAGCTTTATGTCCTTGATATTCCTCACCCTGGACCTCTTGCTGCTGAAGCAACCGAGGCTCAACAAAATGCTTATCAGAAGCATCTTGATGATTCTACGGATGTCTGTTGTTTGATGCTAGCGACTATGAGTCCTGAGCTTCAGAAACAACATGAGCGTATGGACGCTTATGACATGATAGAGCACCTCAAAAGGATGTTTGAGGGTCAAGCTCGTCAAGAGAGGTTTGATGTAAGCAAAGCGTTGTATGCATGCAAACAGGGAGATCATGACCCGGTTGGACCGCATGTTCTAAAGATGATAGGGTATTTGGAAACCCTTGAGAATTTGGGTTACCTGGTTTTACCGGAACACCAAGCAGATTTGATCTTGCAGTCTTTGAACAACAACTACACTCAATTTGTAATAAACTATATTATGAGTGAGATAGACAAAACACCTACCGAACTATTGGCATTATTGAGGACTGCTGAGACCAATATGTCAAAGGCTAACCCTGCTCCCATAATGATGGTGAATAAAGGGAATGCCAAAGGAAAGGGGAAATAGAAAGACAAGAAGAAGATTGGATCTAAATCTGCTAATCCGAAGCCTGCTTTCAAAAAGGCTTTGAAGCCTACTTGAGGTGTTGCAAAAGGTGCTGCAAAGGGTGATGTATGTCACTTTTGCAAGAAGCCGGGTCATTGGAAGCGTAATTGTCAAGCTTATTTGGAAGATTTGAACCTGAAGGGAATGAAGTCTGTGAAGATTTCTGATTCAGGTATGTATGTTATAGAAGTCAATTTGTCTACTTCTACATCATGGGTATTAGATACTGGATGTGGTTCTCACATTTGTATAAATGTGCAGGAACTACGAAGGAGTAGGACTTTGGCGAAAGGAGAAGTCGACCTACGCGTTGGCAATGGAGCAAAGGTTGCTGCTTTGGCTGTAGGGACTTATAATTTATCGTTGCCCACTGGGCTTATTTTAGAACTTGAGAACTGTTTTTACGTGCCTGCGATTTGCAGAAACATTATTTCTGTTTCTTGTTTGGACAAGAAAGGTTTTTCCTTTACAATTCAGAACAATAGTTGTTCCTTTGGTTTGAATAATGTTACCTATGGGGTTGCACGTTTATTTAATGGTTTATATGTTCTTGATCTTGATATTCCTGTCTATAATGTAAATAATAAACGTATTAAGGCTAATGACTCAAATCAAACATACCTTTGGCATTGTCGTTTAGGCCATATAAATGAGAAACGCATTTCCAAGTTACATAAGGATGGATACTTGGATAAGTTTGATTTTGAATCATACGAAGAATGCGAACCTTGTCTCATTGGAAAAATGACTAAAGCTCCTTTTACCGGAACTGGTGAGAGGGCCACCGAACGATTAGAACTCATACATAGTGATGTATGTGGTCCAATGCGTACGATGGCCAGAGGTGGTTTTATTACTTCATAACCTTTACTGATGATTTTAGTAGATACGGATATGTGTATCTTTTGAAGAACAAATCCGAATCATTTGAAAAATTCAAAGAGTACAAGGCAGAAGTGGAAAAGCAAATAGGCGGAAGTATTAAAACTCTACGATCTGATCGTGGAGGTGAGTACTTAAGCTTAGAATTTAAGAATTACTTAAAGGAGTGTGGTATTGTATCACAGCTCACACCTCCTGGAACACCACAGTGGAATGGTGTATCTGAAAGGAGAAATCGTACCTTGTTGGACATGGTGCGATCGATGATGAGTCTAGCGGATCTTCCAATTAGTTTTTGGGGTTATGCTCTAGAAACGGCTGCACACACACTTAACCGAGTTCCAACTAAATCGGTTCAAACTACACCATATGAGATATGGACTGAGAAACGTCATAGCATGTCCTTTTTGAAAGTATGGGGATGTGAAGAGTTTGTGAAACGTTTAGTCACTGACAAGCTAGGACCGAAATCAGACAAATGTAATTTTGTGGGATACCCAAAAGAAACTAAAGGGTATTATTTCTATAATCGTACCGAGAGCAAAGTGTTTGTTGCTCGAACTGCTGTATTTCTTGAAAGAGAACTGTTCTCTAAGAAAAACAGTGGGAGTATAATAGATCTCGATGAAGTTCGAGAACCACAGAATGACATTGAACCAGAGTTGGAACATGAGCACGAAGTACATGAAAATGTTACTGCTCAAGAAACACAGGTTGTTCGTAGATCTGGTAGGATTCGCCACGAGCCTGAGAGATATTATGGATTTCTCTTAACTCAGACTGGTGATGTAATGCTTATGGATGAAGATGAGCCTCTTACCTATCAGGATGCTATGAATAGTCCAGATTCTGAGAGATGGCTGGAAGCTATGAAATCTGAGATGGATTCCATGTATGAAAACAAAGTATGGACTTTGGTTGAACCACCTGAAGGGGTAAAACCTATTGGGTGTTGTTGGTCCTTGTGTATTGCAGAAGGGGGGAGGGGGGATGAATGCAATACTGATAAAATTCAATCTCAGTTTCAACAACTAAAACTAAGATTTAATGTTATCAATAATATGTATGCATTCACAAACAGTAAAATAGAGAAGACATGATTCACAAAATAAATGTTTTATTTATTTTGCAAAGTGTTGCTACAACCTCACGAGAGAATTCTTGAGCTTCGATTTTCTTCAAGGCACTTGCTAGTCTTCGTTACATGTCTCGAATGAATTGACAGTAGGTATAAGACTAATCCTATTACTATCAGTCACGAGTTTGTGAAGCTGCTGTCATTGTCAAGTGGCAGCTTCTTACAGATTGTCTTACCCATGTGACTTTCCTAAATTGCTAATATGTCAGATATACATCATAACAAAAGCAACCTAGATTCATTCTATTTCCAGCTTAAGCAATTCAGCAAATAAGGACTTGACCTTGCTATTGAATTGATTCGCTTTTGTTTTGCAGTGCTTGAAGCTTCTGTCGTAGTCTTGCAGACTTGGTGCAGCTTAGGGATACTGCAACACGCATGTTTCTTGAACATTGAAACTGTCACGGGATTTGACTGAGAAAGATACTTAGAACAAGGGTCTTTCTCGAGACAGTTACTTTTACCACAAAGCTTGCTGTCACAGGAATGTGCTTTTGGTGACAGTACGAGTTCCCCGCATAGTGTGCTGTTGAGGTTCCCAAGCTTGCTGTCGAGGGCTAAAGTTGCTGTCGCGTAGTCTTCCGCCAATGTTGCTGTCAGAGTGAATATGCTGTCTTGACTTGCAACATTCTGTCTTCTTGTAATCTTACTGTCAAAGCTTTAGGACAGTAACCTTTATTCATGTTGTCATCTAATTATGTACCCTTTGAGGCTTGAACACAGCAAGTGAACTTCTTTCAAATTATACAACTAGAATAACATTACATACTGATTACAAGAACATACTTTGGCTGTGACAGTATGTTCTACTTAATTAAAAATTAAGTACAATCAAAGTTAAGTTGTTTCTATGTTATCACCCATAAATCCCAACAATCTCCCCCAATTTGTTTTTATGGGAAATAACAACAAATTTACAATATGTGCTGACAACTTAACTAACAAGATCAGAATGGATTAAGAATTTTTACTTAGCTTGAGATTTCCTCTTCTGCCTTGCTACATCCTCTCTTTTGAGAGCTTCTACCAAGCAGCTTTTTAACCCTTCTATAAGAGAAATTTCAGCAGCAGAAACTGCAGCATCCTCTACTTCTTCAATGATCTTCTTTATGGTAGGAGAGAGAAGAGAACTAGCATCCCTGAGATTCAGCCATTGCTCTATATCATAAGGATAGGTTCTGAAGTGAAGTTCTTCATTAATGAGCTTGAATCTACTTCCAGGATAAGCATTGAGAGTCCTTCTCCTTTGCTTGTCCAGCTTTGAGTCTTCTCATTTTCTCCCTTCCAATACATTCTCTATTTCATCAGAACAAATCTGCTCCAAGGGATGAATAGATCCAGCTACCATATACTGTAAATCCTTCAGAATAGTTGTTTTTAGCTTGTGAAAGCTGCAAACATAGATTTCTTCTTTTAGATACTTCATTCTTAGGGGATTTTCCAGCATACATGATTGATAATTTGGAGCTTCACTTTCTGCCTTGTTGGAGGCCTTGCATCTTTCCAGTAGTTCAGCTTCCTTCTTATCAAGTTCTGACTTAGTTTGAGAATATTGAGAAGATTCAGGTCTTTTGCTTGGCTTGGGTTCCCTTTCCTGAGTTGGTTGGGTTTGCCCTTCTTCTGTGGGTAAGTCCTCAAACTCATAGTACCAGTGGTATGGTATAGGAGAAGGTGGGAGATCAGTTAGAATATCAGCATCATCAAAATCTGCAAAATTGTAGCCAAATTTCTGATAGAATTCAGCATCCCTATCAGCCTGATATTTCAAAATATGTTCCATGACAGACTCTGGAACATTATCATAGCTCTCCAACAACTCTACCATTCTTTCCAGGTAGAAGAAGTCAATTTTCCTTTTATCTATGGTTGATGTCCTACCACTGGTTGATGTGGACACCAGGTTGAAGTCCTTATCAACCTCGGTAGATCTTGATCCTTCCCACCACAGAATATACTCAGTGGCCTCTTGATTTGCATCCAATTTAACCTCAACACTCTTGATTTTCCAAGATTGCATCTGTTGAATTTTAAGACTGTTGGGAGGAATTGATTGAATTGGCATCTTCAAATTTCTGCCTAATCCAATGGCCTTTTCCTTTCCTGAGCACATGTGCTTTCCTGCAGGTTTCTGTCTAGTAAACCATGCCTTAGCTTTAGCTTTCAGTCTCTTGGGCTTGACAGCAGCTTTGGCTTCATCCTTGACAGAACCTTCCTTGACAGTACCTTTGTCGACAGCATCTTCCATGACAGCATCTTTGTAAAGCATAATGTAACATAAGATGTAAAAGAGATAACTACAACTCAACAAAGGACAAGGCAGACAATAGTATTAATAGAAGCACAGGAATCCAGAATCAAAGAAGAAAAGGTAAACTCAAAAAATCAAAATACGTTATGTACTCTTGAAGTCCGTAAACAGGTCACGGAAAGAAGTTCATGAAAATGTTCAAGCCTCAGTGACAGCAAAAGAAACAAGACTTTCAAGACGAGAGAAGTATGTGAATGATTTAGGGTTCAGTACCACGGGATTCCAGTGATGAAGCAACCAGAACGACAAGGGACTTATCAGCAGCACTATATTGAAGACATAAAATAAGAATTGATCAGGTGTTATTCATCTGTGAACCAGACCAGTTGCACTAGGTGACGGCACTGAAAAAGATCAAGTTGTTTTATCGTCTCGGAAGAAATTGATACTGTCTATTACTTAAACACCCCGGAGCTCAGTGGAATCATTAATTGATAAAAGACAAGAAATAAGTATTCGATAGTTTTTCAAATAAGAAAACTATCGAATGGTGTAATGATGATTCAATGAAAACCATGATTACTTTAATTTAGTATTCGATAGTTTTATTTAAAAAACTATCGAATGGTAAATTAAAGAATTCCATTCGATGGTTTTTATTTAAGGAGCAGGTGAAAAGTATTCTTGTTTACAGGTTGAAGTTGAAGATGGACGGCCAGGATTGATTCTTCAATTCTAGTTCGATGGTTTTCAATTCAAGTGTACAATTAATACTGAGAGAAGATTGTGTCTTCTTCAGTTAAGGATTTCAACACAGAGACATTACTGAGAGAGAGAAGAGCCGGAGAAAATTATCAGAGAAATTAATAGTGCTCAGAACTTGATCATTGTTTTGTATTTGTGTAACCTTAAACTCATTGACGCTAATCTACGGATTAGAAATTGTAGCACCCCTCGAGGTTTATATTTATAAAAAGATATATTCCCCGAAACTTGATTTGGTTTGGTGTGTTTGATTTCGTTATAGAACTGAAAGATTAATCCGCGAACGAAATTAAATTATTTGTGAGTATCGTATTCAACCCCCCCTTCTACGATACTTTGGACCTAACAATCTTCTATGACAGTATCATTGTCGACAGTACCTTTGGTGACAGCATCTTTTTCTGCATTTATGCAGTCAATAGAACATCTAAGAATGCTTGCCTCCAAAGCTTCCAGTATTCTTGACTCCTCTTCATCTGTAGCACCAGCATCTTTCTTTTCCTGATTAGGAGTTTCTTCATTGCCTTCATTTTGGGATTGAATACCAGTATTCCCAGAATTACTTCCACCAGCATTTCCAGAAGCTTCACCACCTCCAACCTCATCATCATCATCATCATCATCATCATCATCATCCCGAGGAGGAAGGTCATAGAGACAACTTCCACCTTGATCATTTCTTTTGGCATTGGCTCTAGAGATTAGTTCCTTCACTCTAGCTCCCAGTGCCTTGTCTCTCAACACCAGCATTTTGTAGATCTCTTGAACAACATAAGCTCTTCCTGGATTGGCATTTGAATTGAGTATTCCATCTAACACTTTCAGAATTGACTTGGTTTCCATTCTGGATGTGCCAACCAAATTCATGAAGCTGTTCCTTCTTGTGCCATCCTTAGTTACAGATCTATAGAAAACACATGGTGGATTTGTGTAGACTTCAGGTAGCTTTTGTATGAGCAGGTTCTGGATTTGCATATCCAATATTTCATTGAATGGTGTTTGAGTTGCCCTGATCTTTCCCTTCAAGGCACACATCACCTTTGCTGGTAGACTCTGCAATAACTGCATTGTGATGAAATAAGATATGCCAGAAGTGAAATAGATACTTACAGCCCATCTTTTCTCATCATTCACCATTACACTGACACTAGTCATTTGATCCTTTAACAGTTTTGTGGTGTTGGTTGGACGGTTGCTTGGAGCATTCATTGCTTGTTCCACCAAACTGCTAAATTCACTGTCCTGGTTGAGTAATGTGCTCTCCCTGTAATCCACCATCAAAACATTGGCTTCTTCTTGATCAAATTCAGTGCCATTTGACCAAATAATTCCCTTTTGGATGGATTCAGGCAGTTTCCCTTTACCTTTCCCTAGCTTGTTTTGTTCGTCTATTTCTCTCCATTTCTTCTGTAGAGTAGTTTCTTGAGTTTCTGGAGTTGGCTCTCTAATTACCACAGGAGGCAAGATTGGGTGTTTAGATGTAGATCTTCTTTGCAGTGCATCTTGAGTTTCCTTTGACATTAACACCCTTTCTCCATCCATTTCCACTTCAACAGGCTTTTCAGCTTTATCCTTTGGTTGTCCACTGCTTGGTTTGACTTGCTCCCCCTTAGACATTGCTTTCCTTTTAGCTCCCCCTCTGGTCTCCACAGCTACAGGCTCCCCCTGAGTTCCACCTGATTCTTGAATGGGCAATGATTCTGATCTTGCTACCTTCTCCCCCTTAGTTGAGTTGGCAGCTACTAGGTCAGTAAGGAACTGGATGGAGAGCTGAGTAGCAGCAAAACCATCAACCACCAGTTGAGAGAGAGAGTCCATCTTGGAGTTCAATGTAGCACACTGTCCTTCCAGAGCTGCAATCCTGTTACCATAAGTAGCAGAGGGGCCGCCATACCTTAACCTTCTTGGAGGGGAAGGAAAAGAAAGGGGCTTGGAGGCTATGGGGGTTCTCACACTCTCAGGGTGTTTTTGAGTGATCTCATCACCCCTCACAGATTGACTCTCAAGGCCTAATGCATGAATAGTGTGGGCTCCCTCAATATCTCTCTGGACATGCTCAAGTCCCTCTCCTTTTGCCAGCTCATTTGGCTGCCTCTCATTTTTATGCTCACCTCTCTTTTCTTTTATCTCTCTTTTCTTTTGCACACCCTCACTCAACCTAGATGCATGGGTATGAGCAGTACTAACATGCATGGAAGGAGTAGATTTAGAATGTACCTTTAAGAGTTTGGCAAGAGGTAGATCATCATCAGAGGCATCCTGTAACAGCCCCAGATCCGGGGTCGGGGATCCGGTCGTTACGGTCTCAATTCCCATCAATAATACTTGCACTTGAATCAAAACAATTAAACTACATGCTGTGACCCCATAATAACAACACCACTCACACAACAAGTTATAGTTCCAGAGATGAAATTGGAATAAGTATCTAGTCATATGATCCACAAGTTATAAGTTATTACAAACCCAAAAGATTACAGAGCATTTAAAAGTTCTTGCCGTTGATTACATTAATCATAAGATACATAAGTCTGATACACAAAAGCTGAAGCTTAGAACACTAGTGGTTACTACCTCAGCTATGGCGGCTACGACATCAACGGGTAAATCTCTGACGACTGCTACCCGCTTTCGCAGGGTGTGACTGTTGCGGGCCATCTGCTCTAGCTGTTGTTGTGATATAAATAAATAAAGCAAGGGTGAGCAATAGAGCCCACCAAAAATAACTTATAACAGATTACCAAAATATAACAATTCAAAGATATATTGCAGTCACATGTTATGCCTTCAACAGATAAGAAACTAGTATAGCGTAAAGGATGAAGTTACGAGGAAAATTAATGGAATATTTTCGTAACCCAAAATCCACTTATGCATATATATCCTTAATCAGGTTTTACCAGAGTCATAACTTATAGAATAAAAGATGAAGTTGCATGAATTTGTTGTCACTTCATTCCCAAACGCTTTTCGACCCCCTGCCAACAAGTTTGGTTCTTCACCCCAATACATGTTGCAGGAATATCCAAATTGGATGATGAACCAATACCGGAGTTGCTACCGCGCCCGCTGTGCCTAACCTTGCTATGATCAGTAGCAGGTCGCACCGCTCAAATAGTTTTCTACATGTAGATGGAAGAATCACGACAGCCTGACATTGTCTACCGCCTTACAGTGACCTCCCGGCCAACGGTTGGGCCAATAAAAGTTGGATGGGTCCGCGCAACTAGACCACTTACACCACTCCTAGTTCAGATGAAATCCATGACTCTGAAACGTAAGGATCGTCCTCCTTTCCCCAAGTGTAGCACTTGTTGATACGACTCCACTAAGTAGTTATATCTAGGTCGGAAAGGAAGATTCTCCAATATTTCCCAAGCTATTGCTTGTTAATGGACATCGATTTGTTCCATGAATTTACCCCTCGATCGTTGAGGTGGTAACACAATATTTAACTTGCAGCAACCAAATTGCTTTGAGAAAATATCTGTCCCCCGACAATTTTGAGTTGAGAGTTTAAAATGAGTAGCAGTTACTTAAATCAGGTTTCCCATATTTTTGATAGTTGAGCGAGCATTTAAATCCCCTTTAAAAGACAGATTTAAATGGAAAAACATTGTTTTGGGAACCTCTTTTTGATTGGAAAACAATTAATAACATTTATTAAACAAGTAAACCTCCAAATGAATATTCGAAAATAATATTCATCAAATAAACAAACCTCGAATGAATATTTAGAAATAATATTCATTAATAAATAATCCTCAAATGAATATTTGAAAATAATATTCATTATATAAATAAATAATCCTCAAATGAATATTTGAAAATAATATTCATTATATAAATAATCCTTAAATGAATATTTGAAAATAATATTCATTAAATACTAAATCTCAAATGAATATACGGTAATAATATTATTAAAGTCAATAATCCTCGAATGAATATAAATGATATTTCTTAAGTCAATAATTAATCCTCGAATAACAGTTACCCGATATCTTATCGGAAATAACCTTTAACATATACCGAAATATAATTATTTCTGATCTTAGAGAAAATCACCCGCCCTTATCCTAGGGCATTATATACAAGACTGGCTTATAACTGATATCCCATATCTAGCTTATAAGCCCCACATCAATCATATCCTCAAGTATTGCTATATATAGCAATTCGAAAACAAGTATGCAATTTATATATATCGCAATCGCATATCATAATTGAAAACAGTTATTATCACAACAACAGTAGTATAGGTTTAGAAAACTTGCCTGGTGGTGAGGTAGGGGTAGTGTGCCTCGAGTCAATCCGGCGATCTATACATAGTCAAAATATTCGAGATTAATCACTTAACCCTTTTTAAGACACCAAGTACATACTTTACTTAGGCTAAAACATGTTTTCAAATCGACTCCTTAAGACTCTTCTCGCGTTCGCTTGACTCGAACATTTTTATAAAATAGAGGTTAAATCATTTTAATGCGAAACCTTTTCAAGGGTCCTCCTAAACATACTTAGTATGTTATCACAAAGTTTCACAACCCAATAAGTCCTTTAAGGGGTTTAATCATTGCCTCAAAGTTGGCTAAGTGGTATAGTCCGGTTTCTCGAAACATCCTTAACTAAAACACTCGTTTCTCCTAGACCGTAATTCGGAATCACATGATCTTTATAGCAAAACGAACCTTGAAACAATACCTACACAATACTAGGCAGTGGTGACTCTGGACAGAAGTCCTTATGTCCGAACATCACAGACAAAACAGAGCTAGGGAAAATCGGGCATTATAACGGCTATGTTTTAGCGATTCCAAAGTTTAATCATAAACTTACAAGACCAATCCAAACCAAATCACCAAGTCAAATCCTCCACATCATTACTAATTCATAATCATCACAAATCAGTCAAAACCAACATCTACTTGCTTATCATCAAAACAACATCAAACTTTCATCAAACCTCCGTTAAAACCACTCAATCATCCTTATGGTTATTCCAACTAAAGTATACTCAAAACTAACCATATAAATCATATTATAACTAAGGGTTTCAAGAGATTATACCTTCCTTGGAGTGTATATGATCGTAATAAGCCTTGTATAGTCCTTATATAACCTTAAGCTAGCTTGAATCATCAAAAGAAACCAAGAATCAAAAGTTAGTTCTTGAAATCACTATTCATTTCACTATTCATCCTCATCTTTAATCAAGGATTTGAACATGATAACCTTAATAGATGGTTCTAGGATTTAGAGAATACCTTAGTTGTGAAATATGGAAGCTTTTGAATCCAAGAACATGAATTATGGATGCTTGGATGATGGATTCTTGAAAAAGTATACTTGTTTTCTTTAAAATAGCCGAATGTTTTCTTTTTGGGGGTGGGAGTGTTCTTGCTTGGTTGATCTTGAACAAGTGGGAGATATTTTGTATATAAAAGTGGCGAGTCATCACAATTTTGGCTTGTCACAGGGGCACGTGTCGCACATGCAGGAGCCCTGATAAAGTAGCTTTACTGGTTTGCTTTATTGGTTTGTTTCCTTTCACATGGATGATCCAAATGTTGCATTCCTCGACTTAATCTTGTTACATGTTACTTCCATGTCTGTATTTAATCTCGTAAGTGTTCCGTTGTTCCGTCTCCGTTTAATCGCGTAAAAAGTTCGCAGGGTTTCTTAAGTGTTCTATCGAAGTAGTTTATCGTAATCGTTCTTAATATCTCTAATTCTTTTATTAAATCCATATCCATGGAATTGATAATTTAAATTCTCAAGTATTCTCAAATAATAATTAATCCGTCCGTTAATGGTGAAATTTCGGAGAAAACGGAAATGCTATTTTTCCGATTCTGACAGCTTTTGCATTCCTTTATTTTCATCGTAGATCACTAATACAGCTTTGAAAGTTCATTATATCGACCCGTATATAAGGTGGTCTGAAAAACTTTTAAACGACAAAATTTACTATTCATCAAAAGTTACTATTCATCAGTGGTTTTTCTATACTCCTTTGGATCAATATTCGTTCCAATATTCCTGGTTTACTTCTCTTTACTCTTTGCACTTAGAAAACGTTCTAGTGCTTTCTCGGGCATACGCTATCTTGTTTACGGAGTTGTCGGATGTATTCCAGATATTGATTTGGATGACATAAAAATACTTTTCTTCCCTGGAGTATTGCATTCTTACCTTCCAGATTGATTGTTCTTATTTACATGATCAGTCCATTCTTATTATTCTCAAAATGTTTGAAAACTGACATCCATATTCATTTCATACTTAATTCTCCAAAAACCATTACCACCATCCACATATATATATATATACATCATCATACAATAAAAGTTTTAATTCTACCCAAAAATCTGGGGTTTTACACATCCTCAATGATTACAGCATCAAAATCAGGCTGAGAGGACTGGACAGCGAATGTTATTGTCAGTTGGAGTCTGGACAGCAGGTTCTGGCATGACAGCAACTTTGGGAGGTGGAGTGACAGTAGGTTCTGTAGTGACAGTATCTTTCTCTCCACCCATGACAGCAGCTGTGTCCAGGACAGCAACATTGCCAGTGTCTTTGACAGCAACAGATGTTGTGACAGCATCTTCCTGAAGGTAAGATGCTCCTTGGAGTTCAGGCAAAATGTTGGCTGTTTCATTTTCTGACAAAATACCACTTTGCCCTAGCTCAGTGTTTGGAGGAGTGGTGTCCATCTCACTTTGAGAAATGGGTTCTTGTGGACCACTGGATGAGGGCTCATCCATGATTGGAGATGGATGATCAAAACCTGAAGGGTTGGGACTGTCCCCTTCTCTAGGTTGTTGAGAAGAAACAAAAGAATGTGTAGGGAAGGAAGAAGGTGAAAGTGTAGTAGAGAGTGGGGGCTGATTCACAGATGAAACATGTGAACCATCAATAGGAGTAGAGAAATCCTCACTGTGCCCTAACTCACTGTGTGTTTCTTCAAGTGGGGGTATCTCAGGTTGTGAACCATGAGTTTGTGCAGACTCTGTAAAGGGTGCCTTGGGAGACAGGCCAATTTCAATAGATGTCCCTTGTTGAGAAGGCACATCTAGGGAGGAGTTTATTTCCCTGGTTTCCTCTACAGTCTTTTGGGAGACTGCAGGGTGGCTGACAGTGGTTTTGGTCCTCCTAGATCTCTTCTTCTTAGGCTCAGGGGGAACCACTGTGGGTTCTGTTGGACTGCCTTCCTTATTTGCTGCACTAGGTGCAGTGTCTCCCTATTGACTAACAGAGCTACCACCAACATCAGCTTCTAAGGATCTTTTTCTGGATTCTTGCAAGGCTTCTCTTTGGGCTTTGGGAAGTCTAGAGGGCCTAGGCTGAGTGTATGGTGTTGAATGTGGGTTGAATTTGGGTTTAATTCAGTTTCATTCACAAGAGTAAAGGAATCATAACCAGAAGGTAATGGATAATCAAGGTTGGACACTTGATCAACCATGTGTTGAGTGAAACAAAGTGGAATGTGTGCATTGAGATCTTGTGATGATAACAGTGTGTGTGTGTTCTTTTTCAAGACTGAGCAAGCCTCTAAACGAGGAGCAGCATCATTAAAATCACAGAATGAATTAATGTACATCATAAGAAAGCGAGGGTAGAGTGATACCTTCTTACCTATGGCAGTTTTGAGGTGTGCCATGAGGACAGCTCCAACATTCACCTTGTATCCATGGACAAGAGAATGTGTCAGTTTCTTGATGTAGGAGGGTATTCCATTCCATCCTGTGGACTTGGTAGAGAACACCTTGACCATCACATCAAATATCATGCTCCACTCCTTTCGCAGATGTTTCCTATCCATTTCACCAGTTGGATACCACTTGGTAGTCCCCTCTTCGAGAATAGGGCATGCATACCCAATCTTCAAGAAGAGCTTCTTTAGAGTGTCATCATTGGCAAGTTCAGTAAATTGTTGTCTTGCTTCAAGTGTAATTCCAAGAGCATTGTTGATGACCTCAGCTGTAAGAGTGTATTGTTGCCCAGAGATTGTGA
Source organism: Heracleum sosnowskyi (assembly GCA_030848705.1). Lineage (NCBI taxonomy): Eukaryota > Viridiplantae > Streptophyta > Magnoliopsida > Apiales > Apiaceae > Heracleum > Heracleum sosnowskyi. The sequence continues at coordinate 82,761,406 of CM061238.1, forward strand.
ATTGAATACCCGGGTTCTCACCCTCAGTTTGAGCAACAGCAGTTTGCCAAAACGCCTCAAGTCTGTCTAAGTCGAGAATGGGGGTTGAGGTGATGGCATAACCGAGATAGGACTTGTTCAAGAAAAACACTAGTCCTTTGAAGCCTTCACCAGCATCATTTGGGGAAAAGATGCCAGCAAAGTTTGTTTGAGAGAGAGTCTGTTTGGGGGCCATTGAAATTTCAAGAAAAGAAGAAAGTAAGAAAGTTGCTTTTTGCTGGAAGAAAGGTATTTTGCCTTGAGTTTGATGAGAAAGAGAGAGATATGTCTGAGTAACTGGGGAATAAATAGGGGTATCTCAAACGTTTTGTGCATAAAAAGTGGATTTCAAGAACGTGTCTTAACCCACTCTTAAACACGTGAGTTACTGCCCGTTATTCACTGACCAACGTGGGATAAATATCCAATTTCAACGGTCCACTATTGTTGACAGTAACCTGTGCGCTAGAAACAATCTGTCAGTAATAAGAGGTGGTGACAGTAGGTTTTGCAAAAACTTGCTGTCACCGTTAAGCATATGAATGACAGTATCCTTTACAAGTCTTGACAGAAAGTCTTTTCCTGCTGTCAAGAAGGTTGCTGTCAAGAAACACACGACAGTATCCTTCTTAACGACAGTAACTTCGATTGGGAATTGGTTCTGTCATAAACTTATTAGAATGCTTTATTCATATACTTAACTTAATATTGACACATTATGGATTTAGCAATGTAATCGTTTCAACACAGATATTTAAGCAAAGTACACAGACACTTCATAAACTCAATAACCACAAAAACAAGAACTTTTATTATTAATAAAATCATTAAAATAGAACATTGAGTACATTATTCTATGATTTTATCAACTAGTTCTAACGTCTCTGCCTTAAATTCCTCTTCAGAGTGACCTTCTTCTTTGAGAAGTGCCTGAAGCTCTTTCTCTTCTTCCTGAGCCTTGGCCTCCTCTTCTTGTTTCTTTTCTTCATCTATCTCATCCATGGCGTCCAACAGCATCTCGAAGAGCTCATCAATCTCTTCACTGTCGGGTTCACTATCGCACCTTTTTAGCCCTACTTCAATTCCTACTTTGTTTTCCATTATTTACTTTAAAACTGAGAGCAGACTGGTGAAACCTAAGGTTAATTTATAGGCAAAACCGTCTAAGGATTAAAGTCTAATGGTCAACAGTTAGAGTACCCATACAACTACCACAAAAGTAATTAATGGTCGTGTCCTCCTTTAATCCTACAAATTAATGCTAAAAGGTGTGAAAGTCCAATGGAACATATTTTTATCTCTCAAACTTAACAAGTAACCACATTAATGTCATACACGGTTTAAAAGTATGAGACTGGCACAAAATACTGACATGAAAAGTCAAATCAACACATGTTGTCACATAACAGACATAGACCAAGTAGACAGTAACTTCTCTTGACAGCAGGTTTGAAGTTGCTGTCATGAGCTTCATTAGAGAATTTGGAATTATAGAAAACTGAGTAAATCAACATACCAGGTTCAGCATTCCCAATTCACTTACCAACCTGTTGAAGGTTGCTTCATCCAATGGCTTAGTGAAGATGTCAGCAAGTTGCTTGTCAGTTGGGACATAGATCAGCTTCATAGTTCCTTGTTCAACATGCTCTCTGATAAAGTGATGTCTTATATCAATGTGTTTTGTCCTAGAGTGTTGAACTGGATTGTCTGATATGGCTATGGCACTAGTGTTGTCACAGTAGATAGGAATTTCACTTAACACTAGACCATAATCCAGAAGTTGATTCTTCATTCATAAAATTTGTGCACAGCAACTGCCTGCAGCAATATACTCAGCTTCTTCAGTTGAGGTAGAAACTGAATGCTGCTTCTTGCTAAACCATGAGACCAATCTACCACCAAGAAATTGACAGCTACCAGTAGTACTCTTTCTGTCAATCTTGCATCCAGCATAGTCTGAGTCTGAGTAGCCAATTAGATCAAATCCAGTGTTCTTGGGATACCAAAGACCTAGGTTAGGAGTGCCTTTTAGGTATCTAAAGATTCTCTTGATGGCTACTAAGTGAGACTCCTTTGGATCACTCTGAAACCTTGCACAGAGACATGTAGCAAACATGATGTCAGGTTTGCTAGCAGTTAGGTATAGGAGAGATCCTACCATGCCTCTATAGGTGCTTGAGTCAACTTTCTTCCCTTTAGGATCAAGATCTAGACTGGTTGAGGTGGACATTGGTGTCTTTGCAGGTGATGAATCTTCCAAGTTGAACTTTCTGAGAAGTTCCTTGATGTATTTAGCTTGACAAATGAAGATTCCATCAGATTGTTGAAGAATTTGTAATCCCAGAAAGAATGACAATTCTCCCATCATACTCATCTCATATTTGTTACTCATGAGAGAGGAAAACTTCTCACACAGTCTCTTATTTGTTGAACCAACTATGATATCATCCACATAGATTTGTACTAGAATGATGTCCTTGCCATGGTGTTTGTAGAAAAGTGTCTTGTCCACAACTCCTCTAGTAAACTGATTGTCCAAGAGAAAAGTGGAGAGTGTGTCATACCAAGCCCTGGGTGCTTGCTTTAGTCCATACAAAGCTTTGAAGAGTTTGTATACAAAATCATACACTCCAGCATCCTCAAACCCTGGTGGCTGTTCAACATACACTTCTTCTTCCAATTCTCCATTTAGGAAGGCACTTTTGACATCCATCTGAAATACTTTGAAGTTGCAGTGTGCAGCATAGGCTAGAAAGATTCTTATAGCTTCAAGTCTTGCAACAGGTGCAAATGTCTCATCATAATCTATTCCCTCCTGTTGACAGTAACCCTTAGCTACTAGCCTTGCTTTGTTTCTTGTCACTGATCCATTTTCATCAAGCTTGTTTCTGAAAACCCATTTGGTCTCAATGACTGACTTTCCCTTAGGTCTTGGAACTAGCTTCCATACATTGTTCCTTTCAAACTGATTTAGCTCTTCTTGCATGGCTATCACCCAGTCAGAATCCAACAATGCTTCATCAATTGTCTTAGGTTCCATTTGAGACAGGAAGCATGAAAACATGATGTCAGCAGAGACTTTGTTCCTGGTCCTCACTCCAGAATTAGGGTCACCAATGATGAGGTCACTTGAGTGATCCTTGTTCCACTTGGTGATTCTGGGCAAGCTACTTGACTGTACAAGAACATTTTCTTCAGTTTGTTGAGTTGAATGATCACCAATCCCATTGTCTTCACCATGTTCTTCACCATTTCACCATGTTCTTCATTGTCTCCAGAGTCACCATTGTCATGAATGTTAGAGGATATGGTCTGTGACTGAGCTGGAGTTTGGTTGACAGTAGTGGCATTGACAGTATCTTTATCAACTTCAACAACTTGAGTGAAGCTAGGTTCTTCATCCACAATTTCCTCAGCTTCCAAGTATCCTTGATTCTCAAATCTGAATGTCTGCATCTTTCCTTCTTCATGCAGTCCTGGAAACTTGGTTTCATCAAATGTGACATTAACACTTTCTTCAATAATCCTGTGTTCCATAACATAAACTCTGTAGGTAGTCCTTTCTGTGCTGTAACCCATGAATAGTCCTTCAAAAGCCTTGGTGTCAAATTTTCCTTTCTTCTCATGATTATCCTTCATCATAAAGCATTTGCTCCCAAACACATGAAAATATTTGACAGTAGGTTTCTTTCCAGTTAACAGACAGTAAGGTGTACTTGCATGAGTTTTGTTGATCATGGTTCTGTTCTGAGTATAACAGGCTGTGTTGATAGCTTCAGCCCAGAAATATGTTGGCAGTTTGGCATCATGCAACATAGTTCTAGCTGCTTCAATGAGAGTCCTGTTCTTTCTGTCTACAACTCCATTCTGCTGTGGAGTTCTTGCAGTAGAGAATTGTTGTACAATTCCTTCATCTTTACAGAAATTTCCAAGAGTGGCATTTCTGAATTCTGTACCATTGTCACTCCTCAAGATTTGAACTTTTGAGTTTGGAGTTCTATCAAGAACTCTGACTAGATCAATAATCACTTGAGCAGCTTCATCTTTGGATTCTAGAAACTTCACCCAAGTGTACCTTGAGTAATCATCCACCATTACTAAGGCATATCTCTTCTTGGCCATTGATGGTACATTGACTGGTCCAAAGAGATCCATGTGAATCAACTTGAGTGCTTCAATGTTGGTGTTCATTTGCTTGGACTTGTGCACAGCTCTTCTCAGTTTGCCTATTTGACAATCTTCACACAGTCTTTCTTGACAGAATTCCTGTTGGGGCAAACCTCTCACTAACTCCTTCTTCATCAGAATATTCATTGTCTTGAAGTTGAGATGTGAGAGCTTCCTATGCCAAAGCATACTATCACCAACAGTAGCTTTACTATAGAAACAGTAAACCTTATCCTTCTTTGTTGAATTTAAGTCAGCAACAAACAAGCTTCCTTTTCTAACCCCTTTTAGAGAGAGGCTACTGTTCTTCTTGTGATAGATGTTGCACAGCATCAGATCAAAATCAACCTTGAATCCCCTGTCACTGAATTGGCTGACACTGAGTAGATTGTGCTTCAATCCATCCACAAGAGCAATATCTTCAATGACAACATTTCCAATTTCTAGACAGCCATATCCCACTGTGTAACCCTTGCTGTTGTCTCCAAAGGTTATGATTGGGCCAGCTTTCTCAACATAATGTGATATCAGGGCTTTATCACCTGTCATGTGTCTTGAGCAACCACTGTCAATGATCCACATGACTTGATCTTTCTTCTTGCCCTGCAAAACAGAATGTGTCTAAGATGCATATGGTACCCAATCCTTGTTGGGTCCTGCAGTTTCAGTGTCTCCTGAGTTTCTTTCAGTCATAAAGTCACAAGCATTATCAGTAATCTCCTGTTTGACTTCTCTTTTCACCCACTTAGGTTTAGAATTGGACTTGGTCCTTTTCTTAGTGGATGGAGCCTTCTTGCTGTTGCCAGCAGGCTCAGAAGTCTCAACAGTGTTTGAGTATGAACATTTTTCAGTAGTGAGAATAGGTAAGTTAAAGCATGTACTCATGGCAGTAATTTTGCATGGCATACATTCAATGTTATTACAGACACTCATAGTTCTATGCATAAGGGGGGTTCTTTGTAAGTTACCATTGAGTTCAGTTGCATTGACCTTTTCCTCAATTGGTTTCTTACAAACATGTGTTAAGTGATGAGTAGATCCACAGTTATTGCACAGTTTCCTAGAAGCACCTCCAACATTAGTGTATCCATTTCCTTTGTTGACTCCTACCTTTCCATTCCTATTCTTAGACTTGGGAGTTACTGGATTGACAGTATGTTCAGAAGTTGCTGTCGAACTTTCCTTGACAGTATCTTTTATTCCTACTGTCTTGACAGAAGGTTTTAAAGTTACTGTCTTGGAACCATTCTTGACAGTATCTTTGGAAGATTCTGTCTTGCCAACTGTGACAGCATCTTTTGAACTTACTGTCTGATTGCTTGGTAAGTTTACTGTCTTGGGGATTGTGACAGTATCCTTTCCATCCTTGAATGTGCTGTCAACACCTTCATCCTCATCAAGAATTTCTTGTTTGATGAGCATGGCTTCTTCATCAAACTCAATTTCTGCAGCTTTGAAAATGGGAGTTTTAACTTTCTTGAGAATGGTGGGTTTGACAGCAGCATTTCCAGAACAATCTTGAATCACAGTTTCCTTTCCAGGTCTTCTACCATATGAAAAACCTATACCAACTGACTGATTTTCTGTATGCTTATCATTGTAATCCTGAACTATCTTTGATGAGTTTTTATAAGCCTTGATTTTAAATTCATTTTCAGCAATCTCATTTCTCAGGAATTCCTCAACCTCTTTAGCACATTTCAATTCATTTTTAAGTTTAGCATTCTCCTGAGCTAAAGAGTCCAGTGAACTGGTTTTGAGAACAAGAGATTCATTTTCAGACTTTAGTGTTTCATTTAGCTTACTCAGCCTAGTGATCTCCTCATTGGCAGCAGATAAGCTAGTATAGACATTGAACATTTCAACACTTAAGTCTTTAATGGTTTTCTTATACTCATCAATGGACATATCAAGTAAGACAAGTGAAGGTACCTGACTTGAGGATGTTGATGTTACTTCATCAGTGCTAGCCATGAGAGCTAGGTTGACATATTCTTCTTCATCTTCATCATCAGACTCATCCCAACACTTTCCTTCAGCCACATAGGCTCTACCTTGATTCTTCTTGGAGTATCCACCAGTTCCTTTCTCAAATCTCTGAACATGTTTGGGTCTTTTGCACTCAGTAGCAAAATGACCAGGTTCACCACAGTTGTAACACTTGAATTTAGATCTATCCACAAATCCAGTCTTGTATCCTCCTTTGAATGAGCTTCCCACAGCAGCCTTTGATGAGCTTCCCTTGGTGAACTTGGATGCTTGGCCTTGGGGCCTGAATGACCTATCCTTCTTGAACCTAAAGTTCTTGAACTTTTTGGCCATGTAAGCCATAGTAGGATTGTCCATGCTTTCCAGTTCCTCCATAGTGTAGAAGTCTTCATCTTCCACATCCTTGAGCTGTAGTACTACTTTCTCATCATCTTCAACAACCTCTTCTATCTTCAAGGATTGTACAGGGGTTGGTTGAGTGATTTGTAGTGCTTCACTAGGTTGTGTGATCCTTGGCACTTGTGCTACTAGGGCACTTGACATATTAGCCATCTTGTTCCTTGTTCCACTTTGTATGGCTCTCTTTTGAAAGAGTTCAAGTTCATACGATTTCAGAATGCCATAAAGTGTCTCAAAGGTTATATTGTTGAGATCTCTTCCTTCTCGTATGGCTGTTGTCTTGTGTTCAAGATGATCAGGCAGTGTAAGCAAGAACTTGACATTCAATTCTTTTCTGTCATAGTACTTGCCATGTATCTGCAGTTCAGTTAAGAGCTTACTGAACCTTTCAAACATGGAGGTTAAGTCTTCACCAGGCTTGGCCATAAATGCCTCATATTGAGATATAAGTATTTGCCTTTGGTTGCCCTTAACTTCTTCACTTCCTTCACAGAGTAAGGCTAACCTGATCCACATCTCCTTGCCTGATGTGCAGCTTATCACACTTCCACACATGGCTTTATCCAACGTGAGAGAATCGAGCAAGATGAGTTGCAAGTGATCATCTAGCACCATTTTCTCCTTCTCAGTTTCCAAAAATTCCGAGGGATCTTTGGGAACCCAATGTGCAGGAATGATCTCACCATTTACTGTTGTGGCTTCAATTTCCTTCCTTGGAATGAAAGGACCATTCTCGAGTATACCTGGGTATAGTGGATTCGCAACTTTGATAAACAACAAGATTTTTCTTTTCCAAATGCTGTAGTTCTCTTTATCAAAAGCTGGGATCTTGATACTGTTTGATTTCTGCATTGTCGTCGGGATCTCAGATATGTATGTTAATCTGAAAGCTCTGATACCAGTTGTTGGTCCTTGTGTATTGCAGAAGGGAGGGGGATGAATGCAATACTGATAAAATTCAATCTCAGTTTCAACAACTAAAACTAAGATTTAATGTTATCAATAATATGTATGCATTCACAAACAGTAAAATAGAGAAGACAGGATTCACAAAATAAATGTTTTATTTATTTTGCAAAGTGTTGCTACAACCTCAAGAGAGAATTCTTGAGCTTCGATTTTCTTCAAGGCACTTTCTAGTCTTCGTTACATGTCTCGAATGAATTGACAGTAGGTATAAGACTAATCCTATTACTATCAGTCACGGGTTTGTGAAGCTGTTGTCATTGTCAAGTGGCAGCTTCTTACAGATTGTCTTACCCATGTGACTTTCCTAAATTGCTAATATGTCAGATATACATCATAACAAAAGCAACCTAGATTCATTCTATTTCCAGCTTAAGAAATTCAGCAAATAAGGACTTGACCTTGCTCTTGAATTGATTCGCTTTTGTTTTGCAGTGCTTGAAGCTTCTGTCGTAGTCTTGCAGACTTGGTGCATCTTAGGGATACTGCAACACGCCTGTTTCTTGAACATTGAAACTGTCACGGGATTTGACTGAGAAAGATACTTAGAACAAGGGTCTTTCTCGAGACAGTTACTTTTGCCACAAAGCTTGCTGTCACAGGAATGTGCTTTTGGTGACAGTACGAGTTCCCCGCATAGTGTGCTGTCGAGGTTCCCAAGCTTGCTGTCGAGGGCTAAAGTTGTTGTCGCGTAGTCTTCCGCCAATGTTGCTGTCAGAGTGAATATGCTGTCTTGACTTGCAACATTCTGTCTTCTTGTAATCTTACTGTCAAAGCTTTAGGACAGTAACCTTTATTCATGTTGTCATCTAATTATGTACCCTTTGAGGCTTGAACACAGCAAGTGAACTTCTTTCAAATTATACAACTAGAATAACATTACATACTGATTACAAGAACATACTTTGGCTGTGACAGTATGTTCTACTTAATTAAAAATTAAGTACAATCAAAGTTAAGTTATTTCTATGTTATCACCCATAAATCCCAACAGGTGCAAATGGGTTTTCAAGAAGAAAACAGACATGGATGGTAATGTAACGACCTACAAAGCAAGACTAGTGGCGAAAGGTTTCAAACAAATTCATGGTATTGACTATGATGAAACTTTCTCACCAGTAGCTATGGTCAAGTCCATCAGGATTTTGCTTGCGATAGCAGCTTACTATGACTATGAAATCTGGCAAATGGATGTCAAAACCGCTTTCTTAAATGGGAGCTTAGAAGAGGATGTGTATATGATACAACCAGAAGGTTTTGTCGATCCGAGATTTTCTAGAATGGTCTGTAAGATACTACGATCTATTTATGGATTGAAGCAGGTCTCAAGGAGTTGGAACATTCGTTTTGATATAACAGTCAAAGAGTTTGGCTTTATTCAAAATGAAGATGAGCCTTGTGTTTACAAGAAGGTTAGTGGGAGAAAAGTGGAATTCCTAGTATTATATGTTGATGATATGTTACTAATAGGGAATGACATACCTTCTCTTCAGGCTGTTAAGACTTGGTTGGGAAAAAGTTTCTCAATGAAAGACTTAGGCGATGCTACCTATATATTAGGGATCAAGATCTATAGAGATAGATCTAGAAGATTAATCGGCTTAAGTCAGAGTACATACATTGACAAAGTATTGCATCGTTTTGGGATGCAAGAGGCAAAGAGGGGATTTGTCCCTGTGTCTCATGGGATAGTGATCTCAAAAGAAAACTGTCCTAAATCATTAGATGATAAGGACCGTATGAAAAAGGTACCATATGCTTCTGCAATTGGTTCAATAATGTATGCAATGATATGTACTCGACCTGATGTTTCGTATGCTTTGAGCATGACGAGCAGATACCAGTCTAATCCGGGTGAAGGTCACTGGACGACAGTCAAGAATATTCTTAAGTACCTCAAGAGAACTAAAGATTCATTCTTGGTATATGGAGGAGATGAGAAGCTAGTTGTAAGAGGTTACACTGATGCTAGTTTCCAAACAGACAGAGACGATACTGTGTCTCAATCTGGGTTTGTATTTTGTCTAAATGGAGGTGCTGTAAGCTGGAAGAGTTCGAAGCAAGAGACAGTAGCTGATTCTACAATGGAAGCTGAGTATATTGCTGCCAGTGAAGCGGCCAAAGAGGCTGTTTGGCTTCGGAAATTTATTGAGGGACTTGGAGTAGTTCCATCGATCGCAGATCCAGTTGATCTTTATTGCGATAACAATGGAGCTATTGCACAGGCTAAGGAACCAAGGTCCCATTCCCGAGCAAAGCATATACTTAGACGATATCATCTACTTCGAGAGATTACAAGGAGGGGAGATATACATATATGTAAAGTGCATACTAATGATAACGTTGCAGACCCACTGACTAAGGCTTTGTCGCAGCAGAAGCACGAAGGTCACACTAGTTCCATGGGTATTAGATACATGGGTGATTGGCTCTAGTGCAAGTGGGAGATTGTTAGTGCTTGTGCCCTAGAGACAATACTATAATGTTCTTAGGGAAGACATTTTGATTATTAATAAATATGTTCTATGGATTTTCTTTCAATTATTTATTATGTCTTTATTAACTGCGATATAAATATTAGAATAATAAATGTCCTTGGAATATAAGCATGAATTCTATATCTCTAAGTATGTGACTTAGAAATGAGATTATATGAGTAGTGTTTATAATCCTAAAAGATCCCTAGTCGAGTATTATTATTTGAGGACAATAATAATGCATTAAGACTAGTATGTTTGTTGACTGATGACCACATCTCATTGGTTATAAGTATGGTGATACTAAAGTCAAAGACATAAGTGCATGTTAGCAGAACATGGCACTGGATAGACCCACCGTGTGAATTCTTCATGGTAAATGTTATCAAGTGTCATAAGAAATTCTCACAATGATAATGGTGTAATGATCCTTAGACTTGAAATCATTATATTTCTATATGAGAATTAATATACTTTGATTCTACTCAAAGTTACCTTTGATCGGGTAATGATAAAGGTGGACATTGGGTATATTATGAATCATATGAGAAATATGAATGATAGATATATGATTTAACCCTCCTATTTTAGGAGTGATATTATTGGCCTCTTGATTGAGTGAGACTATGAAATGCATGGCCATGCTCAAATTGTGATTTGTTTAATAGTCTACTCATCGATCAAGTAAACCGGGATTAAATGTTGAAGAGGATGACATAAACCATGCCTCGAGTTTAATCTATAATATAAGGTTAAAAGGATTATATTACATGGAACATTATTCATTAAAGGTTTAATTGGATCACCAATTATTATTATTACTTGGGTAACAATGATGTATTACTAGATGCCGCTCATTGTTTATAATTTTATTATGAGATATTAAAATTATTGCCAACGTAATAATAACCTAAAGGGTTACACATAAAGAACGTTTTAAACGGAGCAGTAATTAAATTTCGAATTTAATTGAATTATTATTATTATTGAATTATTGGATTAATTAAGTAGGACTTGATTAATTATATAATAATTTGAATATAATAAATAATACTACTAATAATCAGATTGGGTTTTGGAAGCCCAATCAGATTAGGTATAGGCCCAGAATTCTCTCCATATAAATACATTAAGATGTATTATTTTAGGGTTAAGAAATTGAAAAACGTTTTTCTTAAAAAACCCTAGCTGCTCTACATCAAAGAGAGGCTAGAGAGAGAGAGAGAGAGAGAGTTCCGAGGGTAGTTCTTGGCTAGTACCAACTCCGGTGATCGTTGGACGATCGGGCGTTCGTGTGGACTAATTAGAGACGTGTATCGTAAGGCGGGACACGTGGCGATCATATCAAAGGACCTCCATTAGTCAGCCGTTCGTAAAGCTTCAAAAGGTAAACGATTCTATTCACGAATTAAATATCGTTTTTCGCATGGATCCTGCGGAGGGTTTCGTTAAATTTTCTATTTTACGCGTTTTTCCGTTGCGTTTTCATGCCCGAAACCCTTCAATGGTATCAGAGCTACTTGCGAAAAGTGTTTAATTCGTTTATATGTTTACTGTTTTGATGATAAAATCATGATTGATGCGTTGTTTTTATGTAAACATGAATATTGTATTGATGTATATACATAAATTGTATAATAATGATGATTGAGATGATCATATGATGATCATATAATCTGTATGTATACTGATATATACATGATATAGTTTTGTTCTTGTTATGAGAATCGTATTCGATACGATTTCTGATTGGTTGCGCAGATTTGGTGAAATTTGCATACTGTTTCAGAATTTCGTCGAAAATACCTTTTCGAAAAGGGAAACGGGCGTCTGAACAATACTGACTTTCTCACTCGTTCATCTGTAAGGCGTTTGACGTCGTTTACTGTCTGTAAACATCGATTCATTGTTTTCAGAATTCTGATTTTAATTTTCTGATTTACACTTTATTTGATTTTGTGATTGGATCATGAAAAATATGATATGGTGTGATATGTTGATGCAATATGAGATGTTCTTAACTGTTAATTGAGCATGGTGTATGGTTATGGCCCTAAGACCCATAGGTTAGTGGTTTTTTTTATTATGGTTTTGGTTTTAAATACGACTTGCATGTCGTTCATTCTTGTAATGATTAAATCTCGAATGTAACTCGAGTTTCTCTTGTAAGTTTATTAGATTAGCTTTTCATATTATGTAATTGATGATATGAAAAGACATGGAGGCATGCCAAGGAGGCGATCAAAGGAGACATTACAAGGAAGCATGAAGACATGTGTAATTTATTATGTTGTATTTGATACCACCATAGATTGACCTTGGTTTTTCCTTAGCTTGGAAAAATCGCATAGGATTGGGCCATAACCAAGCACGTTTACTTTACGCACTTTACATATATGATGCATGTGATGATGATATGTATGCGTAGTGATAATGATGTATGTTTTAATTAGATTAAACATGTATGTATTAGATACATCACCCATGCCATGCCTGCATATAAAATTCACCTACACACAGACAAAATGAAAACCAAGATTATAAAGTTTTAACATTCATTTACATAAATCAAGTTACTTAATGCAATTAATATTTATAAAATAACCTGCCAGAAATCTTGAAAATGCAATTTAACTTAAACAAAATAAAGCATTAGATCATATTATCATGTACACTGCAAAGACATAAACAAATAGCTAAGATGTCAAAATTAAATTCAATAATCTTTGTCCATGTTAACTAATTAAAATATCTCACATAAATTAACAAATTAAAATTTAAAACCACTAATAACTAGCAAATTGAAATGAGTTCAATATTAGTAATAGCTAACTAACTAAGTTCACCCAATTTCATGCTTTGACCCAAAACATTGTAGATGCATGGTACCGAGTAAAAGTTTAATCATATAATAATTAACTAATCATGTTGTATAATCATGTTGTAGACCACATACAAATACATATATTTATTTTATAAATCGAAGGCATGTGTGTAGGTTTCCTATAAAAAAATTAATTCTTAACAAGTCGAAACATATTGAGCATATACATCACATAATATGAACACATAAAAAAAATTAAAGAGAACACATATATGTACCTTGATCTACGTACGACTCAATTCTAATTTAGAGGGGTTCTTATATAAGCACACAAACCCTAAATTTATAAGCCTAAATATTTAAAAAAGGTAATAATACAATTTGCCCTAAAAGTTTTACGACCAGTCCAAGTAATCCTTAAAATAAATATTTTATTCACACACAATTAACCTAAATAAAAAGATATTGATTCACCAAAATATTTTCACACTTCTTTCCATTATTAGCGAATCTTATCCTAAATCAAATAACATGTACAAAAGATTAAAATTTTCTAATCAAAATATTTATCTAAACAAAACTACTTTAATATCCAAATATCTAATAATAAAATAAAAAAAAATTACGGTATTTTACATTCTTCCCCAAATTCACAAGAATACTATCACATAACATATCTACCCACTAATCTCTCACAAGTCAAACTTAAACTATGGTTCACAAGATCGCACCCTAGAGAATATATTAGTCCCATACCTAACACACTCTGAAGGACAGCCTGCTCTGATACCAACTGTAACAGCCCGACTTTTCGGACTATTAAATCTAAATACAAAACTAAAACATAATACAATTTATTAATCTAAAAGTCAATTACAAAGATAACTATTACAAAAGCGCAGCTAACGATGACAATGCCAATCTAGTCCAAACCTAAGATCCTCGAACTCGAAAGCACATCCACTCGTTCTAACGGCAACCTGAAAATGTAAGGAATGAGCCATACAGCCCAACAAGAAACCAATCGATCCAACTAGTCGGGCAAATAACAAGTATACATACAAGATAATACGATATTCAATACGAAACAATAACGATACACAATACATAACTTTCAATTCACATATTCTTATTCTTATTCGATAAATACGATACCACATAACAATAATAACTTAAAACTCATAATTCATGCCACGACCACTACAATCCGGTGATAACGGTCCTAAATTTTCAGAAAACTGTCACTACAACCCGGTGACAACGGTCCTTATTCTTATTCGATATTTTCAAAAACCATGGCACAAATCAGAGTCTCAAGACTATTGCTTACACATAACACATATCAAATAATACATATCACTACAAAATATAATTTCACTTAGCCCATGTTTCGATAAACAAACATACATATATCTTATATAATTTTAAAAAAATACTAGAAAGATCAATCGGAAACTTACCTCGACGCATCCTAGATCATGTACCCAATTCTGACCAGAAATGTATTTAGCATTTATTATCCTCTAAATGACGTTTTCTTGAGAAACTTATAGCACGGAAGTTGTAAAGAACGAAAAGAGCTTTCCGAAAAGGTATGGCTCATCAGAAACGGACTTATAACGAATCGGGAATTGCATAAAACGTCCGCTGAATTTAAACAGAAACTGAAAAACAAGATCTGAATATATTTTGTGATTTTAAGAACTGTTCAGAGCATAATCTGGAAAAACACTATGAAATAGATGTTGTAGAAAATTGAAAGAGATTTCGGAAAAGTCCAGAATCAATGAATTTAGACTTACGATGAATTAATTACGAATTTTACAAGACTGCTGAATTTTGAGAGACAATGACCTACGAATTTTGATTAAAAAGATAAAGAAAAGGGAATAAGATGTTTATATAGCGTCACAAAACCCTAACTCCAGACCTACAAGTTAACTGTATCGAAATCTGATCCATATTTTTGGCCCATCAATCTAATTCAATTTTAAATCCTATTCTTTTTCCAATTTTAATCCTTTTTTTATTACTCTTTTATTATTATTAATCTAAAAATTACGGTATTTTACATTCTTCCCTCCTTAAAAAGAATTTGGTCCCCAAATTCACAAAAATACTATCACATGACATATCTACCCACTAATCTCTCACAATTCAAACTTAAACTATGGTTCACAAGATCGCACCCTAGAGAATGTATTAGTCCTATACCTAACACACTCCGAAGGACAACCTGCTCTGATACCAACTGTAACAGCCCGCACTTTACTTCTCGGACTATTATTCTAAATCAAAACTAAAACACAATACAATTTATTAATCTAAAAGTCAATTACAAAGAGAACTATTACATAAGTGCAACTAACGATAATCCAAAAACTAATCTATTCTGAATCTAAGATCCTCAAACTCCAAAGCTATCCCACTTGAGTTACACTAAACCTAAAAATTATAAGGAATGAGCTATACAGCCCAGCAAGTAACAGATTGACTTATCGATATTGTCGAAAATCAATGGGCGTTTTAACAAAACAAATTTCTCAAAACAATACTAATTTTGAAAACCTTTACAAAAACAAATCCAGCCCAAAGTTTAGATTTTCAAAATCCAGAACAAAAGTAGAATTTAAAACAGAAACGAAATTCAAAACAGAAATGAAATTCTTATAAATGCCACAGTCTTGCTCTACGGCCACACTTTCCCAGTAGCCGGGATCTTATTCTTATTCTTATACGCCACACTTTTCCAGTGACCGGCATCTAAAGTTCAATAATTACGCCCCCTTAATAGGTATCTAAAGTTGCACACTTGTGCGCCTACTAAGGGTATCTAAGGCTAGTTCCGGAACTATAGCGCAAATTACGAACATGTTCGAAACGTAGAGACTGAGGGATTCGAAGATTCTCGTATCTTATATCTTATACAGTTCGAAACAATATTCTTATATCTTATACGAAATTCAAAACAGAATATCAATATATTTTCCGAAAATAAAAGTAAGTCAAAAAGTACTTACCTTAAAAGCGATCAGACACTAAGTAAATGAAGGGTTTCGAGCACATAAACACAACGGAAAACGTAAAAATAAATCAAAATTCGAAACCCCTCCGCAGGATCCATGCGAAAACAAAAGATTTAATTCGGAGATTAAGAACAAATACCTTAAGAAGATTTAACAGTTCATTAATGGAAGATTAATGGAGATCCAAAGCTTGTTCAATCACCACGTATCCCGCTCTCGCGATCTACGCTCTACCGTATCCACACGAACGTTTTTCTTGAAGGATTGATGTGTACTAGCACCCGAAAACTGCTTCTTTCTCTCTCTCTTTTCTTGCTCGAGGCATGTAATGTGTCATCCTCTTCATAATTTAATCTTAGTTTTCTTGATCGATGAGTAGACTAATAAATCAAATCAACATTTGAGCACGGCCGTGCATTTCTTAGTCTCACTCAAACAAGAGGCCAATAATATCGCTCCTAAAACTAGGAGGGTTAAATCCCATCTAGATCATTCACATTTCTCATACTATTCATAATATACCCAATGTCCACTTTTATCATCACACGGTCAAAGGTAACTTTTAATGTAATCAAAGTATATTAATTCTCGTATAAAAATATAATGATTTCATGTCTAACGATCATTACAGCATTATCATAGTGAGAATTACTTATGACACTATTAACATGTGTAATCTCACGGCGGGTCAATCCAGTGTCATGTACTCTTACATGCACCTATGTTTTGACTTTAGTATCACCATACCTATGGCCAATGAGATGTGGTCATCAGTCAACAAACATACTAGTCTCTGTGCATTATTATTGTCCTTAAATAATAACACTCGACTAGGGATATTTAGGAATAAAGATACTATTCATATAATCTTATTTTTAAGTCACATACTTAAAGATATCGAATACGTATCATAATTCCAAGGACATTTATTATGTTAACATTTATAACGCGGTAAATTAAGACATAATAAAATAATAACAATAATCAATAAAACATAATTTATAATAATAAAATGTTTTCTTTAAAAACATAAAAGTATTGTCTCTAGAGCACTAATACTAACAGTAAATACCAACACGAACTGGTCCTATAAATTAAATAAGGTCACATTACATAAATATTCACCAAGTCTTTAAACAAGTAGCACAACAGAATCATACATACAGAAGACCATGTAGGTAATTAACATGACAATTGTTTTACACTTCTAAGTAAATTAAAGTTATTAAATGACACAAACCAGTGACTTATGCATGCATGTACTCGATATAATTTACAGGACAGGGGACATCAACTTATTAATTTGCATATAAAATTCACCTACACACAGACAAAATGAAAACCAAGATTATAAAGTTTTAACATTCATTTACATAAATCAAGTTACTTAATGAAATTAATATTTATAAAATAACCTGCCAGAAATCTTGAAAATGCAATTTAACTTTAAAAAAATAAAGCATTAGATCATATTATCATGTACACTGCAAAGACATAAACAAATAGCTAAGATGTCAAAATTAAATTCAATAATCTTTGTCCATGTTAACTAATTAAAATATTTCACATAAATTAACAAATTAAAATTTAAAACCACTAATAACTAGCAAATTGAAATGAGTTCAATATTAGTAATAGCTAACTAACTAAGTTCACCCAATTTCATACTTTGACCCAAAACATTGTAGATGCATGGTACCGAGTAAAAGTTTAATCATATAATAATTAACTAATCATGTTGTATAATCATGTTGTAGACCACATACAAATACATATATTTATTTTATAAATCGAAGGCATGTGTGTAGGTTTCATATAAAAAAATTAATTCTTAACAAGTCGAAACATATTGAGCATATACATCACATAATATGAACACATAAAAAAAACATTAAAGAGAACACAGAAACGTACCTTGATCTACGTACGACTCAATTCTAATTTAGAGGGGTTCTTATATAAGCACACAAACCCTAAATTTATAAGCCTAAATATTTAAAAAAGGTAATAATACAATTTGCCCTAAAAAATTTACGACCAGTCCAAGTAATCCTTAAAATAAATATTTTATTCACACACAATTAACCTAAATAAAAAGATATTGATTCACCAAAATATTTTCACACTTCTTTCCATTATTAGCGAATCTTATCCTAAATCAAATAACATGTACAAAAGATTAAAATTTTCTAATCAAAATATTTATCTAAACAAAAATACTTTAATATACAAATATCTAATAATAAAATAAAAAAAAATTACGGTATTTTACAACGTCTGTAGCAAAGTATACAGTATTGCCATTCACCAAGTTTTTTTCATTCAAAGATATAGTGAGTGCCATATATTTTCCTGTCATGGCTTTCAGTTTTTCAGGATACTGGTCGCATTTCCCTTCCTGCAATGGAGGTTTTAAATTATACAATATATAAATATATTTTAATGTTACATTCAAGATGCTATATTCTGAGGGTTTTATATTTGTTACATCATTACCTTTCGATTTTGACCAATGAGGCTGTTAACATTTGTTGATGTTAAGCGTCTCACTTCCCGATCAAATAGAAAGACCTGGACCGTCTCAGTTGGATCAGTGACGTACACCGGCACCTTAAACCTGCAGATATTATGTATTATTATTGTATAAAAGATACGATGGTAATATGTTTAAAACATTCGATTCATGGAACATGTTACCTCTTCTCTGGGTATGAGACGATTTTGCCACATTCGTATTTGTAGTTATCATCTTTTACAGATACTTCGTTTGGACATGAGTCACAAACGTAGAACCACCACTTAGACTGCTCTTCTACACTACAAATTGATACATGACATACCACGCCCATCTGCATAAAGATTTTAAAGGTTAAACAACAGAGAAATTGTGAGTTTAATAATTATTTAAATGATAATGCAATAAAGTCCATGTAATAGACCTCTTTGAGCTCCGAATTTCTGAGATCCGTTATTTCTTTTAGATTATAGACGGGGTCTTGTTGACCGCACAATCACCGGCTGGAAATTTTTCGTCCAATACAATTGGCTCATTCATTACATTTAGTCTGTCAAAGCAGTGAAACATAATAATATATGAACATATATGCACACAGGCTCGCGTACACACTCACACTCATATAGAAAATAGTAGCATACACACGATTGGTGATTAATCACAAATTTTAATTGATTGTGTAAGGTAATTAATAATACAATGAAACGAACCTCATAATATGTATGTTTAACAAAAATACTAACCTATAACGTACATTATTGACTGCGTCATAGTCTGGATTGATATAGAATTTATAAGGAGACAGTGTACTTGCTTGTAGTTGCTCTGCAAAGTCAAGAGTAGTTTGTCAGGATCCCACATATATTAATTTTTCTAGAAGACCAAAATATATCGTATGAATGGTGAAATACTTGTATTTAATCTAATTTACATACCATGATATTTTGTGATGCCGCAACTCGTTATAATGATAATATTATCTTGACCCAGCATTCTGTCTAGCTCTTCATTCAATGTGTGTGCTAGATCAGTCCATACTGTGACCTTTATAGTTGAACTACAGATATATATGATGTGGTTAGATAATGACTAAAAATTATCACTTTTAATATTTGTAATTTTTTGTCAAATTTACCTTCCATCACTTATGTCAAACAATAATACATCTTTGGGGCATGTTTGTGTGTTTCGACTCTGCATAGGAAGTCTATTCTGAACTAAGCCCATCAAATCTAAAATATCCAGAATACAGTATTTCAAATCACGGAAAAAGTAAGGATATATATATATATATATATGATGAGTACAAATATTTAATTGTGTATACATGTTAGCATCTCCAACGTTATCTTTCAAGGTATTGAAAGCAGCCAATTCGAACTTATATTTTAGAATCATCTCATCATCTTCTTCAACTTCAATCATCTTTGTGAAGTTCAAAAAGTATAGATCTTTTCTGTTGCTTACAGCCGAATAAGAATATTTTGTATTACCAACACTAAAGTTTGATATGTTATAAACTTTTCCTTCTTGAGGATGAAATCTTATGTTTATTATTGGCTGCTTTTACGTTGAGGATGAAATCTTATGTTTATTATTGTCTTTGTCTTGTTATATAGCAGTTAATATATATTATATTAATAATAGGATTTACTTCTTATGTTAGTTAATTACATATTGGAATAGAATTTAAATTTGCAAATGCATATAATTCTACTCGTGTTAGGTTTTTTTTGAAAGCTGAATAGATTTACAAATTTAAAATTAGTTTGGTTTTTATTTTGTTAGAACAATAACTAATTTCGTTTTATTAGTATTTTGGTTATTGTTTAAAAAAAATAAAGTTGGTATATGACGTTGTAAGTAAATATTTGCTAAGATAAAATTCTTCTTTAATTAATATAATAATTTTAATATAGTGTTAAAACTGTATTATATAAAAAATTTGAATTTAATAATTCAGTATTGTTTTGTACATATTAAATATGTTAATATTAAATTATTTTGGTATACAATTGATTTATTATTTTCTTGGTAATGATTTATTCCTAGGTCCATCTCAAAATTTATTTACTTGGTATTAATAAAATATTAATCTAGATCTTGTGTTTTTGAAATGGGGTTGAATTATAATTGTTATGTATGTTATTTTGTTCCCAAGTATATAATTGTAGTTTGGATCTACACAGTAGTTATTTTTTTAAATTCTGGGATTGTTTTGGGAAAAGTTAACTGGAGTACTTGCTTTTCATTATAACAATGTTGATTAAGTTTAAAGATGAATTTTTTTAAAATATAATATATTTCATATTTCTTATATTCATTTTTTTTAAAGGTTTAATATAAATAAAAAACATAAGGTTTGGTTAAAACAATTCACTAATAATTATGAGTGTAAAAATAAATTAAGTAATTTTATTAGTTGATTTGGCTATTAGAGTAAAACCAACACCTGTTTTGCCACAAAACAAAGTAATCACCACAAAATCAATTAACAAAGGTTGTTTTAATTAATTATAAAATTTTGATATTTTAAATGTAGAACAATTTGTATTATATTTATACACTTTTGAATGGAATAGAACTAAAATAAAAGTATCCAATGCAAGTATAATACTGTTTTATACATACAATTAATGTTAATTTTAAAATACAAATAACTAATTAATATGACTAAAACAGAGTAATATTAATAATATTAATTAAAGTTACAAACTTTTTTGGAAGAACTAAGATTAAAATGAAATTAAAAAAAACTAACTAAAAACTTATTCTTAAACCTTTGTCACAAAAATAGAAAATGATGTTGACAAACAATATAGCAAATGCATGGGTGCTACTCATTTATTTTTTGTTACTGGGCTTTTTATACAACATTACATGTGAAAGAGGATTAGAAATGTAAACACAAACGGACAATACAGTTCCAAAAGGAGTTTAAAAAAACTAACATATATGGCAATTTATTCTCCAACACTTCCATCAACCCCAACTTGTACTTAAATACTTTTGATCTCTAAATGTTTTAGTGTAGAAAAGTAACAAACTGTTCAAGCATTTTTATTCTGGCACACAAAGATTAAAAGCATATTATTTATGGCCTATGCTTATAAAATTAAAAAGAGGTTATCTCAAAGTCCATAATGAGAAGTAAAAATCTGATTGTAAATAAACAGAGAACCTGTAATATTAGAATCCAGATTTTGCATTTTCTGTGGAAGGGCAAATCTGTACTCCTGCCCAAATTACAAATGGTTGAAGTAGTAAATTTAGAATTGTTAATTTGTAATGGAGAAGAAGACATGAACATTAAAACATACCTGCTATGCAGCATGTTCCTGTAAAAGTAACAAAATTATGAACAACAAGACTTAATTTAAATTGACATATCATCTGAATAATATGAATCAAATTATAAGTCACATCTGTTCCATAGGACTCAGATGCATCAACATCCATACAAATGACAACTTTTGAGAAAAAATAGCAGGAGCCTATAAACTGTTGTCAAGTTCAAAGGCACACTCTAAATTAGAATCTAAGATATATAGTAAACTGAATGTTGGATATCATGTCATTAACAAAATTAAATTTACCACAAACAAACAAAGTACATAAAAATGTGAAAGAAATTAAACTTTGCGAAAACAAAGTAGATTATATAGAAAATTCACGACACTTTAAATTTGAATACAAAACAATTAGTATGTACAATTGTTTAAATTTGTTATTTGTTATTTTACTATTTTTGCAAGTTGTAGAATACTTCTTTGTAAACGATATTTTTTGTTGAATCCCCCTCTGCAGTTCCATTTCCTAAGAGAATATGTAGGCCATTTGGAGAAGTCACACGGGAAATGGCAACATATAGCTGGCCATGACAGAAAGTAGGTGTGGGAAGATATAAGCCTACTTTTTCCATCGATTGACCCTGACTCTTATTTATTGTCATTGCAAAACAGACCTGCAACGAAAATTGTTTCCTTTTGAATATAAAAGGCCACTTTGAGTTGTTATCGCAAGGGGTGGTTGTCATCCTTGGAATAATATGTCTGCTTCCAGCATGGCTTCTGGTAATTACTTCACATTCAATTGTCCATTTAAATAGTTTTTTGACAACCATTCGTGTACCATTGCACAATCCAAAAACCTGTTTCGCATTTCTGGTTAGCATGACCACTGCACCAATTTTCAGTTTGAGCTTGTGCTTAGGAAGTCCAGTCATGTCGATTGAGTTCAAAAATTCTTCTGGAAAAGTGGAGTTCATATCACTCTCATCTACTGGTCCTTCATCTATACTATCAACACTCAAGTAGATATGTTCTTCACCAGGTATACGGTCCATGATGTTATCATTCAATTCATCAACTATTTTATTAGTTGGAGCAAGGATTTCCCTATCCCTTAGATATTGATGATCTTTGAAGTCAGTTTCGAGATTTGGGTAAACGAAGTTAACAATATCGGTCAAAGGATTATTTGTACATGGAATGATAAACTGTTCAGGAATTAAAACTTCTGGATCCTTGTTTGGGTCATTGTCATCGATAAATGAAAGTCGACCTTCGCCAATATCTAATACCCATTTATTGAATTCTTCAATAACATTGTTAACTTCGTCAGAATTACCTCTATGTAGCCTCATATTTTGCTTGAGAGTGAACAGTGTAACTTGATCCCATAAATAAGATTGATTGATGCAAATGCTAACAATGTCATATCGATTACCTTTCTCTACAACTGGTAAGATCTGTCTGAAGTTGCCACCAAAAATTATCGTAATCCCACCAAATGGTTTTAGTCTGTTTTCTTCTGAAACACAACCAAGTATATCTCTAAGAGCTCGATCTAGTGCCTCGAATGCATACTTCTTTTGCATTGGAGCCTCATCCCAAACTATGAGTTCTGTATTCTACAACAACTCAGCTATATCAGTTCCCATCTTCAGTCCACAACTTGAATGTTCGTCAACATCTAGTGGAATCTTAAAACTTGAATGTGCGGTTCTGCCTCCCGGCATTAACACAACTGCAATTCCAGACGACGCGACTGACAAAACAATTTTTCTTTCTGACCTCATTCGGGAAATAATTGTTCGCCAAAGGAATGTTTTACCACAACCACCACTACCGTAGACAAAAAAAACTTTTCCCTTTTTGTTGTAGACATATTCAATCACAGCATCGTATATTATCATTTGATCTGCATTAAGACTGGAGTGTAACTTTTGGTGTTCAACCGTCATGGTCTGAATATCGTAACTCCTTTCTTCTGTAATGAGAGTATTTGAAATTCCACATAAAAATTCGGGCGGAGGAAAAGGCATATCTGCATAACTTCTCAAAGACTTCCCAATGCAATTTAAAATCCATTCAAGTTCTGTGGAAAAATAAGATGTATTATGTTAGTATATTGTAGTTAAAATAAAGTAGTGAAACACTAACAATATATGTCATTTTTAAAAAAAATAACCTGCCAAAGCCCAGTGGTGTATTTCTTCTTCGGATAACATCAGCTCGTCATTTTTTAGAGTACGTCGGCGCATCCAAATTATATCATCTCAAAAATCATTGATATGATCACCCCAGAGTTTCGATGGGTTGTTGACCTCGCAGTTGACTATAATGTGCACAAAAAGTTGACGCAACTGTGATGCAGTGGCATAGTGAGAATTCTCTTGTATTGCCTCGTGCCATTCCATGTCATTTTCTAAAAGTCCCAAAGCATTGCATGTGTCTTTGAAGGTTTTATGCACTTGGCCATTGACAGTGCGAAGGTCATTGAAAGACATTGCACCCTTGAATCTTGTTAGTATCATTCTCAAGTAGAATAAATCTCCGGAAGAGGCATATGTAGAGTTGAGTCGACCAACAACTAACCCTTGTTTTCTAGGCGTCCATTGGCAAGAATTCGCATCCCACACGAAAGAACCGGGAAACTCTTGACAATAGAGATTTCGGGCCCAAGGATATTTTTTGTTAGCTTGAAACCATGCTTGCAATTTACTAAGTCGAAAAGAAGCACGTCTTGCAACACTTGTCAATGACTTGTTGCTGTTGAATGTGATAGTCTGCATATCTTCCAAGTGAATTGGTATTTGTTCTACAGATGGTGTTCTATGGTGTATACTAAATCCATATATTCGCCACACTGCTTCTGCAGCACAAACATACCGTCCATCCAAATATTGTTTAATTTCGTCTATCGGAACAACTTCAGCAATCTGAGAGGGCGGAGAAATTGGTTGTGCTCCTTTTTTAGCTTTCACCAATAACATAGTTGCTCTATCGTGGCCTTTCATGCAATATTTGAAAAGATACTTTAAGCTTCTTGAATGATTGCAGATTTCCACATTTATATGACATTGGAACATTACCAACATGTCTCTATTGTATGGGACAACCCATTGATTGTCTAGGGCGACATTATTCTTTTCAACAGTATGGTTAGATTTGCACCTTCGATACACGGGGAATCCACTATCATCAAAGCATGTTTGTGAATTGTACCTTATAAAATTTACATGGAGTTTCATTTTAGATTTTTAGTGTGGATTGTATTCAAGCAAAAACATGCATCCTTATATTAATTACATTTTCGGAAAATGACATGTGTAGACCTTGCGTTCGGCGTCCATACACGGAGATGAGTTGTCAATTGTGCCACATGGTCCATGAATCATAAACTATTTTACAGCATTGTATCTAGACCTGGCAAATCGGATAATCGGTTCAGTTTTGGATCGGATCAATCTCGGATCGGATTATGTTCGGTTATGATATATTTTTGGAATAGTTCGGATCGGATTTGATTCGGTTCGGGTCTAATTCGGATTAAAATCGGATGAAATTTGGATTAAAATCGGATGAATATGGTTCGGATCAAATTCGGTTCGGATCTTTTCAGATCATTACTCATTCATTTTTTTAAATTTATAATACTTTAAAAATATCTTATTATTAAATATATTATTTTTTATATAAAATAAAGTACTTTTTCAAAAGTATTGATTAAATATCTATGATATTTTTTACATGAAATTATTCAAATTAAGAATTTTGGTTATAAATAGATTAATTTATTGAATTAAAAGTGGTCTAATATATGTGGAATATGATCCGGAAATATCATAACTCAACTAAAACTGAATTCACCATTTTTTTAGTTCGGATTTAGATAGGATCTCGTATTTCGAATCATATTCGGTTCGGATAATTTATTATTCGGTTATGATCGGTTCGGATCATAATTGGATCGGATAATTTTCGGTTAAATTTTCGGTTCGGATAATTTTCGGATCAGTTCAAATCAGTTTTCGGATAATTATCGGTTTAACTAATTCAGATACAAAATCGGATTCGGTTCTATGAATTTCGGTTCGGTTTTTCGGATCCCGAACCATTTTGCCAGGTCTAATTGTATCCATCAGGATCTTGATCTTTCTCTGGAATTTCGGCATATACCATTGCATCAACTTGTTGAATTGTCTTTGGCTTACTATCTGAATGTAGCCAAATTACCATGTGTGCGTGAGGCAAGCCGCGTTTTTGAAATTCAATGACGTGCAATGCTAAAATATATTTAAAATATTAATTTGTCAGATATGTTCTAAACGATAAGCAAATAATGTGCACGTCTATACTTATAGAGTATATGCATACCTCCAATACAGTGTCCAAAAAAGTTCTTTTTCTTTATGAGATGTATAAGTTGGTCTAGTTTTAACTTAAAAACTCGAGCAACTACATCAGGTGCATCATTTGCTGTCAATCTAGGAGTGTGGTCAAGCATTTGCTGGATCTCCGACCATTTAGGATTAGCTGTCATTGTTAAAAATATGTTTGGATGCCCGATGGCACGACATATTGCAAGAGCATCAAAAACGTTTTGGTTCATATACCTTTTGGAACCAGTAAATGATACTGGCAAAATGAATGATTTGCCACAACTATTTGGATTTTCGTCACCTTTTCTTACTTGATCGCGAATATTTTGATACATATCGGCACTGACTGTACTCTGATGAGTTCTGAACCAATGAAGACGTGTTTGCTCAATCACAGAGAAAGCATCAACTATGTACTGTTGGGAGAGACGTCCACCATATCGTAAAGTCATTCCTATAAGTTTTGTGATGGTTGCAAGTTCATGTCAAATGGATTTTATCATAATAATATTCACATGATGCATCGATAAACGTACAATCAAAATAATTTAAATAAACTAACCTTCGTTGGGCCTTATGTGGAGCTGGTAAGAGTGATACTCTTTTAAGGTTACATTCTTTCTTCTTTTTTTAGTATTTGAATCTGCATTTTTATATTTGATTCCTTTATGAAATCCATATTCTGCATATGGAAACAAAATAGGATACTACAATGCCATGAAAAGCGGATGTATGAAACTTATTCTCTTTGGACCGAATGCCTTTGTATGGACAACTACATCTCGGTCACCACCTGATGGATCATTCTCAGCAACAATCAATGCAGCAATATCTGGCGATGGTTGTATATGATTCGGACGTCCAGAAGCCAACCTAGATTCTTTAAGGACTATCTTCAATTCATGTGGTTCTTCTTCCTTGAAGCGATCTCTTGCTTGTCAGAATTTCTTAGCCAAAGGACTGACTTCGTCAAACATTTTTATGAGATTCTCAACAATTTCTCATTGTGGACCTTTTTATCATCTTTTTTTTGAAATGCGTACATTCTATTATCCACTTCATTTTCGGTGTCGTAAAAGTACAATTGACAAAATTTTGGTTTTCTACCATCAAGCGGTACCAAACTCCCAATACTATGATGATTCTGACAACGAAGTCGAAAACAAAATGGGCCTCCACCATTCTTGTTTATAAACTTGTCTACGTTACCTCCCAATGATGTAAACGAAAACATGGAATTGTACACTTTGCTTGAATCACGGAAATGCCTGGACTGTCCAAACAATAAATTGGCTAGATATGGAGGAGGCTGTTTGACCTCTGGCAACTTAATTTGTCCGCCAGCACAACATATTGAGAATGTAGGGTTAGACATGGATTTGTTATTCCTCTCCTCCATCCACATTATAGTTTGACAAAATTTGCACTTGTACTTGGGCATATCTAGATTGAGATACTGAATTCGGACATCTAATCAAGATGATTATTATAGAAAATTAATTAGGCCAGTATGATAAAATTTATAATCGTTGCCACAAACTATGTTTATAATTTTTGACAAATAGTATTAAAATAATTTGTTTGTTTATTAATTTAAAAACATTACCTCGGTGTGCGTCGGACGCTACTATATCATTATCAATCGCATCTTCACTATTGGCAAATTCCTCACCATTTTCATCATCGATCATATCATCTACATGTCCATCAAAAAGGATTTTATTAATTTGAAAAGGTATAACATGTACTGTGTACCAACTTAATTTAG
Source organism: Heracleum sosnowskyi (assembly GCA_030848705.1). Classification (NCBI taxonomy): domain Eukaryota; kingdom Viridiplantae; phylum Streptophyta; class Magnoliopsida; order Apiales; family Apiaceae; genus Heracleum; species Heracleum sosnowskyi. The sequence continues at coordinate 82,789,221 of CM061238.1, forward strand.
CATAACATATGGAGTATGGTTAGACATGAATCTTTTATTCCTACCCTCTATCCACATTATAGCCTAATAAAATTTGCACTTGTATTTAGGCATATCTAAACTAAATACTGATTTCAAACATCTAATAAAGATTAATATTATACCATATGAATTAGTCACCATAATAAAATATATAATCATTCCCACAAACTATGTTCTAAATTTTAGACAAATAACAATAAAAAAATTTGTTTGTTTATTAATTTAAAAACATTACCTCGGTGTGCCTGGGACATTACTATATCATTTTCAATTGCATCTCCTCTATTGCTAAAATCCTCACCATTTTCATCGATTTCATTTTCATCATCGATCATATCATCTACATGTCCATCAAAAAGAGTTTTATCACTTTGAAAAGGTATTACATGTAATGTGTATAGTTGTAATACTTTAATAGGTCATAATTTTAACAATATAATACCAATTGTATGTTATTAATAAGAATGAGAATGTTTTATGCTATTAAAGTATTTACATGAATAGTTACCTTCACCGTATTCATGGGATTTAGAATCATTAACATCATCAAAAGACGACAATAAATTAACAGAGTTATCTTTTGAATGCCTTGATGATCTAATGACAACATTCCTATTGTCATCATACGAATGCCCAATACCTGAAAAAGTATATAGCTTCAATCGAGTTTGATGAAAGAAATCACTATATAACAAACTTATAACGAATTTTGCAATATAATACGCACCCGTTGTCAGTTGCGGGGAAGATGGCTCGTGGATCAAACTATTAATTAACGAAGAAGTATATTGATTTGATAGTCTTGGTAATAAAGGACGAAATTTTACTACAAATCCAATATATATTGGGTTATAACAAATCGCTTAAAAAAATATTTTTATAACATAGAAACATAAATATGCAAAAGTACCATATGGATCATTATATGTTCCATGACATTGTGGTGTTTTTGTTGTAGTAGGAGATTCCAGTTGTCCTAAAAAACATTATACAACAAAATTAAAAACCAAACATTTATTACAATATTGAAAATATATGGAAGAGTAAAAATAAAATAAAATATTGTCATTGTCAAATTAGTGAATAAAAGGTATTACCTGCTTTTCCATTGTTGCTTATTGGATTTATATGCACCTTTCTAGGACAACCTGTTAATACATTTGTTTTTAAAAATAATAAAATATGATCCACACATTTTGTCTCTTCAGTTTATAATAAACAAAATGAAATTTACAATAGAGGATATGTTGATATGTGGAGAGTGGATGTTAAGATATACCAACAGGTCTCTTTTGCTGAACTAATATGTGGTCACATTTTTTGTTTGAAGGGCCAATATATCTGTCCTTTCTTGGTCGACCTGTTGTTTAAAAAAGTTTAAAACAAAATTTTGTAAAATTGAAAAATAAAATTTTTTGACAGTATGAAATTTATACCAACATGTCTCTTTTGTGGAAGGGACACATGTGGAGATGTGTGTGAAGACCAGACAACTTCATCTTTCCTTGGCCTTCCTGTAAATTAAAATGACAATTGAAAAAAAAAAGAACTAATTGAAACATAAAAACATTTAAATTATTGTATATAAAGCATTAACAAACCTCTCTTTCGTGTGTTGGCAGAGATGTTGTCTTGATGAGAGTGGGAAATATCCATGAACAGATACTTACAATTACTTTAAAGTTTCTTAAACCTTGAATTCCTATAATATGAGAAAAATATTAGACATTATAAATTTTATTTTTTATTCAACAACCATTCTTTTAATTTAAAATCAATCCCCATTCATGACAAAAAAATTAAAAAAATTAAAAAAATAAAACCATTCTTTTAATTTAGAGTAAATTGTAAATTTGTGGCCAAACTTAACCTCATTTTGCATTTTGGTGGCCGAACTTTCAAATTTCCAATATGGTGGCCAGACATTACTTTTATTTTTCAAAAATGTGGCTAAGGGCCACCTTTTTGAAAAAAAAGTTCTACAAAAAGTGGCTCTTAGCCACCTTTTTGAAGACTAAAAGCAATATTTGGCCACCAAAATGCTAACGCGGGTAAAGTCCAGCCACCATTTTGTAATTTACTCTTTAATTTAAAATCAATCCCTATTCCAGACAAAAAAAAATAAAATCAATCCCTATTATTTTATGAATATAAATTTGATCATGTTATCATTGGAAATGATGTTTATCACCAAGATTGTATAATTGTTTATGACACTATGTACAAAAATAATTGCAACTACTTTAATAACTGTAATTTATTTATTACCAAGAGTATATTATTGTATATGACACTGTAGAAAAATAATTGCAACTACTTTTATAATTGTAACTTTAAACATTTTAAAAATTGAATGTTTTATATATGTTTGTGTTTGCATTCAAATATGATAGTTACTTAATTTAACATATATATACATAAGACTCATGTATTATAATAAAAGATTTTATTATAAAAAGTTACTATTTTACTTTAAAATTAATCACGAATATAAAATTATATATTATGGAGTCATTTTCCTAAATATTTATTCAACAACCATTCTTTTAATTTAAAAGCGATCACTATTCCTGACAAAAAAAATTAAAATAATTAAAAAATAACAACCATTCTTTTAATTTAAAATCAATCCATATTCTTGACAAAAAAAAAAATAAAACCTTATTATATTTTATGAATATAAATCTGATCATGTTATCATTGGAAATGATGTTTATCACCAAGATTGTATAATTGTTTATGACACTATGTACAAAAATAATTGCAACTACTTTAACAACTGTAATTTTTAAACATTTTAAAAATTGAATGTTTTTGTATACATTTGTGTTTCGCATGCAAATATAATAGTTATTTGATTTAACATATACATATATTATTAAGTCAAATATATTATATAAAAAAGAAAAAGTTACTATTTTAATTTGAAATAATAAATCATATAAGGTATATTGAAATTTTTGTTATTAATAATATTTTAGATAAATTAATATGTTATTCATGTTTTGCACAAACATGCACTTATTAAAAAACTAAAATACTATAAATTGAATATAAACATGTATATCATTTATAAAAAGAAGCAATTTTAATATATAGTTCAATATTAATATACTCATTAATATTATATTTGTGTTTTGCACAAACATGCACCGATAAAAAATTATAAATATTATAAATTTAATATATATATATATATATATATTAAAAATACTATAAATTGAATATGTATATCATATATCAAAATAAATTTATTTTAATATCTAGCTCAGTATTAATATACTCATAATATTATATCCGTGTTTTGCACAAACATGCAATTATTAAAAATTAAAATTACTATAAATTGAATATGTATATCATATATGAAAACTAAATTAATTTTTATCTTTTAACTAAAACATTTTAAAATATTTTAAAACTCATAGACTTGTTATATATTTCTTAATCTTTTACATAAATTGTATGAAATTCATTAACTTTTATTGTTAAAATAATACCTTATTTTAAATAATTCTGATTAATAACTCAGACACACATGAACACACCTAAGGTAAGAATCAAGGTAAGAATCAGAAGACTCTGTTGTTACGCTGATGTCCAATCAATAAATGGAGTTTGAGTGCATCACCTTATAGGAGCCACAATAATTCAGTGACGTGACACTGGTGTTGTAAGATCCGTGAACTTTATTAATAATATAAATTGTATTATATGTGTAGAATAATTATTATGAAGTATTTTGAGTTTTAATAATAAAGGTTGTTAAGTGATTATGTGTAAATTGGTGTGTCGAAAGCCCTGTTCAAATATTTTTTCATTTGAAAATATCTTCAATTTTGAGTCCCGTTTTGATAATTCAAGGGCCCCGTTGAAATTTTGTACATCATTGTTATTCCTTCGTCATTCATGTTCGAATCATTATCGGAGGATTTCTTCGTATTATTATATCCCTTATTATCCGATACTATCAATAGTATTTGTTTTATTCAAAGGAAGAAAAAAATTTCCAAACCCTAACCCTAACCCTAATTTTTCTAGGGTAATTGATATATCGTCCATATCAATAAATACATCTGTTATAGCCCCAGTATTCTTGAGCATTAGTTATATAAATGATATGAATTGATTTGGATAACTATCAGTCTTTGTGGATAACAATCACCTCGTAAAAAGTGTATTTTACATTATTAGGGTTTTAAAGCGAACTAGTGGATCAATATCGATCCAAAAATGTCGTTTAGGGTATTATTTTCCACTAAGTATAAAAAGGAGAATCATACATTATACTTCATATAATCCGTATTAAAAATATACAAAAATATAAAATTCCCGAACCGTGTTCTTCGTGTTCTTGAAAATCAAAATCAATTTCGAAGGTGTTATTGAAATCCAAATTCAAAGTTCAAGTACTCAAATCAAAGATCTTGAGCTCTAGTTTCAGACTCTTCCAACCTCATCATCATCTGGTAATTTTTCGATTTTATAAGAATTTTTCAAATTTCGAATTAAAATTAGGGTTTATATTCGAATTGGGGATTTTCATTCTGTTGATTCTCCGTTCAATTTATTGCTTATAACATGTTCCTAGGTTTCTAATTAGTAGGAATTCATGCTTTAATTTCATGTTTATGTTCGATTTTGAGAAATCCGATTTCTAGGGTTTTGCCCAATTTTTCTTTTTAATAGTCCGTTCATATGAATGATCTGACATTGTTTTTGGTAAAGGGCTTTCATTGTATGTGTTCTTAGCTTCATTTTAACATAGAGAACGTAGAGTTTCATGTACGATTTTAGTAGATCGGAAAATTGTTTGAGCTCGCCGGAAAATAGTCGGGTTTTGGATTCCGGTGATGTTTTTGGTTTGTTTTTGATCGGAATGTATTGGTATGGTTATTAGGAGTGTTTTGGTATCAAAAGTCCCAATTTTTGATGTGTTTTTGGCTCGCCGGATTCTGGAAAAGGTCGCCGAATTCTGGGAATTTTCCGGCTGTTCTTCGTGACCCGGATTGTTCTTGGTGACCCGTGACCCGATCCAGTAACCCGTTTCCCTGACCCGGTTTCAATCTTCGAAACCCTAAAATATTTTCAGAAAACTGTTTTTGAATTTTATTTTTAAATTTAATTTGAAAATAGTTTAATTATTTATAAAAATCATATTTTTATTTTAAAAATACATTTTTAAATTCAGAAAATTCTGGAAAATTATATTTAATTATTTAAATTCGAAAACTAATTAAATTTAATTATTTTAATTATTTTTAATTAATAATTTATTTATTTAATTAATTGATTAATTCTTTTAATCAGTTAATTCTTAATAATTAATAATTAATTAGATTTAATTAATTTAAATTAGGTTTAATTATTTTCTAGGCTGATTTAATTATTTAAAAATAGTTTGAGCATTTGGAAATTGTCAATTAATTTTATATTAATTGATTTAATTGTTTTTAAATACTTATATTGGGATTAAAAATCCGATTTTTGATTTAAAAATTATTTGTGACTTATTTAAATTCAAATAAGCCTCGAATATTGTTTTAAAAATATTTATAAGTGCTATATGGTTTATATGAGTCGAATAATGTGTTTTAATAGTCCGTAAATGCCCGTACGAGGGCTAATGTCTGAGTTTTAATTACCGTAAACTAGATCGGGCATCCGATAGGAACCCGATTACTTGTTTAAATGTAAAAATGGTTATGAGTATATATCGAGGATAGAATGGGGATAGTTAGACTTACTGTAATGAGTTGTTTATTATAGAATCGAGTTCCCGGAGCAAGGGAAAAGAGAAGGTAGAGTGAGCTCGGTAGAATTCCGTTAGCTACTAGACTAGGCAAGTATCTGTGCCTTTACTTGTTGATTCAATTGTTATTATTCTTCAGAATTTCATGTATGTTACCATCAGAACGATTCAGATTATTCAATCTTCACCCGTATTGAGCACTTGATGCTATTTCCTTGAATATTCCTAACTTTTTATTCAATCCACAATCGTGTTGGATATCAGAAACCTTCACCATTCAATTCAGTTTATATTGATGATAACCATTGTTGACCTCCTTAAATGAGTACGTTGTACCATTGAAACCATTCCGAATCTATTTCTCGGACTTCATTTGATATTGAATAGTTGAAGCTCTTTTGCAACTATTACACCCAGTCATTGTGTACTTATCTTGTTATGCATGTTATTGCTTATACTTTGTGATAGAATTGGCATGTTTTAAAAATGAGACCAGTAATGGTCGGGCCATATTTTTGGTCGTAATAACTTAAGGCCTAGATGGCCATGGATCCTAGTGGAGGACTATGCTATAAGCTAGTCTGGGGTTGATGCGTGACTGATCAGCAGCTCAACCTTTGTATTTGAAAAATGTAGAAGTCCAATTCTAATTCCTCTTTCTTCAATAAAGATTGTTAAAAGCTTATGTTTGACTTGTATATTGTTGATTCAGATAACTGAAATTTTTCCTTTCATTATGGAACTGTGATTGATATATATATCATGCTTGCTGAGCACATGTGGCTCATACTTGCTTGTTTCTAACCCTATTCCAGTGAAGCGAGAGAATGAGCAGACATAACGCTAGTGACAGTTCTCCCGATGCTAGGAGACCACCCCGAGTGATTGTCATTGGACGGGTAGTTGTTTTACTTTGGAAGTTAGACTAGATGTCTAGCTTTGTATATTAAGCGTGTAATAACTCTGAAAACTGGTTTGTAATAAATATGACTTAGAAGCTTGTTTTATGCCATAATCTGGATGCGGTCTTGGATAAGGGGTATTTTATGTTATTATATTATTATTCATGTGTTAGATTCTGGTATATTGTGTTTCGTTGGTCGAGTGACTCCCCAAATATGTACCCCGGGTTTGGAGGGCGTCACATGTGTTTTGGTAATGAGCATCATAAAAGTAAATATCACAATTTCATAACCAAAAACCAAGGCTTACATATGTGATATGTAGAAAAAGAAAACATACTACACAAAGAAACTCTCATCCTAGAAACGGTCGTATACTTGCTAGAAATTATATAATCTAATTCTTTATCCTTTCTATAAGACCTACTGTAAGAAAGAGCAGTGTCTCTGTGCAACTTTGACAACCAAACAATCCAGTTAGTTCTATTCTTTTTATATTTAATAGAGAGGGTGGAACAGAAGTCTACACCACATATTGTAGTAATACCTTTGCTATAGTTTAAAAACTCTGGTAATAGGTTTCATATTGCAATCACTGCTTGAAGGATTAGTATTTAAAGGTGATAATATAAGCAATGAGTGAAGATCAGAAGGTAAAGGCAAACGAAACTACTCAAATAATTTAAACTAACAATTGGATTATTGTTTGATGGAGAATCCAGGGAGGGTCTAGAATGGAGAATGAATCCAAGCTAACAATGTACTCAAATCCAAACTAACGAACATAATTTTTCAATATCCAAACATACAATCAGAACAAAAAAACATGCAAAATATATATCCTTTATTAAATCACAAACACAATTGAGAGTGGTACCCTTGAATTGATGTTTGAGCGTAAATCTTGGTACCCTTGAATTGATGTTTGAGCGTAAATCTTGGTACCCTTGAATTGATGTTTGAGCATAAATCTGGAAACATACAATCAGAACAAAAAGCATACAAAACATATATAATTAAATGACAAACACGATTGAGAGTGGTACCTTTGAATCGATGTTTGAGGGAAAATCTGAGATGGAGAATCAAGGGAGGTTTTGCTACTCTATAAAAGCATATACTTGCTAGAAACTATATACAATCTAACGAACATAATTTTCAATATCAAAACATACAATCAGGACAAAAAACTTACAATATATATATATAATTAAATCACAAACATAATTGAGAGTGGTACCTTGGAATTGATGTTTGATGGAAAATCTGAGATGGAGAATCAAGGGAGGGCATCTGGGACTAATAGTATAGATTTAATCGAGGAAGGGATTCTGGGCTTGATAGTGCCGATTGTTTGAATAAAAGAGGCGATTGTCGGAATAAAAGAGGCTATTCGTATCTAATTATATTTTCAGTTTTGATTGTTTTTTATTATAATTTATAATTTTATTATTATATTTAGAATTGTTTATTGATTTAACTAACCTTGGTTAAAAAAAAAGAGGAAGTTGAATAATTTTAGGAAGCATGTCATGTTTAATTTGATTGGTCTAAAAATAAGGAATAATATCTGATTGGTTTTAAAATAATTCATAGTTTTCTGATTGGTTAACTGCATATTGTGGTTAATTAACTAGATGGTGTGGTAGACTCGGGTATTATAATAAAGGATGATATCTATTAAAATCATTCTTATTATTATTCTTTACATAATATTTTTTTTTAAAATTTTGTCCATTACGAAAGAGCACTACAAAAAACAAAAGAAGTATAATTAAATTTTAAAATAAACAGATGGGAAACATTGAATTTAATATAAAGAAATAATTTTCATATACGAAAATAATTTTCGCACAAATCAGCATCTTCGAAATAATTTTATAATGAAATATATGGTAAATTATAGTATTTCAACTTTATTTCATATTTGTAAATTAATTTTATAATATTGTATGCCGTTTTCATGAACCAAATATTTTATAATTTGACCAGGTTTAAAAAGTTGGATCAATATATCTATACGATAATAATCACATGATTATTATTATTATTAATTTCTCAAATAATAATTAAATTTTCAATGTCGTGAAACAAAATTTATTAAAATGATCAATTAAGTGTAATATAAATAATTATTGTAGCATAATTGTTCGTGTATAACATAGATGTTTGTAAACTCATGTGATTTTAATGGAATAAAAGTATATTTGTAAAAAAGATAATCATGTATGTGAGATTATATCTTAAGATATATTACAAATTTTCTTAATTTTTTATATCTTATACATAATATTTTTTTTGATAATCAAGTAATTCATTAATAAACGGTCATATGACATCTACAAAAATAATCAAAATAGAACAAACACGTAATAAAATAGATCAAATCAGAATTTTCTTCACCCCGAGCTATGATTGTTGAGCAAATCATTCATTGTGGCACATCACTCGTTTATATCGCTGAAGTTTGCAGCCTTTTTAGAGAGACAATCTAACAATCTGTTGTAGTCGTGCAATATATATAGGCCATTGCTCCATGAAGAACACTCTTATATAAAGAAAAATAAAAAACACCATAGAATCTTACATAAATTGCATGTTAATTCTAATTTTCTCACCAACAAAGGTTTATTACGAATAAAAATAGAATCTAGCAAAAAATTAGAATCAAATAAAATATGATTACATGTAATTTCATTGTGATAAATATATATACAAGATTCTGTACAGGATTCTATACTGGATTATATGTAATGTTTAATTTTTAAATTTAGATGAGATTCTACGTTAAATTTGATAAGTTAGACTTAATTGTTGTTCAATTTATGATTCTAATTTAAAAAAATCAATTTTTATGAAAAATAAAGTGTTTAAGATGGTGTTCTTTATTGTTCTTTATATAAGGTGTTCTTCCTAGAGTGCGACTCTATATATATATATAGGCTAGTGATCAAATACAAACCTCTTTTAAAATACAAACTAACTGTAAAGCATAATGTAACATAAGATGTAAAAGAGATAACTACAACTCAACAAAGGACAAGACAGACAATAATATTAACAGAAGCACAGGAATCCAGAATCAAAGAAGAAAAGGTAAACTCAAAAAATCAAAATACGTTATGTATTCTTGAAGTCCGTAAACAGGTCACGGAAAGAAGTTCATGAAAATGTTCAAGCCTCAGTGACAGCAAAAGAAACAAGACTTTCAAGACGACAGAAGTATGTGAATGATTTAGGGTTCAGTACCACAGGATTCCAGTGATGAAGCAACCAGGACGACAAAGGACTTATCAGCAGCATTGAATTGCAGACATAAAAGAAGAATTGATCAAGTGTTATTCATCTGTGAACCAGACCAGTTGCACTAGGTGACGGCACTGAAAAGATCAAATTGTTTTATCGTCTCGGAAGAAATTGATACAGTCTAAAACTTAAACACCCTGAAACTTTTCTGGAGACTAACAAAAGAAAAGGTTTGATGGTTTTTCTAAATATAAAACAATCGAATATATGTAATCATGACATGACATGATTATTTTATTATTTGATAGTTTTCTAAAATAGAAAACCATCGAATGTATGTAATCATGGAATGAAATGATTACTTTTTTATTTGATAGTTTTCTAGTTTAGTAAACCATCGAATGGAAAGCATAAAGTACGTATTCTATTTGATAGTTTTTATTTAAAAACTATCGAATTGAATAATTACTTTATTCATTCGATAGTTTTCATTTGGAAAAGTGGGTGAAAAGTTTGTTTGTCTGACAGGTTGATGAGAATTGGACGGCCAAGATTGTTTTAACAATTAAGGTTCGATAGTTTTCTAAAAACTAAGTCTATAATTACACAGAGAGAGGTAGTGTCTTCCTCAGTCGAGGTTAGTTCATAGTAGCAACTACTGAGAGAGAGTTTTGAGCCGGAGAAGATCATAGAAATTTATAGTGCTCAGAATTCTTTCATTGTATTGATTATGAATAACCTTGAACTCATTGAAGCTAATCTACGGATTAGAAATTGTAGCACCCCTCGAGGTTTATATTTATAAAACGATATATTCCCCGACTTTTGGTTTGGTTTGGTGTGTTTGATTTCGTTATAGAACTGAATGAATTATCCGCGAACGAAATTGAATTATTTGTGAGTATCGTATTCAACCCCCCCCCCCTTCTACGATACTTCGGGACCTAACAATTGGTATCAGAGCTTGTTAATCGACATACAGATTAGATCCGGGTATTTCAGACCAGTCAGACAAGAATTCTGAGGAGGCCAACTTCTAAATAAATTTATTTTATGAATTTATAGTTTAATAAGTTTATTTTATAAATTTAAGTTAAAATGAATTTATCTTATAAATTTAATTTAAATGAGTTCATTATTTAAACTTGAATAAGTGTATTTGATTAACTTAATTTAAATAAATTTATTTTATAAATTCAAGTTAAATAAATTTATATTTTAAACTTAAGTAAATTTAATTTATGTTATGAATTTATTTTAGAGGTGCGGCACAGAGCAATTTGTAGTGTGCTAAAGAGACCCCTTAGAATTTGTGAATTGTAGTCAATTTAGGTGGCCAAATTTTTTGAGTCTGAGAAGTATGGTGACTTCGATAGTTTTTTTTAAAACTATCGAAGTGGTAATGTTTCTTAGTTTTTCAAAAATGGTCAGCCAAGTTTCTTCGATAGTTTTTGTTTTAAAAAACAATCGAAGTGCTTGAATTGGCCAGCTTTACAAAAGCACCCCGAATTAATATATTTCTGAGTTATTTATTTATTTTGAATTTTTGTTTAAATTTTTTTTTTTTCTTAAATTCTAATTTTTCTTAAATATTAATTTACATGATTTAATTTTTAAGAATTCGAAATTCTTGAAAATTAAATGTTTTGTAAATATTTATTTTTGATTAATTTATTTTTAAGGAAAATTAAAAATTCTGAATATTTAAATTTTTCTTAAGTATTAAATTGAGGATGCTCAAGGGCTTGTAGAAGAAGATTCCTCCGGGTGTTAAACTGATTTTTATCTTTCGAAGAAAAAGATAACCATGAAGCTGATTTCAGGAAGAAGTTTCTACGGATATATTTTTTTTCTAAGGAGATTTAATCATAAGAGATTATGAAGCGAGGAATAAAGGGTGTTAGAGAATTGAACGGACAAACCAACATCTCAGTAACGTTTATTAATGTTGGAACCTCAGAACAGAATAGAAGAATTACTAGTAGCTGAATCAGAAGAAGCTCAGGTAGAAAACCTCGAGAGACTAGACTAAAGATCAGTGTTTCACTTGTCAAGGAAGTTTAGTCACATCAGATTCAGAAGGAGTACAAAAGCTACATCCAAGGATCAGGCCTATTTATTCCGAAGCAAAGACTCTTCAAGATTCAGTTCAAGAGGTAGTTACAGACTGAGATGGTAACAAAAACAAGAGTGATAGTTTCAACTTTGATAAGAACTATGTAACGAGAAACTATCAGGGTGTGCTACACAATGAAGAAGCCTAACAAACAAAGAAGAATAGGGACTCAGTTAATAGCTGAAACAGAAGTAGAATGCTTTGTTGAAGAAGCATCAGCACAAAACTTATGTTGCTTAAGGAAAGAGTTGGGATGGATCAGATGACGAGAAGATCATGGATATCTTGCTTTCATAGCAATCTCTGAAGATGATTCACCTCACATATCTCAGGTATCTTTTCCTTGAACCAATGCAGTATTTAATTCTCAATATTCAAAGCATGTACATAGGAGATCTTATATATGTGTGTATGAATATTTGTAGAATAAGATTTGCAAGTGAGATAGAAGCTTTCTTAAGAAACAACTCTTAGTTTTAGGGGTTAAGTTTCTGGCACATAAGACCTTAGTAAAGCTAAGTTTCAGTATCCCTAGTAGAACAAGATTTGCTCATTTATTCTGAATTGTTTGTTAAGGGATAATCAGTTTGAAGGATGGAGGAATTACCTTTAGAGTCAGTAGAATTTGTAGAACACCAAGCTGTATCTAAAACTGACTTAGGTAATAGAGAAAGTTAGATGTCATACAACAACAGAATGGATTAGATAGAATTAGTGATTTAATTGTTAATTCTTTTATTCCATGTGTGCTTAGAAAATTATTGAATATCTGTAAATCTACTTGCTACCTGTTACACTTGTGTATATTGGTTAAAGTAGAAAGTACTGAATTTTCTAAAATGCAGAACATGCCTAATTTGCACATCTCTTATCTGCAATGTCAAAATGCTCAATGTATGCCATTTATTCTTATTAACATGTTTGCTTATTTAAATATTATGAATGCATATCTTAGAACTTGCATTAATCATAGAAAAAACATGTTTAAGAATTACATTAGAGCAACGACTGCAAGGTCAGTCAGAGATAAGAATAAGCATGTATAGGTTGAAGCTGTTGTTACCACTTTTAAAAGCAAAATCTCTAATCCATCTGGACCCAAGCAAATAAGTTGGGTACCAAGAACTGTCAATCCATTTGTGAGTGCAGGCAAATCAGGTTAATCGATTTATATGCTTTCTTGGTCTTTACTACTGAAGACATATGATCGAAGAAAGAACTTGCCATCAAATGTGATTGAGAAAGCTGTTCCGTTAATAATCTTTGGAGATGACAGCAAAGGTTTTCATCACGGGACATGGCTACGTTTGAAATGGAATGTCATCATGTTTACAATAATTGGTATCATTGATAACAACTAATAATTGGAGTCAAGGATAACAATTAGAAGCAACTCTCTTGCTGAAGATTCAAAGCACAAATCTTTTTATTCAATGAAGGAGCAGTGTTTTATCTCAAGCAGGAAGGTTGAGAAGCTCTCACCCTTGCATGACAATACAAGGAACTCTTTTCTAAAGATGGTATTGGTGAGAGGACTGCCTCATCTGGGATTCAAGCTAGATGAAATATATGAGGCATGTCATTAAGGGAAGTCAAAGAAACATCACAGAAAAGCTATAATGTGATAAGCATTACTGAGCCGCTTCAGATGATACGTATGGAACTCTACGGACTAGTTAATGTCTTATCTACAACAAAGTAAAGATATACTTCAGTGATGGTTGATGACTACTCTTAATACAAACTGGTGTTGTTCATTCAATCTGAAGGACAGGACATCACAGATGAGATTAATCACATTTCCATGATCAGTAACAAATACAGGAAGACCCTGTATTGGCCAATAGAAGCAAACTCTGAATTTCTTTCAGGGGTTTGGAGGAAAATGTTTTACAAGTAAGCATCTTGGCAAGATTGGCAGCTAAGGCTCTTAAGGATATTTTCCTCGGCTAATCAGTGGAATCTAAAGCCTACGAGGTAAATTTGATTAATCAACAAGAGGTGATTGAAAGTCTGAATATGATGTTCAACAACTCCAAGCTCTCAGCTGTTATGTGTGAAATTAATGGTAATGATGATTCAAATCCAAGCAGTGGTAATGGTAGTTTAACTACACAGCTCAGCACTTCAACAGAACCACTCAGCGAGGATGAAGATTCTCAGGAAATCCCAGCAACAGCTTAGGGGGAGCAAAAGAAGGATCAATTAGTCAGATCAACACCACAATGAAAATCTAGAGGACACTTCAAGAACGTATCTGTTAAGACAAAGGGTTTAGATTCAATATCATTCCTGATGTCTAGTTCTTAGTGATCCTAGTGGTGGAGTGAAGACTGGAGCTATAGAGTATGAATGATTATTTTCTTGGTTTTCTTTCTGAAGAAGAAACAAAGAAAGGTAAAGAAGCTCTGATGGATCCAGATTGGGTGATTGCAAAGCAAAATGAACTCAATCAATCTGAAAGGCAGAAAGTTTGGAAGCTGGTACCCAGGCCTAAGGGAAAATCTGTTATTGGAACAAGATGGGTATCCAGAATACTGGATGAAGTTGGCATTGTTATGAGGGACAAGGCCAAACTAGATGCTAGGTTACTATTAGGAAGCAGTATCTAACAAGAAGCACCAGTGACGAGACTTGAGGATATCAGGATATATCTGGCACCTGCTGCATATTCAAACTTTAATATCTATATGGTGAATATGATCAAGTGCACTCCTAATTGGTGAGATAGTAGAAGAAGTCAATGTAAAACAGATCCTGGCATTTGTTGTTGCAGATCAATTGGACGTTGTATAACTTCTCTTCACAAGATCACTACAGGTTGGTATGAACTGGTATCAATACTCAAGCAATCGTCAAAGACATGGTATGACACTCCAACTGAACTTTTACAGAATATGAATTTATTAGAGTTGTCATAAGGCACAAACATAATGTCATATATGTGCAGTGATATCATGATTATATTATATGTTGGTCTACTAACGAAAACTTGTGCAAGAAATTTGCCAAGTCATTGCAGAGAATGTACAAGATGAGTATGTTGGGAAAGTTGCAATTCTTTTTGGATTTACTTTGAGCAAGCCAGAAGATTAATTCTTTTAGGAGCACAAGTAAGCCAAAAGAGTGATGGCAATAAAAGTAAGTCAAGAATCTTTTGAATGTGCACAATTGAGAAGATTCTAGACATGCCAAGACTCCCTACCAACAGCAGCCACTAAAGCTTGATCAGGACAAATCAGGTAAAAGACAGAAATGACAAGCTAGAGAGGTATGCGTCTCATTAAGTTATTAGCTGCAAATCGACAACACATATTGTATTCTCAAGTTGCCAATGTGCAAGGTTCCAAGTGGATTTCAAAAATCTAGTCTTATAGTTATCAACATGATTTTGAGATATCTTAAGGGAATACCAAATCTCAGTATATGGTACCCTAAAGATACTTATTAACATGTTTAGCTATTTAGATATAAAATACGCAGGTTGTAAGAAAGACAGGAGAAGCATCCCCAAATGACAGGAGGAGCATCTCTAGAAGCTGTCAACTTCGTGGAGGAAGATTGATTTCTTGTTATTATTTCAGGAAATAACTTTATCTCCAACAACTCTGTGGAACAATCCACGACAATGCACCTTGACAACAGGTATCATTTCTTTCGAGAGCATGTCTTCAATTCATAGAGTAACTTGCAGACACGCACCTTATTTGAAAATCTCATTTGCAAGAAACTCTTGAATAAGTTCACAAGTATAAAATTGTTCATATTTTAAGGACTTGTGAATTTATTTAACATCCAGTCCTCATCTTAATAATTTAGTGCTAATATCTAACTCATAGATATTTAGTACTAATTTATTATTATTTATTAATGAAATTTGAATTATGGAAATTGAAGCAGTTCAATATCTTATTTGCTCCATAATTTAAAATACATAAAATAAATATGCAGCATAATTTATTGGATTTTAATTGGTTAATATCATTCAATGATATTTAGTCGATTTTATTCTGAGAAAATTGTGAATTTTCTGTTGACAATTGATTTTGGTAAATTTGAAAAGATTTATTAGAATTAAAACTTGATAGGGAATAAAACAGTCTAAATTTTAAAACAAGAACAGGTTTTAAAATGAAGACAGAAGCAAAAAATATCGAATTTAGGAAATTCGATAGTTTTTCAAGTACATAGATAAATCTATCGAAACAAATTTTCGATAGTTTTTGAAAAGGAAAAAGAAAAACTATTGAAAACATTTCTCGATACTTTTTGAGGAAATTTTGAAAAAGCATCGAATTGAATTTCATTATTCTTTATCTAAATTCTCGATGGTTTTTGAATTAAAATGAAAATCTATCTGAGAGAATTAATTTTTCCTTTATTTTAATTCTCGATAGTTTTTCCACAAAGGATCCCTCGATAGTTTTTCAAGCTTTAAAAGGTAACAAGTTCGATAGTTTTTCAGAAAAACTTTTTAAATTCTGATTTTCAAACTCTTCGTTATTTTTCAAAATTTATCAAAGTAAAGTTGACAGTTTTACCCCCAACTGAAAACCATCGAACATACTATTAAAAAACATCGAACACTGTAAAGACAATATTGCCCCTGTCAATTCAATAAGTATTTAACAACCCCTTACGTTTTTTTTTCCTTCTTATTATCAGATCTAAGGGCTTTTGTTTATACTTACTAGAATACATATAACCAAGAACATCACTGCCTCAAGAACTTGTTTCTAAGAAAACTATTTTCACTATTGTTCTTTAGAAGTTAATTGTTTTCAATTGATTTCTTCAGATAATTCTGATTATTTGTGTTACCAAAAGTAGGGTTCTTGATAATAGTGATTCGAAGTTGTGTTTTTTTTAAGAAAAAAGGGGTAATTTTGTTTTAAGGGTATTTTGTGTCAAGTTTGATTAATTAGTAATAATTAATTAAATTTAATTGGTTTTAGTTTTGGTTGAAAAGTAACCAAGACTAATCATGTCTCGTTTCAAAACTTGCAAGCCATTACGAATTTACAGTTTCGTGCATGGGCAGAGTTTCTGAACACACGTTCATTAGTGGCATATGCCTTGAGTACTCCCGTAGTCCTTTGCATCGATCAATTGACTGTGTTGTACACAACCGCCACGGATACAAGTGAGAATAACGTAAGATCCTTCAGTTTTGTTGTGCCAGGGGGCAGAACAATAAGGGTGAAGGAACATGACTTTAATAGAATACTACATTTTCCTATAGAAAACCATGTTCTGGATCCCAAAACTGAGGAGATACATGCTTTCTTCACTCTCATAAGAAGTCAACAACCTAACTTCTTTGTGGGAGAGTTCCTTAAGCATTACCTGACATGGGACCACTGGATGAAAGAACATGCATAGATGATGTGCTTTGTTTCTATCCTAGGTTCCTACAGCTAATTCTCAATGATATCTTAACAGATGATGAGCGTGAGACATTCGCTGAAGAGGAGACCATGGAGTGCATGAAGATGAAGAGCAATGCAATAACCGCTCTGATAAGAAAGAATCATCTTCCAGGGGTACCCACTGTTCTCACTGAATATCTAAGAACGGTGCCCCTACCACTTCTACCCCCAGGGGAACAGGTAAATGAAGGTAACATTCCTCAACCTGAACTGGCTCCTGAACCACAACAATGGATGTTGATCCAGAGCCCTCAGTGGCCATCCAGACCATGAGATTGCAACCCACAATCTTTAACCACGGTCGAAGAGCCTTTGGAAGAGCCAAATGAAACCACAAACGAACCTCCTTACCCTCCTATACCCAATATTCAGACATCCATGAGTGTAGAGGGAGATAGTGCCAAAGCAGCACCACATAAGGAGATACGCCATTCAACAACAGCTCTGCCTTACTCTAAAAGGAGAAGAACAGAAAACGAGGCAACTGTTGAAACTTCATTTCAATCATCCAAAGCGCCCTTTATTGATTTTTCTGATGCTGATTGGGCTACGCTAACGAAAGCAATATCTGAACCAATAGCTCAATCAAGTAAGGAAGAATTGACGGAAGCAACTGGTGTTCCGACCATATTACGGTCAGGTTCACTGGTTGAAGGTTCTATGAACCAAGAGTCTTCACAGACGTCGAGAGAAGGTTCTGACCCCAATGCAAAATCTAAAGGGTCATTGCCTAACTCCCCAGATGGAACATATCTGGATCCTGCGGGTAAAGGGTCTGACGTAGGTGCAGATCGGCAACTCGGTGACAATGAATCAATTTTAATTGAGGAGTTAACTGAGGTAAAGTCTTCACAGACTATTGAGGAAGTTTCAGGATCTCTACTGTTAATAGAGCCTGATTCTACCCTCCTAGAGATTCAAACTCTAGATCCTACAAAGGATACATCATCCACGGATGATCAGCAACTTGGTTTATCCAAGGACGGGGACTTGCGAAGCCCCATTGCACCACCGGTGACCTCCTTAAGGACGGCTACAGTGTTTTCTTCTGCAGGTACAACTAGCACAAAAGGGATTGAGTGAAACAAAAACACCTACACCTGGCCTGAGTGGGAAAGGAAAAATGAGTTAAACACCGACAGAAACGTTGAGTGTACACCCAGAGCCAAACGTGAGGAGTGACACCCTAACCCTTTCAAATATTGATGATTTGCTATTACCTGGAGGTACATGTTCAATCCACCCTCAAGAAGATTATGGAATATGTTGAGGAACCAACAACCCGGACCTTCACAGCAACAACCTGATCCTTCTACTACCTTTTACAATGAGGATAACTTCATCGAGGATTCCTCAACTAAGGGGGAGAAAGTTGGAGAAGGGGAAACAAATGAAGTGACTAATGAAGGTTGGCAAACAACTGGATGGGGAGTTTGGGAAACCAATGAAGCTATTCCAGTTAGACAGTACTGGATTGAAGACATTGTGCAAGAAGAAGAAAGTGAGGAGGAATTTGAGATCATGCAAGAGCAACCACTACAGGAGGAACATGAGCCATATTATCCAGAGCCAATAGGACATCCTATCTTGGATGATGATATGGAAGAAGAAGCAAATTCTCTATCACTGGAAGAAGAAGCTGCCTTGGAGATGGTGAAAGCTCAAAGAGCTGAAATAGATGCCAGGCAAGCTGATTCTCATCAAGATCCAAAGAACTACAAAGCTAAATGAACTGCTCCGTGAGCATGTTAAGGAAATCTTGATGAAGGTCAGTCCAGAGATTACTGAAAACCCTCCTATGGTTAGATTCATGACGAATGACTTGTTCAGAATCTGCTATCTGACGGAGGACAAACTGAGAGATTACCCAAACGAATATCTAATATCAGTTGAGAAGTATCTTAGATCCACTGGACTCACATCAACGGAGAAGGACAAAAGCAGCCGACACTCTAAGAAAATATCTTATGGAGAATGTTCCCTACTATAGGAAGAGAGTGGAGAAAGGATTGGAAGTGCTTCCCAGACTACCAAACATGCCAAAGCTAAACAAGAAAGATGTTAACATTGCATGGCTGTGGGCTGGAGTGGGTCAAGAGGTTGGATATATTGGAAGACACATCCTAGGAGCAATCCTTAAACCTGGAGAACCACCGCACTATCTATCAGTGATTGATTATCAAGCTGCTAACTCCGATCCAATGAGTGAAGAAGGTGAGATTGGAATGGACTGAAGAACTGAAGCAAAGAACAAGAGAACTGTCAGCTCAAACAAGAGGAGCAACTTCAAAGTGAAAAGTTTTATTGTTCTTTGAGTTATAAAATCTGGAAATGTATATATATCTGATCCAGAATGCATTAATATTATTACGCTGTCTTACTTTAAGTAGTTTCATGTTTCCTTAGTTAGTTGAGTTATCCTCGAAGTATTTGCTTGTCGAACTCTATCCAATCAAATAGGGGGAGATTGTAAAGCATAATGTAACATAAGATGTAAAAGAGATAACTACAACTCAACAAAGGACAAGACAGACAATAATATTAACAGAAGCACAGGAATCCAGAATCAAAGAAGAAAAGGTAAACTCAAAAAATCAAAATACATTATGTATTCTTGAAGTCCGTAAACAGGTCACGGAAAGAAGTTCATGAAAATGTTCAAGCCTCAGTGACAGCAAAAGAAACAAGACTTTCAAGACGACAGAAGTATGTGAATGATTTAGGGTTCAGTACCACAGGATTCCAGTGATGAAGCAACCAGGACGACAAAGGACTTATCAGCAGCATTGAATTGCAGACATAAAAGAAGAATTGATCAAGTGTTATTCATCTGTGAACCAGACCAGTTGCACTAGGTGACGACACTGAAAAGATCAAATTGTTTTATCGTCTCGGAAGAAATTGATACAGTCTAAAACTTAAACACCCTGAAACTTTTCTGGAGACTAACAAAAGAAAAGGTTCGATGGTTTTTCTAAATATAAAACCATCGAATATATGTAATCATGACATGACATGATTATTTTATTATTTGATAGTTTTCTAAAATAGAAAACCATCGAATGTATGTAATCATGGAATGAAATGATTACTTTTTTATTTGATAGTTTTCTAGTTTAGTAAACCATCGAATGGAAAGCATAAAGTACGTATTCTATTTGATAGTTTTTATTTAAAAACTATCGAATTGAATAATTACTTTATTCATTCGATAGTTTTCATTTGGAAAAGTGGGTGAAAAGTTTGTTTGTCTGACAGGTTGATGAGAATTGGACGGCCAAGATTGTTTTAACAATTAAGGTTCGATAGTTTTCTAAAAACTAAGTCTATAATTACACAGAGAGAGGTAGTGTCTTCCTCAGTCGAGGTTAGTTCATAGTAGCAACTACTGAGAGAGAGTTTTGAGCCGGAGAAGATCATAGAAATTTATAGTGCTCAGAATTCTTTCATTGTATTGATTATGAATAACCTTGAACTCATTGAAGCTAATCTACGGATTAGAAATTGTAGCACCCCTCGAGGTTTATATTTATAAAACGATATATTCCCCGACTTTTGGTTTGGTTTGGTGTGTTTGATTTCGTTATAGAACTGAATGAATTATCCGCGAACGAAATTGAATTATTTGTGAGTATCGTATTCAACCCCCCCCCCTTCTACGATACTTCGGGACCTAACACTAACAACCAATCTAAACCATTAGATTAATATAATCTAATGGCCCCCTATATGCACAACACACAACTAAAATACACCCTCCCACACACAATCACACTTATTCCCCTCCGTTTTTAATTTGACTTTTCCCGTCAATCGGAGATCTTTTTATGAAATCTGACTTCACCGTATTTTTCTCCATCTCCCAACGATCGATTTGCATACCATGTGTGCTATGTTTCGATGCGATTTGAAAAAAAAATTATTTAGTTTGTTGGTTTGTAGTCTAAGAGTGGTTTGTATTAGAGTAAACCCCTATATATATATAGGTCATTGCTCCATGAAAAACATTGTTATGTAATATGAAGAACAATAAAGAACACCATAGAATCTTACATAAATTGCATGTTGATTCTAATTTTCTCACCAAAAAAAGTTTATTACGAATACAAATAGAATCTAACAAAAAATTAGAATCAAATAAAACACGATTACATGTAATTTCATTGTGATAAATATTTATACAAGATTCTGTACTGGATTCTATACTGGATTATATGTAATGTTTAATTTTTAAATTTAGATGAGATTCTACGTTAAATTCGATATGTTAGACTTAATTGTTGTTCAATTTTATGATTCTAATTTTTTTAAAAAAAATCATTTTTTATGAAAAATAAAGTGTTTATGATGGTGTTCTTTATTGTTCTTTATATAAGGTGTTCTTCCTAGAGTGCAACTATATATATATCTAATTCGTCAATACGTATTCGAATAATTAATCGTAATTGCGACTTCATACAATCCAAATCAATGAACCACTATTATAAATCCTGCAGATCTACGATCCCGGATACTAAAACAAACCAAACTCTCACATGGAGAGAGAACAAACCCGAAGAATGGGTAGAGAAAATCCACTAAATGGGGTACTAAAACTCTCAATAATGAGAGAGACTTATACAAATCGAAAACGAAATCAAAAGAAAACAGTAAAGAGGGGTCTTATCGCCAACTTTTTGGTTAATGACAACCCTTTAAGTAAAAATTGAGAGTTAAGGTTTTTTTTGGCGGAAGTATACATAATATATATGAGCGGTTGTTGTATAATCACGAAGTCTACAATACATGTCATTAAGACATTATACGTTTTTATTATTTATTTTCGTGTTCGTGTAACTTCGTGTATCAAAAATTAAATCAAACACTAAATTTTTGAATCATAAATCAAATTTTTGTGAAAGATGTGAACGGTGAAGGAATGATAAAAAAATGGACAAATTAGTGACATGTGAGATTTATTAAAGTTGTAAAGAATAATATGTATTTTGGAAAGATAAAAATAAAGGAGTGTACATTTGGAAATCATTATTATTATTATTATTTACATAATATATTTTTTTAAAATTTTGTCCATTACGAAAGAGTACTACAAAAAACAAAACAAGTATAATTAAATTTTAAAATAAACAGATGGGAAACATTGAATTTAATATAAAGAAATATTACATACTAAGGAATTACTTTTTAAAAGTTCAAAATGTGTACTCCATCAACAATAACGGAAATAAAATTTTATACTATTAAAATAAAAATATAATAAAGTTCAAAAATTACAAAAGTTATAAATATTAAAAATAAAAAAAATCATGAGTTAATATAACTAACAAAATTTAATACATGAAAAATGAAGAGTAATATAAAATTGTTTTGGATCACAAACAATAAAATAAAATACTAAAGTTACAGATGGATTGGGCCTCAACTGGGCCAAATTTGAAACAGGAGCAAATCTGAAAAAAAGAACGCGTAAGGGGATAAATAAATGAATACACGCGGAATACTAACTGTAATTATAAAACAAAAACGCGGTATATAAATATTTAGAAAATAATAAGAAGAGGAGGACCCTGTGTCTATAAATACAGGCCTTAGGGGTTAGAAATCAGTTTATTTCTCTCCTCTTCAATCAGTTTATTTCTCTCCTCTTCGAAATAGGGATAAAAACCCTAGTTTCCGAATGTTGGGCCATAGCCCACTTGGCATTAGCTTGTACTTAGGCCCATGATGTAATAAGCCCAGTTTGTATATAGGCCCATAATGTAACAAGCCCAACTAGACATTTCCCTATAAATACCCCCAAACCCCCACATGTAAAGGGGTTGGAAAATTAGACTAAGGAGAGAACCTCCTAAGATTGTATTATTGTATTAACTCCACTTCTTAATAATAAGAAAGAGACTTGTTTATTGGATCATATATAGTATTACATTCATCATTTGGCGCTAGAAGGAGCTCTTTTTTCTTTAGATCCAACCGATATGGAAGAGGGTGAACCGCTTATCTCCAAAATCGGCGACACAAACGAGGTGGCTACAGTACCTCGTCGGGAAGGGATACAGTTGCCTCCCGTGTTGCAGCCTCGGGAGCTGTTTCCCCCCACAGATGCCCAAAATGAGGGATCCCCTGGACCCCCCGTGGACACACGATTGAGGGTTATGACTCCAACAGGCAAAAAAGTGCTAACAAGCGATGCACGTCTGCACTTGCTTAAGATGCGGAAACAAAGGAAGCAACCGGTGCAGACTCACCGTTTTGAAGAGTTTGCTGGGTCAGACGATGAACTGGCGTACTTGGAGGAGCAGAAATATTTGTTGGAGGCTCGCCTAGAGAAACATAGGGAGATTCGACGTCTGCAGCGTGAATTGCAGCAGACGACGATCTCGCGTCATAACAAGGATCCACATCGGCAATTGGATGAGGATTACGACGAAGATTACGACCTCGATAAGGATATATCCAGCGAATCCCAATGCTCCCGACCACCTCCAAAACGACGCATGACGTCGTCAGCAAATGATTCCTCATGGCGAAGTGATTCATGCGAGTCATTTCGTCCAGAGGACATCGCTAAAATACAGAATGATCTCGCCGAGTGCCAAGATTACATAAAAAACCATTCAGGACTACCCGTCTCCTCGGAGAGCCCCTTGTCCCGATCGATCGAGATCGCCAGGATTGACAGAAATTTGAAAACTCCAGCTTTAGATTACTTTGATGGGTCGTGCGACCCTATCGGGTTCCTAAATACCTTTGATGGGCGAATGGCTTTCTTTGGCCATTCCGAAGTCGCCAGATGCCAATTCTTCTCCACATGCTTAAAGGGCACAGCGCTACGATGGTATAGTAATTTACCACCACGCTCCGTTGATTCCTGGCACACCTTGAAAAGCAAGTTTCAAAGCCGTTTCTCCAGTAACTATAAAGGGGGTAAGATAACTGCATCGTTGATGACAATACGACAGCGACACTCCGAGTCTTTACGAGACTTCCTAGCTCGCTTCCGAGCAGAGGTCGCCGACATTCCAAACTTAATCGAGGAGCTCGCCATCAATTACCTCGCCGCTGGCATTGATAAACACCGACATGCACTCTTGCTAGAGGAATTCTTCGAGAAGAACCCTCGCACTCTCCAGTCCGCATTTCAAATCATTGAGCATAGAATGACATTACAAGAAGCCGTGGGGAGCATTCAGTCTCCCCGCCGATCTTCTCAAAAACGGGAAAGAAGTCGAAGTCCACGACGACGATCTCCGCAAAATAATGCAAGGCGTGGATATGACTCCCAACCCCGCTCCCATGATCACCGAACTCCCTTGCCAGACAAAACGGAGAGAAGCGACAAAGTAGATAGATCATGGAAGCCACGGGATCGCAGTGAAAAGGAATTCACCAGGCTCAATGCTGATAAAGCCACTATACTCGCAATTCTTAAAACAGAACCTGATTACCGTCCTCCAAGGCCAATGAAGCCAGGACGACCTCCAAGCTCCCGATATTGCGAGTACCATGAAGATACCGGTCACACAACAGAATCCTGTTTCCAACTTAGCTCGTTCATCGAAGGCAAAATTCGCCGAGGACAACCCGTCCATTTCATTGATGATAACAGTCACCCTCCCTCGCGTAGCCATGACCTCGACAGAGTCATTGACGTCATCGCAGGGGGACACTCCGCCGGGGGCACATCTAATAACTCCAAGAAGTCATACGCCCGTGAGGTGTTTTCTATCAACCCAGAGGCCCCAAAGAAGCCAAGACACAACCCAACGCCGATTATCTCCTTTTCAGATGACGACTACCCGTCAGGGCTAATCGAAGCCCATCAAGACGCCCTGGTTATCACCGCCAAAGTAGGCACAAACACTGTGAAAAAGATCCTAATCGACAACGGCAGTTCAGTTGATATCCTATACCACCATGCATATTCACGAATGGACCTCGGAGATCGCAAGCTGGAAAATGTCAACATCCCTTTATATGGATTCACAGGGAATGAAGTCAAGGTGGTGGGTACTATCGACCTGCCCGTCTTGTTTGGAGTGTCTCCATGCCAAACGTGGCAAATGGTTAAATTCCACGTTGTTAATGCGACGTCAAGCTACAATGCCATCCTCGGTCGTACTACATTAGCCGCCCTCAAGGCAATCACGTCGATTCCCCACCTCAAAATGAAGTTCCCCACAGACTTCGGTGTAGGAGAGGTCATCGGCGATCAGGTCGCAGCTAGACAGTGCTACTTATCCGCCGTGATCCCACGACATAAAGCTGGCGACGACTCCTCCATTAATCAGGTAATAGAAATCGACCCAAACGACGCCATTGAGGTTCCCACGACCTTAGCTTGTATACCTATGGAGGATACAGATGATATAGAACTCGTGCCGGGAGATTCGGAGAAAAAAGTCAAAATTGGGAAAGAACTCCAGGACCCCCTAAGACAAAAAATCGTCGATCTCGTCCGTGAATTCTCCGACATCTTCGCTTGGGACCCCAGCGATATGCCCGGGATCCCAGAGGTCATAGCTCGCCACTCACTACATCTCGATCCAAAAATCCGACCTGTTAAACAAAAGAAGCGTGTCTTTTCAGAGGACAAGAAACAGGCAATCGACGCCGAGCTTAACCGCTTGCTCGCGGCCGGATTCATTGAACCAGTACAATTCCCCACTTGGCTCGCCAATGCGGTGCTGGTGAAAAAGAGCAACGGTAAATGGCGCATGTGCGTCGACTACTCCGACCATAACCGGGCATGCCCTAAGGACTTCTACCCACTACCTAATATCGACCAGCTGATCGACGCCACTGCGGGCCACGAGCTCTTGTCATTCATGGACGCATTTTCAGGCTATAATCAGATAAAAATGGACAACCAAGATTGGGAAAAAACCGCTTTCATCACGCACAGAGGCGTCTTTGCATACAAAAACATGCCCTTCGAGCTTATCAACGCGGGAGCGACGTTCCAGCAAATGATGGATTCTATATTTTCTTCGCAAATTGGTCGCAATATGCAGGTCTACGTCGATGACATGATCACCAAGTCTCAAAAAGCCTCGGACCACATCGACGATTTGCGAGAAACTTTTCAGACAATTCGCCTCCATAGCATGCGACTCAATCCAGCAAAATGCTCGTTCGGTCTCACCACTGGCAAGTTCCTCGGCTTCTTGATCACTCAGCGAGGAATCGAAGCAGATCCCTCTCAAATCAAGGCCATCATGGACATTAAAAGCCCATCCACCCTGAAGGAAGTTCAAGTTTTAACGGGCTGTGTCGCCGCTCTGAGACGATTTATCCCCCAATCATCTAAACGCTGCGCACCCTTCTTTCAGGTAATCAAAGAGACAGCTAAGACGTCAAAGATTGATTGGAATGACAAGTGCCAAGAGGCGCTGGACGAGCTTAAAAAGTTCTTAACCTCTCCTCCCGTACTGACCCATGCGGTCGGTTGCGAGCCCTTGCGAATTTATCTCGCCGCCACTGATGGCAACATCGCCGCCGTTTTGGTAAAATTCAAAGAAGGAACGGAGTCACCAGTATATTATGTCAGCCATACACTTCGGGACGCGGAAACGCGATACCCACAGATCGAAAAGCTGGTCTTCGCTCTCGTCATCGCGAGTAGGAAGTTACGACATTACTTCCAAGGTCGCGAGGTTCATGTCATGACCAATTTACCCCTCAAAAGAATACTACATAAACCCGACATGACCGGTCGTCTCGCTGCATGGACTGTCGAGCTAGGTCAATTCTATCTCGAGTACAAGCCCCGGACAGCAATGAAAGCCCAGGCACTGTCAGATTTCGTTGTTGAATGCCAATTCTCCCAAAAATAAAACCCGTCAAGGGCGGTAAACCCCCTAACCTCATGCCCCTGGTCACTTTACGTCGATGGTTCATCCACCATGGAAACTAGTGGGGCTGGGGTCATCTTAATCAGCCCTGAAGGTTTTCAAGTTCAACAAGTAGTCAAATTCTCATTTAAGGCAACCAATAATGAGTCAGAATACGAGGCCCTGATAGCAGGCCTTAGGCTCGCGAGTGAACTGGAAGCTAAAATCATCGATATCTTTAGCGACTCCCAGTTAGTGGTCAAACAGATCAAAGGCGAATTCAAAACTCACAATGACAGAATGGCATCCTACTTGGAAAAAACCCAATTCTTATTGGCGAGCTTCATGTCGTGGACAATCACAAACGTCGACCGACTGGAAAACCAGTGGGCCGATGCGTTATCCAAATTGGCCTCATCAAATATCCCGACCAACTCTCACCCTGTGTATGTCGAAGAGCTTTCCAGTCCAACGATTCATGAACTTCCCGTAAGCGAAATCAGTACTTCTCCGGACTGGCGCACCACATTTTTAAACTACATAGTCAACAACCAACTCCCAGATGACAAGAAAGAAGCTCGCTCGATAATGTTCAAAGCCCGCAATTATTGCGTCCTGGATTCAAAGCTCTACAGGCGGGCACTGACAGAACCGCTACTTCGCTGCCTAGGTCCCGCCGAGTCCCAGCTCGCCATCCTCGAAACTCACACAGGAATATGTGGAGAACACATGGGGGCCAAGAACTTAGCACTTAAAATCATTAGACAGGGCCTGTATTGGCCCACCATGAGGAAAGACTGTGAAACCTACGTCAAGAGCTGTATACCGTGCCAACTCTATAGTACGGTCAGCCACGCCCCTTCGCAGACGATGACACCAATTCTCTGTCCCTGTCCTTTTTTCCAGTGGGGAATCGACATTGTGGGACCTCTCCCAAAAGTTAAGGGACAATTCCAATATCTTGTCGTTGCTATCGATTATGCCACGAAATGGGTGGAAGCAAAGCCGCTAGCCCGCATTCGAGAGAAAGAAATGATCGAATTTTTCATGGAGTTCATCGTATTTCGGTTTGGAATCCCGAGGACGGTAGTAACCGACAATGGTACCCAGTTCGTCGGTGACAAGTTCGAAACCATGCTGCGAGATCTCAAGATCAAGCACTCAAAAGCCTCGGTAGCGTACCCTCAGGCTAATGGCCAGGTGGAAGTCACCAACAGAATCATCCTGCAAGGACTCAAGAAACGACTCCAAGAACAACCTCGCTCATGGGCCGATGAGCTCCCCAATGTCCTTTGGTCTTACCGAACTACTCCAAGGACTTCCACAGGCGACACTCCATTCAGGCTAGCATACGGCACAGATGCCGTTATTCCACTGGAAACAAATCTCCAATCACCTAGGGTCGACCTCTTCGACCCTGCCGCCTCATTGGACGGACTGCGCCTCGACAAGGACCTACTGGAAGAGGTTCGAGAAGAGGCCCACTTGACCACAATGCGTCATCAGAAGGCTACAGCTAAGTATTTTGACAAGAAGGTAAAAACCAAAAACTTTCAGATCAACGATCTCGTGTTAAGGGAGTCAGCCTCATCTCAGCCGGCTGTTACAGGGAAGTTCAAGGCACCTTGGGAAGGTCCATACAAGATTTCATGTCAAGTATCAAATCACCACAAGCCTAACATGTTATACTATTAAGTGGGTAAAGTAACAACGAACAAAGGACAAAACCAAAACAGGTTTAAACCAGCATTTTTATAAACCGGACACGAACACAACACAAAAATCCCAACAAAACACATCTAGTTGCGATACGCTGTTGATAAATGTTAACAAAATATGACCATTAAAGTAAGAAATACAAATTTATGGGGCATTCCCCACCTTCACTTGGACACTTCCTCAGGCCCCGCCTCCCCCATCGGCCGAGCTAGGTCAACACAGAAATCGTCAAATGAGTGACCTGCCATATCTATCCCGGCCGCGACGGCCCGGGAATAGCAACGTTCGTACCCAGCTTCGAGACCTTTAGCAATCTCCTCCACGCCCTTCTCCACCTCGGCTTTCAAAAGACCGACCTCTTTTGCAAGGACGTCCCGCTCACCTCGGCAGCGGTCAAGGTCGAAACTCACCTCATCTCTCAAAAGAACTTTCAAGTGAATGATCTGGTTTTGCGAGAATCTGCTTCATCTCAGCTCACAGTCACAGGGAAGTTTAAAGCACCATGGGAAGGGCCGTACAAAATCTCCAAGGTTCTTTGACCAGGAACCTACGAACTTTCTCAGCTCAACGGCGAACCGATAAAGAACGCGTGGAACGCAGTCCATCTAAAGAAGTTCTTTCAATAAACAGATGCAGATCCACACATCCCTGGAGGATTATCAAATTACCTTTAAATTACGCATAATTAAGGACAAACTCCTAGTTGATACGAGCATCTCTTTACCATTGTGTAATCTGCTGTTGAATTAAGTCCAAGATAAAGACAAGCCCTATGCCACTATGAGCACATCATCAGGATTATTACGTTATTCTCAAAAGTTAAATCTAGTCAAGAACAGATTTCTAACTACTACTTGCATCTCTTTAGAGTTATTCAATTAGAAAAAGGACCGATCCTATGAAGGATAAGTTTATGTTTATTACACAAACAAAACCTACAAGCTATTTCGTATCAATAAGGGGTGCTTAAAACTATATCCACACAGACAAACAATGGGTACGTTAAAAATTTCTGTAACCACCTTAACCACCAAACGAGTAATTAATAATTGCTAACAACTACAGTAACAAAATCTAACATAGTCAAATAAAAAAGCGAATTCAATCACCCCAATACCGTCACGATAACAATAACCCCTGGGACATACGTTCTCACATGTCAAGGCAACCATAAAACCAGGTTCGAAACCGGGAACATCAACAATGTTAGTAAAACAAGTGTTAAAACTAAAACAGAAATGCGAACATCATAACGGGGCATACCCCGCCTTCAGCATTACACCCCGGGGGCTTTCCGAGCAAGATCAGCGCAGAAATCGTCGAAAGTATGCCCAGTCATATCCAGGCCCGCAGCAACGGCACGGGCATAACAATGCCCATAGCCGGCCTCCAAACCGTTGGCTATCTCCTCGACCCCTTTCGTTACTTCAGCCTTCAAGTGATCAACCTCGCCCGCGAGGACCTCCTTGTCATGTCGACAACGCTGTAGCTCTGACCTCATCTCTTCACCCTCACGCCGCATCTCCTCGCTCGCTGCTTTTTCCCTTCCCAGGTCGTCAGTCAGCTGCTTAATGGTAGCGGTAGCCTTTTCATTATCCACTCTCAAATTCTCCAACTCCAAAGTCAACTCCTTGACTTTCTTCTCAGCATTAGAAGCTCGCTGCTCAGCGACCGTGCGTTGTTCCTTCAGAGTAGTCATCTCACGTAAAGACTCAGACCGCCACTGGCCATCGACGTCAGCCCGGTATTCGCGGACGACATGAGTCATGTCAGCCAGGAACTGATTCGTCAAACACAAAGACAAAAGGATAAGTAGAATAATTACGATAATACATCCACCAAAATGAACTAAAGCCCAAGTCAAGATGGAAAATCTTACCCGTCCAGCGCGAGCTAAGCAGCGGTCAGCGATGTCACTACGAGCACGATCGACGTAGGAGCTAAAATCCTGAGGGAGGTCAAAAGCACCAAATACCTGTCAAGGGAAAATACGCCTAGTCAAATAACGAGTGAACACGGTACTACATATCATAACCAAGCGAGCGATACAAAACATACCTGAACAGGGAGGTTCGATCCAGCGGTCCATCGCTCATAAGACTGAACCTCAAAACGAGCCGGCTCTATAGCACTTTCAGGTTGCAGTACAGGTGGCCTATCCCCACTTTGAATACCAGTGAATGTCAATGACTTAACACCTCCAGCCCTCGCGGAGTCCTGCCCTCTCCTCGACACGATCCTCTCACCACCATCCTCTCCCACGTCAACTCGAGACCTTTTTTTCCCACGAACTATTAGCTCGGGACATTCTCCAGACTCGGGGTTCGTCACTTCGTTGGACTCTCTCGCAGGCACAGAGTCAGAAACCATGTCGTTACCAGAACCCGCCCCCAGCACACCTCCTTTAGAGGTAGACCCTGCGTTATCATGTGTCAACTGGGACCGAGGTCTTTTGGCGATCAACAACAAGGCCTTATCCATCTCGTCCTTCAAGCCCCCGTCCAATACCTGCCGCAAAGATCTCCCAGAAACTGAAAAACAAAAACAGGAAAGTAAGATCCTTTAACAACGACAATAACTCGTAAAACAGATAAAGCTGTTAGCAAACAGTATCCTTACGATTATGACTCACTAAAAAAGACTCGTTCTTCAACTGCGACCACTCATAGGGCGACCACGCTCCAAAAAAGTTGGTTAAAAAAGCGGCATCATATTTACTCATACTGTTTAGTAAATCTACATTGTCTTTGGGAACAGCCCGACAAGGAGGCACGAACTCGAGGTCCTTCCCATACCAGAACAACCACTTACTATGCCAACCATGATTTGACGACTTTACATTAACAATACGAACCCCAGCTCGTTTGTAGAAATATACCTGACCGTTGGTATAATGGAGACTATAAATAGAGAAAAACAATTTCAAAGAGGGTAGTCGGTTAGATTCAGCACAACGGGCTATGAAGCCGCTTATCTGCGCGATGGCGTTTGGGGTCATTTGTGCTATCCCACAGCCAATCGCTTCGAATACGCACACAAAAAAAGGATGTAATGGTAGACGCAGTCCATAGTCGAAGTGAACCAGAGGAATACCATGCATTCCATACTCCGGCATATTCCATATCCGGTCATCGGGGTTCGGAATCTCGCACCGATAGCCCCCTATGGATAAATCGACCCAATGCTTGTTCACCTCGACTCGGGTTGATGGATTGGAAAAAACACTAGACATGTTAAGACTCGGGTTGTCGCCAAACTCTAATTGACCGGCGGCTAGAGCCTCCCTAACCGCACTATCACGTTCTATCAAGGTATTAGGGCTCAGGGGGGGAGATACGCGAGCCTCCTCACTCTTCTCGTCCCCAGAAAAACTAAACCCAGATTCAATTTCAACCCCAGGGAGGTCCAAATGGTCCAGGTTAAATAAGGGGTCAAGCGGAGGTTCAGAAGACCCATCCCTAACAGAGTTTAAACTGACAGTGGCTTCAGACGAAATCGACAAGTGAGACATGATGATTAGCCTTTACAACGAGTATAAACTAAAAGCAAGTTATAGAATACTAAAAGTTAGGCAAAAGCAAAAAAAAAGAAGAAAGAAGAAAAAACGCACACCTGGAGGAGAGAAACCGAAAGGAAATAAGAGTACTGGCGCCGCTCGGGGAGGAAAGTAAAGAAAGTGGGGGTTACCCAATGCCCAGGAAGCTGAAGAGTCACAGCCAAACGACGGATTCCGTACCAAAAATAAATAAACAACAAAAACAAATCAGCACTATTTTCCTCAAAATTAATTCAAATTTTTCTTTTTTTGTGTGTTTTACTTTATGTCTCTTTTTCAGGTCTTACTCAAATCTAAAAGATGTTGATACCAACAAAGGGGGGGGGACAAATGTTGGGCCATAGCCCACTTGGCATTAGCTTGTACTTTGGCCCATGATGTAATAAGCCCAGTTTGTATATAGGCCCATAATGTAACAAACCCAACTAGACATTTCCCTATAAATACCCCCAAACCCCCACATGTAAAGGGGTTGGAAAATTAGACTAAGGAGAGAACCTCCTAAGATTGTATTATTGTATTAACTCCACTTCTTAATAATAAGAAAGAGACTTGTTTATTGGATCATATACAGTATTACATTCATCACCGAACATGGATCAGACCCTGCTATGTGCTGAGACTGCGGTTGAAATATACCGTAGAGAACGCGAAGAACGTCGTCAACGACTCAAACGCCAACGACCTAGTGAACCTGAAAAACCGGTAATAATTGAAAATTCAGTAATAATTGAGAAACCAATAAATATTGTTCCACCTCAAGCCAAACATCATAAGCCTGATGGCAAAATGCAACTGCCTCCGGGTTGGTTGGATTGCCCGACAGCTGGTAATGAGATTGGTTGCATTGTGCCTTCGAAAGTTCCGCTTGGCGAGAATTTTAATGACTGTATTTTGCCCGGAAAGAGATACTCTTACAAGCAGGTGATTAGGCAACAGGGTGTTTTGGGAAGGAAAGTTGGGATGGTGATTGATCTTACGAATACGAATAGGTATTATTCGGTTAGTGATTGGAGGAATGAGGGTGTTAAGTATGTTAAGATCTCGTGTAAGGGGAGGGATTCTGTTCCGGATAATAGTGCTGTGAATAGGTTTGTTTATGAGGTGGCCCAGTTTAGGGAAAGAGATTGGAACAAGTATGTACTTGTACATTGTACTCATGGCCATAATCGGACGGGGTTTATGATTGTTCATTATCTTATGCGGGTTATGTCTATGTCGGTTACTCAGGCTATTAACATTTTTGCCGATGCACGTCCCCCTGGAATTTATAAACAGGATTATCTTGATGCTTTGTATGTGTTTTATCATGAGAGGAAGCCTGATGGGATTCTTTGTCCTATAACTCCCGACTGGAAAAGGTCTTCGGGATTTGATGAGGAGGATGATGGAGCTCCTGCTTCTTCGGGAAGTGAGATATGTGAGATGGAGGGATTGATGACAAATGATGACATTTTGGGAGATAGTATCCCTTTTGGTCAGCAAGAGGTAATGAGACAGTTCTGCTATCAAGCACTGAAATTGGGGCCTGCTGGAGTAAAAGGCCACTCACATTTTCCGGGATCACATCCAGTTTCACTCAATAGTGTCAACTTAGAACTGTTAAAGCAACACAAATACTTTGCTACATGGAAAGCTGATGGAACACGATATATGATGCTCATTACTATGGACGGGTGTTACTTGATTGATAGGAAGTTCAATTTTCGACGGGTTCAAATGAGGTTTCCTTGCAGAGCTACTAGTGAAGGTGCGGAAGATAGGACTCACCATTTTACACTACTGGATGGAGAAATGATAATTGATACTTTGCCGGACTCAAATAAGAAAGAAAGAAGAGATTTGATCTATGATATGATGGCAATCAATCAAGTATCTATCACAGATCGACCTTTTTGTGAACGTTGGAAAATGATTGAGAAAGAAGTTATTGAACCAAGTAACCAGGAGCGATATAACATATTTCAGAGTAAAAATCCTTACTACAGATACGACTTGGAACCATTCAGAGTAAGAAGGAAGGACTTCTGGTTTCTTTCATGTGTTCCTAAATTTTTGAAGGAATTCATCCCAAAGCTTCCGCATGATGCAGATGGCCTTATCTTCCAGCGTTGGGATGATCAGTATGTCCCTCGTACTTGTGAACAACTTCTAAAGTGGAAATATGCAACAATGAACTCCGTTGATTTTCTGTTTGAGATGGTTCAATCTAGCCAACTACTATATCTCTATGAGCGGGGAAAGAAAAAGCTTATGAAAGGGAACAAGATCATTTTCAAGGATGAAACTGATCCATCCTTATACTCTGGTAAGATTGTTGAGTGTTCTTTGGATATCGAGAAAGAAGTATGGGTCTTTATGCGGATGAGGCCAGACAAATCAACCCCAAATGAATTCAACACCTATCAGAAGGTTCTGAGAAGTATAAAGGACAATATCACTGAGGAGGTTCTACTAAATCAGATAGATGAGATTATCCGTCTGCCAATGTATGCTACTGGTCGATAGGATGCAGAACGAAATATCATACCAAAACCAGCAGGAGACTATTCAGCACAACGCAGATGAGGTGATGCATCGGTTGACACAAGGCCTGAACAAAATCTTGACTCAACATCAGCAGAAGCTAGCATTAGCAGTTCTAAGTTTGGTGATAAATTAAGCAATACAGGAACATACATTTTAGTTGTTTTGGACTATGTATGCTCAACACTGAAATACAATTCTCCACCAGGAGACTCTTTATTCATCTGATTATCAAATGTTGAGTATAACAAGATGAAAAGTCATAAATTTAGCTAAAAAAAGAAACAGATGAAGAGTTATAAATTGGTGAACATTAAAACTATTGCTTCTAAATTTGATCAAGCAATAAATATATTTTATTTAGATATACTTTTACCAAGCTCCATTTTGTTCCAAGTAACTAATCTTGTAAGCAACAACACAGCTTGACAAGTGAAACACTGGATTAATCCCATCCATAATCCCTGTAAAATGTGAGCTCAGAAAACATGTTACTGGTAATACTACTGAAATGTATGGGACATTATCGCATTGTGTTCTGAAAGCAGAATCATGAGTTTCGAATCATTCTGCATTGTTTGAAGAATATTCAAAAAAAAAAATTGGTAGATATATCCGAAAAAGGAAAAGTATTAGTATTTGTTCGGAAAATAGCGCGTCATATAGGCCAGAAAAACTGAAAATAGGCCAGAAAAACTGAAAACTGATGACAACTGAAGAAGACAACTGATGAAAATGCTTAATAATTAATTATACATTCCCACACCAAGTTTACAAAATTACAGTGTAAGCCCAAAAAATACCAACAAAACTTAACATGAATGAGAAATTGAGTTAAATTCCAGGAGAAGGGGACAACTTACTATCTACCAGTATCTTATTCACAAATTACAAACATGGGTCGATCCCAAAATCTATAAAACGAGCCAAAAATTCAATAACTACAGGGTCCTTCCATTTGCTGGTATCAAAGATAAAGAGGAAGAACAAGAAACTCTACTGTCCCAAATTTGGGAAAATACCCGAGAAATTTGGTATCTTGTCAACATGCTTTAGAGCATGCTCAGCAATCTGTCGCGTTCTGTAGTCACCATGCTGGAAAGCATCACCAAGAGCTGTGCTGACATTTGGATCACCGGAAACTTCGTATGCTATATCATCAGTCCGCAAGAGTTTCTCAACAACCCAAACTGCCCTCCTCATCAAGGTCTCTGTCCGTTTCTCAATTAGGACATCAAGTATAGGCCTGATTGCCTCGACCTCACAAAGTACAGAAACCCCGTTTTCAATATCAAGTTCGTCTTCCAATAAAGTTGACATTGCTTCCAGTGATGCCTCAACAACTTTCTCATTTGTGTGGTCTAAATTTGCAACCAGCTTCTCCAAAGCCTGTCCTTCCAAGAGACAAAATGTTTCTTTTAGCGAACACGTCCCTCTATGAACTCACATAATCCAGTTGTGACAGGTTTTTTTCTAAAGCATTGAAATATTGACACACACAAACCAGGTAATGACGACTCGGGTAATCTGGTCAAGTTTTTGCATTCATGGGATAGATTCTCCAAAGCAATGGCTGAAACCATTTGTACATTGTCAAGTCCGGCTACCTGAAGCAGTTCAGTAAATACAGAAGCAAGATTGTGCTCCTGGCAGAATGCAACTGCATCAGGTTCGTTGGCTAATACAAAGGTAATCCTTGCAAGAACCCGAACAAGCCCTTCAAGATATGGGGTCATAAAGCGATTGCCTCTAGTCTCTCCCTGCCGGATCCTAGCCACTCTAGAGATAACTAACTGAAATGCACCTTCATCAAGCATCTGCCGAGTGAGGCCCATATCCCTTTCTGGTAAATCAGCTAAAAGACCAGCAGCTACTGCTTGCTCTTCAGTGTTAGAAATATTTTCTGTTATAATTTTAACAAGACCACCTAGCTGGCCAGACGGACCACGTATACACTCGGCTAGTTCCTGGCCCATGTGCGGAGACAGGTTTCTAAGAAGTTTCACGGAAGCTGCACGAAGGTCCTTCTGTGGAACTTCAATGAACTGCACCAAACTAATAGTGGCACCAGAAATTTTGACGGCAGAAACAACACTGAGTACAGTGGTGAGTGAACTGGTTAGTCCAACAAGGACTTGAATTAGTTGGCATTCTATTTACGGTCCAGTGTTGCTAATGAGATGGAGTAGGTTGTGAACTATGTCCTCTGAGACAAGAGTTTGGTGATCAGGACCAACTGGGATGGATTCAAAGTCAGAACCGGAATTCACAATATTTGCGAGAATTGTAGCAGAAACCTTCTTTAATCTTTTAGCTGAAAAAGTTAATTGATTATAAATATTATTTAACAATTTTTTTTAAATAATGGTAATTAGGTAAAAGTACCTAGGACTGACCAACCAACCAAAATATTTTATTATATTATAGTATAGATAGATAGTATATATAATCTATTACTATATATTAAACCACAACACAATGGCAAAAAATGTTACTTTAATGCCTGTGAAATTATGATTTTGCCCCTATTTTTTGAAAAATTACAAAAACGCCACCCCTCTAATGTTTATGCAAAAAATAAATTAAATTATGTTAGTCTTGAGAATTGAACTTGTGACATTCTTCACTCAAACTTGCACCAAAACCATTGTGATACACTTTGTTTTGAGTTTACTTTCAAAAATGTTAAATCTAGATCTGTAGAGGATTCCTCAACTAAGGGGGAGAAGCAAGGAGGAGAAGCTGGAGGAGTTTCTAGAAAAGATAAGGGAAAGC
This sequence comes from Heracleum sosnowskyi, assembly GCA_030848705.1. Lineage (NCBI taxonomy): Eukaryota > Viridiplantae > Streptophyta > Magnoliopsida > Apiales > Apiaceae > Heracleum > Heracleum sosnowskyi. The sequence goes on from CM061238.1 coordinate 82,827,096, forward strand.
AGAAACAATCAATGGAGTCAGCTTTTGATGATGACCTCTACTACCATGGTGAACAGGGTGATTTTGACTATAATATATCTGGTGATCAGGAGGAAGATATCCCTGAAGAGACTATCCCTGAAGAACTCATTGGTGATGAGGAAGTTGAAGAAGCAGCTGACTATGATGAATGAGAAGAAGATGTTCCCTATGATCCTGCTTTTGAGAAAGAGCTAAAAAATCAACAGGCAGATCTTCGAAGAAGGGAAGATGAGAACGCAAAGACATCTGAAATCATCACCCAGAAGCTACAACTGCAAAAGGCTGAACATAAAGAAAAACAACATCTTCACGGTCTGAAAGTTAAAGAAAGAAAGCTTGATATGAGGTTGAAGCTGGGTGATAGATGGGATAAAGCAAGGGAGATGTTTGCACTCCCTCAGAGAGGAACAAACAATGATGGTGGATTTCTTCGTGCTCTTGAAAGATATAAAAATGTCAATCCAAATAATTCAGTGTACATGAAAGCTCTTCAAGCTGAAATCTCAAGGATTACAACTGGATTTGACAAAGTAAGGAATGAAATGTATATTTATATCTCAAGTCACAATGAAGGATCATTCACGGTATCTCTTAACCTTCTGGAAAGCAGAACACTGTCAGAACTTTGGATTTTCATGAACAAAGTGAAAAGGACATCTCACCTGAATGAGTTGCTTCAAGATCAGCTAAGGGAATTTGCTATGAAGGCTAGTCCTCAAGTTGTAGATGTGCCATTTGAAGTCAAATTCTATACAGGTCAAGCACTTCAGACTTGCGGAGTGGATCCTATTTCCTTGAAGAATTATTCTGCCATACATCTTGTGAAGCTGGAATATATGTTAAGGACTTCTGGGTTTGCTACTCAAGAAAAGACAGAAGTTGCTGATTTGATTCAAGACTATTGCATAGCCAACATCAAAAGGTATAATCAGTTGAAGAATAAGCTGAAGAAAGTCACAACTCAACCAGTCAGACCCACTGGTCTAGTTTCAGAAAATGATTGTGTCCTTGATAGAGATTTGATAAACACCTTACAAGATCCCGAAGAAGGTGAGATTAGAGATTAAGACACGAGAACTCAAGCTCAAGTTGTATTGTAATATGTTTAGAGCTTAGGTAAATCAAGATAAGATCAATGTATTCATATGTTCAGTCTAGAGGAACATCTATCTTGTATTTATCTTTAATGTTTGAATCTGGAAAATGTTATATATAAACCAGAACTTTTTATTATTTACTTGGCTCTTAAAGTCTTATCTTTTTCTTGTTTATTAGTTGATTTATCCTCTAGATATTTGGTTGTTATTGTCTAACAAACAAATAAGAGGAGATTGAAAGGCATATGAATAGACCTATTTGTTAACATCGAGGATACTACTCAACTTAAACAAGAATGTAATAAGTAAATAATAAGTTAAAACTGTCACAAGAATCTCAGAAGATAATATCAGTCAAGAGAATGAAGATTAAAGTCAATCTACAGACTTGAAGTAATTCTACATTGAAAGAAGTTCATTTATTTGATCAAGCCTCAATGAAGTATTCAGGAAAGTGGATCTATTTTAAAGTGACAGAGATTTCAGAAGTATGACAGGAAGTGTACAGAATACAGTTTTTGTTAAAGGGAAAAGAAAAAGAACCACAACTTAAAGTTAAAAGATGAAGAACAGTCATTGCAGTTAGTCACTCATGAACCAGACAGTACATCGAGTGTCAACATCATAAAGTGGAAGTTCATCATTATTTTTAGTGGTTCACAGATTGATCCTGCTATCAAGAAAATTGTATTAATTCTCTTTTAATTTATTTAATAAGTTAATTAATTTAATCTATAGAATTAATTTATTCATTAAATTAATTAAACAATAAATTAAGTTAGAATTAATATAGTGCTAATAGTACTTTAAGATAGTACTTCCAGTTCAATTGACAGTACTACCGATAGTATTGCCAGTTCAATGGACAGTACTACCGATAGTACTACCAAGTCAATCTTAGTACTACCGATAGTACTTGTAGTTCAAAGGAGGATGCACGTTTTAAAAAAAAGGAATTGGACAGAAAGAGTAGATAGACAATTGAGACAGAAGAGAAAAACAAGACATATACTATTCAATCTTCACTTACTGTCAAAAACACCAAAAACTGTCAGAGCATTAAACATCTTCAAGCAATTAATTTCTAGTATTTATTGTAACATCCAAACCACTAGAAGTTGTTTACTTGTACTGCTTTGACTATCTAGCGGATCATTATCACTAGAATTTATCTCTAACTACTTTTTAGTATTCGATCTTTTTATTACAAATATAGATAAATTCATGTTGAATTTATTCTAATTTGTTTTAATTTGTTTGATAATCATTCCCTGTAATCTGTACTGTAATTGTAACACCTTTCAAGTTTAATATAAGTTATATTTAACTTGAATCTTGTTTCATTTTATTCCGCACTTATTTGTTCTTGAATTGTTATATCACGAACCGAACAAATTCGAGAAAACAATACTGTTTGTATTCAACCCCCCCTCATTCTACAAACTTATCAGGACCTAACAAGAATGTTATATTACGTGTGACTATGGCTTCTTTGATTATCAGAAATCTAAATTAATGACATCACATGCCACCCCCAGTTAAAATAGTTATCATATATGTGATAATATGTAGTGCATATCTTACTATCTTACTAGAAAAAAAGAAGAAGCTAGTTGGTGCTGAAAGTAAAGGATTATACTTAAACTGAAGCGTACAAACTAGTTCATTCTTCACTTGTTTATCTCTCAAGTGGAAGTGTTTTTTCTTACTCTTTCCTTTTATTCTTCTTTGTGTTTCTTTTGTGGGTTACAGCTCCTCTTACAATCCCAAATGTTTCGGCTACACAGATCAAATTAGCATAGTATAAGGTACCCACCCTCTCTCTAGAAATCATCTAAAATAATAAATAGTTATTATAAAATAGTTATAAAAACATATATAAGTGTTTAAAAATAAATTATTTTCTTATTTTTTGTTTGGTCCCAAATAATTTAACGATATACTTTTACGGAAAGTCCAATATAGTCCTATCTTGAAGACCGGACAGAAAATAATAAAAGCAAAATTATTAATAGAAAAATAAAATAAGTACACATTTTACCTTCTATAAATGCAAGCAAATAGGAAGTGACCAAATCTTTGGTGGCTGTTAATTGTTCAAGCTATACTACTAATTGGACCTCTTATAAATGTTGTTGAATGTGTTTATGTCTTTGGAGGCTGCTAAATGGTCATGCTCGACTGTACATAAATTACCTAATTGATTGAGTGATTGATATAGTAAATCTCAAAGCATATTATGGAAGCATTTAAACTCATGGTAAATGATATTCTCAAGTCAAGTAAAGTGAGAGTTTCACCGTATTGAAGCAGCTCATTGCCAGTGACCTTAACACATGTAAATCAATCAATTTTGTTACATATAAATAATAACTTCCTGGCTCATGTATCTGCAAGACCTTTTAGATACTATAAAATATTCATATAATTAGTTAAGTTGTCTCATAATATGTCAAATATAAACATAGATATAACCTTCAGGCTCGTAGAGATGTTTTTTATGTCACTAATCAATATGAAGAGACTTATATTTTTGATATGTTTATATTCTATGTCACTAATCAATATGTAGAGACTTATATGAAGAGATATTCAAACTATTTTCAAGGAAAATTTCACTTGATTTTAGGGGTTAGAAAAATATTACAAATACTGATAACGACACAGGTCAAATATCGAGCTTGTCATATATATGACAAGCTCGATATTTGACCTGTGTCGTTATCAGTATTTGTAATATTTTTCTAACCCCTAAAATCAAGATATATATATATATATATATATATATATATATATCTTGCCTTCCGAATGCAAATGCGACAATAAATTTTTGTATCCAAACTACAAAGTACTTTATATAGAGTACATATTTCATTAGTGAGACATCTTTCTTTGTGTATGTTCTAGTGACCTTCTAATAAAGCAAAGTGGAAAATTTAATTTTCAAAAAATTAAAAACGAAATTCACCTTATATTCCCGGGTTGTAAGTGACAGTCATTAACTCTGGCATGAAATTCACTCACATTTAAAATCCACCAAATATTATATAGATCCTTCAAATATAAGAAAAGGCTAAAACTTAACATATTTGGCAGAAGTAAGCACTATAGAGTTTTACTCCCTTAGGTTACATCGTTTCTTGGTTTGAGCTTATAAAGTACCTATTTAAAGTTAATTATCAAAATACAGAAATGATTTTGAAGAATATAGATAGGTGTTTCTTACAACTATTTGGCAATAAAAAATTTTCCCAGAATATGTATTCAACACACAAACAAATATATCACCCTAAGTTTACTAAGTTGAAAAATATAAGCTTCTATTTCGAGCATATATGAGTGCGTGAATAACTGTGTATGTATTTTTGTCAGTAAAAAAAGCAAAAGTAAAGAGAGAAAGTGATCAACTCCTACAAAAAAAATAGCATGACTCACAAACATCGACTTTTTCCCCATCTAATAATTTAATTTTCCAAATATAAATACTTCGTAATTACGAAAATACGGTAGTCATGGATAGTTTAGGGGATGTACAAGGATGTTCATTGGAGTTTGTGGTACAAATACCATGTGTGTATGTATTTTTGTGAGCAAAAAATCAAAAGTAGAGACAGAAAGTGATCAACTCCTACCAAAAAACCAGTATGACTAACAAATATCGTCTTTTTCCCCATCTGATAATTTAATTTGCCAAATATAAATACTTCGTGATTACGCAAATATAGTAGTCATGGTTAGTTTTGGGGATATATAAGATGTTCATTGGGGTGTGTCGTAAAAATCCTGTATGCGTATCTATTTTGTCACTAAAAATAAATAAAAGTAAAGACATAAAGTGATCAACTCTTACCGAAAAATAGCATGACAGACAAGCATCGACTTTTTTCCCATCTAATAATTTAATTTGTCAAATATAATTACTTCGTAATTACGCAAATACGGTAATCATGGTTAGTTTTGGGGATGTATAAGGATGTTCATTGGGGTGTGTCGTACAGATCATGTGTGTATGTATTTTGTTAGTAAAAAAAATCAAAAGTAGAGACATAAAGTAATCAACTCTTACCGAAAAACAACATGACTCACAAACATCGAATTTTTCTCCATTTAATAATTTAATTTGTCAAATATGAATACTTCGTAATTACACAAATACGGTAGTCACGGTTAGTTTTGGGGATGTATAAGGATGTTCATTGGGGTGTGTCGTACAGATCATGTGTGTGTATGTATTTTGTTATTAAAAAAAACCAAAAGTAGAGACAAAAGTAATTAACTCTTACCGAAAAACAACATGACTCACAAACATCGACTTTTTCCACATCTAATAATTTAATTTGTTGAATATGAATACTTCGTAATTACGCAAATACGGTAGTCATGGTTAGTTTGGGGATGTATACGGATGTTCATTGGGTTGTGTGGTACAGATCTCGTTTGGCTTTTCATAAAGCTAAGAGCTTAAAGTCATTTTGAATTTTAAGTTTAAAAACATATGTTTGTTTGTGTAATAAGTTAAGAAGTAACTTAAAATTGAAAAAACAGCTTAAAGTCAAAAGTTGGTACAATGTAGTTTTTGAACTATCTATTTTATTTGGTAAAAATTAATATCATCGTTCACATGATCAACTTAAAAACTGTACTTTTATTTTTATAATTTTAATAACTTATAAGTTATATATAATACCAAATTACGCAAACATATATTTACTTTTAATTTTCGCTTTTCCCTTTAAGCAACTTTAAGTGATAAACAATTATTTTAAGCTAACCTAAACGAGATCTATATCTCAAAAAACAGAGAAAGTGATTTATTTTTGTAACATATTTTGTTGGCCTTGCAACGGGTCATAAACAAAATTTTCAATGAAATATCTTCATTCTTACTATAATTTGTCAACTTCCCGCATACGTTTCATATACATCAATCTGATTAGTTTGTCAAAGGTAGAGGTGGTCGTGGAACCAACGTAAAAAGTTAGAAGTAGAGAGGAATGTGAGACGTAAAAGAATATAAAAATTACAAAACCTTAAAAATGAAAATAAAAATAATTACAATATCTATGAAATCAATATTTTGTGTACACATTTACCCCCATCAAATTTACATATACTTAACTAATTGTACATATAATTTAATATGGAATTTAAGGTAGACCTACTAAGTAATTTTCTTTACATTCCTGGATCTTTTAATTAATAATAAACCACAAAAAAATTTAAGGACAAATTTTTAAAATGCTAATAATGGAAAAAATGAATGGTTTTGATTTTAAAGACAATTATGAACTGTATATTTAACTATTTGTACATCTAATTTAATATTAATTTTAATACATATTTTCTAATTAATTGTGTTTACATTTCTGGATATTTAATTTAATATAAAACCACAATTTTTTGGGAAATAATCAAAATGAACGGGTTTGATTCTAAATGATGATTATATAAAAAAAATTGGTTCAAAATAAATGATAATTAATGGTATTAAGATAATTTATGTACCTTAGCACATTCACTCATTTTGTGGAGCTAAGATGCCTCCTGAATGGTTCTAATAATTCATGATATACCTTTGAGAATTAAGTTGGTAAAGTAGCAATATTGTAACACCCCAGTCCCACATCGAGTAGATTTGGGACTTCTGTTCAGTTTATAAGCAAAGTACTACTACTAATTAGCACCAACAAAATCATGATATTTTGGGGGCCTGTGGTGGGCTTGTTGTTACCCAAGTTGGTTGCGTTTGGGCCAGTAGGCTTCGGCTTATTCAGACTCGAAATCGGGACTGAACCCGATTTTCGAAAAAGGCTCGGGATTTGACCCGGGTTGTCACATATGGTATCAGAGCCGACTCTCGAAAGCTTGATTCGTCAAGTTGTCGGAGGTGGGGACACGAAGCCAGCCGGTATTATCCCACAATGGCTAGGGAGGAACGATCTTGGAACCTATGGGATATCCGTTCAGGCTTGACGAGGACGTCAAGAGTTTAAGTGGGGGAGTTTGTAACACCCCAGTCCCACATCGAGTAGATTTGGGACTTCTGTTCAGTTTATAAGCAAAGTACTACTACTAATTAGCACCAACAAAATCATGATATTTTGGGGGCCTGTGGTGGGCTTGTTGTTACCCAAGTTGGTTGCGTTTGGGCCAGTAGGCTTCGGCTTATTCGGACTCGAAATCGGGACTGAACCCGATTTTCGAAAAAGGCTCGGGATTTGACCCGGGTTGTCACACTACAAGACTGGCATGATTGATAGAAGCAAATCAAGATGCTACAACTGCAATGAGTTAGGGCATTTCGCCATTGAATGCCGGAAGCCTCGTCAAGCGAGAGACATGAAAGATGTCTATGGAAAGAAGGATTCTTATGATGAGTTGAAGAAAGAGAATGCCAAGCTTAAACAGCAATTGGAGGCATTCTCTGGAAAGCAGAAAGGGAAAGCTTATATAGCAGAGGGAAAGCACTGGGATGATACTGATTCGGATGAAGAGGAGGAATATGTAAATGTTGCTCTAATGGCTGACTCTTCAGAGGAATCACCACAATCATCTCAGGTACCTATCTTAACTACAATTGATATGTCTAATTCTGAGTACAAGAAAACTGTGCAAGATCTTAGTGTAGAATTGTTTAATGTACACACAAGCATGCTAGCATCAGAAATGGAAAATGCTAAACTAGTTCTTAAGATTAAAAAGTTAGAATCTAAAAATGAAGAACTAGAGCTTGTAGCTGTAACATTAGAAGATCTTAAGCAAAAAAATGCGTACTTAGAGAACAAGGTCAAGTGTAATGCTGAGATAGAGACTATCCTAAGGAAGCAGATTTCAGATCTAGATTTGAAGCTGAATGCTTTTTAGAATTCCGCCCTAATTGCTAAGGAGATCATTGATACTCAGGCCATAGGGAATAAAACTGCTATATGATTTGACTATGACAAGAAAGCTGGTAAGAAGATTGTGGAATTCCCTACGACACCTTCAGTTGTCAAAAGGAATACTCCACATGTTCTTAAGAATGTTGATTGTCCAGTTTTTGTTAAGCCTTTTCCACCACTCTTTCATGAGGATGACCTTTTCATAAGACAAGAATTGCTTGAGGAGGATTTGTTGAAGGAAAAAGAGGTAAAGACTAAGTTGCCTAGGAAATCAGTAAAAAATGAATTACCTAAACCTGATTTACCTAAAACTGAAGTAGGTGACGTAGTTAGTAATGTTAAAAAGAACAGGAATGGGAAGAAGAAGATTGTTAATCAGGAAATGGTTCCATTTTCTCCCATTGCATCTAGGAAGTTGTGCACTATTTGTAATTCTACTGAACACCTTACACATGCATGTAAAAAGGTTAAAGTAGAAACTGCTAATACTTCTGAAATGCATAACATGTCTGACATGCCTGATCTTCATGAACCCTGTGGAAAGAAAGAGTGTTTGCTATGTAAGTACAACATCATGCATGCTTATTTTAAGTTGATGTCTGATAGTAGCAATAGCACTGTTAATGTTAAATCCACAGATACTATGAATATCAAACATGGTAAGACTAAATTGAATGTTACTCTTGTTAAATCATCTAAACCTTCAGGACCCAAACAATTTTGGGTACCAAAGTCCGCTTAATCAATCTGTGATTGCAGGGTAAGGTTAAAAGCTCAAAGGTTGTGTGGATTCTGGATAGTGGCTGTTCTAGACACATGACAGGTGAAGAGTCCCTGCTTACAGAGGTGGTTAAGAAGACCGGCCCGATTGTAACCTTTGGAGATGACAGCAAAGGATACACTACGGGATATGGTAAATTGAAAGCTGGAAATGTCATCATTGAAAACATCTCTCTTGTTGAAGGATTAAAGCACAATCTTCTAAGTATCAGTAAGTTCTGTGATAAAGGCTACAATGTAGATTTCAGAAAGGATAAGTGCTTGATCACCAACAGGAAGGATGAGAAGCTTACTCTACTGGGAGTGAGAAAAGGAAATTTGTTTATAGCTGACTTAAGTTCTACCAGTGAAGGAGAAGTTACATGTTTTTATGCAAAGGCATCTTCAGAACAAAGTTGGCTATGGCACAAGAAGCTCTCACATCTGAACTTCAAAACTATGAACTCTTTGGTAAAGAGAGAGTTAGTGAGAGGGTTGCCCCTGATGGAATTCAATCAGGAGGGACTATGTGAAGCATGTGAAAAGGGGAAGTCGAAGAAAGCATCACATGGAAGCAAAGGAATGACAAGCATTACTGAACCATTACAACTGATTCATATGGATTTATTTGGTCCATTTAATGTTATGTCACTTTCAAGGAATAGATATGCATTGGTGATGGTGGACGACTACTCCAAGTACACGTGGGTGTTGTTCATACAATCAAAGGATGAAGCAACACAACTAATCATTGATCACATCAAGATGATAGAAGTGGAAGCTAAGCTACCTGTGCGGACAATCAGATCAGACAATGGAACTGAATTCAAGAATGCAGTTCTTAATGATTTCTGCTCAGAGAAAGGAATATCAAGACAGTTTTCAGCACCAAGAACTCCTCAACAGAATGGAGTAGTGGAAAGGAAGAACAGGACCTTGGTTGAAGCAGCAAGGACCATGTTGAGTGAATCAAAACTTCCCACTTACTTTTGGGCTGAAGCAGTGAATACAGCTTGCTACACTCAGAATCGAACCCTGATCAACAAAGATCATGAAAAGACTCCGTATGAGTTAATGGCCAACAAGAAACCAACACTGAAGTACTTTCATGTGTTTGGTGCAAAGTGATTTGTACTTAAAGATGGAGAACATCTTGGCAAGTTTGATGCCAAAGCAGATGAAGGCATTTTTCTGGGCTATTCTATGGAATCTAAGGCTTTCAGGGTATATGTGATTGAAGATAAGAAGGTGTTGGAAAGCTTTAATGTAACATTTGACGACACCAAAAGACCAGGCCTGCAAACTGGAGAGAACTCTGAATCCTCGGTATTTGAAAATCTATCAGGAGATCTCTCTGACAATGAAGAAGTACCTGAAGTTGTTACAGTCATTAATAATAATCATAATGATAATGATTCTGGACAAAGTGGTGACCAAAGTGGAGATCCTCAACATTCTACAGGATCCACTAGTCAGTCTTCAGAATCAGCAGATCAAACTGTCAACAACTCAGGGGGAGCAGGAGAAGGATCAACTAGTCACACTCCACAACATCTAGAACAAGGAGAATCATCAAGATCGCATCTGCCAAGACAAAGGGTATGGAATAGAGATCATCCCTTTCACTTGATCATTGGTGATCCGGACACAGGAGTGAGAACTAGGAGAACATCACAAAATGAATGTCACTATTATGGGTTTCTTTCAGAAACAGAACCTAAGAAAGTTGAAGATGCTCTAGATGATCCAGATTGGGTGATTGCTATGCAAGAGGAACTCAATCAGTTTGAAAGGCAGAAAGTTTGGAAGCTGGTACCCAGGCCTAAGGGAAAATCTGTTATTGGAACACGATGGGTATTCAGAAATAAGTTGGACGAAGATGACATTGTAACGAGAAACAAAGCCAGACTGGTTGCTAAAGGTTACTCTCAAGAAGAGGGTATAGATTATGATGAAACCTATGCACCAGTAGCAAGACTTGAGGCCATCAGAATGTTTCTGGCATTTGCTGCACATTCCAATTACAAGGTATATCAAATGGATGTGAAAAGTGCTTTTCTGAACGGGGAGTTAGAAGAAGAAGTTTATGTGGAACAACCTCCAGGTTTTGAGGATTCAAAACTGGCAGACTTTGTGTACTTTCTATTCAAAGCTCTCTACGGACTCAAACAAGCTCCAAGGACATGGTATGACACTCTCTCTGAATTCTTACTTGAAAATGATTTTACAAGAGGTGTCGTAGACAAAACTGTCTTTGTCAAAAAGCATAAAAATGATTTGATATTGGTGCAAGTATATGTTGATGACATAATATTTGGTTCTACTAATGATGATCTATGCAAGAGATTCGCTAAGTTAATGCAGAGTCGTTATGAAATGAGCATGATGGGTGAATTGTCATTCTTTCTTGGAGTTACATTTTGTACCCACAGAGACATCAGGTATCATTTTATCCGAGAGCATGTCATGAATGGAACTGTGGAGTTACATTTTGTACCCACAGAGGATCAAATTGCAGACATCTTTACTAAACCACTTGATGAATCCACTTTCAATAAGCTGGTTGGTGAACTTGGGATGTTAAATCTTTCTAATTGATTTTGATTAGAAGTCAGTAACTGCAGATAGTCCTAGTAAATAGATGAGTTTAAGAATTTCTATATCCTTAGGACTCGTGAGTTTATTTTCTGGAGCAATTCTCGTAGTTAGGATTATTGTACTAATTGTATGTCATAATTATGGATGATATATCTTCTGGCATTTAATTAGTTATTAATTCTAAAATTAGTTAGGTGCTAATATTTGTTCTAAATATTTTAGCATCTATTTAATTTGAATTAATTTGCTTTGTTTTTAACATTGTAGATTAATACAGCATAATTCATTAGATTTTAATTGGTTAATATCACTCAATGATATTTAATTGATTTTATTATAAGAAAATTGTGAATTTTCTGTTAAGAATTGATTTTGGTAAATTTGAAAAGATTTATTAGAATTAAAACTAGACAGAAAATAAAAGTTTCTGATTCCTAAAACAAGAACAGGTTTTAGAAATTGGAAAAGAAGCAAAAATTTCGAATTTTTAGGAAATTCGATAGTTTTTCTAAGTACTAATTAAAAACCATCGAACTTAAAATTCGATAGTTTTTGATTTGGAAAAGAAAAACCATTGAAATACAAGTTTCGATAGTTTTTGAAATTAAAATGAAAATATATCGGGAGGATTTAATTTTACTAATATTTAAACTCCTCGATAGTTTTTCAAAAAGATCAGAAAATCTATCAGAAGCTTATTCTCGATAGTTTTTCCAAAAAATGTGTGTTCGATAGATTTTAATTAAAAGCAGAAAAACCTTCGATAGTTTTTCTTAAAAGGTCGGTTTAAATTCCATAATTTAAACACTTCGATAGTTTTTCAAAAACCATCGAAGTGTTTTTTACCTTTATGCCCCTAGGATAAAACTATCGATAGTTCTAATAAAATCCATCGAACATTAAAGGACAGTTTTACCCCTGCAGTTTCAAAAAGTATAAATCAATGACTTAGTTGTTTTCTTCTCATTTTTTTAACAGCTCTAAGAAAACTAAGAAATCGTTGATATACTTACAATATATACACAAAAAAGATCACAAGCTTCGACAGATTTTCAAGGATTTTAACCGAGAAAACTGATTATTTACCACAGTAATTTCATAAAAAAAAGGTGAAACCTTGTGTGTTTGTAGTCAATTGTAGTCTCTGCTCTTGTTTTCTTTAAAAGAATCCATCGAAGTGACTGTTGTGGATCTACTTTTTGTTAACAGTGTTCATCTTAAGGAAATTAATTGATTTATCAGTTGATTTCTTTGAGTGTTAAGGGAATAGTTGATAGTTGACAATTACAGTTCAAAACTAGTGTTCGAATTTGTGTGAAAAGGGGTAATTTTGGTATTAGGGTGATTTTGGTTAAGTTTGATTAATTAGAAATTATTAATTAAATTTTAAGTGAAAAATTAGTTTTTGGTTTATTTAAATTTTCTGGAAACTTAAAATGGCTGGAGAATTTATTGTTACCAAAACTAATCATGTCTCGTTTCAGAACTTGTAATCCATAACGAACTTACAGTTTCGTGCATGGGCAGAATTTCTGAACACACGTTCATTAGTGGCATATGCTGTGAGTACTCCCGTGGTCCTTTGTATTGATCAATTGACTGCGTTGTACACATCTGCCACGGATACAAGTGAGAATAATGTGAGATCCTTCAGTTTTGTTGTGCCAGGGGGCAGAACAATAAGGGTGACGGAACATGACTTTAATAGAATACTTCATTTTCCTACAGAAAACCTTGTTCCGGATCCCACAACTGAGGAGATACATGCTTTCTTCACTCTCATTAGAAGTCAACAACCTAACTTCTTTGTGGGAGAGTTTCTGAAGCATTACTTGCCAAAGGCATGGAACTTTTTCTTTCATACCCTAATCCATGTTTTTACTGCCAAGCTAACAAATCTGCATGGTATTCCCTTATTCCTTCAAAAGATAGGGTTTGCCATTGCCAACAATAGGCATATTAACATTGGACGGTTACTGATTGATCAAGTAATCATATGCATGGGACCACTGGATGAAAGAACAAGCATAGATGACGATGTGCTTTGTTTCTATCCTAGGTTCCTACAGCTAATTCTCAATGATATCTTAACAGATGATGAGCGCGAGACATTCGCCGAAGAGGAGACCATGGAGTGCATGAGAATGAAGAGCAATGCCATAACCGCTCTCATAAGGAAGAACAACTATCTTCCAGGGGTACCCAATGTTCTCACTGAATATCTAAGAATGGTGCCCCTACCACTTCTACCCCCAGGGGAACAGGTAAATCAAGGTAACATTCCTGAACCTGAACTGGCTCCTGAACCACAACCAATGGATGTTGATCCAGAGCCCTCAGTGGCCATTCCTGACCAGGAGGTTGCAAACCTACAACCTCTAACCACGGTCGAAGAGCCTTTGGAAGAGCCAAATGAAACAATAAACGAACCTCCTTCCCCTCCTATACCCAATATTCAGACATCCGTGAGTGTAGAGGGAGATAGTGCCTTAGCAGCACCACATAAGGAGATACACCCTTCAACAGCAGCTCTGCCTTCCTCTAAAAGGAGACGAACAGAAACCGAGGCAACTGTTGATACTTTATTTCAAACTTCCAAAGCGCCCTTTATTGATTTTTCTGATGCTGATTGGGCTACGCTAACGAAAGCTATATCTGAACCAATAGCTCAATCAAGTAAGGAAGAATTGACGGAAGCAACTGGTGTTCCGACCATATTACGGTCAGGTTCACTGGTTGAAGGTTCTAAGAACCAAGGGTCTTCACAGACGTCGAGAGAAGGCTTTGACCTAAATGCACAATCTAAAGGGTCATTGTCTACTGTTAGGTCCTGATAAGTTTGTAGAAGGGGGGTTGAATACAAACTATACCGTTTTATCGAATTTGTCCTTTGAATAATTTAACAATTAAGAACAAATTAATGCGGAATATAAATGAAACAAGATTCAAGTTAAATATAACTTATATTAAACTTGAAGGGTGTTGCAAATACAATAAGGATTACAAAGTATTTATCTCAAACTAATTAATACAAATTTAGAATAAATTCGACATGAACTTTTCTAATATTTGTAATAAAAAGATCGAATGCTAAAAGCAAGTTCGAGATAAATTCTAGGGATAAAAATCCGCTAGTTAATCAAAGCAATACAAGTAATCAACTTCTAGTGGTTTGGATTTAACAGTACAAACTAGAATTAATTGCTTGAGAAGAAATGAGATCAAATGCTTTCTTCGTTTGTTCTTGAGAGAAAATGCCTGATGCTTTGATAATACAAGTCTGTAAGATATGATGTTCTGTTACTTTTTCTTTTCTGTAAGATAAGATGTTCAGTCCTTTTTCTTTCTGCACTGCCTCAGGTCATATACAATTTAATTAAACCTGTATGACCTTTTAATTAAATCAAAATGACTTAATTAAACAATCAATACACTTGTATGACCAAGGAATTAAGCTCAGTAGAACCATGCTTCATCAATATGACCTGCACAGTAAGCTCGGTATGACCTCAAGTAATTCTAACAACTTTCGGTAGAACCTGGGAAAGTAATCTGTATGACCTGAGAAATCATTCTGTATGACCTACCAAAGTGCTGAGCAGTGATTCGGTATGACCTTATAAATGACTCGGTATGACCTCAAATTATTCGGTATGACCTTAAAATGATTCGGTATGACCTGTGTTTATACCATTAATTTAATTTCCTTTAATTAAATTAGTTAATTTAAATTCTGAATTAAATTAATTCTTTTCTAGAATTAATTTAATAAATAATTTAAACAACTAAATTAATTAATTTAATAAATTAATTAATTCTGAAGGAATCAATTTATTAATTAAATTGATTAATAATTTAATTAATTAAAAGAAGATAACTTAAAATCATTGCATTCCTCTATCTTCTGAAAAGATGATTTAATTCCACTGATTGATGTCGTCATTCGATGCACTGTATGGTTTCATGAATAACTGACTTCAATGAAAATTCTTCATCTTTAAAACATTTAAAGTTGTGGCTTCTTTTCTTTAGCTTTGAATAAACTCTGTATCCTGTACTTCTTCTGTCACCAACTGGAAATCTCTGTCACTGTAGTAAATCCACTTTCTTGAATACTTCACTGAGGCTTGAACAATAAATTGAACTTCTTTCAATGTAGAATAACTTCAAGTCTGTAGATGACTTTAATACTCCATTCTCTTGACAGATAAAACTCTATGAGATTCCTGTGACCTTTAATCTAATATTTACTTATTACATTCTTGTTTAAGTTGAGTAGAATCCTCGAATTACAAATAGGCTATAGCATATGCCTTTCAATCTCCCCATATTTGTTTGTTAGAGAATAACAACCAAATACCTAGAGGATCACTCAACTAAAACCAAGAAAAAGATAAGACTCTTAAACCTAAGTAAATACTAGAAAGTTCTGGATCAAATATGACATTTCCAGATTTCACTAGTAAAGATAAATACAAGACAGATGTTCCTCTAGACTGAACATATGATAACATTGAACCTGTCTTGATTTACCTAAGATCTATACATATAACATTTACAAAACAGAGCTAACTTTCCTTTACTCCCCTGAAACTCCCTCTTTACCTTTTATATCTTTTTCAGCTCCCTTTTACTAGCTTCTCAAAATTCTCTAGAAACTTCTCCCCCTTAGTTGAGGAATTCTCTACAGATTTAACTTTATGAGTATCTGAAGCCAGTAGGAGTTGAGATAGTTGATGGAGTTGATCTTGGAAGTAAATTTGTCTTCTAGATTTCCTTGAGCAGTCCCAGATGATTGTTGGTAGAGGTGGAAGAAGAAGACCGTTCAACCACGTGTGCTTGCGAAAGTTCTTTATCAGCCTAGGTTTTGAATATATGTTCCTGTAGATCAGCTATGTGAGCTAACTACATTGCAGTGTATGTGTCTGTGTGTGCACTCACTTGAATTTCTCTTGTAAGTGTATCACTCATCTCACGTGCATGTGTTTCACTCAGTGTTTGACTCGCATCACTCAACATTAGCTGTCTGTTTGCTCCTTTTTGATCAGTACCTGCATTGAAACTCACCCTAGCCTCTTCAAGAGAGGTCAGTGGTGGTGCAATGGGAGTTCGCAAATCCCGATCCTCCATCATGTCTATCAAATCACTTGGATTTGAAATCTGAATTGCTTCAGTGATAGACTGACCAAGTTGCCTTCCACTTTCTCCAGATAAATCTGCGAGTGGAAAATCCCTTAGGGAGCCAGAGGTGTTCACTCTGGGAGGGGAGAAAATGATTCTATTTGATTTGGCAAAGAATCAAATTTTCCCTCAGATGCCTATGAAGGCACTTCTACCGTAACAATGGTAGGCACTGTAACCAGTTGCAGGTGCTCTGCTTTCACTGTGTCCTGAGTTTCATCTAATGAAATTGTTTTCTCCCATTGTGAGTAATGAGAGTGTGCTTGACTCAGTACAAAGTGCCATGGCCCTATGGCAAATTTCAATAGATTCATCCTGTTGAGAGAATGTCTCTAGAAACAGTTCATTGGCCATTTCAAAGTCCATATCCTATTGAGAGGATACAGATGGGCTGACAGATGCCTCAGTATATGTTGAATTTCTTTAGAGGAGGCAGAGCTGTGGGATCACTCACTGTTTCAATCAAAATACTTCTTTATTTAACATTGATTTCTGTTTAGGCTGAGAGGTCAAGTAATGAAGTTGTAGACTCATTGTTTGGCTCTAAGACTTGGGATAGAGATTGTGGATCTACAATCCCTTAGTCAACCCTAACAACCACTTGGGTTCAGCAACAGTAAAAGAAGTGGATTGAGAGATAGAAAGTAATACCTGAATTGGATTTGGCACTGAATTTCCAGCTAAGCAAGAGCTAGATCAGAATAATATATACAATATATTTATTAAAAACAACTAAGACAAATAGAAAATAAAAGATAATAAATAATAATAATAAACTAAAATATAAAATAATAAAAAATATTTACAGGCAACTATTTACATGCAATAACTATATAGAATAATATAGAGGTGCATAAAAATAATATAAACTTGCATAAATATTTAAACAACAATATTTACAATCTGAAACTAACTTAAATGATTCTAAATAAATAAATTTTCAATAAAAATAAATTTCTCCATTTTAAAAAAATGAGAAAAATATTTTTAAAGAAAATAAATTATTCAGAATATTTAAATTAACAAGCTTTACTCTAAACAAGAATTGGCAAAATATATCATTCAATATCAGCAAGAGAAAATGATTTTGAAAGAACAAACATGACAGAGATATTGTTAATCACTAAGACTGTTTAACATACCCAATTTACCAACTAACTTGATAAATGTGGATTCGTCAACAGATTTAGTGAATATATCTGCAGTCTGTTCTTCTGTGGGTACAAAGTGTAACTCCACAGTTCCATTCATGACATGCTCTCTGATAAAATGATACCTGATATCAATGTGCTTCGTTCTCGAGTGCTGCACAGGATTATTGGAGATTGCTATGGCACTTGTATTATCACACAAAATAGGAATTTTGTCTAATGCAAAGCCATAGTCCTTTAATTGATTCCTTATCCATAAGATCTGAGCACAACAGCTTCCAGCAGCAATATATTCAGCTTCTGCTGTTGAATTGGAAAATGTTTGCTGTTTCTTGTTATACCAGGAAATCAACCTACCTCCTAGGAATTGACAACTCCCAGAGGTACTCTTTCTATCCACAACACTACATGCATAATCAGAATATGTATATCCAACAAGATTAAAACCAGAATCTTTAGGGTACCAGATACCTAGATTAGGTGTACCCTTAAGATATCTCAAGATTCTTTTCACAGCAACGAGATGTACATCTCTAGGGTCCGCTTGGAACCTTGCACACAAGCATGTAGCATACATAATATCTTGTCTACTAGCAGTAAGATAGAGTAAGGAGCCAATCATACCTCTGTAGCTTTTAACATCTACCTTGATAGATTTGTCAGAAGCTCCAAGTTTGACGGCTGTTGAAGATGGAGTCCTTGCTGATGCTGAATCCTCCATGTGATACTTCTTGAGGAGTTCTTTGAGATACTTGGATTGACAAATAAATATACCATTTGTCCTTTGACTTACTTGCAATCCAAGAAAGAACTTCAGCTCACCCATCATACTCATTTCAAACTTACTCTGCATAAGCTCAGCAAATCTCTTACAGAGATTATCATTAGTAGACCCAAATATGATGTCATCCACATAGACTTGGACTAATATCATATCACTTTTGTGTTTCTTTGAAAAAAGAGTTTTGTCTATGATACCTCTAACAAAACCATTTTCTAAAAGAAAACCAGAGAGAGTGTCATACCATTTTCTTGGGGCTTGTTTGAGACCATAGATAGCCTTGAAGAGAAAATATACAAAGTCCAGCAGCTCCTGATTTTCAAAGCCAGGGGGCTGTTCCACATACACTTCTTCATCAAGCTCACCATTCAGGAATGCACTCTTAACATCCATTTGATAGACTTTAAAATTGGAATAAGCAGCAAATGCTAAGAACATCCTGATGGCCTCAAGTCTAGCCACTGGTGCATAGGTTTCATCATAATCAATGCCTTCAGCTTGAGAATACCCTTGTGCAACCAGTCTTGCCTTGTTCCTTGTAACAATGCCATCCTCATCTAGCTTGTTCCTATATACCCATCTTGTACCAACTACTTTCTTGTTCTTTGGCCTGGGTACCAGTTTCCAGACTTGCTGTTGTTCAAACTGATTGAGTTCATCTTGCATAGCAATCACCCAATCTGGATCAGTCAGTGCCTCCTCAGTTTTCTTTGGCTCCATTTCAGATAGAAATGCTGAATAGTGACATTCATTCTGAGTAGCACTTCTAGTTTTAACTCCAACATCTGGATCACCAATGATCAGCTCAAAGGGATGAGCTCTATTCTATACAGTCTGTCTTGGAAGATTTGATCTTGATGATTCACCTTGAAATTCACTTTGATGTTGTGAGTGACTAGTTGATCCTTCATTTGCTCCCCCTGAGTTGTTGCTTGATTGCCTTGATGATTTTTCTCCAGTGTTAGTGGTATCTCCATTGTTACCAGTGTTTCCACCACCATCACCATGATCATTATCATCATTGTTATTATCATTACCAGCAATAACTTCAGGTGGGGCTTCATCATCTGAATCTAAGTCTAGAAAGTTATCAAACTTCATTTTCTCAGATGAATCCGCTGTTTGGATATTAGGGAATATAGTGTCATCAAAAGTAACATTGACACTTTCCTTTACTCTGTGACTGCCAACCAAGTAGACCCTGTAAGATCTTCTGGAATAACCAACAAAAATAGCTTCTTGTGCCTTTGCATCAAACTTGCCACGTTTCACATTGTCATCTAAAAGCACAAAGCATTTTGCTCCAAATACATGAAAGTATTTGACAGTTGGTTTCTTGTTGTTCATGATCTCATACGGAGTCTTCATTAAGTCCTTGTTGATTAAAGTTCGATTCTGAGTATAACAAGCTGTATTCGCTGCTTCAGCCCAAAAGTACGTTGGAAGTTTGGACTCACTTAACATAGTCTTTGCAGCTTCAATCAATGTACGATTCTTTCTTTCCACTACTCCATTTTGTTGAGGAGTTCTAGGGGAAGAATACTGTCTTGTTATTCCTTTATCAACACAAAAGTCATTTAGAATTGCATTCTTGAATTCAGTACCATTATCTGACCTTATGGCTCTAACAGGGAATCTAGAATCCAGCTCAATCAACTTTATATGGCCAATCACCAGGTATGGGGTCTCATCCTTGGAATGTAGGAATAAAACCCATGTATATTTTGAATAGTCATCAACAATCACAAGTGCATATTGTTTCTTTGACATGGACATCACATTAACTGGACAAAAAAAATCCATGTGCAGTAGCTGAAGTGGTTCAGTTATTGATGATGTGTCAGTGCCCTTGTGAGAAGCTTTCTTTGACTTTCCTTTCTGACATGCCTCACACAGTCCTTCTTGTGTAAATTCCATCTGAGGCAAACCTCTAACCAATTCCCTCTTGACTAAAGAGTTCATGGTTTTGAAGTTAAGGTGAGACATCTTCTTGTGCCATAGCCAACTATCATCTGATGAAACTTTAGCATAAAAACAATTAACTTCATCTTTGAATCCCGAGTTCAGATCAGCTATGAACAAGTCACCTTTCCTTACTCCTTGAAGAGCAGGCTTTCCATTCTTCTTGTGAAGGATCTGACACTTCTCTCTTTCAAAGGAAACAGCATATCCTCTGTCACAGAAATGACTGATGCTGAGAAGATTGAATCTCAGACCTTCCACAAATGATACATCTTCAATGATAACATTTCCGTACTTCAAACAGCCATATCCTTTCATAATACCCTTGCTGTTATCTCCAAAGGTAACTACTGGGCCAGCTTTCTCAACCAAATCTGATAGCAGGGCTCTATCTCCGGTCATATGCCTTGAACAACCACTGTCAAGAATCCATATAACACGGTTTACCTGTTTAACTCCCTGCAATATCAAATTGATTAGACCTTCTTCGGAGCCCAAAATTGATTGGGTCCGGCATACTTAAAGAACTGGCCTTTGTCAGGCAAAACAACATTTTTAACTAAAACTACTTCAACCTCTTTCACATAAGAGCATTTCCATTTATAGCCAGCCTTAACACATTTCTGAGTAGGCTTAGGGATAAATGAATCCACTCTAGTCTGAGGAGGACTAGTAGTCTTTGCTTTAACATGCTTCTTATTATTAACATGTTGGCGTGGAGCAGTCTTATCTTTAGATACATGCTTTTTATTAAAGTAAGCATACATAACATTAAAAGCACAAGACATGCAATTAATCACACCACATGCTTTATGAGAAGAATTAACAGCAGACATGTTATTTCTACAGTTGTTTTGATCCAACTTATGAATATCTGATTTAGTCTTTTTAGTTGTAGCAACTTTGACTGGAATATCAGATATACACTTTTTGGATTGTGCAACTTCCAAAGCAATATCTTCTTCACGAATCTCCTCAGCAATAATGATAGAGTATTCATTCAGAGGATCTGCCTCGGACTCCTTACAGAAGGGTGTTTCAATACCCTTAAGCACATATGGAACACCCCTTCCTTCAGATCTGACTCTACAAAGGGAATTAATTCCAAGCAATCCAATGGCCTCATTATAATCATAACCTATACTGACATGATTACCAACAACTTGTTTATTAAGAATCTCTTTAGCCGTCTTACAAGAGTTGTAATAGGCATTAGCTTTGGTCTTAAGCTCACTGATCTGATCTTTGAGAATGGTTTCCAGTTGTTGATACAATTTAACCCTTTTCTCAAGAACTGCTACATTATTAGTAAGTTCATCTTGATTGATATGCACTAGTTTTAATTCTTTTATTTCCTTTTCAAGATTTATGTTTAAAAGAATTATTTTATCATTTTCAGTGCGTGCACAACTTAAAGTATCACCAAGATGACGAATCATTTCAGTATCAGTGAACTTTACCTTAGACATGTTGGGTGAAGAAAACATGGAATCAAAGAGTTTGTCTCCTATTGCCATGAGTGCAATATTCCCAATCTCACCTGCTTCTTCATCACTGTCAGTGTCATCCCAACTCTTTCCTTCAGCAACATAAGTTTTCCCAATCTTATTCTTCTTGCTAGAATCAAATGAGTTCCTTGTCACCTGCTTTGGCTTTTTACATTCAGTAGCAAAGTGACCCAACTCATTGCAATTGTAGCATCTGATTGTGCTCCTTTCCACAGTTCCAGTTTTGTAGCCATGCCTTGTGCTACTTGAAGAGGAAGATCCACCTCTCTGAAATCTGGGTCTGAACTTAAGATTGGGATTCCTCTTGAATCTAAACTTCCCAAACTTCTTGACTATCAAAGCCAAAACACCATCCTCCAGCTGATCAAGTTCTTCTAAAGAATAGAAGTCACCACCAGATTGATCAATGGATGTTAATCCATATTCAGCATCAATAACATTCATGTTAGAACTGGAAG
This sequence comes from Heracleum sosnowskyi, assembly GCA_030848705.1. Lineage (NCBI taxonomy): Eukaryota > Viridiplantae > Streptophyta > Magnoliopsida > Apiales > Apiaceae > Heracleum > Heracleum sosnowskyi. The sequence goes on from CM061238.1 coordinate 82,849,493, forward strand.
GTTGAACAGCCTTCACTTCCAGTTTCTGTGGGACTTCAGCAGCCAGTGCAGTAGAAGTACTAACAATCTTCCCAGTTCCATACAGCTCCCTTTGTTGAATCTGCTCCAGCTCATAGGTCTTCAGAACACCATACAATCTTTCCAAAGCAATCTCATTCATATCTCTTGCTTCTCTAATGGCAGATATTTTGTGCTCCAAATGAGGTGGGAGTGTAAGAAGGAACTTCTTGTTAATCTCCTTGTTGGTGTAGTGCTTCCCATTGAGATTCAGATCATTGATTAATTTGTTGTATCTCTCAAAAACCTGAGAGATACCTTCACCAAGGTTTGATCTGAAATGCTCATATTGTGAGGTGAGAATTTCCAGCATATTCTCCCTAACTTCCTCTGTCCCCTCATTGATTATCTCTATGGTATCCCAAATGTGTTTGGCAGTATCACAATTTAGGACATGATTATGCATGATAGGATCAAGACAATCAATAAGGATCAACTGAAGACAGGAATCCAAGGTAACATCCTCTTTCTCATCAGGAGTGTACTCCTTGGGATCTTTAGGGTACATACTAGCAACCCTAGTAACAACATTATCCACTGTTATCTCTTCCTCAACAATCATAGGGACTTTGGGACCATTCTTCAGCACACCAATGTATTTAGGATTTGCAACCTTAAGAAATAGGAGCATTTTCTTCTTCCACATAGGATAATGCTCCTTGCTGAACATTGGGATTTTGACAGTACCAACTTTCTGTGTAGTAGACATCTTTTGAGATTTTTAGGAATAATAAAAAAAAATCAGAGTTTAAGAAAAATCTCAAAACAATTGGATCTTTGATTTGTATATCAATCAAAAGGCTCTGACGCCAATTGTTAGGTCCTGATAAGTTTGTAGAAGGGGGGTTGAATACAAACTATACCGTTTTATCGAATTTGTCCTTTGAATAATTTAACAATTAAGAACAAATTAATGCGGAATATAAATGAAACAAGATTCAAGTTAAATATAACTTATATTAAACTTGAAGGGTGTTGCAAATACAATAAGGATTACAAAGTATTTATCTCAAACTAATTAATACAAATTTAGAATAAATTCGACATGAACTTTTCTAATATTTGTAATAAAAAGATCGAATGCTAAAAGCAAGTTCGAGATAAATTCTAGGGATAAAAATCCGCTAGTTAATCAAAGCAATACAAGTAATCAACTTCTAGTGGTTTGGATTTAACAGTACAAACTAGAATTAATTGCTTGAGAAGAAATGAGATCAAATGCTTTCTTCGTTTGTTCTTGAGAGAAAATGTCTGATGCTTTGATAATACAAGTCTGTAAGATATGATGTTCTGTTACTTTTTCTTTTCTTTAAGATAAGATGTTCAGTCCTTTTTCTTTCTGCACTGCCTCGGGTCATATACAATTTAATTAAACCTGTATGACCTTTTAATTAAATCAAAATGATTTAATTAAACAATCAATACACTTGTATGACCAAGGAATTAAGCTCAGTAGAACCATGCTTCATCAATATGACCTGCACAGTAAGCTCGGTATGACCTCAAGTAATTCTAACAACTTTCGGTAGAACCTGGGAAAGTAATCTGTATGACCTGAGAAATCATTCTGTATGACCTACCAAAGTGCTGAGCAGTGATTCGGTATGACCTTATAAATGACTCGGTATGACCTCAAATTATTCGGTATGACCTTAAAATGATTCGGTATGACCTGTGTTTATACCATTAATTTAATTTCCTTTAATTAAATTAGTTAATTTAAATTCTGAATTAAATTAATTCTTTTCTAGAATTAATTTAATAAATAATTTAAACAACTAAATTAATTAATTTAATAAATTAATTAATTCTGAAGGAATCAATTTATTAATTAAATTGATTAATAATTTAATTAATTAAAAGAAGATAACTTAAAATCATTGCATTCCTCTATCTTCTGAAAACCACTGAATATAGATGATTTAATTCCACTGATTGATGTCGTCATTCGATGCACTGTCTGGTTTCATGAATAAACTGACTTCAATGAAAATTCTTCATCTTTAAAACATTTAAAGTTGTGGCTTCTTTTCTTTAGCTTTGAATAAACTCTGTATCCTGTACTTCTTCTGTCACCAACTGGAAATCTCTGTCACTGTAGTAAATCCACTTTCTTGAATACTTCACTGAGGCTTGAACAATAAATTGAACTTCTTTCAATGTAGAATAACTTCAAGTCTGTAGATGACTTTAATACTCCATTCTCTTGACAGATAAAACTCTATGAGATTCCTGTGACCTTTAATCTAATATTTACTTATTACATTCTTGTTTAAGTTGAGTAGAATCCTCGAATTACAAATAGGCTATACCATATGCCTTTCATCTACCTCCCCAGATGGAACATATCTGGATCCTGCGGGTAAAGGGTCTGACGTAGGTGCAGATCGGCAACTCGTTGACAATGAATCAATTACTATCGAGGAGTCAACTGAGGTAAAGTCTTCACAGACTATCGGGGAAGATTCAAACTCTAGATCCTTTAAAGGATACATCATCTACGGATGATCAGCAACTTGGTTTATCCAAGGACGGGGACTTGCGAAGCCCCATTGCACCACCTGTGACCTCCTTAAGGACGGCTATGGTGTTTTCTTCTGCAGGTACAATCAGCACAAAGGATTTGAGTGAAACAAAAACACTTACACCTGGCCTGAGTGGGAAAGGAAAAATGATTCAAACACCGACAGAAACGTTGAGTGTACACCCAGAGCCAAATGTGAGGAGTGACACCCTAACCCTACCTAATATTGATGATTTGCTGTTACCGACAGAAAGAGAGCTACAAGTTCAATCTTCCCTCAAGGAGATGACAGTTCATGACAAAGAAGGAAATCCATTATTCAAGGTTCCACTACGACCTTCCTTTGACCAAGAGATCTCCTCTAGTCAAGCCAATGCTTCTTTAAAGACTATTCAAGAGAAGGTTGACTTGGCTGCAGCTGATTCCAGAAGAACATTCAGGGTCATTGGCATTGCATCTGGCACTATAACAGGTACGAAGCAGGCAGTGGACTCCTTAAAGAAGGAAGCTATGGACGAACTGATCGAGTTGAGGACGGACGTCAAAGAACTTAAAGATGGTTTCATGAATGAAGTAGATGCTTTGTCGCAAGGACAAGAAGCTTTGAGAGAAGACGTTCTGGTTATCCGGGATGGTCAAGCTAGGGTAAAAGATGCAATGAACACCCTTTCTAGAGTGGAGTCTAAGCTGAACCAGAGATTGGACAAGATTGAGAAGACTACCAACTCCAGATTGGATAACATTGACCTGAAGCTGGTTTCTATGCAAGAGATGAATAAGGATCTATTGGATTTCATGGAAAATCAAAGTGATGGAGTACAGTCGATTTGGACTATGCTGAAGAACCAACAAACTGGCCAACCTGGTCCTTCAAATCAGCAACCTGATCCTTCTACTACCTTTTATGCTGAGGATGCTTTCGTCGAGGATTCCTCAACTAAGGGGGAGAAAGTTGGAGAAGGGGAGAAAGAGAAGCCTAAGGATGGATGGGGAGTTTGGGAGACAGTTGAAGCTATTCCTATCAGACAGTACTAGATAGAGGAACTTGTAGTAGAAGAGAAGGAGAGTGAAGAGGAATTTAAGGCCATGCATGAGCAACCTATTCTAGAGGAGCATGAGCCATATTATCCAGAGCCCATTGAACATCCAATCTGGGAGGAAAATATGGAAGAAGAATCAAATTCTCTATCACCTGAAGAAGAAGCTGCCTTGGAAGCAATAAGAGCTCAGAGAGCTGCAGTAGATGCCAGGCAAGCTGAGAAAGAGAAATAACAAGCAATTCCGAGGAGTGAAAAACTGAAGAGATTCAAGGTGTATAATGAAGTGAGGAGGAAGAAGATGATAGATCTGGCAAAGAAAGAAGGTAATGAATGGGAGATGGCTTATAAAACCTTTTGCGGAGTTGAAGACGGATTAGAAGTCAACGACAATGCTGAGGTGGAAGTTATCATTCAGGACATCAGAAGTGCCAATCTTGAAGATCAGACTTACTTCAAAGCATTGAGAAACTCTATGATCTTTCTGAAAGCTGGGGTTAAAGCAAATGGAGCCTGGAACATCCTGATCAATTTTCTGGAGAAAGGTACATTTGTGATTTCCACTAAGTTTTTAGAACATAGGACATACACAGAGTTGCAGGCAATTCTCATCAAGATTCAAAGGACGAAAAGGCTAAATGAACTGCTCCGTGAGCATGTTAAGGAGATCTTGATGAAAGTCGGTCCAGAGATTACTGAAGATCCTCCAATGGTTAGATTCATGACGAATGACTTGTTCAAAATCTGCTATTTGGCTTAGGACAAACTGAGAGACTACCCAAGAAGTTATCTAATCTCAGTTGAGAAGTATCTTAGATCCACTGGATTCACATCAACGGAGAAGGACAAAGCAGCAGACACTCTTAGAAGATTTCTAATGGAGAATGTTCCTTACTATAGGAAAAGAGTGGAAAGAGGATTGGAAGTGCATACCAGATTACCAAACATGCCAAAGCTAAACAAGGAAGATGTTAACATTGCATGGTTATGGGCTGGAGTGGGTCAAGAGGTTGAATATATTGGAAGACACATCCAAGGAGCAATCCTTAAACCTGGAGAACCACTGCACTATCTGTCAGTGATTGATTATCAAGCTGCTAACTCCGATCCAATGATTGAAGAAGGTGAGATTGGAATGGGCTGAAGATTGAAGCAAAGAACAAAAGAACTATCAGCTCAGACTAGAGGAGCAACTTCATTGTATTAAGTTTTATTGTTTTTTGATTTATGAAATCTGGAAATGTATATATATCTGATCCAGAATGCATTTAATATTATTACGCTGTCTTACTTTAATTAGTTTAATGTTTCCTTAGTTAGTTGAGTTATCCTCGAAGTATTTGCTTGTCGAACTCTATCCAATCAAATAGGGGGAGATTGTAAAACATAATGTAACATAAGATGTAAAAGAGATAACTACAACTCAACAAAGGACAAGATAGACAATAATATTAGCAGAAGCACAGGAATCCAGAATCAAAGGAAGAAAAGGTAAACTCAAAAAATCAAAATACGTTATGTATTCTTGAAGTCCGTAAACAGGTCACGGAAAGAAGTTCATGAAAATGTTCAAGCCTCAATGACAGCAAAAGAAACAAGACTTGCAAGACGACAGAAGTATGTGAATGATTTAGGGTTAAGTACCATGGGATTCCAGTGATTTAAACGAAGCAACCAGAACGACAAAGGACTTATCAAAAGCATTGAATTCAAGACATAGAAGAAGAATTGATCAAGTGTTATTCATCTGTGAACCAGACCAGTTGCATTAGGTGACGGCACTAAAAAGATCAGGTTGTTTTATCGTCTCAGAAGAAATTGATACAGTCTAAAACTGAAACACCCTGGAGCTTAAAAGACTTACTAAAAAGATCAAGGACAAGAAATGGTTCGATGGTTTTTCTTTTAAGAAAACCATCGAAAGTGATAAAAGAAATCCATCTGAATTCAATTCAAAAGGAATTTAGATTTCGATAGTTTTTATTTAAAAACTATCGAATGATAAATTCTTTTTAATCATTCGATGGTTTTCAAATTGGAGCAGGTGGAAAGTTTTGTTTTGTCTGACAGGTTGATGGAAATTGGACGGCCAAGATTAATTCTTTTAATCTTGGTTCGATAGTTTTCAAATGAAGTCTACAATTAATACGAGAGAAGATATTGTCTTCTTCAGTTAAGGCATTCTACACAAAGACATTACTGAGAGAGAGAACTGAGCCGGAGAAATTATCAGAGAATTAATAGTGCTCAAAATTTGATCATTGTTTTGAATTTGTGTAACCTTAAACTCATTGAAGCTAATCTACGGATTAGAAATTGTAGCACCCCTCGAGGTTTATATTTATAAAAAGATATATTCCCCGAAACTTGATTTGGTTTGGTGTGTTTGATTTCGTTATAGAACTGAAAGATTAATCCGCGAACGAAATTGAATTATTTGTGAGTATCGTATTCAACCCCCCCTTTTACGATAATTTGGACCTAACACTTTTTTTTGTTGTTTTCAATCAGTGGTGGAATGTGAATATGTGTAAATGACCTTATTGGTAAGACCATCACTCTGGATGTTGGGAGCTAGGATGCTACGACCCCACAAGAAAATACACCAACAATATTGTCTTATTCCAGAAATAGAAAGAAAGGGCAAAAGGGTCAGCACAATCAATAGGGAAGGGCATAAGAGTAATTGACAGAAAGTAAGGGATAAGAGGAGAAGGAGTGAGCAATTAGGGTATTATTGAGAATATTGTATTAAGCGTCTTGTTTCTGGGAGAGCACCCACCTCTCGAAAGTGGGCAATTTATCTAAGTCGTTAGGGTTTATCTTCAATTAAAATCGAGTCCTTGTATTAGTATTTATGAAAACACATATTTATATCGAGATTGTTGGTTCATATCTGTAATATTGCTTTTATTATTGGAAATTAATCGAGTCTTTAGAAAAAGTGGTATCAGAGCGATACAGATCTATGGCATGTAACAACGATAATGAAGCTCGGTTGAACAAGATTGAAGAACAGTTATAGGCTACACATCAGGAACTCAAAGAGGCAATCGCGGTTGAAGTGGGCGCCGCCGTTAAAGGCGTCGTGGCTGCGATGCATCAATCCTTAATTAATAGGTTCGTCTCCACTTTTGATGATATATCCAAACAGTTAGATGATAAGCTCGCTATCACCATCAACCGTTTGGATGGTAGAATGTCCAGATCTAGAGATGCTCAAGAGGTCCTCATTTCCACGATGAGAGATGACCAACTTAAATTTCAATCGGATATTAGATCTACTCTCACCAGTTTACACTTTGGACCAAACAAGAGCCCGATTATAATTGGGGACGATGGTGGATTAGGGTTTGGTGAAGGAAGCAGTAGTGGTACTGGTAAGAAAGGGGCAGGTTTTGCAGATTCTGGGTCGAGTCATGGGCATGGAAAGGGTAATAGATTCGGGTCAGGTGGAGGACCCAGTGTGGGTGGATTCGGGTCGGGTCATGGTGGCAGATCTGGGTCAGGCGGAAGTAATGGAATACACGGGGGACAATCACGAAATTCATGGAGACATAAAAAGTTGGATATGCCCTTGTTCGACGACACAAATCCGGACGGATGGATTTTGTGAGCGGAGAGGTTTTTTGAATTTTACGGGTTAACTGAGGAAGAGAAGGTGGAAGCTATGGTGGTGGCGCTAGAAGGGTATGCCTTGTTATGGTTCCAATGGAAACACCGCCATCGACCAATTGAGAAGTGGGAACAAGCTAAAGCGTTGCTCCGACGACAATTTCGTTCCCAATCAATGGGAACCTTGCAGGAACAATGGCTAGCCCATAAACAGGAGGGTACCGTTTCTGACTATCGTTTAAAGTTTATTGAATTTCTCGCCCCGTTGGGGAATGTATCGGAGGAACTGTCTTTGGGCCAGTTTTTGAATGGATTACGGGAGGAGATTAGGGCTGAGGTGAGGTTGTTATGTCCATTGACCGTGGACCACGCCATGGAGCTTGCTCACATGGTGGATGATAAGTTGAATATATCGAAATAAAAGGGGAAAACAGATCAGGGTTCAGTTCGATTGCCAAACCGAGTTCATCCAGTAACAATTGGGGGTTGCAATCTCCAAGTTCAGCACCTAGTAGTTACGTTTCGAGCCCAAAGTCTTTTAGTCCACGTTCCTATGTGAGCTACGCTCAATCAGGTGTTTCAACGGGTAGTAGTCCCAAACCAGTGACGGAGGTGAACAGGTTAAACGAGAAAGAGTTACATGAGCGAAGGGCTAAAGGGTTGTGTTTCTGATGTGATGGGAAGTGGAGCGTAGGCCATAAATGTCAAAGGAAGGAGCTTAGTGTTCTTCTCACACAGGATGATGGGTCAGGGGATGATGATAGTGGGCTATCAGAATTGATAGGAGGGGAGGAGATGACGTCGGAGGTGGAGACACAACCGGAAATATCCTTAAATTCAGTGGTAGGTTTCACTAGCCCAAAAACATTTAAGGTTCGGGGAGAGGTGAATGACAGCCCGGTGGTCGTGATGATCGACCCAGGGGAAACCCATAATTTCATAGCCTTGCAAGCAGTAGAGAAGCTGGGCATCGAGTGTAACCCAACTAAACAGTTCGGGGTCTCATTGGGTACCGGGGAATTGGTCCAAAGTAAGGGTGAATGTAAGTCAGTGATTCTGCGGATGCAAGGGTTAACTGTGGTGGAGAATTATTTGTCGATTTCACTAGGAAATTCTGATCTAATTCTGGGGTTACAGTGGCTGGAAAAGTTGGAAACTATGACAACAAATTGGCGATCACAGAAGATTTCGTTCGAGCTGGTGGGGAATACAGTGGTATTAACTGGTGATGCTTCGTTAGGGCGAACATGCATAACTCTTAAAGCAATGATGAGAACTTTAAGGAAGGAGGGACATGGGTATTTAGTGGAGTTTAATCACCTGGGAGTGCAAAACGAAGGTGAGGTGATGGCAGTAAACAAGGAGGTGGTCCCTGAATTTTTATGGTCGTTAGTTAATCAATGTAAAGGGGTTTTTCATTTACCGAATGGTTTACCACCCGGGAGAAGGCATGATCACAGTATAGTCTTGAAGGAAGGGACAGATCCAGTCAATGTGAGACCATATAGGTACCCACAAGTGCAAAAGGATGAAATTGAGAGGCTAATTCACGATATGTTGACAACATAGATAATTCAGCTCTCGGATAGTCCATTTTTGAGTCCGATTTTATTGGTTAAAAAGAAAGACGGTTCGTGGAGGTTTTGTGTGGATTATCGGGCTCTTAATAAAGCCACAGTTCTGAATAAGTTCCCCATTCCCGTGATTGACGAGCTTTTAGATGAACTACACGAGGCAGCGGTGTTTACTAAGTTGGACCTCAAATCCGGTTATCATCAAGTGCGGGTTCGAAAGGAAGATGTCCCCAAAACAGTGTTTCGAACTCATGAGGGCCACTACGAGTTCTTAGTTATGCCGTTTGGTTTAACAAACACTCCCGCTACATTTCAAGCTATCAAGAATGATGTTTTTCGGCCATACCTAAGGCAATTTGTGTTGGTTTTATTCGACAACATATTGGTTTATAGACCCACTGTTGGAGATCACAGTAAGCATGTGGAAACAGTCCTAAAAAAGCTAGAGGAGCAACAACTTTACGCCAATTTTAAAAAGTGTGACTTTGGCAAAAGTGAGGTGGCATATTTAGGCCATTTGATCTCAAAAACTGGGGTAACAGTTGACCCAACTAAAAAGCCCACCCCACACAACTTAAAAAGCCTTCGAGGGTTCCCGGGATTATCAGGTTATTACCGTAAATTTATCAAGAATTATGCCCACATAGCAGGACCCCTCACTGATCAGTTAAAACGAGACTAATTTTGTTGGACGGAAGAAGCAACTCAGGCTTTTGAGGCTCTCAAGATAGCTTTAATGACAACCCCTGTACTGGGGTTACCAGACTTCAACCTCCCTTTTGCATTGGAGACAGATGCATCAGGATATGGATTGGGGGCAGTACTGTTGCAAAAAGAACATCTGATTGCGTATTACAGTAAGGTGTTGGGAAAACGAGCAAGGCTTAAATCTATATATGAGAAAGAGTTGATGGCGATCGTGTTGGCCATAAAAAAATGGAGACACTACCTCTTGGGGAATTCTTTTACTATTCGGACCGATCAACAAAGTTTGAAATACTTTTTGGAGTAGAGGGAAGTGGGCAACGAATATCAACGTTGGGTGAGTAAATTGATGGGATACCATTTTACAATTGTGTACAAACCTGGGCACGCGAACAAGGCCGCGGATGCTCTGTCCCGAGTTTTTCCCGAGACCGTAGAGTTGTGCAATATGGTTTCCATTGGAGGTGTTCAGTGGCAGGAGATATAGAAGGCAACCGAGGGTGATGGGTTTCTGTAGAAATTGAAGGAGGATTTGGAACATAACCGCCTCCAAGCAAATGGGTATGAATTGGTACAAGGGATTATGCGATATAAGGGTCGAGTGGTAATTGGACCCAAATCAGACTTGGTGGGTAAACTATTACTGGAATATCACGATTCGCCAACAGGTAGCCACTCGGGGGAAATTAAGACATATAAAAGGTTGGCCAGGGAATGGTTTTGGATCGGGATGAGGAAAACCATCGCTTAGTACATTCGAGAGTGCAGTGTTTGTCAACAACAGAAACAGTCCACTTTGACACCAGCCGGGTTCCTTCAACCTTTGCCAATTCCCACGCAAATCTGGGAAGATATTTATCTCGATTTTGTGGAAGGGCTACCGTAATCAAAGGGGATAGACACAATCTTGGTAGTGGTGGATCGTCCATCCAAATATGCCCACTTCATCGGGCTCTCACACTTTTTTACTGCACCCAGCGTAGCCAATGCTTTCATTAGAGAGATTGTGCGGTTGCATGGGTATCCTTCCACAATCGTATCAGATCGGGATCGCATTTTTGTGAGTTTTTTTTTGCAGGAGCTATTTAAGGCTCAAGGCACTACATTACTCCGTAGCACGGCTTACCATCCTCAAACGGACGGTCAAACCGAGGTGGTCAACAAAACTTTGGAGAGTTATTTAAGGTGCTTCATTCAAGGTAAGCCTCACAGTTGGTCTAATTGGCTACCTTGGGCGAAGTTTTGGTATAATACGAGCTCCCACGTATCTACAAAAATTTTCCCGTTTGAGATTGTTTACGGGCGAGCTCCTCCCACCTTAATTCGTTTTACTGAACCAAACACTGCAATGGCCTCTATAGAGAAACAATTGGTAGAAAGGGACGCCATGCTGGATGAATGAAAGGCAAATCTTACTCAAACACAACAGAGAATGCGTTCATACGCCGACATTCACCGTATAAAAGTTGTGTTGGAGGTGGGAAATTCTGTGTATGTTAAACTACATCCATATCGGCAGACTTCACTTGCGAAGCGGACCAATGATAAATTGTCGCCCCGTCTCTATGCGCCATTTCTTATTACAGCACGCATGGGCAAGGTGGCTTACCGTTTTCAGTTGCCAGCCACGGCCAAAATAACAACGTTTTTCACGTATCTCAGCTAAAAAAGGCAGAAGGAATAGCTAACAACCCCACTTCTATCCCACATCAAATCTCGGCAGACATGGTCATGGAGGTTACTCTTGAGCAATTGTTGGGAGTCAGATATAAGGACCCAAAGGACAGGCCAGGTAGGGGAGTGTTAATCAAGTGGCAAGATTTGCCAATGTGGGAAGCAACTTGGGAAGATCTTGACAGCACTAATATGCATTTTCCTAGTTTCCACTTTGAGGACAAGGTGGCTGTTTGGGCCCCGGTAATGCTACGACCCTACAAGAAAATACACAAACAATATTGACTTATTCCAAAAATAGAAAGAAAGGGCAAAAGGGTCAGCACAATCAAAAGGGAAGGGCAGAAGAGTAATTGACAGAAAGTAAGGGATAAGAGGAGAATGAGTGGACAATTAGGGTATTATTGAGAATATTGTATTAAGCGGCTTGTTTCTGGGAGAGCACCCACCTCTCGAAAGTGGGCAATTTATCTAAGTCGTTAGGGTTTATCTTCAATTAAAATCGAGTCCTTGTATTAGTATTTATGAAAACACCTATTTATATCGAGATTGTTGGTTCATATCTGTAATATTGCTTTTATTATTCGAAATTAATCGAGTCTCTAGCATAGGATCCAAGGTAGGGAAGGTACTCCCCGCAATTGCAGAAGCTGATCTTTGCTGGTAAAGTGCTCGAGGATGATCGTGCCTTGGATGATTACAATATCAAGGGGGAATCAACTCTCTATTTAATCAATAGGCTCCTTGGTCGTTGGTCGATCCTATTTATATTAACCAGATTGTTACCGGTCTTGGTCCATGAAGGTACTTTGGATATATTTTTTCACGCTTAGATTATTATACATTCTGTTTTGCTCTAAATTTTAGGTTAACTTGATAACTGTTTATTTCCTTCTTCAGTTGACAACATCATTGTTTTTGTTCTAATTCTAATTGTTGTCCTGCATTGGTAGAGCCAAGCCGAATTCCTGAAAATTCAAATAATTGTTCATTGCAGCAAAGCTAAAATTCTCTGCTGGGTTCAATTTGTCAAAATTTATGTACTAATTAATTTAATAGACTAGTTTTATAATATACTTCTTACACTACTTAGAGTCTAGAAGACTAGAAAGCTCGAAATTAAAGGATCTGTCCTTTTGAACATAATAGTTTCTTACCTATGTATAAGAACCAAAAAAATGAAGAGAACGATACAGAAGAGGATAACCAGGGAAGAGACAGTGCGTGGAACGAATGGTTGCAACATAATATATACTATTTCAAGCTCTATTTCATCCCCGTCTATACTCTTTTGTGGTTAACATTGATGGACAGAGACTCACACAATATAACAACTATAGTTAATCAAAGATCATGTTAAACTAATCACCACAATATGGCATTCTACATCATTGATGACAATCACCACAATGTAGTTTACATCATCAAATAGTATATGACACAAGAACAAATTTATTATTACAAACAGAAGAAAGCCAATAGTGACCAACATGCCACACATATAAAAGATCATCACGACAATAATCTATGAAATTGTTGCCCATTCTAGACCATGCTCTCTGAAAGAACCACCAGAAGATAGTGCATTTCACTGGTCAAGAACAACATAAAACAAAAATGGTCTGACATTCTATTACCAACAAGTGCAAATGTAAATATATGTATATAAATTAAAATTATCTTCAGAAGATGTCAGACCAAGAAGAATGATATCAATGAATAAAAAGATGCAATATCAAATCATGACTAGCTTCTAGATAAAAATGAAATATCTAAGCTTAATTTTGCAAACAAATGATAGAATATAACCAGAAAGGACCTTATTTCTCACTAGCTGTGGAGTGCAAGCTTCAGTTTAGAGGTTGGGAAATATGGGAAAGTGAACAATTTTGTTACAAGATTCTTCCAATTTTACCCAGAAGTCAGCACTGTGATACCTAAAATAATGAAGTATGGAATGGTTTTCACCGGAAGTGTCCAAGGTCCAGATATACGCACCTTTTGAACCATACTTTGGCTGTAATTTTTTTTTTTTGATAAATCTCCGTTCTTATATGAAGACAAAATATAATCTTCGATTCATCACTACCGCGCCAATAAGGTCTTCTAAGTTCTAACAATTCAGTGTATAGCTCCATTTGCAAACTTCCCCTAATCACTACACAGTCACCAGAATGAAAATCTCCAAAATATCTCCAACAATCAGATTTTAAGCTATAAACAGACCCTTTATATTCTAAATCATACTGCGAGATGCCAAATACTTTATAATCATTTTTGGACTCGTCATAGGCAGACGTATATTTTGTATTGGGAAGTTTAAGTTTAGGCAGCTTTCTTGATTCTCTAGTGGATAGATTCCACTTGAACAAATTGTAATCACACATGTTGTTAGGAGAATTCCGTACAACAGTGTGTTGGAGGTTTTATGGAAAGTTGTGGCTGGACTTGTATGATGACCCCTCAGAAATTGAATAGAGAATGGGTTTTTTCTCTTGCTCTTTGCCGAGTGTCAATTGTCGTGTCATACAAGGTGCCTACGTACCCCTTTATATAGGGATCAAGCCTCACGTAGTTCTTGGAAAACAAGTCATTGGACAAGCCCATTCAGTCCAAGCCCATAGAATAGTCAAGATTTATGTTCCCATAAACAGCTCAAGGATTATCAATCCACCTCAAGTTCCCATAAATAGTCCAAGGATTACCAATCCACCTCAAGTTCCCATAAATAGTCCAAGGATTATCAATCCTCTTCAAGTTCCCATAAATAGTCCAAGGATTATCAATCCTCTTCAAGTTCCCATAAATAGTCCGGTCTTCACACGTTTTCCTACAATCTCGCGGCATCTCCGCATTTCTTCCCATGATTGTAGGTCTGTCCCGTGTCAACCAAGAAACATTCCATCAACAGGAATTTCCATATTTTGGGCTTCACCCACGATGCGAGCTGGCCAGGTTCGCATCGCACAAATCATATGAAAATTATCCTTTCGTAGTTTAAGTGGTGCGAGCTCACCTATGTTCAATTAATCTTATTTCTGATAAGTAACACGAGCCCTTTACTTCATAATGGTGAGAGCCCATAAATTTATGGCGAGGGTTCATAAATAAAGACGCGAGCCCACCAAAGTGAACTCATAAGGAAGAGAGCCCAACATTCATTTTAGCGAAGCGAGCCCGATTATGATGCGAGCCCTCCATACTTAGAAGTATTTTGGGCTCATAATAGCTCACGGTGCGAGCCCTAATTCCAGTTCATACCAATCTTTCCAAAATATAATTCATTCCCTAGGCCCAAATCATTTAGGGACCTGTCTAGGGCCCATTACCGAAAATCCAGTATAACAACTACCCCCCAAAATTCCTTAGTAATCCCAGATAAGGAATTTTCATTTGCTTCAGATAATACGATGCGAGCTCGATTTCCAGCTCGCTTAGCATCCATTTCGCTTACTACTGTTAGACGCGTGTTCACCCAATCGTTTTACAGCTGTTCATAAAAAGACATGCCATCCATTCATATTCTGACACGTGTCCTTGTATTCTCTCTCCTATTCTCTATAAATACCTCAGAATTTCGTTTCATAAACTCATTCTATCAAAAACAACAACGAAACTCTGCCCAATTTTGCTCAAGGATCAAACATGGCGAGAATTATTATAACTTCCCGGCGTTCGTCCACCAGTTCTTCAAGTTCATCCACCAGTTCTTCACAAAGTAAGCACTTTAATCTTTAAAACTACTTTCCTTTATGTTTTTTTTATGTTTGTATAACACATGTTTGTTCGAACTTAAAGAGTTGTGAACTGAGTTCCCTCATCGAGGCGAACTCACACCACGGTTCGAGCTGAACCTGGATCTAATACGAGAACGAGACCAGTGTTCGCATCGAACAGTAGTGTCAAATTGTTCATGCGAGGCGAGGACACTTAGAATTCTTTACTACCTTCTTTTTCCTTTTATTTTTAGGGGCACACACTAATTTTCACCATCTTTTTTAGATGTCGAGTGCGACCCCCTCTACCTCTGCCGGTTTGCTCAATAACACCCCGAGCCCGGCTCGTTCTTCTGCCACTCCATCTCCCTTGAATCAGTATCCTCCTGAGCTTAGGGGTTCCAAAGAGTTCCAGCGTGAATTGACATCTATTTCGGGTCGTTTAAGTCGGCCTATCTCTCCCAACTCAGCTATTAGCCCAGAAGGAGCGGTCAACATCGCAAGGGTAGAGAATGCGATGCGAGCTAGCGGTTCCAGCTCGTTGGGACTTCAACTCGATCCCAACTGCACTCCAGAAAATTACACTAGAGAGAAAAATCTATATTCATGGAGAAACAAGAACACAGGACCAAGTGTCCCCAGCTCGTTTGATCTTGATGATCTTTTCAATCGTCCATTACCACCTATGAGCGAAGACGAGGCTAATGTTCGTATAAATCAACTGCTTCAAGAAAGAAAGGCAAAGCTTCGCCTCGCCCCAGATTCTGCTCATGTTCCTATTGAAATTTCGGAGTCGTCCACAGATAATTCTCTAGGGAGCGCTTTTTATGCCAAACGTAAAGGAAAAGCTGTGGCTCGCATCGCATCTCCTCAAGATGAGTTCGACCAAGATGATGAAGATGAGGATACCAGCTCACATTGGTCCTATGACAGCCCTGCTAGCGAAGAGATAGCAGATGTATCCAAAGAGGTGGACTTTTGTAATTATGCTTACGTCCCCGAACTGTCTCCTATTCCATATAAACATGTCCAACAGCCCGAGCTCGAAGGAGTGGTTTTCCTTAAGAAACGAATAATTCCAGATGGCGATGAGAGCTCATCTTCTTTTCACGAGGACGGAAAGATTCTAGCTTGTCGAGATATGTCCACCTTGCTGACTGAGGATTCCCTACGCGACCTCGTGGAGCAGTTCAGGCCAGAGGGTCGTATAATCCTGCCCGCATCACATATGCGGTGTTATCATTTTAATCATCCAGAAAATGGAGGACGGGCACCTCGCATGGTCCTTTCATCTTTCTTGTTGAAGCTGGGCATTTCTGCACCCCTCCATCCCTTTATCCAAGAGATCCTGGAGTATTATGGGCTCGCACCGTTGCAAATCAATCCCAACGGTTACAGGTCTACCATAGCTTTGTACATCCTTTATAAAAAATAAGGTTACCCAACTCTCACCACTAGGCAACTGGGATATTTTTTGAATTTAAAACATTCAGCCGAGTTCGGCTACTTCTACCTTTCTGTATGGCCTTACTACAATAAGAAAAAATTAATCTACGGGGGCCCAAGCAACTCAGGCAAATGGAAGGATCCTTTCTTCTATGTTCACGAAGTTCCCCGAGTCCAAACTCATTTTTACTACGATCCTGGTAAGTATTTCTTTTGAGCTCGCATCGTGTCATTATCACCTCGCATCACTCTTTGAGCTCGCATCGTTCTTATAGTTTATTTTTATTTATTCAGAACCTCCCGTGAGGACACCTCTACAAGGTCAAGAGAAGATTAACGCCGATAACCTTCTAAGGATCCCCGTCTCAGAACGAAACATTAGAAAGTTGATTACAACTGCCAACCTCGTCGAGTACGGTTTCTTAAAAGAGGGAACCAGATTAACTCCTAGCAAGAAATCTAGGAGAAAAAGAAAAGGTAGGTTTTATTCGATGCGAGCCTTTAGCTCGCATCGTTACTTTACTTTGGCACCTTTATTCTTGTACTTTCATTTAGCATGTGTATTGACTAACCCTTTTGTCTTTGTTTTATTTCAGAAATGGAGATCTCTCCTCCTCCCTTTCTAGACGAGCAAGAGGTTCAGGCTCGCATCGTCCCTTCTGCCAGCCAAACCGGCTCGCAAGCAGGGGCCTCGAATAGAGCTATTCATACAAAAGAGATCCATCCCCAAAAAACAACTCTCACAGAATATTTGGCTACTGGGGGGGGCCTCTCCTTTCAAAAGGAAGACCAAGCAGTCCAAGGACTCCGCTCCTGAACTTGATGTTGCGAAGCGGGCTCGTAAGGATCTCCCCCCAAATCCTCAAGGAAACGTTGTGGCCAGTACTTTGGTTCGACTTGGAGCCCCACACGTTTCTGAGATTGACTTAAGGGCATGGACCTCGAGCTCGTTTGAGGCAAATAATGATGCCCTCACCAAGGCCACAGCTGAGGTGTTCATAAGGCAAATCAACAGACACAGGGAGCTTCGCTCTATGGGTCAGGCTTCTGCCCGTCTAGATAAGGACAACAGAATCCTGAAGAGCAAGCTAGACGAGGCGAGGAAGGCTAATGTGGCCCTGGTTGAGGAGTCGAAGCAAAGCATCCTCGATGCGATCACAAGTCTTGAGAAGGATCTTCGTGAATCCAAATCACTTGTGGAAAAGATGAAGGGGGAACATTCCATGGTTCTGACTGAGGCCACCTCTCAAAATAATCTTCTACAATCCCAAGTTGCTGAGCTCGAGTCAAAGCTGGCTACCCAGGGTGCTGAGTTCGAGGCCAAAGTCTTAGCGTTAGAAGCGAGCCGGGCTGAAGAGGTCAGGGACGCGAAGGCCTTAGGATCCAAGAATTTCATGAAGGGCTTCATGGCGAAGGTCCCTGAATTTGATTGGAGTCCTTTGGGTGCAGCCACTGTCAACTATGCTGAAAAGCTTCGAAAAGAGATGGAGGAGGAGGCTGCAGAGAGGGCTCGCATCGCAGACGAGGCTCAGCCCGAACTGGAATCTCAGCCTATCCAAGAAACAAATGAGGAGACTCCTCAAACTTAGGTTTATTTCAATTACTTTCTTTTGGGGATGCGGGCACCCCGTTTGCCTCGCAATCTGTAAACATTTAATGGTCTTCGAACCAGTAACACTTGCAACTTTCTTTCTTTTTTTTATCAAGTTTTTTGTGCTCGCCCATGATTTTGTATTTTCCCTGTTCATGTCTTTACTCTTCTTTACATAGTAATTGTTTTGAATGCACAACTTCCATCAGGTTCACTTCGCACGGGACTACTTCACCTGTTCATGCGAGGTCCCACCTCGCACCGTATTTAGTCCCACTTCGCACAAAGTTCCACCTCGCACAAAGTTCTAGTTCGGTTTTTTATTTTCCCAACTTTCCTGAGCTCGTTTCTAGAGAGGGCTCGCCTCGCACGAGTTTTTTTTTTTGCATAATTGATGGATCGAGGCCCAATCCAATGTTCTTCTAAAAGCATAAATGATACTAAAAAGAAAGTAAAATTACTTAATTTATGACAACATACAATAAACTTTATTTAGATAATAAAACTTTCACCATCTTAGATAATAACAGACTTAGACTTATTACATCGTATGTCACAGGGAGGTGTCTATATGACGCTACCCCCCGAGACTTAGGATAAATATCAATGCATGCTAAGTCTTAAATAGATAGAAACTACTGATAATATCTCCTCAAGTGCTCAGCATTCCAAGCCCTTGGTATGAGCTTTCCCCGTATGTCATTGAGATGATAAGTTCCCTCCCATAGAACTGATTTGATCTGATATGGGCCTTCCCAATTTGCACCAAACACTCCATGATTAACTACCTTGGTGTTAGGCATGACTCGACGGAGAACCAAGTCCCCTACCCGGAAAGGTCGGGCTCTCACCTTGCGGTTATAATGCCTGGCAGTTCTCTGGTGATATGCTAGCAGCCTTGCTTGGGAGTCAACCCGTATCTCTTCAATCATGTCCAAGTAAAGACGATGATTTTTCTCACTATTCTCTGGGTCATTATGAGCTCTCCTAAAAGATCCTGCTCCCACCTCTACCGGGACCATAGCCTCACATCCATACACTAAGGAGAAAGGGGTCTCTCCCGTTGTGGTTCGGGGAGTGGTATTGTAAGACCATAAGACTCGTGGAAGTTCCTCCGGCCAATTTCCCTTAGTATCCTCTAGCTTTGCCTTCAGTGTGTGCTTGAGAATTTTGTTGATTGCCTCAGTCTGACCATTTGTCTGTGGATGGCTCACTGCACTGAAACTCTTCAGAATCCCCAACTGATCACAAAATTCTCTCATCTCCTTACTGTCAAACTGTTTACCACTGTCCGAGATCAACTTGTAGGGTATTCCAAATCGACAAACAATAGCCCGATACACAAAGTCAATGAGCTTCTTTGCGGTTATTGTGGCTAAGGGCTCAGCCTCTACCCACTTAGTGAAATAATCCACCGCAACCACATCATACTTCACACTACCTTTAGCCTTAGGCAGTTCTCCAATCAAATCTATCCCCCACATGGCGAAGGGCCAATGGCTCATGAGTGAGGTTAGAGGTGCCACCGGGCTGTTATGAAAATTCGCATACCTTTGGCACTTGTCACAAGCTCTAGCAAACTCGAAAGCATCTTTTTTGAGAGTTGGCCAGTAATATCCTTGACGAAGTATCTTTTGTGCCAATGAGCTACCCCCCGAGTGATTACCACAGATACCTTCATGAACTTCTCTTAGTATATAGTTGCACTTGTCTCCATCAACACACTTGAGTAGGGGAACATTGAAGCCTCTCCTATACAAATCTCCATCATATATTGCATACCTAGCAGCCATATACCGCACCCGTCGTGCTTCATTCTTGTCATCTGGTAAGGCACCATTTTTGATATAAGCCAAGAGTGGGGACATCCATGTTGTCCCATCTTCTATCACCATAAGCTCCACCTCTGGCACGCTAGGCCTCCTCTATATTTCCAAGGGTTTTGACCTTAACAGAGTGGTCTCACGACGTGAACCCAACTTTGCAAGTTCATCTGCCGTTTCGTTCTGGCCCCGAGGGATGAGCTCCAAGTTCACCTCATTAAATAACTTGATCAACCTTTCCGCACAACGCAAATACAGCTCCATCCACATACAAGCTCCACCATGGGGCACTATTCTGACTTTCCTCTGCTGGTATTTCTGAAAAAATTTGCAATGCCCTAGAGTCCTCTTCTGTTTGTGGTGAGAACTCTAACATAAAGTCTGCTAGGGCTTGTCCTTTAACCGCCACCCGAGGCTTATATTCCACATCGAACTGTCCCAGCTCTACAACCCATTTCAACATTCTTCCTGAAGTTTCTGGTTTATGCAACACTTGTCTAAGTGGATAAGCTGTCCTCACCTCAACTTTATGAGCCTGAAAATAAGGACGGAGCTGTCGTGAAGCGAGGATCAGAGCATACACCAGTTTTTCCATGTTCAAGTATCGAGTTTCTGCGCCCACCAGCCTTTTGCTCACATAATAAACCGGGAGCTGAACTCCGCCTTCCTCTCGAATTAACACCGCACTTACTACATATTTCGACACGGCCAAATAAAGCACCAGTACCTCCCCTTGCTACGGGTTAGACAATAGAGGTGGTGTACTCAAATGTCTTTTGATATTTTGAAAGGCCTCTTCACATTCCTCTGTCCATTGAAAGTTCTTGCCCACCTTTCTAATAGCCTTAAAGAACTCTTGGCACTTGTCAGAAGATTTTGAGACAAATCTGTTTAATGCCGCGATTCTCCCTGTGAGACTTTGCACATCCTTCACCCTGCGAGGTGATCTCATCTCCATTAGAGCCTTGATCTTGGCCGGGTTAGCTTCAATTCCCCGGTGGTTGACAATGAATCCTAGAAACTTTCCCGACTCCACCCCAAACACGCATTTCTGGGGATTAAGCTTCATTCTGTAGATACGCAAGATAGTGAACATTTCTGCCAAATGTTGGATGTGGTCCTTGGCCTCCTTTGATTTAACAAGCATGTCATCAACATATACCTCCATTGTCTTCCCGATGTGATCCTTAAACATCTTGTTCACCAATCGTTGATAAGTTGCACCCACATTAACTAACCCGAAAGGCATCCCCATATAACAGTATAGGCCTCGATCAGTGATGAACGAAGTGTGTTCTTGATCTGGCCCATACATAGGAATTTGATTATAGCCTGAGTAGGCGTCCATGAAGCTTAGCAATGCGTGTCTTGCAGTGGCATCTACAAGCTGATCGATACGAGGAAGCGGGAAGCTATCTTTTGGACAAGCTTTGTTCAAGTCGGTGAAGTCGACAAAGGTTCTCCACTTTCCATTTGGTTTCTTCACCAGCACAGGATTAGCCAACCAAGTCGGGTAAAATGACTCTTTGATGAGTCCGACTTCCATCAACCTGTCCACCTCTTCTCTAAGGGCCTCTGCCCTCTCTCCACTAACAGGTCTCCTCTTCTGCCTTGTTCCCTTCTTGCTGGGGTCTAAGTTCAGCCTGTGGCACATCACTTCTGGGTCGATCCCTATCATGTCAGCGTGAGACCATGCAAATACATCCAGGTTCTCCTTAAGGAATGAGACAAGGTTGTCCCTCATTTCGGGGCCGAGGTTGGCTCCAATCCTTAAGACTTTAGCTGAGTCGTTCGGGTCCACCAAGATAGGAATGATATCCTCGAATGTTCCAGCTCCGTCTGGCAAGGGAGGCATTCTTGGGTCCAAATCAACATCGAAGTTTTTATCCATGCTAGGCTCTCCTACTTCAGTGATACTAAGATGATCCCCATTGTTAATGGATAGCTCTGGTGCTTCTTGCTGGATGTTTCCCTCTGTTGTAATGGTGACCCCTCGGGAGACTCCAGTTGGCAAGTTTATCAGAATTGAGGTCTCTTTCTTCACCCACTTTCCTTTATTCAATCTAGCAGCTATCTGTTCTGAGCTCTCCTCATCTTCACTAGCCTCTTCTACTATGCCTTCCTGCAATGTCATTACGGGTTGAGAGGGCTCCATCATTAAGGCTCCGGGCCTAGGCTCCACTTCAATTCCCAAATTTTCGAAGTAATCATCCGGGAGTTCCTCTATAGATATCATGTTACGGACATCCATCATTAGGGTGTCCACACGCTTCCTTTTCTTCTCTTCACCATCTTTAACAGGCTCTCGCTCTCTAAGGTCTGCCACCTCTCGCAGAACATCTAACTTCTCTGCCCCTTTCATGGCTTGGTTGTAGCATACTCTTGAGTCATATTGGCATCCCTTCACTTGTCCAACACCCGTGGGAGTTGGAAACTTCATGGTTAAGTGATAAACAGAGGTAACTACCTTCATCTCCTTCAGGATTGGTCTCCCAATGATGGCGTTATAAGCACATGGCTGGTCCACCACAGTAAAAGTGACAATTTGTGTGGCCACGTGGGGGTTGTCCCCTAAATTGACCGGTAGCTGGATTGTTCCTCGAATTCCTACTGAAGCCCCAGTGAACCCGTAAAGCTGGTTCCCGCTTGAGACCAACTCTCTGTCTAGGAATCCAAGTCTTTTGTAAGTGTCGTAGGTCAAGATATTTACAGCGCTCCCATTGTCCACCAGCACCCGATATACATTAGTAGACCCGATTTTTATCCTCACCACAAGAGCATCAGCATGATGGTGGTGTACCCATTTGGCATCTGCTTCACTAAACATGATTTCATCTCTCTCCTTCATGAAAAGATAAGGAGGCCTTTGTTCAAGACGATGGACATTGGTTAGGGGACGGTCCTTTGCCTCTCGAGCATATCTCTCCATGGCTTTCTTACTGTTACGCCATAATTTCGGTTGCCTCAATTATCTCTTAATTTCCCAATATGAATCTAGTAATAATTAATTGCTTAACCACTAAGTAATATTCTCTCTCTGAAACGAGGAAACAATCAATCTAAATCAATCAATTACTAAAAAATATCTCCAAATGATTCTTTCAAATCAGGAAAGAATCACAACGCTAATATAACTCTAAAAAGATAAAATCAACTTATCTCAACATATCCCTTAACAATCACAGGGATTTAAAATATTATCCTATCACAGAACTGCGTTGGCTTGATCCCTATATATAAACAGGGTACGCAGGCATCTTGGAATAGGATCCGACACATATAACAAGTCGAGACACCTTTCAAGTCCAGCCCCAAAAATCCAAAAACCCAAAATCCATCATCATCATAATTTCGTTATTCCAGCAATCCCCGAAATTTGTTATCACCAAATTCCTCCATTAACAATTGGCGCTAGAAGGAGGGGATAATTTTTGATTGTGGAGGACAATCAATCTATACAATACACACGGGGGGTTTTATCGGATCTGGAACGGCTTTAATGGAGGAGCAGAACGATGGAGCCTTGTGAAGGCCCTTTGGGATAATCTTGTTTTAAAGACCCTGCATCATTCGCATGCATTCATTAATCATCATGTGCATCATTCGCATCATGCATTCATTAATATCATCATGTGCATCATTCGCATCATGCATTCATTGATAACATCATGTGCATCATACATTTACTCGTAAACATTGGACATTCTTAGATTATGTGGTTGTCTCTATGTGATATTTTCGAAGACCCTTATTTGCGGAGGGTATTGCTTGAATTATTTTTGAAGGCCCTTCTTGAAGGTGTTGCTTGGAATTATTTTGAAGGCCCTTCTTTGTGGAAGGTGTTTCTTGGAGTACCTTGGTAAACCCGTACTTCCGGGGTGCTTATCCGTACTTCCGGAAAGCTCACCAAGAAGAGAGTTCTACCTCTTAAAAAGGCGAGGTTACTCTTCCCTTTTCTTAAACTCTACTTTGCATAGAGTGTATAAGAAGGCGAGGTTACTCTTCCCTTTTCTTAAACTCTGCTTTGCATAGAGTGTATAAGAAGGCGAGGTTACTCTTCCCTTTTCTTAAACTCTGCTGTGCATAGAGTGTATAAGAAGGCGATGTTACTCTTCCCTTTTCTTAAACTCTGCTTTGCATAGAGTGTATAAGAAGGCGAGGTTACTCTTCCCTTTTCTTAAACTCTGCTTTGCATAGAGTGTATAAGAAGGCGAGGTTACTCTTCCCTTTTCTTTAACTCTGCTTTGCATGGAGTGTATAAGAAGGCGAGATTACACTTCCCTTTTCTTAAACTCTGCTTTGCATAGAGTGTATAAGAAGGGGAGGTTAATCTTCCCTTTTCTTAAACTCTGTTTTGCATAGAGTGTATAAGAAGGCGAGGTTACTCTTCCCTTTTCTTAAACTCTGCTTTGCATGAGTGTATAAGAAGGCGAGGTTATTATCTTATTCTCATTCTCCTACACTTACAAAGTTACTCGTACATATGTTCTTCTCACATCTCGCATGTTGTCTCTCTCGCAAGCACAGATATATTACGGGCACATCATGTTGTCTCTCTCGATTTTACAAGCATATTACGGGTAATTATCTTCTTCATATTATCTGCTAATCTTCTACTCCTAGTTGTTTCATTGACTCAGGAAATTCGGAAGATCAAAGCACACTTAGTTCTCCAGTCCATCAAGCTGCACTGAAGAACTGGGGGGTAGTTGTTACGCCATAATTTCGGTTGCCTCAATTATCTCCTAATTTCCCAATATGAATCTAGTAATAATTAATTGCTTAACCACTAAGTAATATTCTCTCTCTGAAACGAGGAAACAATCAATCTAAATCAATCAATTACTAAAAAATATCTCCAAACGATTCTTTCAAATCAGGAAAGAATCACAACGCTAATATAACTCTAAAAAGATAAAATCAACTTATCTCAACATATCCCTTAACAATCACAGGGATTAAAAATATTATCCTATCACAGAACTGCGTTGGCTTGATCCCTATATATAAACAGGGTACGCAGGCATCTTGGAATAGGATCCGACACATATAACAAGTCGAGACACCTTTCAAGTCCAGCCCCAAAAATCCAAAAACCCAAAATCCATCATCATCACAATTTCGTTATTCCAGCCATCCCCGAAATTTGTTACCACCAAATTCCTCCGTTAACACTTACTATCTCCTCCCACACGAGGTCCTCCAATAATAACGTGAATGCTATCAGCCCTATCAGTCCTCTCTGTGTCACCATCCTTAGCTATCGGGGGTGGAGAGGGCACCTGACGGTATTCAGACTTATGTTTTCGTACTTCCTTAACGACCCATTCCGTTAGCTTTCCCTGTCGAATCAGACTCTCAATCTCATCCTTCAACTGTCGGCAATCAGCCGTGTGATGTCCTGTGGATTCATGGTAAGCACAGTATTTAGAGGTGTCCCTTTTGCTATATTCTGTCAGAGGGGTGGCTTTCTTGAATATCCCCTTCCCAGCATAAGTGGCGTATATATAATCAATGGAGGCGACCAAGGGGGTATGATTCTGCCATTTGGTTGTGTAAGGCCTTCCAGTCTCTTTACTGACATTTTCCTTGGCCTTGTTAAACTTCTTTGGGCTGGGGCTTCTTTTAAAAGTCTTTCTCCTTTCTTCGGGGCTAGAAGATCTCCCTCTCTTCTCCATCCTTCGACCACTGCTTCTTAGATCCCTCATGGATTTCTCTACCCTCTTGTGAGGCTCCGCCTGTTCATAAAATTCAGCCAAAGTCTCTGGCTCCCTAGCTTGTAGAGTCTTCCAGAATTTAGAGCCTTCTCTCAACCCAACGATTAGGAAATTCTTCTGGGCTTCTTCCGTTGCTCCTCGGACTCTAGGAACCTCAGCATTAAATCGCATGAAATAATCCTGTAGGGACTCTACCTCTCCCTGCTTAATGTTTGCAAGGGTGGCTACCGAGGGGCATGATGAAGAGTGGACTGAAACTGCCTTAAGAATAGATCTCCCAACTATCTCCATGTGCTAATGCTAGCTGGTCCTAGCTTAGTAAACCACTGTTGGGCACTCCCTCTTAGCGAGGCAGCGAATAATCGACAAGGAGTTAGGTCAGGAACCTGGTAGACCTCCATCTCAGTATTGAAACGGGCTAGGTACTCAGCTGGATCCGCATCTCCATTGAAGGCAAGTTCGAGGTTGCTTCTAAAGGCCGGGGGCAGAGGAGACATCCTTATTGCACCAGTAGGCGCCTTAAATCACCAACCCTCAGGTCTCCAATTCTTTGATCAGACCTCTCTTCATTTGAATGGTGAGAGGAGGTCCTCTCCCTTCGCTCCCTTCTATGAGTCCGAGGTGGAGTTTTTTCCCTGCGTTCTTTTCTAGGTGGAGTCCTCTCCCTTCGTTCTGTTCTAGGTGGAGTCCTCTCCCTTCGTTCTATTCTAGGTGGAGTCCTCTCCCTTCGTGATTTGGTCTTTTCCAATCTAAGTCTTAGATCATGCTCAATTAGCTTCTTCCCGATTCGATCTAAAACACTAGTGGATCTAGCCTCGGACGAAGCTGGCTCATGCCGCGGCTCGCTCGGAGCCTGGCTGCCTCGCTCCTCCTGGCTTGGAGATATCTCATCCGTCTCAAGAGACCCGGTTTTCTTTAGCCCATCAGCTACCTCGTCAAACTCGTGTATGAGTTTTTAAGAGGTTTTATCCTTCTTGTCCCTAGTGCCCTTGAGCCTTCGAGCCTTCCTCTTCGCATTCTTGATTGAGTTCTGCTCGACCTTAGCTAGCCGGGCGTTCATAGTTTTGAATTGGAGCTCGATCCCCTCGAGGTAGCCTAGGATCTTCTGGCCATCTTGTGTAACCGGTGCGACTTGAGGCATGATAGGGGTGATTTTGCCTGGTCCTCCCTCTCCGTGGGGTGGTGGATCCGTCCTTGCTCCTTGTGGTGTGGCATCCTTCTTGTGCACAATCCCCTTGTCATCGTTCTTGTTGTTCTTCGACATCCTTCTCCTTAAGATGCTTAGGCCCCTCCTTCTAGCGCCAATTGTTGTTAGGAGAATTTCGTACAACAGTGTGTTGGAGTTTTATGGAAAGTTGTGGCTGGACTTGTATGATGACCCCTCAGAAGTTGAATAGAGAATGGGTTTTTTCTCTTTCTCTTTGCCGAGTGTCAATTGTCGTGTCATATAAGGTGCCTACGTACCCCTTTATATAGGGATCAAGCCTCACGTATAGTTCTTGGAAAACAAGTCATTGGACAAGCCCATTCAGTCCAAGCCCATAGAATAGTCAAGATTTATGTTCCCATAAACAGCTCAAGGATTATCAATCCACCTCAAGTTCCCATAAATAGTCCAAGGATTATCAATCCTCTTCAAGTTCCCATAAATAGTCCAAGGATTATCAATCCTCTTCAAGTTCCCATAAATAGTCCGGTCTTCACATGTTTTCCTACAATCTCGCGGCATCTCCGCATTTCTTCCCATGATTGTAGGTATGTCCCGTGTCAACCAAGAAACATTCCATCAACAAGAATTTCCATATTTTGGGCTTCACCCACGATGCGAGCTGGCCAGGCTCGCATCGCAAAAATCATATGAAAATTATCCTTTCGTAGTTTAAGTGGTGCGAGCTCACCTATGTTCAATTAATCTTATTTCTGATAAGTAACACGAGCCCATTACTTCATAATGGTGAGAGCCCATAAATTTATGGCGAGGGTTCATAAATAAAGACGCGAGCCCACCAAAGTGAACTCATAAGGAAGAGAGCCCAACATTCATTTTAGCGAAGCGAGCCCGATTATGATGCGAGCCCTCCATACTTAGAAGGATTTTGGGCTCATAATAGCTCACGGTGCGAGCCCTAATTCCAGTTCATACCAATCTTTCCAAAATATAATTCATTCCCTAGGCCCAAATCACTTAGGGACCTGTCTAGGGCCCATTACCGAAAATCCAGTATAACAACACATAATTAAACAAACCAACCCATTACAACAACCCACGAAAACAGTACTGTTCCCAGGATAGCTAATCTCCATAGTATTAGTAACAGGCTCATTAAGCAGGGAATATACGGAACAAGAAGATAGTTTTGAAATGAGATTGTGGTTAGTAATGATGATTAACTTCAAAAGAGTAATGCCCTGCCACAATTATATAAGTAAAATCAAATTTTAACCAACTGTAAAGAAAACTAAAAGCTCTTAACTCTAAGGAAAAAATACAATAATATACCTGATTTCTCACTTGCTAGGGTGAAACAAGGCTCTCAACACAAGTATGGACATCAAGATGTTCAAAATACGTGTCTAACAAATCCCTTAATGTGTTATTCCTAGGGTTGTATAGTACCACAGTAAAATATGCAAACAGAGTAATATCTCCATTTACATAAATGCAGAGTGGTTTAATCCAAGGGTACCATGCAGGTAGTTCATCCATTTTCGAGATGGTGAACAATTTTGTCCAAGACTTTTCTAAACCACATTTGTTCAGTATCCAGAATCAGCATGATCTCCACAATAGAATAGTATGGAAAGGGAGTTTCCAAAAGTGTCCAATTCATAACTGTAGAAAACTTCATATTTTGGCAACAAAATTTCTTCGTGTGTCTCCGTTTCTATATCAATGGAAAAAATGATCCCCGGCTCTTGAAAATAATACTGCGATTGATAATTATTATCAACCCAGTGCATAGCTCCGTTTGCAAAGTATCCACCTCTATGCCAAGAAGTAGCAAATGTAAGATCTTCAATTGTTCTCCAAGAATCAGTATTTGAACTATAAACCGATACTATTTGTTCAGCCGGACTAGAATCAAAAATGGAAAATACTTTAAAATCATCATTCGATTCATCATAGAAAAATACATATGAATACACATGTTCAATAATTGGTAATCTTCTTGATTTTCTAGTGGATAGGTTCCACAAGATTAACGGCTTGCTCCCGAGTTTTTTAAGGAGCGAAAATAAATGGATGTAAGAGGAAGTAATTGAAATGAGAAGTAATATATTTCACTCACTTACTCCCGAGTTTTAAAACTCTAGAGTGAGACTAATTTCATTAACATGCTCCCGGGTTGGGAGAAAAACAGATAAATGATTACAAAGTTACAATTCAATCCTTAAATCCAAAAGGTTATAATTTAAATAATAAGGGTATATTTGTAATATCATGTGTTTTTTAATTAGTCACACCTAGAGGTGGCCACCCGGGCGGGTCTGACCGGCTAACCCGGGCACGGCACGCCGTTTTAACTCGGTGAACTCGGCTCGGTAACGGGGCGAGGCGAACCGGCACGAACCGCAACAGAAAACCGGGGCATTTACGGGTTAGGGGACTGAAATTCGCAACCGGCACGGCACGGCACGGCCCGCACGCCGGCACGTGGCCCGCCTGCCTGCCCGGCACGGCTACTCTGCATGTGGTCTATAATATAATATAATGTATACTTCACTTCACACTCACAGACACAGTTCACATGCATCATGTATATAAGTATATTATAATTTATAAACAAGTTAATACCTGCATGATGCATGCGTCCAGCTCCAGTCCACTGACCAGTCTGCAGTGCCACTGTGCCAGTGACCAGTGACCACTGTCCAATTTTCCGACTTCTTTCTGCAACGGCTAAATACAACGGCTACATACAACGACTACATTTTTTATTATAAATACCTCCACAATCCTCCTATTTTTTTCCACCCCACTCTATCTCTCTACTCTATCTCTCTGCTCATTCTCTCTGCTCATTCGGAATTTAATCTAACATTCCGAAGACTTTAAATATTTCAGGCCAAATTCCGACGAAGCTTTAAAAAAATGGAAGAAGGAAGAGGCACCGTATCATCTCAAGGTTCAACCCAAGCAACATCGATGCCACCTCCTCGATCCGAAACTGGTATTTATTTTTTTTATTATTTTTTTATTCAGTTTTTATATTCGGGAAAATGTTTTTTTATATTTGTTATCTATAAAATGTTTTTAAAAAGATATGTTTTTATGCTTAAAAAATTATTCGGTTTTTTATTCGGTTTTTATATTTAAAAAACGTTCTATTTTTTTGTTTTTAAAAAGATTTGTTTTTTTATGCTTAAAAAATTATTTGGTTTTTATTTCGATTTTTTATGTTTTGAAATTAATCAGATTTTATTTGATTTTGTAGGTGGTTCTTCTAGTTCTACGAGACATTCGTCACATGTTTGGAATTATTTTACGAAAGATCCAACGGAAGTTCCGGACCGATTTAAAGTTTGTTGTTTGCTTTGTATTCAAAATAATCGAAAACAAGACCCTTTTGTTCACACTAACGGGGGCGGTACGGGTACACTTGATCGACAATTGAAAAATCACCATGGAATAACAAAGGTAAGTCATGAAAGTGGAGCGACAGGTGGAGGTTCACAACAAACACAAATTGGTGGTTTCGTGACTTCGTCTCCCGGTGGAGGTATGCCTTTTGCCTATAATAGAGATAGAATGATTGAAGATTTTGCTACTTATATTACTTTAGACGAGTTACCTTTCTCCCACGGTGAGAGTCCGAATTTAGAGCACATGGTTAAACATTCACTAAACCCGGCATTTAGAAGAATTCCTAGGAACACACTTAAACGTCACACACAAAAACAATATTATGCTCAACGTGCACAATTAATTGAAAGTTTTGCTAATTTTGATGGTATGGTTTCTTTAACTAGTGATTATTGGAGTTCGGGTCAAGGCGAGCCGTATATTTGTGTTACGGTTCATTGGATTAGTGATTGGCATATAGAAAAACGAATTATTACTTTTGATATTATGGATGAGTCACACACCGGTTATAACATAAAACAAAGAATTTTAGATACAATAAAAGAATTTAATTTGTTTAACAAGGTATTTACGATATCTTTAGATAATGTCGCTTCTAATAACAAAGCCATGGATTATGTTAAGAACGACATTCCTTTAGTTTTAGATGGAGTATTTTTACACGTTAGATGTTGTGCTCACATAATTAACTTGTCGGCCCAAAAGGGAATTACACAAATAACTCATTTATTAGAACCTATTAGGAAAGTAGTTAAGTATCTACGTTATGCTGGTACATATAGGTCTAAGTATAAAAAATTATGTAGAGAAAATGGATTTAGGCCGAAGAAGTGGGGTATCGATTGTTCTACGAGATGGAATTCGACTTTTAAATTATTAAATGATGCAATTCAATATAAGATCATTATCACCGAATTATATAATGAAGACCCTAGGAACCAATACAAAGGTGGACCGATTACCGAATTTGATTGGGAATTGGCATCTAGAGTACGTAACATACTTGATTGTTTTGCACATGCTACTAAGGTTTTTTCTTATGTTTATGAACCAAATGTACATCATGTTATCATTGAGTGTGTTAATATAGTTACTACTTTAGAAGAATATGGACGAGATCCATATTTTAGTGATATTATTGTTGACATGAAAATTAAGTGGATCGAATACTTTACAGAATTTCCTTATATTTATGGTATTGCATGTCTTCTTGATCCCGGTGTTAGAAAGGAAGGTTTAGAAGGAATTTTAGGGCATTATTATGAAGTTTTAAATGTTTCATATGATCATGTTGTATATGTTAATCAATGTTTAGACTTGTTGTATCGTCTTGTAGATATTTATGCTCCAAAAGTTCAAAATTCTATACAACCTAGTAGTATTAGTAGTAGTGGTGGTCATAGTAGGTTTAATAGTACAATTTCTTCTATATTGACTAAAAAACAAAAATGTAAAATTTCCACTTCATCTCCCGTACCCGCTTCTTCTTATAGTATGGTTAGGGAATTTTTTTCTTATCATTACGAATTAAATGAAGATTTTGAAATACTAACATGGTGTAAGAATCATGAGTTACAATTTCCGATTTTAGCAAAAATTGTAAGGGATATTTTTGTAGTCCCCGCTTCTACGATTGCGTCCGAGCCCGCTTTTAGTGCAGGTAGAAGAGTGTTAGACGAGAAGAGAACGAGTTTAGCGCCGGACGTAGTAAAGATTTGTGTTTGTAAAAAAGATTGGGATCAAGCCGCAAAAAGACAACAAGGAAGAAAAGAAGATGACTCGGACGACGAAAACGATCCGTGGATGACAATGGATACTTCGGATTCCGATGCCGGATAGCATTTTTTTTGTTCTGTATTTTTATAATTTGTTTGGTTTGTAATTGTTTTAATATGTTAATGCGGTTTGTTCCGTTTTTTTAGAGAGGAGTCCTCTCAAATTAATTGTAACATTTTTTTAATTAATAAAATTTATAGAGGTACCGTCCTCTTTTCTTCCAAATTTTTTTTATAGTTTCAAACAATTATTTGTATCAAATTAAAATGAAAAAAATAAAAATTTAAACCGCCCCGACCCGCAACCCGTCCGCCAACCCGGCGGAACCGTGCACGTGCCAATCATTCTACGGCACGGCACGGCTCGCCCCGCCCCGTCTCCAGAAACGTGCCGTTCGCGGTTTAGTATTTACACGGGACGGCCCGCCCGTGAACCGGCACGGCACGGGACGGACCGCCCGTGTGGCCAGCACTAGTTGCATGTAAGCTGAGATTGTCTCGTACAGATCAGGTCCCATTACACCTGTTGGCTATCGTAGACAATATAGTGGTAAAGTTTTACAACAAACCAACGGTGCAGTACTTGGTCTAATAGGACAAACAAGATGCTTTTTACTCAAATCTCCAAGATTTTGCCTTCCTTCGGCAAAACCTCGAGGATAAGTCATCTTGAAACGGGTATACGATGGTGCTAGTCTTATTTGCTTCCAGGGTACTTTGCAATGCACTTTGAAGAAAACAATTTGCTTTCATAATATTTTAGCTCTGCGGACCTAAATATCTCGACAAAATAACTCATCCTTGCTTTCGTCAAGGCTGATTAATTTTTGTTGTCTGTTCTCATTTCCATTAAGTACATATGAACATGAAGAGAAGGCAACGCTTTTATATTCTTGTGTGACTGAATGATTTCAATTGTTAGTTGACATTTCTAGAACTCCAAGTTCAAAGAGTTTGTTTTCTACATGAATATCTGATACCAATAAGGTTAGATAACACGGGGAAAACATCTTTACAGAACATCTAGTCACCAGAGATATAGGACAAACCAGAAGAAGACATGATCCTACTTGTAGAACATATAAATGTTCTACATGAAAACATTGCTCTGTTGAAATATAAGTTAAATTAATAGAGCCATCATAAACTTTTAAATGACATTTATGACTAAACAGTCTAACAGTCATAAACACAATTACACAAGCATGTAAACATATGTAAATCAAATAAAAACATTATAGCTCATTGTACATATTACCCAGAAATTCCTTTCCAAAGAGAGAATATATACATCCAACAAAGAGAGAATACGTCCAACGGCACAACACCGGCATTAGTATGTCTTGCTTTTAAATACCATATGTACTTGTATCATTACTAGCAACTATTTCTTAGTGTCATAAGCAGCTATATTTTGGGGTTCACATTCAGGACTAAAAAGACGAACCAGCAAAGCTGTGCTTGAGCTTACAGAGACAGCGCCACAAGCAGCCCACCTAAGACTCCGAGGAACGGTGATTCTAGGACCTACAAAGAGATGCATAATAAACAAATCAATATAATTTCTGTATAACCCTGTGCAGAATTATTTGTGAACTCATTGAAGCTTCAAAACTTCCATGATAACGACGACATATACCCACCTCTTTCCCATTCGAGCAAATCTTGTTTAAATTACATAGTTTTGATAACGAGTTCAAGCAACATGTGTTAGTTTTATGAGTAAATAGCAGTTTGCACCCCTTTACTTTGGACGTTTTTTCGATTTGGTCCTCAATAATGTTCTGTAGCAGAATGCACCCTTATGTTTAAATATTGCTTCGATTTGCACCCCTTTGACCAAATTCCGTTAATTTTGACTGTCACCGTTAATTAGAGCAGGGGTAAAATTGGAAAATATATTCCAGAAACGTGTTCTTCGTGTTCTTGAGAATCAAACTCAAATTTGAAGGCGTTATCGGAATCCGATTTCGACACTCTAGTAGTCGAATCAAATCTCTCATCATCCTCTATCCAAATCCATCATCAGAATTCACGTGGGTATGATTTCTGAGTTTTTATTATTTTTAATTATTTAATTATTTTCGAATTAATTGATTTAATTTGGGGGAATCTTTGTTTTCGATTGTTCTTCATAATTGGTGATATGAATGGATTGTGTGTGTTGTGATGAATGTTTTGATGATTTTTAATTGATTTTTGGAGCTTGGAATTAAGCAAATCGAAATTTTAGAAGCTCGCCGGAGTTCTTGAGCTTTTGGTCGGATTTTTGACTCATTCATTGGTTCTTGTTTATGTTTCCAGCATTAGATAGATCGTAGGAAGAGGAATGAATACATGTAATAATTTGTGAGTGTGGTGTTCGTTTTTGACTCGTCGGAAAATCGGCTGACCGCCGGCTTCGCGACTTGGCCGGAATCGGTGAGTGTTTTGGCTCACTTCCGAGCCGCTTTGTTGATGTTTTTGTTGGGGAAATGGTTCGTGTTACGTTCCCCGGTGAAAGCTCATGTTTTAGACTGATTTGGGCTCGCCGGCGGTGAGCTATCGACCGGATTCTGGAATTCTCCGGTTCCGGTGAGGTTGTTCGTCCGATTCCGGCGAGTTTCTTGATTAAGCCACCGTTTGATCCATTTGGTTAGTAAAGTATTTCATGAATAGTGTTTCTGGAATATATTTTCCAATTTTACCCCTGCTCTAATTAACGGTGACAGTCAAAATTAACGGAATTTGGTCAAAGGGGTGCAAATCGAAGTGATAATTAAACATAAGGGTGCATTCTGCTACAGAACATTATTGAGGACCAAATCGAAAAAACGTCCAAAGTAAAGGGGTGCAAACTGCTATTTACTCTAGTTTTATCAAAAAACTTAGCCACTGCAAAGTGAGTCCAATTTTATCATGGCAATTCAAATGTATACACGTATACATACT
This sequence comes from Heracleum sosnowskyi, assembly GCA_030848705.1. Classification (NCBI taxonomy): domain Eukaryota; kingdom Viridiplantae; phylum Streptophyta; class Magnoliopsida; order Apiales; family Apiaceae; genus Heracleum; species Heracleum sosnowskyi. Next base: position 82,884,263 of record CM061238.1, read on the forward strand.
AATCATAAATTTTAGTGTGGATATGCCATACAAAATCCGATAGGACTTCCGAACCCCCAGCCCTAAATCAAACTCTAAACTGGACAACATCATTCATCTGATATATCTGCCACAGTAGGTCTGAGAAATGATCTATGCATTTGTATGGCATACCACAAAAGACCTTGCATTGAAAATGTGAATTTCAAGACATAAAATGATAATTTAACAAGAATTTAGGCAGGAAGAAATCAAGAAAATAGATGAGATCCAAAGTGCTTCCTCCATTCCACTATAAAATCTCAGTTCAAATTTTTAGTAAATTCATTTCTAAAATTTAAATCTAATGAGAATCGATTTAGATACTAATTACTGCAAAAATAAAAACAGTAAACTACTTGAAAACTATTACTCAATTAAATTTACTGTTAAATTATTAAAAAGGGTAGCACTGCTTAAATTTTGCGAAATTGCAAATTGACTAAAGAAAGTAAGATGCAACTTTTTGAGGAATGAAGTGAGAACTAGGACAGTGAGATGTAACAAACCGTAGTGCAAGCGGCAGAGAATCCAAAACCCTAACCCTCCTCCAACAGTGAAAATTCCAGCAGTTTGCCTCATCAATCTTGTGCAAGGTTTGCAATCTGATCTCATCAGTTCACCATCAGAAAAACCACATAAACGTCTCAAGGCCATTGCTTACTTTTACCAAAGTCTCCACTAAATACACTACAAGAAAACTGTTTAAAACCGACCACTTAAAACCGACCGAATAAAACCGGGGTGATTAAACCGACCGTAGGTCTAGTTGGTCGGTTTTAACTGTGGATAAACCAAAAACGACATCGTTTCGGCTAACGTGGCACGCGATGGGGGAAAGGTAAAACCGACCATGCATCTAGCGGTCGGTTTCGACTGCAGCACACACAGAAACGACACCGTTTTTAGTGACGTGGCAGAGATAAAACCGACGACACGGGATCGGTCGGTTATATTGTTGACGTGGCAGGCACAAAACCGACCGATTCATTCGGTCAGTTTTAAGTGGGCGCCGAAACTGAATAAAAAATAATTTAAATTAAATTGTTTGTACCTGTTGAGGCTGAAACGGTGCCGTTTTGGGAAGAAAGACATAACCGAAAAAAATGAACTTCCTTATTGGTCATCACATAATTTACGACATTCAATTGATATCATGCATACCGAAAAAAATGTGTTTGAAAATATATTTTTCACTATTGTAAATGCGGCAAAGTCAAAGGATCACAAGAAAGCGAGGTCGGATTGCAAACACTTTGATGTATTGCATCATTTGTGGATCAATGAAAATGGAAAAATGCCAAAAGCACCGTATTCCCTAAATAAAAAACAACTTAAACTTTTGTGCAATTGGATTTGCTCATTGAAACTTCCGGACGGTTATTCTTCCAATATATCTCGTTGTTGCAATGTTGATGAATGTAAATTTTTTGGATTCAAATCGCATGATTGTCATATCTTTCTTCAAAAATTGTTGCCTCTTGCAATTCGTGAACTTCTACCAACGCCTATTGTGGATGCCTTGACGGCAATTTCAAATTTTTTTCAAGATTTGTGCTCATCCGTTGTTACAAGAACCGATTTGGACATAATGGAAAAATCAGTTATTAGAGCTTTGTGCTTGTTGGAAACAATTTTTCCTCAAACTTGGTTTGATTTGATGGAACATTTGGTTGTACATTTAGCGGAAGAAATTAGACTAGCCGGACCCGCTTATTGGCATTGGATGTATCCAATTGAGCGTTTGTTGGGAAAATTAAAACAAAAAGTTGGTAATAAAGCAAGAGTTGAGGGTTCAATTGCCGAACGATATATGGAAGAAGAGGCTCTCAATTTTTGTTCTTTTTATTTTGCCTCCGACTCGGTTCATAATAAAGTACGTCGTAATGAAGTTTTGTTTGATGTAAAAAATTCGGATAAATTAGAAGTTTTTAGATATCCAATTCAATGTCCTGGAAAAGAAAGAGTGCGCTATATGGATGATGATGAACGACTATTAGCAGAAGAATATGTTCTTTTAAACTCACCTGAAGTTCAGCCTTACCTAAGGTACCTATATCTTATCCTAATTTAGTGTTATTGTCATATTTGAATTATTTTATGTTATTTCCATTATTTCTCCATTTCTATTATTTAGAAGGTACCAAAATCGTGTTATGAGACAACGTCCGGGGACAACTCCTCAAGATTTAGATCGTATTATCAAGACTCGGTTTAAAACTTGGTTTAAAAAAAAGGTATTTGTTACATTTAGCAAACTTTGAATCTCAATTTTGACTTTATCATTACATGTTTTATTTTTAATTTTTTTATAACTAGGTTGAGAATGATGAGGTAGAGGGACCTCGTTTCAAAGACTTGCTTGAAGGACCGTGTTAGATATAATTGCTAATGTTTGTTTATCAGTGTTTAAGCAACAGGTACTGGTCAGAGTTTATCAGAAGCCGATCAGAGTTTAGTTAAACTCTGATAGGGTGAAGAGTTTAAAGGAAGCTAGTCAGAGTTTATTTAAAGTCTGACAAGGTGATAGTTGAATTAGCTGTCGGTGCAGAATTGAAGATTCTAGAAGCAATACATTCTGAAGATGGAAAGAAGCAGAATATATTGATACAGCTAAGGAAACAGGATAGAAGATAAGAAGCAATCCTTAATTGATATGAATTGTATAGCTAACTTGTAGGAATATCAATTAGAGAAGGATTGTATGTAGCTGTGTACTATATAAACACAGATAGGTTATCCCTAGAAGGGACGCGATCATTGAGATATTATTCTTGTAACCTAGAAGCTCTTTATGATTCATTAACATCATAAAGAGAGAAGCTGTTAATAAGATTACAGTTTTATTGATTCATAAACAGTGTTATTAATTATTGTTATTCTCATACATACTTGATTATATTGTGTATTCGGCCTAACAATTGGTATCAGAGCCAAGGCTGTTTAATATATACAGTTTTACGATTAAAACACAGTAATAATCATGTCTGAAGAAAATCAAAATCAAGTTCCTCCTGCGGCTGAACAGGTTAAGCCAAATTCTGTGAGTCGATATGAAACTATCAGGGTTCCAATTCTCAGGCCAATAGAGTATCCGATATGGAAGGTGAAGATGACCATGTTTCTGGAGGCTACAGATCCAGAATATCTTGACAGAATCAATAATGGTCCTCATAAGCCAACTAAATTATCTCCTGCTGTTGGTGATAAAGAACAGACACTGATTCCAAAGGAAAAGAAAGATTATACTCCTGAAGACATCTCATCAATTGCAAAGGATGCAAAGGTTAGACATCTACTCCACAGTGCTTTAGATAATGTTATGTCTAACAGAGTAATTGGCTGCAAAACGGCAAAGGAAATCTGGGATGCTTTGGAAGTAAGGTGTCAAGGAACCACTGCTATAAAGAAGAACAGGAAGACAATACTCACACAGGAGTATGAGCACTTTGATTCTAGATCTAATGAAACCTTGACTGAGACTTATGACAGGTTTTGTAAATTACTGAATGATCTGTCTCTGGTTGACAAAGAATATAATCTTGAAGAGTCAAATCTCAAGTTTCTCTTATCTCTACCTGAAAAATGGGATCTGAAGACGACCTCAATCAGAGATAATTATGATCTTGATGATACAGATCTTGATGAGATTTATGGCTTGTTAAAGACTCACGAACTTGAGATAGATCAAAGAAACAGAAGATCAAGCAAGAAGACAAAATCTGTTGCTCTCAAAGTTGAGGAGAAGCCCATTGAAAAGAAGGAATCATCAAAGAAGAAAGCCAAGGGAAAGGCTTTAGTCATTAAATCTGAAAGTGAGTTATCAAACTCTGATGATGACTCAAACTCTGATGAAGCTTCTGATTCTGAGGATGATGAAGAGGAGATGATGCAAATGGCTGCCTTGATGGTTAAGACATTTAAGAAGATGGGATTCAAGAACTTCAAGAAGGGTAAAAGATTCTCAAGGAGAGATTCAAATTCTGAGAAGAAGAATTTCAGAAAGTCTGATGGAAGGGATACCAAGTCTGGTAAGAAGGACAAATCTGAGATCCAGTGCTACAAGTGCAAAGAGATGGGTCACTATGCTCCAGAGTGCAAGAAAGGAAAAACTGGAAAAGCACTCGTCTCTAAAGGCAAAGACTGGGCAGATACTTCAGATTCTGATGATGGAGAAAATTATGCTCTTATGGCAACTGTCAAAGATGAGACTGAATCATCAGAAAATAAGGTACCCCTAACTACTTATGCGTATGATACTGATAATATTTCTGAATTAAGAATTTATCTTAAGAACATACATGTTAGTTATAGGGATCAGACTTTAGAGAATGAAAGGATTAAATCTGAGAATCTTAGTCTTAAAGAAAGAAACAAGTTTCTTGAAAGAGAACTTGAGAATATGAAGCAGACTCAAAAAGAAAGAGATGATGCTGTTTATGTGGAACAGGAGTTGCTTAAAAGGTATAGGCAACTAGAATCTGATTTAGAGAAGGAAAGAAAAATAATTAAAACTTGGACTAATTCTGGCAGAGATACACATCAAGTTTTTCAAACAGATGCTGTAGGTTTAGGATACAGTGAGGAAGATGAACTTAGGTTTCAAGATAAAATTAAGTTTAGAGCTTTCACAAGTTCATATTCGACTCCTGTAACATTTGTTCCTGAATCTGGAAAGTTAAAATCTGCAGTTGTGAAAGAAACTGTTATGGAGCCAGTTGAAACTTGTGTTGAACAAGTAGATACTGAATCTAAAACAGAGAAGCCTGTTGAGATAGAAGCTGTTAAAGAACCAATAAGAGTCTGTGAGAAACAGGTTAATGTTGGTTTAATGACAGGAAAACAGTTTAAACATAAGCTCAAAGAGGTTAAGTCTGCCATGAAACCTAAAGGGTCCAAGAGAAATAGGAATGGAAAAATAGGCATAAACAATAGAAATAATCATTTGCCTAATGCTGGTGCTTTAAGGAAAACATGTTACAGTTGTGGTAGTTCTAATCATCTTGCTAGATTTTGCACTAAGAACAAGCATATTAATTCTTTACCTTCTACTTCAGAAGTAAAGAATGATTATGTTAGAGTAAAACCACAGACCTTATGCAAACATTGTGGGAGCACTTGGCATTCTATTTACACATGTAAGAGTTATCATGCAATTTATCATAATTACTATGAGCTAAAACCCAACTTAAAGTGGGTTAGAGCAAACTCTGCTAGTGTAAAATCTGACAATGTTAGTTTAAACTCTGAGAAAGTTGATTCCGCTGCAAAAGCTAACACTGTTAAGAAAGGCAAAGGGTCCAAGCAAGTCTGGATCCTTAAAACTAACACTTAGTGTTTGTTTGTGATTGCAGGGTATAATAGAGAGCACACTTATCTTGGACAGTGGATGCTCAGGACATATGACTGGAAATAAAACCCTGCTATCAGACTTTGTGGAGAAGGATGGCCCAAAAGTTTCCTATGGAGATGGCAACGTAGGACATACTCTGGGATATGGCAACATTAATCTTGGAGGTGTCATCATCACTAATGTAGCTCTAGTCTCAGGACTCAAGCACAATCTGTTATCTGTGAGTCAAATCTGTGACAGAGGAAACCATGTAGATTTTCATAGTGAATACTGTGAAGTTATCAGTAAATCTACTGGAAAAGTTGTTCTAGTTGGACACAGGCGCAACAATATTTATGAAGCAAGTTTGGTAACAAACTCTGATGGAAAAACAGTGTGTCTGACTGCAAGAATGTCAAATGAAGAGAGTTGGAATTGGCATAAGAAGCTCTCTCATCTCAATTTGAACAACATCAATGAGCTGATAAGAAAGGATCTTGTAAGAGGACTCCCAAAATCAACACTCAGTCTAAATGGCCTATGTGATTCCTGTCAAAAGGCCAAACAAAGGAAGTCATCTTTCAAGAGCAAAACTGAATCTTCAATAGTGGAACCTTATCATCTTCTACATGTTGATCTTTTTGGACCAGTGAATATAATGTCAATGGGCAGAAAGAAATATGCTCTAGTAATTGTTGATGAATATACTAGATATACATGGGTGTATTTCTTGTCAAAGAAGGATGAAACTGCTCAAATTCTAATGGATCATGTAAATCTACTGGACAAAGGATCACAGCACAAAGTCAAAATAATAAGGAGTGATAATGGAACTGAATTCAGAAATTCATTCATGGAAGCTTTCTGCAAGGAAAGAGGGGTGAAACAAGAATTTTCTGCACCTGGAACTCCACAGCAAAATGGTGTAGTTGAAAGAAAGAACAGAACTTTAATTGAAGCAGCCAGAACTATGCTTGAAGAAGCAAAATTACCAACTTATTTCTGGGCAGAAGCTGTTCAAACTGCTTGTTTTACTCAAAATGCTACACTGATCAACAAGCATGGGAAAACACCATATGAGATGGTGAAAAATAAGAAGCCAAATTTGAAATATTTTCATATATTTGGATGCAAATGCTTTGTGTTGAAGACTCATCCTGAACAGTTGACAAAGTTCGAGTTAAAAGCTGATGAAGGAATTTTTGTTGGCTATCCACTGTCAACAAAAGCATTCAGAGTTTACAATCTAAGAACTAAAGTGATCATGGAATCCATACATGTCTCATTTGATGACAAGAAAATAATTGGACTTGAAGACAAGGATGGATATGATCAACTACGTTTTGAAAACGAAGATCTATTCTCTGATGATATAAACTCTGATGAAGCAGGGTTGACAAACTCTGACGAAGCATACTCTGAACCTCTACTGGTAAATACTGGAGAAAATGATAATTCTCAAATTGAACAAAATAGAGAACCAGTTGAGGGGGAGCGTGAAGAAGCTCAACATGACACAGCAAGTGAGTCAGTTGAGGAAACTGATTCAAACTCTGACAATTCAAACTCTGAGTCATCAAATTCAGGGGGAGCCTCAGAGAATGTAGAAAGTCAACATATGAATCAGGAGAGCATGGATCAAGGGGGAGGATCCAACAATGATGCAAGAAACCACTTATCATCAGCAAGAAAGTGGACACAGGCACACACACCTGATCTCATAATTGGAGATCCTGATGCTGGTGTAAGAACCAGAAGTGCAACAAATAATGAGTGTCTGTATCATGCTTTCTTGTCTCAAACTGAACCAAAGAAAGTGGAGGAAGCTCTTCAAGATGCTAATTGGATTACAGCAATGCAAGAAGAGTTAAATGAATTTGAAAGAAATGAAGTCTGGACACTTGTACCTAGACCAAAGAACAGATCAATTGTAGGTACAAAGTGGGTTTTCAGAAACAAGACTGACAGTGATGGTGTGATTACAAGGAATAAGGCTAGACTTGTGGCAAAAGGTTATTCACAACAGGAAGGAATTGACTATGATGAAACCTTTGCTCCAGTTGCAAGACTGGAGGCTATAAGGATTTTTCTGGCCTATGCTGCACACAAGAAGTTTAAAGTCTTTCAGATGGATGTGAAAAGTGCTTTTCTCAATGGGAAGCTTGAAGAAGAGGTATTTGTTGAACAACCACCAGGATTTGTAGATTCCAAGCATCCAGATTATGTCTACAGGCTTGATAAGGCATTATATGGACTAAAGCAAGCACCAAGAGCATGGTATGAAACTCTTGCTCAATTTCTTTTAGAAAGTGGGTTCACAAGAGGTACAATCGATAAAACCTTGTTTTATTTCAATTCTGGTGATGATTTGCTTTTAGTTCAAATTTATGTAGATGATATTATTTTTGGATCTACTAATGACAAACTTTGTAAGAAGTTTGCAAAGCTTATGCAATCCAGGTATCAAATGAGCATGATGGGAGAGCTTAGTTATTTTCTAGGCTTACAGGTCAAGCAAACAGATGATGGGATTTTTATCAATCAAGCAAAGTATACCAGAAATCTTCTAAAGAAATTTGGTATGCTTGATAGTTCATCTGCAACAACTCCCATGGCTACAGCAACGAAGCTTGACAAAGACACAGGAGCCTCAGTAGATATGACTAACTACAGAGGAATGATAGGGTCTTTACTGTATCTTACAGCAAGTAGACCTGATATCATGTATGCAACATGTCTTTGTGCAAGATTTCAAGCAGATCCTAGAGAGCCTCATCTAACAGCTGTAAAAAGGATTTTCAAATATCTCAAAGGCACCATAACCTTGGGTTTGTGGTATCCTAGAGAATCAGAGTTTAAGTTACTTGGTTACTCTGATGCAGATTTTGCAGGCTGTAAGATAGACAGAAAAAGTACAAGTGGAAGCTGTCAATTTTTAGGTGACAGATTAGTTTCTTGGTATAGCAAGAAACAGAAGTCAATTTCCACATCCACAGCTGAAGCAGAGTATATAGCAGCTGGTAGCTGTTGTGCACAGATTTTATGGATGAAGAATCAATTGCTGGATTATGGGTTAAGGTACTCTAAAATTCCTATTTTCTGTGATAACCAAAGTGCTATTGCTATGACAGGAAATCCAGTACAGCATTCCATGACCAAGCACATCAGCATAAGATATCATTTTATCAGAGAACATGTGGAAGAAGGGAATATTGAGCTTCATTTTGTGTCTACAGACCAACAACTTGCAGATATCTTCACCAAACCTTTGAGTGAAGCTACTTTTACAAGATTGGTAAATGAACTTGGAATGATCTCTGGTTCTGACTAGAGATACGGGTTAGACTCAAAATTTATACATGTTTAATTCTTGTTGCTCATGATTTCTTGCATGTGTTAACTGTTATGAGTACCAGTGTGATAAACTCTGTTGGTTAAATTCTGATGTTAGTCTCTGTTAGTCATAAACTGTTGGTCATACTTTGAATGTTACAGATTAATGCTATTCTCTGATTGTAATTTTGTCTGAAACATATGGACCAATGAAGAAATTTGTATGAAGCATAATTCTCAGTAAGTAACTGTGAATCCTTAAGAGTTGTATAGATTCTGATCTCAAAAATGTGCAGAAAGCTAACACAGCATGATACTGTCTCAATATTTATAGCATCTCTTAGTTTATTGATCCTATACACTGAGTCTGTATTAGCTGTTTGCATTTTCTCTCATAAGTTAATTATATTTACTGATGAAAAGTCTAAACTCTGATTATTAATTTCAAATAATTCACCCTCAAATTCAAAAGATGCCAAACAGAGCACAAATTCCTTTGAGATCATGTTGTGCCTAGGAAGATCCAGGAACTTATTGTATGAAATAAGGGCTAAAATCTTTGATTTTTGGTGACTAGTGCCAACCACTGATTACTGGAAAAATAAATAAAAAAAAAAATATATATATTGAAAAATAAAAAAAAAAATTAATAAAGGGGGTGAAAAATAAAAGACATATCCAAATGAAAGGATATCAGTAATACAGAGTTTAGATAGTATCAGTGTCTATGTTATACATGAGAGTTTAGGTAACCAGTTTTTACTACTTTAGATTGTGGATTTTATGCACTTTGAGATGGTCTAAATACTGTTTTCGGTAAACTCTGCTACTACACACACATATTTTCACAACTGTACAGATTGAGAAAAGAGTTTAATTGACAAAGAAGGACAAATGGTAAACACTGATGTTTTGTGTGAAATACGCCGAGGTTACTTTGTTTTAATCTCTGATGGTTAAAATAATTTCCTTGTTTCAGACAGTTTATGATTTTGGGATTAGTCATTTGTTTTTCGAAAAAGTGTGATTGAACAGAGAAAAGATAGAGCTTGTTTGATAGTGATTGACCAATGTTATTGAGTATGTTTATTAAGTCCTGTTTGTGATTTGTATTGCTGCTGAGTATGTTAGTTTATTGTTTTAAGTGATATCATGTCTTTCACTTTACAATTACTAGGTAAAATTGATAATACTGAAAGTAAAGCAATAAAATGAGTCTTTTTCATTAATTGATTCAAACTCTGTTACATTCAGTCAATTACATACTCATGCTTAGCTAATCTTTCTGGTACATACTAATCACTATGGTTACAAAAGAGAAGATCTATTTAACCAGGACAAGTACTTGAATGCTATCCAACATCGAAGCAGAAGAGCTAGAGCCAGAAGCTATTGTGCTCTACTACTTCTGATGATAGCTACCCAGTTGCTCATCTGGTCATTATACCATTTGGGATAGCTTGAAATCCTCCTAATGATGAATCATCATCATCATCTTCTCGGGATCTCTTTCTGCTTTGCAGCTTGCAGGATTGTAAGAAGCGGTTTTCTTTTGAACCCGACAAGAAACTCAGTTGAAAAAGCATAAAGCAGATCTCCATGGCATCTTCGTCTGCGAGGATTGGTGCATCATATGGTCCTGGACGGAAGATGTATACATGAGGGTTGGAGAAAGGCCCTTCGGCTATTTCATCATCTACGATAAGGCCTTCATCATTCAAGAATGAGAGAACAAGAAACTCATCGATAAGATAGTTTTCTTGTTGCTGCCAGTTCATGTTCAAAAACTCTTCCACATCCAGGAATTCGAAAGTTCCAGCCATTTTGGTGTATAGTAAGTTTAAGATATGAAGCCTGTTGTTACATTGCTTTGGTATTTAAAGCATTCAAACAGGGTATCTGAAAGGTTTTTCTTGGAGATTGAAAGGTTTTTGAAGCTTTTGGAAACAGTAACGTGCGGAGTTCCAAGACAGTCATTATTATACTGACTGTTGAGTTGCTTTGTATTTCGTTATTGTATTTCTGAGAGATTAAAATTGATAATTTTATTATTATTGATTTTTATTAAAGTGGATATTTTGAGCGTTTTATGTGTTGCCAGGTGTCTAAATGTTTGCACGATTGCACGTGTGTATTGGATACAACTGTCAGCGTATGCACGTTTGACATCTGTCCCACTCACACACGTTTCAAGGACGCTTGCTGTGTATCGTGATCTTTTCAGTTATTATTTAAATACACTACACATAAACGGTTCAATCTTTTACGAACCTTAACTCTTCATACGCTTTTTCACAAACACCTTTCTACACTTAAACTTTGCTGTCTTTCGCATCAATTCAGAATCTTCTAATGGCAACCACAGCTTTTGTTTCGTCTGGATTAGAGTTCGTTCCAAACAACTATACTGCACCACTAAACACTGCAAACGCACCAGAGGCATTTCATATGATTCAAGAGTTTCTTGCTCAGTCAGCAATTGGGCGTGCTTTGGTAGAACCTGAAAAACTTTCTGGTTCACAGATAAAGGCGTTCTGGGAAACAGGAATGTATGATGATGGTGGTGAGACAGGCAACCCATCGATTATTTTTGAATATGAAGATACAGAGTATGTCATAACTGCTGGAACCATTCGCGCTGCAATGGGGTTTCCTGAATTTTCTTCGTATACAATTGGAATGGGTGATGAGGATTTGATAAGAATGATGCAAGAGATTGGGTATTCTGGACCCTTGTCGAAGATTGGACAGCTCAAACGACCATTCTTAAGGAAGGAGTGGAGCTTCTTCTTTGATTGCATCACAAGGACTTTTAGCAAGAAATGCACAAACTGGGATGCTATTCCCACAGACAGTCTGCAAATCGGGTATTCTCTTTTATTCGATAATCATTTTGATTTTGCACGACTTGTTTTGAATAATCTAGGAGACAAAATGACAGAGAATAGAGGAGTAGTCTATTTCTCGAGATTCTGTCAGACTTTGTTCTCTTACTGTGTTGAAGGAGTAGAAGTAGGTGAAGAAGATGTTTCTTGTTTTAAATTACATAAGAGAATATTTTCTGATCTTATTAATAAAGATGTTAAGAAAGGGGTTGTTGGAGACTTGCTGCTACCTCAATCTGTGCAACAGTTTTTAAATGCTCAAGTCAATCCACCAACACAAGCTTCTTCTCAACCTGAGCCTCTACAACAAGAACTGCCTCCTTCAACTTCTGTTAAACCTAAAAGGGGTGGTAGGACTAAGAATGTTGGTACTAAACCTGCTAGGGTTGCTAAGTCAAATGCTGAAGCTGGGGTATCAAGCACTGAAGAACTGCCTCAGAGAAAAAGAATGAAGAAAAAGAGAGCTCAAAGAGCAAAGTCTGTTGCTGCTGATTCTGTTGCAGAATCAGAAACTGAAACTGATGAAGAAAATCCTCATCAGAGAAAGAGAAGACAAGTTGCTGAATATCTTTTTGCTGATATCATTGCCAATATGGACAAAGTTCCTGAGGAAACTGAAGCTCCTGAAGCTTTTGTTCAGGAGGAAGCTGCAAATCCAGAAGCTGTCAATCAAGACAGGCTAAATACTGATGATATTGAAATGGATTTTGATAGAGAAGCTCCTACATCAAAGGCTAATGATGTAGTTGAGGAAGCTGCTGCTCATTCTGACAGCAGAATTTTTGATCTTGAAGAAAATGTAAGAGAAGCTGATCAAGCTACTACAGAATTGGTAGAAACTATTGCTTCCCACACAGAAATCATTTCTCTTGATTTTGAGAAAGGTGAGGAAGTTGATCAGATTAGAATTGATCATCCTACAGAAGCTGTTGCTGTACCTGCTGATGCAACAGAGAATGTTCCTGTAGCAGCAGAGTTTGTTGCAAACTCTGCAGATGCTCTTGTTCTTGAAGCTCTACAACAATCAGTTGTTGAGATTGTTCAGCGAGAAGCAGAGGTAATTGCTAAAGCAAACTCTGATATTCCTGAAACTGTTGCAGAGAAAGTTAATGATGAAGCTGCACAGTTAGAACATGAAATCACTGCTGAACATGTTCCTGAAGAGATTGCAAGAGAGGATGACAATGTTAATGCTAGTCCTGCTCATTCACCTTCACACATATCTGACGTTCAAGCCAACTCTGATGAAGAAAGAGAGTTCAATAGGGCTACTGAAGAACATTTTCAAGAGATGTACTTCAAGAACTGGACAGAAGCAGATTGTATTTTTACTTCACAAAGGGCTGCTGATTTAACTGCTAACTCTGTTAAAGAGATTACAAATCCTGAACTTCTCAGTCATTTCAAAGCAACTGTTGTTCAAATCAAATCATTAAACAATCGTTTTGATGCTTCTGATAAGATGATTGAAGGGTTAAGGAATGATATAGCTACAAGAGAGCTTACACAGCAGAAGGACAAATCTCTATACATCTCTTTGTGTAAAGAGCAAAAGACTTTGAATTCTAGATTGTCGAAAGTTGAGGAGAATCAGACTGCTATGTCTGCTCAACTAACTTCAATTTCTAATGCTCTGGAGTTGCTGACATCAGTACTACTTTCTGATGATGTCAAAAAGGGGGAGAGTGTACCAAGTGACAAATGCAAAGACACTCAAGCTCTGAGACGGAGGGATGATGGTAATGATGGTGGAAGCAAGGGAGGTGAATCTGAAAAGAGTTTAGGCTTAAGATCATCAAGATCGAGATCAAACTCTGAGAGAAGATCAAACTCTGGTAAGGGAAAAGTAATTTCTGCCAGTGGTTCAAGGCTCAAAAGTTTGATAAACACTGATAAGCCTAGCACTGATGAAGAAGTTGCTGCTAAATTATTTATAGCAGAACATGGAAAAGATGTTACAATTGAAGATATCCAAGCTGAAGAGCAAATGCTTGCTGAAGAACACAGGAAGAATCTTGAAGCTGGGATATACAAAAAGAAAGAAATCAAGGCTCCTAGAAAGAAAGAAACTGGAATTATTATTAAAGAAAATACTCAACAGAGTATACAATACACCAGGAGGCCTATGATTAGAAACTCTGATAAGGGTAAAGGCAAAATGATTGAAGAGCCTAACCTGAAGGAGAAAGAATATTCAACCTCTGACATTGCTCAAGTTGAAACAAGATTACCAAAATCAACCTCTGACGCTGCTCAAGTTGATGATACTATTGAAGTTAAGCCAGCCTCTGACAAGGCTCAAGCTGTGCAAACTCAGCTAGCTCCACAACTCCAAGGTATTTTTAGAAGACCTGTACTATCTGAAGCTCTGACACTTCAACCTGTGGATTTCTCTCAAACCAGGACTGTACTTGGAAAAGAAACTTTTGATAAAGCTGGTTTAGGTTCACATAGGGAGAAGAGAATAAACAACAGATCTGGAGATCAATCATCATTGGCAGTATCTGGCATTATTACTCAAGAGAATCTTGATATGCTAGACTCTGTTCAGTTGATATTTCACAAGGGTTTGAAGAAAGATTTTCTGTTGTATTTTATGAATGATGGAAGAGTCTATAGAATTGCAGAGTCTGATATAGATCTTAAGTCTTATCAAGAATTGGAGTATGTTCTGTACTTGTTAAAAGTCAAAAACAGAAACACTCACAATGCTGCTACATTTATCAGACAAAAGATGCAAAGATCTAAGGTGATGCTTGGAGGAGGAATTTCAAAGGTATACATTCCTAAGTATAGAGATGCTTATGGAAATGTTATAGAAATGAAGAGAAACAGTGCAAGACTAAGGACTGATCTGGGAGTTAAAGTCTTAGAATTCAATCTAGAATCTGATAAAGCACATTTTATTAGGCTAGGGAATGAGATGAGGAAGAATTCCATCTATTCTCTGAGAGCTGCTATTTATCAGACTGGTGAATCTGATCCAGAACTCAAGGAACTGAAAGAAATCATGATTGAAGAGCTGGAAAAGGCTGAAAGAAGACTTCTAATTGATTATCTCAGGACAGTGCCTGATATTCAAGAAATCAAATAAAGTCTGACTGTAAGTTTTTAATATTTTCTATTCTAAGTCAAATTTAAACTCTGTTTTAAATTAAACTCTGTTATATGTTAAACACTGCATTTGTTAAAAGGTTTTGACATCATCAATTATATGTTTAACTTGTACATTTTATTATGAACAAGTTGGGGGAGATTGTTAGATATAATTGCTAATGTTTGTTTATCAGTGTTTAAGCAACAGGTACTGGTCAGAGTTTATCAGAAGCCGATCAGAGTTTAGTTAAACTCTGATAGGGTGAAGAGTTTAAAGGAAGCTAGTCAGAGTTTATTTAAAGTCTGACAAGGTGATAGTTGAATTAGCTGTCGGTGCAGAATTGAAGATTCTAGAAGCAATACATTCTGAAGATGGAAAGAAGCAGAATATATTGATACAGCTAAGGAAACAGGATAGAAGATAAGAAGCAATCCTTAATTGATATGAATTGTATAGCTAACTTGTAGGAATATCAATTAGAGAAGGATTGTATGTAGCTGTGTACTATATAAACACAGATAGGTTATCCCTAGAAGGGACGCGATCATTGAGATATTATTCTTGTAACCTAGAAGCTCTTTATGATTCATTAACATCATAAAGAGAGAAGCTGTTAATAAGATTACAGTTTTATTGATTCATAAACAGTGTTATTAATTATTGTTATTCTCATACATACTTGATTATATTGTGTATTCGGCCTAACAGACCGTCACTAAGAGTCATGACTTTTGAGACTTGTCAAGTTAATGGATATAAATTTTCAACGACATCCACATCCGGTTCCGGTGTTGTTGTTAAAGGCACTTCACACGAAAATAATCTTGATTATTATGGTCAACTACAAGAAATCGTGAGACTTATTTATGATGGATGCAATCATGTATATTTGTTCAAGTGTATATGGTTTGATAGTATCGGTGAGGGTGTGAGGAAGGATAAGAATCGAGTGGTGACGATTGATATAACTTCAAGATTGAGGTCTAATGAGATTTTTATTTTAGCTAGTCAAGCCTCTCAAATATATTACGCTCCTAGTGTATTGGATCCACGAAACAAAATATATACGGTGGTCAAATCTAAAAGTCGTCCAATAGATGAAACTATCATTGTGCAAAACGATATTGAGGACGCTTTTCAAGAAGATAGATCTAATGCCGGAAGTTTTTCACTCTTTGTTGATTTCGCACAATATGGACAAATCCCATTCATTCGACATGAAAGTCAAGAAGAAGAAGCAGAAGAAGATTGAAATGCATATGTCCCGGCCTATTTGTAAACACCGAGGATTCTACTCAACTTTAATTAAGATGTAATAAGTAAATAATAATAATCAATTGTCACAGGAATCTCAGAAGGTTATATCTGTCAAAGAATGAAGATTAAAGTCATCTACAGACTTGAAGTGATTCTACATTGAAAGAAGCTCAATTTATTGATCAAGCCTCAATGAAGTATTCAAGCTCAGTGGATTTATTAAAGTGACAGAGATTTCAAGTGGTGACAGAAAAAGATACTGATTATGGAGTTCTTGAATGAGAAGGAAGTGAATCACTGCTTAAAGTCAAACAGATAAAGAACAGACATTGTCGTTAGTCACTCATGAACCAGACAGTGCATCGAGTGTCAACGTACTATTGTGTTTGTTATTTATCTAAGTTTTAAGTGATTCTGGAATTGTTTAAGAAGTCAACTAATTCTATTTATTCTCTTATAAATAATTAATATTATTAAGTATATTATTTATTAATTTAATTCTGTAAAGAATTAATTTAATACATAATTTATTTAATTAATTATTTAAATTAGAATGAATTTGAACTAGGAAGACTTAGGTTTGAACTAGGAAGACTTAGTTTAATAAGCTAGGAAGACTCACAAGTGAGTCTTCCCGATTGTCTTCCTAAGCCAAATCTAAGTTTTCCCGAATGTCTTCCTAATACATTTCTTGTTTTCCCGATTGTCTTCCAAGGCATAATTACTTGTTTTTCTATAAGTCTTCCTAGTGCATTCTCAGTTCTGTGAAATGACTTGCACGTGGGTTGATTTTAGAAATGCAATTAGTTTAAATACAAGGCAACAGAAGACATTACATCATTACAATTCCAACAGAAAGAAAAAAGACACAGAGGCATTAACATTTCTTTTCAACTGTCTTCTTCAATTCTAAACGGAAAAGCATTCAATTCTTGCCAGTGAAATTAATTCTTGATCTGTTCTTAGCATTTAATCCATAAGGATCATTTCACTTGTACTGCTTTGACTTTCTAGCGGATCATAATCCCTAGATTTTATATCGAACTACTTTTTAGTATTCGATCCTTTTTATTACAAAAATAGATAAATTCATGTCGAATTTATTCTAGATTTGTTTTATTAAGTTCTTTGTAATCAGTGATCAAAGTTGTAACACTCCTCAAGTTTAATAGAGTTTCTATTTAACTTGAATATTGTTTCAGTTTTTATTCCGCATTAATTTGTTCTAAATTGTTTAATCTTAAACGAACAAATTTCGATAAAATGGTATAGTTTGTATTCAACCCCCCTTCTACAAACTTATCAGGACCTAACAATTGGTATCAGAGCCTTTTGATTGATATACAAATCAAAGATCCAATTGTTTTGAGATTTTTCTTTTAAACTCTGATTTTTTATTTTATTCTTAAAAATCTCAAAAGATGTCTACTACACAGAAAGTTGGTACTGTCAAAATCCCAATGTTCAACAAGGAGCATTATTCAATGTGGAAGAAGAAAATGCTCCTATTTCTTAAGGTTGCAAATCCTAAATATATTGATGTGCTGAAGAAAGGTCCCAAACTCCCTATGATTATTGAGGAAGAGATAACAGTGGATAACGTTGTTACTAGGCCTGCTAGTATGTACCCTAAAGATCCCAAGGAGTACACTCCTGATGAGAAAGAGGATGTTACCTTGGATTCCTGTCTACAGTTGATCCTTATTGAGAGTCTTGATCCTGTCATGCATAATCATGTTCTAAATTGTGAAACTGCCAAACACATTTGGGGAACAATAGAGATAATCAATGAGGGGACAGAGGAAGTTAGGGAGAATATGCTGGAAATTCTCACTTCACAATATGAGCATTTCAGATCAAACCCTGGTGAAGGTATCTCTCAGGTTTTTGAAAGATACAACAAATTAATCAATGATCTGAATCTCAATGGGAAGCACTACACCAACAAAGAGATTAAAAAGAAGTTCCTTCTTACCCTACCACCTCATTTGGAGCACAAAATTTCTGCCATTAGAGAAGCAAGAGATATGAATGAGATTGCTTTGGAGAGATTGTATGGTGTGCTAAAGACCTATGAGCTGGAGCAGATTCAACAAAGGGAGCTGTATGGAACTGGAAAGATTGTTGGTACCTCCACTGCATTGGCTGCTGAAGTCCCACAGAAACTGGAAGTGAAGGCTGTTCAACCTTCCAGTTCTCACATGAATGTTATTGATGCTGAATATGGATTAACATCCATTGATCAATCTGGTGGTGACTTCTATTCTTTGGAAGAACTTGATCAGCTGGAGGATGGTGATTTGGCTTTAATAGTCAGAAAGTTTGGGAAGTTTAGATTCAAGAGGAATCCCAATCTTAAGTTCAGACCCAGATTTCAGAGAGGTGGATCTTCATCTTCAAGTGGCACAAGGGGTGGCTACAAAACTGGAACTGTGGACAGGAGTATAATCAGATGCTACAATTGCAATGAGTTGGGTCACTTTGCTACTGAGTGCAGAAAGCCAAAGCAAGTGACTAGAAACACATTTGATTCTAGCAAGAAGAACAAGATTGGGAAGGCCTATGTTGCTGAGGGAAAGAGTTGGGATGACACTGACAGTGATGAAGAAGCAGGTGAGATTGGGAACCTTGCTTTAATGGCTAAAGAGGAAAGCACTTCATCCAGATACATGTCAGAGGTAACCTTTACTGATGCTGAAATGATTTATCATCTTGGTGGCACCATAAGTTGTGCACGCACTGAAAATGATAGAATAAATCTTTTAAACACAAATCTTGAAAAGGAATTAAAAGATTTGAAACTTGTGCATGTTAATCAGGATGAACTTAATGAGAAAATTGCTTTTCTGGAGAATAGGGTTAAATGTTATATTCAACTGGAAACCATTCTCAAAGAGCAGATTAGTGAGCTCAAAACCAAAGCAAATGCCTATTACAACTCTTGTAAAACGGCTAAAGAAATTTTCAATAAACAAGCTATTGGTAATCATGTCAGTATAGGTTATGATTATAATGAGGCTATAGGATTGCTTGGTATTAATACACCTTGTAGTGTCAGAGAAGAAGGAAAGGTTGTTCCTTATATTCTTAAGGGTATTAAAACACCCTTCTGTAAGGAGTCTGAGGCAGAGCCTCTGAATGAATACTCTATCATTATTGCTGAGGAGATTCATGAAGAAGATGTTGCCGTAGAAGCTGAGCAATCCAAAAAGTGTGTATCTGATATTCCAGTCAAAGTTGCTACAACTGAAAAGACTAAATCAGATATCCATAAGTTGGATCAAAACAACTGTAGAACTAACATGCCTGCTATTAATTCTTCTCATAAAGCATGTGGTGTGAGTAATTGCATGTCTTGTGCTTTTAATGTTATGTATGCTTTCTTTAATAAAAAGCATGTATCTAGTGATAAGACTGCTCCACGTCAACATGTTAATAATAAGAAGCATGTTAAAACAAAGACTACTAGTCCTCCTCAGACTAGAGTGGATTCATTTATCCCTAAGCCTACTCAGAAATGTGTTAAGGCTGGTTATAAATGGAAACGCTCTTATGTGAAAGAGGATGAAGTAGTTTTGGTTAGAAATGTTGTTTTGCCTGACAAAGGCCAGTTTTTTAAGTATGCCGGACCCAATCAATTTTGGGCTCCGAAGAAGGACTAATCAATCTGATATTGCAGGGAGTTAAACAGGTAAACCGAGTTATGTGGATTCTGGACAGTGGCTGTTCAAGGCATATGACCGGAGATAGAGCCCTGCTATCAGATGTGGTTGTGAAAGCTGGCCCAGTAGTTACCTTTGGAGATAACAGCAAGGGTATTACGAAAGGATATGGCTGTTTGAAGTACGGAAATGTTATCATTGAAGATGTTTCATTTGTGGAAGGTCTGACGTTCAATCTTCTCAGCATCAGTCAGTTCTGTGACAGAGGATATGCTGTTTCCTTTGAAAGAGAGAAGTGTCAGATTACTCACAAGAAGAATGGAAAGCCTGCTCTTCAAGGAGTAAGGAAAGGTGACTTGTTCATAGCTGATCTGAACTCGGGATTCAAAGATGAAGTTAATTGTTTTTATGCTAAAGCTTCATCAGATGATAGTTGGCTATGGCACAAGAAGATGTCTCACCTTAACTTCAAAACTATGAACTCTTTGGTCAAGAGGGAATTAGTTAGAGGTTTGCCTCAGATGGAATTTACACAGGAAGGACTGTGTGAGGCATGTCAGAAGGGAAAGTCAAAGAAAGCTTCTCACAAGGGCACTAGCACATCATCAATAACTGAACCTCTTCAGCTACTGCACATGGATTTGTTTGGTCCAGTTAATGTGATGTCCATGTCAAAGAAACAATATGCACTTGTGATTGTTGATGACTATTCAAAATATACATGGGTTTTATTCCTACATTCCAAGGATGAGACCCCATTCCTGGTGATTGGCCATGTAAAGTTGATTGAGCTGGATTCTAGATTCCCTGTTAGAGCCATAAGGTCAGATAATGGTACGGAATTCAAGAATGCCATTCTAAATGACTTTTGTGCTGATAAAGGAATAACAAGACAGTATTCTGCCCCTAGAACTCCTCAACAAAATGGAGTAGTGGAAAGAAAGAATCGTACATTGATTGAAGCAGCTAGGACTATGCTAAGTGAGTCCAAACTTCCAACGTACTTTTGGGCTGAAGCAGCGAATACAGCTTGTTATACTCAGAATCGAACTTTAATCAACAAGGACTTAATGAAGACTCCGTATGAGATCATGAACAATAAGAAACCAACTGTCAAGTACTTTCATGTATTTGGAGGAAAATGCTTTGTGCTTTTAGATGACAATGTTAAACGTGGCAAGTTTGATGCAAAGGCACAAGAAGCTATTTTTGTTGGATATTCCAGAAGATCTTACAGGGTCTACTTGGTTGGCAGTCACACAGTAAAGGAAAGTGTCAATGTTACTTTTGATGACACTAAGTTCCCCAGTATCCAAAAAGAAGACTCATCTGAAAAGCTGAAGTTTGATAACTTGCCAGACTCAGAATCAGATGATGAAGCCTTACCTGAAGTTATTGCTGGTGATGATAATAATAATGATGATAATGATCATGGTGATGGTGGTGGAAACACTGGTAACAATGGAGATACCACCAACACTGGAGAAGAATCATCAAGACAAACAGGCAACAACTCAGGGGGAGCAAATGAAGGATCAACTAGTCACTCACAACATCAAAGTGAATTTCAAGGTGAATCATCAAGATCAAATCTTCCAAGACAGACTGTTTGGAATAGAGCTCATCCTTTTGAGCTGATCCTTGGTGATCCAAATGTTGGAGTTAAAACTAGAAGTGCTTCTCAGAATGAATGTCTTTTCTCAGCATTCCTATCTAAAATGGAGCCAAAGAAAACTGAGGAAGCACTGACTGATCCAGATTGGGTGATTGCTATGCAAGATGAACTCAATCAATTTGAACAACAGCAAGTCTGGAAGCTGGTACCCAGGCCAAAGAACAAGAAAGTAGTTGGTACAAGATGGGTATACAGGAACAAGCTAGATGAGGAAGGCATTGTTACAAGGAACAAGGCAAGACTGGTTGCACAAGGGTATTCTCAAGCTGAAGGCATTGACTATGATGAAACCTATGCACCAGTGGCTAGACTTGAGGCCATCAGGATGTTCTTAGCATTTGCTGCTTATTCCAATTTTAAAGTCTATCAAATGGATGTTAAGAGTGCATTCCTGAATGGTGAACTTGATGAAGAAGTGTATGTGGAACAGCCCCCTGGCTTTGAAAATCAGGAGCTGCTGGACTTTGTGTACTTTCTCTTCAAGGCTATCTATGGTTTCAAGCAAGCCCCAAGAAAATGGTATGACACTCTCTCTGGTTTTCTTTTAGAAAATGGTTTTGTTAGAGGTATCATAGACAAAACTCTTTTTTCAAAGAAACACAAAAGTGATATGATATTAGTCCAAGTCTATGTGGATGACATCATATTTGGGTCTACTAATGATAATCTCTGTAAGAGATTTGCTGAGCTTATGCAGTGTAAGTTTGAAATGAGTATGATGGGTGAGCTGAAGTTCTTTCTTGGATTGCAAGTAAGTCAAAGGTCAAATGGTATATTTATTTGTCAATCCAAGTATCTCAAAGAACTCCTCAAGAAGTATCACATGGAGGATTCAGCATCAGCAAGGACTCCATCTTCAACAGCAATCAAACTTGTAGCTTCTGACAAATCTATCAAGGTAGATGTTACAAGCTACAGAGGTATGATTGGCTCCTTACTCTATCTTACTGCTAGTAGACCAGATATTATGTATGCTACATGCTTGTGTGCAAGGTTCCAAGCGGATCCTAGAGATGTTCATCTCGTTGCTGTGAAAAGAATCTTGAGATATCTTAAGGGTACACCTAATCTAGGTATCTGGTACCCTAAAGATTCTGGTTTTAATCTTGTTGGATATACAGATTCTGATTATGCAGGTAGTGTTGTGGATAGAAAGAGTACCTCTGGGAGTTGTCAATTCCTAGGAGGTAGGTTGATTTCCTGGTATAGCAAGAAACAGCAAACAGTTTCAAATTCAACAGCAGAAGCTGAATATATTGCTGCTGGAAGCTGTTGTGCTCAGATCTTATGGATACGGAATCAATTAAAGGACTATGGCTTTGCATTAGACAAAATCCCCATATTTTGTGATAATACAAGTGCCATAGCAATCTCCAACAACCCTGTGCAGCACTCGAGAACGAAGCACATTGATATCAGGTATCATTTTATCAGAGAGCATGTCATGAATGGAACTGTGGAGTTACATTTTGTACCCACAGAAGAACAGACTGCAGATATATTCACTAAATCTGTTGATGAATCCACATTTATCAAGTTAGTTGGTAAATTGGGTATGTTAAACAGTCTTAGTGATTAACAATATATCTGTCAGGTTTGTTATTTCAAAATTCATTTTCTCTTGTCATTTAACTAATATTTGCTGCTAATTCTCTGTTAATATTACATGCTTGTGTTTTTAAATAACTCTGAATAATTTATTTTCTTTAAAAATATTTTTCTCATTTTTTTTAGTGGAGAAATGTATTTTTATTGAAAATATATTTATTTAGAATTATTTAGATATTTTTCAGATTGTAAATATTGTTGTTTGAATTTTTCTGCAAGTTTATATTAATTTTATGCATTTCTAATATTCTGCATATTTTTCTAGGATTTATGGAATTTTCTGTGAATTTTTCTAGAATTTTATATATTTTTCATTCATTTTTCTAAGTTATTCAGCATTTTCTGTAAATTTTTCGAATTTAATTCTATTTTTTTTTTGTAAGTCTTCCCAGTTTTATACTAGGAAGACTACCGGGAAAACTAAGATTTTTTTTAGTTTTTGTTTTTTTTGTTTCCATTTATTTTTAAGTCTTTTCCTAAGTCTTCCCAGTTTTTGAACTAGGAAGACTATCGGGAAGACTTAGAAATATATGTATTATTTTCTGTTTTTCTTTTATTAATTTTTTAGAAGACAATCCGGTTTGTACTAGGAAGACTACCGGGAAGACTATTCTAAGTCTTCCCGATTGTCTTCCCAAGTCTTTTTCCTTAAAAACGTTTGGATAGTCTTCTAAATTCAGTTTTATTTGTTTATTTCTTATATATATACATACACCAGTACATACGCATTTTCTTATTATTGCCTTAGCAGTTTTTCAGCTTTTCAAAACCCCCCTTTCGAATTCTCAATTTGTTTTGCAGAATCACTGATCTTCAAGCAACATTGCTCAAGTGTTTACTTAGCAAATCATTTCTATTCTCTCAAAATCAAACCTTTTTGAGTCGAAGTGCTGTCAAAAATTCTGTTTTTTCTTTCATTCCATTCGACTTGATTGTTTCTGATTTGTTAAGTGATTTTTACTTGTGTTTTTCTGATCAAAGTGGTTCTGTGATTTGGAAACTGTTCTTGGTACTGTATGTGTTATTGAAAACTTTGCCCGTTCATTTGCCCAATTTGCCCAAGTGTAATTCGAATTTTTAGGATCTAAAAAATTTGAAAATTAATTAATTTTGGTAAAATTTAATTTTGTGGATTTTTGTAATTTTAATTAATTCTAAAAATCCCTAAAATTTTATTTTTATTTAAATTAATTAAAATTTTAAGTGTCTTATTTAAAATGGATCCTAATAATTTTGAATTAGTTTTAAATAATTTTGTTGGGTATTTTGATCCGTCTAGGTGTAAAGTGGAACGTTTCAGACCATGGATTCAATTTTTAAATAGCAATACTTGTGTTAGTTATGCTATTTGTGCCAATGCACTTCTGAAAATTGATCCATTAAGGATGTTGTGTTCAAGTGCTGTTATTGCTGAAAATTCAAAATCTTTTACTTTCAATATTCTCAATCAGCAATATACAGTTACTTTTGATTTATTTTGTGATGTGTTGCATTTTCCAAAGGACAGGTTTGATCCATTACCCACTGATGATGAGTTAACACAGTTCTTTGTGAATATTCATTATCAGGGTCCCTTTCAAATGGTCAAATTGTCAAAAACTTTTGTTGTAAGGGAATGGGATATGTTCTTTGATACTATAGCTAGGGTATTTGGTAATTGCACAAAAACAAACTTTCATTGCATTACCAGTCTTAATCAATACATTGCCTATGCTATAGTATTTGGTCGTAGATTGAACTTTGCTGAGATTCTGTGGAACCTTTTGCTCAACAGGCTTGCTCACTCTAGGAGAGATTCTGATAATGGTGTGAAAGTAAGGTGTTGGTACCCTCGCTTTCTAACTCTTATCATTAATCATCTTCTCACTGCTGAGCAGGTAGAACTGTTTCGAGAAGCTAGATTTGAAACCTCTCCAACCACAGACACTAAATTCTACACCAGACTTGATGTCTCATCCAAATTTACCACCATACCTGTTCTTGTTTCACCATTCATGAGACAATTCATTAATCTTCCTATCTTTGGTGAACAAGTTCCCGAACCACATCCAGTACCACTGCAGGTAGTTATTCCTAACCTTGGTTCTTCTTCTGGTACTTCAATTGAAACCCAAGTGGTTCTTAGGGCTGACCCAGAGATTGTAGATCCACAGTCTCTGACCCAGGTCATAGAGCCAAACAGAGAGTCAAACACTCCTGAAACACCACCTGAGCCTAATGTACAAACCAATTCAAGAAATGTTAGTGATATAGCTGAAATGAGTGTTCCCACAGCTCTGTCTCCACCCTTAAAGAAAAGAAAAACCTATAGGGAGACAACTGTTAGCCCATCTGTATCCTCTCAAAAGGATATGGACATTGATATGGCCACTACACAGTCTCTGGAGACATCCTCTCAACAGGGTGGATCTATTGAAATTCGCCATCGGGCCATGGCATCTTGTACTGAGTCAAGCACACTCCCATTACTCACAATGGGAGAAGATATCCATCTAGATGACACTCAGGACACCATGTCAGGAGAGCACTTTACTTTTGACTTTGAAACAGTGCCTACCATAGTTACGGTAGAAGTGCCTTCACAGGCATCAGAGGGAAAATCTGATTCTTCGCCTCCAATAATAGAATCATTTTCTCCCCTCCCAGAGGGAACATCTCTGGCTCCCCTAAGGGATTTTTCACTCGCAGTTTATACTGGAGAAAGTGAAAGGCAACTTGATGAGTCTGTCCCTGAAGAAATTCAGTATACAATGTCAAATATTTTGACAGACTCAATCAGGGATCGGGAATTGCGAACTCCCATTGCACCACCACTGACCTCTCTTGAAGGGGCTAGGGTGATTTTTCCTGCAGGTACATCTACTGAGAATCTTGACAGACAGTTAGTGGTGAGAGATATGAATCAAACACCGAGTGAAACACAAGCACGTGAGTTGAGTGAAACACCACTGAGAGCAATTGAGGTGAGTGCACACACTGACACAAACACTGCTTTGTTGAACCAGCTAGCTGATCTACAAAGGAAGTTACAAGAAACCCAGGCTGAGAACAATCTTCTTAAAGCACAAGTGGTTGCTCAATCTACCACCTCTGTATCAAATCAGCTGGGTACTGTGAAAGATGACCTGGAAGGATTGAAGAATAATTTACTCCCGAGGCTGAATTCGATCCAACAATCTCAAGTACTGGTGGCTTCAGACATCTCTGATCTTACAATGTCAAATGCTCAGATATCAGAGAGTGTCAAGGAGATTGCTGCTATTTCTACCAAAGTGGACTTCATTCTGCAAACATCTGATGAAAACCAGAGGTTTAATGAACAAAGGATATCTAGGATTGAGGGAGGAATGGAGCATCTGAATGAAGGGATGAAGCACCTATACAACATGATCAAGGAATCACATCAACCTACTGTAGAGCAAAGAACATTCTTTGAGGGAGATGTTGATGAGGATGATGATGCTGATGAAGGAGGAAATGGAAGGGAAAGAGGAGAGATAAGGAGAACAACTGAGGTGAATCCTAGGGCTTTCACAGCTCAAACTGTAGAGGATTCCTCAACTAAGGGGGAGAAGGAGAAGAAAGGAGAAGAAAGGGAAGCTGGAGAAGCTTCTGGAGGAGATAAGGGGAAAGGTAAACAATCAATGGAGGAGTCTGCTTTTGATGATGCCTACTACTACCATGGTGAACAGGATGACTTCCACTTTGACACATCTGGTGATCTGGAGAAGACCATACCTGAAGAAACTTTTGGTGAGGAGGAGGTTGAGGAGGCAGCCAACTTTGATGATTGGGAAGATGAAGCTGATCTATATACACCTGACCCTTTGTTTCAAAAGGAGTTGAAGAAACAGCAAGCAGAGCTAAGGAGAAAGGAGGATGAGCAAGCCAAGGTCTCCAACATCATATCTCAGAAACTAAAGATTCAAAAGGCTGAACATGAAGACAAACAACGTCTTCATAGTATTCATGTCAAGGAAAGGAGATTGGATGTTAGGATGAAGCAAGGACTTAAATGGGATAAGGCAAGGGAGATGTTTGATATCCCTCAGAGAGGCACAAACAATGATGCTACTTTTCTGAAGCTGCTTGAGAAGATCAGGACTGTTAATCCAGACAATTCATTATACATGAAGGCATTGAAGGAAGATATCTTAAGGATTACGTCTGCATTTGATCAAGTGAGGCAAGAACTGTTCATCTATGTCTCAAGTGCTCTTGAAGGGTCATTCACCATTTCTCTTGACCTCCTTCAAAGAAGATCTCTATCTGAACTGTGGATTCTGATGAGTAAAGTAAAAAGATCTTCTTGCTTGAATGAGCTTCTCTATGACCGGCTGAGAGATTCTGCTATGAAGGCCAGTCCTCAAGTTGTACATTTTCCTTATGAAGTCAAAATCTACAGAGGTACAACTTTAGAGACAGTGAGGCTGGATCCTGATTCCATGAAGCTACAGACTGCTATGCAACTGGTGAAGTTGGAGAATCTTCTTAGAACTTCTGGGTTTGCTTCTGTAGAAAAGTCTGAAGTTGCTGATATGATTTCAGACTACTGCACGGAGAAAATTCCAAGATATGCTCAAATGAAGAATAGATTGAAGAAGATCACCACTCAACCAGTAATGCCAAGTGGTGTGGTTTCTGAAAGTGATCGTGTCCTTGACAAAGATCTTCTAGTCACCTTACAAGAAGCTGAAGAAGGTGAAATTAGAGACTAAAGGCATGATAGGTTTAGCTCATTTGTAAATATTATATGTTTAGAGCTAGGTAAATCAAGATAGGGTAATGTATTCATATGTTCAGTCTAGAGGAACATCTATCTTGTATTTATCTTTACTGTTTGAATCTGGAAATTGTTATATTTAATCCAGAACCTTTTATTATTTGCTTGGCTCTTAAAAGTCTTATCTTTTCTTGTTTTAGTTGAGTTATCCTCTAGAGGTATTTGATTGTTATTGTCTAACAAACAAATAGGGGGAGATTGAAAGGCATATGTCCCGGCCTATTTGTAAACACCGAGGATTCTACTCAACTTTAATTAAGATGTAATAAGTAAATAATAATAATCAATTGTCACAGGAATCTCAGAAGGTTATATCTGTCAAAGAATGAAGATTAAAGTCATCTACAGACTTGAAGTGACTCTACATTGAAAGAAGCTCAATTTATTGATCAAGCCTCAATGAAGTATTCAAGCTCAGTGGATTTATTAAAGTGACAGAGATTTCAAGTGGTGACAGAAAAAGATACTGATTATGGAGTTCTTGAATGAGAAGGAAGTGAATCACTGCTTAAAGTCAAACAGATAAAGAACAGACATTGGCGTTAGTCACTCATGAACCAGACAGTGCATCGAGTGTCAACGTACTATTGTGTTTGTTATTTATCTAAGTTTTAAGTGATTCTGGAATTGTTTAAGAAGTCAACTAATTCTATTTATTCTCTTATAAATAATTAATATTATTAAGTATATTATTTATTAATTTAATTCTGTAAAGAATTAATTTAATACATAATTTATTTAATTAATTATTTAAATTAGAATGAATTTGAACTAGGAAGACTTAGGTTTGAACTAGGAAGACTTAGTTTAATAAGCTAGGAAGACTCACAAGTGAGTCTTCCCGATTGTCTTCCTAAGCCAAATCTAAGTTTTCCCGAATGTCTTCCTAATACATTTCTTGTTTTCCCGATTGTCTTCCAAGGCATAATTACTTGTTTTTCTATAAGTCTTCCTAGTGCATTCTCAGTTCTGTGAAATGACTTGCACGTGGGTTGATTTTAGAAATGCAATTAGTTTAAATACAAGGCAACAGAAGACATTACATCATTACAATTCCAACAGAAAGAAAAAAGACACAGAGGCATTAACATTTCTTTTCAACTGTCTTCTTCAATTCTAAACGGAAAAGCATTCAATTCTTGCCAGTGAAATTAATTCTTGATCTGTTCTTAGCATTTAATCCATAAGGATCATTTCACTTGTACTGCTTTGACTTTCTAGCGGATCATAATCCCTAGATTTTATATCGAACTACTTTTTAGTATTCGATCCTTTTTATTACAAAAATAGATAAATTCATGTCGAATTTATTCTAGATTTGTTTTATTAAGTTCTTTGTAATCAGTGATCAAAGTTGTAACACTCCTCAAGTTTAATAGAGTTTCTATTTAACTTGAATATTGTTTCAGTTTTTATTCCGCATTAATTTGTTCTAAATTGTTTAATCTTAAACGAACAAATTTCGATAAAACGGTATAGTTTGTATTCAACCCCCCTTCTACAAACTTATCAGGACCTAACAAAGATGATGAAGATGATGATGATGATGATGATGATGTAGGTGACAAAGAGGAGAGTGAAGAGGAGGACGATGAAGAGGAGGAAGATAATGATGATGATGAAGACGATGACAGTTTTGATGAAATTGAATAATATTGTTCTTAATTTCACTTTGATAATGATGACTTTGTATTTGTAAGTGATGTAAATTAAAATTTATAATGATGATATAACTTTGATATTATATTTGTTGGTATTGGCCATATGGAGGTTGGTATTTTGATATAGGATCAATTGTTATTGGAATATGGAGTTTAAATATTGGATATTTTACGACAGAAATTACCAGAAAACCGACCGATACAATACAAAACCGACCATTTTTTACCATTTAAATACCAGAAAACCGACCGATTTCATATAAAACCGACCGTCTCCTTACCATTTAAATACCAGAAAACCGACCGATTTCATATAAAACCGACCGTCTCCTTAAATCGGTGGTCGGTTATAATCGGTCGGTTATGCAGTTTTAAGGGTCGACTGGTCTAAAACCGACCGATTGTGCACTTTGACCACGGTCGGTTTTGCTTATCTCAGTCAATCTTTACAAATTTAATATATACATTTAATATTTATTTTTATTAAAAGAATATTTTTCAAATTACATTCATATTTCATTATTATAATTGTATTAGCAATTTCAAAATAATTTTTATGTAATTCTATTCTTCGATTTGTCATTCAACTTTATCTTTAATATATAAAATTAATATATTTAATTGTGTCTTGTATTGAAATTAAAATTTATTATATGATAAAATATCAACATAGTCAAACATTATGGACAAAGTTTTATATTATATAATAAAATATAAAAATTTCATAAAAATAGTATTTTATTTAATATTACCTCTTTTGAAAGAACCATTTCACTACATAGGTATGCACTTTCACTGTGATGTTCCACTCGATTTACAAAACATCGAAAGTAAACTTTTTATTTAGAAGATCCAACCGTACGGATGTTAACATCATGACAAAATATATTTATGGACAAAAAATTAGCCTATTTCGACGATTACAAATGTGTTTTTTTAATAAAAATATGGATATATCACATAAAATCGAGAACAAAAACAATTAAAATTTGAAATTACAAGATATACACGATCCAACCGTACGGATGGTAAAAACCAATAAAAAATTATATATATACAAAAAATTAAGCTATTTAATTAATTAATAATGTTTTTTCATAAGGTTTTTTTAATAAGCAAAACTTATAACCGACCACTAGGTTTAACATAACCGACCATTAGGGTTTCTAGGGTTGACATAACTGACCGAAACGGACATAACCGACCGTTTTAATATTTTTAATTTTTTTTTTTGGCGGAAAATTAAAATTTTCGCGAAAAATTAAAAAACCCGCCCTTTGTCAGAACGACGTCGTTTTGCATACTGCACAAAAAACTACGCTAAAACCGACCACACCATCGGTCGGTTTTAATCTTGGGTATAAAAAAAAAGCAACTGCTCACATTCTATTCTTTCTATCACTTAACACAAAAATCTCTCTACTCTCTACTCTCTACTCTCTCAATTCCATGGCTCAAATCCGTGTAAACTCAAGGCAAATGGCTTCATCTTCTCCGTTTCAACAATTTGATGTATGTTTCCCTAATTGTTTTATACATATATATGATTATATGTATGTATATATATAATATACATGGTTACATATATGTATACATGATTAAGTCAATATATACATGATTAATCGATTTTTCTCGGTTAATTTTGCTTCTACTTCTTTGATTTTCTCGATTTTTCCGTTTAATACATGGTTTTGTGCTTGTTTTTGGTAACCATAGTTCTGTGCTTTTTTTGCATGCAAGTGTTCGTCGGTTTTGTTAGATTTTGCTTATTGTATTTGTTTGTAGTTGCTCGATTCTTCATAAGATTTTGCTTGTATTTGCTCGATTTGGATTGGATTGACTTTTAGTTAATATATTTGGATTGTATTGTGCTTGGGTGTTGAATTGAATTATGATTTGTTGAGATATTAATTTTAATTTTGTGCAAAATTTTAATTTTATTTAATTGGGGAAAAACAAAAGATATAGAGATAGAGATGCAAAATTTTATTTTGTAATTTAATCATTTTCTTAAAATTTATATATTTTCAAAGATTATGTGATATATTACTTGTGATATTTGATTTGGTTATTTTGCATGCACGTATTGGTCGGTTATGTGATATTACTTGTGATATTTTATATAGTTAACAAAGTTTTGTTATTTATATTGTAGGTGCTCATTGGTTGGTTAATCGGAATCGTTTTGCTTGGCATGGTGTTGTGTATGATGGCTAAAAATAACAAAGGAAAGGGTAAGGAAAATGAGAAGGATAAGGGTAAAGGAAAGAATGCGAGTAAGGGAAAAAGCAAGGTTGTTAAGGGCAAGGGCAAGGGCAAGGGCAAGGATACGGAGATGAGGCCAACAAGGAAGAACACTTTGGCTTTACGTGATGAGCCAACGGATTCGGATGGTGATGAGGAACACCCGGACCCCGCACTTGGGAACATGACAGCGGGAGAGGCACGAGTGTGGCGAGGAAGGAGACCGCGATCACATTCATGTGGAATTTATGGAGCTATAGAACCCGATAGACCTACACGTATCAATATCTCCGATGGACAGTAAGTCTAATTTTGTGTACTTCGTGTCTCTTTTTTAGTAGTGCAAAGATGATATATATATATATATATGTCTTGTAGATAGTGTTCATTTGTGTTGTGTTGATATTTTAATATGTTATTAAATGTAGTATTGAAGATGATACGGCTAAAAAGACTTTGCTTGGGATGGTTCGCGAGAAGTGGCCCATGGGTTATTATACGTTTAGTGACATCGATGCGGCTTTTCCAAAATGGTTAGAACAAAGGGTTGAGGAGTTTTTTGTAAGTAAAACCATGATTCTTTAGTTTATAATGTTTGTTTCTTGATTTGTTTGTTAACTTGATTTGATTATGAATTTGACCCTATCCCTTTTTTATATTTTGTAGAAATTCTATAGGCATCAAAAGGGGCAAAGCCGTTTGCAATCAAGAAGGATCGTTGAAGATCACATTAAGAAAACAATAAAAAGAACAATGAATGAACTTAAGAAGAGAGTTGAGACAAAAGTAAAGGAAACCGGGGTGTCGAAGGAGTCCTTAAAGCCCGCTTATTGGTCCCTTTTGTTTTGGAAAGATCTTTTGAAATATTGGGAGACAAATGAAGGACACTTGCATAGGGCAATGGTTGGAGCCAACAACCGCCAACAAGTTGAGCGGTTGCATAGTGCTGGTGCTCGGTCATTCAACGCCGTGAAAGCGGTAATAATATTTAAATATGTACACATACAAACACACACAACGTTATTTCATTTTATATATACTAATGTAAGCTATTTTACATTTTGAAGGAAATGACAAAGAAAAGTCGTAAGCCTCCGACTAGACTTGAGGTTTGGGATAAATGTCATAAGAAAGTTGGCTCCGATCCGAACAATCCCGTGTATACTACTCCGGGAGCCATGCGCATTGCGGTATTATTCTATTTTTGTTTTTTTAGTGTTCAATTATAAGCATTTAAAAGTTTGATTGTTTTAATCAAACTTAAAAAATGTGTAGGAACGATATGCCTCTATTCTTGACCGTATGCCGGTGGAGGTGACTCAAACGGGTGAGAGAGATGAGCCATGGGATTGGTGGATGGAAGCAACGGGGGTGCCCGAAGGTGAAAAACCCAAAAAAAATTATGTTGTGGGATTCCCCAATGCTCGAGCTACCGATCTCATTCCCACCCTAGCTACACGCTATAGGGATTCCACCCGAGGCGAAGCCGGCTCATCCTCGTCCGCTCCGAGACAACGTGAAGTCATCCCCGACAATGTCTTTCTCTCGATCGTTAGAAATGTTCTTACGGAGATTCGTTCCAATCCTCAACAGTTTGCTCGTCAACTATCCGATGAAGAAATATCCACATTTGCACGCACTGCCCTCGAGGCCTCCGATCCATCTACCGAACCAAATAGAAGGCTGCAATGGAATAATCTCATTGGTGGTGAGATTGTACACATTGTCGGAACCTTAATTGAAGATCTTGTCAAAAAAACCGAAGCACAAGTTCAAGAGGTAATAGTTAATCCTCGTTTTTTAATTATATCCATTGCACTTTATTTTTTACTTTTTAATTGTTTTATATGTGTGCATAGGAAAAGGATCGACTTGCGCAGGAAGAAAAAGATTATACCGATGTGGATGAGGTCTCGGACATTGAGGGTGACAACGGGAATGGCGACGGTGAAGGCAATGGCCAAGATGGGGGTGATTCCGACGACTCTCCTGTTTCTTTGTCGGAGTAGTTAATTATGTGGTTGTATGGTTTAGAAACTTTGAATCTGAACTTTAGTAATTGTAATGAACTATGTTTTGTTGGATGTTCGATAATATCGGACTTAACATTGTGTGGTTGATCCGTTTATATCGCACCCATATTTTGGTTTGTATGGTTGATCCGATTATGTCGGAGTTAACATTGGTATTTTATGATCCGTTTGTATCGGATCTAATTAAGTTGGTATTTTATGAATTATGTTTGTATTTATTTTATGATAATGAGTTTAGGAATGGATTGGTTTTTGGATTGGGATTGGTATTGATTGTTGTTGATATTGATTGGTATTGCCCATTGGAATGGTATATATGAAATGAATGGTACAGGGCATAAAACTACAGAACCTGCAATTTTTTTTTAAAAATACCCAGAAAACCGACCGACAATACACATAACTGACCGTTTTTTACCATTCCAAAACACAGAAAACCGACCGGTGTACACCATAACCGACCGCATTCAAACTATATAACCGACCGTCTTCCTTAATGGTGGTCGGTTATACGACGGTCGGTTATGCAATTTTGAGCGACTACTGCCATAAAACCGACCGATATGCACACTTTGACTTCGGTCGGTTATGGTTAAAGTCAAAACAATTTTTTTCGGACATAACCGACCGCCACCGGTCGGTTTTATTCTGCTGACATCATAGGACACGTATTGACACGTGTTATTCTTAGGACCCACTTTAAGGAATTTAAAACGGACATAACCGACCGCCCCGTGGTCGGTTATATGTGTTAAACCTGACCAACTCTTAAAACCGACCAGTCTAAAACTGACCATCGATGACGGTCGGTTTTACACGTAAAACCGACCGATTTCGGATATAACCGACCCTTTTTGACGGTCGGTTATGCTCTGTTTTCTTGTAGTGATAGTGCTGCAGATGATCATCTTTAGAACTTCAATCAGTTGAAGCTCATAATTTCAATGCCTCTATTGTGGGATTGCCACAATAGATATAATCTCATTCCAAGCCAATCATATATATAAATACAGTAAAGAAATATTTTGGAATTGCTAGGGGGAGAGCATTTGTGAGACAATTGGTACTGTTAGGTTCTGTATATGTTAAAACAAATCCCTCCATATTATTATTTGGTGCTTTCTCAAAGCTTAGCAAATACTCCA
The DNA here is from genome assembly GCA_030848705.1 of Heracleum sosnowskyi. Lineage (NCBI taxonomy): Eukaryota > Viridiplantae > Streptophyta > Magnoliopsida > Apiales > Apiaceae > Heracleum > Heracleum sosnowskyi. Next base: position 82,918,996 of record CM061238.1, read on the forward strand.
TTAAAAAAAATAACTTTCTTTGCATTGTAGTACATCCTAATTTCTAGGGTCATTGCTTCTTAGAATATCTTGCTGATAATTAATTGCAATTCCTACATGCATTTAATGATAAAATGTAGGATCTATCCAAGCACCTAATATGGTTTGAGACCTTTGAATTTTAAATAACAAGCATTTGAACAGGCTAAGGTACATTTCTTTCAACATGTAATATCATGTAGTCACCAGAACTCTCTTCAAATCCATTACGACTCCAGAAATACATCTGCTATAACTTCAATATGGAAATTGACCACTTACAGCATCTATGATCTAATCTATCTATTATTATATATATAATAGAGCAACCAAAGGTTGTTTGAGACAAATAAATCGGTGTGAAATTACTATATTACCCCTACTTATTATATAATAATAATTCTATAATTAATGGATATATTAAATACATCTAATTCATTAATCATCATTAATATATCTATATTTATTACTCCATTATTATTAAATATAAGAATTTACGATTACATTTCTACCACTACTTAAATGATTAGATAATTAATATCTATAATTATATTTAATTCCAGAAATATTAAAAAATTATCAATCATGTCGGACTTTTAGTTTTCGAATGTATCGTCTACCAAACTTTTAATATTACATTTATAACAAAAATGGGTTTAAATTTGCACATAAACAGATAAAAACAAACATTTACTTAAATTATAATACTTCAACAAATTAAACTGATCTGAACACATGCATACTTTTGTCAACATTCGAATAAATCATTATCACACTTTTAATACGCAAAACAATAAAAAATTTCATAAAATCTAATAAAATTTGCAAATTTAGAGCATGTTCATGCTTTTGGTTACTGAAATTAACAAAATTTTTAATTAGCTAAATGCAGTTGAGGATCAAAGTGCAACTTTGATCAATTGATGCTGAAAAGAGAAAGAAAAAGACACTTCAAATATCAGCTGGAGTGCATGTCGGATGACCTAAATAAATTAGGTATTCAAAAATTAAGTGAAAATGGAACAAAGTACAAACATTATATTCGACATACCGTCTAAACTACATACGTACTTTAAGTAGGACAACTGTAGGCATGAAAATGCTTAAATAACAACTTTCACTCTTTTCAAGAAGAAAGTTGAGCGATTTGTAGGTGTCCCAATTGAAATAATCATATTTTAAGTCGGTCAAGTCTTACTATTATATAGTTGCATTAACACTCAAGGGAAATAATATACTACACTCAATAATATTTTGAACATGATGATTAAACTAATAAACACATGTCCACACATAAGAAAAAAATCACCGAGGATATTACTCAAATAGTCAACAATATTGTACACAGGAATTATTCGAAGTATAAATTACCTGATACAGTCAAGATGGACAAGACATATACACTATAATGCACATAAACTCAACATCTACAACGCCAGTTCCTGCCCCCAATGATGAGGCAGGTTCGAGAAAAAAACAATAAATCGCTTGAAACGAAAAGTAACACGCAACCAATATAGTCAATGGACAACAATTACCAAAATTGATCTCAAAAAAAAAATTAAGACATTGTTTAAATTAACAACTTTGGTTCATCGTTTGTAACCATGATAGATGTTCATGCCCAACATTTATATACACTTGTCGTGTATATACTTTGGTCCTTCGTTACACCTTATTTACGTCAAAACCAAAAAACATATGTCGAACAATGTAGCTGACTCTCACGCATTTGATAAAATTAATGAAAAAAACAACTAGTAGCGTGTATATTACATACACAACATATAAAATTAAGCCAACTGATGTAAATTAACTCAATTTCTTCTTAATCCATTAACTATCTCTTCCAAAACAATGAACGTCCATAATTAATCACGACTACTGCAAAATTCAAAAAATCAAAATTCTTCCATTTTACATTTTTTTATGAACAAGGGTAGGTCCTATTACAAATCGAAAGCAAAAAAGAAAAAAAAATCTAAAATGACAAATAATTCATTTTTGAAACGTGTAAAAAGTCCAACAAAATATAAATTTAGATCATACACGTGCCTCGCACGGGTTATAAAGCTAGTTACAACAAAAGTCACGTACTATCACATCAAAAGTCACATACCACTGTTTAATTATCTGCAACATTTCTCTAAGCTTTACTAACAAACCTAATCAATTCTACTTAGTACATCTGTCTTTTGCTTGTACATGTCAATTTGCCCGCTAACAATACATTAAAACTAGAAGTCCAGAATGCAGAAAGAATGATAATCAAGCACTTGGATGCCTAAAAGACTACAACCCACTTCAAAACCCAGCTCGGATAACTAAACAACAACTTATTCTACTGCGGAAAGCAACCAACAAAACCCGAGTCTTCATTGCAAAAAAAAAAACTGACAATTCCACTCTCTAATTCTGACACTGTACCAGCACAAGTGCAGATGACATTAAAATTAATGTTTAGCAATACCCATTTCATAATTTGAAGCAAACTATGACAAATATCAATAAAAAAACTACTTAATAAGCTTGAGTTTCACTGAGACATTGAGCCGAACAGTTGGGCGGCAGGGCAGAAACATAAACTACATACAAAAGTTTGCATGCATAACATGTAAAAATGATACAGGTAAACACATGCTATACACCCATATGTATATATGTAGGAATGAATGCATAGAGGCTAGAGCAATGTACGCAATGTATATATTTTGTTTTTAAATACATGCATTTATTAAAAAAAATTAAGCAAGATCTTACTTTATTAATAGTTTCAATATAAGATTTGCTACTTTTAGTACATTCAATAAATTTTTTTGCCTTTTATTTTTTATTTGTCAATTTGTAACCCACAATTTTATTTTTTATTTGTTTATTAAATATTAAGTAGTAATTTTTAGTTAGATATTTATTTTATTTAGAAAAATTCTAGAATTCTTTTCGTACAAGTTCTTTGATTAAGGATAAGATTGGTTATTAGCAGAAAGAAACATACGAATGTTTTAAAAACAATTGATATTATTTGATTTAAATTAATCAGATAAACAATTAAAATATTTAAAAAAATTGATAGTTTAGTAGCAAATTTAATATTCGTTCGTTGTTTCCCAATTAAAATATGAATTTAATTATAAAAAATTAAGAAAAAAACAATTAAATTTATAGCTACTAATATTTAAAAAAATTATTAAGTAAAGTTAATTATTTGCTCTTAAAATATATATATAATATGAATAGGCGGATGACTAACTAAGGGTCATTTGGCAAATCTGAATAATTTATATCTGAATGATTAATATTTCTGAATGATCTGAAAGAATCAAAAATCTGAATCATGAATGAATAATATTATTTGGTTAATAAAATAAAGTAATATCTGAATGTCAGTTTTTTCTCTTTTTCAATTTTCCACATTTAATTAAACAAAGTACCTGACAAATGTTTGTATACACAATATATTATAAATTCTAACGGATAATAATAAAAAGAAGTTAAAAATCATCAAAATCTTAAAATTTTGTGTCACCTATTTAAGACCACTACACCAATTTTACAAATTCCCCATTTATATCAAAAATTTGACTTTGGTGCTTGATATACAACAACACACCGTGTCCACATAAACAAATCTATACTATATTATATATTAAATACGAAATATTAAAAGTTTTGGTCGGTCGATCGGTATTTGGGCCGGGCCTATCTATAATCAATTTATTTATAACCAATTATTTTTTTCAGCTAAAACACATTACCTATTTTATATATTTTTCTAACCAAAACAACTCATCTTCTAAAAATAAAATAGGTAACATATATATAAAACGGTAATATTATTACATATTTATAACTGATTACCTTTTTTCAGCAAAAACACATTATATGTTCTACATTTTCTAACTAAAAAAACTCATCTTCTAAACATAACACATGAAAAATAAATATGTAATGGTAATATTGTTATATATAATTATTAATAAATAACCACTTGCCCTTTTCAGCTAAACACACAACCTTTTTTATTTTTTTCTAACTTAAAAAACTAATTTTCTAAAAGTAACACCAACAACATATATGTAAAAAGATAATATAATTTTATATTTTTTCAGCTAAAACACATTACCTATTTTATATATTTTTTAACCAAAACAACTCATCTTCTAAAAATAAAATAGGTAACATATATATATATATATATATAATATATATAATGGTAATATTATTACATATTTAAAACTGATAGCCTTTTCCTATTTTTCTCACTAAAATCCATTCTTTTTTCTAAAAATATCACAAGAAAACCTTTAATTCTTTATTTTAAAAAGTATTTAAATATTTTAATTATTAAATTTTAAAACCTCATTTTCCAAAAATATCACGGACATTTACCTTTTTAAACTAAATATATGTTACATTTTTTAATTTTCCTTACTAAAACCTCTCATTTTCCAAATATATAACGGGCAAACATTTACTTATTTATTTTAAAATCTGTTTTAATATTTTTTATTAATTAAAAGTATTTAGCTATTTTAACATGTCTGCTTATTTTTTTAACAAATACAATTAAAAAAATAATAAAATAACAATTAACAATCCGCACGAGTTTTAAGCTAGTTATAATTAAGCAAGAAAACCTCTTTGTAGTAAATATGAAACAAGTATATAGAATACCAAGATATGCACATAAATATGTGAACTCTCATTATTGAAATACTTTAATCTAGTTCTATATAGAAAACCCTAACAATCACCTAAAAGAAACAAATACCTAACTGTAGTTTGGTTTATACACGTTATATGTATATATGAATGGGTTCAGGCAAGATTTTAAGTATGAATCGGTCAGTGCTTTGTAAGATTCAGTCAGTTGAGGAGCCGTTCTCCCAAACAGTATGGATAGAAAAGAATCAGTCAGATTAGCCCGTTCAGTTATGTTCACGGGCAAACAAATGGGCCTTAAGTGATATGCTTAGTAAGGAGAATTTCATTTGGAAAGTGGGTGATGGTAAAGAAGTACTTTTTTGGGAGGACAATTGGTAGCTGTCAAATTTCCAAGACTTTATGCTCTTACAAATAGGAGCTACCTTAGTGTTTTTGACTTCATTCAAGCTTGGAATAATATGGAGTTGAAAGCGGAAATTGGGAAGCAGCACAAGAGCAATTCATACATCAAATAATTGAGAATTTACATTTGAGTGAAGTTAAAGACAAAGTGGTGTGGTCTTAAAATAATGACTCCTACAAATGCCAGAAAGGATACACACTATTAAGAGGTCCTGGGCAATTCTTGCGAAGGGAACTGGATGAAAATCTGGAAGTTAAAGGTTCTTCCAAAAATTCAATTCTTCATTTGGAAATTTGAAAGAAAAATTCTGCCTACAGCTGAGTTTTGGGAAACAGGTTGGGAAACTTCAACCAAATCTATAAGACTTGCCTAATATCTAATGAGGATTTAAATCATTTGTTCTGGGATTGTGTGTTTGCTAAGCAAACTTGGACAAGAGTGAGTGATTGGTGGATTCTAAATAGGACTAAAAAAGATAAGATAAATTCATCTTTTTGGTCTGTGGCTAAAATATTCTCAGGGATTAAAATAAGAACATGCTAGATGTCAACTCTAGCTGCGTCTTTTCGGTCAATCTGATTAGCCAGGAACAACCTTGCATTTAATAATGTTAAAGAAGACATTGACCAACTGCTGTATATCATTAAAGTAAGATCTTTCAAGTGGTTGTTAGCAGCTGAGTTAATTAAAGAAGAACTGGAGCCACTTTGGTTGGCGAATCCATTGGGCGCCCTGCTATTATTCAACAAGAAAACTATTAAGGAGGATCATATATGGTGGAACACTGATTTAATAGGTCTTGTAGATGGTGCATGGACAAAGTTAAATAATGGAGCAATATGTGGTGGAATGGGAGGTTATCTAAAGGACTTAAAGGACAAAATTGTTTACATTTTCTCAGGTCATGTACAAGCCTGTAGTCCTCTTGAATCAGAAAGAAGTGTAGTGCTACATCCGTTCTCAACAATTCAGAGAAATATGAAATTTACAGGATTTTGTACTATATGCACATATAGCATGTTTTTGGTTAAGCAATACATGGAGGCTAGAGCTGGTTTTGAAGATCCTGAAAATAGTTCATTGTCTCCAGATTGGTTTGCACTAGTACGTTCTCCTTCCTTTAAACTTTATTACTTGTTAAGATATAATCTTCAAGTAGCGGATGAGTTGACAAAAAAAGGGAGAGAGTGTAGTAGCTTAGTTAGCTCATGGTGTTAATTTGTAAATTCAAAATTTTAGTGTTAGCTTAAGTGGTGGGCTGAGAATATAAATGGGATTGAATTGGATTTAACATTAGTGTTAAGCCTAACCCAACATCTAGAACTATCTTAGTGGGATTTTATGGGAATTCAAATAGTGTTACGTCCATTGGTGCTGTTAGAATATGTATTGAATCAGTAATTATCCGTTATGATATGGAAATAATTTCTACAAGGAAGGATCTAGAATTAATCTGTATCCACCGTCAAGGATAAGACTTATCCTCAGGATAAGACTTATCCTCCAAGGAAGTGATAATACTTATCCACCTAGAGAGTGCTATATAAACTCTCTAGGGCATAACGTATCTGTATCTGACTCTCTAGGTCATAACCTAGATCTGTATCTGAATGTTGTAATCTGTATGCCCGAGATCAATAAAACTTTTCTCTTCTGCCTATCTGTGTTCGTTCTTTATGTTTATTATAATCTTTCTTGCCTCCGTTATAACAAATTGGTATTAGAGCCTGGTTCTATTTCTAGGGTTTGAGTTTCGGTGAGAAAGATGCAGTCTGGTGGTATTAACGTGAAGGTTGACAAATTTACTGGGAGGAATAGTTTCAGTCTATGGAAAATCAAGATGCGTGCCTTGTTAAAGCAATAGGGGATCTGGGCGCTGTTGAAAAAGAAATTGACGGATCCGCAAAGCGCTGATGTTAGGTCCTGATATGTTTGGAGAAGGGGGTTGAATACAAACTATACCGTTTAATTGAATTTGTTCTTTTGAAGATTTAACAAATTAAGAACAAATTATTGCGGAATAAAACTGAAACAATATTCAAGTTAAATATAACTTATATTAAACTTGAGGAGTGTTACAATTTGATCACGGATTACAAAGTTCTTGATAAACCAAACCTAGAATAAATTCGACATGAATTTATCTATTTTTCTAATAAAAAGGATCGAATACTAAAAAGTAGTTCGATATAATTTCTAGGGATTATGATCCGCTAGATTGTCAAAGCAGTACAAGAGAATTACTTCTTATGAATTAAATGTTAGGAACAAACAAGAAATTAATTCTCTGGCAGAAATTGAGAGCTTTGTAGTTGAAGAAGTTAAGACAAAGTAAAGATAGAATGTTTCTGTTCTTCTGTGTCTTTTTGTTCTGTGTTGTTATTATGTCTGTCAACTGGTCACAATTTGTATTTAACACAATTGTGTTGTCTTTTCTTCATGCGCCATTCAATTCACAGAATTTGCATTAGGAAGACTTTCGGGAAGACTAAGAAATGGCTTGGGAAGGCTCTCGGGAAGACAATCAATTGTATTGGGAAGACTATCGGGAAGACAAGGTTTTTGCCTAGGAAGACAATCGGGAAGACTTATTTCTAAGTCTTCCTAGTTAAAAAACTAAGTCTTCCTAGTTCATTTTTATTCTAATTTAAATAATTATCAAAATAAATTATGTATTAAATTAATTCTTTACAGAATTAATTTAATAAATAATTTACTTAATAGTAATAATTATTTATAAGAGAATAAATAGAATTCCTTGTCTTCTCAATTAATTCTTGAATCACTAAAACTTAGAGGAAAAAATAACATTTTAGAACGTTAACACTCAATGTACTGTTTGGTTCATGAGTGACTAACGACAATGTCTGTTCTTCATCTGTTTGACTTTAAGCAGTGATCCACTTCCTTTTCTCTTTTCCTTGAACTCTGTAACCTGTATCTTTGTTGTCACATCTTGAAATCTCTGTCACTTTAATAAATCCATTGAGATTGAATACTCCACTGAGGCTTGATCAATAAATTGAACTTTTTTCAATGTAGAATTACTTCAAGTCTGTAGATGACTTTAATCTTCATTCTTTGACTGATATAATGTTCTGAGATTCCTGTGACATATGACTTTGGTTATTTACTTATTACATCTTAATTTAAGTTGAGTATAATCCTCGGTGTTTACAAATAGGCCTATACATATGCCTTTCAATCTCCCCATATTTGTTTGTTAGACAATAACAATCAAATACCTCTAGAGGATAACTCAACTAAAATAAGAAAAGATAAGACTTTTAAGAGCCAAGTAAATAACAAAGAAAGTTCTGGATTATATTTAACAATTTCCGGATTCAAACAATAAAGATAAATACAATATAGATGTTCCTCTAGTCTGAACAAATGATTACATTTTCCTATCTTGATTCACCTATGCTCTAAACATATAATATTAAAAACTGAGCTATCTCTATCATGCCTCAATCTCTAATTTCACCTTCTTCAGCTTCAGGCGAGGTGTCTAGAAGATCTTTATCAAGGACACGATCACTTTCAGAAGCAACACCACTTGGCTTGACTGGTTGAGAAATGATCTTCTTCAATCTGTTCTTCATCTGAGAATACCTTGGAACTTTTTCAGTGCAATAGTCTGAGATCATATCAGCAACCTCAAACTTATCTACAGTGGTAAACCCAGAAGTTCTAAGAAGATTCTCCAACTTCACCAGTTGCATAGCAGTTTGTAGCTTCAAAGAATCAGGATCCAGCCTTACAGTCTTCAAAGTTGTACCTCTATAAATTTTGACTTCATATGGGAAGTGTACAACTTGAGGGCTGGCCTTCATTGCAGAATCTCTCAGCCTGTCGTATAGAAGCTCATTCAAGCAGGAAGATCTCTTCACCTTACTCATAAGAATCCACAATTCTGAGAGAGATCTTCTTTATAGGAGGTCAAGAGAGACGGTAAATGACCCTTCAAGAACACTAGAAACATAGATATACAATTCCTGCCTCACTTGATCAAATACAGATGTAATCCTAAGGATATCTTCCTTCAAAGCCTTCATAAACAATGAATTGTCTGGATTAACTGTTCTGATCTTCTCAAGCAATTTTAGAAAGGTACCATCATTGTTTGTGCCTCTCTGAGGGATATCAAACATCTCACTTGCCTTGTCCCACTTGCTTCCTTGCTTCATCCTAACATCCAATCTCCTCTCCTTGACATGAATACTATGAAGACGTTGTTTGTCTTCATGTTCAGCCTTTGAGATATGATGTCGGAGACCTTGGCATTCTCATCCTCCTTTCTCTTGAGATCTGCTTGTTGTTTCTTCAGCTCTTTCTGAAATAAAGGATCAGGTGTATACAAATCAGCTTCATCCTCCCAATCATCAAAGTTAGCCGCCTCCTTAACCTCCTCCTCACCAATAGGTTCTTCAGGGATGGTCTGCTCCAGATCACCAGATGTGTCAAATTGAAAATCATCCTGTTTACCATGGTAGTAGTAGGCATCATAAAAAACAGACTCCTCCAATGATTGTTTACCCTTTCCTTATCTTTTCCTCCTCCAGAAGCTCCTCAAGCTTCTCTATTTCCTCCTTTATTGTCCCCTTTAGTTGAGGAATCCTCTACATATTTAACAGTAGCAGCTTCAGGATTCACCTCACTAGTTCTCCTTATCTCTCCTCTTTCTCTTCTATCTCCTCCATTTCCTCCTTCATCAGCATCATCCTCATCATCATCATCATCTCCCTCAAAGAATGTTCTTTGTTCAGTTGTAGGTTGATGTGAATTCTTTATCATGTTGTACAAGTGCTTCATCCCTTCATTCAGATGCTCCATTCCTCCTTCAATCCTTGATATCCTTTCTTCATTAAACCTTTGATTTTCATCAGTTGTTTGCAGAATAAAGTCCACCTTGGTAGAAATGGCAGCAATCTCCTTGACACTCTCTGATATCTGAGCATTTGACGTTGTAAAATCAGAGATGTCTGAAGCCACTAGTATTTGAGATTGTTGGATGGCATTCAGCTTCGGGAGTAGAGTACTCTTCAATCCTTCCAAATCATCATTAACAGTACCCAGCTGATTAGTTACAGAGGTGGAAGATTGTTGAACCACTTGTGCTTTGAGAAGGTTATTTTCAGCCTAGGTTTCTTGTAATTGTTTCTGTAGAGCAGCTAATTGGGTTAACAACAAAGAAGTGTTTTTGTGCAATTACCAAATACTCTTGCTATTGTATCAAAGAACAAATCCCATTCCCTAACAAGAAAGCTTTTTGACAATTTAACCATTTGTAGGGGACCCTGATAATGAATATTCACAAAGAACTGTGATAACTCATCATCAGAGGGTAAGGGATCAAACCTGTCCATGGGAAACTGTAAAACATCACAAAACATTTCTAAAGTGACTGTATATTGCTGGTTTAAAATATTGAACGTAAAAGATTTTGAATCCTCAACAATAACAACACTAGAACAGAGAAAATGTAATGGATCAATTTTTAAAAGAGCAGACACACATATAGCATGACTGACACAAGTCTGACTATTCAAAAACTGAATCCATGGTTTAAATCGTTCAACCTTACACTTAGACGGATCAAAATACCCAATATAGTTGTTTAAAACAAGTTCAAAATTAGGATCCATTTTTAAAACAAGAAATTTTAATTAATTTAAAATAAAATTAGAATTTTAGGGATTTTTAGAATTAATTAAAATCCACAAAATCAAAAATTTACCAAAAATTAACCAAATTTAAATTTTTATCCTAAATTCGAACTTAACACTTTGAAATCAAGAAATATTTGGGTAAATGATTCACAACCACACTCAAAGTTCAAGAACACAAAAACTTAACACTTGATCACCAAAACAAGCAAGAATCACTTAAACAAATCAAGAACACACAAGTCGAAAAGAATAAGAAAAAAATGAACAACAATTCGACTTAGGATGTTTGATTTCGAAAGAAAAGAACTGATTTTCTAAGTAATAACTTGAGCAATGAATGATTAATGCAAAGAAATCTGGAGAAATTTGAGAGAATTCGAAGGGGAATTAAAAAACTGAAATGCGTATGTATGTATTTATATATATATAACTGCTAAAAAAACACTTAGAAGACTATCCAACGTTTTTTAATAAAAAGACTTGGGAAGACAATCGGGAAGACTTAGAATAGTCTTCCCGGTAGTCTTCCTAGTACAAACCAGATTGTCTTCTAAAAAATAAAACAGAAAAAAATGAAAATTAAATAAATACAAGTAAGTCTTCTGGATAGTTTTCCTAGTATAAAAACTGGGAAGACTTAGAGAAGAAAGACTTAAAATAAAAAGGAAAAAACAAAAAACAAAAAGAAAATAATCTAAGTCTTCGCGGTAGTCTTCCTAGTGTAAAAACTGGGAAGACTTAAAGAATATCTTAGGAAAATCTAATTAAAATACAGAAAATGCAAGGAAAAATAATAAAAATGCACAGAATTAACTAAAAATGCATGAAAAATATTTACAAGTCCAGAAAAATTCATAGAAAATTCCACAAATTCTGGAAAAATATGCAGAAAATTACAGAAGTGCAATAAATTAATATAAACCTGCAGAAAATTCAAACAACAATATATACAATGTGAAACTCATCTAAATAATTCTAAATAATTACATTTTCAATAAAAATACATTTCTCCACTTAAAAAATATGAGAAAAATATTTTTAAAGAAAATATATTATTCAGAAACATTTAAATTAACAAGCTTTTAATATCAAATGAGAATTGGCAATAAATATCATTTAAAATGATAAGAGAAAATGATTTTTGAAAAGAACAAACGTGACAGAGATATTGTTAATCACTAAGACTGTTCAACATACCCAATTTACCAACTAACCTGGTAAATGTGGATTCGTCAACAGATTTAGTGAATATATCTGCAATTTGTTCTTCTGTGGGTACAAAGTGTAACTCCACAGTTCCATTCATGACATGCTCTCTGATAAAATGATACCTAATATCAATGTGCTTCGTTCTCGAGTGCTGAACAGGGTTGTTGGAGATTGCTATTGCACTTGTATTATCACATAAAATGGAAATTTTGTCCAATGCAAAGCCATTGTCCTTCAATTGATTCCTTATCCATAATATCTGAGCACAGCAACTTCCAACAACAATATATTCAGCTTCTTCTGTTGAACTGGAAACTGTTTGTTGTTTCTTGCTATCTACCTCCTAGGAATTGACAACTCCCAGAGGTACTCTTTCTATCAACAACACTACCTGCATAATCAGAATCTGTATATCCAACAAGATTAAAACCAGAATCTTTAGGGTACCAGATACCTAAATTAGGTGTACCCTTAAGATATCTCAAGATTCTTTTAACAGCAACGAGATGTAAATCTCTAGGGTCCGCTTGGAACCTTGCACACAAGCATGTAGCATACATAATATCTGGTCTACTTGCAGTAAGATAGAGTAAGGAGCCAATCATACATCTGTAGCTTGTAACATCTACCTTGATAGAATTATCACAAGCTCCAAATTTGACAGCTGTTGAAGATGGAGTCCTTGCTGATGCTGAATCCTCCATGTGATACTTCTTGAGGAGTTCTTTGAGATACTTGGATTGACAAATAAATATACCATTTGACATTTGACTTACTTGCAATCCAAGAAAGAACTTCAGCTCACCCATCATACTCATTTCAAACTTACTCTGCATTAGCTTAGCAAATCTCTTACAGAGATCATCATTAGTAGACCCAAATATGATGTCATCCACATAGACTTGGACTAATATCATATCACTCTTGTGTTTCTTTGAAAAAAGAGTTTTCTCTATGATACCTCTAACAAAACCATTTTCTAAAAGAAAACCAGAGAGAGAGTGTCATACCATTTTCTTGGGGCTTGTTTGAGACCATAGATAGACTTGAAGAGAAAGTACACAAAGTCCAGCAACTCCTGATTTTCAAAGACAGGGGATGTTCCACATACACTTCTTCATCCAGCTCACCATTCAGGAATGCACTCTTGACATCCATTTGATAGACTTTAAAATTGGAGTAAGCTGCAAATGCTAAGAACATCCTGATGGCCTCAGGCCTAGCCACTGGTGCATAGGTTTCATCATAATCAATGCCTTCAGCTTGTGAATACCCTTTAACAACCAGCCTTGCCTTGTTCCTTGCAACAATGCCATCCTCATCTAGCTTGTTTCTGTATACCCATCTTGTACCAACTACTTTCTTGTTCTTTGGTCTGGGTACCAACTTCCAGACTTGATGTTGTTCAAATTGATTGAGTTCATCTTGCATAGCAATCACCCAATCTGGATCAGTCAGTGCTTCCTCAGTCTTCTTTGGCTCCATTTCAGATAGAAACCCTGAATAGTGACATTCATTCTGAGTAGCACTTCTAGTTTTAACTCCAACATCTGTATCACCAATGATCAGCTCTAAGGGATGAGCTCTATTCCATACAATTTGTCTTGGAAGATTTGATCTTGATGATTCGCCTTGAAATTCATGTTGATGTTGTGAGTGACTAGTTGATCCTTCATTTCCTCCCCCTGAGTTGTTGATTGATTGCCTTGATGATTCTTCTCCAGTGTTAGTGGTATCTCCATTGTTACCAATGTTTCCACCACCACCACCATGATCATTATCATCATTATTATCTTCACTTCCAGTAATAACCTCAGGTGGAGCTTCATCATCTGATCCTGAGTCTGGCAAGTTATCAAACTTCAGTTCTTCAGATGAATCTTCAGTTTGGATACTAGGGAGCTTAGTGTCATCAAATGTAACATTGACACTTTCCTTCACATGGTGACCATCAATCAAGTACACCCTGTAAGATCTTCTGGAATAACCAATAAAAATAGCTTCTTGTGCCTTGGCCTCAAACTTGCCACGTTTCACATTGTCATCCTTAAGCACAAAGCATTTTGCTCCAAATACATGAAAGTATTTGAGAGTTGGTTTCTTGTTGTTCATGATCTCATAAGGAGTCTTCATTAAGTCCTTATTGATTAAAGTTCGATTCTGAGTATAACAAGCAGTGTTCACATCTTTGGCCCAAAAGTACATTGGAAGTCTTGATTCACTTAACATAGTCCGAGCAGCTTCAATCAATGTACGATTCTTCTTTTCCACCACTCCATTCTGTTGAGGAGTTCTAGGGGCAGAATACTGTCTTGTTATTCCTTTATTGGCACAATAGTCATTTAGGACTGCATTCTTGAATTCAGTTCCATTATCTGACCTTATAGCTCTAACAGGGAATCTAGAATCCATCTCAATCAACTTTATATGATCAATCACCATCTGTGGGGTCTCATCCTTGGAATGTAGGAATAAAACCCATGTTTATTTGGAATAGTCATCGACAATCACAAGTGCATATTGTTTCTTTGACATGGACATCACATTAACTGGACCAAACAAATCCATGTGCAGTAGCTGATGTGGTTCAGTTATTGATGATGTGTCAGTGCCCTTGTGAGAATCTTTCTTTGACTTTCCTTTCTGACATGCCTCACATAGTCCTTCCTGTGTAAATTCCATCTGATGCAAACCTCTCACCAATTCCCTCTTGACTAGAGAGTTCATGGTTTTGAAGTTAAGGTGAGACATCTTCTTGTGCCATAGCCAACTCTCATCTGATGAAGCTTTAGCATAAAAACAAGTAACTTCATCTTTGGATCCAGAGTGCAGATCATCTATGAACAAATCACCTTTCCTTACTCCTTGAAGAGCAGGCTTTCCATTCTTCTTGTGAAGGATCTGACATCTATCTTTCTCAAAGGAAACAACATATCCTCTGTCACAGAAATGACTGATGCTGAGAAGATTGAACTTCAGACCTTCCACAATAGATACATCTTGAATGATAACATTTCCAAACTTCAAACAGCCATATCCTCTGGTAATACCCTTGTTGTTATCTCCAAAGGTAACTCCTGGGCCAGCTTTCTCAACCACATTTGATAGCAGGGCTCTATCTCCGGTCATATGCCTTGAACATCCACTATCAAGAACCCACATAACACGGCTTACCTGTGCCACACCCTGCAGTATCAAATTGATTAGTCTTTCCTCGGAACCCAAACTTGATTGGGTCCGGCATATTTAAAGAACTGACCTTGTCAGGCAAAACAACATTTTTAACTTTAACTACTTCAGCCTCTTTCACAAAAGAGCGTTTCCATTTATAGCCAGCCTTAACCCATTTCTGAGTAGGCTTAGGGATAAATGGATCCACTCTAGTCTTTGGAGGACTAGTAGTCTTAGATCTAACATGCTTCTTATTATTAACATGTTGACGTGAAGCAGTCTTATTATCAGATACATGCTTACTATTAAAATAAGCATACATAACATTGAAAGCACAAGACATGCAATTAACCACACCACATGCTTTATGAGAAAGATTAACAGCAGACATGTTGGTTCTACAGTTGTTTTGATCCACTTTATGGATGTCTGACTTAGTCTCTGTTGGTGAAACAACTTTGATTGGTTTGTCAGACATACACTTGTTGGACTGAACAAGTTCAAAAGCAAGATCCTCAATACACATCTCCTCTTGAATAATGATAGAATTTTCATTCAGAGGTCCTGCCAAGGATTCTTTAAAGAAAGGTGTTTCAATACCCTTAAGCACATATGGTACACCCTTTTCTTCAGCACTGACTCTATTAGGGGTGTTTATGCTTAATTCACCAATAGACTCAATATAGTCATACCCTATTCCTACAGTATGACCAATACTTTGTTTATTGATGATTTCTTTAGCAGTCTTACAAGAGTTATAGTAAGCATTAGCCTTGACCTTAAGTTCACTGATATGATCCTTAAGAATGGTTTCTAGTTGAATATAACATTTAACCATATTCTTAAGAAATGTTATTTTCTTAGTTAGTTCATCCTGATTAACATGCATAAGTTTTAATTCTTTTACCTCCTTTTCAAGAGTTGTGTTCAAAAGAATTATTCTGTCATTTTCTCTACGTGCACATGAAACAGTAGTACTAAGATGATAGATCATTTCAGTATCAGTAAACTTTACCTCTGACATGAATGATGATGAAGTGCTTCCCTTATTTGCCATTAAAGCTAGGTTTCCAATTTCACCTGCTTCTTCATCACTATCAGTATCATCCCAACTCTTTCCTTCGGCAACATAAGCTTTCCCAATCTTATTCTTCTTGCTAGAATCAAATGAGTTCCTTCTCACTTGCTTTGGCTTTTTACATTCTATAGCAAAGTGACCCAACTCATTACAATTGTAGCACCTGATTGTGCTTCTTTCCACGGTTCCAGTTTTATAGCCACCCCTTGTGCTATTTGTAGATGAAGAACCACCACTCTAAAACCTGGGCTTGAACTTAAGATTGGGATTCCTTCTGAATCTGAATTTGCCAAACTTCCTCACTATCATTGCCAAGTCACCATCCTACAGTTGATCAAGTTCTTCCAAAGAATAGAAGTCACCACCAGATTGATCAATGGATGTTAAGCCATATTCAGCATCAATAACATCCATGATAGAACTGGAAGGTTGAACAACCTTCACTTCCAGTTTCTGTGGGACTTCTGTTGTCAATGCAGTAGAAGTACTAACTATCTTTCCAGTTCTATAAATCCTCTTTTACTGAATCTGCTCCAGCTCATAGGTCTTCAGAACACCATACAATCTTTCCAAAGAAATCACTCCAAGATCTCTTGCTTCTATGATTGCAGATATTCTGTGCTCCAAATGAGATGGAAGTGTCAGGAGGAACTTCTTGTTAATCTCCTTGATAGTATAGTTCTTTCCATTGAGATTCAGATCATTTATTAATTTGTTGTATCTCTCAAAAACCTCAGAGATACCTTCTCCAGGGTTTGATCTGAAATGCTCATATGAAGAGGTGAGAATTTCCAACTTATTCTCTCTGACTTCCTCTGTCCCCTCATTGATTATCTCTATTGTGTCCCAAATGTGTTTAGCAGTAACACAGTTTAGAACATGATTATGCATGATAGGATCAAGACAATCAACCAGTATCAACTATAAACAAGCATCCAGCGTAGCATCCTCTTTTTCATCAGCTGTGTAGTCCTTGGGATCCTTAGGGTACATCCTAGCAGCTCTAGTTATAACATTGTTCTCTATATGCTCTTCCTCCACAATCATAGGAAGTTTAGGACCATTCTTCAGCACTCCAAGATATTTAACATTTGCCACTTGAAGAAACAGGAGCATCTTCTTCTTCCACATAGGATAATGCTCCTTACTGAACATGGGAATCTTTACTGTACCAATTTTCTGAGTTTTAGACATTTTTGAGATTTTTAATGAATAATAAGAATTTCAGAGTTTAAGAAAAAATCACAAAAAATGGATCTTTGATTAGTATATCAATCAAAAGGCTCTGATGCCAATTGTTTGGTCCTGATATGTTTGTAGAAGGGGGGTTGAATACAAACTATACCGTTTAATCGAATTTGTTCTTTTGAAGATTTAACAAATTAAGAACAAATTATTACGGAATAAAACTGAAACAATATTCAAGTTAAATATAACTTATATTAAACTTGAGGAGTGTTACAATTTGATCACAGATTACAAAGTTCTTGATAAAACAAACCTAGAATAAATTCGACATGAATTTATCTATTTTTGTAATAAAAAGGATCGAATACTAAAAAGTAGTTCGATATAATTTCTAGGGATTATGATCCGCTAGATTTTCAAAGCAGTACAAGAGAATTACTTCTTATGAATTAAATGTTAAGAACAAACAAGAAATTAATTCTCTGGCAGAAATTGAGAGCTTTTCAGTTGAAGAAGTTAAGACAAAGTAAAGATAGAATGTTTCTGTTCTTCTGTGTCTTTTTGTTCTGTGTTGTTATTATGTATGTCAACTGATCACAATTTGTATTTAACACAATTGTGTTGTCTTTTCTTCAAGCGCCATTCAATTCACAGAATTTGCATTAGGAAGACTTTTGGGAAGACTAAGAAATGGCTTGGGAAGACTCTCGGGAAGACAATCAATTGTATAGGGAAGACTATCGGGAAGACAAGGTTTTTGCCTAGGAAGACAATCGGGAAGACTTATTTCTAAGTCTTCCTAGTTAAAAAACTAAGTCTTCCTAGTTCATTTTTATTCTAATTTAAATAATTATAAAAATAAATTATGTATTAAATTAATTCTTTACAGAATTAATTTAATAAATAATTTACTTAATAGTAATAATTATTTATAAGAGAATAAATAGAATTCCTTGTCTTCTCAATTAATTCTTGAATCGCTAAAACTTAGATGAAGAAATAACATTTTAGAACGTTGACACTCAATGTACTGTCTGGTTCATGAATGACTAACGACAATGTATGTTCTTCATCTGTTTGACTTTAAGCAGTGATCCACTTCCTTTTGTATTTTCCTTGAACTCTGTAACCTGGATCTTTGCTGTCATATCTTGAAATCTCTGTCACTTTAATAAATCCACTGAGATTGAATACTCCACTGAGGCTTGATCAATAAATTGAACTTTTTTCAATGTAGAATTACTTCAAGTCTGTAGATGACTTTAATTTTCATTCTTTGACAGATATAATGTTCCGAGATTCCTGTGACAAATGACTTTTATTATTTACTTGTTACATCTTAATTTAAGTTGAGTAGAATCCTCGGTGTTTACAAATAGGCCTATACATATGCCTTTCAATCTCCCCATATTTGTTTGTTAGACAATAACAATCAAATACCTCTAGAGTATAACTCAACTAAAACAAGAAAATATAAGACTTTTAAGAGCCAAGTAAATAATAAAGAAAGTTCTGGATTATATTTAACAATTTCCAGATTCAAACAATAAAGATAAATACAAGATAGATGTTCCTCTAGTCTGAACAAATGATTACATTTTCCTATCTTGATTCACCTATGCTCTAAACATATAATATTAAAAACTGAGATATCTCTATCATGCCTCAATCTCTAATTTCACCTTCTTCAGCTTCAGGCAAGGTGTCTAGAAGATCTTTATCAAGGACACGATCACTTTCAGAAGCAACACCACTTGGCTTGACTGGTTGAGAAGTGATCTTCTTCAATCTGTTCTTCATCTGAGAATACCTTGTAACTTTTTCAGTGCAATAGTCTGAGATCATATCAGCAACCTCAGACTTATCTACAGTGGTAAACCCAGAAGTTCTAAGAAGATTCTCCAACTTCACCAGTCACATAGCAGTTTGTAGCTTCAAAGAATCAGGATCCAGCTTACAGTCTCCAAAGTTGTACCTCTATAGATTTTGACTTCATATGGGAAGTGTACAACTTAAGGGCTGGCCTTCATTGCAGAATCTCTCAGCCTGTCATATAGAAGCTCATTCAAGCAGGAAGATCTCTTCACCTTACTCATAAGAATCCACAATTCTGAGAGAGATCTTCTTTGTATGAGGTCAAGAGAGACGGTGAATGACCCTTCAAGAACACTAGAAACATAGATATACAATTCCTGCCTCACTTGATCAAATACAGATGTAATCCTAAGGATATCTTCCTTCAAAGCCTTCATGAACAATGAATTGTCTGGATTAACTATTCTGATCTTCTCAAGCAATTTTAGAAAGGTACCATCATTGTTTGTGCCTCTCTGAGGGATATCAAACATCTCCTTTGCCTTGTCCCACTTGCTTCCTTGCTTCATCCTAACATCCAATCTCCTCTCCTTGACATGAATACTATGAAGACGTTGTTTGTCTTCATGTTCAGCCTTTTGAATCTTTAGCCTTTGAGATATGTTGTCGGAGACCTTGGCATTCTCATCCTCCTTTCTCTTGAGATCTGCTTGTTGTTTCTTCAGCTCTTTCTGAAACAAAGGATAATAACCATGTAATAAGTTATAATTATGACTTGGAAGAAGATCACAAGATCATGCCTCAAGACATTTGAAGACAAGATGAAGAATAAATATGTTACGATATTGAAAAATAAAGTTTGTCTAAGTGATGATTCGAGAAGTGTCAAAATGTACTGATTCGAGAAGGCATCCATTCGAGAAGTGCTAAATGTGAAGATTCGAGAAGTCAAGTATTACTGGTTCGAGAAGTGAAGACAGCTGATTCGAGAAGTGTACTTATACTGATTCGAGAAGTCAGTTTACACTGATTCGAGAAGTCAAGATATCAAACCAAGCATCTCTAATGTAACAACCCGAATTTTCGGACCAATAACTAATATATGAATACTTAAACAAAACATAAATTTTTATTAAATCGAATTAGAAAATATCTGATAATCCTGATAAATATCAATAACTGAAACTCTGAAATAAAAATACTGATAAGTCTGGAAATTTTAACTGAACAAGTCCTCTAATTTATTAAAACAGCTAAACAAACTGAAACTGAATCTAAGGCCTGGGTAACACTCATCTCAATCCCCGCTTAGCCCTGATTACCTGCGGAAAGAAAATAATACGAGTGAGCCAAATTGCACAGTACGGATATAATTTTAAAATAAAATGAACTTTCAAATATCAGAGTGAATTGTGTCTCACCAACACAGAGTTTCCAAATCAAGTATAAATATTAAATGAAGCAAGATAGCCAACGAAAATAAAAGCACCATAATAAGTGCATTGAGCTGTAACTGAACAAATATAAGGCTGAATCAAGTAAGGTATGTATCCATAATGGTCTCTTATACAAATATGTACTCGCACAAAGCAAAGTACAAAACAGAGAATTCTTCCCCGGTAATCCACGAGAAGAAAACACATGAAATGCACAAAGCATTTCTACAATACAGAAAATCCTTTTCCCGTAATCCAGGAAAAGAAAACACATAGTAGCGATCATGATCTATACACAATCTCATACCCCAGAGACGTGCTCGTATGCTCACAACACTGATATGAGTAAGTGCTAGTTCACCTTTACTCCGAACTCCATGTGAACATTGTTTGTGATTAACCCACACAGATCGGTTTAAGAGCCCAACACATAGGTTTCAAAATATTGCCAAGATCATAGCACATAACAGAATAAAATGACAATATCGCAATACAATTGTGAAACAAAACAAATAAAATATATATGAGCTGGCAATACAAATTCCAAAAATAAGGAATACGAAACGAATATATGAATGTGCACTGAAAAGTACACATAAAGTACAAAACTCACAATTTTATAAAATTGACTTAACAATAAATTCAATGAATATTTTTATAATTTAAATGCAACGAGAAAAGAATACCAGTAAGTAACCGAGAGTACAAAAGAGTGACAATTTATAAATCTGGATCAACAATATATAAGGAATATTTATAATTTAAAATGTGAGAATAAAGAATAAAGAATTCGTACCTGATTGATTTAAGAAATGAATTACTAGAAAAATTAATGAACCCAAGAAACGTCTATACGGTAATGCCTCACTATCCAAATCTATAATCAAATTATTATCATCAGTTACTAAAAGGATACAATATGAAGGATACAATATGAACTTAACACAATTTCTTCTATTCTTTTCACTTGCACCTTACATTACACACGTATATTCTTCTATTTTATATAAAGTAATAGTAGTACAAGTAATCTCCTTGTTTGCATTAGTAAAACACACGGTCTAAACATGCAAGATGCAACACAGAACCTAAATTGCACCGGGTGTTCGACTACCTTTTAAGAAAAGTGTATTTAATTACAATATTTACTCATGAATCCCGCACATACATATGTAGATTAAATAAATGGGCAAATGTAATCAACACTATGCCAAGCATTAACCCATATATTTAACACAGCGTTCAATTCACATAATTCTTTAAAAGAATGATTATTTAATACTCATGATTTTATAATGACTTGTTAATGCAGTTATAATCTATGATAACATGTACATGTGCTACACTAATGCATGTAAAGACTAAATCAATCCCTCATCCTTAACCGCTACACTAGATAATTAATATACCATTTTTAGTATGATTAATGGTACTAATGAATTAAAGAAACTAATATTTAATTTCTTAACAAAACACCAAATACACAAATGTTGATATTAATAGCTTCCATTTAAGACGTCAATTCATGATTAACCATAGTTATTAGTGTATACAATTACCCATTATATCTAGTACAAACCTACCAGAGCATTTAGGTGCACTCTACAATACTTTAAGAGATGGCATGCATGCAAACTAATATATTGTACATTCAAATATTCAATACATGGATCACGTCCCACATGATACACAAAATCAAAATATAATCCTACACTAATCATATGAAAAGATTATCGTCATCACTCATTCACTTGGTACATCGATTGTATCATGGATCTTTCTCTTCCAAGAATGTTAATTTTAAACATGAATACTAATACAGGAAGACAGATTAGTGGGTATAATATATCAATTTAATCCATGAGTTAATCCAACCAAGACAACCGGCAAAGCACACCAAAGTTTAGAAAATGAATTATCAATTAATTAGAGTTAGCAGTACACGTCCACATAGATCCGGCAATTGTCCCACTTTCGTGTCGTGTATTTTCGTGTTTTCGTGTACTTAATGTAAACTCATATCCGACCCGTTTTGGATTCGTGTACTAAATTTGAAACACATATCCAATTCAAAACGTGTCGTGTACTTTACGTGTCGTATTCGTGTACATTAAACAAAAATATAAATTAAATTAAATTAAAATTTATATATTATAAAACTATTTTAATTATGTAAATTTTTATGAAATGTGTATTAAATATGTAATATATATACAATTTTACAAAAATTTGTAAATATAACTTATATATATAAATGTATACTTCTTATATATAAATGTATAACTTACTGTTAATTAGTCATGAAACTTTTATTTATTATTCATATGTAATTCCTTATATATTTTCTAAGTATGCAATACTATAAATAATATATATTTTTTAAAATTATTTATTTACTTCATTAATTCGTGTACTTTCGTTTCGTGTCGTGTACCTATTGTGAAAACCCAAACCCGACACTAATTATATTCGTGTTTTTTCGTGTTCGTGTACTTTCGTGTTCGTGTACCAAATTTTTGCACCCAAACACTAATTATTCGTGTCATGTTCGTATCGTGTTCACGTGTCCTGTATCAAATTGTCAGCTCTACGTCCACATACATATAAAATTTAACCAATCAGGCACATATAGAATTTCATAGTTACCTGATTGACGAATACGGGTTTGTACTACTTGTATAAACCGCTGCTGGCCCTTCCTCTTGCCTAACTCGCTTTCTCTCCTCTTGTGTTTTCTTATAAATGTAATTTAATCATATTATAACCAACGTGGTCATATATTTGTAGGAGTGGGCGGATAATCATAAATCTAATAAAATAAGGTTTTAGTGATAAATCTCGTAACTTCATTCTTATCACAATTTAACAAACATATCATTATCTCTAATTAATATAACTAGTAATCTTGTTTAAATAAAAACACTTTTATATAATTATACAATTAACATATGTGTATTCGTGAACTGTGTACATGATATAAGTATACGGACTCATAGCTTTAGTTGTAAGTTTTTCAAGTTTTTCAATCACGCTAAAAGTTGTATCTCTCTAAGAAAAACGTAGCTGAGAATTCAAGTTCAAATTCACAGTTTGTAGCACCTTTCGATCTAATACAATATTAGTTTAAAAGTAAACTTGTGTGTTGTTTCCATTCCGCATTACTCAGTATACAACTAACAAGTTTAAGCTAGAAGGAAGAAGATTCAAAAACGAAGATAATTAAAGATATCACAGATAATATATCCCCCCCCCCCCCCCCCACTATATTATCTTCTAGTGAAACTCATATCCAACAAGTGGTATCAGAACAGGCTGTTGATCAAGATAGAGAAAGATCCAGGATGAGTTCACAAAAGACTACAGGCGCAGTGAAGGTTCCAAAGTTTAGCAAGGAAAATTACAATCTATGGAAGATAAAGATGTTGTTGTTCTTAAAGGCTGCAAACCCCTTGTACCTTGAGATTCTTAAGAATGGTCATTTCATTCCACAACAAGAGGTTCAAGGCTCCACTGTTGGCACCACTGCCATTGCCAAATCTTATATTCCAAAAGATGCTTCAAAATGGACTGACACTGAGAAAGAAAAAGTTGTATTAGACAGCCATCTCATGCTGATTATCATTGATTCTATGGAGCTGTCTATGTTTTCTAATATTACTTCTTGCACATCTATAAAAGAGATGTGGGATCACATTGAGATTCTTTGTGAAGGAACTTAAAAAGTTAAAGAGAACGAAAAGCAAATACTGGTCACACAGTATGAGGCTTTTATGGCTCAACCTAAAGAAAGCATAACTGATATGTTTGAGAGGTTTCATAGACTTTTCATTGAGTTACAAATGAACGGCAAGGTCTATAGCACAAAGGAACTAAATGTCAAGTTTCTAATGGCCACACCTAATCATGTTGAGCAGAAAGTCATCTCTTTAAGAGATAGAGATTTAAACAAAGTTTCATATAATGTGCTCTATGGTGTGTTGAGAACATTTGAACTTGAGATGATGCAAAAGAGAGCTATTCAAGCTCATCAGGGCAAAATGGTTAGTGCATCTTGTGCACTGATTGTGAATGAATCTTTGAAAGAACTTGAGGCTTCTACAAGTCAACTGAGAATTGAAGAGATAATTGAAGATGAGCCTGAAATTGAAGAATCTGCAAAAATGGAGGAGTTGAATGAAGATGATTTCTACACCTTGGAAGAATTAGAGGCTATGGACAACAAGCCTTTTGCATTCATGGTTAGAAAGTTTCCTCACATCAGAGTTAAGAGGAAACAGACAAATAAACCCAAGCCTTTCAACAACAACAACTCTTTCAACAAAGGAAAGGCCCCTATGAAGCTTTACAAGAGCAAATTTAAAACTGGCTCCTTTGATAGATCTTCAATCAGATGTTTTTAGTGTAATGACTTGGGGCACTTTGCTAGTGAGTGCAAAAAGCCAAAGAAAAAGGACAAGGCTTATCTGGAACTTGAAGCAAAGTATGAGGCTCTTTTGAAGAAGCAATAAAACAAGGCATTCATAGCTGAGGAAAAAAGTTATGATGATACTGACAGTGATGAGGAAGACACTGAGTTCTACAACTATGCCTTGATGGCCAAGACTGATAGCAATGAGGACTCTTTGGACAACTCTTAGGTAATGTCCCTAACCATAATTGACATGTCTGTTTCTGATTACAAACAAACTGTTGATAAACTAAATGTTGAGATGTTTAACATTCATACTAGCATGACTGCTACTAATGAGGAAATTGAAAAATTGTCTACTAAGAATGAACTATTAAATAAAAGAAATGAAGAACTTGAATTGATTGTTGTGCATGTAGAAAAACTCAAACAGGAAGTTGAATACTTGAAACAAGGTTGAGTGTGATAATCAGATAGAGAAGGCCCTTAGGGATGAGTTAGCTCAAAATGAACTCAAAATAAGAGCCTTTAGAAATTCATCAAATTTAGTGCAAACCTATCATGAGAAACATCAAGAGAATTGTAAAACAGCTATTGGTTTTGACTATGACACACTCAAGAAAAGGAAGGGAAATGCATCTACTGATGACTTAAAGGTTGTTCATGAGAATGTGCCTCATGTTGTGAAAAATGCTCAGGCACCTATCTTTAAAAAGTCTTCATTCAGTCTTGATGAGGAATCCTTGTTCATCAAGCAAATGCTAAATGAAGAAGATGAAGCACAGTTTAATGAACAACCTACGCCCTCTAAGAATGAGAGTATCAAAGTAGAAACCAAGAAGGTTGTGAAAGTCAAACAAACTCTTGTGAAACCTATTCCTGTAAGATCTGAAAAGGTTGAATCTGTTAGGTCTACACCTAAGAAAAAGCATAATAGAAATGGCAAGCTAAGGATTAATAATAACAACAATTATGTTTATGTGCCAAATGCCCCTAGAAAAGTTTGTCAAAACTGTTCTAGCACAAATCACGTGACTCATTCTTGTAAGAAACCGACTGGTAGTGTGCATAAACCTTTCTATGATTGCTCTGTGCCTTTAAGACATAGAGATTCACCATTTTGTGATAAACTTGATTGTATGCCATGCAATATGAATGTCATGACAAGCTGTATTAATCTAAGAAGACAATTCATGAATGGTTCCATTAGTCACAATGAATGCGCACATACCACAAGGTACAAGTCTTCAAGTCCTACTAGTTCCATAAGGGCATCTCAGTCTTCTAGATCAAAGAGTCCTTTCTCTGAGAACTCTAGCAGTGACAAAAAGTTTGGCTCTGAAAGAAAACACAAGCATGTTGGTTTTGATAATTCTATGACTAAGTCAAGTGGACCCAAACTTGTTTGGGTACCAAAGAAGAAATAATACATTTGTGTTTGCAGGGCAAAAACTAAGGAAATGAAAGTTATGTAGGTGTTGGACAGTGGATGCTCAAACCACATGACCGGTGATATGACCCTGCTATCACAGTATGAAGAAAAGGTCGGCCCTATGGTTACTTTTGGAGATGACAACATAGGTAACACATTGGGATATGGCAAATTGGAAACTGGAAATGTCATCATTTAAGATGTAGCACTAGTCAGTGGGCTCAAACACAATCTCTTGAGTATTGGTCAATTCACAGACAGAGGCTTCAAGGTTGGATTTGATAAAGATGAATGTGTGATCACTCACAAAAAGACTAGTGATCTTGCTCTTACTGGAGTAAGGAAGGGAAGCCTGTTTGTAGCCAACTTAGATTCTGCAAAAAAAAGGAAAAATTTGTTGCTTCAACTCAAAGGCATCAAATCAAGACAGTTGGTTGTGGCACAAGAAACGGTGTCATCTAAACTTCAAGGCAATTAATTATCTAGTTAAAAGAGAGTTAGTCAGAGGCATGCCTCCACTTGAATTCCTACAAGAAGGAGTGTGTGAGGCTTGTCAAAAAGGAAACATGAAGAAATCAAGTCACAAGTCAAAATCTGCAACATCAATAATTAAGCCCTTGCAACTAATTCACATGGACTTGTTTGGACCTATTAATGTGTTGTCACTCTCAAAGAAGAAGTATGCATTAGTTATGGTTGATGATCTTTCAAGATACACTTGGGTTGAATTTCTGGCTACTAAGGATGAGGCTCCCAAAGTAATCATTGAGCACATCAAAAGAGTAGACAAAGATGCAAAAATCAGAAATACGAGTGTAGTTGCAATTAGAAGTAACAATGGAACAGAGTTCAGAAATGCCAAACTTGAGGCTTTTTGCAAAGAGAATGGCATTTCACATCAATTCTCAGCTCCAAGGACTCCTCAACAGAATAGAATTGTTGAAAGAAAGAATAGAACTCTCATTGAGGCTGCAAGGATAATTCTTCTAGATGCAAAGATGCCCACATGCTTTTGGGCTGAAGCTGTTAGCACTGCATGCTATATTCAAAATAGGACTCTCATCAACAAAGACACAGGAAAAACTGCCTACAATGTAATGTTTGAAAAGAAGCTGACTCTCAAGCATGTTCATGCCTTTGGAAGAAAATGCTATGTGTTAAAGGACAATTCAGAATATGTTGGCAAATTTGATGCTAAAGCATTTGAAGGCATTTTTCTTGGCTACACTATGTCTCCATACAAAATCTATGTCATTTATCAAAAGAAAGTGATGGAGACCACAAATGTGACTTTTGATGAAAGTAAATTCCCTGGCCTAGAAGAAGCAACAGAACAAGACAAAGATCCTTGTTAGGTCCAAAGTATCGTAGAAGGGGGGGTTGAATACGATACTCACAAATAATTCAATTTCGTTCGCGGGTAAATATTTATGTTCTAGTCCGAAATCAAATATACCAAATCAAAACACGAGTCGGGGAATATATCGTTTTATAAATATAAACCACGAAGTGTGCTACAATTCTAATCCGTAGGATTAGCTTCAATGAGTTTAGGTTACACAAAATCGATACAATGATCGAATTCAAAGCACTATTAATTTCTCTGTAAATTTCTCTGGCTCAAACTCTCCCCTCGTAAATGTTCTATGAAATTCCTAACTAAAGAAGACATTGTCTTCACTCTTCAAATTGTAGTCTGGAAAAACTATCGAAGGCTTTGAGGATTAATCCTGGTTGTCCATGTTCTTCATCAACCTGACAAAGTTACAAAAACTTCACCTGCTCCTTAATTAAAAAACTATCGAAGGAATTAAATTTTCTTTCCTTCGATAGATTTTAAATAAAATCTATCGAATGAAAAATCAATTCTTCGATGGTTTTTCATCCAAATCCCCTTGATCAATTTCGATAGTTTTCCTTAAAAGAAAACTATCGAATGTTTTCTAATGCAGTTTGATCCTTGAAGATTCTCTCCCTTTTCAGCAAGCATATTGTACTTCCATTTAAACCTAAACATACCTTGTAATATTCTTTTCTCTTTCAGGATGTTTCAGATTTAGACTTAAATCAATTTCTTCTGAGACGATAAACATCTTGATCTTTTAAGTGTTGACAACTGGTACAACTGTCTGGTTCACAGATGACTAACACTTGATCAATACTTCCATGTCTTCAATTCAATGTTGTTGATAAGTCCTTTGTCGTTCTGGTTGCTTCAATAAAATCACTGAAATCCTATGGTACTAACTCTTAATCATTCAAATACTTCTGTAGTCTTGAAAGTCTTGTTTCTTTATTTGTCACTGAGGCTTGAACATATTAATGAACTTCTTTCCGTGACTTGTTTACGGACTTCAAGAATACATACCATATTTTGATTTTTTGAGTTTACCTTTTCTTCTTTACTTCTGGATTCCTGTGCTTCTGTTAATATTATTGTCTATCTTGTTCTTTGTTGAGTTGTAGTTATCTCTGTTACCTCGAGGATAACTCAACTAACTAAGGAAACATGAAACTAATTAAAGTAAGACAGATTGATAATATTAAATGCATTCTGTATTAAATATATACATTTCCAGATTTCTAATTTACAAAGAACATTAAAAATTATACAATGAAGTTGCTCCTCTAGCCTGAGCAGATTGTTCTTTGCTTCATCTTCAGTCCAATAAAATCTCACCTTCTTCAACTACTGGATTGGAGTTAGCAGCTTGATAATCAATCACTGATGGATAGTGCAGTGGTTCTCCAGGTTTAAGGATTGCTCCTCTGATGTGTCTTCCAATATATTAAACCTGTTGACCCACTCTAGCCCACAACCATGCAATGTTAACATCTTTCTGATTTTGCTTTGGCATGTTTGGTAGTCTGGGATGCACTTCCAATCCTCTTTCCACTCTCTTCCTATAATAGGGTACATTCTCCATAAGATATCTTCTTAGAGTGTCTACTACTTTGTCCTTCTCCGTAGATGTGAATCCAGTGGATCTAAGATACTTCTCAACTGATATTAGATAGTTGTTTGGGTAATCTTTCTGTCTATCCTCCGTCAGATAACAGATTCTAAACAAGTCATTTTTCATGAATCTTACCATAAGAGGGTTTTCAGATATATCTGGGCTGACCTTCATTAAGATCTCCTTAACATGCTCACCGAGCAGTTCATTTAGCCTTGTAGTTCTTTGGATCTTAATGAGCATCACCTGCAATTCAGTGTAAATCCTTTGTTCGAAAAACTTGGTGGAGATCAAAAATGTACCACTGTCCATGAAGCTGATTAGAATGTTCCAGGCACCATTTGCTTTCACCCCAGCCTTCAGGTAGATAAGAGAATGTCTCAATGCAGTGAAATAAGTATCGCCTTCTTGATTTGCACTTCTGATGTCCTGAATGATAACTTCCACCTCAGCATTGTCGTTGACTTCTAATCCGTCTTCAACTCCGCAAAAAGTGTTGTAAGCTACCTCCCATTCCTTTCCATGTTTCTGTGCCAAATCAATCATCTTCTTCTTTCTTAATTCACTATACATCTTAAACCTTTTCAGCTTCTCGCTTCTCTGAATTGCTTGGTGGGTTTCTTTCTCAGCTTGCCTAGCATCTCTTTATGCTTTCTCAGCTTTCAATCTTTCCAAGGCAGCTTTTTGTTCTGTTAACAGAGGATTTGCTTCTTCCATATTATCATCCAAGATAGGATGTTCAATTGGCTCTGGATAATATGATTCATGCTCTTCCATTGGTTGTTGCTCATGCATGATCTCAAATACCTCTTCAACTTGTTCTTTTTGTACAAGATCTTCAATCCAGTATTGTCTCATTGGAATAGTGGTTGTTGTTGTCGTTGTAGTTTCCCATTTCCCCCATCCTTCTTTCTCCCCCTTAGTTGAGGAACCCTCCATGTAGTAATCCTCAGCATAGTAGGTTGAAGGACCAGGTTGTTGGTTTGTCATCATATTCCATATGGACTCTATACCGTCACTTTGATTTTCCATGAATAAAGCAATGTCTTTGTTCATTTCTTGCATAGAAGCTATCTTTTGGTCAATTTCATTCAGTCTTGAGTTGGTAGTCTGGTCGATTCTGTCTAATCTCTTATTGAGGCGAGACTCCACTCTTGACAATGTGTTCATGGCATCTTTGACCCTTGATTGACCATCCCGGATAACCAGAACGTCTTCAGTTAAAGCTTCTTGACCTTGTTGTATGACATGCACTTCATTCACAAATCCATCCCTTAAGTCTTTGACGTCAGCTCCAAATTCAGCCAGTTCTTCCATAGTTTCCTTCTTCAGGGAGTCCACTGCCTGCTTTGTGCCAGTTATAGTGCCAGATGCACTGCTTAAAGCTCTGTAGGTTCTTCGGGAATCAACTGCAGCCAAGTCAATCTTTGATTGTAATGAACTTAAAGAGCCATCAACTTGACTGGAGGAGACCCCTTGGGCAAAAGAAGGTCTGAGAGGGACTTTGAATAATGGATTTCCCTCTCGATCATGAACTGTCATCTCCTTGAGAGTGGATTGAACTTGTATCTCTCTGTCTGTTGGTAGTAGCAAATCATCTATGTTTGGTAGGGTTTCGATGTCACTCCTCACATTTGGCTCTGGGTGTTCACTCAACGTTTCTGTTGATGTTTCACTCATTTTTCCTTTCCCACTCAGGCCATGTGTAAGTGTTTTTGTTTCACTCATTCACGTCTTGCTATGTGTACCTGCAACAGAAGTCACCGTAGCCATCCTTAAGGAGGTCACCGGTGGTGCAATGGGGCTTCGCAAGTCCCCGTCCTTGGATAAACCAAGTTCCTGATCATCTTTAGATGATGTATCCTTAACAGGATCTAGAGTTTGAATCTCTAGGAGGTTAGAATCAGGCTTTATTAACAGCAGAGATCCTGAAACTTCCTCTAAAGTCTGTGAAGATTTTTTCTCAGTTAACTCCTCAATTGAAATTGATTCATCATCACCGAGTTGTCGATCTGCACCTACGTCAGACCATGTACCCGCATGATCCAGATATGTTCCATCTGGGGAGCTAGGCAATGACTGTAACACCCCCAGATCCGGGGTCAAGAATCTGGGTTGTCACGCTCCATCAATTATACAATACCTGCATTACTTACAACATTCTAATAATACAACTCCAAAGACCCCAATCACTTACGCACACACACACAAGTTATAGCCTTGGAAATGAGCAACAAAAGTAACATTTGTTATTACAACTCAAATGTACTATCCAGGATCTCATCTATTATTTACAACCTCTACCTGAAGTTACAATAATAGACCTCACCGTTCTATAAAAGGTTTAATAATACAAACCTACTCGAAAACAATTCTTACTAATTCAGTCTGCAACTATTCTGCTTACACCGACAGTATCCATCCTGCTGAACTAACTCAAGGGTGGTCTCTCCATCCCCTTGCTCTCGTAACACGAGGTGAATCGGCAATGTTTTCTTCATGCTGAAAGTTTTAATAAAGCAAGAATGAGCTAATAACACTCAGCAAGAAATCTATCCCGGTTTAAATCTTTAAACCTTTAAGGTAGATAATCCATATAGGATCAAAGGTTTAACACTACTAGGGTTTGTCCCCAAAATAGTATCCCGTTGAAAATACTGTATGACTTATAATCATACTCAAATACTTTTCGTAAATCATTTAGAAATCCTTGGTATCGATATAATGAACCAAGATTCAAAACATATCTTTTAAAATAGATATCAAATATTGGAATCAGGGCTTAAAGCCTATCCATTGATTCAAAACACTATACAGTTCAACATACTGTATATCTTAGATACCTTCTCAACATATATACACACATATCTATTTAGATATCTCATACTGTTCAAAATACTATAAAATATCAGTAATGAACACCTTTTCGACTCTGTTGTGTTGTGGTATATAAAAGAAGCAAGAATGAGCACTATAGCTCGACAATAAGATATAGCATCATAATCATATATGTAAGCCGATATCATAATTGAAAACCTTTGAAACTCCGTTCATATACAGAACGATATGTTTAAATATTCTTTTCGTCAAAACAGACCATACAGTACAACTACTGTATGAGGAACATCATTACTCATCACTGTCACATTATCAGTAACTCAACACCTAGGCTTTCATTACAATGTGCAACACAACTCCAATTGGAGGGAAGGGGCCTTTTTTCCGGAGCACGCCACAATACACGATGATCAGTCGTTGTATCGTACTCACACTTTTCTACTAGTAGATGGACGACATCTTAACACGATTATCACCCCAGCCGCATACGGGCTTTGTATCTGCTGGACTGTCCTACAGCCTCTTATGCGAGATAAGTGTTGGACTGCCCAGCAGCCTCTTACACTATAATCAGAGGTACTGTCCAACAGCCTCCTTCATGTTTCCTCCTGGTCCCGGATGAAAAATCAATGAAACGGGAATCGGATTTTAATCCTGATTCCCCAAGTACAAATACTTGTCAAAACTTTGCAACAGTTCAGATTCCTTACTCCAGAGTATTTGAAGGGAGTAAGTCACAGTGTGGGTTGACATCAGTCAACGAAACTACAGATGATTACCACGTATTTTGAAATTACGACCTGTGAGTTTTTTTGTAAAATACCTTTAGTTCTGATAAATCAGAACTCGAAAACATACTCACTTTTAATGAAAGAGGCAAGTGAAATCATATGTTCACTTCCTGAGATGGATTCCCGATTTTTGGTAAGTTCAAATCAAAATCATCATTCGAGATAAATAATTAAAGTAGTTGGGAACCCCTACTATTTTCTCATAAATCCTTTTGAGATCAGAAAACATTTTAAATAACTATTGGAACCTTACGTAATATTTAAATAAGGTTCTATGATTTTTAAATAATATTTGGAATATTTAATAAATATCCAAATAATAAATATTGAATTATTATTCAATAATATTCCACTTAAGTGAATATTCGAAATAATATTCACTTAGTTAATAAATATTCAAAATAATATTTTTAATAATATTATTTAACACCTCACATTAAATATCCAATAATATATATATATATATATATATATTGGAATATTTAATAAACATATATAAAATATAGATGTCCCTGGACCCACCAGTTTTTGACAGTATAATCAAGTCAAAATAGTAATTTAACTCCCGGACTATTATTTTAAAAATCATCGTACGAGTGCTCTATCCTTAGATCCTTTAAAACCTCGGTTTATATCTAGTATTTACATAGCATATAAACCTTATATCTTATAAAGCTTTTTATCAAAAGCGTAAATAATTATAAATCTTTTCACAGCATTAAAGCAGAATATATATCACGTACACAACATTAAATTACAACAGCATCACTTATATGATGTAGGGTTTGAAAACTTGCATCTATCATATGCATATATTACATCTCAACATTTTTAATACCATCACATCTATATACGATGTAAGGTTTGAAAGCATGCATCTATCATATGCATATATTACATCTCAACATTTTTAATACCATTACATCTATATACGATGTAAGGTTTGAAAGCATGCATGATATCATATCATATGGATCATCAGTATAAGTAACGGAAAACATAGCATTGAATGAGAAAACTTGCCTCAGGTCCTTGGTTGTTAGGGGTTCGAGGATTTGTGGGGAAATCTATAAACAAAGAAATATTCGATCAGTTCCCTGGCTTAATCATTTAAAGTGCATTTAACTTAAGCACTAACGTTCTATTAACGAACATCAAATGTCCCGCTCTTGGTCACTTATAACCTCATGACATTCCTTAAACTCTTAAGTCAAAAGTTTGGTTGATAATCCATTCACAAAACCCAAGTACTTTACCATTACTAAACTCATGGTTTAAACTATCCCCTTAAGGGTATTTCACTTGCGCAACTTTGGTTCTCGCATTTGTATAAAATCGAAAATTCATCATTTTAACACGAAACATTCTCGGTTCCTTTCATAACTGTCCATACTAGTACCCACATTAATATCATGACCCAATTCCATTTTTAAGGGGCTTTATCATAAGTTCAAAGTTCATATAGTGAACTACTTAGTTACTCGAAACCGCTTTCACTAAAACGGGTGTTTCTCCTAAACCGTAAATCGAAACGATATGATTCTTTCGCCAAAATAAACTACAAAACAGAGCCTACATGATCATGGTCAGAAAACCTCATTGTTATGTCTAGAAGTTAACCGTGGTCTCTGTCAAATCTTTCTAAGTGAAATCCGACATGGTAACGACGCTTAAACGTGATTCCCATGTTTAAAACACTCAAATCAATCCATTAACACAACCAAACCATCAACACTTCTCATTAATCATCTAAACTAACCCATGATCTTTAACCAACAAGTCCATTCAAACATTTACTAGTTTAACTATCAAGATAATCATTAGACAATCACTATAACCAAGGATTCAACCTTTAATCCATACTATCTCAAACTATCATCAAACTTAACATAATAATCAAATTATAACCAAGGGTGGGAGATGTTTATACCTTCCTTGATGCTTGGTAAAGACTATCAAGAGCTTATATATCCTTGTTTGATCCTTAATCAACCTTAATCAATTCTTCTTTACTTGATTGGGGTAGGGGTTCAGATGTGGCTTCGGTAAGCGTTGCCCAATCAGCATCAGAAAAATCAGTAAAGGGTTGTTTGGATGATTGAAATGAAGTATCAACAGTTGCCTCGGTTTTTATTCTTCTCCTTTTAGAGGAAGGCAGAGATGTTGTTGAAGGGCGTATCTCCTTATGTGGTGCTGCTAAGGCACTATCTCCCTCTACACTCACGGATGTTTGAATGTTTGGTATAGTAGGGGTAGGAGCTTTGTTTACTATTTCATTTGGCTCGTCCAAAGGCTCTATGACCGTGGTTAGAGGTTGTTGGTTTTCAACCTCCTGGTCAGGAATGGCCACTGACGGCTCTGGATCAACATCCATTGGTTCCGGTTGAGGAGCAATTACAGGTTCAGGAATATTACCTTGATTTACCTGTTCCCCTGGGGGTAGAAGTGGTACGGGTACCGTTCTAAGATAGTCTGTGAGAACAGTAGGCGCCCCTGGAAGATGATTCTTCTTTATAAGAGTTGTTATGGCATTGCTCTTCATCTTCATGCAGTCCATTGTCTCCTCACCTTTAAAAATGTCTCTTTCCCCAGTAGCAACCTTGGATAGGAACAAAGCACATCATCTATGCATGTTCTTTCTTCCAGTGGTCCCATGCACAGAATTATCTGTTCAATCACTAGCCTTCCTATGTTAATATGCCTATTGTTAGCAATAGCAAACCCTATTTTATGGAGAACAGAGGAATACCATGCAGATTTGTAAGCTTAGCAGTAAAAACATGGATTAAAGTGTGAAAGAAGAAATTCCATGGCTTAGTCAGATAATGCTTCAGAAACTCTCCCACAAAGAAGTTAGGTTGTTAACTTCTAATGAGAGTGAAGAAAGCATGTATTTCTTCAGTGGTGGGATCCGGAACAAGGTTTTCTATTGGAAAGTGTAAAATTCTATAAAAGTCATGTTCCGTCACCCTAATTGTTCTGCCCCCTGGCAAAACAAAACTGAAGGACAAGATGTTGTTCTCAGATGTGCTAGTGGCTGTCGTGTACAGTGCAGTCAATTGATCAATACAAAGGACCGCAGGAGTACTTAAAGCATATACCACCAAGGAATGTGTGTTCAAAAATTGTGCCCATGCACGAAACTGAAGGTTCGCAATGGATTGCACATTTTGAAATGAGCCATGGTTACTTTTGGTAACAATAAATTCTCCGGCCATTATATTTTCAAAAATTCCAGAAAATTTGAATTAAAACCAAAACTATTTTAATTAATTATTTCTAATTAATTAATTTTTAAAATAACCCTTTTTCTTAATTTCACAAACTCGAACAACTTAATCAAGAACCCTAAATTGTTAACTTCGAATATTCACTAAAATCTAAAGAAATCAATTATTTACTAATTAATTTCTAAAGAAGAACACTGTTAACAGTTTTATAAGATTCACAAGTTCACCGTCGATGGTTTCTTCTTAATAGAAAGTTCAAAAACTCAAACTAATCACAATTGTTCGGTTAAAAACAATTCACTGTGGTGAAATAGTGATTTTATCAAGTTTTAATCGGGTAAAAACTCAAGAAAGTATCGATGGTGATGTTCTTGTCGTGTATATCTTTGTAAGTACATATAAAATTCATTAGATCTGAGAATAGTGACATAAAAACATCTAAGGGGTTGTTATATACACTTTAAAAAGCAGGGGTATTTTTGTAATTTCACTTTCGATAGTTTTTAAAATTGTACTATCGATAGTTTTTCTGAGGGGCATAAAAGTCTAATCACACTTCGATAGTTTTTTGAAAAACTATCGAAGTTGATAAAATAGGAATTTAAACAGACTTTTACCAAAAACTATCGAAGGTTTTTAGAATTAAAAACTGAAAACTATCGAGAAATGCATTGTCTGAAAACCATCGAAAATTTTAAATATTTAAAGAATTAAATTCATTCGATAGATTTCACTTTATTTTTCAAAAACCATCGAGGTATTCCTTCGATAGATTTTTCTTTTCTTTAACAAAAACCATCGAATATTTCTTTCGATAGTTTTTGTCCAATACTTAGAAAATCCATCGAAATACCTTTTTTGATAGTTTTTGCTGCACGGTTTATTTTCAAACATGTTCTGTTTAAAAATGAAACTTTTCTTTTCTTATTTTCTGTCAACCAAGAATCTGTTTTAGATCACCAATTTTCACCAAAAATTCAAAGCCAACAAAAAATTCACAATTTTCTTAGAATAAAATCGACTAAATATCATTAACTAATATAGACCAATTAAAATCCAATAAATTATGCTGCATTATTTTACAATGTTAAAAACAAAGTAAAATAATTTGAATTAAATAAATGCTGAAATATTTAGAACAAACATTAGCACTTAAATAATTTTAGAATTATTAACTAATTAAATGCCAAAAGATATATCATTCATAAATATGACATAAAATTAGTACAGTAATTCTAACTTACGAGAATTGCTCCTGAAAATAAATTCACAAGTCCTAAGGATATAGAAATTCTTAAACTCATGTATTTACTAGGACTATCTTGCAGTTACTGACTTCTAATTAAAATCAATTAGAAAGATTTAACATCCCAAGTTCACCAACCAGCTTAGAAAAAGTGGATTCATCAACCGGTTTAGTAAAGATGTCTGCAAATTGTTCCTCTGTGGGTACAAAGTGTAACTCCACAGTTCCATTCATGACATGCTCTCGGATAAAATGATACCTGATATCGTTGTGCTTCGTCCTCGAGTGTTGCACTGGGTTGTTGGAGATTGCTATGACACTTTTATTGTCGCAGAATATTGGAATCTTAGTCAACAAAAGCCCATAGTCACGGAGTTGGTTCCTCATCCACAAGATTTGAGCACAACAGCTACCAGCAGCCACGTATTCAGCTTCAGCTATTGATGTGGATACTGAGTGCTGCTTCTTGATGTACCAAGAAACTAACTTTCTTCCAAGAAACTGACAGCTTCCTGAAGTACTCTTCCGATCAATGTTATAACCTGCAAAATCTGAGTTTGTATGTCCAATAAGATCAAATCATGTATCTTTAGGGTACCAAATTCCAAGATTTGGGGTTCCCTTAAGATATCTAAATATTCGCTTAATAGCTATTAGATGAGATTCTTTGGGATCAGACTGAAACCTAGCACACAAGCATGTTGCAAACATTATATCTGGTCTACTTGCAGTGAGATATAGTAAGGAGCCTATCATACCTTTGTAGCTTGTGATGTCAACGTTCTTACCAGTTTCATCCTTATCAAGCTTAGTGGCAGTTGGCATTGGAGTCTTTGCTGTAGATGAGTCTTCCATTTGATACTTTTTCAGAAGATCTTTGATGTACTTGGATTGGCAAATGAATATTTCATCTTGCCTTTGATACACTTGTAGTCCAAGAAAAAATGACAATTCACCCATCACGCTCATTTCATAACGACTCTGCATTAACTTAGCAAATCTCTTGCATAGATCATCATTAGTAGAACCAAATATTATGTCATCAACACATACTTGCACTAATATCAAATCATTTTTGTGCATCTTGTAAAAGAGAGTTTTATCTACGACACCTCTTGTAAAGTTATTTTCAATTAAAATTCAGAGAGAGTGTCATACCATGTCCTTGGAGTTTGTATGAGTCCATAGAGAGCTTTGAACAGAAAGTATACAAAGTCTGCCAGATTTGAATCCTCAAAGCCTGGAGGTTGTTCCACATACACTTCTTCTTCTAGCTCCCCATTCAGAAAAGCACTCTTCACATCCATTTGATATACCTTGTAATTTGAATGTGCTGCGAATGCCAGAAACATCCTGATGGCCTCAAGTCTTGCTACGGGTGCATAGGTTTCATCATAATCTATACTCTCTTCTTGAGAGTAACCTTTAGCAACCAGTCTGGCTTTGTTTCTCGTTACAATGCCATCTTTATCCAACTTATTTCTGAATACCCATCTTGTTCCTATAACAGATTTTCCTTTAGGCCTGGGTACCAGCTTCCAAACTTTCTGCCTTTCAAACTGATTGAGTTCATCTTGCATTGCAATCACCCAATCTGGATCTTCTAGGGCATCTTCAACTTTCTTAGGTTCTCTTTCTGAAAGAAACCCAAAATAGTGACATTCATTTTGTGATGTCCTTCTAGTTCTCACTCCTGTGTCCGGATCACCAATGATCAGGTGAAAGGGATGATCTCTACTCCATACCCTTTGTCTTGGCAGATACGATCTTGATGATTCTCCTTGTTCAAAGTTTTGTTGAGTGTGACTAGTTGATCCTTCTCCTGCTCCCCCTGAGTTGTTGCCGGTGTGATCTGTTGACCCTGTTGTTTGACTAGTGGATCCAGTAGTAGTTTAAGGATCTCCACCACTGTCACCACTTGGTCCAGAATCATTATCATTATCATTATTATTATCACCAGGAACAACTTCAGGTTCTTCTTCAATTTCAGAGAGATCTCTTGATAGATTTTCAAATACCAAGGATTCAGAGTTCTCTCCAGTTTGCAGGCTTGGTCTTTTGGTGTCATCAAATTTTACATTAAGGCTTTCCAACACCTTCTTATCTTCAATAACACACGCCCTGTAAGCTTTAGATTCCAGAGAATAGCCCAGAAAAATGCCTTCATCTGCTTTGGCATCAAACTTTCCTAGATGTTCTCCTTCTTTTAATACAAAGCACTTTGCACCAAACACATGAAAGTACTTCAGTGTTGGTTTCTTGTTGGCCATTAACTCATACGGAGTTTTTTCATGATCTTTATGAATCAGGGTTCGATTCTGAGTGTAGCAAGCTATATTCACTGCTTCAGCCCAAAAGTAAGTGGGAAGTTTTGATTCACTTAACATTGTCCTTGCTACTTCAACCAAGGTTTTGTTCTTCCTTTCCACTACTCCATTCTGTTGAGGAGTTCTTGGTGTTGAATACTGTCTTGATATTCCTTTCTCTGAGCAGAAATCATTTAGAACTGCATTCTTGAATTCAGTTCCATTGTCTGATCTGATTGTCCGCACAGGTAGCTTAGCTTCCACTTCTATCTTTTTGATGTGATCAATGATTAGTTGTGTTTCTTCATCCTTTGACTATAAGAATAACACCCACATGTACTTGGAGTAGTCGTCCACCATCACTAATGCATATCTTTTTCTTGAAATTGACATAACATTCACTGGACCAAATAAATCCATATGAATCAGCTGAAGAGGTTCAGAAATGCTTGTCAATTCTTTGCTTCTGTGTGATGGTTTCTTAGACTTCCCTTTTTCACATGCTTCACATAGTCCCTCCTGATAAAATTCCATCAGGGGCAACCCTCTCACTAACTCTCTCTTTACCAAAGAGTTCATAGTTTTGAAGTTCAAGTGTGAGAGCTTCTTATGCCATAACCAACTTTGTTCTGATGAAGCCTTGCTATAGAAACATTTAACTTCTCCATCACTGGTAGAACTTAGGTCAGCTATAAACAAATTTCCTTTTCTTACTCCCAATAGAGCAAGCTTCTCATCTTTCCTGTTTGTGATCAAGCACTTGTCCTTTCTGAAATCTACATTGTATCCTTTATCACAGAATTGACTGATACTTAGAAGATTGTGTTTTAATCCTTCAACAAGAGAGATGTTTTCAATGATGACATTCCCAATTCTCAGATTACCATATCCCATAGTGAATCCCTTGTCGTCATCTCCAAAGGTTACTATCGGGCTGGTCTTCTTAACCACCTCTGTAAGCAGGGACTCTTCTCCTGTCATGTGTCTATAGCAGCCACTATCCAGAATCCACACGACCTTTGAGCTATTAACCTTACCCTACAATCACATATTGATTAAGCGGACTTTGGTACCCAAACTTGTTTGGGTCCTGAAGGTTTAGATACTTTAACAGGAGTAACATTCAAGTCAGTCTTAACTTGTTTGACTTTCATGTTGTCTGTGGATTTATCATTTACAGTATTAGTGCTACTAGATGCATTCATTAACTTAAAATAAGCAAGCATGATATTGTATGTACATATTAAGCACTCTTTCTTTCCACAGGGTTCATGAAGATCAAGCATGTCAAACATGTTATGCATACCAGAAGTAACAGCAGTTTCTACTTTAACCTTTTTACATGCATGTGTAAGGTGTCCAACAGAATTATAGTTAGTGCACAACTTCCTAGATGCAATGGGAGAAGATGAAACAATATTCTGATTAATAACACTTGCTTTCCCATTCTTGTTCTTTTTAGCCTTACTAACCTTATTGCCTATATCAGTTTTAGGTAATTCAGTTTTTACTGACTTCCTAGGAAACTTAGTCTTTATCTCTACTTCCTTCAATAGATCTTCCTCAAGCAATTCTTGTCTAATGATTAATTCATCCTCATTAAAAGGTGCTGAAACAGGCTTAACAAAAACTAGACAGTCGACATTCTTAAGAATGTGTGGAGTATTCTCCTTGACAGCTGGAGGTGTCACAGGGAATTCCACTATCTTCTTTCCAGTTCTCTTGTTGTAATCAAATCCTATAGCAGTTTTATTCCCTAAGGTCTGAGTATCAATTATTTCATTAGCAATTAGGGCGGAGTTCTTATATGCATTCAGTTTCAACTCTAGGTCTGAAATCTGCTTCC
Source organism: Heracleum sosnowskyi (assembly GCA_030848705.1). Lineage (NCBI taxonomy): Eukaryota > Viridiplantae > Streptophyta > Magnoliopsida > Apiales > Apiaceae > Heracleum > Heracleum sosnowskyi. Next base: position 82,960,705 of record CM061238.1, read on the forward strand.
TGAGGATTGTCTCTATCTCACCATTACACTTGACCTTGTTCTCTAAGTACTCATTCCTCTGTTTGAGATCTTCTAATGTGACAGCTACAAGCTCTAGTTCTCCATTCTTAGATTCTAGATTTTTAATCTTAAGAACTAGTTTAGCATTTTCCATTTCAGATGCTAGCATGCTTGTGTGTACATTAAACAATTCTACACTAAGATCTTGCACAGTTTTCTTGTACTCAGAATTAGACATGTCAATTGTGGTTAAGATAGGTACTTGAGATGATTGTGGTGATTCCTCTGAAGAGTCGGCCATTAGGGCAAGATTTACATACTCTTCCTCTTCATCTGAATCAGTATCATCCCAGCTTTTTCTATAACACCCCCAGATCCGGGGTCAGGAATCTGGGTTGTCACGCTCCATCAATGTAATAACCCGATTTTTTGGTAAAATTAAAACTTTTCTTATTATGATTAAGTGCATCAGTGAATAGTGAATTTGGTGGATGAATAGTGATTTTGAGGGTTAAGAAAAATTTTCATGCCACCTATGTACGAGACGTAGTGTGGATATTCCGAAGTCATATTAGTGATCTACGGAATAAATAAGTGAATGCAAAGACGATCGGAATTCAGAAATTCCAAATTTTATTTTGGTGTAGTATTTGACCGGGAAGTGAATTATATATTATTATATTCAAGAAATGAGATATTAAATTTGAGGATTTGAGGATTTAATATTTTGGAATTTTATTATTTTATTAAAGTCGATTTAAGGATTCGATTGTTGGAGTGAATAGTGAATAGTTACTATTCACTATGAGAATCACGTAGAGTTTTATTCGCTCTTTTTAGGAAATATTTTCGAATCGTTGCAAGAGGAACAAAAACAAGGATGAATAGTAACATTGATTAATAGTACTCCAAGGTGAATAGTAAAATTTTATAGTCTCCGATTGATTCCATATTTCAGCGGAAGTTCAGGAATAATAAACGGTTACTAATCGCGTAGTCAGAAATCGCAAACGAAAACGAGAATCGAAAATCCGCTTGAAGGAGCAACTTTGAACGTTTCCTAAGCTTAAGGAAAAGAAATAAAATAGAAATGGAAATTAGAGGTTTGACAAGTCAAAGCTTACATGAGAAGCTTGGTTAGATATTAGTAGTATTATGACATAATCTTGATTTTAAATAAAGGATAAAACCAAGTAAATACAAGTCAACTAAGCTCATCCAAAACACTCCATTCTCATCCATTTTTGAAGCAAAAACTGTGGCCTTTATTGAGAGGAAAAAGAGGAGAGAAAAATCTTGCTAACTTGCTTGAATCTTGATGAAAGTGCTTGGTGTTTAATTTGATCATCTCACAAAGACAACCCCATTGATTCCTAGCTTTCATTTCCATCATCAACCACCAAAAACACTTGATTTCCACCATGATTATTGAAGGACAAATCTGGGTTTAATGTCTAAAAGCTTAGATGAGAGTTTGTAAGAGCAAGGCGAAGCTTGGATGGTTGTATACCGAGGTGTTAAAGGTATAAGTCGCTTAACCGAAACTTTGTTGATTATTTTCATTTGTAATTTATGTTCATGAATTCGTTTTGACCTTGGATTGGAGGATTTGACTGAGTGAAGGGATTATAAGGTGGATGGTGAGTTTGGGATTAATTGGTATTGATTGGGTTGTGTTTTGAAAATGGAAAACGTTAAGTTTTAAGCAGTCGTAATGCCCGATTTTCGGTAACTCTAAGAACTGCCTAGAATCCGAAACCCTAACTGCCCCTTTTGGTTCAGTGATTAACATGAGTGTGTAGAGATTTGTTTCTAGTTTACGTGAGCGCAAGAATCATGTCAAAAGAGTTTACGGTTTATGAGATATGACCATTTTAGTGAAAGTGGTTCAAGGAATGAGATTGCATAAATGTACCAACTTTGTGGCTATGTTTGAGACCCTTAAGAGTTGTTTTAAAATATGGAATTTTGTATTGAAGTGCCAAGGTTAGTTACGAAAGTTTTTACGAAGGTTTCGATTCCAAAAGATTATTTTTCGATTTTATAAAAAATGTGTTAGCCGAGGTTGCGCAAATGAAAACCACTAAGAACATGACTTAGAAACCAATGTTGTAAATGGTTAAGTATAACTTGTATTCGAGGATCGATTTCGGACTAAACCTACGACTTAAGTAATTGTCGATTAACATGGACTTAGTATGAGCCTATAACGAGCTAGTAATGCCTTGGTTGTGTTTCGCTTACGTGTTTAAGCATTGAGTACAAGTGGATTATCCAGGGGATTAATCGTGCGTTTTCTTTGACTTTGTCTAGATTTTCCGACATCGTCGCGAACCCCTATCACTTCTCGAGCATCAGGCAAGTTTCTAAATCTATACTTTGAAGTATTGACTATATAATACAGCTTTTGCCATGTATAAAATTGGACAGTTTTGCGATATATCTTATTTCTTGTTGAAATAGATTTGACCTTTGGATTATATGAAATCTTTTGAGTTAAGTAGTTATGAACCGGTTTACCTGGTAGCTCTAAATATAAGAGCATATTCCTTGTTTTCGACTCTAAATCGGGAGTCGGTATTTTGAGATATGTAGATAGCCGTGGAAACCCGGAGGGATTCCATCGGCAGAATACTATGTATTTTGAGGATTGTTGTTCGAGTATGATATCATTCTAGTAATGATATTTGCTTACTATATCTTTCAAAGAATATTATTTGAGTATTATCTCAGTCGAGAAATACTATTTGAATACTATTTCAGTTATATATGCTAATGGAAGGCATAACTGTTTTCGAAAGTATATTGTGATACTTGCTTTATGATTTGATTATGGGCTTCTAAGCTAGATATGGGATATTAGTTAGAAGCCAGTCTTTTTATAAATGCCCTAGGTAAAGGGCGTATGATTTTATTCTTTAGACCGGATGTAGTTATATTTTCGGTATATGTTAAAGATCATTTTTCCGATAAGATATCGGGTAACTGTTATTCGATGATTATTTATTTAATGAATATTATTTTTGAATATTCATTTAAGGCTTATTTATTCAATGAATATTATTTTGAATATTCATTTAATCCTTATTTATTCAATGAATGTTATTTTGAATATTCATTTAATCCTTATTTATTCAATGAATATTATTTTGAATATTCATTTAATCATTATTTATTTAATGAATATTATTTTGAATATTCATTTAATCATTATTTATTTAATGAATATTATTTTGAATATTCATTCAATCACTATTTATTTAATGAATATTATTTTTGAATATTCATTTAAAGTTTATTTATTTAATAAATATTATTTGATTATTTATTAAATACTTTTAACACGTTTTAAAATGAGTTGTATTATTTAAAGTTTATCCTCGACCTTTAATAAATACGAAGGATAATCTAAGATTTACTAATAATTATTTTAAATCAAGGGGAGGTTCCCAAACACTGTTTTTGCATTTAAATCTATCTTTTAAGATGATTTAAATACTCGCTCAATTACCAAAAATATGGGAAACCTGATTTAAGTGACTGTCACTCATTTTAAACTCTCAACTCAAAACTGTCAGGGGACAGATATTTTCTCTGAGAAATTTAATTGTTGCAAGTCAAATGTTGTGTTACTACCTCAACGATCGAGGAGTAAATTGATGGAACAAGTCGATATCCATTAACAAGCAATAGCTTGGGAAATATTGGAAAATCTTCTTTTCCAACCTAGATATAACTACTTAGTGGAGTCGTATCAACAAGTATTACACTTGGGGAAAGGAGGACGATCTTTACGTTTCAGAGTCATGAATTTCATTCGAACTAGGAGTGGTGTAAGAGGTCCAGTTGCGCCGACCCATCCATTTTATTGCCCCAAATGGGCCGAGAGATCCGGGAAGGCGGTAGACAATGTCAGGCTGTCGTGATTCTTCCATCTACATGTAGAAAACATATTTTTGTTGTACGACCTGCTACTGATCATAGTAAGGTTGGGACAACGGGCACGGTAGCAACTCCGGTATTAGTTCATCATCAAATTTTGGATATTCCTGCCACATGTATTGGGGAGAAGAACCGATCATGTTGACATGGGGTCGGAAAGTGTTCAAAGAAAATGAAGTTGCAATAAATCCTTGTAAGTTCATCTTTTATTTAATGAGTTATGACTCTGATAAAACCTTACTCAGATTATATATGCATAAGTGGATTTTGGGTTACGGAACATTATATGAAATTTTCCTCGTAACTTCATCTTTTATATCATATGACTCTATGGATACCTTACATAACATGAGTTATGGTAAGGGAGTTGTTTATACTGAATCACCTTATAACTTCATCTTTTAAGTTATATGTTGATATTCTACTTACATAGCAGATATTTTTCGGAAAGGTTATATTGGTTTACTTTGAAACCTCATCTTTTATATTATACTAGAACTTTGTTCATAATATAGCAAAAGTTTGCAGAAATATTATGAAAATGATATTTGAAATACAACAATGGCACTGTTTTTGGAATACATTCCGATAAGGAAATAATTCCAGTATCGAGATATTTTGACAAATTATTGTCTTATACCCGCTTCATTCTGTGTTGAGTTAAAGGCAGGATTATGCCATACTTTAATTACCTTGCTGAGCTATCACTCACTCTTTCTATTGTTCTATAAATATTATATAGCAGCGAAGTAGGATACCAAGGATTCGGCGCACATCCCTCAGGCGAGTGGTAGGCGCAAGGCAGTCTCATGAGCAGTTTCTAGCAGTGATCCTGGAAGTAGCGTGAACCAGTCAGATCAAGCTAGAGCTTTTGGTATTCATCTTATGTATAGATATGAATGGTATGAGAGGGTGGTGAGTATTACAAGGCTAGGTTGGTAATGTACCATTACTTAGGAGTTGTATCAGTAGCAAATTCAAAAGACATTTGGGTATTGTAATAAAGATTATTTATTCCGCAATTGTGGTATTTGTGTCGTTTCTGAGACTCTAACCTGTGTGTGTGTGTGTGAGAAATATATACATTGTGGGGTCATAAGCAGATGAATTGTGTCTATTATGAGTAAAGCAGGAAAGGTCAGAAGTAAGTGGATCGTGCCTACTCTAAATCCCTGACCCCGGATTTGGGGCTGTTACAGAAATGGTATCAGAGAGTTAGGTTACAGTCCTCAGAAACGATAGGAGATCGAGTCTTACAATACCCTTAATAATGATAAGAACATCTAGAGCTCAAATTGAGTTCGTAGTTGAGTTAGAGGACATGACCCTGACTGTTTAAGATGAAGCCCGATAGGGGACTTCTTCTGGGAAAACGTACTTAGGACTTCATGGTTAGTCACCTCGATTCGTATGAGTTATAGATTGATGGGATTCTGAGATACCAGACCCTGAGGCCTTCGAGTAGGCAGTTGATGATGCGTTCCTTGAAATGGACGGAGACCCGATACAGGAAGATCCATAGGAGGATCTAGAGGAAGACCCCATAGTGGGTCAAGGAAAGAACCTTGTAGATAACGTGTTGATTGATAAAGATGTGGTATGTTACTTGAGGTCGTACAATAGGACCGGACGAACCTTCAGAGGTCAAATAAGTGCCGATACGAGAGTTTAGAATCGTTATGATTCAACAAGAGATATGACGAAGAAATGGGGTTTAACTCCCCACGATCAGCGATTCCACCAAGGAAGGTGTTTACTACGGTATTGAGGCATTTTGTTACCTCGAGCAAGATTTTTGTATGTATGTACTACGCAAGGTGTCATTGTAACACGAGTGCGCCAAAACGAGATATATTTAAAGAATCAAGACGGACTAAGAAAGTCTGGGAAAGACATAAATAAAAAGGCTGTTATTCCACAAGTGTTAAGCTTATGTAGAATCCGGGATTGATTCAAGAAAGGAAATGTTTGGTATGAAAACGGTTATAATAGTAATTGGGTTTAAGCCTGTAGATTCTAACGATCTTCCGGAGTACCGCCCAGTTGACATATGGAATTCGTCGTTGCTATGGGCGACACCGGTATCGAAGTCCTCTTACGATAGAACGCTTGCTTGAGATGCTTGCGCCGAGTCGAATAGCACTCCCTGCGATTGCAAATGTTGATGGTTGAATTCTTAGCGACTATTATAAGTCGGCAATGACGTAAGTATCAAACACCTTAGGGTGTGTGGAAAAGAAAAGCTTTGGAATTGAACGATTATCCATTAGAGGAGCCGACATAAAAGGCATCCGTAGAGACCTTGGTAGTACCCTCCCCATTTGCAAATTATGTGGGGTACCTCCCCAATCTATGATCTATCTTGACCTCTCTCCAGGAAAGAATTCTGATAAAGGGTATATTCCCTCTTCGAAGTTATTTTATAACACTTGTGTTAAATCATATTTAATTTCAATTGTGTTAGAGGCTGTCACGATGCCTACTTTCAGGTTTTCGAAGCCATGTCACATGATGTTATTCAAGCTTCCACTTTTCTTCAAATAATGAATAACCCTATGATGATACCTCGCCACTTGCTTGTTAAGTACCAGTATCTTTTTGGTTATTCTTTTCTTTGGAAACCGCACCTTTGGAATCTGTTCAATTTTAATCCAAGGTGTTCCTTTGAGAAATATTGTCGAAAGGCGATAATCATTAAATTGATCTCGAATTGCTTTCATACTTTTCAACTTCCACTGAGACGAACAACCCTATACTTATAGGGGCTACAAGGACTATCTGTCTATGTGATAGAAGTCTGATGGGACGCCATCACTTGTGAGTTGTGAAATACAAGAAGGCTAATTACCTTTAGTAATGTCTCATTCGAGGCACACAACGTTGAGTTCTTATGATCATGTTGATCTCTTGGTAAATTCTCTTACCTCCAATAAGGTTACCTTAAAACTCATAACCTTATGATCACCAGTGTGTGACCTTTTCCTTGATATGGGAGCTATCTTTTCAAGGCCCCATAATTTTTGTTATCCTCATTGAATTCCAAGGGGAGGCCAACCAGGTCAAATAAGTCAAAATTCGCTGATAGGAATTAGATTCGCAACGAAATCGCCTATGACAGGAGCGAATCCCTAAGACGAATAGAATGTTAGTGACATATCAATGAATTGGTTTATTCTCCCAAGGATATTATGATAATGGAAAGTGTGTCAATCGATATATGTGAAAGGAATAGCGATGTGCCGTGAACTCCAGTGACAACGGTGTTAGGTAGATGCCCTATAGTGGAATTGAGATTTGGGAGGAGTTGTTTACGAATGGACACTACCTCTGGGTTAGCAAGATAAGTACTGGCGATGGAGTCAGAGGGAGCTGGTATTGTGACTTGGGAGAGGTACATCGTGTTGTTTTTAGAGAAATAATTTTCGGAAATATATGGAGACCCAGATGAAAATGAAAGTTAAAGAGTTAAAACAAGAAACTATGACTGTGACCGAGTATGAGGCCAAGTTTTTCCGAATTATCGAGGTTTGTTCCGGAGTTTGTGAACACAGAATAAAAGAAAGCCATTAGGTTTCAACCAGGGCTACCTCCAACAAGCAGCCCAGTGTCAGGACCTTTAAATAGCAGGTACCCTTCTATACTATTTAGACCGAGCTAATGTATCGTTGTATATCAAGAAGTTTCATGACAATTAAACCTTAAGGCCGAGCCGCTAAGGGAATAATTACAAGTAGAAATAGTCAATCGAGGGATTTTCCCATAAGACTGGTACATCCAGGTTGTGAACTAGAAATATAAGGTCGACACTTTTGATAGACTTGATTCCTTTCAAGTTGGGAGAAGTTGATATTATAATAAGGATGGGTTGGTTGACACCCAATGGAGGCCAGACTGATTGTAAGGGAGAGAGAGTAATAAATAAAGGATGGAGACAGATTCAGAGATTCTTGAATATAGTTCAGACTAAGAAACTATTACGCCAGAGATACGAGGCTTAATTAGCTCTTATTGTTGACGCCAAGAAAAGAGACACCAAGTATAAAGGAAACTACAGTGGTTTTGGGAGACTGTACAAGATCTTAATGCGCTACCAAATATCGATTGGGATGACATGAGAATGAATAACGAGTATTCAGGTTATAGTGCCGCATCTCCTGTTAGCCTCAGTGGGAATGAAAGAGTTAGCGACTCAGTTACAAGAATTGTTGGGCAAGAATATGATAAGACCCAGTGTACCACCGTGGAGAGCCCGGTGTTGTTGTAAGAGAGAAAGATGTTAGCACAAGATTATGCATCGAACCTTGAGAGTTGTATGAGTTCGACATGGAGAATAGGTACCCTTGTAAATGATTGTTTGATCAGCGGAAGGACGCTGTGTATTTCCAAATTTATTTAAGAACTGGATATCACCAGTTGGAAGTTAAATCCGAGGATATACCCAAGACTGCGATTCGTACTAGGAATAGACCCTTCGAGTTTTCAGCGAGGTTATTTTGGGTTGACTAATGCACCCACAAATTTTGATGGAATGTAATAAATTGGCTTTGAGTTACCCGTGATAGTAGATAACATGAGATGGAGAAATGGCTAGAATTGACCTAGGATTATGATTGTGAGATACACTACCATCCGGGGAAGGCCAATGTGGTGGCCGATACCCTTAATTAAAATGAGGCAGAGATGGATTCCGAATGATCGGGAATTAAAGGATGAGATTTTACACAAAACCCAAGTTAGTCCAACAAACTAGAAAGACAAAAGATTTCACCAACAAGCGGCTAGTGACAGCCAAGACAGACAGAGAAAGTATGCGGACTAAGCCCGCGAGTATAGAGATAGTACTGCTATTGATAAGCTAAATGGCATGTTGATGGATGACAAGCAAGTTTATGTTGGTATATTTTCTGTATAAACAAGATAGAGAATATGAGGTTAGAGATTCGTGATGCTAAAAGATATCTTCTTGGAAGGAATTAATGAGATTTGGAAAGAAAGGGAAGTTGAGCCCGAGATTCATTGGGCCATCTGAGATTTTAAAACGCTTCAGGAAGGTGGCCTACGAGCCAACCTTACCCCCCAAACTTGTAGAATGGTCATAACGGGGTTCATGTGTCAATGCTACGTCAGTATACTATAGATGCCCGACATATGTTAGAGTACGAGCAAGTAGATATACAACCTGGTCTGACTTACAAAGAACAACCTGTGGAAATCACGGATAGAAAAGAGCAAGTGCTAAGAGACAAGGTTGCCAACCTAGTGAGAGGTTTGTGGAAAATCAAGAAGTGGAAGAATCTACTTGGGAGTTAGAAAGTGCAATGGGAGAGAAGTACCCCCCAGTTATTCCTAAGCTGATTCCGGGACGGAATCCTTTTAAGGAGGGGAGACTGTAATAACCCGAATTTTTGGTAAAATTAAAACTTTTCTTATTATGATTAAGTGCATTAGTGAATAGTGAATTTGGTGGATGACTAGTGATTTTGAGGGTTAAGAAAATTTTTCATGCCACCTATGTACGAGACGTAGTGTGGATATTCCGAAGTCATATTAGTGATCTACGGAGTAAATAAGTGAATGCAAAGACGATCGGTATTCAGAAATTCCAAATTTTATTTTGGTGTAGTATTTGACCGGGCAGTGAATTATATATTATTATATTCAAGAAATGAGATATTAAATTTGAGGATTTGAGGATTTAATATTTTGGAATTTTATTATTTTATTAAAGTCGATTTAAGGATTCGATTGTTGGAGTGAATAGTGAATAGTTACTATTCACTGCGAGAATCGTGTATAGTTTTATTCGCTCTTTTTAGGAAATATTTTTGAATCGTTGCAAGAGGAACAAAAACAAGGATGAATAGTAACATTGATGAATAGTACTCCAAGGTGAATAGTAAAATTTTATAGTATCCGATTGATTCCATATTTCAGCGGAAGTTCAGGAATAATAAACAGTTACTAATCGCGTAGTCAGAAATCGCAAACGAAAACGAGAATCGAAAATCTGCTTGAAGGATCAACTTTGAACGTTTCCTAAGCTTAAGGAAAAGAAATAAAATAGAAATGGAAATTAGAGGTTTGACAAGTCAAAGCTTACATGAGAAGCTTGGTTAGATATTAGTAGTATTATGACATAATCTTGATTTTAAATAAAGGATAAAACCAAGTAAATACAAGTCAACTAAGCTCATCCAAAACACTCCATTCTCATCCATTTTGAAGAAAAAACCGTGGCCTTTATTGAGAGGAAAAAGAGGAGAAAACAATCTTGCTAACTTGCTTGAATCTTGATGAAAGTGCTTGGTGTTTAATTTGATCATCTCACAAAGACAACCCCATTGATTCCTAGCTTTCATTTCCATCATCAACCACCAAAAACACTTGATTTCCACCATGATTATTGAAGGACAAATATGGGTTTAATGTCTAAAAGCTTAGATGAGAGTTTGTAAGAGCAAGGCGAAGCTTGGATGGTTGTATACCGAGGTGTTAAAGGTATAAGTCGCTTAACCGAAACTTTGTTGATTATTTTCATTTGTAATTTATGTTCATGAATTCGTTTTGACCTTGGATTGGAGGATTTGACTGAGTTAAGGGAGTATAAGGTGGATGGTGAGTTTGGTATTGATTGGTATTGATTTGGTTGTGTTTTGAAAATGGAAAACGTTAAGTTTTAAGCCGTCATAATGCCCAATTTTCGGTAACTCTAAGAACTGCTTAGAATCCGAAACCCTAACTGCCCCTTTTGGTTCAGTGATGAACATGAGTGTGTATAGATTTGTTTCTAGTTTACGTGAGCGCAAGAATCATGTCAAAAGAGTTTACGGTTTATGAGATATGACCATTTTAGTGAAAGTGGTTCAAGGAATGAGATTGCAGAAATGTACCAACTTTATGGCTATGTTTGAGACCCTTAAGAGTTGTTTTAAAATATGAAATTTTGTATTGAAGTGCCAAGGTCAGTTACGAAAGTTTGTACGAAGGTTTCGAGTCCAAAAGATTATTTTTCGATTTTATAAAAAATGTGTTAGCCGAGGTTGCGCAAATGAAAACCACTAAGAACATGACTTAGAAACCAATGTTGTAAATGGTTAAGTATAACTTGTATTCGAGGATCGATTTCGGACTAAACCTACGACTTAAGTAATTGTCGATTAACATGGACTTAGTATGAGCCTATAACGAGCTAGTAATGCCTTGGTTGTGTTTCGCTTACATGTTTAAGCATTGAGTACAAGTGGATTATCCAGGGGATTAATCGTGTGTTTTCTTTGACTTTGTCTAGATTGTCCGACATCATCGCGAACCCCTATCACTTCTCGAGCATCAGGCAAGTTTCTAAATCTATACTTTGAAGTATTGACTATATAATACTGCTTTTGCCATGTATAAAATTGGACAGTTTTGCGATATATCTTATTTCTTGTTGAAATGGATTTGACCTTTGGATTATATGAAATCTTTTGAGTTAAATAGTTATGAACCGGTTTACCTGGTAGCTCTAAATATAAGAGCATATTCATTGTTTTCGACTCTAAATCGGGAGTCGGTATTTTGAGATATGTAGATAGTCGTGGAAACCCGGAGGGATTCCATCGGCAGAATACTATGTATTTTGAGGATTGTTGTTCGAGTAATGATATTTGTTTACTATATCTTTCAAAGAATGTTATTTGAGTATTATCTCAGTCGAGAAATACTATTTGAATACTATTTCAGTTATATATGCTAATGGAAGGCATAACTGTTTTCTAAAGTATATTGTGATACTTGTTTTATGATTTGATTATGGGCTTCTAAGCTAGATATGGGATATTAGTTAGAAACCAGTCTTTTTATAAATGCCCTAGGTAAAGGGCGTATGATTTTATTCTTTAGACCGGATGTAGTTATATTTTCGGTATATGTTAAAGATCATTTTTCCGATAAGATATCGGGTAACTGTTATTCGATGATTATTTATTTAATGAATATTATTTTTGAATATTCATTTAAGGCTTGTTTATTCAATGAATATTATTTTGAATATTCATTTAATCCTTATTTATTCAATGAATATTATTTTGAATATTCATTTAATCCTTATTTATTCAATGAATATTATTTTGAATATTCATTTAATCATTATTTATTTAATGAATATTATTTTGAATATTCATTTAATCATTATTTATTTAATGAATATTATTTTGAATATTCATTCAATCACTATATATTTAATGAATATTATTTTTGAATATTCATTTAAAGTTTATTTATTTAATAAATATTATTTGATTATTTATTAAATACTTTTAACACGTTTTAAAATGAGTTGTATTATTTAAATTTTATCCTCGACCTTCAATAATTACGAAGGATAATCTAAGATGTACTAATAATTATTTTAAATCAAGGGGAGGTTCCCAAACACTGTTTTTGCATTTAAATCTATCTTTTAAGATGATTTAAATACTCGCTCAATTACCAAAAATATGGGAAACCTGATTTAAGTGACTGCCACTCATTTTAAACTCTCAACTCAAAACTGTCAGGGGACAGATATTTTCTCTGAGCAATTTAATTGTTGCAAGTCAAATGTTGTGTTACTACCTCAACAATCGAGGAGTAAATTGATGGAACAAGTCGATATCCATTAACAAGTAATAGCTTGGGAAATATTGGAAAATCTTCCTTTCCAACCTAGATATAACTACTTAGTGGAGTCGTATCAACAAGTATTACACTTGGGGAAAGGAGGACGATCTTTACGTTTCAGAGTCATGGATTTCATCCGAACTAGGAGTGGTGTAAGAGGTCCAATTGCGCCGACCCATCCATTTTATTGCCCCAAATGGGCCGGGAGATCCGGGAAGGCGGTAGACAATGTCAGGCTGTCGTGATTCTTCCATCTACATGTAGAAAACATATTTTTGTTGTACGACCTGCTACTGATCATAGTAAGGTTGGGACAACGGGCGTGGTAGCAACTCCGGTATTAGTTCATCATCAAATTTTGGATATTCCTGCAACATGTATTGGGGAGAAGAACCGATCATGTTGACATGGGGTCGGAAAGTGTTCAAAGAAAATGAACTTGCAATAAATCCTTGTAACTTCATCTTTTATTTTATGAGTTATGACTCTGATAAAACCTTACTCAGATTATATATGCATAAGTGGATTTTGGGTTACGGAACATTATATGAAATTTTCCTCGTAACTTCATCTTTTATATCATATGACTCTATGGATACCTTACGTAACATGAGTTATGGTAAGGGAGTTGTTTATACTGAATCACCTTATAACTTCATCTTTTAAGTTATATGTTGATATTCTACTTACATAGCAGATATTTTTCGGAAAGGTTATATTGGTTTATTTTGAAACCTCATCTTTTATATTATACTAGAACTTTGTTCATAATATAGCAAAAGTTTGCAGAAATATTATGAAAATGATATTTGAAATACAACAATGGCACTGTTTTTGGAATACATTCCGATAAGGAAATAATTTCAGTATCGAGATATTTTGACAAATTATTGTCTTATACCCGCTTTATTCTGTGTTGAGTTAAAGGCAGGATTATGCCATAATTTAATTACCTTGCTGAGCTATCGCTCACTCTTGCTATTGTTTTATAAATATTATATAGCAGCGAAGTAGGATACCAATGATTCGGCGCACATCCCTCAGGCGAGTGGTAAGCGCAAGGCAGTCTCATGAGCAGTTTCTAGCAGTGATCCTGGAAGTAGCGTGAACCAGTCAGATCAAGCTGGAGCTTTTGGTATTCATCTTATGTATAGATATGAATGGTATGAGAGGGTGGTGAGTATTACAAGGCTAGGTTGGTAATGTACCATTACTTAGGAGTTGTATCAGTAGCAAATTCAAAAGACATTTGGGTATTGTAATAAAGATTATTTATTCCGCAATTGTGGTATTTTGTCGTTTCTGAGACTCTAACCTGTGTGTGTGTGTGTGAGAGAGAGAAATATATACATTGTGGGGTCATAAGCAGATAAATTGTGTCTATTGTGAGTAAAGCAGGCAAGGCAAGAAGTAAGTGGATCGTGACTACTCTAAATCCCTGACCCCGGATTTGGGGCTGTTACAATCAATTATACAAATCAAATGTATTCTCCAGGATGTCATCTATTATTTACAACCTCTACCTGAAGTTACAATAATAGACCTCACCATTCTATACAAGGTTTAATAATACAAACCTACTCGAAAACAATTCTTACTAATTCAAGCTGCAACTATTCTACTAACTCTGGCAGTATCCATCCTACTGAACTAACTCAAGGGTGGTCTCTCCATTCCCTTGCCCTCGTAATACGGGGTGAATCGGCAATGTTTTCTTCATGCTGAAAGTTTTAATAAAGCAAGAATGAGCTAATAGCGCTCAGCAAGAGATCTATCCCAATTTCAATCCTTTAAACCTTTTGTAAAGTTGATATAACCTTTAAGTTAGATACTCAATATAGGATCAGAGTTTTAAAACTACTAATGTTTTATCCAAAATAATATACAGTTCAATATACGGTATCACTACAATCATAACTCAAATGCTCTCATAAATCATTTAGAAATCCTTGGTATCAATATAATAAACCAAGTCTCAAAGCATATCTTTTAAAGTAGATATTAAACATTGGAATCAAGGCTTAAATCCTATACATTGATTCACAATACTATCCAGTTCAATATACTGTATATCTTAAATACCTCCTCAATATATATACGCATATATATAGATATCTCATACTGTTCAAAATACTGTAAAATATCAGTCATGAACATTTTTCGAATATGTTGTGTTGTGATATATAAAAGAAGTAAGAGTGAGCACTAAAGCTCGACAATAATATAAAGCATCTTATATAAAACTCTGAAAGCTCATATATCCCTTCAAATATTTGAAATCTCATTCGTATACAGAATGATGTTTAGAGTAATCTTTTCGTCAAAACATGCCATACAGTTTAAATACTATATGAGGTATACTACTTGTTAAAATATTATTAACAACTATCTGTAATCGGTATCTAACCGTAGTTACAAAACATTTCTGAAATCCAACTTTGGGAAAAATATGGGGAACTGTTCAGGGCTACGCATTGGTATACGATGATCAGTCGTCATACCACTTTAGTTCTCTACTAGTAGAAGGATACCCCGAATGTCTCATACCCTAGCCATCTTTTTGGGCTTTGATTTGGACCGGCGTCACTCGGCCTCTTATTAATTAGTTATATACATGGCGACATCAAGGCCAAACAAGTGGATCACTCCCTGACAGCGGATTCCACCGGACTGGCGTCATCCAGCCTCTTATTATATAATACATGGAGACATCAAGGCCATAAGTAGTTATGTTGATGGACCGTGCGTTACTCAGCCACTTACGCGAATTTGTTCCCTCCTATCTATAACTGGAACGGATGTTACTCCAAATTCCCCAAGCATATGCTTGTTGATAGGTTTTTATAAAAATACCCTTACCTCCGGATTAGTCATGGAAGTAGGTCACAATTTGGGTTGACCGATGTCAACTGACTTTGAATATTAAATATAATACTTTGAAATCACGACCTGGGAGTTTGGTAAAATATACTAGTTCCGATAATTCAGAAACCCAAACATAATTACTTTTGATGAAAGAGGCAAGTGAAATCATATGTTCACTTCTTGGAATGAATTCCCAATTTTTAGTAAGTCAAAGGATAATTATTAGCGTTTGAAGTAATTTAATAAATCTAAACAAAATAGTTGAGAACCCCTACTATAATCAAATAAACTTTCTGTAAGTCAGAAAATATTTCAAATAACTATTGGAACCTTAAGTAATATATAACTAAGGTTCTAAGATTTTTAACTCATACTGAAATATTTAATAAATATCCAAATAATAAATATTGAATTATTATTCAATAAATCTCTAATTAAGTGAATATCAAAATAATATTCACTTAATCAAATAAATATTCAAATAATATTTATAATAATATTATTTAAATATATCTCACCTTAAATATTCAAGATATAAATATCGGAATACTTAATCAATAACTGAAATTTTATTGTCCCTGGAAACCTCCGACTTTTTATGACAGTAATCCGAAAAAAAATAATACGTTGACTCCTGGTCCAAGTTTAAAACTACAATGCAAGTACTCTACACTTAGAGCCTTTAAACATCTTGGTTTATATCTAATATACATAGCATGTAAACCATAATTTAATACGAAAGATTTAATTCATAATATAAATCAATTCGCAAAGCATTTAAAATGCTAAAACAGTTTATATCACAATCACAATAGTTTTATTGCAACCGCATCTATGCAGGGTTTGGAAACTTGCATAACATATACCATATGCAATATTATAACCTCAACAGTTTTAAACACAATAACATCTATATAAAATTTAAGGTTTGAAAGCTTGTATAATATCATATCATATGCAATCATCAATATATGTAATTTCAAATACAACATGGAAAACTTGCCTTGAGTCCTCGGTTGTTAGGGGTTCGAGAATTTGTCGGGAAATCTATAAACAAAGAAATACTCGATCAGTCCCCTAGCTTAATCATTTGCTCATAACAACTCACTCGTAATACTTCGCTTATCCTTAAGACACTCACTTTAAGTCAACCATAAGCCAAACACATCATGTAACACTTAACATGTAAGTTCTAGTCCAAGGTTTAAGCCTAAACACATTTTACATAAACTCGTTTCGAATTTCATCGTAGAACTATCTTATCACGTCTTTTATCCACGGACTTTACTCCAACTTATAGTCATGTTATTCCTCAACAACGTTCGTGTTTTAATCGACTTGAAATAATTCTTTATCTTAGTCACAACGGGTGGTCAAAGTAGTACCCCTAGAGTTGACTTTTCATAGAGTTACTATTACGTGACTCACACTCTAACACTTTTAATAAATCAGAAAATTCATATTTAAATACGAAACCACTTCTAAAATCATTTTGATTATTTGTAATATTTATCATAAATGTTTTGATCTCAAAACAGGGGTTTAACTTGGTGAAATGTATTTTCAAACTTGGGTGAGCTACGGAAAGTTACTATTCGCACTACTTTCACTAAAATGCTCATTTCTCCTTAACCGTTAACTGAAATGACATACCGTTTTCGCGTGCGCGATCTAGAGAAAGAATGGAACAAAATGTATGAAAATGTTTTTCTGGTTCAGGGGATGAAAATCCCGAGAGCAACAGTTTAAAGCAGTAGGGTGCAGAAACCATTCCATCCTCGCGTAGCTTTGGTTCCGACATTTTTATAAAATCGAAAAATTATCTTTTTAACACGAAACCTTCTCGGTTATCTTACTAACTGTCCATAATATTATTCACCTTAGCATCATGGCCTATGTTACCCAGTATATGTCTATTACATAAGGGGGGTTGAATGTAATTGTATGAAATAATCGAACAGACAAAGATAAAGACAATCAATATCAGCTTTTATTAAACTTTATAAAAACTGATACAAACTCTCTCAAGAAACTATGAGTTCTTAAGAGCTGCTAGGTTTACAAAGATACTCGTGTTGAAGATATTACTTTCGTAAAACCTATCCTGTGTTTATATATACACACAGCTACACATTCTGTTACACAAGATAATCTTCATTTAATTAAATTGATCTTCTTGTCTCTTATCTTCTGTAACAGCTTCTATAAGATATATCTTGATCATATCAATCCTTTCCTGAAATCACGGAATGGTATCAATTACTAACAACCGACTTATCCTGCCACTGATGATGACATCATCAAACGTCATCTCCTGATGCTCTAAGTACTGATGCTATCCGATCCTGATGCACTCATTAAATCTTCATTTCCCAACAATCTCCCCCAATTTATACTTTCTGAAATAAAGCATAAATTCTCTGGATTTAATGATGCCAAAACTTCAATCAAATACTCATAGGATTAACATAAGGATTTCGTTTAAGATATCCTTCATAATCAGACACTCTAATAAACCCCATGTTCTTCTGAAGAAACTGCTTCATCAACTCATCTTCTTTCTCTAATAACAAATCAATCATTCTTCTTCTCAGCTTCCTCAGTTTTTTTATCATCTTTGTTTGTCTGATAAATTGCTGCTCTCAGATCCTCAATAGAACTTCTCAACATTCTGTCATCTAGATAAATAAGTTTAACTCTCTCACTATCAGGACAGAAAGACAAATACTCTTTACCCAGAGTCTTTTCAATGAAAGCACTTCCTTTCTTCATTTCCACTTCTTGTCCATCCATATCAATGTATTTAGGAGCATATGCAATATCTTTCTGATTTAAACTCATCAAATGCAAATTGATACTGGATTGAATCTTCCTTCTCCACTTTAAACACACATTATCATTAGGAACAAACATATACTGCACGTACCTCAATTCTTCCAAGTTCTTCATTGATACATCCAGTTCTGTTAGTACAAACGTTGATCCATCCTTAAGAAAATACACCATCTTTTCTTTAGGCAGATTTCCATCATGAATGTCATACACCATTTGAACAGATATAAGTTTGTCAAGATGCCTTTGAGTAACTTTATCACTCAGATTTTCTGTTAGACATGCTTGATCAAATGATGCTGCCTGAGGAATTATTTCTGCGGCAGGATGACCAATTCCTCCATATGTTCCTGTTTGTCTGCATTCATTCTTCTTCTTCGCAACTTCTTCATAAGATTTCTTGAACTTCCCAGATCCACCAGTGCAAGAAATTTCAGGGAGACTTTTGATATGTCCACTTGATTTAAATATCTCATTGAGCTGAAAATGAGATTTATCTTCCCTGGTATCATAACCTTGACTTTTGTATCCTCTAACCTTCTTGAATCCATATGAATTTCTTGAACTCCTTACAACATCATCCTTCTTTCTCAGATATTCCTCCAAAACCATTCCTGACTTTGTGAAGCTTTGTTGTTGCAAAGACTTGAAATAGTCTTTTTCTGCTTGTTTAGCTGCTTCCATATTTAATGATGTTCTTACAAGAAATATATGTCTGTCATTCCTTGAATCTTCTCTTCTTCTCCTTCTTTGAACTAATGGAAGATCATCACCCTCTTCTTCTTCTTGAAGTGATATTTCACTATTTTGTTCAGTAATCATCACTTGAGGTGGTCCTTCAAGAACTTCCTTTCCTTTTCCCTTAACAGAAACAGCAGATAATCCAGATGACTTATCTGCACCAGTATTTGATCCTTCTTTGATCACAATACCTTTTTGAGAATTTGAAGATGGTTTGACAGTACTTCCTCTTGCTCTGCCATGACCTCTACCTCTAGTCCTGTTTCCCTTCCTTTCACTCCTGACAGTTCCTTTCTGTGAATTCAGCATTTCATATTCTATCCTCTGGGCTTCCACCATCTCTTCTACATCTTCATTAGGATACATTTCTTGAAGAATTTTTCTAGCTTGTTGTTCATTGAATGCTTCAAGTCTGGGATCTTTATAGTGCACAGTGTATTCTGTTCCATCAATATTCACAGTTTGATGAAACTTCTTTGCCTGTTCAGCTATTGTCACTATAATATCATGAGATTGCTTTTGAGAACTAGATCCAGAGACTTGTGTCCTTGCAGCAGCATCAGAAGATATTTGTTTCTGACTAGAACCTCCATCAGGAGCATCATCCTTTCTTAGAATACCCAACTCCGGAGAGCATTTGGTTGACACTACTTTCTCCCCCTTTTTGGCATTAGTACCAGCATCAGGAACCAAAGCAGAGAGAAGTAAATCCAACTTAGCATCCATAGATTCAGCCTTTTTCTCCAGAGTCGTAATGCGATGTTCGAGAGAGACATGATCTCGATGAACACAGGAAAAGTCTCTTGAAATGCGAGCAACAGATTGATGATTTTCAGCCACAACATCAGCAATACTCTTTGCAGTCGTAGTCCTGACATCTTGAATCTCTTCAAAAATAGCCTTAAGCATCAGAGAAGTACCTTTAAGATTAGCTTGAAGATCCGATCTTTGAATTTCTTTAAAGGCAGTAGCTAAATGAACATAAGCCCCAGAAATACCAACAAAAGATGAAGGATCAGTCCAAGAGTGATCCCACTGAGCTCATCTGTGACTAGTCAGAATGTCCGTGGACTCATCATCAGGACCAGATTTCTCAGAGCTGGAATGAGAACTGTGGGTCTGATCCTGAGACGCTGCAGGAGTAGTCGATGTACCTGCATCAAAATCAGTAACCCCTAGATCTCTCTGTTCTTTTTCAGTGATCTCATCACTGCTCACCATCACACTATCTGAGCTTTTGAGAGCCAGATTTTCCTTACACAAATGCATAGCATTGTCACTCATTTCTACCTCTCCTTTTGCCAGTTCAGGAGACTGCCACTCAAGACTTCTATTTTTCTCTAGATCTTTTCTCTCATTCTCACGAAAGAGGCTCAGAGCACTCAGAAACGAAGAAATAAGAGATGGCAGAGAAGAGTGGAGTGCAGTCATACTGACAGGGGTTCCCTCAGACAAGGGTTTGTCAGTAGTCATCCTAACACCAGGAGAGTAAACAACCATAGCAGAGTCAGGATTAGTGACAGTACCTGAGTCTTCAGTGTCCAAAGGACGAGAGGATAATGGTTGAACCATGAGAACCGGACTGTCAGTATGCTGGCATGCTTCCATACTTTGAATGAAAGGTTCTTGTGGAGCCTGGACAACCTGGACTGCTTCAGTAAAGTGTACTGAAGGTTCTTGTGTATCCTGTCCGTCATATTGGTCTCTAAAAACAGAAGATGAAATACCCCTTATAGAATTGTCCTGATCAGTTTCAGGCAGGAACTGCTCCTTGTCGTCATCCACCCTTTGAGCAGATGGTTCTTGTGGGACTTGATCTATGTGGACTGCTGATTCACTTTGAGAACCAGGTTCTTGTGTATCCAGATCAACAGTTGAAGCGTCTGATGATTTTGCCTTAACATTCCTTTTCTTGGTTCGTGCAAAACAAATCTTCCGTTTACGACCAACCGACTCAGCTATTTCTTTTCTTGCTTCAGTTTCCAGTCTTTTGATACGATCATAAGACATATCAACTTTGTGTGTCTGTGGAGATACAGTAGGACTGGAATCAGAGACAACCACACTATCAAGAAAGGGTTGCACATCAGTAGCAGTAGCATCAGTAACTGGTACTGCATCAGCATCAAGTTCGGGATCAGAAGGGAGAATACTGTCCGGAGCAATACTGACAAGAGCATCAGTAGCAGAGCTGTTATGAAGTGAGGTGTGTAGAGCATCAACAGCATCAAAATGAGAGTAGAGAGTTGAATTTCTTAATCTTTGCCTTTTGGAAGATGGTGATGAGCCAGGTGACACGTCCTCAGGAGATATTTTGAATATCGATGACAATGGAACATTATCATCATCACTATCAGAATCAGTATCAACAACAGTTGTAAGCTTTCTTCGTGAGGCTAAAATTTTGGATGCTATACCAACTGGTTGACTTCCTTGTTTCTCCAGAGTAGTAGTGCGGGAATGTAACAAGGTCCTTGATCCAGACGACTGAAAATGTCGTACTGATTTGGCTAACCTTGTGTGTTTTACAACTGATTGCTGTTGAGAGCCATCAGAGGTGGGATTTGAGTGTGGAGGAATCTGTTTAGGTTTTGTACTTGGGTTAGATCCAGAGGGGGTAGCAACAACAGGCCTCTGAATCAGAGTACGAGGATCGAAGCCATAAACAGTAGGCAATCTCTGTCGAAGAAGATGCCTGACCTGTTCAGGATATACTACATCACCCTGAAACATTTGTTTTCCCTTTAACATGTACTCCTGAAAGGATCTAGGAGTATTCTGAAACACAGGCAACAAGCAGTCATCTTGAAAAACAACATTAGGGCATAGGTATGTAAAAATCAAATGCAGGAAACGACCAAAGTAGACAGTTTCCTGATTCTCAGTTATTCTACTACCTATGGAATCAATTAGCATACTAGCAATATTAAAATCAGATCCATAGATTAGAGAGTACCCAATGTTTTGAGTTGCTTGAGTGAGAGCATCAAAGTTGGAGCTCTTGTTCATGAAGCACTTACCTATGGAATCAAAGAAAAAATTCCATTCTTGACGAAGCTTCGTCCTGACCAATCGACCCATTCTGGTCATATCACCATTGTAGCCAATTTTGGTGAAAAACTCCCTAAGCACCGCCTCCGAAAAGAAGGAGGTAAAGGATGTAGGGCTACCCAGGTGCAACGCTCGTTGAACAGTAGTGGGAGTAACCTCATAGAGATCATTCCTGTAGGAAAAGGTAAGACCAAGCTGAGTATTAGAGGTACCTGGAGTATATGTGGCAGTACTCCAAATCTGCATCACTGCCTGTGCAGAAATTGCCTTGGGTTCTGTTAGAGCAAACCCAATTGAGCTAGAAGCCAAAAAATCCTGAATGAGATGAAATTCAGATGGGGCTTTTGACTTGTCCAGAATAGCAGAGTAATTGTTGGTGACAAAAAGAACTCCATTATGAGTCAGATTCTTGTTTGTAGGAGATGGGAAGTGAGTTGCTGCCATTGTTGAGAATAAGAATACAGAGAGAATAGTATAGATATTCAACAATGATAATGAGATGGAAAAGAAACAAATCTTTTGAGACTAATTAGCAATACAATATCTCCAAAAAACCAGACTAATGATGACTAATGGACAGGTATCGTGTAAAAAATGGGTTGTCACGATTGCCAAGGACGCGTGATAAGGGGGCTATACACAACGGTTGTATATACCAGCGCGTAAGTGACACGCGAGGAGACACATGGCATCACATAAGACATTCACAATATCCGTTTATTGTCTATAAAAAAAATCAATAATAATAAAATTATCGATTTTAATATTGCAAAAAACATAATAACAAAGTACGAAAGAGCTCAACAGTCAGAAGAATAATGACTGTCTTGGGACTCCGCACTTTACTATCCCCATAGCTTCGAGCCAAGCAAAACCTTTCAGTTGCCCCGTTGGATGCTATAAAAGCTGAAGCATTGTAACAATAAGCAATTCATATATTAAAAATACCATACATCAAATGGCAGGAACCTTTGAATTCATGGATGTAGAATCATTCTTGAATATGAACTGGCGTCAACAAGCAAACTATATTATTGATGAGTTTCTTGTTTTGTCATTTTTGAATGATGACGGTCTCATTGCTGATGATGAGATAACTGAAGGTCCTATCTCCAATCCGTATGTGCACATCATTCGTCCTGGGCCATATGATGTTCCCATCCTTGCAGATGATCATGCTGTGGAGATTTGTATGATGCTCTTTCATCAGAGCTACTTGACGGGTTCAGAGGAGGAGCTCTTCTTGGAATCCTGCAAGCTGCAAGCAGGAAAGAGAAGTCGAGAGGATGATGATGATGATTCAACATCAGGAGGTTGTCCAGCCCTGGAGATCCCAGATGGTATTATGACCAGTTGAACGGACAAGTAGTTATCATCAGAGGCAAGAGAACACAATAGCTTCTGGCTCTAGCTCTTCTGCCTCTGATGGAGATTGTCCTGGTTAAATAGATCATCTCATTGTAGACATAGTGAGTAGAGTTGAGCAAAAAAGATTAGCTAGAGAAATGTATGAGATTATATGAATGTAAAGATAATTTGAATCAATTAATGAAAAAGATCCATTATTTTGCTTTACATATCAGTATAAATGTGATGATGAATGCATAATCATGAATTATCAGAACTACAGACATCAGGAGCTCATAATAATTGCAAAGTGAAAGAAATGATATCACTTTAAACAATAAACTAACATACTCATCAGTATCTCATAATAGTTGCAAAGTGAAAGAAAAGATATCACTTTAAACAATAAACGAACATACTCATCAATGCTACTAGTCACCATCAGGATTTAGCACAAATACTCCTTATCAGTAGTGGTATCAGTATCAACCATCAGTAGCAACAATCAGTATCAAGTATCTGGAGTTACTCGCTTGTAATCATTCCAAGTTCATTCACGAGTCTTGTAAAGACTGCCTCTGCCAGAGGCTTCGTGAATATATCAGCCAGTTGTTGATCTGTGGGAACGAAGTGAAGTTCAATCGTTCCTTCCATTACATGTTCACGAATAAAGTGATACCTGATACTGATATGTTTTGTAAGCGTGTGTTGGACTGGATTTCCTGTCATTGCAATAGCACTTTGATTATCACAATAAATAGGAATTTTAGAAAAGTGCAAACCGTAATCCAGCAGTTGATTTTTCATCCATAAAATCTGAGCACAGCAGCTTCCCGCAGCTATGTATTCAGCTTCTGCTGTCGAGGTAGAAATAGACTTCTGCTTCTTGCTGAACCATGAAACCAGTCGACCACCTAAAAATTGACAGCTACCAGAAGTGCTCTTCCTGTCAATCTTACAGCCAGCAAAATCAGCATCAGAGTATCCTATCAGTGTGAAGTCTGATGCTCTGGGATACCATAAACCAAGATTTGGTGTCCCTTTTAGGTATCGAAATATCCTCTTTACAGCTATCAGATGCGGTTCTCGTGGTTGAGACTGAAATCTTGCACAGAGACAAGTTGCAAACATTATGTCAGGTCTACTGGCAGTGAGATAGAGGAGAGAACCAATCATTCCTCTATAGCTTGTGATATCCACTTCAATTCCTTCCTTAGAGTCAAGCTTAGTTGCAGTAGCCATGGGAGTACTAGCAGGAGTACTGTCTTGCATGTTGAATTTCTTGAGCAGATTTCTGGTGTACTTGGATTGATTGATAAAAATCCCTTCATCTGTTTGCTTTACTTGCAACCCCAGAAAATAGCTCATTTCTCCCATCATACTCATCTGATATCTGGACTGCATTAACTTAGCAAACTTCTGACACATTGTAGCATTAGTAGATCCAAAGATTATGTCATTAACATATATTTGAATCAGGAGCAGGTCCTTGCCTTTTTTAATATAGAACAAGGTTTTATCAATAGTGCCTCGTGTGAATCCACTATCAAGAAGAAACTGAGTTAGTGTTTCATACCAGGCCCTTGGAGCTTGCTTGAGGCCATAAAGAGCTTTATCCAGTCTATACACATGATTTGGATATTTAGGATCAATAAAGCCTGGAGGTTGTTCAACATACACTTCTTCCTCCAATTCTCCATTTAAGAAGGCACTCTTAACATCCATCTGAAAGACCTTGAATTTCATGTGAGCAGCATATGCTAGAAATATTCTGATGGCCTCCAATCTGGCAACCGGAGCAAATGTTTCATCATAATCAATGCCTTCTTGCTGAGAATACCCTTTTGCGACAAGTCTGGCCTTGTTTCTTGTAATTACCCCATCAGAGTCAGTTTTGTTTCTAAACACCCATTTAGTGCCCACAATAGATCTGTTTTTGGGTCGTGGAACAAGTTTCCAGACTTCATTTCTTTCGAACTCATTTAGTTCTTCTTGCATCGCAGTTATCCAGTCAGCATCTTTCAAGGCATCTTCAATTTTCTTTGGTTCTTCCTGTGAGAGAAAATTGTGAAATAGACACTCATTCTGAGTTGCATTTCTCGTTTGAACACCGACATCAGGATCTCCAATAATGAGATCAGGAGGATGCGCTTGTGTCCACTTTCTTGCTGATGGTAACATGGTTCTTGAACTTGATGCTCCCCCTGCATCCATGTCTTCCTCAAAAGAACTACCTTGAGTTGTATGCGAAGCTCCCCCTGCATTAGTGTCTGGAAAAGATCCATTTGAATCAGAATTACTCTGATGGCTGTCACTTGATGTACTGTCAGTACTGGCATCAGTGCTGTTATCAGTACTTCCATCAGTATCTGGAGAAGAGTTGTTTTCAAGAGGTTCATTATTTGTAATATTATCAGTAGGCTCCCCCTCAATGGCATCACTACTGATTTCAGCTTCTAGTTCATCTCCAAAGATCAATTCCTCATGAGTATCTTCATTAATCCCAGTGATTTTCCTGTCATCAAACGATACATTTACTGAGACATTCGCAATCTTAGTTCTCAGATTGTATACCTTGAAAGCTTTTGTTGTGTCAGGATATCCAATAAAAATTCCTTCATCTGCTTTTGCTTCAAATTTTCCAAGCTTTTCTGGGTGAGGTCGTAAAATGAAGCATTTGCACCCAAACACATGCAAGTGTTTCAGGCTTGGTTTCTTCCCTTTAATCATCTGATATGGAGTCTTGCCATGTCTTGTGATCAGAGTACAGTTCTGAGTATAGCATGCAGTGTTAATAGCCTCTGCCCAAAAGTAAGTTGGGAGCTTTGCTTCTGCCAGCAATGTTCTTCCTGCTTCAATTAGAGTTCTGTTTTTCCTTTCGACTACTCCGTTTTGTTGAGGAGTACCAGGAGCAGAGAATTGCTGTACAATTCCTTTTGATTTGCAGAAATCTTCCATTTTTGAATTTTTAAACTCAGTTCCATTATCACTGCGAAGAATTTTGACTCTGTTACTTGATTCATTTTCCAGCAACTTGACATGTTCTATCAGAATCTCTGGTGTTTCACTTTTTTTATGTAGAAAGTATACCCATGTAAACCTTGTATACTCATCAACAATCACTAGAGTGTATCTTTTCTTGTTGATAGACATCACATTCACTGGACCAAATAGATCCAGATGCAGGAGGTGATAAGCCGTGTCTATTGAGTGTTCTGAAATACTTTTGAAGCTGATTCTCTTTTGCTTTGACTTTTGACAGGCGTCACAGAGTCCATCAGAAGAGTACATTGCTTTTGGTAGACCTCTCACCAAATCTTTTCTTACTAACTCATTGATGTTGTTGAAATTCAAATGAGAGAGCTTCTTGTGCCAGTTCCAACTTTCATCTACTGATGCTTTTGACAATAGACACGTCATTTTCCCATCAGTAGCAGATTGTAAGTTGGCTTCATAGATGTTACCACATCTATAACCCGTAAGAATTACTTTTCCATCTTTCTTACTAGTTATTTCACAGTGAGATTCATAAAAATTGACATTGTAGCCTTTATCTGTAATTTGACTGATGCTTAAGAGATTATGCTTCAGTCCTTCTACGAGAGCTACGTTTTGAATAATGACATTTCCAATCACAATATTGCCATATCCTAAGGTGTGTCCTATGTTGCCATCTCCATAGGAAACCTTTGGGCCAGCTTTCTTCTCAAACTCTGACAGCAGGGACTTATTTCCTGTCATATGTCCTGAACATCCACTATCCAGAACCAAAACATTTTTTCTGTTGCCCTGCAATCAATATTTCAATCAGTCAGAATTTTTAAGAACCCACACTTGTTGGGTCCTGTTTTTCAATTTCTTGTTAAGATTTGCAGCGGATTTTTTTCTTAAATCATGTTCAATTGAATTAACTCCACTTGAACTTGATTTAACAGAGTCTTTCTTAACATACACATTCTTAGTTAACAAATACAATTTATCACAAAAATTTGTACATTTATTAAATTTAGGCAAAGGAACATAATTGTCATGGTACAAATTGTGATAACTAGTACATGTGTAAACTGAATGCCATTTGCTACCACAGTGAGAACATGGATTCTGTGGTTTGTAATTAACATTTCTACTCCTAACATCAGAAATAGAAATTTCAACTCTCCTCTTTTTATTCTTCCTGCAATCAATGGCAAGATGATTAGTATTCCCACAGGTATGACATGTCTTTCTTGGAGCATTGGGAACATATTTATAATTGTTCGACTTGTCTATACCTAATTTTCCATTTCTATGCCTTTTAGGAATCTTCTCATTTTTCTTACCAGTCACTGCATTGATTTTTTTCTTTAATTTACCAGAGGAGAGATATCCTAAGTTCTTTTCTTTTGTGATTCTTTTCTGAACAGTCTCAGTGCATATTTTAACATCAATCTTACCAGAGGTTTTAGTATTGACACTTGAACAAGGAGCAACAGAAGATTCAATTTCTGTATTTGAATTAATTTCTATATCAGAAACAATTTCTTTTTCAGAAGTTAATTCAGTATTGGAAGTTGAACCTTTCTCAAAGATAGAATTGACTTTCATATCACTCGCAGGAACAAATTTTATGTGAGTGGACAGACTTATTTTTTCATCTTCTTTTGCCTTATTCTTCTTATATCCAAGACACTTTTTCCAGTTTCTATCATTTATAAGTAAATGAGTTTGTTTACCAGAATGAGTCCACACTCTTATTTGTTCTCGTTCTTTCCTTAACTCTTTTTCTAGAGATTCTATCTTTAACATCTGTTCTATTTCTATCCCTTTGAGTTTCTCACACAAGTTTTGAGTATTTTTTAAAATGATCAACTCAGTCTCTAAATACTCATTTCTTTCCTTTAAATCAGCTGACTCCTTTAAAATTCTGATGTTCTCCTTAGATTGATTATTATAGCTAATATGCATATTCCTAAGGAAAGACTTTAATTCACATATGTTATCAGTATCAAAAGCATAAGCAGTTTTAGGTACCTTATCAGATGCTTCTTCAATTTCAGCCATCAATGCATAGTTTGTTTCTTCTTCTTCTTCTTCAGAATCAGAAGAATCCATCCATCCTTTGTTTGTCATAACAAGCGCCTTTCCTGTTGATTTTCCAACTTTGGGTTTCTTGCATTCAGTTGCATAGTGACCCATCTTGTCGTAATTGAAGCATTTAATCTTAGAGAGATCAACTTTCTTCTGTTTACCTTTCCTGTCAGAATATTGATCTCCTTTTGACTTTCTTCCATCCTTCCTAAATTTGCCCTGCTTCATTCTTCTGAAACCTTTCACCATCATGGCCATCATCTGCACTAGTTCTTTGTCAGAGTCATCATCTGATTCCTCATCCGTACTTTCATCAGTATCAGCATCAGTGTCTGACTTTATTACTACATGAGCTTTAGCCTTCATTTTTCCTTGGTGCACACGTCTTTCCTTTGATTCCACTTTCAAAGCCACAGATTTAGGCTTTGATCTTGTACCTTCCTTTTGCTTGATCTCCAGATCATATGTCTTCAACATTCCATAGATTTCATCAAGAGTCATCAAGTTCATCCTATAAGTGTGCCTTATAAGATTCTGTTGAGTTATCCATTCCATGGGTAAGGATCTTAAGAACTTGACGTTTGAGTCTTCAACGTCATATACCTTTCCCACCAATGATAATTCATTTAGCAAGGTAAGAAATCTATCATAAATTTCTGTAATGTCCTCATCATGCTTTGCCTCGAACTGCTCATATTCTTGAATGAGAATGCCCCTTCTATTTTTCTTGATTTCTTCAGTTCCTTGGCATTGAACTTCCAAGGCATCCCATATTTCTTTAGCAGTCTTACATGCAATAACTCTGTTAGATAAAACAGTATCTAAACCATTATGTAAGATATTTCTAACCTTTGCATCTTTGATTATTTGAGCTTTATCCTCAGGAGACCATTCACTCTTTTTCTTTGGTGCCAGTCCTGCAGGAGTTGTCTCGGTTGCTGCGACTGGTTCAGTTGGGATAAATGGTCCATTGTTTATCCTGTCTATGTAATCAGGATCTGAAGCTTCAAGATACATAAGCATTTTCACTTTCCATGTTGAAAACTCTGTTTTCTTCAACATCGGAATTTTCATGGTTTCATATCTGTTCCCCGACATTTCGATCGTTTCTGATTTGATAAACTATCAGTCTGCTCTGATACCAATTGTTACCCAGTATATGTCTATAACAGAAGGGGGGTTGAATGTAATTGTATGAAATAATCGAACAGACAAAGATAAAGACAATCAATATCAGCTTTTATTAAACTTTATAAAAACTGATACAAACTCTCTCAAGAAACTATGAGTTCTTAAGAGCTGCTAGGTTTACAAAGATACTCGTGTTGAAGATATTACTTTCGTAAAACCTATCTTGTGTTTATATATACACACAGCTACACATTCTGTTACACAAGATAATCTTCATTTAATTAAATTGATCTTCTTGTCTCTTATCTTCTGTAACAGCTTCTATAAGATATATCTTGATCATATCAATCCTTTCCTGAAATCACGGAATGGTATCAATTACTAACAACCGACTTATCCTGCCACTGATGATGACATCATCAGACGTCATCTCCTGATGCTCTAAGTACTGATGCTATCCGATCCTGATGCACTCATTAAATCTTCATTTCCCAACAGCCTATATCCATTTTTAAGGGGCTTGATCATAAGCTCAAAGCTCACATAGTGGACAACTTGGTTTCCCGAAACCACTCTCACTAAAATGGGTGTTTCTCCTAAACCATATATCGGATCGATGCGATTCTTTCGCCAAATAAACTAAAAGACAAGACCTACACTATCATGGTCAGTAGTTATTTTTATCATGCCTTATTGGAGCCCGAGGCTACTGTCCAACTTATGCTAAGGAAAATTCGACATTATAACGACGTATAACTAATGTTTACCAAATTTTGTACCATTCCAATCAATCCAATAACACAACCCAACCATCAATACTTCTCATTAATCATCTAAACTAACTCATGATCTTTAACCAACAAGTCAAAACCAACATCTACAAGATCATTCATCAAGACAACCACTTAACATTCACCAAAACCAAAGATTCAACCTCTAATTCATACTATCATAAACTATCATCAAACTAATCATAATAATCAAAGTATAACTAAGGGTTTGAGATGTTTATACCTTCCTTGATGCTTGGTATAAACTAACAATAGCTTAACTATCCTTGCTTGAGCTTTAAACAACCTTAACTTGCTTAATCTTCAAGAACAAAATCAAGAACACAAGTTAGTATTTTCGAAATCACTATTCATGCCTCAACTTTGATCCAATATTTGACCATTCTATGCTTCTTGGATGGCCCTGAAAATTTGAAATTATCTTGGGTATACATTGAGGGAGCTATGGTCCAAATTTTGTGATTTTAGGATGAGTAGAACTTGAGTTATGAATTTTTCTTTGTCCCTTGTTCATGCTGGGCAGAAATTTGAAGAAATGGGGGAGATGAATACTTGCTTTCTTTATTTTCATTTTGTGTAATAAAACTTAATTACACACTTCTAATTTGTGTGGTTAAAATAATGGTTAAGTCGCCAATGCCAAGTGTCATCCATTGGGTGATTCTTGAGAAAATGGTGACAAGGTGGTGATTCATCACCTTGTCATCACCTACTATTCACAATCCGCTTTGATTTCACATGAACGCTCTTATATGTTGCACTCGATGATCTTACATGACACTTCTCCTTTGTTAGGGTTTAATCCATAATTCGTTACACTTTCGCTTCGTTGCTAAATCTTGTTATAAGTTTGAGTGATTTCGAAAACGTTTCGTTGCACTAATGCTAGGGGATATCCTCTTGATCTTTTATTGCCTTGGCTTAATATTTGATCATGGATCTTCTTGCTTTCTTAACTCTCATAAAGATAAATTAATAAATCCTCGATTGTCTGATGAATAGTGGAATAAAATTAAAGTTGAAATCTCTAAAATCTGACGTGATTTGCATACACTCAATTATCTCATAGATCAAAAATACATCTTTGCTACTTCAATGTTCTGACACGTATATAGTGTGGTATGAAAGGTTTTAATTAATTGGCAAAAGTTACTATTCATCAAGGTTTTAAATAAGTCCAAAATTTAGGGTTATTACAGTCTCCCCTTCTTAAAAGGATTCCGTCCCAAAATCTAAGAAAACAGCTGAGGTTACTCTTCCAATATAGTAATCTCCAGTTCCGAGGTTGACTTATCAACACTCTGGTTCCATTACAACACTTACTCATTCCGGTCTATGATATCTACCGGGCGCTCTATATAAACCAATTCTGGTTATACTCCTATACATTCATATTCTACCAACATCAAACTGCTCTTGAAATCGACGGCACAAACGCTTACCGTAACTTCGGTTGTTTGAAATGTTTCTTTCGGTCGGTCCGTCGGTCTGCGGATCCTAAGTAGTGCTCGCGTTCAATCTCGTTGCCAAACACGTTTGGAAAACTCCTCCTGAATCTGGAATTTAATTCTTGGTTCTTATCTGATACGATGGTGACTGGAACTTCATGTCACCCAACTATCTCTTTCGTAACTCTTCGGTTGAAGATCTCTCGTTGATAATGAAATATGAGTAGACTCATTTAATCAATCAATTATAACTCAATTAGCGTCAAATTTCGACTTGGTCTTTGTTGATCCTATCACAAAATCCATTACAATAAACTTACATTCCTAATCAGGAATCTCTACAGGCTGTGATAGTCAACCAGGTCTTTGTTCTGCCTTCATTTTCTGACATATCCAATATTTATTTAACAATCGATAATATCCTTTTATCTATCCGGCCACCAATAACATTTCCTTAAATTTCTTTACCTTTTGTACTCTCGGTGTAGCTGTCTCTCTATGACAGATCTTTATTCCTTGATTTGTTCTGGCTCAGTCAGGACTTTTAAATAATCATTGTTGTACTCTTAATTTCAAACTTCATCCCTTCAGTTCCTCTTATTAGTCATTCCGAAAAATTAGCATCCTTTATTTCTTTAACATTAGGAACCCAAACTCGGTAAGAATACCTCATGATTCCTTTATCATCTTTCTCAGTCTTTAATTCTTCTCCCAACACTGACTTCCTACCTTTACTCGTCATTCGCTCTTGACACAACTTGATCTTCTGCAGCAATTCTGGTTGCATTGCAATCTCAAATAGTCTCTCAGTACCATTTCTGGTTATCTTAACCTCAATTTTCATTTTCTCAAATTCGTGGATTAACTTATCCGACGATGTTATCATCTTAAGTCTCTCTTTCCTACTAAGGGCATCGGCCACCACATTGGCCTTCCCTGGGTGGTAAAGAATCTCACGGTCATAATCCTTGATTAGCTTTAGCTATCTTTTCTGTCTCATGTTAAGTTCCTCCTGGGAAAATGTATTTATTGCTCTTATGGTTTTTGTAAATCTCGCACTTCTTTCCATACAAGTAGTGCCTCCAAATCTTTAAAGCGAAACTATCGATGTCAATTCTAAGTCATGTGTAGGGTATCTAAATTCATATTCCTTTAATTGTCTGGATGCATACGCAATTACCTTTCCATGCTACATAAGCACAAACCCCAATCCTTTATGTGATGTGTCGCTATAGATCACAAAATCTCCTTTCCCGTCTGGCAGTGCCAGCACAGGGGCAATGACTAGTCTCTTCTTTAATTCCTGAAAACTTTTCTCACACTTCTCGGCCCATTCAAACTTTTCAGTCTTTCGGGTAAGTCGGGTCAGCGGGGTTGATATCTTGGCAAAATCTTGTACACATCTTTGGTAATATCCGGCTAAACCCACAAAACTTCTCACTGCGGTTGGTTTGGTTGGTCTTTCCCCTAGTTCGAGACAGCTTCTATCTTAGCGGGGTCGACCAACACTCCTTCACTGCTGACTACATGTCCTAAGAACTGTACTTCCTTTAGCCAAAACTCACACTTGGAGAACTTGGCATACAACTTTTCCTTCATCAGTGCTTCTAACACTATCCTCAGATGTTCCGCATGTTCTTCCTCTTTCTTCGAGTAGACCAAAATATCATCAATGAAAACTATGACACACTTATCCAAATACTGCTTGAAAACTCGATTCATCAAGTCCATGAAAGCTGCAGGGGCATTCGTTAGCCCAAACGACATTACTAAAAATCGTAGTGTCCATACCTAGTGCGAAACGCAGTCTTGGGTACATCCTCGGGTTTAATCTTCAATTGGTGGTATCCAGTTCTCAAATCAATCTTCGAGAATTTAACTGCATCATTTAGCTGATCAAACAAATCATCGATCCTTGGCAGGGGTATTCATTCTTAATAGTTAGCCTATTCAGCTCTCGTTAGTCTATGCACAACCTCATGTTGCCGTCCCTTTTCTTCATAAATAACACTGGTGCATCCCATGGTGACACACTTGGTCTTATCATTCCTTTCTCTAACAATTCCTACAATTGAGCAGCTAATTCCTTCATCTCGACTAGAGCTAGTCGGTACGGGGCCTTTGAAACTGGCACCGTCCCTGGAGCTAATTTTATAGCAAACTCTATTTCTCTATCGGGTGGTAACCCCAGGAGATCTTCTGGAAATACATCCTCGAATTCGTTGACAACAGGGATATTCTGTATACTAGGTACTTCCCGTTTCGTATCTATCACATAGGCTAAATAAGTCCCACATCCTTGGAGGTCAACCGTTCCCTCGTCCGACAATCTGAATTCTTAATTTCTTTATTCCTCAATCTATTTGCGTCTCATACTCTATTTTCTTTATACCCATTTATTCCTCGTTCGCTTTGTTTCCATTTTCTATCACATTCGTTTCATTAACCAAGGTAACATAATCAGTCATTTCGAACACTCCGTTATTCTGAATTCGTATCATGCGAAACAAACCTTGGCAATTTCCATAAACTTCGATTCATAATTTGGCATACTCATTTGTTTTAGCTCTAAGCTTCAACACTCCTTTTTTCCAAATACTAAGGAAAATACTTTCAAGGTACAAGAAATATTTCAACAACATAATACTTTATAAAAAAAACTTTGTAAAAATTCTCGCTGAGGGGGCGACCTGGTTAGGTCTCAATCAAATTATCATTTGAAAATTTTCTCATCATACTTCACTGCATACAAAATGCATCGTGAATTCACTTATATAAATTTGACCAAAAGTTGAACTTAGTGAAACGATAACTAGTCCACTTCAAGAATCATTAGCAATTAGCCGAACAAAATTGGCTAGTTCAAATGGTTTGAAACGTAATATCTAGCCAGGGCAACTAGCTAGATCTTTATCATAGTGTTTAAAATTTCAACTAGTTTGAACGATTAACTAGTCATTCTTAATAGCGTATATAACTAGACAGTTTCAATCTGCTAGCACAAAATCTTAACATCTAGCCATTGAAAGAAAGAAAACAAAATTTTGGCTACTCAGATGCGCACTCAGACCCCAAGGGTAAGAGGAGAAGAAGAATTGAAATTTAATGACCATATCGGTTGTTGGTCGCATTCTATATTTTAATAATGAAATACGAGAAGGGTTACCTTGACATAAGCCCTTTAGGGTAACTCGGGTTATGAAAAAAAAGATTATTGAATAGCGTACCAGCAAGTGGATAGCAAAATTGGTCAATTATTACCCCTAAGTCCTCACATCACATTCTACAAGGATGATCATATCTTCCTGCCTTTATGGCGTAGGGTACTAACCAACGGTACCTCAAAATCGTACAAGTCCTTAAATAGGTCGGGAGTTCGAAACATATTCGTCATTCCCCGATAGTCTTCCAGAGATTGGGCCTCCTACGGCCGCATCAACACATTCTCAAAAGATGAAGGTCGATTAACGCATATGTAATTTCTTAACACTAGTCGAATCGAATGAATCCAACCCCAGGTCACCATAGGTCATCTTCCTAGTAGGTCCTGAGATTATCGCATTGCCCGTTGCAACCATACACGTCTTTATTAGAATCACGCTATCAATTCTTCACGTCTTTGATTTCTGAGTTGAGCCATCATGGCCTAACGTATGAAGTATACTCGCAATGCGATCTAGCGCGTTCGTCTCACGATAACGTTCCCATACTACATGTACGCAAAAATCTTCTTCTTAGGCAACAAAATACCCACCGGCGAAAAACACACTAACTCTAGTGGAATCGTTGTTCGCAGGGCTTGGACTTTATAGACAAGATGATGCCTTAACTAGTCCTCGTAATTAAGTAATCCGGATCGCGTAAAGAAATGTAAACGTCTTGATCCTAACATGTGCTGCCTTCTCGTGGGTAGACGACGATGAACTACTAACACTTAGGTTCTTACTAAGTCAAGTTATCCAATGGTATTGGCCATTCCGCCCTTACCCCCAATTGCAACTGAGACTCTGCTCCGCGTCTTATCTTAATGTCCTTGATAATCCGTGTACAATTCTAGACGTTCGCCTCATCATTATGATGGTACTCAATGGTCCTATTAGTCCTCCAATAAGTCCTCAACTAAACTCTTTAATCTTAACATCCTCAATGGCACTACCTCTAGTAGTCCACTTAACGAACTCTATATGAGTCCTCACGTTATTCTCTTACTTATATATAACTCTTAACACTCTCATCTCTAAGTACTATAACTTAATGCTCTGATACCATTTCTGTAGCACCCCCAGATCCGGGGTCAGGAATCTGGGTTGTCACGCTCCATCAATTATACAATACCTGCATTACTTACAACATTTTAATAATACATCTCCAAAGACCCCAATCACTTACGCACACACACACACACACACAAGTTATAGCCTTGGAAATGAGAAGCAAAAGTAACATTTGTTATTACAAATCAAATGTATTATCCAGGATCTCATCTATTATTTACAACCTCTACCTGAAGTTACAATAATAGACCTCACCATTCTATACAAGGTTTAATAATACAAACCTACTCGAAAACAATTATTCCTAATTCAAGCTACAACTATTCTGCTAACTCCGGTAGTATCCATCCTGCTGAACTAACTCAAGGGTGGTCTCTCCATTCCCTTGCTCTCGTAATACGGGGTGAATCGGCAATGTTTTCTTCATGCTGAAAGTTTTAATAAAGCAAGAATGAGCTAATAACGCTCAGCAAGAGATCTATCCCAGTTTAAATCCTTTAAACCTTTTGTAAAGTTGATATAACCTTTAAGTTAGATACTCAATATAGGATCAGAGTTTTAAAACTACTAATGTTTGATCCAAAATAATATACATTTCAATATACTGTATCACTACAATCATAACTCAAATGCTCTCATAAATCATTTAGAAATCCTTGGTATCAATATAATAAACCAAGTCTCAAAACATATCTTTTAAAGTAGATATTAAACATTGGAATCAAGGCTTAAAGCCTATACATTGATTCACAATACTATCCAGTTCAATATACTATATATCTTAAATACCTCCTCAATATATATACGCATATATATATATATATATATATATATATATATATATATATATATATATCTCATACCGTTCAAAATACTGTAAAATATCAGTCATGAACATTTTTCGAATCTGTTGTGTTGTGATATATAAAAGAAGTAAGAGTGAGCACTAAAGCTCTTAGGATTAGATAGGGTCTTGTCTCCACCGAAAGGAGGAGATGCGAAGGAAGAAAGCGGAGGAGGGTCCATCTAGTTCTTAGGATTAGACAGGGTCTTGTTTTTCTTGTTTCTTTTCATCTAAATAATGTAACTTTTGCTTAATGAAATGAATTTATCTTCCATAATTACTTGGTTAAGTTTGAATTCTTTTGATGATGCTTGTTTGTATGATCAATGCTTAATCTTTAAATACTTCTGTGTTGTGCACTTAATTGATTACTGAATCTATGATTAAATCATACATGCTAAATAAAGATTCAATGCTAAGACACAGAAGTAACTTAAACTGTATCATCAGTTCTAAGTTGCATTTAAATGTAGCATTTTACTTGCATGCCTGGTAACATGAGAACCTAAATCAAAAGACATTGTTAATTCTAAACAATTGGGTTAAAATCTACATTGCAAGAAATCAACTATATTTTAATGATTTATGGACTTTGAAGCTTTTCCATTTTTTTTTCGGGAGAGTTGCTAACACTCTTGTCTATGCACACATTTCTTTCATTATCTTCAAATCCAAATATTTCATAGACTCCAAGTGATTCAAGCAATTGAATTTCTTGGACAAACTAGCAATTTATTTTCTTTGCTAAGCCAAGCCATTCAAGTAACTTAATGTTTGCATTAATCTTACAACTTAGAAACCACACCTTGTTTGACTAGAGACTACATTCTGAGGTAGATCTTAATGATGTCAACAAAAACACAGGGGTTTCATCACTTCTTAGTGAAGACCCTGTGTCCTGATCTGCACATTTCAGGTGCAACAAACCTTCACTGGTTATATGGTTTGAGGATGGTCATCCTGAGGGGGAACCATTCAAATCCACTCCAATTAAACTGTTGGTTCAT